>CM023628.1:5456290-6938790 GCA_013358685.1 Antennarius maculatus
GTTCGTACCTGTGAGGTACCAGGTAGGGTTTTGGTTTCTAGAGGATGGCAGCTGTGGTTGCTGGGGAGACGGGAGGCTGAAGGTGGAGAGGGGCGGCTGTCATTTCCATCATCTACCTGTTTGATACGTGCAGATCTGTGGATGCACACGGAAACCGAGCTCCCTTTTTTTTTTTCCTTTTGTCTACCTTGACTGACCGGGAGTGTGTATGGTCGACTGCTGACCACTTCATCATAGGTGTGTGTGTGTGTGTGTATGTGCGTAGGAGGGGGGCGGTGGAGGGTGTGTTCAGGGAAAGGAAGGTATGGAAAAGGATGATGTCACCGTGTCTGCCAGGCTTTGTATCACTCATCCAGGCTTGTTGTTCTCAGCGTCCGCCCATTGTGTGTCGCTGAAGGTTCAGGCAAGAACGGAGCCGTACTGTAAGGAACAGGTTCTCCATTGACAACCCAGATGCTCTGTGAAAACACAAATTTGGCTGTCGTCGCAACAAACAAACAAATAAGCAAACACACACACACGGCCTTGTTCTCTCCATTGAGACCCCACGTTACAGCCATACGCTGTTTGCGTTGCGTTTCCACTCATAAACTATTCAACCCACATGACCGGCTCTGTAACACATGCACTTACAGATGTGCACACACACACACACACACACACACACGCACACAAAGCGCCTATTTGCATGTGTGAAGCCATGTGTCCTATTGTCTGCCATTGCACATAATCCATTATTACTTCATGTCGGGCTCCACCACACAAACATATTTGCTCTCAAAGGCTTTTCCTGAAGACGAGATTAGCAGGGCTGCGCACAGGGATGCATTTTGTTCAGCAAGATTTAAAATGATGTAATAAATGTAAGGTCTCAAATATTGCACTGTGGGTTTTTTTAGCATATTGGATTTGAAAACATAAGAGGAAGAAAAAACGTAATCCAGAGGGTGCCGAGATGAACATAGTCTCAAAAGAGATAATACTCACGTTAGGTTGCTGAGACTCTTATCTCTTCATTAGACAAGCAAAAACAGTATTTCATGGCCTGCAGTTTTCACACATGTAATTGCCTACAAGTGCTAATGATTGGATGGTTATTAGTGGAGCAACTAATTGAAGCTTTAGCAGGATGTTATAAACTTTATAGATAGATTCAATGATACAGCTGCAACCAGGACTAATTACATCATGAATGCTTTTTACAACAATGCCACTGGAGGTGCTGGATTAGTACCCTGTCTTTTTTTTTTTTTTTAATCTCCATGCCAAACAATTGTTACCTTTAACACTTTCCGTTAAGCGTTACTGCATAATCAATCATCACCACATGCCTTTAACTGTAATCTGTCGGAGGCCTGAAAGCATTTACGTTTCAAGCCCAGACGAGAGTCTCGACCGCTGACTCGGACGGCGGCTCCAGTGCAGGTGTGCGATTCGTCATCCTCTGTCCTTTTTTGTGCGTGCCCAGGCCACGAGCTGTTGTTCCCTGTACTGTACGCTCCAGCTCTGAATCATACAGCCAGGTTGTGAATCATGGACCTGAGAAGTCGGGAAGAGTCAGACGGGTTTCTGGAGGGAAGTTGATCAGCAAAAGACGTGGTTCACCTACTATTTGTCTCATGCTGATGACTCAAAGTGGGCTGTAAGAGTTCAAGTATCTGGAAGAATCCAGTGAGGACTAAAACGCTGATGATTTACATTTCATGGAGTCTTGCCAGTGACAATCTGTGACATTTGCGTGTAAATCAGTTCAGCTTATTTCACACTTTTTTAATTACACACATACAGTGACTTTAGTCTTTTCTATTTTCTTGATCGCAAACCCAAGCGAAGCCTCTTGCGTTCTCACGAGAAATTGAAGAATCGAGTTAGCTTTCGACTAATCTCACTCAGCCAGACGCCCATCTCATTAAAGCCATGCAGATCTGGAGACGTCAGCACACAAGCTGACACGAAAAAGGATCACATGTATGTGACTGAAACGCTTTGCGCAGAGATCACGCAGCAGCGCCGGATCGATAATTGCTGAACAAGACAACAGCGGAATAAAAGGTCGTCAAAGCGTCCCGGTGCTTGTCGTCCCACTCGTGTGTGATTCGACGCTGCCAGAGCAGAGGTTGGAACAAATAAAATTCCCTGTACATCCTGGTGATGTTTATACAGAATGCCATCCTGCCTTGAAAAGACAGTCAGTGGGCCGTTATTGACTTGAAATCTACCATTTCTAACGGTTTTACAATTTATGCTTTATCTGCACGCTACAGAAGAAACTGTCTTGGTGTGGAAATTAGACACGGAAAATTCAAACTGTTTTTGGTGCTTGATCTAAAAAAACAAAACATTCAGGACGTGATTTGTTTCAGTTCTTCTCCTGGTTTGACATTTTGTGCCTTTTGATGAGTCATAACTGTCGCCGGTGACGTTTGTGTTGATGATATGCTGGAAACTATTTGGGAAGCTTGGGCCAAATTAGTGGAAATCAAGATGAACCTGAAGTGATAAATACCTAATGAAGAAATTTGAGACTGAGTAATGTTAGTGATCAATAAATATGAAACTGATCAAATTAATTGAATAAAAATGTTGATGGGAGTAGTTATTATTTTTCAGTTTTCCATTATTACCCTGCGTTCTTTTGGAGCAGTCAACTGTACAGGAGGAATCAACCATCGATGGAGTCAAGCTTCAACCATGCTGATCACACTAATACCATTCCACTTGGGCTGATTGATCAACCAAATCATTTATTGATCTATCTGTAGATGTCAAAAATGCTTAAAGCTACGATTAAACGCGTTTCTGCTAAGATTACGGCTGCAAAAAAAACGGTTGGGGAACTCAAACCTTCATTGAGGATTGCGTGGATCACTATGTTTAGGACTATTTATAGCTGCATGCATCTTCCTAAGAGCGTTCTACTCTGGTCTCAAGGCTAATGAACCATTTTGCGGTGCTATAGTGAACACTTCTCCACTGTAGATTTGTGTAGATATGGAGTGACACGTGTAGCCAGGCAGAAGTCTGTTTTTGATTTTAATCCCTGCGATTGAGACACGGTTCTGGCACAGCCTACCATTAATATTTGAATTCGGGTCATGGTTTTACGGGATCTGAATGAAGCCTATTTACCGAAAAGCATTTCTAATTGACAGCAGCCATGAAAGCAATCACTGAGCCAGTTGTAAAGCTCAATCTGGGAATGGAGCCCATAATGTTATAATATACATCCACGCCTGTTGTTCCCCCACCGCGTTTGACTCAATCAACAAATTCTTGGCATTTCTGGCCCGACGGGTGTTTGTCAATGTGTGACGAGCCGAGCATCTCTCAGTTGGTGTGTTTGTTTAAGGGCATTCCTCCGGACATGAGTGTCCTGTGATGTTTTTTTGTTTTTCTTTGAAGAAGAAGCGTGTTGGATTTCAGATGATCCGTTAAAATATCTGATACGGTACAGAGTATAATTCCTTATCACTCACAGACATTGTCCTTTTTTGTGTCCTCAACAGCTACACGAATGTGGAGAAGACATCATAATCTGATCTTGTTTGACAGGCCATGAGCATCCAAGTTCTAAAAAGAAAAAGAAGAAAAAAAAAACATTCCCCTAAAATGTTTCTTTATGCAGAGTCCCCCGAGCAAGAGAGGAACACTTTATCACATCTGACTGAATCTATTGGCCTTGTTTTCCCCAAACCGCACGGCCACGTTCTGCAAGCAAGGCCCAATTTGAGGTGATGGAGAGAGGGTTGGGGGGGGGGGGGTGCAGGTTACTGAAAAAAGTTTTTGGGGGCAGGAGGAGGAGGAAGGGGACAAAAAAAATGCGAGCAGGTGGGCGAAGCTTGATCGAGAGTGATTAGACCTTTTTTTTTTGTTTGTTTTAAAGGTATTGAGGCGGAGATGGGTGGGTGGACGGGGGTGGGGGGGGGGGGTGGCAAACTGGATGAAAAGAAAAGGGAAGCCTGGAGTGAGGGACGAGGACGGAGGAGGAGGAGTGGTCGGGAGGCCAAAGGGACCATTACTCAGGCTTGACTGCCCCCTCAGTGAGGACAGTGAAGCTGCTCATTCAGACAGAATATGGTGGCGGCCTGGTTCAAAGCTTACACTCGCGCTGGTATCAGGACTGATTGAACACACATCCGAGGCGGCAGCCGAGCTCTTTCTCGGGCTTCATCGCCTCTTAGGTTAATTGCTGTTAACCAAAAGCTACTGTTAACATTCGTTTCCTTCAGTTACCATTTCCAGCTAACCAAATTTAATTCCTTCCTCCTTTATTTCTTATTTCTTCTTTCCTTTCCTGGACTTTTTTTTTTTTAAATCCAACTCCTTATTACTTCTCCTACCCCCCACGCCATTACATCGCCTTCTCTTTTCCATCTACCCCTTTTCTCTCTGTTGCTCTCTAATAAGTTCCAGATGTGCTTCTTGCATTCCTTTGGTCGGTGGAGAGAGAAAAAGAAAAGGGGAGGGGAGGGCTTGGTATGAGTTGGGGGGGTGGGGGGGGGCATTGGGGGAGGGGGCAGGAGGAGAAGCACATGAATTAAAACAGGGAGCACATGATGAGGAAGAGAACGCACGCACCCGCATGCACTGGACAACATGTAGCACACACACACACACACAAGCAGGGGGAGGGAGATCGGGGTGTGTGTGTGTGTGTGTGTGTGTGTGTGTGTGTGTGTGTGTGTGTGTGTGTGTGTTTGGGGAGATGGGGGAGGGGGTGGGATGTCAGTCCTGCAACCTCAAAACTTTTGGGACATTCTCCTCCTCCTCCTCCAATTCCCTCCCCCCCCACCTCCTCTTCCAGCCCCCCACTCTCCCCCCCTCCCTCTGCAGGAATGTGACCGACGCTGATGATGTCACTTCATTTCTCCACTCTCCCAGTTTCTGCTCCTCTGAGGGGACCGACAGACAGAGATCTGACGCGCTTCATCCATCTTCCTTTTTTTTACAATAACAATATTAGGGTCAGCCATCCAACTTAATCGGTCACCGCGGTAACGTAGCGCTCGCCGTCTCCTCATCATGTAATTTAACAGCCTGCAGGCTCAAATGTTGGCCACTACAAATAATGAGCAAGCCATCTCTGAGTAGTAATAATCATCGGTAGCTTTGAAGTCCAATCATTAAAACCATTTTGTACAGATGCGTTTTTGTTTCATAGAAGGCCACTGCCGACTTATACCCTCAAGGCTGAGCTTTATACGTCCATTTTCTCCTCCAATGTCGGCTTCTTGTAGTTTACTTCTCAGAGAATCACATCAGATTGGTTAAAGACAAACTTCATGGTCAAAAGTATGTGGACCATGAGCCTAATTGGCTTCTATAACAACATCCACTCCTCAGGTTTGAGGTTACCTACAATAATTTGTAACCTGGCTGTACAGATTTGCCTCCCACAAAAGTGATGTTGGTTACATTCTATCCAATATTAAATCAATAATTAATATTATTTTTGCTATAGCTACATTCATTCATCTTCCTACCCGCTTCATCCGCTTGCACGGGTCACAGGGAGCTGGAGCCTATCCCAGATGGAGTAGGGCATCAGGCGGGGGAAACGCCGGGCGCGACGCCAGTGCACCGCGGAGCTACGCAGAGACATACAAACACACACACACACTCACTCCTGTGGGCAATTTGGAACGGCCAATTAACCTGAAGTGCATGTTTTTTTGGAGGTGGGAGGAAGCCGGAGAACCCGAAGGGAACCTACATCTTAAATCAAATTATAAGGAACTTTATAACATGAAGTCAAATCATCATTTATCAGTATATGCCACAGAAGCAGGTTATTAACGGTGATTGTTTTCAGACATCCGTCAGTAGTGGATATTCGTACACTAATCCAAAAGTGACAGATAAGAAAAAAGCAGAGAAACAATTTATTGTCCAACCTGCACTCCAGGGCATAAAAATCATTGTCAGGAATGAATAAGGTTGTAGTTAATTGATTACAATTAGTTTACAGTAGGATCTGGAACAGATCAAAGTAAATATATACTGTATTTACAGGTACCGATCTAAAGAAGTCCATGTTGGGCATACGGAGATAGGACCAGATTAAACTGAGTACTGGGTTTGAGAACAATAAAGGTCTGTTCATACTTATCAAGTTAGTCTTTCACTGAACTGGGAAATAATTTTTTTATGAAGCAAATTTTGTTTTTGGGTCAAATCGGGTCAAGTCAACCTCATTTGTACAGAACTTACTAGCTGGAAAGAGAGTGGAGGAAAAGCTACTTTTAACAGGCATAAATCTCGAGCAGATCCAAGACTCAAGGTGGGCGACTCTGCTTTGACTGGTTAGGGTGAGAGAGAGAAAGACAGGGAGAGACAAGAGATTTGATTTGATTTTTAACATCACATTAGAGAGTGTAGCCAAAATATAATAATAATAACCTATAACAATAAAGAACAAAGGCTGTGAGGAAGAAGTCAAGGTAGGACCATGAATTAATAAAAAACATTTGGAGAACAAGAGGGAGAGGAAGAGAGAGAAAGTATCACAGGAAGTCCCTCAACATGTTAAGCCTATCGTGGCAGAGTTGAAGCTAGCCCATGGTAGCCTTAATTTTCAAAGTTCTTAAAATGGAATAAAATTTTAAGATTACTTAAATGTATGGAGGTGTCTCCTTCTGGACTGCAGCTAATCCAGGAGAGGTATGATCTCTCATATTGTTTCTGGTCAGGACACCAGCAGAGGCATTCTGGATCAGCTGGAGAGACTTTAGCGACTCTCTAGCTGATGTATTAGGACAGCCTGATAATAGGGAATTACAATAATCCAGCCTGGAAGTAACAAATCCATGGATTATTCTTTTTCTTTTTGAAGCAGAATATGCCTCATTTTTGTGATGCTACACTACTGAAAGAAGATAGTTTTAGAAATTATTTTTATATTGGTACTAAAGGACATCCTGATTAAACATAACTCCATAGTAGTTATACTCTTAGATAATGTTTTTCTGAGGTTTTTAGGGCCTAGTAAATTTTATCAGTTTTGCCAGAGTTAAGTGGAAAATTGAATGTTACTCAGTTTTTTATATCCTCAAGACAACTTAGTTTTTCATCTGGTCCTAGTGGAAGTATCTATTGGGTGAAAAGCAGTGGTTCGAGTATAGTACCTTGAGGAAGTCCAAAATTAACTGTCGTGCATGGAAGATTATTAATTGTTACAAACTGTGACGAAGATCTTAAATTTTGACTTAAACCAATTCATTGTAATTATTCTAGAGTGTAGTTTGAGTTAAATCCTCAAATAAGCTATTTCTGTGTGGAGAGTCATACAACTGATTAACAACAGCTTTCTCAAGAATGTTTGAGAGGAAGGAAAGATAAGAAATAGGTGTATATTTAGCTAGCTATCAAGAGTTGACATGGCATATCGAAACAGAGTGGGAGTAAAGTGTTACAAAACCTACAAGCAAATTGTCATAGAATTACCATCAACTTTTACCCCCAAACTATGAAAGACAGCACCAGACCGAGGCCACAGACAGGTGTGGACATACTTTTTGACACAGGATTACTTGATGCATGTTTTTAAGTAGAACAAGAAGGAAAAAAATTGATGCACCTCATTTATTTATTTCCTTGACATCGAAACATTCAACATTTTTGCTACCCCCCCCCCTCCTAAAAAAAGCCTCACCAAGCAACGACATGCTCTGGTGGTGACGCCGGTGAGGGTCTCCGTCTGGAGATTGTTTATATGCATGAGGCTATGACATTGCATGAGGTCAAGGCCTTGGGCTTTTATTGGATGGTTTATGACAGATGACTTTGCAGAAAGCTACAGCACATACCAATAAAATTAGATTGCACTGGATCGAATTAAAGCAGACCTTGGAGTAAGTGATTTATTGATGGGACGCTGCCTGTAAAATAGTCCCGCTGGATTCCATTACCATGTCAAACTGTAACATGTGCTGGATTGACCAACCATCTGAAAGCTGCCACATGTGATCATGTGATCTAGCGTGTTTGCACGCTAGATCACATGACCATTGAAGGAGTCGCCTTAGGAATGGGTTGCTGTTCAAAATCTATCAACGATACAGATTGAGCCACTTCTGTGAGCATCCTTGTGCTACAAGCAGCTTAGCACAACATTTCAGAGTAGCATCTCTATATTTATTTATCCCCTTGTTCTGGCGTATCCAGAGAGCCTCTATTGTTAGTTGTGGTCACACTTGGTTACGGCAGAGTGTTCTTTGTCAGCCGCTCAGCGTGATCGCCACACAAAAGCTCGTGGGTTTCTTGAAAGGGGCTGGTTTTCCAGCGGTTTGAGCATATTCTCGCTCACGTGATGTGTCAGATGCTTCATCCATGAATTATCATATTACCCACCACTGCTCCTGAGGTTGCCATGGCCACTGTCATTGTGTCAGTGGTCCTTACCGGCTGTAGCCATGGTAACATTTTGTCTAACAGAGGTTTGGTATAAATAAAGCTCTGCAGATGTGAAATGCATGTATGAGCAGAGCCCCAAAGGATGTGAGGGAATACACACACATGCAGATATGCAAATTCGTAGTAAATGAGTGAAATGAGTGCATGTCCTCATTACAGGATGGTATGGACTGTCATTCACATGTTCGAATTGCTGGACAAAGTGTAGCGACGGCAACCATTTTGATACACAGACGGAATGAGAGGGAGGAATGCGGGATGGAAAGAAAAGCAGATAGTGCTTAAAGGTAGAAAGGTGTCGCCCAAGAATGGAAGAAGGTGGTCGGTGGAAGGAGGAAGGAGGGGTTGTTATTTCTGACAAGATGCCTCCCATAAAAAAAAAAAAAGTAGTGAATCATGAATGTGGAGGGGGGGCAAGGCCACAAAAGAGATGAAGAAAGAGAGAGGTCGCTGGCTGCTAGTCAGGGGGAGGACGGCTAGGTGAGATGACAGAGCAGGCAGACAATGCGGCAAACAAAAGAGAGGGCTATTTCCCTGCTCCGGCCTGATCTCCCGTCTCCATCCCCACCTCCAGGAGACACCTTTGTGCTTGAGTGATACGGTGTCAGCAGGCACAGCGGGTCGCCTCCGTTCACTCCTCGCTTCTCCCCCATATATGTCCCCTCATTTGTTCCTACAGCGCCGTCACCATGGTTACAGGTTATTATGACCATCCTGCAAGGCGGCCATGTTGTTGAGAGAAGGAAGGCACAGGTGTTGGGGTTCCCACAACCAGGCACATGGGAAGAGAAATGGCACACACTCACACACTGCACGGTTAATAGAAGTTAGAACAGATTGATTAATTTGTTTATGAGAAGAGGGGAAGGTTTTTGTTTTTTTTTTATTATATGATATTTTCTTAACTAGAGAGTAATCAGCACCGAACATATATACTTTTCTACTCTACATTTTTATAAGCTTGGACTTAAACAACCGCCAATGCTAATGAGATCTGTCTGCCATGGCTCAGGTAGAAAAGTTCATATATCGGTTAATATTTTAAAGGTTGCCTCCACTTGTTTTTTGGTGACAAATGAATTTCCACAAAACCTGCTGGGGGAGATATGTCTCCAAATAGCCCAAATTAAATTTTGGTGCAGTTTCTGATAAAGGAGAAATTGATCTTTTTTTTTTTTCTTTTTTTTTTTTTTTAAAGAAGATTGTATATTTTATTTAATTGGGACATATTTCAGTAGCTGGGATCTATGTGTGTGTATGCAATTTGGTGAAGATCCAAATATGAGCTATGATCTGCAATTTGGATTGGATTGGAAGATTTGATGGATTAAAAGGGAACTGTTGGGCCTTGGCAAATGTCTGTACTCTAATCAATTCATGTTTTGTTCCATTGTGTTGGAGGACTTTCTCCCCAAGAAGTTACTGTGACAAACGACCAAACGAAACACAATGTTACCTTGAATAAATCTACCGTGGCAGAACGTGTACCGGTGTCAAGGACACACAATCCACACATCTGTGCAGCTTACTTCACCCATGCTCCACTCTGCACAGATTAAAAAAAAAGAAAATCTTGATCTGCCTTTTTATCTTTTTGCATAATTCAATTGACAAACAAACAACAGACAAACCAAGAGGCACAGGGGGCATCGTCGGCTGTTTCGGCTTTCTACATTATTGATAGAATTTAGGATGCAGTAATTTCGCTATTATTTTTGTTTTTAGACATTTTAATGAAATTCCTGTATATATTGTCTTTTAGAGTCCAGAGGGTCTCGTGCAGACACAGAACACACAGATCAGTCCTACACAGACCAGCAGACTGACAGATATCTGGTTCTATATGCAGACATGTCCAAGGAGGGCGAGTTAGAGCCTCATGACTCCTGTGGCAGCAACTTTCTCCTGAAACAATGACATCATCCTGCTCCATCACACTTCACAGCTCTTTGTGCGTGGACCTCGCCTTCTCTTTGTTCTCCTATTCCTGCATCTCATTTTCAGATAGCCCCTCCACAGCATCACCACCACCACGCCAGCCACACGCAGCGACGATATGGAATTAGCCTGATAATAAAATCAATTTGAAGCAGATTGACTAACAGTGGAGAGAGCGGGGAGGGAGTGTGAAGGAGAGAAATAAAGAGTCTGACCGCCTGACTATTAATTGGATGTGTGTAAAGAGGATGAGGTCATTGAAAAATGTTTTTGAATAAAAACGGGGTTTACCGATCACAATGGAGGGTTTCATCAGACATACAGATACACACACACGTGTGTGTGTGTGTGTGAGCTCGCAGACATGCTCATACAGAAAACTTTTTTTGGGCTGCTACTTTACACGTCAGCTGTTGCTATGGTGACGCAAGTCCGTGATCCAGCCGGAGTATGGGATTGGCTGCAAAGGAAAGAGGGAGAGGAGGGCAGGAGGACTTTGATGGAAGGGTGCAGAGGGGTATGGGGAGAGGGGGTGAAACACAAAGATAATTAAATCGATGCATAACAATCCATAGAAATACTATTTTATTTAACAGCATCTCATTCAATGACACTGAATGCCTTTCCTAGAATTCACTATTGCACTTCCAAACTCATCTCCTGTCCCACAGGAGATGAGGCATACCCTTATTTAAAAGTTAGAAAGGAAGCTTTGACACGCGTCACCTAACAGCAGGGTGTTGGCAAACGAAGAAAGTCGTTGCATATGGACAGTACATTTACTAAAAATAGCTCCAAACGTCTTTGCATGCGTACACCCTTTCAGTAATTTTTAGCAACAAATTGACGGTTCATTACCTTGCTATTAAAACGGCATCTCATGGTGCGAAGGAGCTCTGGGGCTAAACTGTTGGGGTGGTTCACACTATGATGGCGTGTAGCCATGCTTTTTCTTTTCTTTTTTTTTTTGTGAGTCACCCTGCGAAGCTTCGCACGCCTGCCTTTGGCTTTGTGTCTGCTTTGACATGCTGGGTTTGGTGTCGACGTCTGCAGGGGCTGTTGTCCTCATCTCCAGATTAAGCCTAATCCCTTCCCAAATTTAAAATAAGGCCGTTTTTAAACCCAGACTAAACTGAGACCCGTTCCCAATGGAGACAGAGATTCTCCGTCCAAGTCGTATCGTAATTCATGTTCAGGAAACCACCTCTATGTGTCGATTATATGTTTGTGGGTTCGGAGCGGTCGTGTTTGTGTGTGCGCTGGGAGGAAATGGTTAGACCATAAGGGGAAGGTGTTCATCTCCACCGCCTGTTTGTGTTTGTGTGCGTCTGTCATGGTCACAGCTCTTTTTGTGGACAAGGTGCTCGGAGTCTCCCGTCGGTGTCTTGGGGGGATCAGTGACTCAAGGAAATCAGGACAAACTCTAAATTTGTCACTGCAGCATAACCCACATAATGAAAGAATACAAGCTGCCTTGAATACCATCTCCTGTCTTGCCTTTTGCTGTGACTGCTCCGTGTGTAGCTTCCTTTTTGAAAGACACAGACACGCCCACAAGAACACACACTCTTGTTGACACGTGTTAACTGGGTAATATGGAAATAAGAAGGCGATGAGCACATGTTCAAATGAGTCAGTGTTTTCAGTCCTCAGCTTTTGCACGATCGTGTATCCTCCACTCCAGGAGACAGTTTGGATTATGTTTGTGGATGACTGAGGTGGTTGAGGGAATACCTCCAACTAGTAAGTGTGAGGTGATGGAGAAAAGGATTTGCTTTGCCCTCAGGCTACTAACAAGGTTGTGAGAGACTCTAAACCCATTTTAACTCTCTTCACACCCATGGATATCTGAGTAAAGGCTTTCTGTGCTTTTCCTTTTTAAAATATAATGCAAATCTATGCACCCCAGTAATAACCATTAGCATCATAGCTGCATCAAATTAGAGTGCATACAGAAAACTGAATATGCTCTACGACCATTTGTCTATAAAAGCCATTTTTTAAAAATGCATTGCCCATTGCATACTCCCTACTTGAGAGATTATAATGAATCAGTTCATTATTTTTACGTGTGTTTGCTGCAATAGACTTAGAGTACAGTATATCTGGTATTCATACACTGTACTTTTAGTTCAGAATTGTCAAGAATTCTGCCAAAATTTGCATATGAATTATCAAGCTAAGCATCCCTGTTGGTTACTATGCAATAAATGAAGCATTTTAGACAAGTAGGATTAATATAATCAGATGTTTTCATCTATTTACAACTTATATGGGTACTTATATGGGTACTTATATGGGTAAGTAGGGTCACTCGATTACACTTACCCGATTATCATTAATATACTATTTATATTCTTTTCATGACACCCCTTTTATTGGTATTGCTTTCAGTTGCAGTAACCCATTTCCTGTGCTGACTTCAACTGAAATATGGTGAAAACATGAGCCCTTGTGATACATTTTCATAATATTTACAACCTATAAGATGTGACTGTTCTTCCCAATGTATCATAAAAAATTTGCTTTGTCTATCATAATTTATGAATGTAGTTCATTTGGGTGTTCCTCAGAGAGCAAATTAAGAGCTGCTATTTTTTTCCGGCACGAAATATTCTAGGTGTACATGCACCAAAGCCCCATCTACAGCTAATTTCCTTCTCACTCTACTTCCAC
This sequence comes from Antennarius maculatus, assembly GCA_013358685.1. NCBI lineage: Eukaryota > Metazoa > Chordata > Actinopteri > Lophiiformes > Antennariidae > Antennarius > Antennarius maculatus. The sequence continues at coordinate 5,469,317 of CM023628.1, forward strand.
CTCTCCTTTATTCTCAGAATATTAATGTGCTGCATTGTTAGAGGTTATTGTTATGATCAGTCAAGAAAACTTTGCTTGTCTTGGTCCTTTTTTTATCAGCATATATGTTGCAGGTATATACTGTATATATTTCTGCAAATCACACCAAATTTGACAGGATAGGATGACAATTTATGCCTGCGTATATGAAAGAAGGAAAACACGAGAGGCAAGGATCGAGGGTCTTGGTGCGGTGTCAGGAGGTTGGGTGCAGAGGCATATGGCAGTTGTTAAAAAAAAAAAAGTGAGAGAGCTGGGAACCTTCAGAAAAGCACCGGAGGGTTCAAATGGAGAAGTGTGAGGAATGAGAGAGGGATGGTGAGGGGGTCAAACAAGTGACTAAAAAGTGGAGAGGACAAGTGAGAAGGAGGGATATAAATGGTAGGAGGTGAAGAGAAGGGAAGATAGTGAGAGAAGAGCGGGGGAATGAGAAAGAGAGGGAGAGCAACTGCTGGAGGGCTGATATTTAATGTGATAAATGAGTTGTGACAGTCCGCCTCTAACCCTCTTCCAACCAGTGAGGAGGAGGAACACAGAAATAGAAAGCATTATGGGTAAAAGGACATATACAGCATTATATATGTATATAGAAAGAAGAACATACTGTTGAGAGGGAGCTGTAGAAAATCAGCGCGGGCAAAAGGACGTTCATAGACAGCATTATGGATGAACAAAGTGAAGGAGGCGAATGGACATGCATACATATGGAGAGAAAAGCAGAGAGTGAAGCAAAGCAATTTGGGTAAAGGACGGGCAACATTATGGCGAGAGTACAGAAGGAGAGACACGATGGCGAAGACGGAGGGAAGGAGGGCATACAATGCTGCATTAGGTTAATGATCTACTTCAAACACATGGGAGGGAGGGGGGGGGCGAAGAATTAAAGCAAGAGATCACAACTGAAAGAACGAAAAGTTAGTCTGAAATGCAAATCCTCTACAGCAATTGGCTCCTCCTTGCTGTACAGAAGCCGTATCTTTAAGGAAGAGCTACATAGAACTTGTTATACAGTATAGAACAATAGCAGGATTTTTTTTCTTATTCTTCCATCATGTCAGACCACAGATCAGCAGGATCAGTCTGCTACCACTGCAGACTACAAACTGGATTTATAGAGTCTAGTAGACAATGACAGTCACTGTAGTTTTGGTTTGGGAGTAGAAGCTTGGGAGATGACTCATAGAGAGGAATGACGAAACAGAGGGAGACAAGAAAGAGGGCCGGAGAGAGTTTTGAAGAAATCAGGAGCAAGAAGGGAAGTGGTGTAAGAAAGACCCCATGGCTGAAGCTGCCTGTTTGATTTCCCCAGCTCTTGTCTCCTGAGTCAGCATTAACTAATTTATCGTACTTTCACTTTCTTCTTCCTTAACTCTAATTTTTATGAACGACCCAGTATTTCCATCCTGCTTTTAGCTCCTCGGTGAGTTAATTGCCTCGAGCTTGTATTTGATCAAATATGACAATCGTGGCATTTCATTTCAGATGGTGGAATGTCATTTGCCGTAAAATAGCACATGCAAAAATTAGCTTCCCTTCAGTGAAAATGCAAAAGCCCTTAACATATTATTGTTTTCTCCCAACTCTCCTCTGTCTCTCCAGTTTGGACAGCGAGGTTCTCTCAGGAGCCGGCAGACCAGTCGGTGGTGCGGGGCCAGAGGGTGATCCTGTCCTGCGTTGTCTTCAACTACTCTGGCATTGTTCAGTGGACCAAAGATGGTCTGGCTCTGGGCATCGGCGAGGACCTGCGGGGTGAGATATCATGTTGCCTCCTCAGGCTTCCTTATGCTGTCCAGCATGTGACTAAGATATGGTTTTCAAAAGCTGATTGTGATACTTTAGGATTGGAGTTGCTGATAGGCAACATGTTACGCCACATTTAAAGCTGGAGAGGTTGTAACTTTGAGAATGTCAAACATGTTTAACGTTTAGAGTGGTCTGTGCAACTTTTGTTATCAGGGATATCAGAAGAGATTATGCTGAGTTCATATTAGCTGAAGGCTAATGTCAGCTTGCTCTTATTTTAACAAAAACCACCAAATTAAACCTAAAACTAAACTTACCAACAATTATTATATGCTGTGTATGTGTGTGTGTGTGTGTGTGTGTGTGTGTGTGTGTGTGTGTGTGTGTGTGTGTGTGTGTGTATATATATATATATATATATATATATATATATTTTAGTCAAGGTAATTTGGCAGATAGTCTTTTTAAAAATGTATTTTTCTCTTGGAAGCTTTCATTACTTTCACCAAGCACACTGCAGTTGCTATGGTTTTAGAGAACATCTATACTTTTTATGTGGAAATAGTATGGACAAAGTGCAACTGCGATGGCCATGTGAAGGTCTAAGTATCGGCAGTATCATCTTTCTGTCTGTAGTCTGACGCAACATCTCAAAACTGAAAACAGAGGCCACAGAAAAATATTATATCTCATAGTTTTCCACCGTTGCCCAAGCCCAAGTAAAATACACTGGAGATCTGAAATTCTCAACTACAACCAGATCAGATGTCCTGATCATTAGTCTGTCAACGTGGTTCCTGGCTTCATTTCCAGTGATTATCGTGAAAATAATTGGCTTTAATGGCACTGCCTGTCAACACACAGTACTAGCAAAAGTCGACCTTTTTCGTGTCTTTATCTTGCTGATAGTTATGGGGAAGGTAAGTTGCTTTTCATCTTAGAAGTAGAGTAATGGACCTAGTTGGGGTCCTCAGTCCCTATATGTGGCTTTAATGTCTTTAGAACCATCAGTAATGACTTTGGTTTTACCCAAAATGATTAATCATAACTTATTCTGGAAATTACCAGAATAAGTTACCATTGATGACTTTCACCACAGCAAGTTAGGAAGTTGCTTGCATGCTGTTGTACTGTCCTTCCCACATGACTATTTACAACACACATGTGTATTCTTGTTCTTCTTTCCCATCTTCTTTTTTCATTAGAAACAGTCACGCATTCTCCGTATTCTCGTTATACCCTCCAAGTGTGGAGCTGTTCATCAGGGACTTCCTGCTCAAGAGTTTCCTGAATTTGTGTCTTATCTCGTTTTGAGATATGACAGAATTGTTCTCTGTGGTGCTTTTAGTATTCAAGTGGATGGGCATCCCAATTATTGATTTTCCCAATATTACAAATTCTTTTAATTCAGCCATAGCCTCTGGACATATTTATGACCTGGACCTCATCCTAAACCCCTGTGTATTTTTGGTTTGAAAATACTGTCCATTGAAACCAAGGATGTGATTATATCTGATCACCAATGCATTGATTTTAACAGTGAAACTGGGCCACAAGTCAACAAATTTCTTAGTTTTATCAACACTCTTGTCTCTAATGAACACGGTGCCTCAAAATTGAGCACAATGTGAAGATTAATGATTTGGTTCATTATATTTCACTCTTCTTGTGGCTCAGCCTTAAATCCCGTCGGAGATTAGAGTTATCCCCAAAATTAGCAAACCACCCTGGTTAAATGAGAATATTCATTACTGTAAATGACTGTAAAAGTTGACAAAAAATTCAGGCCTTCACACACACTCTGTAGCCATGACAGAACTTTCATCCATCCGTCCATCCATCCATCCATCCATCCATCCATTTTCTGTTCACCGCTTTATCCGCAATGGCGGGTCACAGGGAGCTGGAGCCTATCTCAGCTGGCTTTGGGCATGAGGCGGGGGAAACTCCAGGCGCGACGCCGGTGCGCCGCGGAACCACACAGAGACACAGACAACCATGCGCGCTCACACTCACACCTACGGGCAATTTGGGACCAGCCAATTAACCTTAAGTACATGTTTTTGGAGGTGGGAGGAGCTCCACATTTTTCGTGAAATGGTACCATGGTAGTTGGTTATACTTCTATTGTTGTGTTGCTTTGTTTCTCTGCTGTAGCCTTTGCTTCCTCTGCCATAATTTTCACAAGCATGGTAAATCATGTCCAGGATGGTGATCACTGAGGGCGAGAAGCGTCCATCACCTTTTGCATTTGCCAACTCCATGACTCCAAGATTCCACGTCTGAAAAGACTTTAAGAAGGGGTTTATGCTAATATTCTTAGCTTAGATCCTAAAGTAAGATTTCTTTGAAAGGGAACAGTTGCAGATTTTTTTTTTAATTTAGAAAAAAATCTGATGTGACAGATGTTGTGACATTGTGAGACCTGGATTACTGTCTATGTGAACGAACTTCACACTTGCTTTTAGGGTTTGCATTTTTTATACAAATATAAAACAAATATATTTTTTTGAGTGAATCAATCCTTTAAAACACAGCTAGGTAATGAACATTAGAAGAAAAATGGCAATTTAGACGGTACATACTCACTGCGTATGACACTGTGTGTATGTAACGGTGGCGGCCACTGCATGCTGACAAGATGCATTTGCTACTGAATATTAGAGATACAGCTGCATGGAGCCAGAGGAGCAATTTTGGCCAAGAGATGTGAGAGTCTACTGTTGTGCTAAATACAGCCAGACCACCACAGCAGCCATCCCATCACACCAGATTGTAACAAAGTGTCCACTTATTCAGAATGACTTCTGCACACATCATCCAATGTTTGGTGGAAATTTCTAAGCTCCCTCCGGCACATTCAAGTGACACCCTTCAACATGGTTGAGGAGCATCGCATCAACACCTCTGTCATATCAGCAGCGGGTGACACAAACTGGTTGATTCTTATTGAAAGGCTGATTCATCAATGAATGCACTGTGTGGAAGTAATGTCTGTGTAGATTCTCAGTCATCCAGGTCATGTTCTTCAGCTCTAAAACTGAAGAAGATTCTTGAATGAGAGGTAAAACGTCTTCAAGAAACTTTCTTAAAGTCCAATGGATTGATTTAAACAGCTTTGGATGTGGGGAAATCAGTTTCTTGCTGGTCAACAGCAGCAATTTAAGACACGGCTTGTTTGACTTTCACAATACATGGGGGGAATGATGCATCTTCTTGCTGTGATGCAGTAGAATTGCACTGATTAGCCCAAAGGGGGCTGTGCAATTACTGGTCAAAACAAGTGGGTATATTTTGAAGCCAGTTCCAGAGGGAGTCATTTGTGATGTGCTGCTGCCTTATTTTTGTGGATGTTGCTGTTGTTTCCTTTTGACTTGGTGCTGTATTATTCAGATTTTTTCCTTTTAACATCCTCTCCTCTCCTCTCCTCTCCTCTCCTCTCCTCTCCTCTCCTCTCCTCTCCTCTCCTCTCCTCTCCTCTCCTCTCCTCTCCTCTCCTCTCCTCTCCTCTCCTCTCCTCTCCTCTCCTCTCCTCTCCTCTCCTCTCCCCTCCTATCTTTATTTCTCTTTTTATTTCTCCCTACATTTGTCCCTTTTTTGTTATAATCAAATCTTTACTATAATATTAAATAAAAACATGAATGAATTATGGCTGCTTTATGCACACATGAACTCAGTGTGTTTGTGTCTGAGGCCCTGTCCCTGTGCTCCCCTGCCTCATTCAGTGGGCTTTTCATATACTAGCGACAATTCACATGCAAATGTATGTGTATACAAGGCACACACGTGCACATATTCATGCAGAAACAAGGACACACAAGGTTAGGAAAACTGCAAAGCTCAGTTTGAAGGCTGCATGGAAAAGGCACAGAAAATTAAAAATGCGTTGTATGTCTGGGCAGCAAACATAAATTCTGCACCATGGACTGGAGTCGATTTGAGTCCTCTAAAACGTTGCTGTCATAATGAATTCATCTTTCCACCCTGCTGGTGAGAGAGAGAGCATGGATGCCACCTAATGGTGAGAAAATACAGTAGTGGCACAGCTGGACTGTGAGGCAGATGGGGGAAGGGAAGAGATGGTGCTACATGGGAGCTAGTGTGTGAGCAACAAGCAAAAACATATGAGTTAGGTGTGGAGTTATTTGTTATTTAGCCTGATGAAGAAAAAACGTAATGCCTGATTTTTTATTAAGAGAATTAAATGGAAACTTACTGAAAAATTGTAACTGGAAATGTGAAGAAGATTTATCAGATTGTATTTAATTTAGTGTCATTCAATGTAGCAGCAAGAGGGCACAAGCCAGTGTCTTATTGTGCCAGTCCCAGAGGGTTGTATCAGGAAGGGCATCCGATGTGAAACTTTTACCACATCAAACATGCGAATCAAATCTATAACTTCCGTACCAAATCGGTCAAGGCCCAGGTTAACAACGACCGCCATCGGTGCTGTTCACCTACAGGGTGCCAGTGGAAATTGGAAAGTGTGTTCTTAGGTAGAGAGAGAAGAGGAATGCCAAGAGTATAGGACTAAGAGTAGGGACGTTGAATGATGGAACTATGACAGGAAAAGGTAGAGAGTTGGTTGACATGATGCAGAGAAGGAAAGTAGACATACTGTGTGTCCAGAAGACCAGGTGGAAAGGTAGCAAGGTTAGAAGTTTAGGAGCAAGGCTCAAGTTGTTCTATCATGGTGTAGATAGGAAGAGAAATGGAGTAGGAGTTATCTTGAAGGAGGAGTTTGTTAGGAATGTCCTGGAGGTAAAAAGAGTGTAAGATAGAGTGATGAGTCTGAAACTAGAAATCGAAGGTGTGATGTTCAATGTTGTTAGTGGGTATGCTCCACAGGTAGGATGTGAGCTGTAGGAGAAGGAGAAATTCTGGTTGGACTTTGATGAAGTGATGCAGAGCATACCTAGAAGTGATAGAGTTATCATCGGTGCAGACTTCAATGGACATGTTAGTATAGGAAACAGAGGTGATGAGGAGGTGATGGGCAGGTTTGGTATTCAGGAGAGGAACGCAGAAGGACAGATAGTGGTTGACTTTGCAAATAGGATGGAAATGGCTATAGTGAACCCTTTGTTCCAGAAGAGGTAGGGACATAGAGTGACCTATATGAGTGGTGGTAGGAGCACACAGGTAGACTACATCTTGTGTAGACCATGTGATCTGAAGGAGATCAGTGACTGCAAAGTAGTGGCAGGCAAGAGCGTAGCGAAACAGGAAAGGATGGTGGTGTGTAGGATGACTCTGGGGGTGAGGAAGATGAAGAGGACAAAGGCAGAGCAGAGGACGAAATGGTGGAAGCTGAAAAAGGAAGAGTGTTGCAGGACTTTTAGGAAGGAGTTAAGACAGGCTCCAGGGGGTCAGGAGGTGCTTCCAGATGACTGGACAACTACAGCTAATGTGATCAGGGAGACAGGTAGGAGAGTACTTGGTGTGTCATCTGGCAGGAAAGTAGATAAGGGGACTTGGTGGTGGAATAAGGAGGTACAGGAGTGTATACAGAGAAAAAGGTTAGCTAAGAAGAAGTGGGACACTGAGAGGACTGAGGAGAGTAGACAGGAGTACAGGGAGATGCAGCGTAAGGTGAAGGTAGAGGTAGCAAAGGCCAAACAAGGGGCTTATGATGACTTGCATGCTATGTTGGACAGTAAGGAGGGAGAGACTGATCTATACAGATTGGCAAGACAGAGAGACAGAGTTGGGAAGGACGTGCAGCAGGTTAGGGTGATAAAGGATGGGGATGGAAGTCTATTGACAGGTGCCAGTAGTGTGATGGGAAGATGGAAAGAGTACTTTGAAGAGTTGATGAATGAGGAAAATGAGAGAGAACAAAGACTAGAAGAGGTGGTTGTTGTGGACCAGGAAGTAGCAAAGATTAATCAGGATGAAATGAGGAGGGCATTGAAGAAGTTGAAGAGTGGAAAGGCAGTCGGTCCTGATGATATACCTGTAGAGGTTTGGAAGTGCCAAGGAGAGGTGTCAGTAGAGTTTCTGACTGGGTTGTTCAACAGGATCTTAGATAGTGAGAAGATGCCCAAAGAATGGAGGAGAAGTGTGCTGGTGCCCATTTTTAAGAACAAGGGAGATGTGCAGATTTGTGGCAACTACAGAGGAATAAAGCTGATGAGCCATACAATGAAGTTACGGGAAAGAGGAGTTGAAGCTAGACTAAAGGCAGAAGTGAGCATTTGTGAGCAGCAGTATGGTTTCATGCCAAAAAAGAGTACTACAGATGCAATATTTGCTTTGAGCATATTGATAGAGAAGTACAGAGAAGGCCAGAGGGAGCTGCATTGTGTTTTTGTAGACCTGGAGAGGAACTGTGGTATTGTATGAGGAAGTCTGGAGTGGCAGAGATGTTAGAGCTGTGCAGAACATGTATGAGGACTGTAAGACATGAAGTGTGCTGTAGGTGTTCAAGGGGGAGGTGGGACTGCATCAGGGATCAGCTCTGAGCTCCTTCTTGTTCGCTATGGTGATGAACAGGCTGACAGGCAAGGTTAGACAGGAATCTCCATGGACTATGATGTTTGCAGATGACATTGTGATCTGCAGTGAGAGCAGGGAACAGGTGGAGGAGAAGCTAGAGGTGGAGGTTTGTCCTGGAAAAGGAGAGGAATGAAGGTTAGTCACAGTATGACAGAGTACATGTGTGTGAATGAGATAGACCCAAGTGGAAGAGTGAGGTTACAGGGAGAAGAGATCAAGAAGGTGGAGGATTTTAAGTATTTAGAAGAATATTTAATTTAGTGTCATTCAGTCAATACCAGCACACTCGATAATTGTAGAAAAAACCTGCAATACAATTAAAACGTTAGTATTTTTAACAAAAAATACTAAGAGATGTAAACAGAATGTGTTCTCTTTATGCATAAAAATACATAAGGTTCAAAAAACAATAATTCTTCCTTCATGATAAATTTTATGTTTGATCTGAGTGGCTTTTAAAAAAATGTTGATTCAAAGTTACAACAATAGGTGACATGAATGACATATAGATCATGTTGTTGCCCTTTAATGCCTTTTTAATAATAATTATTTTTTTATTCACTGTCTTTATGTCCTAGCCTGGCCCCGGTACCGTGTGCTGCGTGTCCAAGAGTTGGGACAATACAACCTGGAGATCCTGTCAGCTGACTTGTCAGATGACTCCCTGTATGAGTGCCAGGCCCCTGATGCCGCCCTGAGGTCCAGGAGGGCCAAACTCACTGTCCTCAGTACGTAGACTATCTAATAGCATATCTGGGAGCTGGTGGAGTGTCTCTAACAATGTCCTCTCCTGCTCTAGTCCCTCCAGATGACCCTGTGATTGATGGGGGCCCCGAGGTGTTGCTGAATGCGGGGGAGTCCTACAACCTGAGCTGTGTGTCTCGAGGGGCTAAACCGCCTTCTGTGGTCGAGTGGCTTAAAGATGGTCTGCCTGTCGATGGGGCTGCCAGTATTACTGTAAATCCATGACAGACACAGATTAAACATATGCATTCCTGAAGTGTTTTAAGTGTGTTTTCAATCATACATCCACGTGTCTCTCTGTTTTCCACCACCAGGAGGTGCTTCCAGACAGGAAGAGGGTGACCACACGTAGCTACCTGCCAATCCAGCCCATCGATAGCGACACGGGGAAGAACTACAGCTGTGTGGCCACCAATCTGGCTGTTCCTGCTGGCAAAAGCACAACCGTTACCCTTAATGTCCACCGTAAGCAATTCAATAATACTGAGATAGACATGTGCTTTAGGTAAAGAAATATGTGTATGTCTTTTTTTCCTTACAATTTATGTGTATTATAGCTCTCAATAGAGCACATACCTCAGCCAGGGCCAAACAATACTGTGTCTGCTGAACTTGCCTGAGCCACGCCCAACCGCTCTACAACATTTTTCAGAGAAATCATTTTGGTAGCTTTTGCCCAATTGTGGAAAACAGAAAAATCACTTTTTCTGTGATTTTTCATGGAATGTCAGTATAAAAAATGGAATCTGCACCAGAACTTGACTGCTTCTTAATGTTTCTAAAATTAAAAACAGTCAACCAGAAAAAAAACAAAACAAATGGAAACAGGTGAAATAATACCATTTTCTATTTATATAATATACTGTACATATGTTGGTAAAACGTTGCTATAGAAAGCAATGTGACATCATATTATTTAATGAGACACATCAGACAACTGCTGTATCTCATTGTCATTGTTCAGTAATGCATTTAAGCCTTTGTGCACCTTATTATCCTCCAGCTTGCAGCACATTAGAAGTTTTTAAAGTTAAAGTTTTTTTACAAGAGTCTTTCCCTTTCCCAGATTCGCCGACAGTGACCTTGTCCATCGAGCCTCGCTCTGTCGTGGAGGGGGACAGAGTCACCTTCACCTGCCAGGCTCATGCAAACCCTCCCATTATGGGCTACAGGTCTGCTTCTGAATAAAAGCACACTCTTATTTTCAGTGGGCAAAATAATATAGAAGCATGCTCAGATTTCCTTATTTTGCTTTAGAGACTGTGTCTGTTATTGTGGTTACAAATGTGGTCATTTTGACAGTGTTTAATGTGTATCTTTATCTCAGGTGGGCTAAGGGGGGCGTGGTGCTGCAAGGTGCCAGGGAGAGTGTGTTCACCACTAAGGCCGACCACTCTTTCTTCACCGAGCCAGTCTCCTGTCTCGTTTTCAATGCTGTGGGAAAGACAAACGTCAGTATCCTGGTGGATGTTCACTGTGAGTCACTGGTCTCACCTTGTTCAGGCGCCCTTCATTCATTATAGTCAGGAGTCAGAAGTAAAAAATGCACCATTGTTTTTACTTTTTTCCCTCTGGGCAGCTTCTCCCCACTGTTTCTGCTGTTTTATTGCTCCAACTCCACTAACATTCCTCTTTGTGTCCCCAGTCGGTCCAATTCTGTTGGTGGAGCCGCAGCCTAAAACAGTGGATGTCGACTCTGATGTCACCCTCAACTGCAAGTGGGCAGGAAACCCTCCACTTACACTCACCTGGTTCAAAAAGGGTTCAAATATGGTGAGAGTCCGATCTTGTACATTTAACATTTTTTCTGGTAGTCACACTAATTTAACACACTTTGCATGAACTGGTTTCTATTGTCAATCCTTTCTTTTTTTTGTTGTAACATATTTTAAATTTTCTTTTCCATGTGTCATTAATTAAGTCACAAATAAAATTCAAATACACACAAATATTCCTGCTTAATTTGAATGTTACAGATATACAAGTTAAGCATCCACGTTGTCGTGAACAACTATGGTTGTGAAGTCTTGTTGTGTTTACAGAATGTCTACAAAATTCATTAGATGTTACTGCTAATGAGGTTTTTAGATTATTTGTCTGCAGTTGACAACAAAAGAGTGAAGACACAAAGAGAGAGAGACAGACAGTTTTGTCAGTAATGCAACACCGACCCCTTCGGGAGAAACCAGACTGGGGATGCGACAGTTATCCAGCATAGGTAGACATTTTGAGAAACACACTCTGGCTGAGAACTGGATGAGAAGATCGATACCTCTCACATATCTGTACCATAAATAAGAAGATGTAGCCTGAAGGTATACCTTTGTTCAGCACAAAGTCTGAAAACAGAAGCAGAATTTTTGTTAGTTTTGGAATTAATTCAAATCAACTAATAGTTTATCATTTATTTGTTAATTTATTATTATAAGTTATTGTTTCATAGTTTAACTACATTTATTAAAGTTTGAATAGTGAGGACCATCTTGTCAAAATGTGAGAAATATGTAATGGAAACTACAGCTCATAATTCTGATACGGATCTCAATTTGCAGCATCTCTAGAAGAAAACGATGTCTGTTAAGGTGAAGCACGAAGACACAAATAACATGTTTAAGCCAACATTCATGTTTCCACTTCCTGTTTGTCTATCCACCGGCAGGTTCATGCAACTTTGATCAGGCTTCAAATTAGAAAACTAAACACATGTCTTACAACATGTTAATGAAATCTACTGTAACAGGACTCAACCAGCCTAACCTTAATCCATACTGTCAATATTGCTCAGCCGTACTTTTTTAGGAAGAATGTTCGCACTGCTAATTCTAAATTTCCCAGTTTGGGATAAATAAAGTATATCTATCTATCTATCTATCTATCTTACAGCGGACGCTTTTGCAAGACTGAGATGAATGCTCGAATTGTGCAATTGAGCCTTGTTTAGCATGTCAGCATCAAAGTAGTAATCACATGAATGATATAAGGTTAGCATTATCAGCTTCTCCTCTGTTTATGTACAAATTGGCTTTTATTTTGTTGACTCCAGCCTGCTGTTCAGAAGAATTGCCTTGTTGATATTTGTGTGTTCCCCCCTTTTCCCCCCCACATACACATACACACACACATGTATACACATACACTCACACACACACACACACACACACACACACACACACACACACACACACACATAGGTACTGAGTAACAGCAACCAGCTGTATCTGAAGTCGGTCAGCCAAGCAGATGCCGGCCAGTACGTGTGCAAGGCCATCGTCCCAAGGATCGGAGTCGGAGAGACTGAAGTCGCGCTCATAGTCAATGGTCAGAAAACAGCCACACACTTGAATGTATCTCTGATTCGAGATGAACTAATTCAACTTCCCTGAAGGCCAGCTTGTCACTAAACCATTGTGCTTCTAAAGTGGTGCTCATTTATATTTCATATCATACGATTCCTCTTCAGCAGCCCAGGTCAATGTCTTATATAGACAAAAACAACAGACTAGAAGAGGATTCCTACAATTTCTGATATTTTAAATGTCACTTCTCTTTCACACGCACAAAATTATATAGAGTATCTCATTTCTGCAGGTCCTCCCCTCATCTCCAGTGATCCAGTCCAGTATGCAGTGAGAGGGGAGAGAGGAGAGGTGAAGTGCTACATCGCCAGCACACCTCCTCCAGATAAGATTGTAAGTCAGCAAATGAGATGCTTGAAGAGACTTTTCTATGAAACGTGGCTAGAGCCAAAACCACAGTGGAAATAGAAATATTTTAGTTAGCATCAATATTCAGAAAACATTGAAATACCGTCTTTTTGTGTGATGTTATTTTGTATTTTACTAATACTGTACGGTATTGTGCCTACCTTTACTCCTGCACCAGGAATGCTTTTAGACACTGCCCCCCTTTTCCTTTTGAGCGGTGAATCACCCCATACTCTCCCAGAACTCTCTTCCATCCCATCACATGAACACACCAGCACTAACTCTAAGCTGGTCCTCTTTTAGCTCCCGCGTCAGAAGTCATTCTGGATGTTTGCTCCATTCAGCTGTATTACGGAGACGCAATAGTAGCAGTTCTTCTGCTCTTCGGCCGCTGTGACTGATCCATCCTGACTCCCAGTGTGCTCCCCTAATGCAAGTGGCGGCGGTTGGGACAGAAAAAGATTGATAAAATATATATAATATATGTCCCAGTAAACGCCATGGCCAGGAGATTATCCTTCTGTAGAATAAGTGGCAGATTATGGGAACATGTGGGTTTATGCATAATTAACTGGCCTTAGTACAGGGCTTCAATGCTGAATAATACAGTTGCTTTTAGTGGCTTTAAAGCTGGAGGATGTGCAAGATTCTCACCTGTTCAGTCAACCTTGTTCCTGCAGAAGCGAAAGCAAATCGTTTCAGATTGCAACTGTGTGTGTTCACACGTGAGGATGCTCATCTGTCAAGCCTCCTTGTAGTTTTTTTATATGTAGTTTGTTGCACTCAAACAAAAACAGAATTGTACTAACGCATAAGTACATGCTGTGGATTTATAGGGAGTTACATGTTGTCTAGTTAGCTTCAGAGCAGCCTATCATGGCTAGGCTTGATTGCAGTTGCATGTTAGTCTGGAAAACGCTCAATTCATTTGGGGTCTTGTCAACAGCTGCAGACCATAATATCTGGCTGCTGTTGGTTGGACCTGCAAGCAACCAGAGCAGCAAATTCAGGGATCGATGCAACCCGGCCAATGTTACAGTAAAAGTTCTAACTGGACCTTCACAAACCTAAAATACTGGCCTTCTGTGTGTGTGTGTGTGTGTGTGTGTGTGTGTGTGCCTGTGTGTGTTTGTTTTACAGGTGTGGGCGTGGAAGGAGAACGTGTGGGAGAAGGAGAAGGGGACGCTGCTGGAGAGGTACACAGTGGAGCAGAGCAAACTGTCAGCTGAGGGCGGCGGCGTCCTCTCCACCCTCACCATCAACAATGTGATGGAGTCTGACTTCCTGTCCACCTACAACTGCACGGCCTGGAACTCGTTCGGTCCAGGGACCATGATCATCACGCTGGAGGAGACTGGTGTGTGTTGTAACGATGTTTGGTTTTGGAAGGGTGAGAGAACATGCAGGGGCAGTGTATCGACTATGATGAAATGATTGATATGAAATTTTGTGTATGTGTGGTTTCTAAGTTAATAAGATACTGGATGTAGTGGAAGAAATGAATTACACTGCTCAGAATTCGGGTTTCATGACTATATCACCTGACCATGAGAGTCAACACTGCTATGTTTCACCCAGTGACCAGATACTGACAGATGTACTGTACTGAAATCTGCATTGAGGTGTTATTGAAACTTAATGCAACACCTTTAAAATCATTTTTAGTTTCCATACTTGTTTTTTTAATTGAATGTATTCGTTCTAGGTTTTTCTTAGAATATTAACTGTAAAGGCCAGCTGCGCCTATTTCCTGCTTTTTTGATCACTTGGTTTTTTCACTTGTTACGGGTAAGTCACTCAAAAATGTGTCACCACTCAATTGACAGATCTTTATCAGGTAAAAATTGTTCCTGAAATTACTGTGAATGGAAATGAGATGCCTGAAGCGAGCAAAATGATCGACAATGAGAAGGAGTTATGAGTTCTTTCACACTCAGGGTTCAGGATCCAACACTTTTTACGAGACTCTCTCTTTCTCTTTCTCTCTCTCTCTCTGTCTTTTTCTTCAGAGGAAGTCCCAGTGGGGATAATAGCTGGTGGCACAGTGGGCTCTACCATCCTCTTATTCATCTTTCTGCTGGTTCTTGTTCTCATCTTCTACCGGCAGCGCAAAGGCAGTGAGTCATACCCTCAATGTGCTTACAGTGTAAAACCTCATTCTGCATGTATTGTAAATGGTGTCTGTTTTTTCTTTAGATGATAAAAGTTTAGGAAAATAGTTCACTCAAAAATAACAAGTTAGTTTGAGAATGGATGGAGATTCTGGCTGCAGGTTAATCCTGATGATTGTGCAGCACATGTACGTACAGTCAGGTACGCAATGTTAATGCTTTTATAGTAGGGGTTGCAGCAGAAGATTCCAAATTTTAAAAGGTGTGAATGTCACCTGTTCTTATCAACTCGGAACTTTTGGTCTTTTGTAGCTCTCAATTATACAATGTAAACTTTACAGACACATTTTATTTTTTTATTTTTAAATAATTGCAAAACAAGTCCCGTACTTCTCGCTTAATTTGGATAAAATTGCAGTTCTGTCTTCGCTGTGAAGCACCAGAATCATTTACTCATCATAATTGGGTGAAAATAAATTAATTTAGTTTTTTGGGGTGAACTGCTCCTTTAGATATTTGATACTAGATGAAACTTGGCCCAAGCTAAAGCGAATTGAACTCCATCCCCTCCAGCATCTGGATGTAGGTCCCCTCCTGCAGCTCACGAAAACTCAATAGCAGACTGTATTCAACCTTGCTGTGTTTTGCTTCCAGGTCGGCGTGGGGTCACTCTAGGTAAGCCTGACATCAAGGTGGAGACGATAAACAAGGAGACCCACAGCTTGGAGGAGGATTCTGGCAGTGTGTCCACGGCTTCGCGCATGGTCAAAGCCATGTATTCGGTGAGTAGCAACGGGATATGTGCGCCTGGGCCGGACACTGTTTACACAGCCTGTAGCTGTAGAGAAAGCCTCACGTTAACTGAGTGACCTCTTCCTAGGCCACATTTTGAGTAAAAACAAACTCTCTGTTTCCTCCTCCTTTTAACACTTTGTATTCCATGTCCTTCTTCCCCCGTCATATTCTGTTTCCTCCTTCCCTCTTCTGCACCTCGTCTCTTCCTTTTTTTTATTTTGGTTTTGTTGTTTGACGGTTTAGTTTCTCCCCTCTGTGTCCTTCTCTCCCTCAAATCAGCCGTTTAAAGATGACATAGAGCTAAAGTCTGACCTCCGCAGTGACACTCTGGACACCCGTCAGGAGTACGACCTGAAGGTGAGCTCACGCTGGAACACTGGCTTTTGTCAAGTCGGCAAAACAATGTCCTCTTAAGACTCTCACACATGATTGAGATGAATTACAATCACAGTTACAGAAAGAGGTAGAAAACCACAGATGCAGTAAGTATGAACTTGAATCCAATAAAACATTACATGATGCCAGAGTGAAGTCTTGTACAGTTCAATTTGGAGCAAAGTTCGATTCTAATTATGCCTCAAAGGCTGCAAATATCCTAATATCACACACATGGTGATGACTTTGATGCAGTCACGACTTTCATCCAAGGATGTGCAGCATTTCCTCTCTGACTGAAGTCAGTATGTGTCCAACAGGCAGAAATAATAACCAGATGAAATACCCATTGTGTTTTACTGTGAATGACACCGGATTCATTAACAAATAGTCAATAATGACCATTGATTTCATGGTTGCTATAATGATACAAACGCTGGTTTATTTCAGGTGACGATTCAGTTCTACTTTATTACCAAAGAACCAATCCTCTAGATGTGTGGAGATTTAGAATATTTGAGCAACTGCCTCCCATTCCATCTGTTGAGAGTAGAGTTCATATTCTCTAGGCTGAACAATCCTTCACATATCCCACACTTTCACATAGCTTTGTTGATAGTTTTTTATGTAATTTGGAATGAACATTGAAATTCTTATCTGATGATATTAAAGGAAAAGGAAATACATTCCTTGACAACATCTTCTTCTTTTTTTCTTGCTTGTGCCCCGTCCTGCAAAGTTTAGCAGAAATTCATCCAGTAGTTTTGTGTCAGCTTGCTAAAGATAATTAACAGATGTGGATAGAAACTTTGTAGAAGGTATCTACTAATATATTATTACATGTTGCCTTCTGCTCAAGTCAACCCAATGTTCTATGCTGGATTATTAATATCCAACCAATGGTGAGAGCGGCCTTGAAACATTTCACTAGCTGTTGCCCCCTCATTTCACATCCTTTATCCAGCAACTATTATATTATAACAGATCTGGAGTCATTGTCCAGAAGCCAGAAATGTTCTAGCAAACCTACAATAAAAATAGTTAGGCCCAAGTCACCTCTTATTTCTGCTTTCTTTTACTTTCTTATTTATTTTAGCCTTTATCAGTATGACCAGACTAAATGTGGTTAATAAGTGATAAGACAATACATTACTAGAAAATGCTGTCAGGCCTCCACTGAGGAGGAAGTCAGTGCTCAGTAGAGATCAAAAGATCAACAAATAACTCCACAGAAAAACAAAACAAAAACAAAAAACTAATTGTAAGCAAGTAAAGATTTCCTAACAAAACCCAAGTTATAAATCTTGCTTTTTATAGACAGTCTTTGTGATTTACTGACAGCTTTGGGACGGTGTGCTGCTGTTTGATTGGTAGAGTCAAGGTTAGAGTTGAAGTATAATCTGAACCTGTAGAACAGCTGAACTATGAATTATTGACTGATCGCCAGTGGTGGGCAAGCTAATAAACGATCACGGTGAAGCTGTTCTTCTACAGGACGGATTGGAGGCTCCGGTTGCATGTGGCCTGCAGGCCGCCAGTGGCTAGCACTGGTGTAGACTAGCAGAACATAACCAGAGGGACTAGCATTTATCTGCTCTAGTTAGCCAGCCTATATGACTCATTACTTCTCAGTTACAAAACTGCCCCTCAGTGCAGCTGTCTCAGTCCACAGTAACATCAGCGACCTCTTGTTTCGCTCCAATTTCCATCATTCTGCTGTATTTTAGTTTGTTTTTGATGGTGTTTTTGGAAATCTGCTGCTTTTGTCTTTTCAAAAACATTTTTTATGAATTCAGGCCAGTCTGTCATTCAGACTAATACACAAAACAATTCACTGTCTCTTCAGCAGAGATGTGTTCTACTTCATAAAGTAGTCATTTTTTAAAACCTTGTATTGAACTTGGTATCTGTTAGAATATTTAGGACAAATACTGCAGTCTGCCCGCCTTTGGTTGCCGTAACTCCTTTTGTCTGTTCTGTCCTTCATGTATAGTCCAACTGGTATAAAGATCATCTCTGACTAAAGTTTTTGAGCTCAACTTGAGGATTTCAAAGAGAATGTTGAGAATACAACTAAAATTTGGAAAGAAATTTTTAAAAGATGAAGGGTGTTTAGGCTGCCTATTCAGCTGGCATGAATCATTCATGCATTTTGACACCATGGGGGTGTGCTGAGGTGACGACTGTATTTTCACGCATAAAGCTGCCAAAATGCTCTGTTGGAACTCGACCCCATGAATATTTTGTGTGGGTAAACACACCACCCCGCTAGTTGGAGTGCTGCCGTGGATCACTTTAAAGAAGCACAGACATTAATCTACCCCAGGAGGTGGTTAGATCACCCAGACAACAGCCTCAGTCTGACTGCTTCTTTCTCCCCGCTGCCTGCAGCACCAAAGCAGTCAAATGTAGTTGGGAGAGGGGGGATAGTGCGGAGACGAGACAAAGAATGAGATTGAAGAGTCATGTTAGAAAAACAGGAGAGCTACATTAAATCATTCAGCAGGGGTTTGGTGAACAGAGAGGGCAGTAGAGATTCAGGCTATCTGGGGCCAGTGAAGTGAAGGGGCACAAATGCAAAGACAGTTGTGGTCTGTTTATGGTGAAACAAACCCTAATCAAGTAGCAATCACAATCAGTAACAAATGCACCTCTGTAATAAATACAGAGTTCATTTCTAGCATGTAAAACATAGCCTATAAGATAATGCATCTCTTTTTATTCCCTGGAGAGATAACCCAGAGGGCACCTTTGTGCATTTTTGTTTTTAAATATGGATGCATTTGTGTCCACTAATGCATGTTGGCTGGACTCAGCCCTGCTTAAAATCATGAATGCGCCATTCAGAAATTTCTAAACCAGCTAAAATGGAAAGCTGCGGCTCATTTCTGTTTTTAAATCTATCATGAGAGCAGATTTTAATTGTGTGACTGAAATCAAACTAAATAAAATGTGGTTTGGTTTACTGTAGGATTTACAAGGAACTAGGATTTACTTTTAAAAAAGTAGAAAATAAAATTTTTTTATTATTTTTTTCATTTCATGCAAAATGTGCAGGGGCATTTTAAATTTATGGACTGACTAGAATGTAATAGCACAGTGATAAAATACATTAATTTCATGTTCACTCATAAAAACGCTGGATATGATATACTCTATTTTTAGTGTGCGGTGGGTAACGTCATAAATACAAAAAATTGCACCACGGAAACAGTAAATAAGGCCAACTTGTAAAGGTTTTTGATTTATAATGAAGGAAAGATCTGAGTGCAGTAGTGCTAGAGGTTGTTTATGGGTGACATAACAGGAAGGAAATCAGGAAACCCTGCGAACAGAACCTGGAATGGTTTGCTACATTCTCTGAAACAATTATTTAAAAGTATATTTTATTTTTAGACTATTGCAGGCATATAGATGACATGTTTTGATGACATGTGTTCCTAATACTCACTTTCTTTTTTTCTCTCTCTTCAGGACCCTACCAATGGCTATTACAATGTGCGAGCCTCCACCCATGATGATGGCCGCCCTGCCTCCCGCTCCACGTTGCACTATTCCGACTACCGCTCCCCTGCAGGAACACCAGGGGGAGCTGCATCAATCAGCAGCAGTGCTGGCGGCTCAGGAGCCACAGCCAGTGGAGGAGCCACTGGTCCCCCAGGGCCACTCACCTCTCCTGGTAGACCCCAGGCTTGTTACGACCCTCGGCCGCCCTCCAGACTGTCCCACATCAGTTACGCCCAGTTCAACACCTTCACTCGTGGGGGTCAGAGCCAGCAGCCCCCAGCCAACCCTGCTCCTGTAGCCAGCGACTTCCCAGGAGACTGCAGCCTCCTGGACTCCACTTCCCAGCTGGCCTATGACAACTACGGATACCCCTCGCATTACCAGACCTACCGCATGGGTTTTGCCCCATCCAGTCTAGCTCCGCTGGAGGCTGGCCCATCCTATGAAATGTATGGGGTGGGACCTGCGGTGGGACCTGGGGTGGGACCTGGGGTGGGACCCGGGGTGGGACCTGCAGTTGGGAGCCCCGGGGTTGGCGTGGGTCCTGGGGGTCCTGCACCCTCAGGATCAGAGACTGGACTAGGAAAGTATGGCAGCTCCACTCGCTTTTCCTACACCTCGCAACACTCTGACTACTCCCACAGCCGACACACTCAGAGGATGCAGACTCATGTGTGAGACAGAGAGACGTATAAACACCTCACAGTCTTAGCAGAGCATGAGGAAGCATCTTATAAATAGTGTCACACCTAAAAACATACACGATCATCAATTTAAATGCACATATTTTCACACGCAAAAAACACAAACACGGCTACAGAACACACATACACACACACACATTCAGAAGACCATGCCCATGAGGCAGGGAAGGTACAAGAAACACAGAGATGGCAAAAGTAATGAGTGGAGAAATGAGTGTCAGTGAGACAGGGAAGGGAAATAACAGTTTTGAATTCCCTCACTCCCGATGTGTTTGTATATGTGAGCTCTAAAAGAGCAGACGGCGCGAGTCACAATCAAGACTGGAAAGAGAGCAAGATCAAGAGAGAGAAGGAGAGATCACAGATCTTTGGAGCTAGATTTTTTTTTTTTTGGTATTAAGTGACTTTTCAAATGATGAGAAAGAACGTCTTCAAGCAAACCGGACTCCGTTGGTAGTCGCTGATCGGGAGAAAACCTCAGCCAGTGGGAGTCATTACTGGTCACTGTTTTTAAACTTTCTTTTGCTTCATCATTGAATAAGAAAATCATCACGTTTATATATTATCCCATAATGCCCTATACAGTGGTATGTGCCATCATGCCCATTGGGCAGTCAATGTGGGTGAGCGTGTTGGGGTCGGGGTGGGGTTGGGAGGGTTGTCATCATTTGCACTGCATCTCCAGTATTCATGCTTAGATGTCCCTGATCTATATCTGTGTAATGTCTTTTTTTTTATTATTTGCACACCAGACTAGAGCTTTGTATTCTATTTTTTAACATTACAGAATTATTTTTGTCAGTGTAAAACATGTAATGTGTATGTATGGACCAAAAGTTTGAACGTGAGCGCACATACCTTGGAGTCTGCCTGAGTGGTTCCACTGAGACACAGTGAAGTCGTCCCAACTGCAGCGCCAGAATTCAGGATGTATTTCACTTCAAAAGGGTATATCAGTGTAAAAAGGAAACCTAGTGCCAAGTGTTGTTGTTCTTCACCTTAGACCATGTATATGCAGTAGAAGCTCCTTCTATTGGTGACTGTTGCTTTACAAAACCAGGCTCGGGGCCTTGAGTCATTCCCAGACAAATCCGTAGGCTGGAGCCTTTTTCTATGAGCTCGTTACTACGCGCCTGGTGCAGACAGAGAGAAAAACACAGATGTTGGGTTTAGAACTGAGTGGCCTTATAGGGGATCATGTCGTACATTTCCATTTTGAATCATTCCTCATTGTCTGCCTGCCAAAACCGCCAGAGGAGAATGTGTGTGTGGAGAGGTTCAATGAAAGCTTGTCTACAGTAGTGACATGTAGTAGTGTATGACTGAGTGTGTGGGCGTGCAAGTGTGAGCGAGAGAGTTCAAGAGGGAGCGTGTGGGCGTTTGCGCACACATCGATTTGTACAGTGTGTTTGTATAGATTTGTGAACGACTGTGTGTGTGTCTATTGGAAGCGTGCTATAAAAATGCAGTGCCCGACGTGAGAGTGCGGGTCCAGCGTGGATGTGTGTGCGTGAGTGTGTGTGGATGTGTATAGGTGTGCAAGTGTGTTTCAATATATGTCCATATCATTTCTCTCACAATCCTGTTCCAGTACTTTTATACCTCTGGTAGGACTGTATCCTGTATTATTGTGTCTTTGAATTTAGAAAAAAACAGTGTTTATCTTATTGTACTGTTCTTCGTAGCAGAGAAAACTGTTCAAAAGATGTACAAGGAACATTATCAAACTCTCATTTTTTAATTTCATTATCTTCAATATTTTTTAAAAATGGTATGTAATTATTTTTCCACAGTATTACATAAATAAAAGCACTGTTTTTATATATAAAAAAGAGCAGCGTTTATCATTGGGTTTATGGGTAAAATGGACTGCAATTTAAATTTGTGCCTCACACTTACAGTTTGTAAATGAAATGTCATCAAATGATTTTATTCATGTTCCTTCAAGAACATGTATAAAGGAAGACAGAACTTTATTAATTATTTCTTGATCCACAGATTGATTAAAAACGAGGAGTTACTAATAAATGACCAATAAAAAATGAGACACATGCATAACAAGAACAAAAAAAAGATAGGCAGCTTCCTGATGGATGCGAATGATTTCACCTTCCTTCCCAGAACACTGCAGCAGAGACATTGATGCTGCTCACAATAAAGCATCTGCAACATGGTTCTGCAGACATTGAAACATCTGAGTCTTCTGATAAAATAGCTCTGATTCCTTCCTGTATTTGACTCCAAATATCAACCGTTAAAACTTGTTGTCTGGTACATGAATCAAGGGTCTTTTTCAATCATTTTTTAAAGTTTTTTCTTAATGGTAAACCACAGGTGAGAGATTCTGAATATAACTTATTCTTGACAAATGGTCAAATCTTTACATTTCGTTTTAATTTAAAATTGATGGTTAAAAAAAACATTAACAAACACCCAAAACCCCACTCTGCAAAATGGGTCTTTGTGCAGTGACAAGTCATACCGATAGGTGGCAGACACGTACGTAAATCACGTAATACTGTTTTTAAACAACCGAAGAAAATTGTCTCCCACGTCATTGGCCAGAGGTTGTCTAACAACCAAGATGGCGGCCACGATGTTGAGGTCGCTCACCAAATTAGGACGTCCTTCAACAAAATTGTTATTGAATAGTAATGCGCTAAGTCCTGCTTATAATGTCCTGCAAAACAGGTGAGTTAACAAAAACACGAGACGTGACACATCCTTTGTATTGCCAGCCTGAGCCTGATGTAATGTAGCCACTGATTAGCTATTAGCTTGATGCTATATAAGCCGACATCGGCATTTCAAAGTAATTCGAGTCGTCTGTGACAAATAATGTGTATTATTGTACAAAGAAAGCACGCATTTAACATTATTACTGTTGTTCAGGCTATTTTTCATCGTATTGAATGTAAATCTGTCATCAGTTTGCAATAACCACGTAAAAAACAACTGCTTGATTAACCCAGGTAACACATTTTCAATTTGGCTTAACTATATTCAAAATTAAACGCTGCTTTTAGTGATCGCTGCAATGATTCAACCCATTAAATTGTGTCCCTCATGAGAACATTTAATAAGAACATAATAAGAACATTTACTAAACCAAAAGTGCAAGAAAAGTCAGCTCCTGTAACTCAATCCATGCGGATGAGATGTGGAAGTCGTGAGATGTCGTGCTGTGGAGCCATGAAGCTTTTTAAGCCTATTGATAACTGGTGTGTCTGGAGGAGGAAGAGCTGATGAATACCTTACCTACCAATATGCAGGTGAATCGGCGATGCTCTGGAGCTGCATTGCTTCCCCTGACCAGAAACCTGCAGTGTGTAGAACAGGGGTGTCAAACTCATTTTCACCGAGGGCCACATCAGCATAACGGCAGTCCTCAAAGGGCCAGATGTCACAAATAAATGTAACTCAATGTAATGTAAAATAAATGTAATTACTCCTTGATGTTAAATAACTGAATTTATTACTTATTCAAGTTATAAACATTACAGTTGCTCAGAAAAAATGTGTTTGGTTGTTTCGCTGTTATAACATAAATCCTTTTAATTTGTCAGATTATAAACCCCACATAACTCCATCAATCAAGGATGAAACTATCCAAGTTAGGACAGAGTTAAGGCCCCCGGACCTTGAGTTTGATACATGCGGTGTAGAAGGTCAAGGGCAGCTCTCCATCTTCTAGGAAGATGATGCTTGGACATTCCAAAAGGACAGTGATCCGAATTACACTTCAAAGTCCATAAGGTTTCTTTTCAGAAGAAGTCCTGGATCACGTAGAGGCCATCACAGTTGCCTGACTTATGTATCATAGAAAGTCTCTGGTAGAATTTGAAGAAGGTGGTTGCAGCAGGGAAACCTGGAATATTCCCAAATGGGAGTCCATTGTGCATAAGGAATGAATCTGTATCCATTTGCAGCGAACTGGTCTCTACAAAGAACTAGACATGCTTACGTTCAAGACTTGAGTCAGTTAGAGTCTGCAGCAGTCGGTTGTTGTATTCGACAGAACCTGTCTTTCATATTGAGCTTTTTTGGTCCCATTTTTATTATTTGTGATAAATAATATATTTTACCAACCATGTCCGAAGCATCTCCCCACCTCTCACCCGTAAGTCTCGCCCATAACACTCTGTTATGCAGTGCTCCTTCCCAGCCATCTGTGATCATCTCTTGTCAGACTCTCCTATTGATCCATCTCAGCCGTAGTAGAATGAAAGCGTGCTCACTCAGTCGTATTTCAATTTTGCAGGCAGAAACAGTGGCAGCCAGATGTGGAGTGGATGGAGTTCTATAGTGGGGTTGTGTTTTATCCCACTGCCATAAATGAAAAATGGAAACTACCCCCATGGAATGGTATGTCACACATGTACACTACAGATACGCGTGCGCGCGCGCACACACACGCATCGACACAAACATTTCAGTGCTACTGGATCATAAATTTGTTATGGGAGGTGGGGGTTTGGGGTCTGTGCCAGGAGCCATGAACTGAAGGCAATACCATGATTGTACAAACAAATGTTGTTGCTATTTTTGTTCCATATTTTCCTTCAAAAAAGACACCAAAAAAACCCATCCCTCCTCCTTTCATTTTCCCAGGATTGTATTGCAGTGGCAGCAGGATGACCTTGGTGTTCCAGGCATCCCTCTCCCCAGCATCTTTCCCTTTTTTCACTTTCTGGGCTAGATTAAAGACGTAATCTCTGCAGCTAGATTTTCCTTCCTGTTTTACTTTGCCCCAGAGCAAGGCACAGCATTTTTATCCAATCAAGTGTCTGTTTTGACATAAGAAATGTGGTAAATTGAAAATTGATCAAGTCAACCGGAAATGTTTCCCAGGTAATTTTACTGTTCTCTATTTTTTGGCCTTCTCCTTTATTATTATGTCACCATCCCGCAGACAAAGATCCTCCTGCACAGAAGGATGTGTCCAACCTGACCATCAACTTTGGGCCCCAGCATCCTGCAGCTCACGGCGTACTGCGTCTTGTCCTGGAGATCAGCGGAGAGTCCATTAAGAAATGTGACCCCCACATCGGCTTGCTTCACCGTGGCACAGAAAAACTCATCGAGTACAAGACCTACCTGCAGGTCCTGAACCTGTTATGATGTTTTTAATTAGTGTCTCTGTATTCTTGAACGTTTTAAGGGTTGGTTTTAATAGCTAGTACTCCTGGGTTCATGTTGGAGCTTGTTGAGTTAGGAAATATGAAGTTAGTTAGGCCAGGTTAAGACTGAATTGCAACATACTTTGGTAAATGAGTCGTGAATGAGATAGTGTCTGACAACTCCCCCACTCTCGGAAATTAATGAATGAAACTGTTGTCGTCAGCGGAATTAATTGTATCTTATTTAAGGAAACCTGTTGCATCATTCATGGGACTTCCGTGGATGATCATCCAGTAGGCATCACTTCCTCTTCCCTTTGTACTGCAGGCTCTGCCCTACTTTGACCGTCTGGACTATGTTTCCATGATGTGCAATGAGGAAGCCTACTCTCTGGCTGTAGAGAAGCTGCTTAATATCCAAGCTCCACCTCGTGCGCAATGGATCAGAGGTACGTGCCGGAGATGATCCATCCGGGCATTTGCTGGGAACGGGAAGGATTCCTTTGTATCAAGTGACTGGAGGCCTCGATAGGCCTCAGATATATTTTTAGAGGTCTTGTTTGGCACCCGCTGTTCTTGTTGGTGTTTTTGATGATAAAATAATTGATGCAAATTTTTTCGTAGAACCACATCTATTGATAATGGGTCTTACAAGGAGTTTACGATAAATTCATGATCTAAGGTTCAACAATTCAGTTTGTTTACAGCTCTGCAGTCAAGCATATGGATCATTTCTTTTTAAATGATGTGCTTCTGGACCTCTAGAAAATGGTTCATAATATCATCGGAGACAAAATGATGACAAGCTTGAGAAATAGGTCGTCATCTGACATCCACCCTCCCCTTATGTAGCCAACTTTTTTCGTTAATCCTCTTCGGCGATGATCCCTGTAGACCAAAGTGTGAGACGGCAGCACACAGGCAGATGGTATTCACTGCTGATTTGCGTTTTTCAATTACCTGAAATAGAATTGCCATAGACGTTATTAACTTCAGACTTTCTGGATGACCATCTAGAGTTGGACTGTATGTATGGAAGGCTGTGTGACTCATCTTTCTCTTATTTGGGACTTATCAATCACTCATCTTGTAGAATCAATACGTACTTATGGACGCCTGTTTAAATAGTCCAGTTATTTGCATCAATTGAAATGTAAGATGATCAGTTTAAGAAAATAAGTCTTCATGTCTCGGCATAAGGACCATTAAAATATAGTTTGCATGTTTAAAATGTTTTTTTGGGGTTTTTTTTTTTTGTATTTTTTGTCAGTGAACTCGTTCTTCTTAAAGTTTGGCTGCATTTTGTGTTTATAGTTTTGTACGGAGAGATGACTCGCATCCTGAACCACATCATGGCCATCACCACACACGCGCTCGACATCGGCGCCATGACCCCCTTCTTCTGGATGTTTGAGGAGCGAGAGAAGGTCAGTGGTGCCGCGACATGTTGTCATGCTCAGTGCTTAATGTGATGTTACCCAACACACAACACAATGAAATACAGAATGAAATGGTGCTCTTTGTGAAGGCAGGATTTGTGTCATAACTTTTATATTAATGTACTGAAACAACATTAAGTGTGACCTTGACCTTTAGTTTCACAGTTTCCACCAAATTAATGCTTGTGGACAATTTTTAATTTTAATTATTAGTGAACAAGTAAAAATTTACAAATGCAATAAAGAGTGGTTGGGTTAGAAGAAACATATTGTCAAACAATGTCTTGGATACTTCCTTTCTTTTGGTCTTCTTTGCATTTCAATTATTCCATTTTTTGCATTAAAGGTTTGTGTCCGTTTGGGACTTGAGATCCGATTACAAGCAGCTCTTCAAGTTGTGTTATAATGTTGCGTGGAAACAGCTAGACTTAGAATTGCTTATGATTGTATCAGGGAAGGGTGGATGTCCAGAGAAAAGATCATGTGAGAGGAGGACAGATAAATGGAGGAATGATTTCACGTTAGTCAGCACACAGACCACTAACCAATGAGTTGTTGATCCTCTGAAATTCGACTGTTGTCGTGTCTTACTGTGTAACCCTTGTTTCCTTTCAGCTGTTTGAGTTCTATGAGCGAGTGTCCGGAGCCAGAATGCACGCTGCTTACATCAGACCAGGTGGAGTCCATCAGGTGGGAGAAAGCTGGAAAAGCAGCTCCGCGGTCTACCACCAACTGTGAACGACAGAATGGTATCAGATTCTGGTGAAATTGAGCATGATTTGAATCTGTTCCAGGATATGCCCCTCGGCTTGATGGACGACATCTACGAGTGGTGCAAGAATTTCTCCATTAGAATCGATGAAGTGGAAGAGGTGAGTGAGTATTTGTGTGGTTGATGAGAATCAAAGATGAAGGCCTGTGGGAACGTGATCTGATTCTTCGTCTGTGCTCAGATGCTGACCAACAACCGCATCTGGAAGAATCGAACTGTGAACATCGGGGTGGTTACTGCTGAGGAAGCTCTAAACTACGGCTTCAGGTAACCGACTAAGGAATGTGACAAAAAGCACATTCCTTCATTCCCATTTCTATTTAGCAATTTTCTTGAGTATTTGAGGTCTGCTGCTTCCACAGAGAGCCTGAAATAGTAAAACAGTTGGAGTTTTCCCAAAAAAGACAAGCAGATCATTGAAACCTCTGTGCAGCTGCAAATAACATTAAAAAAACTATTTTTGAAAACTAACCAGCAACATGTTTCAAACGGCTACAGTCATGTTTATCACTGTGTTCATCACCTCTTCTGCAGGATTGTAAAAAAAAAAGAAAAAGATTGTGATCTGAGATTATCTTCTCTGTCCTGCAGTGGAGTGATGCTGCGAGGGTCAGGCATCAAGTGGGACCTGAGAAAGTCTCAGCCTTATGACAAGTATGACGAGGTGGACTTTGACATCCCTATTGGAAGCAATGGCGACTGCTACGACAGGTACGGAGGAGCAGACAGCTTTTGGGGAGGGGGAAGTTTATATTTCATTATTGGCTCTTTTGTCGGTTTTAAAGGCTGTGACACATCAGGCCGTCAATCGGCCTCCCTTTGAGCCGTAAGTAAGCATTGGAGGCCGTGATTCTGGCCGCCAATGCGCCCCACTATTAGCAACAGCTAACACGCTTCATTTGCTTTCTGACAAAGAGTGCTAAGTCAGCAGTGGAGCTCACCGGGGAGAGAAAGCACTGTGATGGGGTGTTCAGCGAGTGACTCAGCAAACAAGGGGAAGAAGAGCAAGCAAAAGAGATCACAGTATTTTCAGCACCATAAGGCGCACTGGACTATAAGGCGCACCTTCAGTGAATGGCACATTCTAAAACTTTTTGTCATATATAAGGCGCGCTGGATTTTAAGGCGGCTGTCCCTTTTTGAGTGTGCTTATAGTGTGGAAAATACTGTATAGTGAAGAGGGATTCAGGCGAAGTTTGAAAGTGTTCGAACCCTTAGATGACCTGAAGCAACACAATTTAAAGGAATTGTTAAAAGCAGTTGAAATCATTTTTACTGCTGCTGATGTAATTGATGACATTGAACACTAGTGAAAAAAAGAATTTGTTTTAAAAGTACCACATAATTCAAATAATATTTTTATTTGATAATTAAATCCATGCAGCCCTTGTCTTTATCACTCGGTCTGAAAAATTACTCCAGTGAGTTTGTATGGCATGAAACCCTGTGATCACAGAGAATGAAAAGAGAAGCAGGCAGGCGCAGGAGCCTCTTTGTGTGTGTTTTTTTATTGTTTAATTGTTAGCTCCACGCCAAAGAACTACGGCATCTGTAGCTTCCAGCTGATTTCTGTATGTGTGGTCCAGGTATTTGTGCAGAGTGGAGGAGATGAGGCAGTCTCTAAGGATCATGCACCAGGCGCTCAACAATATGCCAGAAGGAGAGATTAAGGTGGACGATGCCAAGGTGGCTCCACCGAAGAGGTCTGAGATGAAGGTGAGCCGACAGTATTTCCTCCAATCTTCTGTTTTCAGATCGATAATTGTCTGAAAATCTTGTCTCCGCTTTCTTTTTTATCTGCCTCTGCTTTAAACTGTATTGTGACCACGTTTAACACTCTCAAACATGTGTGTGATGACAGACATATTGTGTTCTTTGTCCCAGACGTCCATGGAGTCTCTTATCCACCACTTTAAACTGTACACAGAGGGGTACCAGGTCCCCCCAGGGGCCACGTACACAGCTGTGGAGGCACCCAAGGTTAGACCACTAACAATGATTTAATGTAACATACGCTTTTTGTAAATTGTATTTTTTCTGTTTTCTGTATGGAGACACATTGAAATAATGAAGAGATTTTATTTTAACCCAGCAAATAAACCCCAACTCTCTCCGTTTAACTCCGTACATCCTCACTTTACTCTTGTTTTTTTAGAGTCTTAATTAATTGGGAAGCCTCAGCAGGCCTCCAGGGACTAGTTTCGATGTAATTTGCTTACTCAAGTGTGTTTGTGTGTGTGTGTCTGTGTGTGTGTCTGTGTGTGTGTATTGTCCCTTGCAGGGAGAGTTTGGCGTTTATTTGATATCAGATGGCTCCAGCAGACCTTATCGCTGCAAGATCAAAGCTCCTGGATTCGCTCACTTGGTGCGCTCTTAAAACTTCATAAGACACTGAAATATTAAACACAACAGGTATCAATTATTCAGCAGCTTTAAAGGCTTGTCCTTAAGGCTACTTTTAGTTCATTAGACACATTTTATAAAGTACTCCTGAACCATTTTTAAAAGTGTACATACCCCCCCTCCTCTCTCTCCTCCTTCCTTCCTGCGGTTTAACAGTCACTGCATTTGAATTCGGCCTTCAAGGCGAGAGAAGCCTTTAAAGTTGCATAAACAAACTATTAGAGTAGTCGGTGCATCAACTTGAGGCAATAATCTAATGAATATTCCCTTTTCTGTGAGTTTTCCTGCACTAAATTACGTTAGTAGGGTTTGTAGTTTTGAACATTAATGAATGTTTCTTTATTTCTAGGCTGGTCTGGATAAAATGGCCCAAGGACACATGCTCGCTGACGTGGTAGCCATTATTGGTAAGAACCAATTTAGCTTCAAAATGACAGAAGAATTATCTAAGTCTTAAATGTTGGCAGAAGGTTTGACCTGAAGTCTTTTCCTCGGCAGGCACACAGGACATTGTGTTTGGAGAGGTCGACCGCTAGCGTGACGCCGCCGATGTGTTTGTCCTCTGAATTCATTCTGTCCTCCATGCTACTCGTATTTGTGTTCTCTTCCTGTTCACCACTGGCTGCACTGCAGTCATTGATGTAAAACCTCCAAATAAACGTAAATATTTTATGACCGAACCGAACATTGAATCTTAATTAATTACATGAGAAACTTTTTCAAATTTTTCATTTTTCTCTCTGAAAATATGCAAACATGAAGCTTTGAAGGTAATGCCACAGCCTTCATGTCCTTCCTCTGGTTAGGGTTTTGAAGGGGAGTGGTGTGATGAGATCGAAGACAAGTGGACTCGCAGCTCAGACCACAACTTCCCCCTTTGGCTGTGAGATACGCAACATTCAAGCAATTTGTCAGAACACAAGAAAGAAAAACACATTTTACAGTGTTTTCTGTAAAAAACTTAACGCTTACTGAAGCTGCCCACTTGTGCTTGTTGAGCCTCGAACCATGACCGTGTGGGGTAGGAGGCCGTTACTGGTGGCGATTCCTTTGTGGATGAGTTTTGGGAGCGCTGGTAAGTTGTGAGTTTTGTTTGGAAAATCAAGTTTCTGGTAAAACTCTTATTATCATGACAATCAAAGCCTGAAGTCTCCTTTAATTTTTAAGGGGCACATTCTGATGTTTAAAAAAAAACAAAACACCCAGAGGAGAGTAACTATTTTAAATGGTTGGATTTCAGAAGTTTGTGTGGAGTGGTGACATCATCTTTTATTCCACTGAAATGTTGACACATCAAAGTTTGTGAAAAGAAAAGCTGACCCTGTCACTTATTTCTACTTGTCTTTCTGATATTTCTGAACAACCCAAAGGACATTTACCACCACCAAAGTTCATTTATATTTACTAGTGGATCTAAACTTGTATATTCTGTGTAAAGTATCGTCAGCAAACCTTAAAACTCCAGTGGAAAAAATAAACATTTTACAGCTTTTAAATCATTTAGACATTAGGTCCTGAAACCTCTACTGCAGTTTGATAACCGATCAAAGTAATCTTTAAGTACAAATGTTCTAAAGTTAATGGGTCCGCTTTGTGAAACGCAGCAAAGTTGTTTCTTGTGTTATTAAAGGAAAAGGAAAAAATAAACACCTTTTAGGATGAAAAACAGACTAAATGCTTCCTTCATCTTTCATGTGCTCAGGAAATCAAACAGCGTTAAACCTCAGATATTTCAAATTCTGCTTGAACCAGATTCTAATGCCTGACTTGTGGAGCTCCCTGCTGCTTGTTTTATTAGCTGAGACAATAAAATGTTACGTGTTATCTCTGGACCACAGGGTTTGCTGTTCCTGTAAATATCTATATGGCCACAGATGGTACTGATATAACGCCACATTTTTGGTTAAAAGATACCACAGAATTCAACCTGGACAGGATCATTCTTCTTATATAACCTCAAAACAGCAACTTCTGACTCTGTGAAGAGTAAAAGAAGACAAACTAGGAGTTTGTGATTGTGTTGGTCATGAGAACAAAGGAGATAAATTGGACGGGATTTGTTAATCAGATCAGAGATTTTAGAAAGGTGAGTCATTTCCTTGAAGCTTTGGTGGATGGAGAAAGAGAAGGAACACATCAATGGAAAATCGGTTTTGGTTTGTACAATGGAGAAGTTATAGCTGGAGTTAAATTTAGGTTGATCACAAGTGCCTAACGGTGAAACTTAACAAAACGCGCCAAGATTCATTTTACGGATAAAACTAGATAGAAAAGTTCTTAACTGATCAAGGAATAAAAATGTTCCGAGGCAAATTTAATAACAGAGACAGATAATAATTGTTAATTATAAGAAATGAATTAAATAGAAAAACCATATAATTAAAAAATGGACGAGAAAAGGTTTGACTTTATTGTGTAATTTATTTGTATCTGTTATATTTTAACATTTCAATTAGTTCTATTGTTGGCTTGGAAATTTTACATTAGTTCTAATATTTAATAATTGACCCCTCTGCCAATTATGTATTATTTTCATTATTTATTTTCAATACTGTATTTATTTTTAATACTTTATGGCGCATACTGGTAATTTTTAAAATCATTATTTTAAAAAGAAACCATAGATGATAATTAAATTTTTATATTTATCTATAATTTATTCATACTTTTAGTAGTTATTTTCTTATGCTCAACAAAAGAAGACTTGAATAAATTCTAATTATATAAACTAAAAATAAAATAGTGTTGAACAGTGCAAAACCAAATTAATAACCTTATGTCTCGTACATCCCACAATAGTTGGCTGTATATTCAGAAATAACTTATGGGTAAAAATACGAATCAGTCTCTCTGCCCTTGGGTAGAGTAGAGGCTGCTGTTCACTTCTGCCTTGTTATTCTAGAGGTTACACACACACTCATCAATGAGAAGATCTTTCACCAACAAAGAAGAAGTGTTACACTGAATCTCCACACACACACACACACACACACACACACACTCCTGATTGTCAAAATGCACACTGGTGTGGAAAGGGATTGTTGTGCAAAGCAGGGTAAATGTAAACCCTGTGAAGCAGTGCTACTCAAAAACAAACAAACAAACATTCAAATCTGAAGGGATTTTATCTTGACAGACGTTCAATCATTACCAAGTTTACACTTACATGCACGCTTTAAAATTGGAAGACATTTTATATTTTGTTTAAAATTCATAATGGAGCTTTTTATCCTTCAGTTGTTAAAATACTGAAGGATAACAGGAGACTGTGTCATCCTCATTGATGAGAGGTAGGATGTTGTCTTTGTGGGTTTGTTTGTGTGCATGATTCCATTGGGAAAAAAAATACTCCAAGTTGATCTGTTTGTCGACTTCCTTGTAAATTATTTTGAACTCCCCAGTGATTCGTGATTCTTTCATTCTGCTGTAATCCTGTGGTGTTTCCTCAGAACTCCCTCAAGTTTCAAATATCTGAATGATCTCATCTAGTTGCAAAAGATTTATATAAATATAAAATAACCCCACTTATGTATTTATTCACAGCATATGTCTGATTGTTGGTCTGATGTCTTGTATTTGTGTCAGATTAGTCACCGAATGCTCTTCTCAATAAATGAGTTCCTTTTTTTTCTCAATTCATTTTTAATCTCCTTTATTGTTTTTTTGTTTTTTTTAGTTATGGTGTGAAATTGCATGAAATACACCTTAGGTATGGATTAGTGTGTCTGGTGTGTATTTACTCACGTAATGCTTGTATGTCTATCTGAGGTGGTGATGACATGACATGAAAACAGCCCCGTGGTCACTGATGACATCAAACATCACATGATGTTTGATGTCACGAGTGAACCAAGTAGAAGCCATAAAGTGTCTAGTAATGTTAATGAGGATGATGATGATCAGATTGCTGAGGTGTTGCTATGGCGTTGCTAAAAACAAATGTCCTCCTGTGTTTCTACAGCTGCTGTGACAGAGCAACAGGTCTGCTACATGCTGGATGGAATCCTGTTTGTGTACGGCATCGTCCTGACAGTTCTCTACTGCAGGTTGAAGGTTTGTTTGTTTGCTTTTTTGTTTTTACAAAATACATTAAAAAATTTATTTTTCATTACTGAGAATAACACACAGAGCAAACGCTGTGAAGCCACAAGACCATAGATAAGACAGTGCACATTCATCAGCTGCTGCCCTACATACCAGGAAACAGGAAAGAGTTTTTAGACTAAGAAATGATAAAGAAAAATTTGATTAAAAAATATATTATGACTGCATTTAGATGAAGCTATAATATTTTAACTTTTATTCACATTAACTAGAAGAATTCACAGAGAATAATTATCTTCATACTACAACGCTAAGTTAAAATCACGAACATATTTCAATTATTTGTTGACTATTATCTAAATATTGTCTAAATATCTTATTTTAAAATGCAAAAATAATTAAAATCAAAAAGAAATATTTGTGAAGAACCATTTGTAAAGCTCAGAATACAAATGACTGAAGTTGTTGGTAATACAGCAGTAAATTAAATTATATAAATGAAAAAACTCATGACTGTGTAACAACATGGTGTCTTCAGCGCAGCGAAGCCAGCAATTTTATTTTGAAGGAAAGCATTAAAGGCATGAACATGCAATCAAAACACTTTTTTTCACATACTGATGTATTTCAGTTTTTGTTAGTTCTATATTAAAATTCTCTCTTCATAGTATTCATTATTCATCCTTGCACTAAGATCAAGAAGACAGATGTATTATTAAATTCTTCTACTGCCAGTCTATTCTCTGAAAACACACAACAGAGTCACAGAATAGCTTCTGTTCACTCATTTAAGTCTGTCTCCCACAGATTGCCAATGCTAGGGATGCTAAAGCAAAGGAAGCAAAACAGAAACAGGTAAGAATGAGCATGGCTCCACAAATGTATACACCCAGACATTCCGTCCAGCATGACTGTATTAGGATCAGCAAAGATACGAGTTACCAGAGCACCAACTAGATCTTTAGTGAATAAACTAGAGACTGGATAAAAAAACCACTTTGATTGTGATTATTTTGACAACTGTGGTCTCAAAAGTCAAAAATCTGTTAAGCTTCTATGACATTTAAATATCCTCAGGTTTGAACTTGTGATGCTAGAGTTTCATTTCACTATAAGGACCAGAAACAAACCCTTTTTGCTGTTACCCCCCCCCCCATCTCTTTTTTTTGTGATTTCCTATTACCAGCCACAAACTCACCCACTGTGACACATTCACAAACACACTCTAAAGAGCACAGATGAGGCATCTCACTCTCTAGCTTGTATCACTTCTCCTCTAACTTCTTGGTTCCCTTCCTCTTTTCACATTTTTCATCCTAGTTTAGTGGGCCCATTTGTCCAAAAAAAAAAAAAAGTCTTCAATTACTTTTATGTCACACTGTGCTTCCTTGCAGTTTTAGTGTTCCTAATATCTTTCTCCTCTACCCTGACAGAATGTTGCTGAGGCCATCTATGTGGTGAGTCCTGATGCTGGGAATGATGACGGCTTTTCAGTTCGATAGCAGATTTCCTTTTTCAACAGTGTTTCCCCTTTCTTCTCTGTTGTCCTCCAGGGTTTGGCTCCTCATGCTCAGGACACATACGAAACTATAAGTGTGAAGAAGTGACATGGAGAAAGAAAGAAGAAGAAAGAGAAAATGCAGACAACGCCTCTGTAAAATATTTAATATTAGATGTTATCCTGCTTATACTGTATTTGGAAAATAGGAGCTAGTGCGCACAAGCATTAACCACCTACAACTGTTCCTGCTCTTCTGCAAATGTTTTTATGCATAAATATTTTCATGCTGCTTCTGTGAAACGTTTTATTTACTGTAATAATGAACCATTAAATAAATATTTTATTTCTCATCTAAAGCCTGTATGCTAACTGACAATAATTCATGGTAAATTCCTCTTTCAACCGTTTGAAATATGAGCAGACAGTGTCACACTAGACAGTGTGACATGCCGGGCAGTGCGTCGGACTCACCACAAGAGGGCAGTAATGACGTCTGCAGTGACGTCATCACTGTACTCCCTCCCAAACAGAGAGGGCAAGAGGGAAATCAGCGTCAGGCTTTAAATGTGGGTTTATTATTTAATCTGTGTCCCATTTTGCCAAGATCTAATTTATTTTATAGACGCGAAATGAAATACTACAGGTATTTGTTATCCAGGTCTTTATAGATGAATTGATGACAGTAAAACATTGAATATCATTTAATATTGCTCTTGATTGTGAGATTAAAGAGGAAGGAGGACAAATTTCACTTTTAATCCTTTGTAAACTATCAAATATTTCACACTTTTTGAAAGACAACAATGGTCATCCAAACGATTTTAAAACATCTCACATTCTCTGGATCTGGATTGCCACCAAAAGTTATAAATAAAATCAAACATGTAGAAATATTTCTAAAAATTTTGCAAATGACTCAAAACTACATTGTCTCAGCTGCTAGTCACCTGATAGACTTTTATTTTCTAGGGTGTTTCCTGGGTACAGTAATGTCAGAAAAATCTCAAAAATGTCTCTACTGTACTTTTTGAAGAACATTTTCTGGATCTACACTCATATGTGATGGGTTCTTAATGGATATATGTCCCAACATCCAATAATCCAACCAACCAGATGTTCAAGGGACCCAAACCAATGATGTGACTGACAGTATAGATCCTGATACAAGCATGAAATTGACTGCACTAACACAATGTTTCTGCAAAATGTAGTTCAACAAGCAGCTTAACTCTATCTAGACTGGCACTGAGTTCATTCAAGTGATTCAGATAGAAGTATTGGTGTGGTCTCTGTGTTGCTCATCTTCGCTGATGAATCCGTATTTTTCCGACAGTAGCAGACGGTTGTTGTTTTGACGTCTGCCTGCAGTGAAAGCCTATTATGATATTCAGCCAACTTTTCCTCTGCACTGACTCTGATCTGAGCAAGTAAAGACGAGAAAATAACTGCCATGCTGTGTTCAACAAACCGGATTGGTGACTTTTACTGCAACTGCATGTGTGTGTGTGTGTGTGTGTGTGTATGAGCGAGTGTTTGGAGGCCAGTGTGTGTATGAGAGAGAGAGAGAAACAGAGAGAGAGGGAGGGAAAGAGAGAGAGAGACAAACAGGTGTATCCTTAACAGGTAGAGCTGCTCCTTCTTTTTCTAAAGGGTAAACATGATGAAGTTTGCCTGACAAACCTGCACCTAACTGAAAGGAAATTACATGACTGACTTCATATAACTTGGAAAAAAAATTTTGTTGTTGTTATTAGTTTTTTTTTTTTACATCTGATCCTGACAGAGGCAAAACAAAATAAGGATGTTCCAGCAGCAGGAGGCATGAATCTGCATCTGTTCCTCACGCTCGCCTGTCAGTTAGGACACTACCACCTGGACGAATGAGCTTTTCTTCCTGCACTGAAATCGTCCCAGCTTGAACAGTGTAAAAGTAACCGCTTTGGAGAATGACACCTCTGCTGAACTCACTCTCTCTGTGTCTCTGTGTCCTGAGGATCTGTGGTAAGACGGATTTCCTTCCAGTCTGTCTGGTGTGAGACCATATAAAAAATATCTGGTATCCAAAAGTCACACAATCTGTTTCTTTTATCTGGTGTCAGAGCTGATGTTACTGCTTATGACTGTTTTACGTGCATCTGTGTTAATCATATATTTCTAATCTGAGTGCCTTCGCAAAAGAACTTTACATATCAGTATTTAAAATGCGTTATGAAGAGAAACTTCTGTTGTCTTCCTAGTCAACATAAAGTCTGACAAATTCGTAAACTTCATAGGTAGGTGGCCAACTTTTCTTAAAGCTAGAAAAGTTTGCTGTTATAAACACTTGACGTTCTGTCTGATATTTCAGGATGAACAGGTTGCTGCTCATCAATTGGTTGCAGACTGTGTAGACCCTCCTGCTGTGTGTGTGTGTGTGTGTGTGTGTGTGTGTGTCTGTGGGGGGTCGCTGAAGCCTAAATGTGTGTAAATGTAGAAAGACCACATAAAAATCGTTCCACTGTGCTGCCCTGTGAAACAAGCTAAGAATACTTACATTACATTATTAAGATGGTCTGATATATTTGTCTTTCCAAAAGATATTTCCTGTTTTCCTGCATTTGTTTACTTGTCATCATTTTTTGTGAGGAACTCTTTACCTTTGCACCTATAATGCTTGAAGGAAGATGACAAGGTGACATCAATCACACATTAGCGTCTGATCAGGACTTCGGTAACATCCTGGACTTGTTGATGAAGAATTAGTATATTTAGAAAGTTCATAAAAATTAATATTGTGAAATAATAAATGAAACAGAAATTGTGTTGATTCAGTTTAGTGTCAAATTTGTCTCAAAATGTACTGTCGGATCTTTACTAAGGGTCCAATATTGTAGTAAAATTTTTATTTTACTACAATATTAGATACTGTACATCAGGACACCGTGTCAGCTCTCAGGTCATCGGCACTCTGTCTGTATCTGTGGCATAAAATGCAAATGAGTTGAGGATGGAAACGCCTTTTTCCGGTCGCCGGAGTGTCTCAGTCTTTTCTTAATTTGCTCCAGGCAGCAGTTGTTTGTGTGTGTGTGTGTGTGTGTGTGTGTGTGTGTGTGTGTGTGTGTGTGTGTGTGTGTGTGTGTGCAGTGTGTGTGTGTGTGTGTGTGTGAGAGTGTGTGTGTGTGTGTGTGTGTGTGTGTGAGCACCTGCAGTGTCTCTTTTCTAGAGGAGGAGTAAAGTGGTATTACACAGGAAATATTATTCAGTAGGACAGGATTTTTTTCTCATGTCTGGGGCGTCTTCTAGCAAACTACGGAAGGTTTTTTCTGGGGTAACCTTAAAAATGTGTATTTTGTGTGATATTGGCTTGTGAGTTTGGCCTGTTTCTTTAGGACAAGGCAGAGAGCCATCCACACTATTGCTACTATGCACAACATTCAGCTTCGTCAATAATAGATCAATACTGAGTTCAACATGAAGATTCTTCATTTAACTGAACGTACGTCGATTAAAAAGTAGGACTGACTCTGAAGCGTCATTCACAATGACAGTATCCACACTGTGTCGTTTCAGCAGCGTGTTACACTATTACATATCAAATTGTGTCATGAGACGATCAGCAATTATGTTAATAGTCTGCAAATGTCAGATGATAATAAATTATTGATTGAAATCGTCTTCAACCCACACTGAAAACAGGACAGATAGATAGAGTGTTACGCCAGTAATGCAGCACAGGCAGATTCCACAATATACTTAAACCTCAGGGTGACACACACACACACACACACACACACACACACACTCACACACACACACACACACACACACTAATGGAAAAACACACCTGTGAGTGGAGCAGACTCACCGTCTGATGGTAAATGAATGAATCACATCCTTCTCACTGATACACCTGAACAGATTCCCACATGACCGACTGAACACCTGAGAGTGTCTCAGTGACACACTGTGTTGTTGTTTATTCATTTTGTGGCCTTGTAGCCTAAACTGACTATTAATACACCATACTGACATATTTTTGTAGTAATTTGTGGGTAAATCCCTTTTGCTGTCTATGATGTGTTTATTGTCACCAGTAGATGATCCAATGATGCTTTCTGGTGAGGATTCATACATTCTGACTTGGTTTATAGGTGGAGGGTATCTCTGCTTGTGGTCAGCAATGCTTTTATTCCCTTCTGAAGTTCTTGATAGAGTTGCTGGAGCCTGCCTCTACAGTCTGACGCAATGTCGTAGGTGGAGCCGGATGTCTGGCACAGCAAACTGTCCCACTTTGGCTTGGAATAGTGGTAGTTTGTGACCCAGGGCTGCATCAAAAAGGTCATTGAATTATGGACCTGCTCAACCCATTGGAGATATTCAGACCACATAGATGGATTGGTAGCTACCGCATACCTGAAAGGTTTTCTCATTCAGCCTGGACTCTGATTTTGTGATGGAAACTGGAGGATAGGTTGACTGTTACACCCAAAATTGCAGAATTCTTTCTAGTCTTGGGAGGTCAACTCTAAAAACTGATCAAACATGACAAACTACCAGTTTGGTGAATATTCATCAATGGTCGTTCTGAGTCTCTTGAATCGCAATTTAATCTTTCAAAAAACTGCTGCCACTACATAAGATGCTGACGGTCTTGGGAATGGGAGTCGTGTCATTTGTGCAGAACTGTTGGGAGCCCAGTGGTGTGTTGAATGCAGTTTCCCACTCATCTCCCTCTCTTGTTCTGAGCAGATGGTGAGTATTTCAGAGGTCCAATTTGGAAAAGACAGTGACTCCCTGTAGGGGCTCAGAGTCAGAAGTGATGAAGGGAGACAGACAGGATACAGGAGGGAGAGGAAAGGCAGATAACACAGGAGGAAACAGGGGAACTGTCTCCAGATGACATTGTCCCACTTTTTATGTGTATTAGAGAGAATTTAGAGAGTTGAGCACACAGATACTTTAAATCGGAGGTATATTTTGCACAGAAACTGCACTGTGAATTTTGATATTATGCGGGACTCAAACACATTAAGAGGTTGGCGTTTGGTCGTTTAATAATGAAAATGAAATTTCAGACCTTCAGTCACTCTGTCCAGCCCAGTCACTACCTACACCAGTGAAGTGAAAATGTTCTGCAAAAATAGAAATAGAAATAGAAAGCCTTTATTGTCACTATACATAGTATAATGACATTCGGGCAACTCCTCACAGTGCAATAATGTAACAGTAGAAAGAGTAAGAATAAATACAAGTATATACAATCGTTACGCTAAATACCGATTATTTACAGGTGTATACATCGAAATACAAGAAGCGCCATGCCCACCACGGCGTAGTTAAGCAGAGTAATGGCTTTTGGGAAGAAAAACAAAAACAAAAGTTCAAAAACAAGTTTGAACTGGAACTACACAGCACAAGTTTTATGTGGGGGAGTTTGTGTAGTCAGGGAAAACATTGCTAATCCCTCCCAATTTTAAGAAAAGTTAACATTGTGAGATTAAATTCCTGGACGATCCTCTTCAGCTAGATCCACAGCAACATTAAATGAATATGGGCCTGAACCGGATTCCGTCCTCCTGCTACGTCATGGAGGAATTGTATTGTTTGCTTTTACTTATAAAGAGAAACTGTCACTGAATTCTTGATGTCACTACATTGAAGAAAATGGAAAAATCTAGCTTTTTTTTTTTCAAATCTGCACCAAAGTCTACACGGTCTTGTCAACATTGTGTTAAAAAAACCCCAACCATATACGTAGGTGAAAACAAGTTGTTTGCTGATGGTGCATGATATATAGATTAGATGCATCTGGTAAACAATGTTGTATAATTAAATATCATTAGCGCCAGGGAGTGATCCATTAATATAATTTGTTTTCTGCGCAAGCTGTTTTCCTTCAGCCTCAGCAGGGCCTTCGCCATCAGGACACCGCTCCCCCTGATGGTAAATCAGTCATCAGCGGCTCATGCCTGATGCCAAGGGCAGCAGAATTTTAAATACATTGTGATGATGAATCACTTTTGCTTGTAAGCACTAGCGGGAATTCCACAAAACGTAATTCAATTTTTTTTTTTTTTTTTTCAAGCATCAAGCGTCCCCTTGAGAGATACAAGCAAAATGTCTGACTCATGCAAGTTCTGGGTTGCAGGATTCAACGCCTCATGACTTAATTCAGTTTACTGTATGTTTGTGCGATTGCTGGAGGACAAAAGATGAAGGACTGTGACACAGACGGAAAATTTGTTCTTTTAAAAAAAAAAAATCAAGGGAAGTGAGACGGAAGTCGCAAAACTAGAGAGGTTTTGTGGTTTGTAGTGTGACAGTGTGAGACACACAACAAACGTGTTGGTTGTGCTTTCAGCGTTTCCTAAGGCTTTGTTCAGAGTCTCCAGTTACTTTAATGTCCAGAAAATGAGTCTCTGGTTACCTTAATGTTCAGGCTTGAGTATCCAGTTACTTTAATGTCTAGACATGAATCTGTGGTTACTTCATGCTCAATTAGGAGTCATGTTACGTTAATGTCCAGATATGATTAAAGTTGCTTTAATTTCCAGATATGATTAAAGTTATTGTCCAGAAAATGAGTCTCTGCTTTACTTAATGTTCAAACTTAAGTATGGAGTTACTTTAATGTCTAAACATGAATATCTGGTTAATTCATGCACAGATAGGAGTCATGTTACTTTACTGTCCAGATATGAGTAAAGTTACTTTAATGTTCAGACATTAGTTACATTACTTTAATATCCAGACAGGAGTG
This sequence comes from Antennarius maculatus, assembly GCA_013358685.1. Classification (NCBI taxonomy): domain Eukaryota; kingdom Metazoa; phylum Chordata; class Actinopteri; order Lophiiformes; family Antennariidae; genus Antennarius; species Antennarius maculatus. Next base: position 5,511,555 of record CM023628.1, read on the forward strand.
TTGTTATTTCAACACCCAAACATGATTCTATGCTCATTTTAATGTCAAATGCTAGTATTTGATGACTAAATATCCAGACATGAGTCTTGGGTTTCTTGAGGTCCACACACAGAATAAAACCCTCTCCTTGTTTGCTTTGAAACTTTTCCTCGAACAACTAGTTAAGCAACATTTTTTCTTGTGTTCAGCCTTGTTTTCTGTCTCCTCCTTGTTTTCTGTGTTCACTCTCTGTGAAACCTTTTGAAATCATCTTTATGCTTCTACTGCATAAGAAGTCAGAAATTAAGTTTTATTTTCTCTGGAATGTTAATCATATTTCTATAAATTTGTGTTATTTTTACACCCTAGGAGAAAAGCTGGTACACTTTAGAAATACTATATTAAAGGAATAGCTTGACATTTTTGGATGTCTGCTTTTTTGATTTCTTGCTACTGTATGAGAAAAAAAGTCATCATTCTTATTTGTTTTCTAAAGTTGGAGCTTTCCATTTTGCTAGATTTACCAGATTGTTCGGATAATTTCCAAACTAGTAATTTCTTAAAATCTATCAGACAAAAATGTAATCATTTAGAATTGCACTTGAAGACAGATAGAGAAAAATGCATTTTTAAATTACAACAAGCCCCAACACAATAACAACTTAAAATGGGTTTTTTTTAAAAGTTTTTTTAAGTGCAACAGAGAGAAAGTGAAGCAAATACCGCTGAACAGATTCCCATGAAACTCAGTGACAGGATGGGTCTTCAGCTAGAAAAGAGCCTATTGAATTTTGGTGTCAAGCCAGTATTGTTTTTTATGACCTTCTCTAATACTATTAGTAAATAGGGTGTTTTTCAAGCTTGGCAATAATGCATCAATCCTAATCAAAAGAAGAAAAAAAATAGGTATAATTAGGAGTTTGATATTTATAAGTGTGTGTAATTTGGTCTGGATCCAAATCAAACTCGGGATCTAACTGATTCTTATATGTTGGTGTTGTCGGCTCTGTTGTATGCATTTTTTTAATCTTTTTAAAAACAAATGCAGTACAACCTTATACACACTAAATCCCACCACATAGAGCTGGCAAGAGTGCTACCACCGAGCCACCGCGTCGCCTGCAAAGAATATGCAATTTACTACTTTGTTCCTGTGAATTTAAAATGCGTTACTGTTGGCAGTTTTCTCAATAAATCACATGTAGGATATGTAATAGTCCACCCATCTTTGCTGACAATTTGTTTTTCCATAATAACGCTGGGTTCAAACCCAAACCTGAGGAGTTTAAATGTTTCTCCAGTGTCTGCATGGATTCAGGGTATCCAGCTGGACCCTACCTCTACTCCAAATTCAGTTAGGATAGGCTCCAATATGTCGAGGTGTGGCCATCAAATTTTATCTCTGTTTGCTTTTATCATACATCACCTACATTATGCAAAGCACACTTTTTTGTGGTCTTCCAAACAAAAAAACAAAAAAAAACCTGTCCCTGACCCCTACAGACGTTGCTGACAGTAGAAATACAAACAAACAAAAGCATCCGCTCTGTCTTTTTTTCCTCGTTCCATCCACCAGCAGATATTTCCTGTGAAACATTCTGATTTGAGGTCAACTTTGCACATCCTCCAGGGTGGGAACGTATCAGGTGCTCAGAGTTTGCTCTGCTCAAACACACACGCTTGAGCAAAACACTGACAAACCCATGACACACCCACTTCCTGAAAGAGGCATGGCAAAGCTAAACTCATTTGCATTACAGAGGGCTGAAATTAAGATGTGAGCAGGCATCCTACAATACACGAACCAAACTGTGCTTAGTGGTGCAGTATATAATGTTTTTAATAAGAATGTAATTTTTGGATCTTTAAAGTACTTTATTCACGTTTTTATTCTCCTCAGATTTCAATACAGTGTACAGTTTATCTAACTCCAGACTGGTAAAAGAAATAATGGTGCAGCTCAAAATCATAGATGAAAATGTGTAAATTGGTGAAAGAAAGAATCTCACTCTGCTCTTTATCCAAGATATGGAAGTTGAGGTTGAACCAATAATCGACCAATAATCCTGACAAGATCAGGCGTAGCGTCTCTTTCTCTCTGCATCACTTTTATTTTTATGACCCTCAGTAAACTCATCCTACCTGCTCTCCTTGTCCGGTCATTGCAGTGATACGGGGAGACTTTGTGGGGTCTCCAGTTGATCCCATTCGGTCCCTGGCTGAACAGGAGACCGTCCTGCCCTGCCTCTACCAGCCACCTGCAGGTGTGCAGGTGGTGCAAGTTACCTGGTATAAAGAGACTCCTGAAGACAACGAGCAGATCATCACAGCACACCATTCTAATGGACAGACAGGTTAGTTTTCCATTCGCTCATCTCAAGCCACTTTACAGCCACAGTCACATGATTTAAATGTTAAATCATCCTTAATATGAATAATGTTGAAACTTCACGTCGTCGGTCTTAAATGTTCATTCATTCCATGTAAACTTTTTTTGTTATTTCAAGTTCATTTGTCACTTTCACATTTTGTTCAGAAGCTCTTTGCTTCCCTGCTCAAACAACTTACTGAGCTTTAAGGACAGAGTTCACAACTGTCTAAAATGGTTAAATCAACTGCAGACTGTGAGAAATGCATAAAATTTAACATTTAAAGGGGTCAAGACCCTGTCCGTGCTTTCTTTTGGTGATGATTTGGAATCTCGTGTGTACATCCGATGAGTGTGAGACGTGTCAGATGAAATTGTGAACTAACAATCCTGAATGTACACAATGTTAATGCAATTTCAAGGGTGCACGCCTCTGCAAAGTAAAGAAAGCGACAAAAGAATCCCCGAGGCTTGTTCTGAACCAGCTATATGAAATAATTTGTGTCACATTGTTTCTCACCTGCTCCTTTAACTCTCTCAATTCTTGACGTTCTAACTGTCTCATTTGTCTGCAGCGTTTGGGACGTGGTCTAGACGAGTGCACTTCGTGAACAGCGACCCCATCGTGGACTCCTCTCTGGTCATCCTGAGCACCGATGTCTCTGACGAGGGGAGATACGAGTGTCGCATCAGCACCTTCCCTTTAGGCAATTTTGAAATTGTGATGTCGCTCATCGTGTGGAGTGAGTCTCTCCTCTTTGACATACTCGTATGCTTCTCATCATCACTGTTGGGACTCTGAACAAATATGGCAACAATCCCCCTTCCAGCCATCCCAATCTCCTCCCTGGACCCTGTGACTTTGGTGGAGGGACAGTCCTACCGCCAGGCCGCCTCGTGCCGCTCCGTCGCTCGCCCACCTCCTCGCCTCTCATGGGACTCTGACCTGAACGGTCAATCCATCAATCGCTCCTCCGACAACGGCGTGGTCACCTCGCAGTACTCCGTGCACCCTCTGAGGAGCATGAACGGCAAGAAGCTGGACTGTCTGGTGTGGCATCCGACTTTGGATCAACCCCGAAGGCTCAGATACAATCTGGTGGTGTACTGTGAGTAATCAGCATGGTCATATCCTATACATCACCTATGTCGAACTCAAGGCCCGGGGGCCAAATGTGGCCCGCCACATTATTTTATGTGGCCCGTGAGAGTGTCTAAAAATGAATAGGTAAAAGTATGCTTTGTCCAGAAACTACATTTCCCACAATGCAGTAATTAAGACCATTTTATCTCTGACAACAATGTTGTTCACTTGGATGGTTCGATCTTTGATTGATGGATTTATGTTTATTTAACAACAAATTAAAAAGATATATGATATGACAGTGTAACAAGCAAACAGTTGTTCTGTGCAACTGTAATGTTTGTAACTTGAATAAGTAATAAGTTCAGAGTTATTTAGCGTTAAGGAGTAGTTACATTTACTTTACATTTGTTTTACATTACATTTAATTACATTTATTAGGCTGGCTCTTTGAGGACAGCCATTATGCTCATCTGGCCCCCGGTGAAAATGAGTTTGATACTCCTGCTGTACATGTAACATAATTTAAATCAGTGGGGGAATTTATCCCACTGACAAAGAAAATGCAGCAAAACAAATCGGGAAAAATAATAAAGTGGCTTTTAGTTTTTTTAAATTGTTGATTGAGTAAATGTTTTCCTGTGACTTCCTGAGATAATAGTCTAAACCTTTACCCACAGCTCTATTTGATCCTGGTTTTTCCTGCTCTATGTTCAATGCCTTATTAAATACTCACTTGCCCTGAATGGAACAAAGTGGGTAAATTCTTATTTTTTCTCTCAGTCCCTCCTCATGCAGAGGTGTCTGGATACAATCGGGATTGGAGTGTGGGTTTGGAGAATGCTGCCCTGACGTGTGTTAGTGGAGGAAACCCCAAACCACATGACTTCACGTGGAGCAGGTACGGTAAAACCCATCCTCCTCTCCGGCTGTCTGCTGCTCCTGTGACTAACTGTCTGACGTGTCTGGTCACTGTGACCTTTCTGGGAAATTATTAATAATCATCATTATTTTGATGCAATGAACACTTTATGTCCCGGAATAGACAATAGTCTGATTTGTTTGAAACAGTGCTCACGCATAAGCAGGATTAAAGATAAAAAAATGCAGGATTACAGATATTGAAAAATAATTAAAGATGCCAACATGTGTTGGTTTAGCTTATTCCTCATTTGTAAAGGTCATTGGAAGTCATGAGCTCTGATTTTGAAGAACTGGAGGAGGTTTATGCGCTCAATCTGTGTCGCACAAACCTTCACCCTATTCCAGAAAGGACCAGTGAACTTTTTCCCTTGTCTTCAGCTGCCTTTCTGTTAATTCAAATATATTTTGTCACTTTCAGCTGAACAGCCGATGATGTAAACATGACTGCTTCCCAAGCAGAAAGCTGTTTTGTCTCCTCTGTCTTCTTGAGGACATTTTGTGAAATTGTGTTCTCAGGTTGTACTGAGTCGTTCGGACTGATAGATTTAAATCATGCTATTCAGCATTAGCTACTTTTTAAATTTTCGCTTTATGAGTGATATATTAGAACAACATCTAGAGTGCAGCTGGTTTGCTGTCGACCCTTTTCACATGGCTTAACCAAACACGTTTTGTCATTGTCAACGCCGGGTTCTTCTGCTTGAGTGGAACACAGGCCCTTCAACATGAACACGGGATTTTTATTTTTTGTCGCACTGTTAACTGATTTGAACTCTTTTGCTTACAGTGTTGACTTTAAGTTTACTTACCGGACTCTTTACCTGTTTTCACATCAACTTTACATTATTCTTGGACCACATAGACAAACAAAGACATTAAGCAGCGTGATTTAGTGCCAACAGTAAAAAGTGACCGGCAGTAAAAAAAATTGTTGGCAAGCAGGTTTAATTATTGGTGAATCTTTTCTGTGCAGCGTTTCAACTGCCTTTCTGTAATTTCCTGTGGATTAAGTTAGTTTTATGCAGATTTTGAAAATGGAGGAGGAAAACTCTTGGTCCTGTAGCCGAGGCCACAATCAAATATTAAATCCCAGATCAGTGTTTGACTTAAATGTCCAACTTTTGGTGTCTGCTGTCATCTTTGAGCCCTCTACTTTGGCACATTAAGATATTATCAGGGTGTGGTGTTCTATTTGGCTGGAGAAAGAAATGAAAACATAAGGGACAAAAAAAAAAAAAGTGACTGGGGCTCCCATCATATTAAGAAAAGTGACAGTTAGGTCCCCAGGGAAAAATTCCTCCCATGTAGATGGAATGTAGGTACGTCTGAAATGTACAGATTCATAGGTGAAATGTTTTGTAGGGTGTTTTTGCTCGATGATGATGGACATGTGACTTGCTGTTAGTCACAAAAACACACCTTGAGAACTAATCTGGTGTGCGTAGGTCTTACAGACACATGCCATCCCTGCAAACATACACACTCATGAGTATGTATACACACATGCACACACACACACACCACTCTAAATCATGAGTTACGATCAACCAGTACTTGCTAATGCATGCGTTTTGCATGAAAACACACACACACACGCACACATACACACACACACACACACACACACCCATGCATGCCTGTGCTGCAACAGCATTAGCAGGAAAACCTGTTGGCTTTGTCAATAACTGGCGTCAGGTGAAGTAATATCTGCTGTCACAGTGTCCTGTTGCAGCTTGCGCAGAGCGTAGACAGCTCAGACAGTTTCACACGAAGGAGGGAGGAAGAGGGGGATGAGAAAAAAAAAGGGAAAGGGGAAAAACCAGTAGCATTCAGGAGGGTGGTGATCTAGTGGGATCAGGTCATTTTGGGGGGGCTGGGGGCGACGAGAGGAAGAAGAATGTGTCGACTCGTGGTGTCGGCTGCGTATGCCATACAGACGGTTCCTGTTTCCTGTCATGAAAACAACACAACTGTGTTGAGAGTGATGTAAAGGTTAGGGTTAGTTGGGTATTAATACACATGTTCCTACAATAATGAATAGAACTGGTATTACTGGACCAGTGCAGGTTCGTAGAGTTCACAACAATAAGTTCACGTTTGCTCGGATGGATTAAATCGAATACGCTCAAAACAACAAGGCTGAGGCGCTCATCGAAAACATGATCTCTGACTCACACTGACAGGGATTACAGTACCTGCTGGTTTCAGTCAACTGAGTCACATTATTTCATGTTTACTGCGAAATAAAACTGAAAATGGGAACAAATAAAGACTCTACATCTGACAAAAGTCACAAAAATGCTAAAGAAAGGTTTTAGAAACATTGAATCGCCACAATTTCCATTTTTCATGGAAAAATGGAAATTGTGGCGTGTCTTATGTCTCCATTCAGTTTGAAATGCAAAATAGAAATATTTGAATGAAGGAAAACTGCACCATCTATGGGAAATTCAGCTCCTGGAGGGATGGTGTGCAGATTTTATAGGAGCAGGAGAGAAATGAAAAAAAGTCTTTGATTCTGTTCTCCAGTAGCTCTGCTTAACCGATAATAACCTCATTGTAGTTAAATAAACCAGGATTATGTGTAGGATGGAATGAATTACACTTTTGCAGGAGTGAAGGAGTAGCAGAAGATTGAGAACATAATTTTCCAGTAATTCTTCTCTAACAACTTGTTATTAAAAGCATGATAATGACCTGAGAAGATTTGGTGTGAAGGTGTTGAATTTTGACAACACCGGGATTGACCATTGTTTTTTGGGTTCGAACATTGAAGGAAAATGTTTGCCGTCGGTCTAAAAGTGCTTTAATATCTTTTTTTTTTTTTTGCAGACTGGGTGGAGAGTTACCAGAAGGTGTGAATCTCCACCCGAATGGAACGCTAGCTTTTGGGCGACCCTTAAGCTTGTCAGATGGGGGCACCTACCAGTGTGTGGCGAAGAATGAAGTGGGAGAGGCGAAGGCGGACATTGAGATCAGTGTGACAGGTAGAGGACAGCATTTTTAGCGCTTCGGAGGAAGATTTGTGGAAGCATTTACCTAACTCTGTTCTTGACTCTCCCTGCAGAGTTTCCTGGGGAGCAAATATTGGCTGAAAACATGCTCATGATCATTGTGGGGGGAGTGGCCAGTGGGCTCCTCATCTTAATGCTCATCATCATCATCACCATCACCTGTCACCACAAACGCAAGAACAAGAAACTGGAGCGGGAGCTGACTGCCAAGACGTACGCTGAGCAAATATGATCCATAGAAATGATCTGAGGGTAGATGCAGCAGTAGAAAAACTAGGAAAAGGAACAAATCAGGAGAAAATATCACAATTAGAGGAGCAGAACATTTAGAGACTGTCAGTAAATGATTGTGTGTGTGGGATGTGGGGTATAGGAGTTGAGCTATGGAACCTCAAAAGCATGCATAGAACTTAAGTCCTTGAGCTCAGAAAGCACTAAAATATGAGATTTTTATTCACACTGGAAGTCTGTCAGCGTATTTCATCATCTCAATATCTATCATTTTTCTCCTCTCCATCTCTTGGGTTTCAGGGAGGAAATAAGCACCCTCTCCAGGCAAGCTTCTTTCAAGAGGATCAACTCTGTCAGCACAGATCCCAGAGGAGCGGTACTGTTAAAGAATTATTCTCTTCACACTGAAAATACTGCCCCACTGCAGCTTCATCATCATCATCATCATCATCATCATCATCATCATCATCATCATCATGTTGTCTCCATGTCTGCATGACCTGATTCAGGCTGTCAGACTTTGCGACACTGCTGATCAAAATCCAAATCAACTGTTGGTTCTGTACATTCCCCATGAGTTCAAGCATTTAAAAAAAAAAAAATTTGTGATGAATCCCATCCTCTTTTAGCAGCCATAGTCAAACGTCTGTGTCTGCCAACAGTCGCTGCTTGACCTACTTTATTTGTCTTTTAAGAAGGGGTATAGTGTAGGAGTATTGCGTTTACAGGTTTTATGAGGGCAAGATGTTAACTTTTCTAACTTTTTTAGGATTCATAATTTTTTTTTGAGTGGGTCCTTCTCCGTCTAAATCAGCTCAATGTTTCTTTTAATTGCAGACAGAGGAAAACATCCCTCTGAGAGTGGAGGGAACCACAAGGACCAGCACGTCATCCCTTGGAGTGAGTCTTGATTTCCATCGATTTTAGCATGCGGGGCCAAACGGCAAAGTTCTGACCTGAAACAAATCAGAATGTGAAGTGTCTCAGATGATGATGATCAATAAGAATTCAAGCTCTTTCATGTCCTCAGTTACCTCATTCTGCTCTGATCATCCTTGTGCTAATATGAATAATTAGACATTCTGTGAAACCATCTGATTGTTTAATGACTGACTTAGTCTTTCTATTAAATATAAAGTTATAGTCAGCAGCAAGGTAGCTTTACCAATGATGTACTGGAAAAGTGTCAGCAAGCTCGCCTGCACTTTGTTTCTAACTAGATTATTTACTCCAACCATAAACTTAAGTAAAATTCAACACATTTTAAAACTTACAGGATAGCTGGCTGTAGCTAAATATACAGCATACATAAACGATTATTCTTCCCAGAGAGAATGATGGGATTAATTGATTTGTATATATTTATTTTATTTTGTTTAATGCTTAATTGCATGAAGCATGTAAAATGCTTCATGCAATTAAGCAAAACAAAAAGCACACATTAGTAGCTTCTCTGGTTCTGCACCAAGTGAAGCTACTAATGAAGTAATGTATTAATATTTATTTCCAATGCACTTTTTTTGCTCAATAGTTTTTCCCTGTGATAATTTTTAAAAAATTATAAAATTAAAAAAGAATTTAACTAACCTAAAACTCAATAAAACAAAGTAAAAAAGAAATGATGCAACTGTTGCTTTACATGATTCATTTTCAAGCAATTGCTCTACAGAATATTGATTAAAATCATCTTAACATGACTTGCCCTTAAAATCTCCTTGGTTTGTGATAAGCACAAACCCAACATGACAATCCGTATGTCTCAGCAGTGGATGTGTGAACACTGATCACTGTCTTCTCTTGCGTTAACAGGAGCAGGCTCTGTGCCATGACAGCCGATCAACTATCTCCGGAGGGCGGGGAGGAGGAGGAGTGGGAGCTTTTGATTACCTGGGCCGACCAGTCCTGCACAACAACTCTCGCAGGGGGAGAGACAGACACCTAGACAGGGAAGAGGAGAACCGACTACGAGTAGAAATGTATGTGAGAAACAGCACAATATCTCTGGTAAGTTTGTGTTTGTGTGTGTTGGTAGGCAAAAGCCTGATTTCATCAAACATTAGTGACCTCCTGATAAAATATTAAATTTCCTGATTCTGACATAAAGACGTCCGTGTTGTGTCTTTGCAGCAGGAAACTCGTTTACACCCTCCTCTCCTGCCGTCACCCTTCCCAATTGTACAGTCTGATATAAGGCAGCTAAATGGCAACGCCATCATCCCGGTAGACGGGGGGAGCCCGCTTCCAGAAAGTGTCACCAAGAACCATCAACACCCTCCTCTAAGCTGCACCTACCCAACAGTAACAGATGATGAGGATGAAGTGGATGAGGGTTTGGGGGGTCCTGCCAGTCAGGAACATCCTGACGACCAAGACAGCGAGACCAACAGTTCCCAGGTGTCCGACGCTAACAGTGCAAGAAGGTATCAGCAGACTAACAGCACGATCAGACCCAAACCCCGGCCGATCCCCATGGTGGTCAGTCCACACGCCTCCACCATCCATAAAGCCCAGATAGTGTAGCAAGAAGACTGGATCGGGGTTGGTTCAGTGTCAAGAAAACCACTTTGTAGTGTGTTTAAAATCCTCACATTGACCTCCATGCGTCATCTTCTTTGTAAGTGGAGATGTAAGAGATGCAACAAAGACTTCAAGGGTAAATCCTGCTCTGAAGCATGTACTGAGCACTTCTGTGACTTCTCAGGATTACCGTCAGAACCCAAGAAAAGAACATCACAATATTGCAGGGCATCTACAACAGTATTTGTAGGTGTTATTTCTGGCTCGTCGTTCGCAAGACAGCATCTATTGCTCCAGTATCCATCTGGTGAATTAATGCAGCTGATGTTTTTTGTGTTGGATGTTGAGGGCAGTAACAATAGATACTCAGGAAACACAGAAGAAGAAGAAGACAGGACTGTGGAATTGTAGGTCCATTTGGAAAGTAGATTGCAACACATTTCTGCTTAGGGTGGAGTTTTCTTGTGTGCTGCTGAGTGTGTCAGTAGTTGTACCAGGGTTAAGTTCGCTTACACAACACAGTTTGGGATGCCATCCAAACGATGGGCTTGCTCCACTCTTACCACACCTGCAACAAACATACCTCTGTATTGTTCTACTGTGTTCAGCTCTTTGGCTGTAGCTCTGAGATAGTCTGTATCAGAGAAACCCTTGCAAGAAAACGTAATTTTTTTAGTCATTTGGTATTTTGTATATATGTAGAAATGTCCCTCTTTAAAAAAATATTTTTTAAAACATGTTTTATATGATTTACAACACTGACAAGGTAACACACCGAGAAATGTAAGATATCTTACTGCCTTCTGTTTACTAATATTTTCATTGTTCTTGAGTTGCAAAGATGAAAGCTGAAAAGTTTTACACATACAACCTGAATAGACATGGTAAAGTGGTATTAGATATATTCTGTGTTATGGTTGTCAAAATAATTGCTGATTTTTGATACCCTACACATTATCTTATACAGTATAATTGTTTTGAAAGGGGTGGGAAAAAAAGACATACAGTCAGTGTTTCTGTCACAGCACCTTGTGCAGGTTGTTAATTTAAATAAAAGATACTTTATTTTCATGTGCATATAACTTTTTTCTGCCTTTTGACTTTATTATTAGTTGTCTTTTTTATACTAGTTATGTATGAATGTTATTGGTATTGTGACAACCCTGCTGCGTATCCACAAACACAAGGTGGATGAAAGATGAGAAAAGGGCCAAGCGTTCGTAAAAAATACCATGGTTTTCCTGCTTTTGCATTTTTTAATGTTGTCGCATTGCTTGATGAGGATACTTTTCTGGACTTTTACATTCGAGATCATGCAAAGAACATAACTTTCACAGATGGAGCAGCTTCTTCTACATCCAAAGAGGAAGTTGACATGAACTGTTACAGACTTTAAATTCTGTGGTAAAACCAAACATGCAATTGTCTGTCGTTTCCTATGACTTTTGTCTTACAGTCCTTATGTGGGAAACTATGTGCCAAATTATGTGCCATATACAGTATGTATGTACTATGTACTGTATATATCTCACACTTTTGCTCTTTTAGGCAAATATGAAGTATTGTTTTCTTCTGTATGTCACCTGCTGTGAGTTCTGTGCTATTTTTTCCAGGACAAATGCAAAATACGACCACATTACTAATATATCTCTGAGAGTATTTACTGACGCCCAGGGGGTAGGAGAGCAGCATGTGAATGATATTCTTGAATGTACGCTGAATTTGTTGCGGACAGCGCCCCCTAATGTCTACTTCTGGAAAGTGTACGAATCTACATGAGCCTACTAACGCAGTATGAAAGACTGTGTCCCATTGTGATTTTGGAAAAGACTTTGACCTGGATTTACATTTACATTTGTAATTGAGGGTTATGACTGGGTAGATCTTTTACTGATGGAGTGAGGTAAATATACACAGTTTTTTTTTTTTCAACTAAACCTAAAGAATGTTATTTTCTGTTTCACCTAAAATTTTGGCTTTTCCATTTAGGCTACAGGTTTTTCTGTTGAATGTCTTGCAAAAAATTGTAAATTCATGAAAATGACCAGTAGCTTCATAACTTTACACACCCGGAATTTCTCCAAAAACCCAGGCCTGTACAATTTTTCTGCAGCAGCTCATCGCAATGGGAGAATGTCAAGTAATCTTACATCTTCTTCTTCTTTTCCTTTTACATAAGACCCACACATTTTTTGTTTGACATGGACATAAACTTTTCCGATACTGTTTTTAAGGTAAAAATCTTAAAATAAAAATTTCGCTAATTTTACATGGAAGTGTCAAATTAATGAGGTCGTGCAGAAGAAGGAAAACCATTTAAAATGGTGGATTTTGAGAAAGAGTTTTACTTTTTTTTTTTGCAAATAATAACAATATAGAAAATGAAACTGAGTTATTAATGCTTGTAGATGATGTCGAGGTGAGGGAGGAACATATGTCGTCAAATTCAAATATTGGACCGTCAACTTATATTTTTAATTTATTTGATCTTTTTTCTACCAGGAATTCTCATTGAAATTAGAAAACTAATTTACAAGAGAGACCTAGCCAAGGTTACAACCAAATCACTTAAAAAAAAAAAAAACCCTTGTGTGAAACATATTGTATATGCCTCCACTATTAGCAGAAAATCTAATCAGCAGAGCATTGTTGCAGATATTTTCAGATGGTTCCATCACTACCACCGCCACCACCACTACCACCACCACCACCACCACCACCAACAACAACAACTAGGCAGTCAGAGATTGCAACACCCGGTAACACCCCTGAATTCAAAATTTCACCCTGACCTGCTTTCATATGTCAGGGTCATTTAATAACTGGTGCATTCTATTTGTCATGAGGTGTCACAGATCAAAACTAGTGCTTTGATCTATGGTCTTACTCACACCGGCCTTCTCCCACGTCTTTCTCTCTTATCCGGTTCCTAAGTCTACAAAAGTTGAAATTTGACCTCATCCGCATTGCCGCCCGAGTAATGTGCTTTTTGTTTCATCTTTCTATCTGCAAACGGTTGTGAAGATATTTGGTGGACGGACGGACGAACACACAAACACTGACAATTACAATACATCACTGCTTCGCGGGATGTAACAAAAAAGAAAAACAGGATGAGCCCTTGTGATCTACTTTTTCAAGATCACTTGTTTAAATTGCAAAACTGATAGCAGTCCTGTGTGCCATGTGGTGAACAGATGAGACCAAAAGAAAAGATTCATCATCGTACATTCTGCTGCTGCTTTGTATGTTCCTGGAACACAAAGGTTAACCCTTGAGATTATACTCACGATCTGGTCAGAACAGAGATGATGGAATGTAGGACTGATTTTGTGAGCACACAGAAATTAAAGGTAATGAAGTTGCAGTTTAAATAGCCAGTGCAAAGTGACTTAAAATCTATAACAAAAGGATGTGTGCTTCAGTATTTTTCAAGCATTTTTAAGAGATTACTGGCTAACGAAGTAACAAAAGAAAAGAGAAGAAGGTATTACAAGACACTGAAGAAGGGAGGAGATAACATTTGTGCTTCAATCTGTGAATGGATAGTGCCATCATGATGAGGATTAGGTCACTCTGTCTCAGCTTCTTGTTTCAAAATCATTGGTAAGTGGTCCTGGAAGCTGGTCCTGGAAGCTGTCCTCCATTGTCTTCAGACAAGTCTTCCTTTACTATATCTAGAAAAGAAAAATGGGCAGGAGTTTAAACATGTTAAATACCTATAAATATAAGCAATAAAATGTAAAAAATATACCTATTCCTACAGCTGTCCGCATTTTAACACAAGGGAAGATCCCCCCGTGGTTAACTGTGTAATTGTCATCTTATAATGAACAGTAGGGGGCAGCACTGAGCCACTGCGGTGTCCACTTTACGTGATCAAAAGGCGAAGAAGAAAGAACACATCGAAGGCTAATGGATGCTAAGATGGCGGAAGAGCAGCAGGAATCATCACAGGGAGATACGGAGGGTGAGATAAACATTCATGAACTGAGTATTTTACAAAGTGCACATTGAGTCCTCTCTTGAATGAAGCATTCATCAATACAAGTGACATGTTGCTGTGTCAGCCGTTGTCCGTTCTATGACAACAACGGCTGACCTGCGGCGATAACGGAAAGAGGCCAGAGCTCACTAGCTAATGTTAGCTAGTCGTTCGCTACACAAAGAAAAACGATAGTTAAATGTAGTTACTGACAGAGAATCGTTCGGTGACAGTCTCATGGTTTGTGACTAGGAGAAACGTTTAAAGTATAGGCTTAATATCAATGAGTGAATATCCCAGTTTAGGTCAACTAAGCGACGTTTTTCGTCGTGACTACAATGTGTTTTGTTTACGCACAGGTCGAGCTAACGAAGTGTAACGAACTGGCGGTCGCTGGTGTTCTGGATTAGCAAATTGTTTTTAATGCAACTAACATCAAATAGGTTGATAGTTGCTTGAGATGACGGTAGATGTCTGCAACAAAGAACCTAGTGTCTGCCTAAATGTTTTAACGTTGTGTCCATTATGTACCTATTTTAAATATGTGGGATATGTCATACTTTATGATGTACAATACATTCAAACAGATTAATATGCTTGATTTGACAGAATTTCTTCCTTCGAACGGTCTCAGACTGCAGTAATCGTACCTGACACCAGGGCCACGTCATTTCAGTACAGGCTGTTCTACCACCTGGTTTGTGTAGAAGTCTCAGATCTGGTGCCAGACATCATACGATAGCATTTCGTTTCTGTTGCAAGTCGACCATGAATATCTTCAGAGACATGTTATATCTAAAATAGTACTTTAAAAACTGTATGATATTGACTATTTTTGATAGAAATCACTGAAACTGTCAGTGTTTTGTACAAGTACAGTTCGAAATAAACTTGCAATGCTATATCAACTGTTTATTACTTTTACTATCAATAGTTTATCATTGGTTTGTAATAACCAGATGTCAAAAAATAGGAGATGTTAAAACTGGACCTATTTCCATCGACTCACTTGATCATTGGCTCGCAAGGAATGGGCTAAGATTCATCAGAAATTGTGCCAGAATTTCGTGATTGTTCCGCATCATGTTTGTAGGAGGTCATAGCAATAGAAGAGAAGAAGAACACACACACACACACACACACACACACACACACACACACACACACACACACACACACACACACACACACACACACACAAAGGGCCTGTAAACAAGCAGATTAAAGGAAAGAGATGGTGCAGTGAAGGGCAGCACCCTAGGAGTGGCTTCTGCGGTTCAGGGTCTTGCTCATGGGCACCTTGGCAGTGGTCAGGAGGTTAACCTCTCCAGCTACCAGTTCACACTCCATACTGTGGTCAATGCTGGACTTGAAACAGTCACCATCCGGTCCCTAAGGGTTTCTATGAGCAACCCCCATTAAGGGGTTGAATAATTTTTAGACCAGCATAGTGGTTAAAAGTAGCATACTGTTAGTACAGTTGTTTAGATGTGTATTCTGCAACACTGGGTTCCACAGTAGGGTTAGTTTTTATGTACACTGACAGCCCTGTCTGCAAACAGGTGCAGGAATTTCACAACATTTGTACTTCTATATTTGCTCTTTGATAAATAAGCAGAGATTACCTACTAACATATTATCAGAGTCTCTGTACTATATACTAGTTCTCTACATTGGGCTGTTGCCACAACGTGAGCTTCCAGCGAGGTATATAAATTTTCATGACAAAATTTCCAGCCAGCAATGGCTCATAAACACTGACCCTGGTTCACTGCAGATTTCTAAATCAAAATGACATATTTCATTGAGATTTATATGGAGCAGTCATCTCTGACCTTGTACAAGCTCTTCCATCATGACAACTTGCCTGCATTTGGAGTATTTATACCTGATGAGTCTGTCCAATGCCTTTTACAGGAGTTAACTGCCTTGCATATGATGAGGCCATAATTGCTCAACAGGACAGAATTCAGCAGGAGGTAAGGAGTCTCTTTATTGGCTGTTTGTTCGGTAGCATGATGTTGACCAGCTATTATTCTATTTCTGAACAGCATCAAATGAAAAACAGGATCTAGTTTTAAGAATGTTGAATTACATTTAATTTACCTGACGCACAGACACAGCTGATTTGCACCTACAAATGCCAAACTGTGAATGAAAGGACTTCATTTCTTTTTGGTGGGTGTCCAGATAGCCAACAGCAACCCTTTAGTGTCAGACAGACAGGACCTGTCAGTGCTGCAGAAAGAGTACTCCGACGACGACACGGTGTATCAGCTCAAGATCAAGGTCAGTCGATGCCTGATCTCACCTGATCTCTGGTTTCACCCGCATCAAGATGCATTTCTTCCACAGTCCAGGGATCTATCCACTGCTGATATGACTAAACTGTATACTGCTCATAAGTTTGTTTTCTTTCCATTTTTTTACTATGTGGTATTTTTCTTTTTCTGTGTTTTTTTAAATACAGGACCTATACAAAAAATACTCATATATTCGCAAGACACGGCCAGATGGGAACTGTTTCTACAGAGCCTTTGGCTTTGCACATCTCGAGTCCCTGCTTGATGACAGTAAAGAGCTTAAAAAGTAAGTGTCACAGAGATAAGTGTTGTTTGTCATTTCAGCATAGCAGTCTCTTGTTCTGGGTGTTCTTGGTAGTGCTTTAACATGTATTTATAATAGTAATTACTATAATATATAATAGTAAATACATATAATGTATTTACTAGAGAAATGTGACTTCTATTAGTTAACTTGGCTAATATTTAACATTGTTGCCATTTACAGTAACAAGCATAGCTTTTGAGTTTCTTCTGTGTCTGCTTATTTATGATTTGGTTAGAATAGCAACTGCGTTATTGATAAAATTAATTTTGTTTCTTTAGGTTCAAAGCAGTTGCGTCAAAAAGTAAACTGGACCTGGTTAACGAAGGATTCACTGAGTTTACCATTGAAGATTTTCACAATACTGTGAGTTTTCTGCACTTCCAAGTACAGAAATTTTGTTTTTTGCTGAAGGAGGCAACACGGTGGTGCAACGTTTAGTACTGTTGCCTCACAGTAAGAAAGTTCTGGGTTTGATTCCTTTCTGTGTGAAGTTTGCATGTTCTCCCTGTGTCTGCATGGGTTCTCTACTGAGTCTCCGACTTCCTCCTGACTGCAAAAAAAAGCAGCTGTAATGAATCAGTCACAACAAAATGTCTCTGTGTGTGTGAGTACGGAAGTTGTTTGTCTTTCGTTTGGCCACACAATGACCTGGGGTCTTATCTGGGGTGTAGCCAGCTGTTTGCACATAGCCAGCTGGGATAGGCTGCAGCAGACCCTTGACCCACAAGGCAGAAAAACCGCTGTGGACGAGACTATTACAATTGTCCTGTTTACAAGAACATGGAGGAAGGCTGCTAAAGGACAGACATTAAAGCCTTAACAGGCATAGATGGTATACCTGTATATTGTGAACACTATATGTGAAAAGCTGTGTTGCCCCCGTAAAGTAGATTTTAGAATGCGTTCAGCAGATTATACACATCCTAACCATAAAATAGAAGTTTCACTTACTCTCGTGGTACACACTGTAGTTTACAGTCTGTTAGATTAAGTGTTGTCTGAGTTATGTGACCAACTGAACATGTACATAATCTAATAACGTGAATGTAATTCCCTTCAAGTTCATGGAGCTGATCGAATTGTGTGAGAAACAGCCAAGCCTACAGGAGGTGCTAGCTTCCTTCAACGACCAGAACGTGTCGGACTATGTGGTCGTGTACCTGCGGCTGCTCACCTCTGGCTACCTGCAGCGAGAGCATAACTTCTTTCAGCACTTCATCGAGGGAAAGCGTTCTGTCAAGGAGTTCTGTCAGCAGGTGGGTCTAATTGAATTTTCACATGGATGAACTTTTTACATTGATGTTGCAGAGAAAAAAACAATTTAGAAGGTACTCACCATTTTAGAAAGAGTAAATGATGTAGACACTGGCATATACTGAATTATTATTCCAGTAAGTCATACAGCCACTTTCACAGATATGGCCTTTTTTCTCCAATGCATTCTTTGTCTCTGTTAATCATTGTCACTTACAGTACCCATGATGCAACTAGACCATGAACAGTTTAGTCAGAGGTTTTTCTTTGTTTGCTATCAGTAGCAACCAGTCAGCCTTGAGTCGCTTGCTTCAGTGATGGCTGAGGAACAGCCATCACTGAGGCAAATGTTTTAAAACCCACCTATTAAAACTATCAACCAATTATCTGACTTGAAATCCTGGAATGGATTTTGTGTGTCTGTCAATCTCAATTTCTGGATTATAACTAAAAAACAGTTTTTTATTAAAAGAACAGGGGAAAAAATTGCAATCATCGCAGTTTTGCAACACTGAATGTATGCATTATTTCATGCAGTCTATGTGAGCAACACTTAGTATATGGGACTTGTCTCTGGAAGCTTGAGGCATCACGTGTCCAGCTGTGGACAAACACAACCCTCTAGAGGCCCCTGATAGGGGCTTTTGTGACCCCTGGGAATATGCTGTGTTTCCTTTTTTATTTTTTCATTGGTGTAAGGATGTGTAATTACACATCCGCTACAGTGGGTGGCAGTGTTGCTTTCAAGTCTATTTGTAGTTTGCCACTGACCTCAGCTCCCCTGCAATGGGTTGGGGTTTTTTTTCACCAAACATGTTCTCACATGCAAATGCACACACACACACACACACACACACACACACACACACACACACACACACACACATCAAAGAGCATGTGTGATGGATGGGGAGGTGCAAAATGTCCTTCTTAATTGGGGAACTTAACAGAAAACAATCGAGAAACACTTCTCTAGAGTAATCTAAGTAAAAAGAATTAATCACAACTGAAAAACATCAGTAATATAACAAAATAAGAAACTCCACCAATTTGTATGAACAGATGAGAGCTCATTTCAAATGGTCACTGAACGTTTATATTCTCATCTTTTAACTCCCATGGATACAAGTTGATAAAAATTGTATAAAATTTGACAGGGTCAACTGAAAGTACTTTTTTTGTAGTCTTTTTTTTATTTTCAGTTTAAATGCACCTGTGGTGAAAGATAACATGAGAATTTCATTCATATTTTATTTCTCTTTCAAGGAGGTGGAGCCAATGTCTAAAGAAAGTGACCACATTCACATCATCGCCTTAGCCCAGGCCCTAAACGTGTCTATCCTGGTGGAGTACATGGACAGAGGAGATGGAGGAACAGTCAATCACCACGTCTTCCCCGAAGGCGGAGACCCACGCATCTTCCTCCTGTATAGACCTGGCCATTATGACATCTTGTACAAATAGCACTCCCGGCCACAGCTCACCTCATTCTCCTCCTGCTGTACACTACAACAGTGGGTGACAACATAAGTTGAGCAGCCACGCTGATGAAGCATACATCTGTGTATGAGGTTACACTCATGTATTTGAAGAAAATTAAAGAAAATCACATTTACATGCCTCCCTTACCCCCTCTCCCCAAGTTTACCCTCAGTCATCACCAAATGGTTAATTAAAAA
Source organism: Antennarius maculatus (assembly GCA_013358685.1). Lineage (NCBI taxonomy): Eukaryota > Metazoa > Chordata > Actinopteri > Lophiiformes > Antennariidae > Antennarius > Antennarius maculatus. Next base: position 5,531,200 of record CM023628.1, read on the forward strand.
TCTTTTGAAAAATAGAAATGACTCCAGACATTTAGAGTTGTACAGGTTTTTTTTTCTTTTGTGGTTGTAAATGTTATCTACTTGTTCTATGTTGGATTCTTTTCCTTTGTTACATTGCCTGTTATTGAGTTTTATTAAAGGGATTTACATCGTAATTTTTGTCAGGATTTCTTTTTTAGCCAGCGTGAGTTTAGATCTGCAGTTATTCATACTATCAATATTTTAAACATCAATTTATTGATGAAGAGAATTTATGAGTAACCAATGCCAAAAACAAGCTAATAAAAGCTGACTTAATGTGAGAGCAAACAAGAAAAACGCAGGCTACTAGCAGTCTTCCTATGTCCTGGTATGCCTGCTGTCACGCATGCGCAGTCTGTTCAATGTTGAGTAATCAAAGATCGTCTTCTTAAGTCAGATGCACTTTGTCATCGTTTTCTTGGTAGCTACAACAAAGTGAGCTGGAGGAACTTATGGGTGCGCAAATTACGAATAGAGTTGAGCTCACACGGTGAAGATTCGACAGAGGAAAAATGGCTACCTTCTTGAAGCGGTTGACTTTGACAAGCCGGCGGGTGTGTGTAGCTTGTGTAAGGAAGCGCTCCTCTCTCACTAGTACGTTTAATTAAAAAATTATCTGATTTCAGATGTCAGTCATATTTGCAGAAACGTTTCTCACGGAATGTTTTCCAATTACACAAAATGAGTTACGTAACTAGCTAGTTAGCCACATAGAGTGTACAGTAGTTGTGAGCTTTGCTTTCGTTTTACATTCATTCAAATTATTTTTGGTTACTAAATAGGGCCGCGCTAATGTTTGAAACGGTTTCAGTCTTATTTCTTCTGTGTTTTGGAAAGCTGCAGCGTTGTGGACTTGTTGAGTAGCACAAACTGTAACAAACATCTTAATAGCTGAGGAAACACCCGAAATAGCCTAAACAAGGTGTATCCAATAAACTGGAGGCTGGAATGGCGTTCCATCCTTGCGTAAAGAAATTCATGACCATATTATCAAGTGATGATATATTTCAATAGTTAAAAGTAATGCTAGAGTTACCTAAAGAGTTGAGCTATACAATTTAAAACAAAATATTTAAATTTCAACTAAAATATTACAGGTTAAAAGAATGAAATCAAGGTGAAGCTCAGTTACTAAAGACGTGTCTTGGGTTTGTTCATTTGTACGCCTCTGATTTTAGGGAGTGTTCTGTCAAGCAGCCACACAACCTGCAGGAATCTTGTGACCTCTTCTGGTATTTTTCATGTTTTACTGCTTATATTCTCTTAAGTAATAATCTTGTCTATTTGTTTTTTTGTCCAGATGAGCTGATAGAAGGCATGGATAAGAAAGAAACATGGGACCGCTTCTACGCTAAGAGCAGCAGCAGGACAACTTCCTTTAAGAACTTTGAGTGGTTCTTCGGTTTTGATGCGGTCCGAGACTTCATTATGCCACTTTTACAAACCAGACCCCACTCCAATGCTCTGCTGCGAGTTGTAGACATGGGCTGTGGCATATCTGCTGTAGGACCCTGCATTTACAGACATTCACCTCTCCCGGTTTGGGTAACATGTGCTGATATTTCTCCCATAGCTGTGAAACTAATGCAGGAACACATCCGAGGCAAAGCTGTTGAACCTCACAGTCTTTCTTCCAAGCTTGAGTTTGTGGAGCTGGATTGCACACAGCTTCATAAACACTTTAGTTCTGGGAGTGTGGATCTCATTGTTGACAAAGGCACCACTGACGCCTTGTTGAGATCTGAGGAAGGCAAAGGGAAGGCCAGTTTGGTGCTGAAGCGGTGTTTGAAGGTTCTGCGGAGCTCAGGATCTCTTCTCCAGTTCTCTGATGAGGACCCTGATGCCAGGATGTTGTGGCTGGAGACTGAGGCACACAACCAGGGGGTGATGGCAAGTGTTGGTGTGCAGGAGGTGGGGGAGCTAAGGGGAGTGTGTTACTACTGTTATCACGTAACTCCTCGCTAGGCTGCATAGGAATCACTTCTTGTCTCAGGACATTCCTAATGTTGACTGTAATGGAACATAATAGTAATAAAAATGTTATTTTTTTATTTGATATGCCAATGACAAAACGACATTTACCCCACTTATATTGTGAAAGTGTCTAATTAGACATCACTTCAACTGCCCCTTGGGGACAAATAGTTTTTTGAATTGAACTGAATACAGAGATAAGTCAATGATGTTCTTGCTGTGTTTTAGATCAAGGTGTCATCAAACTAAAATCAGTAATTTCCCTTGTTATCCAGTGCCATCTAGTGGCCAGAAGAGTGTACTACAGCCAAACGCTCATGATTGTGTTTTGTTTATTTAGCGCTTAAATTGCTATACTGCTGTAAAAATACATTTTATTCATGCTATGCATCATTATTTTTTACTAACACAGGAAATCCATTTTAATAATTGCATCTGCATCATCACAGCTACATATTAGTTGTAATGTGTCTGTTCCTGTGGTCCACTACAGAGTGCCTGGCCAAATCCCACCCACTTAGTGGTGGAGGATTGTTCTTTTCGTGCTTTAATTTTGAGTGTCCTAATATTTTAATAGAGTTAAAGAAATACTAAAAGAGAGAGAGAGAAGTTGACAAAAATAACAAGATGATCCTGAATTTATACCCTAACCCCAATCATAATCTAATTTACTATGCTTTTGCTCAAGATTAAACCCTACATGTGTTTTTTATAAAATCCTTTGACAATTTTTTAATGTGTGAGCAAACAAACATGAATGAGCACACAACCTCTGGCTCTCCTTGGCAGAGGTAGATATTTTCAGACAAAGTTATAGGGTTTTGTGGTTTATGGTTTTATGCCAATGTGGCAGCGACATGTTAGGAATGATCCGGAGGACCTTTTCACATTCGTCTCCAAAGTCCATTCAATGTAGATGATAGATGTACTTTGTGGTCAGAGGTCAAACATCAAAGTCACTGTGACATCACAAAACATTAATTTTTTTACCATGACTCAAGAATTCCTATGTCGATTAGGACCAAATTTCACATTAATATTTGATAGGATAAAATGATTCAGCTTCGCTGTGACATCATGAGATTCCATAAAAGCCTTTTCTGACACTTTTTTTTTTTCCAACACCATGATTCAGAAACCAGATTAGATTGTGACCACATTTTGTAAGGGGTCAGAAAACTAAAAAGCCAACACAGATCTTGATATTAGATTAGAATAACAGATTACACGTGGTGGTATGCTGTTGGCTAAAGATGTGTTTTAGCATTTAGAACATTCACATTGTAACTTTCACTTCATATACAGTCTCACAGGTGTGTGGACAGACAACAAAAACACCAACTTGACAAGTTGCCAGGAATTTGTTTTAACAATAACCTCAAAACACTGATCATGTGAGGAATCAGTTACTTCCTGTATCTGATTCCTACTCGTGTACGTGCAATCACCTGATCATATATTCTTTTCAACTGGCATGAAAGCGACATGTCTGGTCACCGTGACATCACCTTGCCGCAAAGCACATCACGAGGAGCTGAAGCAGTACAGAAATGCAGATGAACAGGTTTGACTGCAAGAAGGCTAAAACAGGAACATTACTTTTTTTTCCTCACATCCTATTTCAGCTTAATCTCCCTCTTCCCTCAGAGACTCTCAATCCCCGGCCAGAAGTGCTTCCCAGTACATCAATTCTAAGCAGGGAAGCACTTGGATCACCAGTGTAACAAGTAGAGTACAGATCCTGTGATTAAACTCATATCTGGGAGGATTGGATGTCATTTGTGCTGATGTCAGCTTGCTTTGCTGTTGTCACCTTTCTGTACAGCAGAAGTACAGTACACCATGATTGTCTGATTGTTGTTGGGTTCTCTCTACAGTCAATAATCTTTAGCAGTGTGTTCTGCAACACAGACAGGATTCTGTCTGAAGGCAGAACAAACAGGCCAGAAAGCTGCTGCATCAGACGGTGAAGCTCCCAGTATGGCTCCACCAAGTGGTTTTCTTTCAGTTCTCATTTATAACCTTATAACCACCATGAAATCACTCTGGTACAGTCCCTGGCATTATCACTTTATTGTACACCAAGAAAAAGACAAAAATGTTCACCTCCAGTGAATGAAGACATTCACTGGATGTGAATTACTTCTGTAATTTTCCTCCCTTAGAGTGAAAATTATTCCTATGCACATCAATTTTTCCAAAAAATATGATTTTTGAAAATTATTTGTTTTATTGATTCTGATTCACTGAACAGCTGCAGTATTCCAGGTGTACATGCTAATAATATCAACAAAAATACCAGCAGAACCCAAGGTTCTCAGTAGAACATTACAACCGCATGAGCTCCATGTGTAACTGAGCAAACTATAAACTTAAAATAGAAAGCAGTTATTTTCTAACATGTTCACTTAAATGCCTCCGAAAGGTGATCATTACGTCTGGAGCCTGGAAAAGAGAAATAATGAACTTCAAGAAGTCAAAGTCATTCCCAGTGCAAATTCTCTTTAATCACGTATCAGCAAGAAAACATTCAGAAGTCCAGTTAAAGTTCAGAAATAAAAAGGTCCCATTGCCATATTATAATGTACAAAGCATGTAGAACTGCATATTTTTTTGGAGTTGTGTACTAAATGCTTCATTTCATTTGCTCGTCTGTGGCTTTACCCTCCAGGACGAGGACGTCAGGAACGAGTAACATTAAAACGGCTGTGTTAATGATCCATCGTACATCGTATTATAAATATCTCATTGATTTATTGCACGTGTTAATAAGTTCTCTGACACTAGTGTTCACACACGTTATGTTGATGTGGGCATGTTCCAATGGAATCACTAAATTAATGAAAGTATTTTCCCATCAAATTCCAGACTCTGAATGTTAAAATCCACAAAAAAAGCACACTTGCATTATGACTATATGAGCTTTTTAGTGCCATGAAATAGACTTAAACTGACAAAACTGTGACTCACATTTTAGTCACATTGGACAAATTGTTATGGAGAAAAGTGAATGGGTAGCAGTGTAGACATGTAATATTATGATTGGGAGATTCTCAGGAGTAGAAAATTTGCAACCAAAAGCGTACAATTATTTGTTTCATTTTCTAAAATACACCACAATTCTGCAAAGTTTTGCCTGATGGTTATAATGCTCTGTGTAAACCACAGGCCAGAGAACTCTTAGAACTCTGCCTGACGAGTGATAATAGTTCAGAGGCCCTCAGCGCATCTTTTGGAAGAAGCTGTGGAAGTCTACTGGCTCTTCCTCAATGTCAAGCTTCTCGTCCAAGCAGAAGCTTGGGGGGTAGAGCAAGTTGGGGTTAGTAATCCCAATGACGTTGTTGAAGAGACTAGAAACAGGAAGAGAGTCAAATAAAATAAAGATGCAATGTAAAGAAATACATCTGCTTTCAATATCACTGCTGCCCTATAAGGGTGAGTGCACAGCGCTGGTGTCACTGTAAACTAACCTGGACATCATCCATCCATAGTCCTTGGTGTGGACGACCGAGCTAACAGGAATGCATCCAAATTCGGTGAATGTAGACATGTACTTTTCTGAGTGATCAGAGGAGAAAATCAACGCATTAATCTTGTGACGTGGGTGTGTGAACTTCCTACCATTAATTGTTTCCTAACCTCCGTTCTCGGGTAGCTCTCCAGTCCATGTGTTCACCAGGAGTCCTTGTCCAGGTCCAGATGAGCTTCCTAGGATGGCCTGGCCCAGCAGAGATGCATCTTTTGGTATTTCCATCGGGTGGAAGTCTGCCTTCAGGGGCAGCTTCTTGCAGGTCTTATTGTCGTAATGAATCTCATACATGATACCCTGATGGGTAAAAATCCAGGAACGGGGAGAGTTTTATACAAAAGTGCAAAAACAGGTGGGTTTCATTCCATTTAGACATCTCCTTCCTATCAACTATTAACACGTGACAATGTCTAAGTCTAATTCTAATCTTTCAAAGCAAATCTCTTCTGCTACATTATTATTATACTATTATTATTATTATTATTACCATTATTACTACTATTATTATAATTAATACTATTATTATATCATCATTATTACTTAGGATAACCATGGAAGCTTTGATCACCTCTCTGAAGAGCAGAAGGCCATCATATGTGAATGTCTTATTGTCGTAGGTGACTAACTCCATCAAGCGTATTTTCTGTCCCAATGCGTCATACAGGTATTTAGCGAAGACGAAAAACTTCTCATTCTGTGTGGACTGAAGGTGATAACAAGGACATGAGTTTACGTTTCAACTTTATGACAAACACTGAATAAATATATGAATAAACACTCACCACGGTGAGTTCGCCGCTCAGAAGAGGAGGACTTGCTGCGTAAAAGAAGACAGAATCAATCATAACGCGTTATAAATGCAATAACGCACACATTTGACACAGTCTAATTATATCTCTCACGCCTGCGCGCACTTTTACAAATAAATCACAACGATCTGTCAGTTGACTTACTGCAACGGTGAGGTTTCTGAGCCAGACAAGCAGCCAGCAGACAACTTAAAACCAATAAAAGCTTCATGTTTCAGGGTTTCTCTCGTCTGTGTTCAATCCCACTGAAGCTTTGGTTGTTGCGCGCAGAGCCACTTCCTTATAAACACGGTCTCTGTGGCTCCAGGAGAAACTCCTACCCCCAGGTTTTAACTTTAACCCTCACGAACCCGTGGAGATGTGGAGCTGAAAAAAAAAAAAAAAAAAAAAAACAACTCCTGTTATCAAGCTTTTATCAGTAGAAAAGGTCAAGAGTAATACTTTGTAAATGACATCTGCTATGCTTTATGTTACACCTGCTTTTCAGGGAGGAGATGATTCGATGGAGGAGTGTAATGAGACATAAATGACATAAAATGCACCAAACGATGAGATCAGTGACATGTTTTCGTCATTCATTCAAGATCTGAGGCAGGAGATTTGTCCACAGTGGGTAAGGGTTGAAGAATGTTGTTATTGTTCACCTCAGGTGGAGGCTTGTAAAGCCTGAAACAGACTTTGGCTGAACCCGAAGTAAGGCGTGCAAATGGTTTCACTGATGACATCACTGTCATGTGATAGAGACGTGTGACTGTAACAAACATCCACACATTAATTATTGATCGATCACTGATCATTGATATACACACACAAAAAAAGAATCAACTGTAAGGAGGAAATTTCACATAAATTAAAACCACTTGCTCAATTTGAGTTCTAAAAATTAATTTTTAAATTTCCTTTTTGTTTATACTATATCGAAGTCCTTCCACTGAAGCATTTTTACACCCAGGTTGTATAGATCTTAACAGATTTTCACCTTGTGATCCAATACTTACACTTGATCTTGGAACTGAAGTTTCCAATATCAAACTTGTAATCATGCAGTTTGTGTATTTTAAAGGGGGCAATACTTTGTCCTTTATTACTATCAGTGAATGCAACACCTCATGCATTAATAACAACACTTTATCCTACTATACAGTTGCATAACATGGAATGTTGAACAAATGTTTGTTACCGGCAAATATCAACAAGGTTAATGGACTTCAGGGTGAGCAACAGTCATGTGACTTCAGATTTTGCTTCTTTACTGTACATGGTCACAGAAGACCTTTAGAATCCACAATGCTGTATCTCCACTGTGTTACATTTGCAGGCCTCAAATGAACCACACCCCCATTATGTTGCACAACACTTTTACACAATGAGGGGACTTTACACCTTTTGATTTATTACAGCAGGAAATTAAAATGATATTTGATATATCTTGTAGTCACACATTTGTAAATCCTGTTCGATCATTGTCTGGTAATTCTTTCTAATTAAATTTATCTGTCTGTGTGTCCTTTTTAGGGCATTTAGTTTCATTTACATCTCTATGTCCAATTTTTGTTGTTGTTCTTGTTCATTTTTATTTGTCTATAACTAATTATTGACCTCCTACTTACAGCTTCTTTCAAGACCAGCCCATAATCAACACCTGTATTTACACCAGTTAACATTTAAGGCAACATCTCCCAAATTTGACCCAAAGAGAAGTGAAATCATTGCTGTGTCCATTGGATAGAGCCCCTTGTGATGTTAATCATCAGACTTGTTGCTTTCAGGGGAAATTTTACAAGTGTGCAAAACATTTTATGGTCAAGAAAAACAAAATAGCCACAACCGGTATGAGGAAATCGTCGTTACAAGGAGAAGTGATCTTTCAAAAAAAATCAGGAGGCAGGAAATACAAAACAGAAGATATCACGGTCACTTCTTTCCCACTTTGAAACAGAGTGATGTATGTTGATTTTTGTCCGATCAACTTGAATTTGGTCAATAATATAACAATAAGTTAGTTGTGAAATTTATCAAAGGTTTTAGGTGCTCTAGCAGTTCTACATTCACCATGAAAGAGGAACAATTTATGAATGTCACTGATCCACTCTTCACCAGATTTGACAAGTTGGACGAGGAAGACGTTCATTGACAAACATCAGGTGTTGCAGCACCATCTGCTGATAACAAGAAATACTACATTGTTATTTATTTTATCCATGCTAACCCCAGATTTTAAAATAGCTTAAAAATCATGATGATGATAGGGATGTTAATCCATAACCTCTATGTCAGCTGGCGTATTCCATGTCCATCATTTAAGAGGTATCTTTTGTATAATCAGAATCAGACCTGTAAATACAGTATTTTCTTTAAATCATGTAGAGGATACAGATCTGATCTGGAAACAGTCTGGCGACATCCCCAATAAAAATGAAGAACTCATTCTCATTTTAAAATACTCAAATGCCATCAATTGTTATTTTTTTGTGTAAATTTAATAAATAAATTAAAATTGCATGTAACTGATTTTTTCACGGACACTGTTTTGGTCCATATGTTTGCTGTAGGTAAGAAAACAGTTTTTGGACTTTTGACGTACATAATCATGGTTGTATTCTGGTCATACATTATTTTCCAGCCCTTCATTTTGGAAGGCCAAATGTTCTTCCTAGAATGCCACAACTGTGTCTGGCTCCAGTTTTTGTGGCTGACACTTGTTCTTTGTGTCTGGAGATGCAGAGAATCAGTTATGAATTACAGTATTTTCCAAACTATAAGGTGCACTGGACTATAAGGCGCACCTTTAATGAATTGTTTATTTTATAATTTATTTTATATATAAGGCGCATTGGATTATAAGGCACGCTGTAGGTTTATGAGAAAATTATAGGCTTTTAGGTGCTCCTTATAGTACGGAAAATACTGTAAACACTAGTCCCGGAGCTACTTTGGTGGAAAAGGTTATTCTTAAATGACACCAGCGGTACTGATTTAGGGAGGTAAAACTGAGAACTCATAAAACACCCTGAAAAAGAAATCACTGCAATGTCACACATGCAAATTCAAAACTGCCAATTCTTTTTAATTTGCATCTAACAAGACAATGCAGGAGTTCAGGAACTGACTTCATCACAAGCTCAGTGAAGTTTCATGTTAACTGTACCTGACAAGCTTTTCACTGTTCCATTCAGTCACCATGGATAAAAAAATCAGCTACAATCACACTATGATCAGGCAGCCAATAAATTATGAGCTCTTATACCAATTAAACTGTTAGCATTGGTTGTTATTACACAGAATCACAGCAGAAATATTAAGAGCTACAGCATAAACACATGAGGATGGCATCGTGACCACAGAACTACCAGCCACCAATAAGTGCGGACCTTCATCATGACAGTGATTTTCTAACTGAAACTAAAATCCCTAAATAAAACTTAACCAAAATACCGAAAGAAATAACTGTATTTCCTTCCTTTTTTTTTTCTGGAGATAGGGGTTCAGCATCTTCCTCTTCAACACCCTGGTAGTAGTACATCAAGATAAAGTGCTCTAGTGTTCAGGCTAAGTGATGAAGTGCCCTCTTGGACTCCATTCCAGCAGACAAAATCTGATGCAGTTCCATTAAACCACTTTTAAGTAGATCACTTCGAAGTGTCTCTAAATGTTTAAACAGTTAATAGCCGTAATTTTATTTTGGGGGTATTTTATCATGTCCACTTCTGCCTCTCCCACAACCTCCACTGGTAAGTTGTTAATTCTACTCAGAATTGTGAGGAGTCTGCATGTCATTCTCTTGCATTGACCTTTTGTAAACACTGTACTCTTTCAGTCAAGTGAAGCAAAAACAAAAAACAAAAAACACAGTGCATTAGAAGCATTTTGGCAAGCTTTTCTTTGTCTTTTTTTTTTTTAGAAATTTGCTTGAAGAACATGTTACTAATAATTTATAACTGCAAATATATGACTTTGACTCTTAATGTGGACTAAACTCAACATTAGGATCTCCTCAAGGCCTCTCAGGCTGAACATGCATCTCTCTGACCAAGGGAGCGAGACTGAGCAGATGGCAAATGTCATTGCACTCTGGTCCGTGCTGCTCTTCCAGAAAGTAATTCAGGCCTCTGGCAGCAAAGTTTGAGGGGCCTTTGGGGGTCTTGATGGAGTGGATCTGGGGGTCAGTGAGGTAGGTCAGTCCTTTGCCGTTGGCAGTCACCCAGCCTGTGAAGTAAAGGATGATGTTCTAAGAGTTACAAAAAAGGACAAACTTAAAAATAATTTTCCTTCAGTCTGTGGAAAACCATCAGTAAGCATTTGCACAGACACACCTTGTAGGTCTACAACAACTTCCTGGCAGTCAGAGAACAGGTAGGTGAAGTGTCCAAAGGCAAGGCCGTACTCCGTGGCGTGGAAACTCTTGTCTTTTTTCCCAGTGTTGTTGGTCAGTTTGACAAAGTCTCCCAGCATGTAGGGCTCTACTGTTACACATCCAACTATCTCATCTCCATTCAGTATCTAGTAACACATAAAGAAAATAGGAAATAAGAAATAAAGACTTTTTAGTGTGGACGTCATTAATTTATTTTCAAACACAGCACACAGGCTCATGACAATAATTATAGGATGAATATAGACTACCGTATGTATTAAATAGGAAGAACAATAAGATGAGAGCGTTGATTAAGACACATCATTAGACATGTGTGAAGCTAGAAATAGATTATCAACTAATAATCTAGAGAAGCTGTTTATAGTGCAATGAAATGATAAAAGAAAGTACTGCATTGAGACAAATCTGTAATTCAGTACAGGGAGTTCAACTGTGAAGTTTTCCAGAAAATGACTTTAATAGTTGTTCAAATTTTGGTTGATTTATGAGAAAGTTAACAGAACATTACAATATTATTGAGAGAGTAAGGTAATGCATTCTTCTTTTTCTGCTCCAACTACATTGTGTATATAAGCACTTTGAGTTAAACTGTGAAATTGGTTTTGGAAATTATTCACTGAACAGAGCAAACTATCCAAATATGAAAAATAGTCTGTATTACACTCATTTAATAACTTCCCATGAGTTCAAGTTAAACTCTCAATTACTGTCTCCATAGCTATTCTGATTTTATTTCTGGCTGTAAACCAACAAATGGAGTGTGTACTGGGGAACAAATTTGAACTAAAACCAAAATTATTCCAGGAGGGCTGCAGGCTATCCAGCAACCTTCTACCTCTGTGTCCTACTTAAGTGGTATTTATGAAAGATTTTCATGCAGCATCTGCTATCTCTGGTTGACCTATTTAATGTTCAGCCTCACCAGTAGAGCTTCTGACGGGATGAAGAAGATCTGAGCCATGACTTCCTTGTCATAAAGACTCTTATTGAATTCAGTCACGTAGTACTGGGCCGTCATCTGTCTCTCCACATCTTTCAGGTGAAACTGGATCCCTCTTGGCTTCAGGTAATCTTTCCCCACATAACTGAGGACATAAATACAGTTAAAATGTGGATAAAAGTCACTGTGTTCATTATGCCTAGAATCTATATTCAAATACCTGCTTAACCTTTCTTCTTGGTGTAAAAACGTTACCCAGATTGCTGTTCTTTGCTTGCCCTGCTCCCCCATTGGCTCTCCAATGTAAACACAGGTCTCCCTGGCTGCCCACAGCCCCGTGGCTTTGGAGAACTTTAAATGAAGAGCACCTAGTATGATCACATTAATAGAATAAGTGTTTCACACATTAGTGTTTTATTAACAGCTACATATAATCGTGCTTATAGTAGGCAATATTTGATGCGATAATTTTGAAATGGCAGCCGTTCTTTTTCACACACTGGTGGTGGGAAGCACAAAATGTTCTGCACTATTTCATTATTTGATTGATCTGATGATAGATGATAATCTAGATGAACATATCTCTAGGAAACATTTAATAATCAGAAATAACATTAGCTTTCAGACTTCTTACACTACATTGAGGAAATGTTACACATGTATGGACTGAGAACCTACACAGACATCTAATGGGAACATACAATATAATCTTAAGTGTCACAGTGTATATTTGCTATATCAAAATACAACCCTGTTTATCTAAAAAGTTGAAGTGTAAAATGTAATAAACACAATGAAATCATTAAACCCGATCATTAAACCCCGAAACCCCGTATTTAATTAAAAAAACCTCTGAAATACAACGTCTGAAATACTAAAACTGAGAAATGACATTGTTTCCTGACTGAAACGATGCACTTAAAATGAAGTCAAAGTTCTACATTAATGGTAACTTACTATAAGCAGTTCTGTGTTTCTTGAGTTTGAATTGCATCTTATCGCTATGTAATCTCTTTAGCAGACAGTCGTTACAAACTCCAGCCAGCAGAGCCTGGTAATCCTGCTGTGACAACAAATACTGTCTCTCGGGGACAACAGCAGCTGCACTGAGGCGCTTTAAGCAGCTGTAGCACAGGGGGTTCCTCCTCTGGGAAACATGTGCCGTTTCAGTAGCACAGACTTCACTTTGGTTCTCTTCCAACATCTCAAATGAACTCTCTGTGGAGGTTTCAGTAGAAGCACACTGTTCAGGATCTGAATGGGAAAGGTTTTGCTGTGGGTTTGCTAAGGCTTTAGTGGAATCAAAATGAAGACTTTTCAGAGATTGTGTCAATTGCGACCCAGATGCTTGGCTTTCGTGAGTGGGATCATGAGCAGAAACATCAGTTTCTGAATCAAGAGTTTCCAAAAGAAAGAAGCTTCCATCAGATTCAGATGACTTGCTGCTTTGGACAGTTCCTGCTCTTGACCGGCTTTTTGATCGAGGGTTTCTGTCTGTAGGGGAGCTTGAGTCAACTAATATTTTCTCCCATGATGACTCAGAACTGAAACTCCCACTGAGAGAGCTGGAGGTTGTTCTGAGAGTTAGTTGGGATAGGGATTGTGGTGCTACGTTAGCTCCTGATGGTTTGACCGCAACTCCAACTTCGGTCAACCAATCCTCCTCGGTGCCCAGGGTTTCTATACCAGCTTGCATCAGATCAGACTTCTCAGAATCACTATTTGTATTTGAAAAAGAAGCATCAGGTATCGCAGATCTCAGGGAACTGACACCTGAGTTAAAATCCTGTAAGTTCTGATCCTCAACCTCAGTTGTAAGACAGCTCTGGCTGCTTACTTCATGTCTAATGGCGATATTTCCTGCATCGGTGCTGCTGCCAGGCCTTGGAGATCCTGAACTACTAAAAGAGAAGTTCTGCCATGATGAGCCCAGGCTATCTGTGCTTCCTAGAGTTGTTTCCAGATCAGACTTTCTGGCAAACGAACCTGAGCTCTTTTGATCTGGTCCCAGCTCCTCAGCTCTGGCTGCATTTTTTACCCCTTTATTGGAATCATAGCTACATTCTGTGCCAAGTGTTTCAATGGTTGTTCCCACTGATGTTATACACAGCCTTGCCCCATCTATTTCATCCTTTGTCTGCTTACACTTTGTGCTGTTTGTCCTGCACAGCGATGCATGATACTTTTGGAATCTCTGCATCACCTTTGCAAAACCTTCCAAGGTGAAACTTACTGATATGTCCTGGATATTTCTGTAGCTATCAGGGATATAAGACCCCTTGTCTGACTTAAAGAAGGGATCCACTTGCAACAGCAGCTTGACCTGAGTGACCAGATGCATGATCTCAGCACAGAGGCTATCTTTGTTTTTGGTATCTGCATCGTATGCATAGAAAATTGACAATGCCTTCTGGCAAGCTTGGGTTGCCTGTGCCACAACATCCTGACCAGTGCCTATCCACTTGTGAACAACAGTCAGCGAATAGGCAGCCTTGAGGAAGGTGTGAAGCTCCTGTTTGCTGGTTACCAGCTCGCCCTCTGCTTTGGTAAGTAGGCCAATTGAAAATGCCTCTTTAGCCTGCAGGAGGTAAGCCCTCCTTTGAGAGGCAGGACATTCCATTGAAAAACTGTACGATAACAAGCAGGTCCCTTGTGTTACCTGAAGAAGAAGAGGTCATAAAGAGTTATAAAATATTATTAGATTAGAAATACTCCAATTTCACAATAAATTTACATTTATGTTTTAGATTTTATGCAGTCATCAATTTTCTTAACCACTTATTCTGGTTCGAGTTTGAACTAAATGTAACTTAAGTAGCTACTTCTTACAGTTAAATAACTCTGAATTTATTACTTATTCAAGTTAAAGACATGACTTTTATACAGATATATATGTTTGCATGTTGCTCTGTGAAAACATAGATCCCTTTAATTTGTCAAGCTATGAAACCCACATAACTCCATCAATCAAGGATAAATAAAGAAATAAAGAAAAATAACATCAAACACAAGTTAGGACATTTACTTTGTTCAAACTTTTTTTTCAATGTTAAAATGAGTTTAATTACTGCATTTTGGGAAATGTAGTTTTTGCTCAAAGCACACTTTTGACCTATTTATTTTTAGACATTGACCTTTTATGCTCTCGCGGACCACATAAAATGACGTGGCGGGACACATTTGGCCTCCAGGCCTTGAGTTTGACACATGTGCTGTAATGCAACAGTGCTACTCTCAGCTCTCCAAAGGCCATGCTTTTAAGAACTTAAATATGTTGATTTTGTTTGAGTGTAGGCCCACAATGCCAGATTTTAAACATTTTGTTGAGAAACTGTTCTACTGCTAAATGTCATTCTCTATTCGCCTCCACGCTGATTTTAAATTAAAGTTGTCCATGAGAACTTGTAATTTCTGCAATTTGATCTTTGCGTTTCTAGAGCTCAAGTTGCATAGTCAGTTTATGTGGTTTTACGCTTTAAACCATGTTTTTATCTTACTTTGTTTAGGAGAATGTTGTTTTGCTGTGAAGCTCCAAAAATGTGTTATGACCTTCCCATTATCATGAGGATGAGTAGATGGAAAAATGTTTTTTAATAGAACAACTTACCACATTAGTCAACACATAGAGTGACGTGTACTGGCTGTATATCACTGCCATTTTTGCTGCCTGGGCTGCTGAAAGCAGACGATGACTACTGTCCCGAAGTAAAGACTACACCAAACAGAGAGAAACATTTACAACGCCAATAATTTACAAAACAACGTTATTCAGTTGGTCTTACCAAATCAATGTCTGGATTAGTTCTGAAAGCGTGGAAGTCCTCATCATTCATAGACACCAATATGTTAGCCAATAAGCCAAGGGAGGTTCCAATGCCCTATAAAACAAGCACATCCAGAATCATTACAGAGACTGCATGTTAAAAAGCAAAAGTGGCAACCCAGATGGCTATACTATGGTTGTCAAGGTTACCTTCTTGTCAGGTAGAGGAAGGGCATAGTAACCAATTAGAGATGCCCAGATCAACTCTGCAGCCTCTAGCCACAGGCCTGAAACAAAGCATAAAGTAATTGTGATACCAATTGATCACTGGAGTAATGGTCAGTCAAGGAAAAGATCTCACCTAGCTTTTGCAAAATCATTCCACGCACTTGAATACTAACAGCCTGCACAAGAGCTCTGTCACTTTCAGAGTGGTACACCCAACAACCTGCATAAGAAAACACTCATTAGCTTTTTATTGCTATGTAATTTTATAGAACATGCTAACGGAATTATAGTAAGAAACCTACCTGTGGCACCACTATAGTTGATGAGGCTGCTCAGGATGTATTCTGCTTTCTGTAATTTGCCTGCAAGGAAGATGTTCATGTATATATGCATATAGTGAAACAAATAAAAAGCACTTAAAACCCCACCGTGCACCACAGCGTACCGGCGTTGAGGTAGACTCTAGCTTGTCGTATGACCAGTTGGGGGGCAACAGGGCTGTCAGGATGAAGCCTGTGGAGCAGCTTGGTGATCTTCAGTAGTCGACTGGAGTCGTCTGTCCAGTAGAGGAAGCGGTCAAGTAAGAAGACCACGGCCAGCGCCGAGCTCGTCTCGTGAGCAATGATGGAAGCCTTTAGACAAGCCTGACAAGACATTGTGGTGAGATGTGGTGAATTATGTGCTCAGAATGGGAAGGACACCATTAGTCATCTGGGTGATTGTCACCAGTAGCTGAGGTAGATTCTTGCTGATGAGGTCACTCAGGTTGGTCTTGTCAGTGGCACTGACGGACTGCTTATACTGCCATTTCTCCGGCGCAAAAGGCCATTTCATGTCCACTGCCTCCTGCAGGAGAGAGGCCAGCTCATCACACAACGAGTCTGTAGGGAATAAGAGGAAATTCATGAGTTCAAGTCACAATAAAAAGGGAATGACATCTTTTATACTTTTAGTTAAACCTTTACTTTAAGATCTAGTGTGTGGGATTTTTGGAGATTTTGAAGGATAAATAGAGTTTAAAACTGACAGAAATAGGAAATAATATTCCTCATTCTGTTTTCATAACTGTATAATCATATAGAATATGTATAAATACAAATTCAGTATGTAAAATACTGTATATGTATGAATCCAAAAGGAACTCATTTCCCGCATGCAGAATGCCTTTGTGACACAATTTGTTTGAGTATACTTACACAGCAATTTTTCATGTATTTTGTGTTTTCAGGGATTAGTTGTAAATGGGAATGTTAAAGTAACCTTCTGGATGCCTCTATGGTAGATTGAACGTGATAAAATGTACTCTTGGGTGGCCTAACAAGGTAACCTCCCCTCTGGGCGTCTTTCCGGCAGACAGCATGTGATGAAGCAACAGATTTAACTGTCATCAGGGTTTGTAACTTGTTCACCATTAGTGTGTAATGACTCATTTATGTGCTGGTGTCTCTTTTATTTGTCACCAACCATTCCCTTCAAAGAAAAACAGCACCGTTCCATGTTTCTGTCCCTCTTGGGAAAAAACCCCCCAACATGTTGCTGGCTTGTGTGGGAACTGGTGTTATCCTGAGCATTGGTCCTGGAAAGCACCAGTGAAACAAAAAGAAATCCCTTAAATGTCAGTCTGCATGTTGCATTCAATGACCGTTTGTAGAGAATATTCATGTTTTTGTTTAATCACAGCTGGATTACAATTGTTCTGCAACTTTTCAAGTTGTACAGAAGGTGGCGGCTGGATTTTACATGAGAAACGAAGAAAAGATATAAATTAACCAAAGTTTTAATGACGCTACACTGGTTGCACGTTTATTTTAGCATTAATTTAAAATTTTTACTTATTAGATGAAAATATATCCAAACGTCTACCCCCTTTAATCAACCAGAATGCACCCTGACATCCTCAAAGAGGAACCTGTTCACTGTTCCACATTTTTAAACCTCAACCAGTGCTTTTAGGATCATCAGCTGTGGATCAACCCGCCAGAGGAAGTGACGCTCACGTCTTTTAAATCACCAGTGACGACAGATTTAAATGGAAAGCATTTTTTTGGTAAATACGATGATACATATTTCTTCTTATTTTAATCATGATGCTGCATTCAATATTTGCACTGCTCTTTTTAATCCACTTGCTGCTTTTACATTTTATTCTGGTGGTTTTTTTTTTTTTTTTTTTAGATTTTAACCATCAGTGGTTGTTATAGTTCATGCTATACAAATAAACTTCATTACTGTATAGTATAACTGTTTCATCACAAACTTTGAGCACCGGCAGCAGACAGCACCATCCCCAGCCTGACCTCTGCAGGTCGAGTAGGTCTTCCTCTCTGCCTCAGTGGGCTGGTAGGACGGATGAACTCCTGCCACAGCTCCGAGACACTCCTCCAGAAAATCTCCCACTTGTTTGCTATCCATTCTGATAAACAGAGTTTATGGATGCTGCCTGGAATGAACTGATCGACTCTTGTCTTTGCCTCCTCCTTCTTGTTGTGTAATTACAATGAGGGCAGCCCTGTTGAGAAAAGATTGCACCATTACAGCGATTTCTTTTCAAAACTGTCAAATAAATCAAACTACATACAAACTAATTAAAATCCATGCACATACATATTTTTTTAATGCGCTGTCGAACACGTATTAAATCCCTTGAGGGCTGCTAAAGTGAATTTAATGTGTTTATATGTTGAATATTTGTAATCATTTTGTATTGACATGGCAGAATTCATTCACAATACAGTACCTTCATTTGTAGTTTAACACACTCCAGACCGCAGTGTTAAATCATTGCTTTATGCGTCGACACATAAAAAAAATCCACACCGAGTAAAACATTACTCTTGCAAGATTCTCTCTTTTGTTATATCGTCTAATTTATAAGGTGTAATTCTGATCTATTCACTAATCAAGCGGCTTCTACCGTCACTCCAGGTTTACTTCCTGGTAGGACAACACGAGTCGGCGCTGCCTTCAAAACTGTCGGACATTTCAGAGTCAACCGTTGTACATTTGGACGAAAATGAAACTATACAGTCAAGGATTCTACAGTCTCTGTAGAATCCTTGACAAGCATTTAATAAAATTTCAACATAAATAATTAATCGGTTATCATAGCAATCACTTTAAAATCATAAAGCAACACCTTTTATAGTAAATTCATACTGTGTGTTATTTTCTAAAATTCTAACAAGGTTTTGTTGTTCATATAATCCAAGACATACTCCAATGAAAAATATTTGGTGTTTTACTTACGGGTGTTCTTCCAACACGGCAAAATCAGCAATGAATCGAAACTGAAAAATGTGAACGATTGAAGTATCTCTGTAAAAAGTGCTGGGGAATTCTTAGTGACTCATTCTACAACTCAGATGGTGTGTTCTCATGCTGCCAAACTCAAGTGAAATGAGTCTGTTTATGCTTTTATCAAATACATCAGGTTATTATTGAGGAGTGGGCTATGCGATGGAATTTATGCACCCATATGATTTGAATGCAACATGTGACGTTTAAGGGTGGGGTGGGGGTGTTTTAATTTTGCAGCAACAGGTTGTTTTATGTTCAATGCATGACAGTGGAAAATGCGTCGCGTTTTGACGTGCAGTAAAATAAATACAAGTCTAAATTACTGCCGGCTCTGATTCTACTACCGCAGCTGTCTGCTTCTGTTTTCAGCCAAGTAAAACAAAGCGAACAAGTGAAGGAATTGTAGCATTTCAAGATGCATTTGAATGCGACATAACTGCATAAGTATAGAAGTGTCTGAGGCAATAAGAGAATTATTTTATAGTAGCGCAGGCAGGAAAGTCCTTTTCTGTTGTTGTGTGTAATGGTGCGTAAAAACACGTACACAGCGAGCTCGTGGACATGTGGCGCTGCTGTGATACTACCAATAGGCGGGACTGTGTCTCTGCGGTGTGACTGTCAGCTGCACAGCTGGAACATGAGCAGAAGGCTTCCACTCGGTCCAGCTGCGGACAAATGACGGCGCTCCGCTGCCTCCGCTGCGCACATCACATCCACTATTTGCGTCCGAGCGCGCCTGGAGAGGACTAGAGCGCATCGTGGGTTAATAAAAGAAATACACCCGCATAGCTCATTTAAGGACGGTGTCATCGTCAACTCCGAAGAGCCGTCTAATTCTGATGAGTTCACCCGAGTCTCGATCATCTACTCTTTGCTCACGATCCGAGATGTAACACTTTCATCACCTCATCTCCGGGATCATGGGACCTTTCAAACTCTAAAGGTAAGAATTGTGTCATAACTTTAATACCTCTTGAGCTGATGTAGTGTTAGATGTAGTTCTACCGTGATGACTTATATTCTATGGATCAATCTTGTGTTTTCTCATGCTGCCAAATTCAATTGATACAGTATTGATCTAAATGTGTGTATTGGTCTGCAGCGTGACGTCGTGCACGAACTTGTGTTCTTGCACCATCAGCCGCAGGTATGTCAGTTTGACAATTTCACATTGAGTCATTTCAGTATCATGAATCATGTCTGTGTTGAGAAAAAAAAAATTACTCCCAACTGATTCCACACTTTATTAAACGTGCACTATTCAGTATCTGCTACTGGAGCTGAACTGATGGAATGAACGGGGCCCCGCACACAGTTGGTTTCAGGAAGCATCCCAGAGAGGATGAAGACACGCCTGTTTCTAAAATTAGACTGAGGAAGGTTAGGGTCTGTAACCTGTTTTGACTGGCAGGAGAATGACAGGAAGCTTGTTGTCTGTTGTTATGTAAAGTTATGAATTGACCCACCTGACAAGAAAGAGAGGAGGGGATGAGGAAGAGGACAAAGTTCAATTTGAACATATTCCATCAACCTCAATTTATTTGAATGTTTTTCTGAAGTATCCATCGAATGGCGCTGAAGCAGGCTGTCATGGGCTCAGAGCATTTCTTCTACTTGACACCCTAAAGTGTTGTGAGTCAGCCTTGGCTTCTGACTTTCGCCCGATGCCAAGTCAGGCTTAGGTGCCCACTTTATTTTCAGCCCCTCTCATTACCTGTCCTCTCAGGCAGGCTGCAGATGATTGTGGCGATTAAAGGTGATTTTCTCCCTCCTCCGCCTTCAGAATGCCAAGGATTAAGAGGCATCTTCCACTGTTGGGGCTGCAGATTACTTGCTCTGCAGTGACTTCAGCCCTGCTTTATCCACCCATGTTTTTTTTTATGTGTGTGTGTGTGTGTGTGTGTGTGTGTGTGTGTGTGTGTGTGTGTGTGTGTGTGTGTGTGTGTGTGTGTGTGTGTGTGTGTGTGAGTGCGATTTGACTTGTAAGCTGTGACTGGCTGTGCTTCTCTTGACATTTCCAGCCTTAGCAGCTGTAGTTGTGTCATATTCTTATGGGAGGCAGAAAAGTCTCTCCAAGCTTTCTCAACCTGGTTGCTTTGGGTGTAGCTGTGTTTTGCCTGTTAACTGTTCCTGTTTTAAATATTGGACAAGCCTGCTTTGTGTGCACTTGTTTAGTAAGAACTGCAAAATCCTCCGTGGATTTGCATCCACTGAGTATGCAAATGCATCCTCAGTGGATGCAAATACATTCCCAAATGCAGCCACACACACCAGCACACATCAGTTTTACTGTTGTATCAGACCATAACTTTGTAGATTTTCCTTATATTATCCACTAAGTAAGAATGAGTGCTTAAAAAGGATTCCAAGCATTAAAAAATCCCCCAGAATAAAAAATTAACTAGAGGTGACTTAAAAACAGACTCTGCATCTCCATTTCTCCTTTCTCTCCTTTGCTGCCGCAGTGCAATTACCTCAGGCCTCTGGAACAGCAACCCTTGATATTTAGCATCACTCCCAGCCACCTCCTCCACCTCAACCCAGCAGCAGTGCTACACTTATCAAAAAAAGCCAGCCATAATTTGATCTATTGTGCAGGGCTTCGGCTTTATGTCGAAGGACAGTTCTGGGAGAAGGAGGAGGAGAAAGAGGAGGAGGAGAGGAAGGAATAGACGTAGTGAGGAAGAGGAAACAAAACAGTAATTACAGAGAGCAGACAAGAACAGAAGCTCCGTCAGACACAAGGGCTTGGTGTTCACGTCGTCGGGTTGTGAGGGCCATTGCACTTTTTTGCCTTTGTCTCTAGTGTCTTACATCTCATTAACCAATCACATCCCTGCCTTCAGAGTCATTGTACTACACTTCTAATTACCCACGTCAGAGCTTCTCACTTTACTTCCTTATTGGTGTGGACACCAGTAAGGACTGTATGTCCCATTTAATCATGCACGAGTAAGTGACAATAATCATGTTGTAACACATCACTCTATGTTTTTGTAAATTTAGTTAGAAATCATACACTCAAAGAAGAATATATTCAACCGCATACGAACACAATTGTTGTAGGGCAGTGTATCAACAATTCAAGCAAGGCTCAACAAATGTCTAAGGATGCAGAGAAAAAGAAAGACGTGAAGTGAAAAAGTGAGTAAACACTAAGCATAAATGGGCCTTTATCTTACCCTACCCATACCCCACCCTAAATTTTTCTGGATATTTTCTGGAAGAAAATACCAAGAAATTAAAAACATACAAAATCATGGTGAATTCATCAGCATCCATGACAAAAGTTGATGCTTTCTTTCCTGGCAGATCCTTTCAAGAAGTATCACAGAAATCCTTCCAGCAGTTTTTGTGTAATTCTGCTAACCAAGCAGTGAAACAGCAGTCTTCCTGGAGGTCATGAAATATTAACGCATCTACACCATCAACAAAATCACCTTTAACAAACCTTTACCAGCTAATCTCAAAATTATACACCATAACTGGACATCTTATCTCTTTCTCCGTTCCTTCTGGATTCTTTTGGTTCTTGTCATCTCTTCACCTCCCATGAAAGGACACACACAAACTGATAAAATCTCAGTCTGTCAATGCACATGGCTCTCCTCACCTTTTAAAGGCATCTCTGAAAGGCAAAGGAGCGATGCAGCAGTGGGGTGGGGGTGGGGGGGGGGCAGTCGGATACACAGGAGGGGATGGTCACTGGTGAAGGAAAGTGTCCAGGCGGAGGAGCTATAAATCAGTCTGTGGCTGGAATTAAATCAGTCAGGGCAAAACACAGTAGTGGAAGAGCGCTGTGGGTGGGTGGATCGAAACACACCGGCTGCTAGATCTTTGCTGGTGTAATGATTACTAAAGTGAATTAGCAGTGATGGTAATTACATAGGTGTAATTAATTACAGCTTCAGCTGACTGGCATCCTTCTGTTCTACAGATGTTATCCGTGCCTTGAAAGGAAACTGCAAAATGGAACACCTCTGGCGTCATGCACCTGCAATTATTTCTTTCTCAACCTTTGTTTTTTATTCCCTGTCTGTTTGCACATTCTTTATTTGAATAAGCACAATGAGTGGCGCATTATGACAGCAGGAAATCGTGGGTTTTTGTGGTCCTCTCAGGGATGCAGGCTGTTTTAGGAAAAATTCATAAACAGGAACTAGCCAGAGCTAACACTGCTAAAAAAGCCTGTAGGGATGAAAGAGGCTGACTGTGTGAATGTGAAACTCTCAGTTTTCACACAGTACATGAAAGTAGTTCAAAAAGACTGTTGTGCTGCTCTGTAAACGTGTAGCTCTGATGGAATGAAGCAGATCAACTCAGAAAAGAACAAAAATGATCTGAAGGTGCATTGTTGGTCTTGTTGAGCAAACCAGCATTTATTAGACAGCTTGAATTTATGAAAGTTTAAAGCTTCAATATCAGACAGTTATTGTTTTCCTGCAATGACACAGTTTTACCTCCTTCTTTCTGCATGAAGGGAAACACTGTCCACAACTGCTTTAACACTGTTTCATTTTGCTATTTTTTAGAATACATTATGTCATCAGATTTTATGTTAAATACCCAGAAACGATCACAGAATTGAGCTTTACTTTAAAGGAACAAGTCCAACATGTGGATAAATGCTTCCTGACAGTGGGTGAACATTTCAATACTACAAAGCTCTGTTGTGTTTTGGCTGCTCGTTTATGGGACAACAATATTATGAAAATATATCAACTTTTGAAAATGGCTTCCAGACTGTAATTTTTTTTAGTACCACACGCTCTTGATGTGTAAATATGCATATTCAATGTGGCTACATCCCAGCCCAGCTTTGCACATGCCTGCTATGGTTCGTAATTTACAACCTAATTTGTGTTTGTAGACAGATCACTATGAATACATTAAAAAAAAAAAAAAAACTCAGACTTTTGGGTCGGCCTGGCATACTGATTACATAATCTGTGATCATCTAAGCTCGTTATGATCAGTGTGCATAAGCCTAAGAATGGCTTCCATTCATCTGTTGACAGCCTGATGAAATCTTTTTCCACTCTCCTTGACTGACTGGAGCTGTTAATGATTTAATTTTGCTTCTCTTCCTGGGATAGACCCTCAGTGATGATGTCTGTTTCACACTCAAGGCTCCCTAAGCATCATAGGTGTCATTTAGCGGCAAAGCTGAACACTACTGCACCACCACGGTCCCCTTTTTGTTTTAAGACAAATGTACGAGGCGTGTCTGATAACATGGAGGAGGCAAAAATTTGTCCAGATTATTTAAACTGATAGAAATCAGATCTTTTAATATCACAAAATGAAAGGAAACACACATCTGTTCAGCAAGTTTGAGGGAAAAAAATAAATTCTCGAAGTTGTAGTTCCAGTATTTCCATCTGGTGTGAGGTTACACTGTAATGTGGTGTAAATGAACAGAAGACAGCTGAAATGCCAGCTAACAATTGATTATCATCTTAAATCTGGTATCAATTGTTTCAATATCATTTTGTGTGAATTTACGGTGTTGACTGGCAGCTGGACCCAGCTGCATATTTACTGCACAGAAATACCATTAGATTAGTTCAATCTTCTAATCTAGATCTGTGTATTGCCTTCATATTTGGAATAAGACACTATCTACCTTGTCATTTTTCTCATAAATCATGTTTTCCCTCATAGACAAAATATTTGCATACAAATGCATTCTCATAGACAGACAATTATTACCAGCAGTCTGTTCACCCCCCCGGTGAAACTGTAACCACAGGAAGTAATGTTCCCGACTTCAACGGGGCGTTAAAGCAGAAACTAAATTCTAGCTATTGTATGCCATGAAATGAGCAGAAGACTAACTGGAATGTTCTGTTGTGAAAGAGGATTTGTCACAGTTGCTGTTTTACACAATGTGCCACATGGTCTCATCTTTCACTCATCACACAGCGAGAGGAGGAAGGTGTGTGTGTTTCAGCGAGATAATGTACAGAGTAAGAAAAACAAAAAATCAGAGGAAAAAAAACATCTGAAATACAATCAAATTTTTGTGTCGTTTTATAATGGCAGCCAAATTTAGTTGGACACTCACACACACACACACACACATACGCACACACACACACTTGCAGTGTTTCAAAACCCATACCAACACACCCTTCCGCTGTTTGTTTTGAAGCAAAATTTCACATCTGGTAAAAGGAAAGAAGTTTGAGCAGGAAGCCTGAAAACAAGACAGCAGAAAGAGCTTGACAATGATGCATTGTGCTGTTTGAGGGCTGATATTAGAGCAGCACATGGGATCTGCAACAGTGACTTTCTGCGGAACATATTATACTTTTCATTGGAATCAGAAAGCTGAGATGTGAGAGTTTGCTAGATCTGAAACAGACTTCTTTTTGCTTTGGCAAATTCAATCAAACATTGCCCTCTCAACAGTGAGATAAACAGAAATGAAAATATTTTTTTGCTCTGAGTCACTTGAGATCTTTTTTGAAAAAGTGGGACAGTTGCATTTCTTTCTTATTATGTTTTTTGACTGTCCATTCCTTTTTTTTGATAGTTTCACCTCTTAACCAGACAATCCCTTCATGTTTGACTGGTCTGAAATGAAATGACTGGTCCTGCCAGTCTTCCTCTTTATCTCTCATTCGCTCTCTCCTCCCTTTGCCTCACGTCCCTCCCTCTCTAAGAAGCAACTCGAGCTACTAATCGCAGTTTGCAGCCGGT
Source organism: Antennarius maculatus (assembly GCA_013358685.1). NCBI lineage: Eukaryota > Metazoa > Chordata > Actinopteri > Lophiiformes > Antennariidae > Antennarius > Antennarius maculatus. The sequence goes on from CM023628.1 coordinate 5,556,841, forward strand.
GCCCCCCCGCTGATGTGGCACTCAGCGTGTCCAGGGAAAAGGAAATGTTTCCTTTCCTGCTCTCAGTACCCTGCAGTCTTTAAATAGAGTCTGCTACCGGCCCCCCTGGAGAACCATATCTGTTCTGTCAAGCGACACCCTTGCTACAACTTCCTGAAACAAACTATGGAGTGCTGGGCCACAGATAAGGGTGTTACAGTATGTGCATAATATCAATAAATTTTTCTTGCTTCTGGGATCTTATTACATCCATCTTCCTCTTCATTCTGGTCACCAGCCTGGTCACTGCTGTGGGACGACATCCCATTCTTCAATTTGTTGCAAGTCAGCCATCGCGGTTCTGTTATTCACCCTGGCATGGGTTTGGAGTGCTGGACAGACATTCCATCCTCTTCCAAATTCTGGATGTAGTCTCTGATAAACCCCGCTCTGTTTGGTCCAAAACTGCAGAGATACGGGATTTTCCACTGGTTGAACAATTTTTTCTCGACATCTTTCTGCATTGAGATTACCACCAGTGATGACAAGTCTTGTTTTTCCAGTTTTACCTTCACCAGCACTCTATGGGTGCAAAAATCAGATTCTTTTCCACAGGTAAACCCTCGGTCCAAGTGCAGGGTCTTGACCTCAGGTGTGCAGCATACATAGTCAGCTTCGCTGCTCAATAAAAAAAAAAAAGTTTAAAACTGTCAAAAATTTATTTGCTTTTCATTCACCGAACCACAGTGATCCCTTGTGGTTGTGTGTGTGTGTGTGTGTGTGTGTGTGTTTGTATGAGTTTACACATGTAAAAACATCAATCAAACATAATTTATACTGATGCAAAATCAATAGCTGGCAAAGGGACTGTGCATTAACTGTGTGTTCTAAATAACATGGAAACGTTAAACATATCAATAACAGGATGGATATCATTGTCTGTCTGTCAATCAGCACCACTCAATTTTAGGACAAAAGAAGGTGTTAAATGTTTGTACAGCTGTTGTGTGGGCTCAGCAATAAGGCATCTGAGCATCATCTGATGGGAATAAGACAGGAAACAGACAGCTGTACATTTACTAATTTATTTCACTGGAAAATCGTTTTTAAAAGTTACGTCATACTTTTGAAAAATATAGCTTTTTTATAGGTGTTTTCCTTGCTAAATGCTAATACATACATAATGAATACTCTGAAATCTGAAAAGCTGAAATGTTTGTATATAATTTTGCAGTTAATCAGCATAATTCCTTAAATCTACAAAATAAAAGGGAACAATTTAATAACGTTTTTTGAAAATGAATTTAAAGTTAATATTGTCTGGCTCCATCTTTTCAATTAAAGAAATAATGCAAAATAAGAGGACTTGCACAAAAGATGCTGAACAATTTATCTAGAATTCTTTATCTAGAACACCGACTAATTGGTTTTAAAATAATAATGAGTCAGAGACCTAAATCGATTAATAGACCAATAATTAACAGATGAAATGATATGGAAGTCACTGATATTTTGTGCATAATGTAGACAAAGTGTGATTAATCACGAATGTGTACAGACTTGTGTCTGTGCTCTTAACAAGTAGAAGCAGCATTGGCTCTTTAAACCATAAATAAGTATTGTGTGGGTGTCCTCAGGTATTACAAAGATTTTAACACTTGCAGCTACAGAGAAGGACTGCAGTCCGTGTCAAGTTGGAGGATGTGACATTTTCACTATCCAATGGACCTGCAGCACAGTCTGCATGGCAAGACTGGCCTAAGCCCCCATGAACCTCTCTTTATCCAGGATGCACCCCACCCCAATCTAAAACCCTGGCCGATGGCCCTGAATGGTCGTCACCTGTGATCCATAGATCAGATTCTGGATTCCACTGACAGCACATAGAGAATTATTCTCTGGGACAGGATGGATGATACCGTGGTATCACCAAGACGGATGCACCCTGTGGCACAGTACAAGATCAGGATCTGTTAAAAGCATGGCTCAAACTTTGCATATGCTGCACCTTTTTTTTTTTTTTTGTCGTTATGACTGCCTCTGAGCGAAGGATGTAGTCGGTCTTTGTGTCTGTGGGAAAAGTAGTTTGAAATCCTCAAGTGATGCTTGAAATGCATTATGTTTTGTTGCTGAGGAATGCCCTTTAGCTCAGCTCAAGATGTCTCCCATCATTATTCTGTGAGGCTACACTCCTTATTGTTACATTCATGAGATGTGAGCTCAGGCATCTTGAGAGTTTAGATCAAGAAATTCTTGTTATATTCATTCATTCATTTCTTTTTCCGCACGGCTTCCTTCGCTTTCGCGGGTCACGGTGATTGCTGGAGTCCAGCGGACTTACGGGGAATGAGACAGGGCCAAGTTTTTCCAAATTTTCACTGATTTAACAGATGTTCTTCTGAAAACAATTCTTGAGATCAACATCCATTTGGAACATCCAGTGATGTCCAAGCATTGTCTTCCTCACGCATGATAAGCCTTTTTCGTCTCAAATTTCCTGATCCTAGATAGAATTCATCTGACCCTGTACACACTGCAGTGTGTAAAGGGTCACCAAAAACACACTGTTTATGGTAACAATGGAAGCACTGCAGCATCTTGCATCTTGTTCTTTAAAATTTTAAAGCTCCGTGATTTGACCACCTCCTTCATAAAACCACTGATTTGAATCACATCTTTTCTTTCGTACTCATCATCACAATGACTTTCACTCATGCTCACTGCACAACTGATTGATTAAAGCTTTACGATTATATCCGTCTTTATCTTTTCTTTTCCCTGCAGAAATTTGTGTGTGTGTGTGTGTGTGTGTGTGACTAAGACAGCTTGTGAAGTCTGTAATTGAGTGTGTCCTCCCACCATGTTGCTGCAGAGACAGCACAGTGGAAGGGTTCATTGTGTCCGGCACAATGGATATATACACATTCTCATCACACACATCCCACACTCTGCTACAGAACCACAACAATGACGGGCCAATACAAACTCAGCACAACCTTTAAGCTAATCAGAAATGATCCAGAGGCTTCCTTAATTCCTAACTTACCACCTGATCGTGCCACACCTTATGTATAAAATGGGTTTAGAGTATTTTACACTCAGACACAATAAACACATCTGTTATTATAGCAAAAAAAAAAGTTCTCTCTGGATACTTCTATTCATAAACACATTTCTCTAGGTGAAAACATGGATTTGGTATTCGTGTTGTTGTGAAATGTGCTGAGACAATAGTTGCCATGGTTTCTCGGTACAAGGTCATTGTCACCAATGGAAAAACTACCATTCAACCCTCTCTTCATCAATTTATGCAACAGATGTGCAATACATCAGATACCACCGTGCGTGTCAATTATGTAGCTACTGTATTTGTATTTGCACGTTAGCAATAAATAAATATAAATAAAATAAATACATAAATATTTTGGTAAATTAATCAATAGCAAAGTACCATATTTTAAAATAATGCATGTGTGTTTGGACCAAAAATATCGTCCAGTGCTCATGAAAATGTTCACAGATCAGATATTTCCCTGTAAATCATGATTTATCCCTGTTCATGTCATTATTTATTCTGCTACTCTATGCTGTGTTGATGGAAAATCCGGTGACTTAGTCCACAAAACATTTCTGAAGCTTTGCAGCAACACAGCATCGCTCAGACCTTTACAGAGATTATATAGTTATGCCCCCTGACAAATCTTAAAGGAAGGCTTTCAGAGTTTTATCACTCTAAAAACTTAACTCATATCAGTGACCTGGTTTAAGCTTTGAAAAACTGAAAGCGCTTTACATCATGTTTAAATGATAAAAGAATGACATCTATAGGGGATCTTTAACCTGATATTACAGAGGAAAGGGACAATAGTTTCTTTCGATCACATGCAGGGATTAACTCTAACGTCCTAACTCGGTGAAGTTCTTCACATTGTTGTGTAATTGGAACCATTTCTAAATAGTGTCAACAACAATTGGTTTTCTCATTTGGTGCAGTCTGAAGCAAAAAACATGACCAGCAGTGACTTCCAACAGGTATCACTCTGAATGTCTTTTTCTCCATATTTCTTTTTGTCTTTTTTTTGTTCAGTGTGAGAGTCAAGCCTGAAACAACGATACAGACAGAAAAGAAACAATGGACTCCATATTATCAGAGCAGTCAGCCACAGTGGACGAGCTGGTGGAAGCGTGCATCCAAGCCTTCGGTTGGTTCTGCCACAGATAATCAAATTATCATTTAGTTTTATATTTCATGTGAAATTAAATGTGAAATTTAGAATAATGTCCTGTTTAAAAATATAATGTTTTGTGTAGATCGATAAATTTGTTCTGCTTGTGCTGTGATATCTTCTTAGTATACCACTTGTTATTCTGTTGTAGATGAGAAAGGTGCACTGAAGGATGCTTCCTTGGTCCGCATGTTTCTGATGATGCAGCCTTGGTACATTCCTTCGACCGACATGGCAAAGAAGCTGGCGCTCAAGTATCCTTCATTTTTGTTTTGTTCATCATTCATGTGCAAATAACTTGGCAATAATCTCCTATCAAGTTGTTGACAGAGTGAAAACCACTCCAGTTGTAGGATGTTGACATGCGAAATGATCCCAGACCTCGGTGATGAGCAGTTTACAGACTTTTTTTTTTCTTGTTGTTCTACATCTGTTAAACCTTGATGAGATTGTAGAAAGACTTGTTTGAAAGGTGATGGGAACAAATCTTTCAACAGAAACGTTATACCTTGACATTTTGATCAGATCTCGAGAGGAGAGCTGCTCTGCTGAACGACGAACCAGAATATGCTTCCTTGTCAAGTAATAAACTGTCATTCATTCCTGTTGTGCTCTTCTGAACTTTGTTCTGATGCAGTTTGATTTACGGTTGAATGTTTACGACATGCATGTGACGTAGTCATTCTATCACTCAGTGAAAGACAGTTTTATGATGTATGGGGTTGGTTAAAACTTCATGGTGTAGATGTCTATCATACTGTGGTATTTTCCTCCCTTTTCATCCCTTTGTTCTGCCCTCCAGGTACTGGATCTCTGAGTTTCCTGCAGAGTTCAATCTGAACCCGGAGCTCGCAGACGAGATCAAAGACTTTAAAGACCTCTTGACCACCGAAGGCAACGAGAGACAGAGTCAGCTCATCGACCTCGACAGCGTGTGAGTGAATCAGCTGCTGAATGCCGTGCACGCTGCTGACAGCATAAATGAACACTGTCTGCGGCATCGATGTCACCAGGCCAGTCCATTACCTGTTCCTAGAAACTGATGAGAGTTGCACTGTTTGATTTCATCTTTAGTGCTCCGTATGGAGGTGGCTTTGAGAAGCAGATATCCAGCTGGTTTAGTAGAAGGGATTTGCCCTCCAGAATCGAAGTTTGCATTTACTGAAAAAGTGCTTTCTCTGTTTTACGGGACATGTGACATGTTTTATGGTTATGGAAATGATGTTATGCTGTCATCATAATTTTGCTTTGATACCCAACACCATCATAAATCCAGCTCCAGCCTCAGCAGTGGCTATAAAGCTGATTCTTTACGTATGTCATGGTGATTCCACAAGACCAAACCTTTCATAATATATTCTACAGTTTTATGTGCTATGTTGTCCTTCTCAGGCCGTCATATCAATGGAAGAGACAGGTGACTCAACGTGTCCCATCAGTGTCCAAAAAGAGGAAGATGTCCCTGTTGTTTGACCACCTTGACTCCTGTGAACTGGCTGAACACCTGACCTACCTGGAGTACAAATCCTTCTGCAAGATCTTGGTCAGTTTGACCACAGCCTTTATTCAAGCAGTTGTATTGCTGTATCCTGTGTTGTATTTGCAGCTTTAGAATTCTTCACATTTTTTTTTTTAAATCTGCAGGATCATTGTAGTTGCTAAGCAATGACGGTTAAAGTCACTTTTACTCACAGTAATTATTCTTGTTGTTTGGAAACTTTCTGCTCTGTGTTATTTTGGGAACAAAAGCAACTTTTGGACCTAAGTGATATATTTTAGATGATAGGTAGGTAGCAGTATGGGGGTAGTTTATCTTGGCTTTGTCTTGTCTCATTTTCTTTTGTAATTAAAAGTGGAGAAGCAACAGTCACTATAAAGGAACTCACATTAAATAGAAATATAGAGCTCAAGTTTGTTTAAACTTCCCAAGTTAAAGTTAAGCTTAGTCAATCAGGGAATCATCCACCCAGTCAAGTTTTTAATTTATTATTTTTTTTATTTAACCTTTATTTAAGTAAATCAATTGTTGTATACTTTGTATCCTGGAAAATTTGGGAAATTCAAATATTACTGTCTCCTTGTAGTTTCAGGACTACCACAGCTTTGTGATGCATGGCTGCACAGTGGATAACCCCATCCTGGAGCGTTTTATCACCCTTTTCAACAGCGTCTCCCAGTGGATCCAGCTCATGGTTCTCAGCAAGCCCACGGCCCCACAGAGAGCTGCTGTCATCTCTCACTTCATCAGGGTGGCACAGGTCTGTCTGCAGGGCCCATTAAGTTGTTTCTGTAAAGCTTTTCAGAAGGACTTTCTAGGGTCAGGATTCTTGTTGTAACACACTAATAGGAGATGTGACTGCAGCCACAGCCAGAGAGAAAAGGTGAGCTAGAGGTTAAACCAACAGATGTGGAAAGATGGATAAAAGTCACGGTGCCGCTTTAGTAGCTTCTTCTCCCACACACTTACACTTACACACACATGCAAAGGACAGAGTCACTTCCCATTAGGTGGCACAGATTGGGAAAAGAAAAAAAAAACTTTAAAAGCTACAGAGTGCTCTGAAGATAATGTTGCTGCCATGGAAAAAAAAAAAACCTTAAATTATCGAGAGTAAAGAAAATGTTCTTTTAGCTGGGTGATGATGCATTTATGACATCGTCTAAAAACTTTTATGGCCTGTAAAACTGTTTCAGGCTATTCATTCAAAGTGATGTTTGGGCAAAGTCTTATGCCTACTTGTCTCACATAACACATGCTGAGATATTTTACTGAACTGAATATATTGAATAATTGAGCATTCAAGCCTGCTTGCTGTCCTTGGTAAAAAGAATCCCTCACGTCATTGGGATTCATCATATTTGGCCTTTGAATACCTATAAAAATTTGATTTGGACATTATCTGATGCTAAAATATAAGAATTAAACTCAGCTAAATGATCTGTTGATGCCTAGAAACAAGTAGATAGGTATAAAGTAAACAACTTTTAAAACAAGATTATAAATGTTATAAATCTCATAGCTATATAAAATCTCAATCGAGTACAAAGTTTGTAGAGCACTCGGTTATGCCTCCTAAGATGATACTTGCTTTATGCACATCTGTATCTTATTTCATCCACTGTGTTTGATTTAATTCTTTCCAAATGCAAACCAAATGAAGCGTACCTGATTAGTTTCTCTGACCGTGTGTTTCATGATAGAAACGTTCCTTTAAATAGCATTTGCTTCGACTTCTCTATAACTCATGTAATGCCCGTTTTTTGTTAATCATTTGCCAGATATGCATCTGTGTGATAATTCACCAACTCAGCTGTGCAAGAGAGCTTCAGTCAACTGCAGAGAACTCAGAAAAAAAATCACTTTAACAGCCTGAAACACTATGTGAACAAATCCTTTCTTCTTCATCTATTATTATCACTCACAAAACCTCTTTCTGTCTATCCCTCTTTTTGTCTGCAGAAAAATCTTCTGTCACTCAACATTTAATAAGTTGGCTCTTAGCACATTTCACCACCTCCTCCTGTCTTCATACCGCAGAGCTCCAACACTACAGCAGGAAGTCAGAGGAGCCCAGCAGCGGCTCCTCTGTTTCTGCTCTTGATGTGTGTGTGCCTGGGCTTTTAACAGTGTTCCTGTTAGTCTCACAATATATTAGTGACAACGGATGACTGATGAGTTTGACCCAGCTTGATGTATGGAATGAAAGATCAGCTACAGAAGGCTTCCATCTGGATCCAATTTCTATATCCTAATTTCCAAATACTGCCGGTACCCACACTCAATCACACACATAAAAAAGGGAGTGAGTTTGAGATGGCGGAGATAGAATTGTGATCTTCTTTTGGACACATTATAGTTCATAAAACATATGGGTAATTTGCAATTCCTAAATAGTTGTAGCGAGATTTTATCTGACATTTGTAAGGATTTTATAACATTATTGGCAAAATTTTAACAGCTATCTGAGAAGCTGAACATTTTCTCATGAGCCTCAAATGTACTTCTGTGATGCTCCACAGCAAATGTTAAAATACTGACATTCTAAAATAAAATAAGCAAAATATCGGCATATGTCATTATGAACACGTTAGCACTCTGATATTTGCATTAATCAAAGCACTTCATTTGTGCCTTAAATCAAAAAGTCCAAAATTCTGAATCACCTTAGAATATGGCATTGTATGAAAATGAGCATGAGGACTCATGAGTCAGTGCTGTCCAAGCTGTCCCAGAGTACTTGAGTGTAAAAACGATGTATCGCAGGTTTTATTTGTCTTAATCTGAACTGTCTTCAGCTCATTTCAAAGATAAACTACAGATGAAAGGGAACTCTGTCTCTTTTTGGACTGAATTGTGTATGCATCAAAGACAAATCATTGCTGCTGGAATTCCCAGTGTAACTTATTTTCCCCTGTGACCTCCCTTATGCCTTTGGTATTCAGACATGTAGCCCATTCAGATGCAGCACAGAAGGTAGCCTGGATTTGCTTGACATTTCTAAAATCTGCCCTCCGGGTGCGCTGCTTGTGTCCCGTTGCAGCTGCCATGTCGGGTGCGTGTTCCTCCTGACCCTCACTCATTAGTCTTCTTTTTGAATGCAAAGACTTGTGTTCACATTTCCCTTTCATGCACATCAAGAAGCTCCTTTCCAGGACATTTCACATTATGTGCAGTGTACATATGTATCTCTTGATAGGAGGACTTTTACCACCAATCGGTTTTGTGATAACAATTGATCAACCAGAGACCAATCATAAACACCAGACTGTCTTTTCCCAGTGGAAAACCCTGGCATGTTGTCCAGGCCTCTCTAACGGCAACATGCACATCCATTTTATTTGAAACTACTCTACAAACGCTGCTTTGACAATTGATTCCAAAGGGTGTTTGAGCTGAATTAAATGTTCCCCTCTGGCAAACCTCCCACACAGCTGCAACGTCATTGATTTTCAGTGATATGCCATGCCGGCTGAAGGGCAACATGAAGCCATGGAGAGTGCCATTTGCTTAACTCTAACAGAACATTCAGTACTATCTTAGTGTACTCACTGCAGGTTCTTGTGTGGATGGGCATACCAGTTGCTGAAGACGATGCCAAAAGCTTTATCTTGTACTTCTTCCTGCATCGGATGCCGTAAATATTTTGTAACCTCATCCGCCTTCTCGCTCGTGCTTTCCCTAAAAGGCCTTTGGCAATGTCCTACACATCTGCACTGTCTCCTCTTTCACCCTGGCTTCTAATATTTCCTCTGTCTCGTTGACAGAAGCTGCTGCAGTTGCAGAACTTCAACACGCTGATGGCGGTGGTGGGTGGCCTCAGCAACAGCTCTATTTCCCGTCTTAAAGACACTCAGACCCACATCAGTGCCGAGACCAACAAGGTGAAGTAGCTGCTGACCTCCACTAACGTTAGTACTGTTAGTGCCACAACTAGACACAATAACACATATTTCGATGGTCACTGCACGTGATGAACTTGGTCCACGTCGCCTGTGTGCAAGCTGCTAACTCCTCCACAATGACTTCTTAGAGTTTTTAGAGGAGTTACAGCATCCTGTCAGTTATGTAAGTCCATCTGGGCAAAGTTTGCTCCAGAATATCTTGACTCATGTAAACAAATCTCTCTTGAGACAGGCATTCTATTTCCTGCCAACTCTCATCTCTTCCTTGTCCATTTTACCCAGCATACTTCTATGTTTTTATTATTCCCCTGCACTGTCTCAACATACAGGTTTTTAACAACCTCATCGAACTGGTCACGTCGTGCGCAAACTACAGTCAGTACCGTAAGCGCTTCACGGAGTGCTCAGGGTTTCGATTCCCCATCCTCGGCGTTCACCTGAAAGACCTCATAGCCGTTCACGTGGCACTACCAGACTGGGTTGACAAAGAGAAGACGCGGGTCAACCTGACCAAGACACAGCAGCTGTATGCTATCCTTCAAGAGCTGGCACAGATCCAGAACACTCCACCAAATGTTGATGCCAATACAGACCTGCTCAACCTGCTGACGGTGAGTAAAGGCTAGACAGAATGCCATTGTGGGCAGCTTCTAATTTAAATCTGAGGTAAAGATGTACCTGGGGCAAAGACACACACCTTGGTGCATATTCTGCACCTTGAATTTTATTCCAACATCTAGTTTGTGACATGGCGTAATGGATGGGTGCAATTTAATGCACAAAACAGAAAGTGAGAATCTGCACTGACTGTAATATAAAACCAATAACATCTGAACTGCTTATTATTTGTGATAAAATATTACAGCAAACAGTCAATGAACAGTGCATTGTCCTGCAAATCAGTAGTGATGTCAATGCAAGATAACAGAGCAGCATCTTTGCAATTAGTATGAACAGTTTTAGATTTATTTAGCAATTAGTGTGAGATGGATGTTCGGTTCCAGGTTTTCATATTATACATGTGTAACGTGTTTCTCTTAAAGTTTCTAATTAAGTCAATCTATCCAGTTTAGTGTCATATATCTTTGGATGATATGTCTTCAGTTAATCGGCTATTTGCTTTGTTTCTGTACCAATGCATCTGCTAAAATATATACTGTTTTAAACTTAGTTTACATCTCTCCACTTGTGAATACTATGTACTTCATACTTAAACTTATTGGGCATGAAGTACAAAGTATGCCTGATTTCAAATGCAGTAATGATTTATTTCTATTGAGATGTGATTGGCTCGTGACCTGACAAGCTACACATGAAAACTTGGGCTTAAATCATATGTAACCAAAACTTTCCAGGGTTCACCTCCACTTGTGTTAAACAGACGAGGTTCATCACCACTAAATCATAATTACAGGATGATTCTCCATCCATTTTATAAGCTCATACATTTACAATATAGAGAAAGTCCGACTTTACCTTTGCTTCCACCGGCATTGAGGGGATGTTTTAAAATTTCCCAACACGGAACCGTTCCATTTGTTAATGTTTTTGACAGATGCTGATAAGACTCTCTTGGATTTGAAAAGGGTAGTTTTCTGCATCTAAGCAATCCAGGAGATCAATAACTCTGTCTGCTGGCAGGTGTTTGTGTGAGATTGGAGTTGGCTCTTCTTTTTTTTCTTCGTGTGGAAATGATAGAAAACAACAAGACAGTTTTTGTAAGTGTGGGGGAGCCAGGGATGATTGTTGGACAGAGTCAGTACCCAATTATCTTATATGGGTATTGCACTCACGTCGAGCTCGAGACCCGCTCAGCTCGCAGCGAAGTGATGGAAAAGAAATAAATTCTTCAAATAATGAAGCTGTCTCCTCAGGTACGCCTGCCAGTTACAAAAGGCCAACCACACACATGATAATGGTATTGCATTATTTCAAATGTGGTGAAAAAAGTTGTTAACCCTTTAAATATTTAAAGCTCATCACACAGGCTAGAAGAAAAGCTTTGTTTTCTTTCTGCACTCACAACACAACAAACCCCCAGGAAAACAGTTTACAGTTGAATGAAATGATGCTAGATGGTAATTACATGTGACTTAATGTTAACTGGAGCAGAGAATCCTGTTGCCATAGTGGCGGCATTAACATATAAGACACTATAATTAAGAAGTGGGAGGTCTGTAAGAAAGATAAATGACGTGTTGACTTCAAAAAACAGAAGTGGAAATGGATAGATTGGCAGTCACAGTCTTTGAGTTCAGGGGGTTATGGTGCCAAATGTACTTGAAAAATATATAAACCACTTGGATATCTAGACCATTCAAGTAAGAATATGCCTGGTGGAGTATTTAAAGGATGGCTTCATCAAATTCAGCAAGTTTGGTCTGCAAACTGCAGGGAGTCAAGATTGTGCTTGACACATAGCCACAGATAGTGGAGGAATGGCTGCCATTCAGATAAAACATATCTGATTTAAATATTCTTAGGGTGGATCATTAGTTTTCTACATGGCCTTCAGAGATATTAGGGCTGGATGGTTTTGAAAAATGAACCGACATCCAACAACTCAAAAATCATCTCAGCTGGAAGTGATATTTTTCATTTGCCTGCTTCTGTATAGTTTCCACTTGTGGAGTTAATGGAGTGCAGTTCCAATACTTACAGATGTGAATCTTTAAAAACACTGGTTTTGCTCAGTTTAGCCAGATGAGAATACCCTAAACATATTTTCTCGCAAATGTCTATGCAATCAGAGACAGTTGTTGCGATGTTGCAGACAAACACCCAAATATTTACCAGCTGCTTCAGTCATGGTACACACCAGCCTTATTTGGTCACAATGGGCCTCGTATTTGCAGCTGGACTCTTCCTCTAAATGTTCTTGCCTAAAGCGATGCAGGAATGAAGAGAATTTGTGGTGGAGAATGAATGCTGGGAAAGAAATGAGGCTCTCTTTATGCTTGAGAACATAAGCATAAAGAGCTCAAAGCTCAAAGGTACACTTACAAGGCCTTAGAGCTTGCAACCATGACATGTGTCCTGTATTATTTTGTGACCTACTGTAAGTGTAGGTCTCTAATGGAGGCAGGGATGAAGTCAGCTTTTGCTTTGTTTAAGGGTTTGCCAGCCTCTCTACTCTCCTTCTAAATACTGATTTTTCACAGCAACCTGTGAAAGTATACTTTATAGTGTACTGTGATATGGGTGTGGTCACAGTTTCAATAGGGGACGTATACCACACCCAGCAATGATGAAAGTGAGAGAATGTGGTGAAATGCTGTGTTTCACTTTTCAGTTATGTTGTAACTTAAAAATTGTTGTGCAGCTCTTAGTTTTCTCTTTGCCTTGGCTTCTATTAACAGTTAACAGTTGCTTCACCACCATAATTTTTTTTTTCTGAAGTTACATAATGATGGTGATAAGAAGGGGTGCACATTTTTGTTCTCTTTCTCATAGGAACATCTGGAGGTGTAGCTTAGTTTTTTGGTTTCCTCTTTGTGCTAGTAGTAACATAGCTATTACTTTTCACTTAAAAAAACAACCATCCAGTTATTATTATGATTATTGTTATTACCATTATTAATTATTAATTATAATAAATACTACTACTACTACTAATCATAATAATAATTATGAATAATTAATAATAATAATTAATACGGGATGACAGATAGTTAAAAGCAAGCAATAGAATGTCTGGGACTGTAACTGTCTTGTGTTGTTTACGCTTTGATTTGTTCATTATATTTAGCATTAGCATTAGCAGTCACGTGACTCTCCAGACAAATCAGTTTAGCAGGCCACAGGGAATTGTTTTGCTGCTCCTGATGTCTGGCAATGTTCTGCACCGGCTCTAGCCTGCTGATCTGGGGAGGTGGGTGCTAAGCACAGGTCAAATAAGGCCAAATGTTCCCTGTCCTGTGCAGGTTTCCCTGGACCAGTACCACACAGAGGAGGAGATCTATCAGATGTCTCTGCAGAGAGAACCCCGTAAGCCAGCGGTGAGCAGCACACTTATTTACTCTGGGTTCACTCATGGCCACTTCTCAAAAATCCCATTTGGCAGTGATGCTCCCCTTTTCGCTCCTGTCTTCATGTGATTGACGGTCCAAGTTTTCACAATATCTTCCACCTTATTTCATGAAGCATCCATCCCTTAAGTGAATGGACAACTCTGAGTTTTCCACGATGATCTATAAGATGTCTTTAACTCATTTTTATCCCCAGTGATTTGAATTATGTTGGGAATAATTACTCCTCAACACTGCTGGACATTCAGAAATAATAACGAAGATGATATCCTATAATAGATGCTGTTACGCCTCCACACTGTGTCGAATAGTGTCATACATACATGTTAGAAATCTTTTCTTTTCCCATGACATTCTGATAGCACCGCCGGGACCCCGCCGCTCACCACAGCAGCTACACTACATTTCCTCGTCTTTTCTACTAAACTTTCTGCTTGTCTGGCTAGATATTGATCTTACCATTTTCGGATTCTCATGTGTTGTAGCAAAACTCCAGTCCTGCCCCCGCACCTGACCCTAAGCCCACCATGATCGATGAGTGGGCTGTGTCAGTTAAGCCTAACGCTGATCCAACAATCATCAAGAAACACATAGAGAAAATGGTGGAGGTGAGTCTGTCAGCGCCCACGGATCCTCCTCTTTGGTATAAACTGTGGGGTTGTTTGTGGCAACCCTGAAGGGCTGAGAGTGTATTATTTGTTGTTATCCTCTCCATAGCCATTTTGACATGATGACCACAACTCAAGTGCTCGAGGCTCAGGGATAAAGATATGTAATCTCACAGCATAATTACCAATGCTGGGAACGCCACTCAAACATCTAAGTCCAATTTTGATGTGGATTTGAAATAGGTTTTCAAACTAGTAGGAATGGATTTTTATAATGCATGACCGCACATTAGAATTTTGATTTTATCTTGTCTGTCTTGTCTCTCTTTTTCACCGTCTGTCATCAGCCACCATCACCAACTGGTGGTGGCGGCTGCTGACTGTGCTGAGACCGAAGAGGCTTTAGAGACTGATGAAATTAAGTTTTTGAATGTGATAGATGCAAGCATCAATACAGACAGATGACAGATGCTATAAGAATAAATCATGGTACTAGACAGACAGACAGACAGACAGACAGACAGACAGACAGACAGACAGAGAGTGAGAGACACAGACAGAGGGAGAAAGCGAGAGAGAGGAGAATAATTTTTTTTATTCTTGGTGATATAAATGCTGTGGTGCAGTGAGAATAAATCAAAGCATATTGGTTCTTATTTATATTTATCTGCAACTCAGTGTTATTGTCTTTTGCAGAATGCATGAAGAGCTTTCTGCATAAACTACAGACAAAATCTAATAAACACATACATTTCAATTAAAGAAACATATGCAAAGAAAACATAATAAATTCCAAAAGGATAAGTCAACTTTCTCAAGTCAAATTATTCCAAGCAGTGAGGTTCAATGTAGGCCAATACTATGCAGCAGAAATCCCACAGACTTAACCTTGGCAACCTCTCTGTTCACAGTCTGTTTTCAAGAACTTTGACACAGATGGCGATGGCCACATCTCAAGGGACGAATTTGAAGCCATCAGAAACAATTTCCCTTACCTCAGCAAGTTTGGAGAACTGGACAAGAACCAGTAAGCATATACAGATTTATGCAGCGCTGTAAGAAGCTTATGACTTTAAGCTTTGGTTATGACAATCTGACTTGTGTTGAGCTCACCTCTCCTCTTCATCTTCCCCGCAGAGATGGGAAGATCAGCAGAGAAGAAATGATCGACTATTTTATGAAAGCCAGCTCTCTTCTTAACTGCAAGATGGGTTTCATCCACACTTTCACTGAGACCACTTACGTCAAGCCCACATTCTGTGAGCACTGCGCCGGCTTTGTAAGTAAAACACCTATCAGTAAATGTCAAGATCACTCATGTTCTAAAAGTACAGCCGACCCATGTAGTCTCTTCTTGTACGCATGCTCGTCTGAAAACCTTTTCTGGAGTTTTATAGCAAAAGCAGCCTTGTAGACTTCTCCTAAACAAATCAAGATGATGGATGGGTTATGACTCCACAGCAGCTCCCTTAGATCTTAAAATGACACAAAACAATATAAGTGTATGCAGCACCGTCATAGATCATTTTAAATACAGAGTCAGCTGAACAATTTACAAAAGCTTCAGGTAAAGCTTCTTGTTTTCATATGCATTGATTTCTTTATTGACCTAATCAATGACATGCGTCACAGATTGATTGAAAAGGTCAAAGTTTCATTTGAGCTCACCTTGCTATTATTCATCCTCGTTGCCTTACAGACAATGTGCACTTTATTACGTGCCATGATAGACCCATTCTTTCTGGAAAGTCAGGGCAATGCCAATTAGTTTGAGCTATAGCCACACACACCGTCGAAGTTGCACTCTGGGAAATATGGGAGGAAAGTAATTGGGCGAGTGCTGCATCCCCGTTCCTGTGTGTCATATGGCCCTTAACATTCTCCAAAGCTCTCCGATGAGCCCACGATTATTTTGACACAGACAGTGAGTCAGCAGTTAGCTGTAACAGGAACAGAAGCAGGGCCCTCGTATAGAACTTCAGACAATGATGTGTGCTGCACATAAAGAAAAGCTCAAATATAACAGCAGCTATAGATAGATATAGATAGATGTGGATGGATATTGCATATATTCATATATATTCATATAATGACTTTTCATTCGCACTCAAAAACACTCAAAAGCACAAACTCACATCCTCCAGGGGAAGCTGTGTCATTTTCAAAACCATCATGAGGGGAAACTCAGAATAGAGAGCAGGGAAAGATAAGGACTCCATCGGCGCTCTTCTTCCTCTGAATGCGTGTGTGGCAGAGGTAGATACACGAGTCACTTCCTCCTCTGCTTTGTGCTGTCCCTCTTGGCTCTTGTGCTAAAACAATATTTTCCCGCAGCTCATTTTTCAACACTCGTCTCAAAACCCGAGTTCAGTCACTCCAGTGTCTCTTGTGCATGTTCATAGTATTGTGTTGTGTGAGTCATCTTTGGCCTCACTCCCTAATTAATGGCACATAGATGAGTTTTACTAAACGCACAAAGCGGGGAGAAACATCACAGCATTGTTTGCGTCTCTTGAGAGTACAGCTAGTTTCTAGCTGAAGGCTTGGAGTGCTTTATGTGATATACTGCAGACAGTCTCTCTGGGGTTTTCACAGTTTAGCTTCATAATATCACAATAAGAGAAGAAGAAGAAGAAGAGGTAGTGTCTTGTTATTTCTGAAGAGGAGTGTTCCTACTCTCTTAGATAAACTTGACTGTAACACTGGGCCTTAATGGGAAAAATCTTTACATTCTGAGATTCTTTTCAGGCTTCATATCCAGGCTTTCATTTTAAAAAAAACAAGATTGCTTTTATTGAGAAATAGTTCCAAATTGAAACTGCTTATGAAACTTTGATTCCATTGGAATAATAAACAAATTCTGATTATTATTCTGCTTATTGTTACCTAAATAAATTTTGCTCGCACTTAACTTAGTTTCCATGGTGATTGCATGGTCCTGTGGTTTCTACCGCACAGGTATGATGTTTATGAGGCTCAGCCATGGACTACTGGCAAGCAGCAATCAAAACTGTGGCTCTGTTTTGCCTTGAAATATGCTGCATTGCCACAGTGCAACGACTGTGTCTTTGAGGGTTGCTCGGCAACTTCATGGCGATGACAGGATTCAAGAAGCTATTCAGCAAAGTGTTAATTAGCTGGGTTATGTTAAGGAAGTTGAACTGTAGCAGATAATGTATATGTGTCCATTTGGATGATTCATTGCATCATAGTTTCCTAAGAAAGCTGACAAGCCCTCTGTGTTTGCACTTTTAAATTCATGGAATCGCCCCTTAAAGCAGGACTGAATGATGTGACTGTTGCCAGATTTGGTTTGGTTTTTATTGTAACAACTAGACACATTCAATGTTACATTAATTTATTTTTGGAATTAAGCATTAATTACGCATTCGCTGCCTGCAGACGTCATTGATAATGCATGAACCTAATATGTCGGCTCAGATTTCATTCCTATAGTCACACTCAATCAGTTGATTCAATCTAGTGATCACAAACTGAGATTTCAATAAACATCTTAGAGTTCTTCATCAAACGTCTAACCTCTGGTGCCAGAAATTTATTTCTATCACTTTAAAATGCTGACATTCCAATTTGACCATCTTAACATTAAAATCTCACAATAGCCTGTCAAACTGATGTCGCACCTCAGTGTGTTTCCAGCTCCCTTATTTGAACATATTGTGTGTTTTTTTTTATTCTAGCGAGGCACCAAAGGTCATTCAGTGTAGGCAGAACTGTGATGTCAGTCCTGTTTAGATCCTGACTTCTCTTTGTTGTACGGCCCGCACTCACAGTTTCCCACTGTGTGTGTCTTTGTGTGTACATGTGCATCAGCAAGTGTGCGTTTCCTTGCATGCATTTAGATTTGTGTGTGTGTGTGTGTGTGTGTGTGTGTGTGTGTGTGTGTCTGTGTGTGTGTGTGTGTGTGTAAAGAGGTCAGGATATTTGTGTGATCTCTGGCTTGGCTCTTTCATGTCATTGTCCCCCCCCCACTGTCTGAGCGCTCCCCATGTCCTGCTTGATCTTGGTCCCCATTCACCCCCTCTGTCCTGCCAGTCTCTTCTCTCCCTCTTTCTCTAGCTTACTTTGTTCAGTTGTGCCTCTTTCTACAGTAAACACTCATTCTTCCTTCCCTCAGCATCAGTAATGGATACCATATATGGAAGTTTTAACATGTTTTATCCTATCAACTGTTAATGTTGATAGGATAGCATCCCCGATGGTTTGGCACATGACATGGGTAATTTGCACAATTAATGCTCAAAGATGCACAACAACAATAACAACAAGAACAAGGCAGTCAGAGACTGCAACATCCCGCGACACCCCTGAATTCAACATTTTACCCTGAGACACACATTTTTGTGCCTCTCGCTTCCTGAAAATGTTGCACTTTGTTTAGTGATTATATATCATCAGGTTTCAGAGATTATACCTAAAAATGTATACAGTGCGCCCTCGTTCCTCACGGTTAATACATTCTAGGAACCACATTCTAGGAACCACATGCGATTAACAAATTCCGCAATATTTAGCTATAACTATTTATCTTATTATTTACGGTAATTTAAACATTTATGAACCCTCCCCATACTGATATTAAACCACCTTCCATCTGTATTACCTTTTCCTACATTCTTATCGTCTGTTTAAAGCACTTTTGTGTCTCATGGAAGTCCGAGACTCACAGAACATAGCGTACTTCTGGATAACTTCAGCCAATAGAATGCATGTACGGTATCACATGACTGCCTTCTAAAAATCCGCGATAAGGTGAAGTCGCGAACGTTGATGCGCGAATGCGAGAGGGCACACGACAAAAGTAAAAGTTTGACCTTGACCTAGTTTTTCAAGGTCAAGGTCATCATCTAATTTTCAACCCCTTTGCCGCCCGAGTAATGTGCTTTTTGTTTCATCTTTCTATCTGCAATGATTGTGAAGATATTTGGTGGACGGACGGGCGAACACACAAACACTGACACACAAATACATCACTGCTTTGCGGGATGTAACAGCAACAATATTCAAATTAAACCTCTTCCGTCCAGGTGCTTATTGTTCTAAAACAAAAAGTTATACGTCAGAACACTAAACAGACATTTCTCAGCTTTTTTGAAACATATTGCTGACCTCAGTTTTAAAATGAGTGTATTTTATTTGTAATAAAAATGTTCATTGTTTGGAAAATTAAATATGTTTTCTTTCAATTGCATTAAGCCATTGTATTCCGTTTTTATTGGACTTTTAACATGAAGTCTCGATGGTCCTGGAAAAAGGTTTGTAGATATTTAAAATAAAATAAAATGCTCCTTAGTGATGCGTTCAAAGACCGTTGATATTGGTGCTGATGTTTATTGATTCTATAAAAGAAGCCAGTTAACTATCCTGGCCAGCTAAAACTGGAGTGTGAGGCAGCCTGAGGATCTCTGTAATTATCTGCAACTACACAATGACCATGTTGTGAAAAACGATGATGTGTCTGTAGGCTGATTATCAGGCTGTAATAAAATGAATGTAAAATAATGGCTGTTAGAGAAATGGGAAATTAATCTAACATTTTATAGCATGCTTAATGGTTGGCAATTATGTAAAGTATAAGTCATTTGTAGACTTAACCGTGCAAAACCACCACAGTTCTCAAAGCCCATCTGTCAAAATTGATCATGTCAGCTGCATTGTGGAAATCTGACCTTTGTTTTGAACACTCAGCTTATATGAAACCATAACAAGACTGTTAAGCGAAGAGAGTCACAACATCAGCAGAAATCTACAACATTAAATGGGGCATTAAAAATTCCAAAGTAGTAAAAGTCTGGAAAGACCTTGCTTCTGTGTGCAGGGAAAGGCAAAAAATGTAATATGACAGCATGATTTGTTTTTACTCTGGGATCTGCTGGAGCCAATCACAGCTGGCTATGGGTGAAAGGCAAGGTACACCTCGGATGAGACGCCAGCTCATTGCAGAGCCACAACTCACATCTATAGACAACTTGGTGTGACCAGTTCACCTAAGCTGCGTGTTTTTGGAGGTTGTAGGAAGCCGAAGAACCTGGAGAGAACCCACGCAGAATGAGAATATTCACACTACTTGGACTAAGGGTATTGTGATGTACCTGTTAGGACTAGACATTAAAGAGTAAAATCCTGATATCTTGTTGTGAAATATATGTTAACATGTTCGTTGATACCAGAGCTGATACAGATGTGATAATAATAATAATACTATGGATTAATCTGAAGTACTGATAAAATCCTAAGCAGTTTAATTAGACATCTCATGGTTACTGGTGATAAAATAAAGTGGTCCAATTAATTCTGACAGCAGTGGACATCTACTTCCCCCTGAGGAGTCCCTATAATGATTTTAAGTTTCCTCATGCCTGAATGGAAATGATAACGTGTCCCAATTAGCACCATTTTATTTCTCTGTCTTCTTCACAGATATGGGGCTTCTACAAGCAAGGCTACAAGTGTAAAGGTAGGAGAGCTTTTTATTAAGCTTCGCTCTGTGACTGCTGCCAAGATGCAGACACACACACACACACACACACACACACACACACACACACACACACACACACATTGGTAATGATTTTGTAAGTGCTGAGTAAATATCATCAATGCAGGAACTTAAGCAAACAAAACACACTGGTAATGGATTTCCATTCACAAAGCTTGGTTCACTAACAGCTAGACAAGCTCAACACCTCCCATCATCCCTCATCATTAGCTTCAAAACTCACTCAGTTGGCTCCTTTCCCCTTGTTGGTACGCTGGGGGTTTGTGCTGATGCTAAAAATTAAGTAGTGGTAATTTACAGATTTGAAGTGCACTAAATAACTTACAGTGCATATGTTTCACACAGATGACAGTTCCAAAGTTTTAAAATGATGCCACATCTAAAGTTCAAGAAGAGAGTGATGACACCCAGATTTGGAATTCTTTGTTAATTGTTGTCCTTACCATGTCTCTGTGCCAGCACCATTCATTCAGCCATAAGTGCTCTTTTCATAAATTTGTGCAAAAAAAATCTCTTTGTTCCTTCATTACATGCATATAATCGCCAACTATTTACTGCTTCCTCATTGGTTCAGGTCAATCTCACATCAGTGTATTGTTATCAACAAGCATTTGACTTTCTTCTAGAGTAATTAATGTTGTTTGGAGCCTTTTACAGACTGTTACGACCAGCGCAGCAATCGGAACCATGGGTTTAGTTTTAATTTCCTGTTCTGTCACCGCCTGATTTCTGAATTACAGAGTCTAATTCTAATTTTAGATTTTCAGCTGCTTAGATATTATTGAGACAAACGCAGTGTAAAAGTGAGGAAAAACAAGCACTTTGTACTGCAGATGCACATATGCACCATTCACCCCCCTCCGGGCATCCCTCTGATGACGGGTGCATGCCTCCGAATCGGAGCCGAGCTGGGACGGGGGCGAGTATTCTGCTTGTTCCAGTACATTAATGAGCCCGCAGGAAGTCGATGAGAGAGTCCCACAGCCATTCATCCCCATTACCATTGTTAGGCTGTGGAGGTAGAGGAGGGAGTTTCCCTGACATAATTGAAATGAATCACTCTCCGCCATACAGGAAGAGTGTGTTTTCTTGGATGTGTGTGTGTGTGTGTGTGTGGAGCTGGTTGTGTGCTCTGCAGTGGTTCAAATATTGAGACCAAGGCCACTGTGTGACTGCTGTCTATTGATGTAAGCTCTGTTGTGCGTCTCAACAATAAAATGCAACATTATATATTTTTTAAACCTTCTTGTGGACCTTTAAGCCCACTTTTTTGACACAGGAACAGGGAGTCATTAACTGCCAACAGAATAATGACACAGTGAATTCAGATTATCGAACCGAGGGAGGAAAATGCAGTGAAACCAAAAATGTTGTTTCTTAAATTGTTCATCTTGACATCACCAAGGGGAAGAGGGGATTGCACTTCCTAAATGAGGGAGACAAATGTTTCTTTAGGCTTTGAGGTAAATATACAGAGGTGTTTAGGAGAATTTTAGGCTCAGGTTCTATGACTCACATGTTTTTGTGCTGCCTCGCTCGGGGAACCGTCACTCCTCTCCCCCCCAGACTCCCGCTGGCTTACAGAGTTGATGTCAGGCACGCTCGGCCTCACCGTGGGCGTGTGCCGGTGTTCTTGTGTCTGCATGGGATGTAGCAGCTCTCTCCTCGCTCCTCAGTTCTCCCCAAGTTCCGTCCCTTTGTCTGACCCTGTCCCTCTCTCTCCAATCCAATCGCCCTCTTTCCTACCTTCCTTCAAATCTCGCCTCCTCTTTCGGCGGTTTTCACTCCCTCTCCCCCGATCCCCACGTCCTCTCCTCCTCTACCGTCACCTCTCTTTACCTCCTTCCTCCTTCTTCCGGATGAACAATCCGCCGGCAGCCTGCGGGGTGAACTGCCACAAGGCCTGCCGAAGCCGCCTGGCCGTCGAGTGTCGGAAGAGGACCAAGAGCATCAGCCACGAGACACCGCCCGCCCTCCAGGCCAGGTCCTACAGCTTCCCTCCACCTGCCAATACCCCACCCAGCCTGCAGAACACAGGTGAGTGCTACAGTAGGAGTTAAATCAGCAGAGCTGGAAGGCTGGTTCTCTATTTCTGACGTCACTGTAAGCATGACTAAAGTGGTCTAATATTCAACCAGACGAATGACTAGCTATATTCTCAAACGTCTTTTATTTATTTTATTCCTTATTTTACCACTATAAATTATTAGACATATTATAATCCATCTTAATTAAAGTTTTATGGCTGTTTTATGCATCTTTGTCTCATTTTTACTATCATTATCATGTTAACATAAATTATCTGTCCCTGTTTTTGTGTCCATCGTGTTTCTTTTTATATTAAGTGCACAATTTCTCGTAAAGCACTTTGACCTGCATTTATAAAAAGCGCCATATAAATAAATGTGTTAGTGCTGAATATATCTTTATAAATGTCAAATGTTGCTGCATTTGTTACCCTATGTTATTACTTATTTGAAGCTTGGTCTAAATACTGACTTTTGTATAAAAATACTGCAATTTAACCGAAAAACATAAAATATTTGTAAAATCATTCACTTAGTTTGTTTATACTGTCAATTCTTATATAATAGTGTCAGATGTTAATCGTATTTGTTGTATTGTGTCTGATGGTAAATTCAGAACCAGAATTTAAATGTGATGCTTGAACTTTAAGACTAATTTTATGTGTGAATATTTTGTCTTTTAATGATGATATGATGGACAAGCAGCAGTAAATAGTTTAGCTCCAGATCAAATTCAACTAAACCAACATGAAAAACATTGTTTCAATACTTCCACTCCTTTAAGGGTGCTTTTGCCTTCTTTTAAACATATGGGCTGCTGGCATTTGGACATATCCTACAACAGTGGAGGCTAATTTGCAATGGAAATATAATTGGTTCCCCACAGGGAGGGCAGTGACTCATAGACACAGTGTTTTCATCCAAAATATTCTACCGCCTGCCTCTACTTTCTATCAATATTAATCTATTTGATCAATGAGCTGTGCAGCAAATGAATGTGAATAATTAACAGACTAAGGCCAAACAAACTGGGCTTTCGTGGAGTGTTTCTCTACCTTAACTATCTCTGATTGCAGTAATTGCTGAAGAGGACATCGAGACGGTGGAGGAAGGAGTGTTCGATGTCCATCTATAACCAGGTAACAGATTTATTGTCATAGCATTCAGTTCACTCCTGCCACTGTTGACATTTTTAGTCCCTACCCATGGTGGGAATGAGTCCAGATATCCTATAAGTCATGATTATGATTCTGGTTGGCTGCTGATGTTACCCTGGGATCGTTCAACACCAGATGTCTCCAGTCACACAACAAAACAGAAGCGTTTGTAACTGGAGCCAAACTCGGTTAGCATAACATAGCATTTAATCTGAAAAAGAACAAGCTCCTTGTTCATCAGCATGTTTGTAGTTCGGTAGTGTTTAGTTTTACTTCCTGATACTGATGTTTCCATGCGACCAGTGGAGGACGTTACTGTCAGGTAACCTGGTGAGTCAACAAAGCTGCAGGATATAGCTTCTTATTTCCTAACATGTATCAGGGATGTTATTTAAGGTTATTTAATAACATGTTGAAAATTTTTAAATCTCACTGTCCAAATAAAGTAAAATTAATGGACTGTGGTTATATACTGTATATGTTTCTGTACGTGTCAGATCACCTTACACTTTCAGACCCATTAAAACACACAACGCCCATTTACGTCCTCTCATCAAAGGCTGCATAATGAGAACATGCTGTGAGCAGTTAAATCAAAAAGCAATTTCACCTCTCTGATTCTCTAAATTGGAGCCGTTTTTGCTGGCCTGCAGTGATAACATAATTAGAATTTTGCAAGAAAAATACGGTAAGTGGACATGAGGGGAAAAATGAAAACTAATTTTGTGAATCTTGGGCAATTCTGAGACCCATCAATATCTCAGGTTAAACACTGATGTAACAGTTATTTAGAGTATTGCGTACATTTACCGACAATAGAGCTGTGTTCGGATTTTCAGCGGCGGGTCGGACTTGTTCCGAGTGGCTGTTGGCCTTCACCAGGGCTGCGCTTTATCACCAATTTACAGTTTGGTGGGTTAAGGATCGGATCGCTGCTTTTTGCAGATGATGTGGTCCTGTTTGCGTCATCGGCCTGTGACCTGCAGCACTCACTGGTCCGGTTTGCAGCCGAGTGTGAAGAGGCAGGGATGAGGATCAGCACCTCCAAATCTGAGGCCATGGTCCTTAGCAGAAAGACGGCGGATTGCCTTCACTGAGTGGGGAATGAGGTCCTTCCACAAGTGAAGGAGTTCAAGTATCTTGGGGTCCTGTCAACGAGTGAGGGAACAATGGAACGTGAGATTGGACAGAGAATTGGGGCAGCAGGAGTGGTATTACAGTCGCTTTATCGCACTGTTGCCACAAAGACGGAGCTAAGCTGAGTTTCAAAGCTTTCATCTACCGTTCAATCTCCGTTCCTACCCTTACCTATGGTCATGAGCGATGGGTCATGACCAAAAGAAGGAGATCGCGGATACAAGAGGCAGAAATGGGCTTTCTCAGACGGATAGCTGGTGTCTCTCTTACAGATAAGGTGAGAAACACTGCTATTCACGAGGGGCTCAGAGTAGAGTTGTTGCTCCTTCGTGGAAAGGACTTAGCTAAGGTGGTTTGGGTATCTGGTGCGGATGCCTCCCTAGGGAGGTGTTTCTGGCACGTCCAGCTGGGAGGAGACCTTGGGGCAGACCCAGGACCAGGTGGAGGGATTATATCTCAACACTGGCCTGGGAACGTCTTGGGATCCCCCAGTCAGAGCTGGTGGATGTGGCCAGGGAAAGAGAAGTTTGGGGCTCTGTTAGCCCCACAAATGTAATAACTCCCACAAACGTAATAACCCCACAAACGTAATAAAAAATTGCAGCTTTTAATGTAATAATCCCACAAATGTAATAACTTTTCCACAAACGTAATACCATGGCCTACCACAAATGTAATACCTAATTTCCCACAAACATAATTAATATTACGTTTGTGGGGCTAACAGGCTCCATGTTGAAGCGGCGGTCCCAGCGACCCGACTAAGGATAAGCGGTAGAAGATGGAGATGGAGATGGAATAAGAATAAGTCCATATGGAAAAATAAAACAATTGTCTTACTGATTAAAATACTTACATGCACCACCATGAATATTTTAGTTTGCAATATCAGTAAATGATGCATTCTCTAATCTAGGTATTCCAACACAAACTAATTGACAGGGAATGTCACGCTCTCTGCAGCCTCTGGGAGTTTAGCATCTTTGGGCTGCTTCACCCAACTGGTGATCTAAAACTTTCATTATGTACTTGTGTCAGAGTGCTGTTTTTTATGCCTTCCACCATCTGGACCTGTAATCCCTGATGCAGGAGCCTTGAAGTGATGACCTGTTGTTGTTTTTTTTGTTTTTTTCAGAATCCATCTTACGGTTGGTGTACGAGAAGCCAAAACAGCAAACGGTCATGATCCAGACATACAACATCTTCAGTATGACAGTTTTCCAGCCCTCAACACTGAGAAGAAATTGCACTGAACACATGCAAGGACAACAGTATGCTGTCACACGGTGGACGCATTGTGCAACTGCAGTTTCCTTCTAGTCAACTCAAATGAATGTGACGACCTATGTGAATGGAATGTATTTGTATGACTTTTGTGTAAAACTTCTGTATTTTAATTCTGTGGCAGCCAAAAGCGTTACTGTAAAAAAACAAAATCCACAAAATTGTATTTTCTTGTTGCTACAAATTGGAATGCGTGTTTCCTTTTTTTCGTTAAAATGTAAAAGAGGTGCTGTTCAAAGCCACGAATGTAATCTTGTAACTCAGACTAAGCTACTGTCTCCTTCATTGTTTCATTTTCATCAGTAATAGGATGAACTTTGATGTCAAATGAAATATTGTTGATTTGTGGTGCTCACCTGAAGCTGAAAAAGGGACTTTACCAAAAAAAACAACTTCACAAGACGACTCACAGTTAGGACGACCTTTAAACATTGTTATGTATAGATTGTCAGTAATTAATCATAGGTGTTGCTGTTGTGTTGTTCGAGTACAGTACTGTCTTGTTCCAGTGCTGCAGTACTGTAAATGTAGCACAAACAGTGAACCGTGGCTCTCACATGAAGAACTCATCTTCTTCAGAAACCGTGTTGACTGCAGAGAGCAGGAAAATGGTTAACTTCCTGCTGATTTGTCCATCAATTTTCAAATGAGTTTTGGGGTTCTGAGACTGTCAGCAAAAAGAAAATGATCAAATATAAATAAACCCCGCATAAATAAAAGGAGTAATGAGCCCTTTCATTTGACAGTTGCATTTAAATATGATATTATTTCTCTGAGAATCTGTTTTGATGAAAGCTAAATTTTGCTGTTTTTACCCTGCATGCTTCTCCCTTCTTGGCTCTATTCTCCAGACAGACATTTAATTTTTTAATGTAGCACGCAGAGTTATCGTTCATTTAGCAAACATGAAGTCTTTGAAAGCCGAGACTGAGGAAATGCTACTGTTTCTTTGCGCCTGTGGAGAGATGAATTCAGATTTCAAGTGCCATATTGTGAACTGGTGGCTCATCATTGAATGTGACTTCTCACATTGGTATTGGTATTTATTTTTCTGTATAAATGGTTAAATAGCTGCTGGTCCTTCTGTGTCACTCCTTGCCTGATGAAGGATGTTTGTTTTCATGCCGTGAATGAAGCTTTCACACATGATGCCATTCTAATTCTTGTTGACTATTCTTCAGTATTAAAGGCAGAAAGAGTCATCTAACCGATGTTGTGGTTGAGGATGATTGCAAATAAGAAAACAAAAAGAAGGTTATGTCATCTCTTCTGAAATGAGAATCTAAAAGGCGTCCACATAGACGTGTCTCTATTTTCACAGACAATATTTTCAGCTTTTAGCGGCGGCTTTGATCTAAAAATACAATCATTTGAACGTCGGTTGAAACATCCATTATGGCTAATCTCAGCTGGAAGCTGTAAATGTGTGTTCTCTGTATTTTAACCAGAACAATTAATGCCTAAGAATTACTGCATAACTCTGGATAACTTTGCAAATATTAGATGATTAAATTTGAGCTCAAAATACACCTGTCGAATCACATCCAAAGCTAGTTTTCTCTGTTCCTGTAAAGGAGATATTTTGGAGACGATCGTTTTGGAGATGATGTGTTTCTGCCTTGATAGTACGATTTATTTCAATAGCCCCTTTGACAGCTGTGAGACAGGTAAGATGATTTAATTGCCAGTAACTAATACAGGGGACTCCTTTAGAATCAGACTAGTATAGCTCATTGCTCATTGTAAAGTGTTTTTGAGACTTCCCCTGCCTTTCCACTGGAGGATGTGTTGACACCACATCAAACCTTGGAGCAAAGTAATGATCTTGAAATCAACTGTCCATTTGCGGCTGCACCACCCTCTATGTGACCACGATCAAGCGTCCTCGGACTGTACTGCACGGTGATAACTGCACAAGGCCTGCAGTCCATTCCCTAGTCCATGCATGCCGGGGCTCCCACGCTGCATGTTCAGTTCAATGGGAGGACATTGATCCGTGTGGATTCAGCCTTTATAGTGGCTCGTATCTCATCCGGTGCTACGCTGCTTAATGCTCTCATGTGACACTGTCGGCTTACTGCGAGCAGATGAGCTGCAGAGGCGATGTGTTTGTAATTTGGCCTATCGACCTCGCATACTCGCGGACACACACACACACAAACACAGAGACACACACATACACACACACACACACACACACGCATTAACCACATTATTTTGTAACCATGAGTCGTTTGTTGTGTTCATACAGCTGCACCTCCACCAGCAAGAAAATCCAAGATCCACCACTGATGCATAGACAGAGAAAATTACATTCATGACCATTTGGTGTCATTTCAAATGATTTACATTCAAATGCTTCGCTCAAGTAGAACTAGTTACACCGCAATCTAAAAAAACTCCATGGAAAGTAAAATCCTGCACTTAAAACGCAGATGGGAGTAAAATTGTCTTTTTAAAATATCTATGCACAGGAAAATGTCCCCTCAGGTCAGTAATTTTTTTTTTTTTACAAATGAAATTCTTGGATTAAATTACCACTGCTAATGTGGATGATGCATTTTGCTGCTCTAGATGTATAAAATCAAGATAATTCAGAGTATCTCAACTATAAATTTTAATTGACTTCAATAATTTCTAATGACGTAAAATAGACAAACAAGTTCACCTTGACTGGAGATGCATGATATTCACTAGAGACAACATTGATGGTAACTACTATCTAAAAACAATTCTCATACAAATATAGTTGAGATGGACATACTACAAATTCTTCCACTCCCACATCTGCTTTTATAAGTGTGCATGGTCCTTTCCATGCAGCACTAAATGACTTTTTTTGTGTTGGCTGATTGATATCTTCCATTCAGTTGTAGAACAGCCCTCAATATCACTCGGCCATTTAACGGGCAGCCAGTGATATCGATCTGAAAACTCTGAAAAGAGGGGGAAATTGAATAGCACCACGGCTAATTATGTAGTAATGAAGGCAGGAGGGAAATAACCTCTTTGTCTGCCCCCTCATGCGACAGGCTTGATTGCTGGGAAAGAAAAGATGTGAAGCCGTAGAGCTGAAGTGCATCCTGGGAAGGATGAGACACGGCCCCTGAACAAATGGCAAAGGTTCACAGTCCAGCGCTGTTAGACACAGACTGCAATGCAGAGGTTTATTTGCTCCTGATATATTGACAGCTTGTCACCTTAGCAGCAATGGATACATGTAAAATGAGTAACAGCACACAATATATGCTTGAGCAGCACATCACTCTTTTTACACAAGTGAGCAGATAATTGATTTGTTATCTGCTGATCAGAAAATGGCACCTGTGCCAAGTCTTCTGTACCCTAACATGACAACTGTTTCTGCAGTGATGCTCCCTGAAGATGCACCGACTGCGAGCATCTGGAGCAGTTTAAGTCCTTCCGAGTGGGGTCAGCTGATGTTCACCACTTGGTGGAAGTGTTGAGCTGGTAAAAGGATCAGAAGGAGAGCATGGCTCCTCATCAGGAAGGTTGGGATTGCTGCCAGTGATGTGGCACAGAACAGGATCTGTCAGGGTTTATGGTGAATCACAATGCAGCATCACAATGCAGATAGCACCGCTACATCCCTCTGTTGTTTGTATGTAACTTCCCATTAAGTTAAACCTATGCATATACACAAACAGACACACACCGTTAACCAAATGAAATTGGTTGAAATTGTTTTTCATAAAATGACATTTCTTTCAATCTCTTTCGCCCACATTCACAGACAAACTGTGGAAAACACTCCAATATCACTGCAGCTAACACTCCGGGTTGTGTTATAATTGTGTTTGATCGGTTTTATCTGGGCTTTGCTTAGATAACAATGTATTTGTTTTGGTTTTGTTTTGTGCCTTTTGTTTTTGATCAGGTCATACAAATTCTACACCCACAATCACCATTGAGCTCAAATAAACTTTGAATTCATACAGTATAAATGAAGCAGATTGTGAGTAATACAAGTCAAATAGGCTCCCGTGAAAGCGCCTCCAGCACTCTGGAGCTTCGTGGCTGACTCTATGTCCGCATTTAGGAAGCAGCTGGGTAAACAGTCTCTCACAGTGTGGAAGGACCACAGTGAGATGGCTACATCCCTAATTGCATTAAGCTCATTGCTGTTACCAGTGAAGCACTCAGCACCACCGTAGGAGGTTGGAATCCTCATTAGAGCCAAATCAGTTATGATGAATATTGCTCTGAGAAACTTATGCAAAAGAAATCCCATTTGGATCCACCTGATAGTTTGATTGTGTGGCAATAAAACATTCAAGAAACACAGTACTGCCAGGCTAAAAATATGT
The DNA here is from genome assembly GCA_013358685.1 of Antennarius maculatus. Classification (NCBI taxonomy): domain Eukaryota; kingdom Metazoa; phylum Chordata; class Actinopteri; order Lophiiformes; family Antennariidae; genus Antennarius; species Antennarius maculatus. The sequence continues at coordinate 5,587,538 of CM023628.1, forward strand.
TTCAGTACTCAAAGGGTTTATAATGACATTCTGAAGAGAAGACACTAACTGAGGTTATGTGTTACATGTGTTTGAGCAACTTGAACACTCAGTGTCTGATGTGTTATGAAGAAGCAGACAAAGGAACCAGATGAACCTTCACCTTTTCTATTCTCTCTTGTCCTGCTGCAGGAGACTCATTTAGCCATCAAAGATACCAAATCAAGTTACAGCAGCCTCAGGGATAGACTTTAAATCAATATTTTCACATGCGCACGGAGGCCACCTTACATATTTAATATTTCTGCAGGACAGTAGGATTACGCTGGGGGATCGAAAGGCGGGAATGGAATAACTATCAGCAACATGCAAGAGCGTTTTGACTGACGGACCCATAGATTTTATCTTGACCCTCTTGATTAATCCACATGCAACCTGGTCGCCAATGTTCACAAGGCTTTCTGACAAAAAGAGGGAGGCAACATGCTCATCCCTGCCTGCCCTTTGCTTTACGAGCACTTTGCCTCTGCTTCCCGTGGTTCCTCTGAGGGTTTGAATCAGAGCTTTAGTGCATTTAACATTGAGGCATTCATGACAGCACAGATTCGAGTGCCTATAAAAGGATGCAAGATTTTTTTTCTAAATGCAGGCTATCATTTCTCTGAAAGTGAGTCACATTTCACCAATGAATGCATCACACAGTCTGCTTTCAGTCCAGACTGCTGCATTAGCCCTATGAGTTCTCTTCTTCTATCTTTATATTCTTCATTAATTCTTATTAATATTCACTGATTTAATTTTGCTTATGTGTTTGCTGAAGGATGATCCATGGCTGCAGGACATGAATACATTCTCAGGGTTTAAAATTCTCCACCTGCTCTTCTGTGTAGCATTTAAACATGTTAACCGGCCAAACAACAAGAGAAATAAGTCTCATTATATCAGGATGTTTAAATAATGTTGATGTTTGAACCACGTTTGACCATTTTATTGCTACCAATTAGTTACAAATATGGTACTGGTTATTTAATCCTAGACTTAAATGATTCATGATTGACCTCTACTGGTCAAGCTTTGACTCGTAAAATCCAATAACGTCTCAGAAATATGCTCCATACATGCTAATTAAATGACATGGAATGCAGATGACAAGGTTTGCATAGTTGTATAATGATATGTGAGATATGTGACCAGTTGCCTTATACAGTATATATATTTTGACCACAATTACCTGTGAGAGTTTCAATGCCCTCTGGCCACAGCTACAGCAAGAAGGTTATCTTGACAGTGGTGGCCAAACCCCAGAGGATGACATCAAACTGAAATAAAGTCTTTCTTTGGTGCTCAAAGAAGCCCACAGGTGTAGCACAATACATGAAATGCACATTAAGTTTCCTGGGTGCCATCAAGTGATTCAGGAAGTAGAGGCAAGACATCGACCAGGCTGTTCTCACCAGGGGACGAAAAGCGTTGACCTTGTTGAGACCCAAGCAGAACGCTTTGAAGAACTTCTATGTGACTGACACAGCAAGAGGAAGAGGTGATGGTGGAAACATCTCCAATTTCTTTGGCAGTGGTCAAAGAGAGTTAAAAATACTTTCACAGGTGAAGTGACAACAGGGAGCGGGATGTGGACTTTTTTGAGCTCTTGTGGCTGAAATGTATGTCAGGATATTTGCCACAAAGTCAGAAAAGAACTGTTGCAAAATGGCTGGGTGAAAGAGCAGAGCCTCCTTCATGCCTTTGAGCCAAAACATTTTTCTTGACCAATGTAGTTGCTTTGTCACTTCTTCTGTTCCGTAGCATAACCCACCTTGGCGCACAGATTAGACAAACAGTGGCTCTAATATACATATAACGCCTCAATTTCATAGAGGGGAGCTAGTTATTCAGAGCTTCTCTGCCTTTCCCCTCTGATCCAATCGAGCTCACGACAAAAATGATCACAGTGACAAGAGAGGAATGGGAGGAGGAATAAGAAGGGAAACCGAGGGGCAATGGGGCAAAACAGAAAACAGCATCATTTGTGGGCAATTGTGTAAAGGTTATGAGGCTTTCGGAAGCACAAAAACCCTCTGCTAAAGATGTTCACTTTGTCATCATGGTCAGAGGAGGCTGCTGACTTTACAAGCCCATAAGAGTGAAAAACTTGTCGAAACCTCTCCGCTTTTTATGAGAACATGCCTGAGAGGCATGTAAAACCTACCTTTATTAAAGACCACTTAAGCTGTTTTTATGATGCGAACAGCACCGGCTGAAGTGGGAGGTTTACGAGAAGAATGTCTTTCCACACAATGTGAGAAGCGTGGAACGTTCTCGCCTTGCAGGAGGTGCAGGTCAGCTCGAGAAAGGGTTTATTTGACTAACAGGTCATTGGATGCATCTGTTTTTATTGTTTTAATGCTAATCACAAGCGTGTTTTAGTACCTCCATTTATGTTGAGAAGACTTTGGACATTTTAACTCGAGAAAACTTTTCCCCTTTTTGCCAGCCCGTCTTCTGCAAGTATTTAACATAAATCAGAGACAGAGAGGAAGACCACCTTATTCTCTTACTATTGATAATTAATCTACAGATGCTTTGGCCTTAACCATGCTTTACTGGAGCTTTTGTCAGAGCAAAAATCTCCAACTGGGCTCCAACCTCTCAGGAATTAAAGCAGAATGTAAAAGGTGTGGCTTGTCAGGACTCTCCCGCTCCCTCCATTTTTCTTTGCTCTCTTCCCACTCTTGTAGCCTCAGTTTTAATTGCTTTGAAGCTGAGCGCTCACCTCGAGGAGCTCAACAGGATGTTTTACAGAGCTTTGGGGAGACCGGCAATTAATAAATAATATCTCCCTCTCTATACTACAATGGGATGGAGAGGAGAACTAACAACGGCTTCCGGAAGCATTAAACAACGGTCTTGCTGAAGGTTACAGGGCAGAGCAACGGAGACTGCATCAAGACACTGTCATTAAATAACATAGAACAAAAGGAATTAGTTTGGTGTTTTATTAAGTCAACAGTCAGTTTTGTAATAACATCAGCAGCAATAGTGAGAAAATAAATCCGTATTTGACATAAAAGATGGTGCGTATTGCATATAATAAAGATGAGTATAGCTGCACTACCAGGGATTCTGTGTTAAGTAAAGTTATAATCACATCAGCATGATTAGACTGCTATCACAACTGCATGTCTAATTATACATTCAGATCAAATTGGCGTCATCGCTTGAGAACAAGTCTCATGCATACATGCAGTGGCGTTCTTACGTTTCCATCTCACAGCTGTGCATTTCCCTCGTCACATTATGGTGCATGAGTCCTTATAGCTTCCATAGCTGTTTGGAACTTATAACAGAGATAAATACCGAGACAGCAAGGGTTGTAAAAGTCGTCCCATCTGTACAGTCACTCACTTCTACTGAGAGCTCATGATTTTATCCAAATCACAACAGCAACCACTTGAAAACACTACGGTTCTACATATCATGACCCCTTAATTTTTTTTATTTATTATCATTGGAGTTTTTATTTGCTTGGAAAGGATTAGATTGTTTGTTTCCAGCAAAGCACTGTCAACACTGAACCTCGACAAATATTGGCACACTTCTTTGCATAATTCTGAGGTCTTTTTTTTGTGCAGGATCATCACCAGAATAAAACGATGGATTTCTGTCTGTCTGTAAAGTATGGATTTACTAAATTTGCAAATTTTATGAATATAATATCATTGCATTTAGAATATTAAGTTAAGATCACATTAATATGAGCTTAATAATAATAAATATAAAATAAATATGGTGTATTTAACTTTACTCAACTTATAATTAGTAATATTTTCTTTATTTGTTTTCTAACCTTTGATTTTATAATTCATTTATAAATAGAACATCCATGATGTATGGTAAACATCGCCAAATTTTATTTGTAGATTTAGATTTTTTTTAGATTATATTAAAAAATAATTTTTTTTGTTTATTTCCCAGTACCGAACTGGGAATGATTTTTTTCAGTTTGGCCTAGAGACAAGTTAATTCCACTTACGTTGTGTTTCGACTTATGTCACGTCCTCTAGAACCAATTAATAACTTAAGCTGAGGTTTACTTGTATATTTTTAATCTTAGGAATACAAAATCAGTAAAAATATGTTTTCACATACCAACCCTGTCTGTATGAAACGTTTTCCATCTGTCTGTCTGTCTATGCTCATCTGAGGTCAGGTTGCACCTGCTGAAGCATTTCTTCATGAGATATATAACTCCTCATGTGTCTACTTGTGGCTCTCTTGCCTGTGTATACAAATACAAGCCCCCCGCCCCCCCCCAATAAGCCCCCAATGAGAATAATAGTAAATTTCAATAACAGGCTAAGATTTTTTTCCAAACAATTAGTAGATGAATTGTAATCATGACCATCTCAACTGATCTAAAAATGCATAAAAATAATATGAGGACGTTGTACTGAAGAAATAAAAAGAAATAATAGAAAATTTCTGGATATCTCAAACTGTCAAAATCCAAGGATTTGTGAAACTTTCAAATAAGTGACTTTTTGTAACAGTTTGCCCTTTCTCCTGTCTGAGGGTTTATGGGATTTTCTTTAATAATGAAGAGTTATCTATTCTCCAGGAACCCACCTTGAGCGTTCAGACCCTCTTCTGCTCCACTTCCACTCCCCGGGCTATGTGACTAATTAGATGCTGCAAAGCATCTTGATGGAAAGGAGAGATATTGAAGTTTAAAAAGGAAGAGGGGCTGTGAGATTGATCTGGTCCTAAATGGTAGAGAAATTGATCACGCCTGCATGAGGTGGAGGACGAGAAGCGATTGCATTCCCTAATGAGGAAGAATAGCCATTAGTGACAGAGTTAACAGATATGTGGACAATCTCTGACTCTGATTAAAAAGGCTTATGAGTGCTGTGGCACATTTGTCCTCCACGTTTAACAGGAACAAGGAGGAAGGGAAGGACGGAGAGGATGCTGATGAGACCAGTCATCAGCTTTCCAATTTTATAACCCAGCCAGTGGGATTTTAGACACTCAGATAAACAACATATTACCTCCCAGATTTGACCATAGCTGATGGCCACAACACAAAGAGGCAAAATAGCCTCCTCCTCGATGACATAATAAAGGAGACAAGTGGAGGATTCTGGACAAGGTTTGTGGAATATACAAAAAAGGTTGCAAACAAAACAGAGAAGTAAGAAGCAAGGTCCACTGTCCCTATTTTTAGTATTTCATTGCATCAGTTTCAGCTTTTTTTCCAAACTTTAATCTGTTTCAAAACATTAGAGTAGGGCAAATGAATGGAAGCTGGTGGCACGAATATGCCCTCATCTGTTTTGTGTCTGTCTGTGGTGCATCTGGCCTTCATTGCACCAAGTACCTTAAAAGTTTAATTTTGTGTGGTTTGATCCAGCTTGTGACAAAAAAATGTTATTAGATCCATTCTGCACAGAATGACATGCAATAAATTCCTTATATGGGCTCAGGCAATGTGTCTGTTGTCTGAGTTCTAATGGAGCCATTTAGCCATATGGAAGCGCGGAGCCTGGTCACAGCAGCATTTGTAAAATGAGATAAATTCAACATTCATTTATTCGCATAGGATTTGTGTTTGCAAACTTTTTGATGGTGCAATTAAAGCCAAACTTTTCGAGGACACTACTGCGTCTATCTGTCTACTGAGCTACTGTGTTAGTCATGTGTGCACTGTGCAATTTTACGTAACCCTACATCACGCATTTAGCTTGCTTGCGTATGACATGCAAGTAATCTCTTCATTACTGAGCTTTTGGTTAATAAAAGACAAAAAAACAAAACATCATTCTTGACTTAAATTTCATGTCCAAATCTCACGCTGTTCCACTTGTTCTATTAGTCTTTGCAGAGCATCATTTACAAACCACACAATCATGCTCCCCTATCTGACCTTTCGTTGCTGTGAGCTCCATCTCGTCTGACAACCCTCTAGAGCAGCATATTTCTCTGGGCTCTGTAATGTGCGAAAAGGTTGTTGCCAGGACACTGTTTTCATATACACACATAGATGGATGCACAAATGCGTGTCATCCCATCCTCTCTAATTTCACCGTGCAACAGTGACAGCCCCCAGTAACCTTTTTTTAGAAACACACTTCTCCAGATTGTTAATCTTAATGTCTTTGTCTTCCTTCGCCTTAAACTTTCCTGTTATAGAGGTCTTGCTGCTTAGGTTTTCAACTTTAATGCCGTCAAATCATGGCAAATTGCAAACCACGCTGTTTGCCACACTGTACCTGATTCTGCACAGGAGACGTCGTAATGTAGGTCTCCCATTGTTCTGAGCTTCACCCTCCCGATAATGAGACTGACGCTTTGGATTGAAACATACACACACACACACACACACACACACACACACACACACACACACACACACACACACACACACACACACACACACACACACACACACACACACACAGGAAAATCAATGGGCTGTTGTTAACATTTATATGGCTATTGCTTGAATAACACCTGCTAAGAGGAAGCCTGCCAGCAACAGAAACAAAATAAAAGGAGAGGTTGTTCACTGGAGCAGGTGATACCCATGAAACCGACTTAGCATTATGGTCCTCTTACCGAGGCCCATTAAGGGCCACTCCACGCTAAACGGCTTGTGTTTTAATTCAAATTCATTACATTTGTAAATGTTTATTGTCACTTTAAACCAATCACAAGCCGGGGCAATTTCAGGTTTTATTTATTGATGGGCTAATTTTCACTAAACGTCTCAAAAGGAGTGAGGACAAAATGTTGAGACCTGATTTGTCTTGTTTAATATCACATTTTCCAACGTCAATCCCGCTAATAAGCTGAGAAAAGTACTTATGGCCTGTACCTGGCATCAACATTACAGGCAAAATTTAGAGGTAGATCAAACAGCCTGCATCAAATACTTGTTCTTTCCCTTTCTTCTCCAGCTCTCTCTGTGAAACACTGAAATCTTAATACTCTGACGGAAATCTAGATGAAGCGATGGAGAGGTATAAATAGTTAAAGAAATATATAAGAAAGAAAAAGCAGAGAAGGGAGGTGACTGAGCATAAAAGTGAAACATAATCCACGAGTATTGGGGCTAATCTTCTGATTTGGGCAAATTTCCTTCTGCAGCTGAATCAAAAGGACTATTTGCATTTTTTTTTTTCCACAGATGAGGTTTTAATTTTCACGGTTCTGTGGATTACCTCCATCTCAATTCAAAGCTTTCTGTCAGGAAAGGGAAGATCTCTATCTTCAATCCCGTCTCCTCTCTCCTCATCTCACCTCCTTTATGTTCTTGTGTGTGCACTTGTGGACGACAAGGCTTGGGGAAATAAATATTCAAATATTTGCCTTATTCTTTGTCTTCTTACATTAAATTACATTTGGGCAGCTCTTTTTTTGGTGGCTCATTCTTCACATGTCAAAAGAAAGAACGAACTCAAGGAGCATTTCTCTCCATCCCTTCCAGGTATAAAATCAGAGATGAGGGCCACACATCCAATAAATGAAACCTCAGCATTATTTGTATTTATTTCTTTGATTGCACTGGGACGCTTCTAACATGCAGCCGTAACTCCTTGGCGTATTGTCTCTTTCTTCAACAAGAGCTTTGGCTCAAAGGACAGGGAGCGTCCCGAGCTGCACAGGACTGAGGGACAGGTGGAGCCTGGGGAGGCGGCGGAAGCCGAAAAGCAATTAACATTCAGAAATAGCGTCGGGGAAGCTATCCGCCGGGGTTACACAGCCGCTGAATGTCATCTACTGCCTGGGCTCAGTTCCTTCATTAAACCGTCCCATAAGGGCAGGCACACTTAAATACATATTTGCATACAAATACAGTGATTAACCCTCTAAGTGCATTAGCTATAGCTGCTTCTCAGAGGCTCAATTCTAACATCTCCCTCACTGCTTGTCCTTTAATGCTTGAAATGAGGTGGAATAATGAGCCTTTATTGACTTTGTTGGATTGACTTCCATTGGTTACCCCTGGCTGTTTTGTTTATGGATTTCTGAGATACAGTATTTCTTTTCTCTGTCAATAAATCACAACAAAACTTCAGTTGCGTTTGACATTATGCCAGTGTGCTCTGTTTGATTTAAGGAAGGCATTTCCATATTGTGGCCCATAAAGCAATAAAGAAGTGAAGCAGAAAAGTGAAACGATCCCGGTTAGAGGTGGATGGGAGACATGTAGTTATATGTAAAGAACAGAATGGAGAAATGAGGTTCATCAACTCATGCTACAACAATAGAAGCTCCATAAGACTAAGTGAGTATATTTTTTTTAAGTGCGTGTTACTGCGTTTTAAGCTTTGTTCTGTTTACAGCAGATAAATTGGGACATTCAGGGTAAAAAGCCACTGAAAATGCCAGTAGGCTCATGTGTTGTTTTATCACCACTGAGGTTAGGTGAGTCTGTATGTGAGAAAAAAAGAAAGACATTCACAAGAGCAAAGAACGAAAGTGTTAAGTGGTGAGTCTTGATCTGTTTTTGTCACACTATAAAGACACGCTTCATAACCTCAGTCTTATCTCTGCCTGTAGCAACAGACATCAACAGAGAGGGAAAATATCACAGAACCTGAGAGGCTACTCAGTGTCATTTCTGATTTCTATTACCATCTCACTGCCATAGACTCCTGTTCTACTTCCTGTCACACTTATTTGCTTACAGCTCCATAAAGACAGAGGAGTATGATGGGCTCACAAATGGAGGTGTCTGAAGCATCCTTCCAAATGTAGTAGAAAATTACCCACCTTTCCTGTCACCTATGATTGACTCATAAGTGAATTATGTATTCAAAATAATAACTGAAATCACTGTTTTATAAAATATAGTCTTTGTGGGTTTTTCAGAGCTTCATGCTGGTGTGAGGTGTTACCAATCAAAATGAACCTGTGTGGATCTATGTTAGAAAAAAAGGTATGTTTGTTTGTGTTACACTGCCTGAAGGGACAGCGGCCTTCATTCATCTGCAGTGGCCTCTGGGCCTGGATTGTAAGCCTTCCTACCCATTTCGCTCAAGCATCCCTAATGGGAGCTCGTCTGTCATTCACACGGTCAGCAACTCTAGTTTCCTGATTGTCAAAGCACATAACTCGTCACACAGATGACGCGAAGTGACGTGACTCAACATCCTGTGAGATAGAAGCAACCTCATTACAGGATCTGAAGCCCCAGAAAAACAGTCCTTAATAAGCATCTTTTGTATGTGTGTTTCTTCTATTTCTACTGTCATCCAGCTGATACCATCCAACCGTCTTCCATGTTTGTTATGTCAAGCATTATGATATGAATGATTCACAGGATGTCTTCATATCTTCGACATGTTACACCTCGGTTTTCACATTTGCTCAATGACCGTGATTTATTTCAATTTAGTTGACGACCTCACACTGAGCTTTTGTCTCATTCCGGCCCACGTCTTTAGAAGCAGCACGCCCCTCATCCGCAAAGTTCCATTCCTCAATTTCAGAAATGGAGGATGGAGACCTCAGAGATATGATCAATATTCCCATAAACAGTAAATCTCTTGCTTGTGGTGAGCGAGCCGCTGCTGCAGAATAAAAGCGACGACTCAAACATCCTTATTTATGTTGTGAGTGTTGTGAGAAATGTCTGTAATGTGTTTGTGCCGCACACAAGATGACACTGCTCCTATGTGAGAAAATAATAATAATGTATAACAATGTAAAATAATGTGTGTGTTTGTGTTCAGCTCAATTTGTTTTTAGTGTAGGTGTATCGATATTCTACAACAATGGCTGTGATCCCATAGGGTAATGATGCCATATCTATAATGTAGTCCACAACAAAACAAAAACAAAAACAAAAACAAAAACAAAAACAAAAACAAAACAAAACAAAACACCAACCCACACAGTTACCCATACCGATTACAACCCAGATCACCACAAACGTAACTTTTTTGAGTCACCATTTACCATTGATTAAATGTTGAAATCTAATTTCGTTTTGTTAATATAGATGTTTCAAAGGAGATAATGCAAAAAAATAAAAGTTTTTATTTATGCATTGATGTATTTATGTATTTATTTATTCCATATCTTAACTTGAAGACACAGAAGACAAGGGTTAAGCACACGCACTGATAGATTTATCCAACCTGACAACACACATTTTTATTTGCACTTCTTCTTCTTTTCCTTTCGGCTTTTCCCTTCAGGGTCGCCACAGTGAATCAGTTGCCTCCATCTAACCCTGTCGTCTGCATCTTCTTCTCTCACACCAACTACCTTCATGTCCTCTTTCACTACATCCATAAACCTCCTCTTTGGTCTTCCTCTAGGCCTCCTGCCTGGCAGTTCAAAACTCAGCATCCTTCTACCAATATATTCACTATCTCTCCTCTGGACATGTCCAAACCATCTCAGTCTGGCCTCTCTGACTTTATCTCCAAAACCTCTAACATGTGCTGTCCCTCTGATGTACTCATTCCTGATCCTATCCTTCCTGGTCACTCCCAGAGAGAACCTCAGCATCTTCATCTCTGCTACCTCCAGCTCTGTCTCCTGTCTTTTCCTCAGTGACACTGTCTCTAGACCAAACAACATCGCTGGTCTCACCACAGTTTTGTACACCTTTCCTTTCATTTTAACTGAAACTCTTCTATCACACATCACACCTGACACTTTTCTCCACCCTTTCCATCCTGCCAGTACACGCTTCTTCACCTCTTTTCCACACTCTCCATTGCTCTGGACTGTTGACCGTAAATACTTAAAATCCTCCACCTTCTTGATCTCTTCTCCCTGTAACCTCACTCTTCCACTTGGGTCCCTCTCATTCACACACATGTACTCTGTCTTACTGCGGCTAACCTTCATCCCTCTCCTTTCCAGGACAAACCTCCACCTCTCTAGCTTCTCCTCCACCTCTTCCCTACTCTCACTGCAGATCACAATGTCATCTGCAAACATCATAGTCCATGAAGATTCCTGTCTAACCTCGTCTGTCAGCCTGTCCATCACCATAGCGAACAAGAAGGGGCTCAGAGCTGATCCCTGATGCAGTCCCACCTCCATCTTGAACTCCTCTGTTACCACCTACAGCACACCTCACCACTGTCTTACAGTCCTCATACATGTCCTGCACCGCTCTAACATACTTCTCTGCCACTCCAGACTTCCTCATACAATACCACAGTTCCTCTCTGGGCACCCTGTCATAAGCTTTCTCCAGATCTACAAAAATACAATACAGCGCCGTTTGGCCTTCTCTGTACTTCCTATCAACATCCTCAAAGCAAATACTGCATCTGTGGTACTTTTTTTTTGGCATGAAACCATACTGCTGCTCACAAATGCTCACGTCTGCCCTTAGTCTAGCTTCAACTACTCTTTCCCATAACTTCATTGTATGGCTCATCAGCTTTATTCCTCTGTAGTTACCACAACTCTGCACGTCTCCCTTGTTCTTAAAAATGGGCACCAGCACACTTCTCCTCCACTCCTCAGGCATCTTCTCACTATCTAAGATCCTGTTGAACAACCCAGTCAGAAACTCTACTGCCACCTCTCCTAGACACTTCCAAACCTCTACAGGTATATCATCAGGACCGACTGCCTTTCCACTCTTCATCCTCTTCAGTGCTCTCCTCACTTCATCCTAACGAATCTTTGCTACTTCCTGGTCCACAACAGTCACCTCTTCTTGTCTTTGTTCTCTCTCAATTTCCACGTTCATTAACTCTTCAAAGTACTCTTTCCATCCTCCCACCACACTGCTGGCACCTGTCAATAGACTTCTACAAGTGGATTTTTAACAAAGTTTAGCAACCATTAAAAATCTAAAATCTTATCTTGTGATCTCATTTAAAAGTTTAAGGCTAAAATCCGAATAAGAATGACAAAGTGATGACATTTTTGTTTTTTATGATTGGCATTCTCTGATTAAAGGCAGGCTTTCTGTTCTTGGGAAGTAAAACCTAGTTGTGGTTTGAAATGAAATCAAAATTGCCTGTTTCTGACCTTAAGGATCAGAGGAGGAGAGAGAATGTTAAGACGACTCAAGGGTTAAGCAGAATCAACTGGAATTATAATGTTGTTCGTCCTCCATGCCTCTATCACTCAGCAACGATTTCAATCTTCCTCGTCCTCCCTCTTCTGTCCATTGGCAGCGCACACAGCCGTGAGCAGAGCTAATTAAATGCTTCTAAGTGAGTCGCCTCGCCTCGTCTGCCATTCTAGCCTCGGCAAAAAGGTCATCCTACTCACAGGCATGAGGCAGACATTTCTCATGACTGTTTTCCGTTGGAGAAATTTAGCAGATTGTTAATTATCAGATTACAAATTTATCTTCTTAAAGGCCAGCGCACCGCCCCAAGTTGCACGGCTAGAAAAAGACAGAGAAAGAGAGAGGGGAAAGAGGAAAATAGTGGATGGGGTATAAGCAATGAGAGATAGCTGAGGGCGTCCAGCTTCACTCCTCCGTGCTCGAGTTGAGTCAGGGCTATGATTCGTGATCAGACGGAGAGAGAGTTTGAAACCGGTGAAGTAGAGAGTGTCTCTGTCTGACAGTAACCCCTGTGTAACTCTACAACTACTCCGTCAGCCCCCAGCAGGCTCCCTCCACCCCTCTTTCACTCCATCCAAATTCAAATAGAGACTCTTTAAAGAACGCAAGGGAGGAAATTCCGACATACTCCTCAGGGGATGATTGCACTGTAGGCAAGAGAAAGACACTGGGCCACTTCTTCCTCACCTCTCCTCCTCTAACTCTGCTTTTTATCTTGTTTGTGAAGGCAAGGCTCTATGGAAGATCCATGAAATGTAGGTTGTAGGTCAGAGGATGAAGCCAGACACGTCATTGATTGGTAGAAGTGCTAGAAGGCTTGTCAGTGTTTGTACAGGTGAATGTGTGCCTGGTGCATCGGTTGAAAAATTAACAACCTGAACTCAGTGACTTTCGTAACATAAAACTCAGTGAAAACATTTCAGTATTGTCCCCCTGATCAAAACATCTGTTTTGCTTTATGCATGCAGATAAGCCACAAGGCACCTTAAGCTTCCATTTACAAGAAATGATCCTCTATCTGCTAAACTGCTCATGTTGAACATGGTTTTTCAGCCTGATTAATGCGTGCCTCCGGGGTCCACTGCTTTTTTGCGTACATCAATCTATAAATTGATATAGAGCAGTAATGAGCCAATAATTGAGTCTTGAATCAGTTGTGGAAATGGGCAATGGCATGTCAGTGATGAACGATCTGTGATATGTAAGTAGCTGAGCTGATATCATTTCAAATCAAAAGTTTGTTGATTTGCAAGGAAATCTAAGCAGGAGTAGAAGGAAGGGACAAAAAAGAGGAGGAAGTATCCCCACGTTCTAACCAAAAAGCAATTTTATTATGGTATTCATCATAAAGGTTCCGTCATCTGTCGTCAGCTACCACAATATTAACCATCAGGCTGTGCTCCAATCCAGCAAAAGACTGTGAAGAAGTTATCAGTATGACAATAAAATGTTTTCAGAGCATCAGCATTGCATTGGATGGACATCTGAACAACAGGATTGGACTGACATTCAAAGTTGGGACTATTTCTTGTGAAAATGATATGAATATTATTATGATCAAAAAGTTAAGAGCTAATTGGTAAGTTAATTGTTGGCCATTTATTCTCTTGACATAGCAAAGGGAGATAACAGTATGGTGTTTATTATAGTTAGAAGCCATTTAAAATAGCGGCTGATCCCAGAAGATGCTTTACTCATCACGTACATGCAGCACAACACAGCAGAACTTGTTCTCTGTGTTTAATCCCTCCCTGAGGAGCAGCGGGCAGCCATATGAAGCATCTGGGGAGCAACTCCAAGTCTGTTACTATGAAAAACAGCTTCAAGGTGTAGACTGATATATTCTGGTGGAGTAAAAAATAATTCATCTGACATTTTCTGTGAGAGTTCATGAAGCATCAGAGGGTTACGTATGGTGGCATAGCATCAATGCAAACTTTTTCTCTAGTGAAGAAATAATACAAATCATAGCAAAAGTAAGAATACAAAGAGGATATGCAGGTTTTCTGTCGATATCAGCACACAGTCATAATGGGTCAAAATTGATGACTGAAAGGTGACGTGGATTTTTCAGCTAAAAAACCAATAATATTTTAGTATAAGTACTTTTGCATATACTTTTTGACGTGTGGCAAATGTTCACTTGCAGATTTGCATTGCATAATCGATTAGAGTTAAATGTGTTTCTAGTTACTTTGCAAATGAACATTTTAGACACGTAAAATAGGATCTTACTATACCAGAGTGAATTGAGTAGAAAGACATGGCTGATTATTTAAAAAATGACAATATCTTAAAAAGTATATAATTGGTTTGCTGCAAAAAAGACCTCTAATAAGGTCAAGGGTATGCATAAATAAATAATAATTGGGTTATATATACCACTTTTACTGCTGCCTTATCTCCTGTTGACGGCATTTCAAATCTACACATGGTTTCACCTATTTTCCATTTTCTAACCTTCACCCTGCATTAGTGATTTGCAACATGTACACGAGATGTTATTTGTGTCCCAGCCTTGGGCAACCAATGCTCTCCGTCCAAACACTGCCTAGCCCACTAAGTAAATAAATGAGACACGAAGAACAAATGAATAAGGAGATGGATGTTCTCTTCTTAGAGACACACAGACCTAATTTGGGCTAATAAAGGACCACATCAAGCATGACCCCTCACTGAGAAAGGAGGGTCGATGCCGTGTTTGAGAAGCCCATGCAATCTCAAGCCAATTGCTCACAGGGCAAAAGACTTCATCGGCTTCTTTTCTCTTTATAGAAAGAAGGCAAAGACGAGGGAGATGAGAAAAACAGAGACAGAAAGGGGAGGTGAGAGGTGACTGACAGATGATGTTTTCAAAGGAAGACGTCTTTATCATCATTTGACCTCTTGGCGCTCTGTCTCATCAGCTCCTTACTAATCTGAAAAGGAGCAACTTTAGAATTAGCTATTGTGTTTAATACTGCGATCAATGGATGGCTGCTATCATTGTGGGTTGATGAGAGGGAAAAATCACAAAATTAGTCTCTCACCCCATCCCTCTAACCTGTCTTTCAATCTCTCCCGGGTTAGCCCCTGATGTGTGGGGTGGGGAAGGGTTATGGGTAATCGTAAGAATGCTCTCAGAGCCAACTGCCATCTGATTTGTGGCAGAGGGCAGCCAATTACAACCATCGCATCACTTAGTGCAAGACGGTTACTGCCTGCAGGGAGAGAGAGGGAGGGAATGAGGGAGGCAGGAAGAGAAAAGGAAGATAAATAATGTGGAAGGATACAGCAAATGGATGGAGAGAGTTCAGGGAGTAAATAAAAAGAGGAGGTGACTAATATAAGGAGATTTTATTACATGTAGGACATTGTCTGTTTCTGCCAACAATTTTGTAGCCTGAGCGCTTACAGATCATAAGATGCAGGATGTTCACACGTGTTTTGGGCAAGCTAGAAACACAGGCTGGACAAAATTGTTGGAACCAACAAGACACAGGGAGAGCATGTAGACCAAGTCCCATCAAGATCACCACACCAAAATAAAAAAAAGTTGAACAAACCTTCACAAGTGCTGTTTCCACCGAAGCACAGCATTTAAACACATCGGCAAACATTTCAAAATCAGAACGACAACTCAGAACTGCTGACCCTGTTAAATTCAACTTCCCCGATTCCTATTTCCTATCATTAGGTTCTTTTCCTTTCCATACTTCCTTCATTAGCACCGCGTTAAGCTCTGTGGGATTGCTAATAAGTTAATTGAGGGCTGCTTAAGACTTTGTAGGTGACATTGAGAAGGGGATTGGCTCCACTTTGTGCGAGAATGAGCTTTGCATATTATTTAATGGCCACTCGTGCTCCGTAGCTGCAGCCACTCCTGGGCTCGTCGGCTCACACACACACACACACACACACACACACACACACACACACACACACACACACACACACACACACACACACACACACACACACACACACACACACACACACACATACATGGAGAAACCTGCTATGACTATAGTGTCAGCTTTAATTAAACACATTGGCTTCCACCAGGGGAGACACTGTGTGCGCGTGTGCATGTGTATGCATGTGCATGTCTGTCTGTGTGAGTGCTTGTGTGTGTGTGTGTGTGTGTGTGTGTGTGTGTGTGTGTGTGTGTGTGTGTGTGAGAACAGTCATCTTCTGTCCCATGGGCTGAACAGAGGGCTTAAGTATAGAATCGACTATCTCTGACCTGTGAATGCACGTTCGGCATCAAACAGACCCACTACAATGAAAAGACAGTTGTAAGTTCTCGTTGTGTGTGTGTGTATATGCGAGTGTGTGTGTTTGTAGATAGGTTGACATTACATGCAGAGTCAGAGAGAAGGAGTCAAGCAGACAGGCAGCAGCTGTGTTGGGACTTCCTCTCGGAGCCAAGGTTTCTTGCCCCTTTCTGTCTCCTTGCCTCTCTCTCGACTACCCCTGAGGCTTTGTGTAGACAGAAGAAACCTCCATCCACACACACACACACACACACACACACACACACACACACACACACACACACACACACACACACACACACACACACACACACACACACACACACACACACACACACACAAAGATACAACTCCTCTCCCTCCATCTGAAACGATTACTACGCCCACCAACAGGCTACAGATAGTTTTCTAAATGTCAGAAGAAATATACTGTGAAGTGAAATATTGAAAGAGAAGTCTAGTATGGTAATTCTGTCTCTTGAGTTTCTGTTCGGTTCTGATTATGTGTGCGTGTGCGTGCGTGTGTTTGTGTGTGTTTGTGTGTGTGCAAACTTCCTGGGTATCTGCAGGACAGCTTGATTAGCTAGCTGTCTATGTGTCAGAGTTGCCTTCAACAGATCAACCTTGAACAACCTTTCTATCCACTCTCATCGGGTCCACTCACCTACTAGCTCTCATTTCATCCGCTCATTCGTCGCGCTGAATAAACTGAGCAGATATATATATTAAAAAATTGCTCAAGTATTAAAATGTGCTAAATTATTATGTACATCCTACTTTCATGAGAAACAACATCGCATAACTATTTATATCAGGGGCCTATTTATTATTCCAGCACATCATTCTAGAAACAAAGTTACTTGAAGCAGATAGAATTTGCATCAATGAGATGAACCTGACTTCTATTAGCTCAGGGCAGACACGTTACTTGCTGACACTGCCGCACACTTCAACCGGGTCATCAGCAACGCTGATGATGCTCCTGCACCACACGACCACATTTTGACATTTTAATACGAGCACTTTTGGAGATTTTTCTCGACATATAGTGGTTGTGCTTGTAGACCTGTCACGGAGGAGGACTAATGGCCTTCATGGAGGCACTGAGCCATGAGTCAGCAGAGCAGCGACGGAAACAACCACAAAACCTTCGGATGGAGAGAAGGATGGATGTGCTCACAGGTGGATGACTGTAAGTGGTACGCGGTGGCCTCGTTGCGTACCGTGTGTGTCTCATCTAAGGTCAGACCGCCTTGAAATCCTGGAGACATCATCAACCATTGAAGAGTCAGCAGCAGCATTTATATTTCCTCAGCAGCTTGTAGTTTTTCTACTGAGCTGATATTGATAAGACATTTTTATTTTAAGACAGACTATGTTAATTATGTATGATGCGTAGAAATATTAAAAGCTAGAAATGTTTTTGATATTTTATATAATATGTGTGCTGAAACTAATTCTTGACTCTCACTCTAATGTTTAATTTATAGAATTGTTGTATTTTGACACTGTAGAATTGGTTGAGTTTAAATTTTAAATAGGCAACACAAATATGTAACATGTTCGCTGAACAATTACTTATAAAAATAACGAAATGACAAGTACCTGAGTAAAACGTCAAAGTTTTATGATAAATATATGTCAGCAGAAGCACAGATCAATGCTAATGCTATGTATTACATATTTACATCTACTGTATATTTATGTGTGCAATGGGATGGCCAATTATTACCTCTAGTATTCAGGATTTTCTCCAATTATGAGAAGCCCTGCTTCAAGTAAATGTATTTAGATAAGCTCTGTGTTAGGTTTGAATTTGAAACAGTAGTAACAAAAGCAAATAATTAAATGCAGTGAAGTTATGTGCAGTATACTGTATTTCCTAACAAAATGTGCCAGTAAAAAGTAGTACAAAAGGGAAGAACTCATGTAAATACCTCAAAAACTGTCCTTAAGAAGAGCAAATGTTCTTAGATGGCGCTGATTTGGAGTAGAAATATGAAGATGTAGTGGAGTATGGCATTCTGAATTGAGAATGACATCATACTTTTGAAAGGAACATAATCATAATTCCTGCCGAAGGCTTGATTTGTTCATGTGAACTGACTGAACAGTGCTGGTTTTGATTGATTTGAGTGAGTATATATTCAACCTTTAAAGAAAGGATGTGAGCTTTCCCCCTACTGCTCAAGTATATTAAAAACAATCCCGTTATTGGGAACAGGCTTGCATTTCTGGCGCATTTATTAGACCAGTAATTTAAAATGATCATTCTGTATGAATTTGTTCAGGTTGGAAATGAAGCTCATTGTGCTTGAGGTCTTGTTAAACCCTAAATGAGAGATGGGGCATGAATATGAAACTCTTGTGAAATACAGATGGCTCGCTCCATTTTGCTAAATGAAAATGTGAAGGCATTGCAAATCAAATCACAGCTTGTCTGGTGAATTAATTCCAGTGCTGCCTCATAATTCTTCTCTCCAGCAAATATTACAGTAGTCGGTTGGTTCATCTTATCCAGACAAGCCATCAGCATTGGGCAGTAGCGCTGCCACAAATACCAGCAGCACTGATTGAGCTAATGTACTTCTCTGTAACGTTGTCATAACATCGCTGTTTTCTAAATCAAATAGCTTTTCAGTGACTTATCGCCTTTATTGACCAAGTAGGATATCATTGTCTACTCAAGCTGCATTTTAGCAAGAAGGTCAAATGCATTCCATAGTCTGTTAGACAGATGAGTCCTTGTTTATCAATCCAAATGCCATACATCCGCATGGAAGCACAGCCAACTGTAGCACTTCCCTCTGATATCCAAAGGCCGATTCCTGCAATGTCTCTGCTGCAGAGAACAACAAACACGGAAACTGGAATTTACCCGATGGAAACATAACAGAAGGGAGAGGAGGGAGAGGAATTGATCTCAAAGGAATCATTGACTTAAAGCGTCCAAGTGAATATGAAGTAAATCAGTGTAAAACCAGGTGTGCAGAAAGAGATTTTGATTTATGAAAAACTTTATTAGTTACATTTTTTAATTTTGTTCCAGTAAAAAAAAAAAAGGACTAATGTATAACTTTAATTAAATCAGCATCATAAATAAAACATTCAAACAATCACATCTCTATACAATAGTTTTTTTTGTTTGCTACATAACAGAGGACCTTCTGGACGCCCCAGACCTACCGGAATGAGTCCAGATCACTAGCCACTTTGTAAAAACAGAAGCCCACCATTGTTTTGGACCTGATCATTTTTTTGCACAGCAAAAACACGTCAGTGTTTGTAACACTCTGGAAAAAAGGTGGATTAAAACAGTGATGCCGTTTTCTTAATCCAGGTGTGTACATAATTAATTTTTCATCCATCCACACGACGCTCGCCAGCTCTTTTCGTCCGTCTTTTTTGCTCTCTTTTCTCCACCACCCTTTTTTTCACACAAAACCCCCTGAATCTCTCCTGTCTGGTCGCAGACCAAACCAATCCATTTTCGCATGTACAGATCAAGACATTCTTAATCCAAACAGACATCATTGCATACAAACAGGTTGTCATATTGGAATAACAAAATCACCTGAAGTGAATAAACAATCAAAATAACATCGTTTTGTTCTCAAATAACAAATAAAAACAACGAAATAAACATCAGTCATCATAACCATGTTCTTACAACTGTGATAAATCCAAAACAATGAAATTAAAAAATAATTCTATCTCATCCGTTCAGTTATCTCTTATGTATAAACTATGACCATATCATCTATTAAGTATTCCTAAGATGTACATCAATAAACACATATGCACATGTATGCGTTACCATTTACCATTTGTACCATAACAGCATTTCTAAACTCTTATAGATTATTGTTATCTGTTTGCTTTTTCTTAACCCAATTCCTATCTCGTCTTTCTCTTGATCCAATTAATATCATTTTGCTTTATCTACCCATTTATTTTTTTCCTTTATCTAATCTAGTTTGTCTGACCCTGTTGTGATATTTTCTTTAGCCTTTCTAAAAATATTCAGCTTCTTATCTATTACAAGCTATTACGCCCTATTATCATCTATGGTATTATACACTATTAAATACTACTACACGCTCACTGTTACACACTATTACATGTTCAGGTCTTCCTCCACCTTCCCCCTCCTGCTCATGCACACCGCCATCTTGGCCTGTCCTAAAACAAAGTTTAAAACCTGGCTTTTGTGTTTGTGTTGGCGAGTGTATTTAAAACCGCAAATAAAAACCTGCACACTAAAAACCTCTTCACAGGCGGTAAAAACAGTTTGTAAAAACAGAAACAGAGGTAAAAGACAGTGACACTCATAAAAACAGTGGTAAACAATTTCTCTATTGTCGTAAAAAGGACATCTGTCTTCCAGTGGCGGGTTGACGACCGACAAAAAGGAGTTCATGGGGATAATTCCATGGAGGATCCTCCACTGAAGGTCTCCATGTTTTCTTGCTAGTGGAGGTTTGTACAGAGACCTCCACAAGGGTCCTCCTTTAGATTATTTCTGTTGAAAGTCCTAACCATCAGCCTGTAGAGGGTTTTCTCTAAAGCCTTCTCCAAGGAGGCAGAAGGTCCAGGCTCTAGTAGAGGTCCAACACAATCTTTTTAATCTGGTGCCAGGAAAAGGGCAGGAAATGAGTCCTCACTGGTTGGAGAGATGTTCCAGTCTTTAAAACCTCTTAAAAGCAGGCACTGGTTTCGTTAGTCTCTGCCTCCAGTGGTCCAGTAGTTGTTTTTTGACCCTGGTGGATGTTAATCTCAGCCAAGCAGCCAGTCCAGCAGGGTCTTTAAGCTGAGGTCCAGCCAGCTCCACCACCTGTCCCAGCGTGAAGACTCCTGAAAGCTGCCCACCCCTCTTCCTTAGGAAGGAAGAGGACACTCAGTGCATTTTGCCCCCCCACAAATCAGTTAAAACCCTCTGTACCTGAGACAGGGGAGTGACTGGAGGATTGACACAGGTAAGCTGGTGCCACAGGGTACACAAGACCAGATTATTTTTTACCAAGGTTCGGCCTCTGAAGGACATTTTTGGCATGAGCCACTTCCACTTTTCTAGCCGACCTCTGACCTTTTCAAGGATGTTGTCCCAGTTTTTTCTCATGTAGACACCCCTCTCCGCACTAGACCACCTGGGAGCCTGAGCCAATCCACCAGCCTCGCCCCCACCATCACAGCCTTGCTTTTCTCCCAATTCACCTTTGCAGAAGAGATGCGCTTCAAGAAAAATTTGTGCATCCCAACATGATGTTTATGCATCTCAAAAGTAATAACAGAATATACGGTAGAAGCGTACGCATGGATTATCAATAGTGCAATATAAAAACTAAACAAACTGGTAATTTTAATATTTTTATTAATAATATGTTAATTGTTCAAGTAGAAAAAAGAGTAAAATTATACAGTGTTTATTAGTTTTATCCACATGTTAAAGCCTGATAGTCATTTAAAAAACTGTTTTAAAAATAAAGAAAGTTTTTTTCTTAATTTGGGTTTCACTCAATAGTTTTCTTTGCCTTTCAATTCATATACTGTATTCTCCTGTGGACAATGCAGCAAGTGACAGCCTTCTCCACACAAATTTCAGTAATATGCAAGTAATATCTGTCTCTTTTACTTCATTAACCTTTGATTGTTTTTTTATTCAAGAAAGCACTCATTATCACCTATTTTTTCTCCAACTTTTGCATCTTTTTTGGAGGTATGGTGATAATTAATCAATCAATCAACCTTTATTTGTATAACACTTAATCACATCAGCAGACATTTCAAAGCGCTTGAATAGACAGAGAAACCCACCAGGACGCTTATGCTTGCTCTGGAGAGTCGAACTAACTCTTCGCTCTCACTTCAGTGTGTAAAACGAGCAGACGTCATGTGGCCGTTTGGTCCAAAGGCAGAATAAGGCAGGTGAGTCTCGTGACAAGAAACTTGCGCGAGAAACTCACGCCAGATCAAAACATAACGCCGATTTCCTGGTTCGAAATTTAAGTGGAAAAATGGAAAAATTTTGATTATTTTTGTTGAATGGAAGTTCATTTAAAGCTCGCGTTCCAGGGACGCACCTTGTCTGACGATTGTGCGTCCCTCTCAAAAAATGTGCATCAAAGACACAAGGACGCACGCAAACGAGAACACTGTGTTCTACATAATTCTTTGCCTGTGACACAGTAATTTAAGTTGGAAAAAGATTCATAATCCTTCATATTAATATATCAATATAACATGAGGTGGCACCGTAATACACTGGCAATGTGTCCATGGTGTTTGCCTGCGTCTAGCACATAGCCAGAAGGGGCTGAAGACAAGATGATTTTGGTCTTATCATCTTCTTTATACTTAGAGTATATTTTAAATCCTGTACTTTTTCATGTTTACCCAGGAAGTTAATCAATGCTACTTTCTTGTTTTACAGCAATAGCTGTACTGCTTGACAAATGAACTAATGATATTAATAGCCACCACAGTAATCGGTTGCACTGTTGCTACTTATTGTATTTCTCTGAGAATAAAAATAGTTTGTCTTCATGTATTTTTTGAATAACTCCAAGTGTAGCTCACCAGCAGCGCAGTACAGTATATCTCAAGGAAAGGTCCTGTACTCATACAGTTTGATGAAGACAGAGCATGCAACACATTATTGCCAACTCCAGCAAGAGATACCTGCTGCACATGCTGATTTTGTGAAGGGAACCTCTGCAAAACCAATCTCTTGCTGGCCTCTCAAGCTGGACATGTAGTTATTGAGCAAAAGATTGGAGGTGAGAAAAAAAAGAGATTGGGCAAAGAGAGCGAAGGGAGTGAGGGCGAGGGGCATGACTAGGGGAAAACGGAGACAATGAGGATAAAGCATGAATAAGAGGATGACAGAGGAGGTAGGAGAGAAGAAGCAGCAGAGCTAATGGAAAAAGAGAGATGGAGAGATGAATTTGACTGAATAAACGAGAAATGCTGACAGACAGCAGCGCCAAAGGGGAAGACAAGGGCTCGGCTCTGCTGCTTACTATTCCAGGTGTCATCTTTTCCAGTTGCTGCTGATTAGTGGCTGAACATATCTCCTGGGGAGAAAATTAAATATTGATTTAGCTTTCTCTCTTCATTGTAAGTCCCATCCTCCTTTTTTTACTCTGTTTTTTTTTTTTTTTAAGTGAAAAACCCACATGTGATAGAATTTCAAATGTGACTGGTCAAAAGTAGAAAGTGTTAATATGTTTGTAAAAACGGGCTCTTGTGCCTTAATGTTCATTCATTTAAATGCTTGGCCTTTATTAACTCAATCACTAAAGCCTGCTGCACTGACTGTGACTTCTACCTTTCAACAGGTCCAGAATAACTGTTTACCACTGTTTCCATTATTTACTTCATGTAAAGCTCACCAACTCGTGCTTCTATACCAAAGACTGGAGTCAATCTGAATTCTTCATCTCAGGATGGGATTTAAAACTATGCATTTCACTGTACAGAGTTCTCCTACAGCACTTATGGGTATTCCAGTGGCTTACAGAAATTTCTTTTTCTTGCTGGTAGCATTCTAAAAAATCTCTGAATATTTTTCTGAATTCATGTTGGACAAGATAATTTTTTTAATCAGTGGGGAACCAACATAAAAATAAGGGAACCAAACTACATTGGATGATCTTTGGGATCATGACCACAATTGTAAAACTGTTAAACTTTTAAAGCTAATAAATAACTGCTTTTTACTTCAGAAAATACTCAGAGAAGGACTTCAGTAGAACACATGACCAGAAGGTGTAAAACTCAAAACAATTGCCACATTCTCTAAGGTGCATCCAAATCCTCCAACTCCACCCGAGTCCTCTGGGTGGCATAGAAAGAACAGCCATGCATAAATCCTCCCCTTTTATCCCTCTTGTCCCCTCCTTTCCTCCGTGTCCTGTCCATTGCCTTGGAGCACTGACTTTCACTGCGACGGCGTCAGCTGTGAGGGCCAGAGCGGTTGTGACAGGTCAGTATAGCTGCCGTTCCCCACTGTCCAGGAGGATTAACTCTTCTCCTCCAGCTTGACGAAAAATGCGTCCTGGCCTGCTCACCTGGTTTCTATAGGGTCCAGGATGCACGTGAGAATGGACCATGATTGACAAGACACACAAATAAATTGACGTATTAATGGGATATTTTAACATCTACAGTGCGCACTTGTTCTTTGCGGTTAATGTGTTCCAGGAACCCCATGCGATTAATGAATTCTGTGATAGAGTGCCAAACTATTTATCTTATTATTTACGGTAATTTAAACATTTATGACCCTCCCCATACTGATATTAATCCACCTTCTATCTATATTACCTTTTTTCACACTTTTATCGACTGTTTAAACCACTTTTGTGTCTCGTGTAAGTCTGAGACTCACGGAACGGAGCGTACTTCTGGATGCCGTCAGCCAATAGAATGCGCGTACGGTATCACGCGACTGCCTACCAAAAATCCACGATGAGGTGAAGTCATGAGCTTTGATGCACAAATGCGCACTGTATTTACTTTATGTACAAACTAATACCTTAATGAATAATGTCATGTGTTGTCAGATATCTGCAGGTGATGCATCCAGTTGTTTTGAGCTGAAATGAAGTCTTACACCAATGTGAGGCATGTCTGTAGTTACTGTACACAGATGGCCTGTTTTCAGGAGAGCTGCACGTCCACCACACTCTACATTACACCGTCGTGTCCACTGTCCACTGGTTAATGTGTGCAGAAACCAACGGAGCAAGAAGACAGATCATACAGATGAATGATCTCACTTCTGTTCGCTTTTATCTTTACTGCAATACCTTTGGGCTGCAAAGAGGTTTTTCTTACGTGAACTCAACAGGTGTCTCCTATTCTGTTTCTGAAAGAGGCTAATTTTAATGATTTGACAAACCAATTGTGGACATGCATTTTGCATGCGTAAATGAGATGACTCCGCTGGTCAAAATGGATGAGTTGCTGGATATCATGGTGAAGACTGAATTAGGTGAGTGTGGATACACAGATGGGGCTCTGGAAATCAGGTGACAATATCAAACTTTTGCACTGACAAAAGACGACATCTGATCGGCTATTGATGTCACCCCTTTTCACTCATATTTTAGCTGTGCAATTTATTAATTATAAATAATAATAATATTATTATTGTTATTGTTATTATTATTATTATTATTATTATTATTATTATTATGATCATCATTACTTTCATAATCTATAACCTGCTGACATCTGCTTGCAGAGAAGAAATGAAAAAAGAATTCCTATATTTCACTGTATTGATCTGTGCATGGCTTTTTCTTTCTCGGACAGCTTTGGTCGTGGAAGTGCTTGCCTACTACGTTTCACATCCCAGAGATGACACCGACTGGTGTCATCTTATGTACTCTGATGATGCTTACCACTACCTGTGTCCAATCAGACAATGAAGTGCATAAAATTTGAATTGAATTACATGTGGATTTCTACAGAAAAACATTACTAATTTATTCGCTGAATGTATTTTGCGCTCTTCGTTTTCTAATTTCAAATCATTGACACGTCATTTCCAAGAATAGCGTAATACAGAATATTTGTTCCTTGTTGGTAATGTACACATTTATACAAAATGAGATCTAATCACTTTGGCTTTATTATAGGTGTAATTGGTTCAAGTTAACACCTGTGAAGTCAACAAAGTAATACTTGTGCTGCTAATGAAGCGTGTCAGTGAACTGAAATTGTGCCGCTGCTGTTTTTCTTTCACGCTGCGGAGTTCGGGTGAGAGCTTCATATGATAATGGTTTGAACTGAAAGTTATATGGTATTATTAAAGCGTAAATGAGGTGTGCTAATTTGTCTCACCTTGCAAATTGATTGTTGTCCAAATAAATAATTATAATATTTCATTAAGGATTTGAAACTACTTATTTTACTCTCCACAGGAATTACTTCTTTAGTTGCTGTGAGCGTTGTATGTTTTTCTCACCTGTTTGCCCCTTGTAGTCCCTAACATAGTAACTGGAAAGTAGCTGTTTTCAGTACCCAGCTCTTCCAGAATTGACCTCCTTTTCACATTGGTGAGCAGTGACTATAAAAAATGTCTGACCTTTGGTTTATAGGCCTTTTGTAACATGGAAAAAATGTCAGTGTTTTATCCTGTAACTACCATTGGTGTGAAATAAAAACCTCATAGCCCTCAGAAGCACAGGCCATTTCTTTACTGTATGTGTGTGAATTGGGGTACCTTTATCCACATGTTCAATTTGAACTTTCATGCACCATAAACAGGCATCAAAAACATAAACTTGTGAGATTGAAGAAAAAAAAAGCCTTTGTATTAAACTGACAGCCCCAGAACAGATGGGATGCTTTGCTCTGGTGACAATGCCCAAGGCCTCCGACCAGATTCCATCATGATGACCAGCCCACCATGAATTTCACAAGAGAAATAACAAGTAAATCTTAACTGGCTCACATCCAAACATCCAATTATTCAGTATCAGGGAAAGCTTCTACTCTTCCTAGCCTGAGTATATGTGAAAAATCTGAGCAGGCCAAACAGGAAATGGGCTTTTATTTCCAGAGGCGGCAGAGAGCCAAGATTGAACGTCATTTTAATGAGCTTTCTCAATGAGTTGCCACCTGTTTTATCCAGATAATTGGATGATTGGCCACCCTTAAACGACCCTTACTTGGCTAGCAATCTTTCGTTCTTTTTTTCACTTGCACACAACACACTCTCAAGAATAACAGAACAATAATCAAAGCCGGTAGAAATCCCATTGTCAGTCAAAGAAACTGAGAACAGACAGCTGAAAATAAAACACAAAAAAACAAACAAGCCATAAAACAGCCACCATGTGGAACCATTATTCTTTTCTCTCTAGAACCAAGCTCAGCAGGAAAACTTGGTTTAGGTGTTTTTCCAAGAAAATATACATACATTTTTAGTGCATACAAATAAGCTGATTGGTTGTGGTCTTCCACTATATGCATATTGGACCTACCTATCCTGGTTTCATTTTAAAAAGGTCCCATAGCAACCATCACAATTAGACCACATGCAGAAGCGTCAGAACTCACTGATGGTTGCAATAGTAAGTTTTCCAATTTCAGAATCATGTTAAATTCATTTGCCACACAGCACATTCTGGACTTCTGGATGAGAGAACGAACAGGATTCCATCAGTTCTAGATAAAACACTACTATAAATACAAAGGTATGGCCAGCTGGTGCTGTGCTAAACAGATAGATCTATAGCGGCATTTCTTCTGTGTGACGCTGACTTTACTCAAATTAGTTTTGGTATCAGGTATTTTTCCATGATAAAATAGTATCGCCTCGGTGTAGCTGCTCGATATAGCCTCACAGCTGCCATTGTGTGATGTTTAATGCAAAACAACTCTCTCAGCATCCTTTTGTGATCTCCTGGTCAACCATTAAAGAGAGAAACATCTGCACCACTGCTAAACAGCTGTTTGGAAAAGGTAGCATGGGATTGTACTTTGGCATTGAGGATGCTTTGTCAATTTGCTCTTGCCAGTCAGTGGTCTGCAGTGTGTCACATGACCTTTTAGTACCTGCTCAGCAATTTTGGAACCTCCACAGCTTTGATACCAAACAAGTCAGTCCCAGACATCAGGAGAGTAGAAATGAATGTGAATATTGTTCTGCATCAACTGAATGCGTTTATACAGTCTCGAGCTTTTTCTTCATTTTCAAAATCAACATAGGATAATGATATTTAAAGCATTAGCGTAGTAACAAGCAAGTCTGTGTTATATAAAAATATAGCAGATGCCATCCTGTCAGAGGGATTGATGGTACAGTAAGCGATTCTAGATTATGATATATTGTGTACGGTACTCATGGGTCATTTATTTGGTTGCGGGGGAAGAAAAAAAAACCATCTGTTTGTGTGTTCTCGTGTGCTCCTGAAGGTGTTTGTTGAAAATTGTGTGTGCATGTGTGTGAAATGTTTTGAACCTGAGAGTTGGGGCGGTGGATTTGGATGGGTAATTGAGTGCTTAATCCCATCAAAGACTTCTTCATGCCGTCCGCTTCTCCCATAATCTGCACATAATTACACACTCCCAGCATCAAACACACACACACACACACACACACACACACACACACACACACATGCACACACATGAAGTTGTGCTCGTACGCAAGGATGATAAAAGAACACATACATCAGATTTAAACAGTTCATTTTAAGGTTATTGATGATGTTTAGTCCCCATGGGAACTCGAAACAAGTCTCTGTAGGTGGTTTGACAACATTAGTCTCTTATTTTAAGCAGTTTATGAATTTAATTTCACATGTTTAGCAAACATTGTAAGATTATAAATGTAGTAAGGATGACATAAAGATAATTGGAATTATCCTTATGTCACCTTTTCCGTTGTCGCATTACAGACCTGGTGTTTCAGTGTAAACTTAGTAAATGCATGAAAAGCAGTTTTTTTCCTCATTAATGTGCAAATGTATGCATTAAAGCACTCCAAAATTATATCAGATCATCTCCAGTGCAGGTGAACCTGTGCTTAGAAGCTTCTATCTTGTTGATGATGCATTGCCTGTACAATGTCTACCAGTGTTTAAATGACAGCCCACTAGAAACCCTCCAGAATAATAACACAAGCCATACTTCATATTATCATCTAGTCACTCACTTGTTATGACTTTGTCACACTCACGCTGTAGAGAGATATCCATTAGTGTGTGTATTTGGTCTCAGGTCGGCCGAAGAGATACACAGCCATTCGTCTTTCACAGTATGATATATATTCTACACAATGTGCGAAACACACTCTTAACCTGTGGGTCAGTGCAGTGAATCTCAGCACTGACACATCTTTGATCAAGCTACAAAATGGCTCCAAGAGAACGGTTACCCCACATTAATCCTAAATGATCCAGGTAATCTAAGGAGGAGGAAAAAGACGTGTTTGTTCCCGGGCCAGCATGGCTGAAGGGGTCTAGTGCTGATTCTGGTAAATAATATGGTAAATACTGACACTTTTATTCCTGAACACTCCCATCTGTCTGGCCCAGAGAAAGAAAATAAATATTGGTGGAGGGCAATGATCCAGCAGGGAAGCAGATTACAAATGGAGACTTGTGCCTGGAGGCATCCTGGTTTCAATCCCAAGCCATCTTGAGAAAATCCGACAGGGGAGGGTAGGTATGTACTTTCATCCCTGCGTACCCTCAACTATCACTGAGCAAAGCATCTTCATCTGCTGGTGGCCAGTAATGGATAGCACTGGTTTCACCCTTCAGATCCTACTTTTGAATATGTTTGTATTCAATTTACTTTGCTATTTTATTTTAGGTTTGCAAAACAGCTGCAGCAGTGGATTCTTGATCTTTGTGCCACTGCTGCACCAGCCGTGTGTGAACGTGTGTCTGGAAGCACTTAGAAGCCGTTTGCACTTTTTTTCAAATTATTATAAATTTATTAATTCAGTAATCCGTAAGACCATAATCGTCTCAGTCGCTTATCCATACCAGCTGGCTCCGGACAAGATGCAGGGTATACCCCAGAAGAAATTCCAGACCATCACAGGGCCACTGATTTGAACCATTAGTGCACACAGCATTGACAGCAACTACAGTCCTAATTTATTTGCAGAATGACATAAATGTCCACAAGCAGCACAAGCAGCAGAGATGGGCAATGAAATCTTAAGGGGCATTCTAGAAATGGGTTTTCACCAACTTTCATCTTATCTTGACTTTGCATTATGCAGCTTTAACCACTTCAGCTTGACATTTAAATGCCCCCCTTAACCCTTCCCCCCCTCCCCATTTTTGATGGGGAGGGGGGGAAGGTTTAATGTAATGTACAAATGTAATTGTAAACAACAAACAAACATGTGGAACAAAACATATGTGATGGAGATGACTGGGAAAAAGGGACAAGACTACAAGCATAAAAAGCAACAACGCAATAAAGGATCTGCCAACATCCAGCCACACGGACAGCTTTGCACAGTCCATCAAACTGAAGGTGGGGCAAAAGGCATGATGGCAAGGTTGACCTCATCTCCACCAGGTGTCTGTCACCTGAGACAGTAAAAGAGGAGGATGAGGATGAACAGGAATTAAGTAACAGACTGCCAGATCTGTATGTGGCGGAACAATGTGGCCTCTGGCACCATCACCATCGCCACCGACGATTCAGTTGTTGTTGTTGCTGTCAGACGACAACAGGACAGAGAAAAACAGAAGCAGAAAAAAGGAAGACAGCAATATCACGTTCAAGTTGGAAAGATTTTACTTTGCACTGTAATTAGAAATGAAATTATGAAGTGAGATTCTTCATAGTATCTAAAAGCCCGTCTGAATCTCCAAATGTCCTCGGTGCTCAGAGCTCAAGTTTTAAAATTAAAGACAGATAAATGTCCGACGAAGGTCGTCCTTTGTCTCCATGTGAAACGATTAATCCATTACTTGTATTTGAAAAGGATATCAACTGGAGAACTAGAATTACCGGATATTTAAAATACTTTTCACATTGTGCTGATGCCTTAAAAGCTTTGCCAAATATAAATAAATATATGAATAAATATAAATATATGATTTAATTTGTTCACTATATTGCACTACTGGGCCATCTGTTGGAGTATGACATATTAGAGAGGACAGAATCTATCTTCAGTGAGTCATATGCAGTTTCATCCTCATAGCTGCTTCATGATGGCAGTTAAGGTAAATGTGACATTAATTTATGTTAGCTGGAAACTAAACTTTTTTTCTTTAAAAACCAAAACCATAAAAAAATACAATAATACATGAGACAGTGTAATTAATTATTCAACATGTTTCCACATGCTTGCAGCAACATTTATTTAATCAGGCTTTATGTCACATAGAAAATTAATTCATTTCCAAATGAATTTACATGTGGGAAATGTTCATTCGCAAACCATTAATTGTAGTGGAAATGGGGACAACAGGTAAAGAAGACAACAGACTCATGCATAGATTTTGAAACTTTACATTTTTATGATGAAAATCTTGTACGGAGGTATTTAAAAAATAGATTGTTTAATGAAATTTAATCCCACAGCAGGATTTCTCCAATCAGTCATCAAGGAAGCATCAACTATTATAAAGATAAGATTTTATTGGAAATGGCACCGACAGTTCACACATTCTGTCTGCTTACTATTCGACACATCCAGAACAGGCACATTCAACAACACAACACTAAGCAGACTAAAAGATTTTATATTTGCTAATTACCTGCTTAGTATTAGAATATGTGGCTGTATCATTTCAATTCAGACTGAACAAAAATTTTCTGCTCACTTTTCGCAAACAAATTCCATGTTCTTTTATAGTAGAACAACCTGCTTGCCAATTTTATTTTGCTTGTAAAGTGCACTCATGATGCAGCTGTAATTATTGTGCTTGAATGCGTCACAAATGCAAAGATTTTCTGCATGCGTGGTTGCACGGTAAAAATTTGTTATATTTACAAAATTGTGAAGGTTTTTCAGCAGAGCAAAACCTGGCTTCTGTAAAAGAACCAACCTCTTTATCATTCTTACAATTAAAGAATAAAGCTTCATTATTTATGCAAGAAAATAATGAAAAGAGGATAATGATGGAATTTATTAATCACGATGATTTCATTTCTCTGTTTAATTTAAAGTGTCAGTAATTGTTTCCAATTAATAGTGAAGATAAAGAAATGCATTTTCATCGTGTGTCTTCACATTAGTCAGGTAAAATTGAAGTCGAGAAACAGCAGGAAAGTAAAAATGATTAATCATTGCCTTTTATTGGCCAAAATATACATATTCAACCTCATTTTCAGTCGCTTCCAACACAAAAAAGGGAAAAGTAATTATATCACCTGATTCTGTATTCAATCACAACTGCAGTTGAAACCTATTAGACATTGTAGTTAAAGTGCTATTTCAATCACATGGCCTTCACTATTCAATATGACGGAAAGTCAATGTAATGAATCTGTTTTAATAATGGGTTTTGTCTGACATAGGTGCTCACTGGCAGGCTGACACCAACAGCATATATCTGGTAAAACTAACAGCTAAAGAGTCTGATACAGTTAGTGGATATCAAATCTAGAAAAAAAGGAAAATTAATAGTGGATTTAAAGCATTGCTGACCAAAACTTGACTGCAAATGAATACTATTTCTGCCAGTTGTGGAAACACAAGCGTTCCCTCATATCATCATCATCGCTAATGTTGCAGGGCTGTATTTACAGCTCATTTCATTTAAGCTGTCAAATGATCTGGCAGTGACTGCAGGCTGAAGGAAGTCTTCAGTTCATATCATGCTTCGATGGCGCTAACACTGTGAATGCCATGAACCTGATGATGTAAATTCAGTGTTATCCTTCACTGAGAACATAAACATATGCTTGCTGGAGGAAGATTTCTTGAAGTAAAAGTCAGGCAAAAATGGACATCCATGACAAAAACATGTACTGGAGGAGATCTGGTAACATGTTAGCTGCTGAGGTTCAAGCATCAGTCCAGGTGGGATACGCACCGGCAATGGATGCTCGTATTGATGAAAAACCACATCCATTAGTGCGCTGACGTTCCTCAGTCAGGCATAACAATGTCGACCACAATGCTCTGTTGTTTTCCACCCATTACTGTCTGATGTGATCACTGTCAGGGGTGGGTCTAGGATTTTTTTTTAATTTTAACCTCGGTGGGCTGCATTTTATGCATGACATCTGTGCACATCTTATTCAGCAAGAGCTCTATACATTTCAGTCCTTTTTCCTCACTGGTTCCAAAACATGCAAAATAACATAAAGAGGTTTATCTTGCAGCGTGCACCCTTTAGTATCAAAAGATTTATATAAATGCTCCTTCACATGTCAAACTACCTCATTCAGATCACACCTCTTTACTGCCTCATAGTTATAAAAAATAGATTCACATTGCCATCAGAGTTAAAGCAAAAGTCCTGAACAGAATCCTTCCCAAGGTTCCTTCCCATATGACACAAATGCAGCATCACTATAGTTACAAGACATGTTTGTCTCGAGTCGATCAGATTCCTGCTGAATCCAGTGGCCCTCTGGTTTATTCTCTTGAGGGATGAGGCAGGTGTATATTTTCCTTCCCAACTGCAAAATTCTATGAGAGAAAAAAGGGAATGACAGGACAAAAGTGACTCAGAGATGTAGGGTGCGTACAAGGTTAAACAACACTTGCTCAACTTGCCTGACACAACATCACAAAAGACATGACGAGCACTTCAGTAGTCTCAAATAATCACCTTGGTATTGACATTTAGAAAGATGGAAAAAAAAAAATCCAGAATACTGCATATAAATTTCAATCTCTACCCACCAACCAAAGTGACTTGATATTTCTATGGAAAGTTTAAAAAAATCTATATTTTAAAGAAAAATGTGGAAAATACAAAGGCCATACAGAGAACATCACAGTGCATATTAATATCAGGTTGCTGCTAAAGACTGTGATAAATACAAGAGTTTTACTCATTACAAATACTTTTGAAAGAAATTTTGAAAACGATTGTACCCATTTCTGTGATAATGCTGGTTAAAACACCAAACATGCCCAATGTTTGGTGTTTTTGGACCACTGTGACACATTTAGTTTTCAAATACTGGACAGTGTATTAAAACCCTGCTCGAAATCTGTCGCCTGGCAACATGAGTGAATTTCGCCAATGAAACAAGAAAAAGGACAGGGTACTGTATTTGCTCCGTCTCTAGCTTGCTACACAACATCTTCCCGAAACCAAATGTTTGGCTGCATTTCAAAAACATCCTGCAACTATCCCCTGAAACACATACAGACACTGGATCAGATGGGGAATGTATCCATGTCATCATGCTGCTGCTCAGTATCACTTCTCGAAATTCTAAATCTGACTCCACTGGCTAAATATACGATCACATGTGCACCGAACCCTACATCACCCACCGTCACGTGCTCGTGCAGCCATGCTGGAGGCTCGCTGATCGAATGTGAAATGTATGTATCTTCATTTTAGAGCTGCTACACCGTAGAGCTGCAATTACCCACTGATGCCTGCTTACTGCCAGGCAATCAGCACTCCATTAGCCCCTCCACATTCAACCCTCAGACACACAAATGGGCTGACACCCACAGACACACATAGGCTGACAGACAGTTGTACCTGCCCCCGCGTTTTTTTGCTTTTTTTTTGGTCAATCTTCCCTGTTTTTCAGTCTCTTCTAGCATCTTTCTCCACCATTAAAATTACACCACTTCCCCAGCTTCTTCTTCCTGCCTGGCTTTTTCCATCTCAAACGTGCTCTAAGCAGAGGAAACAGATCATGTAATATTTTTGCTTGAGGTACAGTAGAGAATAAATGTGTTATTCATGGCCAAAGGCATTTCTATCATGTTAAGTGGGAAATCTGCCACACAGAGGTGAATGGGATGAAGGTGGTGGTGAAATGAACAGAAACAGACACACATGCTCTCTCTCGCACGCACACACACACACACACACACACACACACACACACACACACACACACACACACACACACACACACACACACACACACACACACACACACACACACACACACACACACACACACACACACGAGAAACATGTTTATGAATCAGAACACACCACTACAGGCAGAAACGTCACAAACATACTCAGAAATATTGAGATAAATGTATGAATCTGCTTTCCTGGTTAAAATAGTAAGTCTCTGCAGGAAGCAGCATTGTGCGTTCCAGTTCACAGCTTTAGACTGATAAATATTCCTGTTGCCTTGTGTGTTCTCTCTTCAATTTCTAATCCAGTTGAGCACACAGGCACCATTCCCCGCAAGTGTATTTTCCACCCACAACACATATTACTTTCTTGATCAGCCATACACTCACAATATTGTTGCCACCTGCCACCCTTCAAACTCTCAGGAGAAGCAACGTCCTTCATTTTGCCAACTTTAATTGACATTCTTTAGAGGAGTTGTGGACAAACATGTAGCCCATGGTGTCAACATTTATCCTGAAGAGTTAGAGACAAGATGTGGGGAAAGAAATTAGCTCATCAGACAGACATGATGTCTGTATGAAAGCAAAAAACATACACAAAACAAAGTTTAGCATCTTTTCACCTGTTTTTCTAAACATATTTGACAACTGGAAAGATTTTCAGTCACACACATCCCTGTTCAGAGGAAGTTACGAAATTCTATCATTCACCAGTGTCTTTGTATGTCATTTGTCCATCCGTCATCCATCCATCCATCCATGCATGCATCCATCCATCCATCCATCCATCCATCCATCCATCCATCCATCCATCCATCCATCCATCCATCCATCCATCCATTCAGATGTGGTGCTTTGTTAACATTACCTGAATGCTTTTGAAACATTAGATTATAATTTATTTAACCGTTGGACTGTTTTTTTTTTCTAGTTTTCATGCTCTCCACAGCAAATTAATGAAAATGTCTCAAATATGGCCACCAGTGTGTATCCTATTGATTCAGAAATAATAGATTCTACAAAGGATGGCTGCTTTATGAAGAAATACACAGGAAAATTTTGATTAATTATGTTTACACTGGAACTGAAATCCCTGATAAATAAAGGGCAGGAATGGTATTAGGTTTGCACTTTTCTACAGTGTTCATTCTTGGTATTACTGATGATGATGATGACTGATGATTTTAAAATAATCCATCCATCTAGAATCTATGACTGCCAGTCATCTGGATGGGATAATTATCACCTATGTGTAGTTGCTGATTGTAAGTTAGTAACATGCTAATAACAGGCTACTTGAAAAGGAAATCTATGCTATTGGTTGCTCTATTCTTCACTAGATTATAGTCAGCTAAGGGTTATCGATGGAGTAACAATATAGCAACACTGAAGAGATGTCTCCACTTAAGGGAAGGATGCATTGCTCATCTTTGGAGTTCAACACAATCTATTCCAATGTCTATGGTCAACATCAGAAACAATGTTTCTGGTCAAGATCAGAAACAGGTTGTTACTAACTGTGTTAGAAACAATTTTATAGTTTTGGAATTTCTAATTTCTAGCCTTTCATCCTGTACATCCTGTTCCAGGTGTCCCTCCTTCCTCCTCTGGTTCCTGGCCTGACAGTAGACAGCTTTGACCTTCATGTGTTCCCTCAACTTGGTGTCAGTTACATCTACAGTATAAGTAGGACATCATTGGCCACTGCTCATCCTGGTTCTCATTAGTACATCTCTTCTTCAAAATGTAGGCTGTTGAAGGAGGCAGTGTTCGGTCTCTCTGCCAACTCTGGTCTGACTAACAGTGGAGTCTACAGGGTGCGATGTACCACTGCCATCGACAATAATGGTGGGGGATTCCATGGTTACAGAAATGACATTAAAGTCAGCTTTGTCTGTGTCCTTCAGTCCGTGCTTAAGTGTGTGTCTTACGTTGTCTGCTCATGCAACATCTATTCAGAAGTTTTTGGTCTACAAAGGCATAAAAAAGTCAAACCCAACAAAACGTGACTTTATTGGAGAGGGAGAACTTTACAAGAAAACTGTGACAATTTCAATCTCTTCTGGGGAAGGAGATTAGACCACTAAAATAGCCAGGACTCCAACCACTTACATTAGTAAGTATGTCTGTGGGAAATAATGCTGAATTAATGTGATAGTTTCCTTTTTAATGCAAGGTCCATTTCTTATTAAAAATGACTTGATTACTTCTAAACAACATGATTTTTAGTTTTTAATTGACATCCCGTTCAAGCCAAATGAACACAGCCAGCTGGAGGAATTATGTCCTCCTGTGAAAATGATAGTTTCAGTTTGCAATGCCATGTGGTCGAGCTGGTGCTCTTGCAGCTGTTTATAAAAATCACTTTAAATACAGTTTCCTGTCAATGAGTTCTTAAGCTTTTGGGTACTTAGTTTCGAAAATTCATGTCATTGATCCAGACATCCTTATTGTCATTTGTTGTCCTCCAAAACCCACATCATCAGAATCTTGACCTGATGATGTCAAACACCATGGAATAGGTACCAGATTGACTGATATGTGTGTATCTGATCAATTTTGCAAATGTTTGTGTATAAAAGTGCACAGACAAAAATAAAAATACTGTTGCAACACAGATTTATGGACACTGCAGCACATCTCAGAGTTGGCAAGCCAATCTCATCTAACTGCCGTAAATGGAACATTTAATGAGATGGTTGACTCATTTAATATCAATTTAGTACACTAAATACTGTGAAGGTGAGAAAGAGAACCTGTTATAACTTGGATCACAAGCTCATTTTGAAAGGACATACACAGCAGCCCAGAAAACAATATCAGAAAGCAGGACTTTTTATTCTTTAAACTTGGCTATTCTTTAAACTCCAGGGTCATAACGGAGGGTGGAGGGAAGCCCACATTGTTCAAAACTGATTTTGACTTGTTCAGCCTCTGAGCCCTGGTTTAGTCTGTGACCTTCACAGTCAATCAGCTCCTAGAAAATATGAGGGATATGACACATCCTTTGCAAACCATTCATCTTCTATAAATGCCCACTTTTATGACAGTATACAAGGAAACAAGGGCAGTCTCGTCAAAATTCAGTTATTTCAAACTTTAAACTCAGATTCTATCAGAGATCAAATCCTCTTTATTGCTTTGAGCCTTTCGTTGTCGATTTGTCTGAAGCAAATGTTATAATTGTTTCAACATGATAAAATGTTACTAATGCTATTGTAGCTAAAAGATCCATGCACTGTTAGGTGAGGTAATCAAGAAAACGAAATGGAATATTCACAGCTATACTGATGAAACACACATATATGCATGGAGTGGACAAAAGCAAACCAAGCCAACCACGGGTTGATTGCGTCAGGAATACAAAAAGAACATAACCATGACACAAATAAAATGAAACAAAACAAGAAAATTAAAAAAAAAAAAAAAACTTATCTGAAGTGACTTTTTTATTTAAGTGAGAAGCAACCCCTTTTATTTTCTATTAATTTTAAAATTATTCAATAATAATAATAGTAATATTAATAATAATAACAACAACAGCAATAACAAAAATATGATAATAATAATAATAAGGAAGAGAATAAAATCAGTTACAAAATATACGTACAGACTCTTGAAACAATAGAGAGAGCAGAGTGTGATTGGTTGTTTATTGTGAACAATATCTGAATACGAACACTACAGTTATGAGAACCGCTTTAGTCCACTGTGACAACATGATAAGCTTCCCTGACATGTTTAGTTTATACAGTAGGTTTTAAAGTTCTGCTCTCTTGAGATCAGTCATGCTGCTGTAATATTCATACTAGACAGAGGGCTTAGTTTCAAAAGTCTTTTCTTTTCAAAGTATAGTTTGTATATTCTTGTCCCTTGGTTCACAGTGGCTTTGTCTCTTTGTGTCTGTGTATTGAACAGATAATTACAAGTTCATTCATTCAGTTTGACTGCCTCCGCTGAGAAATGTAAATACTAAACATGATACCCCTGGAACACCTTTAACCACAGAGCCAGAAAAAGAAATTTAAACTTTTGATTTTTGTGTTGTTGACATTCTTACCCTGAAGTAAATTCTATTTTCCCCCGATGGTATGATTGTGAAGTGCATATATAGTATTTCTCTTTGCTTTGTTAACTCAGAAAACTGATGCTATGGTTCTATCATGTCACTCTGTGTGAAAAAGCAAGCTAGGACACCTTTGAAACAAGTAACAGTGAAAACAGTACAAAATCCATCTATCCATCCATATATCTATCACAACATGCAGCCTATTACAACTAACATTGAGTGAGAGGTTGGGGTAGATTGGGGATAGGATGCCGGTTCATCACCATTCATGCTCACATTCACATCTAGTAGTTTAGAGCCCCCAGTCAGCTGTAATGAATCTTTTTTTGGGGGGACACCCAGAGTGTCAGATATGAAATCACACCCGTTTAGTAGACAAAATATGAAACAACACTTTTTTTTTGGCAGAAAAATATCAGTATTTTTAGGTTTGACAGTGGCGAGTCATGACTGTGTCTTCACTACATCTCATATCAACAGTAAAATTATTTCACACTGAATTGAGCAACTAAAAGACTTTTCAGGTGTCATTTGATATTTTAAAATAGTAATTTTTAAACAGACTTGCTTGTCTAGATGTGCAGGAGGGGACACCGTCCTTGTTCCTGTCTCTGAGGATTTAATGGTGAAAGATGAAGTATCATACTGTCTTTATTTTGGATATTGTTGTCTTCATTTACCACCATAATCAGCAACATAATTCTTTAATTCAAGCCAGTATGAAGTTATCACAACCCCATCCAAGTCACTTGATTTTGCTTTACTGTTCAACTGTAGATATGCAACATGAGCTTCATGTTCCTATTGGATTCCAGATCACAATAGCAGAACAGACCAATCCATTAAGTGTGTTCCTTGCAATATCAATATGTCAAGTTAGAAACTCTTCTCGTTCATATTTCAGACAAATTTCACTCCTTCCGCAGCCCCTTCTATTCTTTCCAGAGACACAAGCAATGTAAATAATTACTTATACCATTCACAATTAAAAACAAAAACAAAAAAACAGAGAAAATCGACTCCCACACAAGCATTTCATAAAACTACCACCCTGTCAAAAATGAGCTGCATTTGTGAGTGCAGTTTTCGATCCGTGTGTCAGTTGCCGCTTTAAGTAGTAATTAGGTTGTCAGGGAGTGGAGCATGTGAGAAAAATAAGCACTGCACACGCACCACACACACACACACACACACACACACACACGCACATGCACGCGCACGCACACACACTAGAATGGACAGCTGGTGGTTGGAAGAGTGATTATGAGAAAGCTGATGGCAGCAACAACTGGGTGTCTTCACTCTGCTCTACCAAAGACATATCGACTCTTCTATTGACTTTCCCTTTTTAAATCTGACACATCATTTAAATCTACATTTGTATCAATGCTGCTTTTTTTTAACAGTCTTGTTACTATCCACTGATGTTTTCTCTGGGGTAATTATCTAACCTCTTAACAAAAATTGTTTAGAGGCTAAACAACAAGCCCCACACTACTGAAATGTAACAAAATTCAGGAAGTTGAGATCAACCCTCATACTCTTCAGT
This sequence comes from Antennarius maculatus, assembly GCA_013358685.1. Taxonomy (NCBI): domain Eukaryota; kingdom Metazoa; phylum Chordata; class Actinopteri; order Lophiiformes; family Antennariidae; genus Antennarius; species Antennarius maculatus. The sequence goes on from CM023628.1 coordinate 5,627,954, forward strand.
GCATTGTTACTTGACTTTGGGTTGAAGAAAAGTAAAAAAGGCTGTGAATAAATGATAGTGATGCTGAGAAGAATACGAGAACAGAGACAAACAAAAACCCTCATGAGCAAACAAACAGAGAGAGAAACCTGACACTCATTTGGCAGGGACCGGCTCACCTTAACAAGAAGAATAAAGTACAACAGTAAAGGGATTTGAAGCTCCATCACTCACCATCACCCACGACTCTTGTTAAGCCCCAGACATGAGCCTCATACAGAGCGGCTTACTAGCATCCCACAACTCCACTTAAAACACTGTCCTTAAGAGCGCCGGTATGGTGGAGACGAAAATACAAAGAGTCTTGACAACAACATAAAAACACAAATTTACACATTTCAGGTGATGAAATGCAGGCAGATCAACACACTTGTTTATGAGTAAATGTAAAAGCATTTTTTTTTAACCCAGATTGTTTTAGTCCACAGATACATCTACTTGAACATGCAAGGAAAAGTGTTTTTAAACATTACAACAATATTTGTTGCTATTTCATTTTAGTCAGAATCTAAACGTAAGGTGCATTTTGAAGTGCGCATTCATCTTTTGCATAATCTTTATCACTCTGTCTTTGGTTGAATCAACCACTTTGCAATCCTGATATTTACAGTATGAGATAGTAACACAACAAGCTGTCATCATAACACAACAGTCGCCTGCTCTGGTAGAATGTTTTGACCTCTATTGAGAGTAGAGAGAGTAGAGTAGGGTGGAACTTTATTGATCCCTTAAGGAGGTTCCGTCAGGGAAATTAACTTCTCCATCACACTACACACAGCACAGTAAGTACACAAAAACACAGAAAAAGCACACAGAAAACACCAGCACATAGAAAGTAGTACCAACACCAAATAGAAAGAGTAATAAATAACCCATCAAGAATATACAAATAGAAAGGCATAAATAGGCATAGGAATAAAAAGGCATAAATAAACAGACCTAGTTAGGAGTGGGTAGAGTGAAATGTCTATTGCAACCTTTTATCCCCATAAATCATAACCCTTTTCCTCCCATGAACATATCATCCATTCCCTCTAGAGATCCAACTGGGAAAATGGGAAACAGTTTTCTGATTGGTGACCTCAGTCTCGCAGCAGAGACTTATGCACCCGCCACTTTCTATACATGCAAATATGATATAATGTACAAATGGATTTCAAATGTTTCTTTCCTGTTTGTTAGATCATTTTCTGGAAGATAAAGCCCAGATTTACCATACCAGATGCAGTGGCCGGGTGATGCATCTGCTATGACAAAAATACACTCGCCACTAATTGGAGAGGGAATCATGGGGTTGAGATTAAGAGCAGCAGATATTTTGGGCCAATCAGTGCCCAAGGAACCTTTCAATCATTAACCAGTACACCTGGACTGACCCAAGGGATCCATGGCAGGAGCTAGCTTAGCCCAGCATGGACTTAAGGCACCTCCTGGCTAGTGTCCATTTACAAAATAATTAAATGGACAAAATGACCAACTACTTACTGATTTATTAGGCTACAGACTACAAGACCCCAGCAAGATGAGGAAAGGATGGCCGTGGACCGACATCATTGATGCTCTGGGGTGAAAAGTAGTCACTGTTTAAGAAAAAAAAAGGAAATCAAGCACTGAGACCTGATCATTCAGATCACAATTAGTGGTGGCCTGGTTCATATGGCGATGTTCTTCATGTCTTACATTTTCTAGGACACACTGAAGGACCACCTACTCGCCTGATTTCCTTTGAGAAACATCAAGAAGTCAAATTGAATTACACAATGTCTGATTTTCACTTGTTTTTCTCTAATGCAAATGATGTGTTTGGGTTCACTTTCCTGCCAAAGCAAGCAGCAGATGTTTGTGAACAACTTGTTTCAACCACCAACAAACTACAACAAAATGTGCAAGTTTGAGAACTGTTAGTATAATTAAAAACAGACAGACAGACAGACAGACAGACTTCCTTTTATTGTCATTGCACAGAAACTCAGAACAGTTAATCTGGCAACGATATGTCGTTGCTTGGCAACCGGAGTACACGACATTGTTTGCATCGCTGTTTCTATAGTATTAGGAAACACAAGTAGTGTGAAGATTGACATAGACAGGGTTAATTGTTATATACATTATGAGTCTTATAGTAAACTTTAAGAAATACAAAATATTGCACAGAGCCCAAGGCCCGGGGCTCCAGGCCCTTGCATGTAAACTTGAAATGTTGAAAATGTTGACCATGAGGATGACAGTAACGGTACTTAGCAACTAACATCAGAGAAGAATATTGCACATTGGAATATTGTAAAGGGATGCAGAAGTACAGTTTGAAGTATAGTTTGTGATCATGAACGGACAGGGGGTGATTTATCTGGCATTTAGCAGTCTAATGGCCAGGGGAAAGATGTTGTTGATGTTCAGGAGCAGGTTGTTCCTCCTACACCATTCCCCCAGACGTTGCACCTCGTCCCTGTAGGCCAGCTCGTTGTCATCTTGAATGAGGCCCACAACTGTTGTGTCATCCGCATATTTCAGGATTTGGTTTGTTTTTGTACCATGGACGACAGTCATGGGTCATCAGGGTGAACAGCAGGGGGCTCAGGGTGAACAGCAGATGACACTGGAGGTGTTGTTGCCCACTCAGACTGGGTTCTGTTGGTGAGGAAATCCAGCAGCCACTTTGCATACCAGGTCCTGGGGGATGATCGTATTGAATGCTGAACTGAAGTCCAGAAACAGCATCCTCACGTGGCTGTTCTTCTCCTCCAGGTGCTCCAGGCTCAGGTGGAGAACAGTGGAGATGGCATCGTCAGTGGAGCGGTTTGGCTGGTACGCAAACTGGAACGGGTCGAATGAAGCAGGCAGTATGGACGTAATGTGGTCCTTAACCAGCCGCTCGAAGCACTTCATGATGGTGGATGTTAGTGCAACAGGGCAGAAGTCGTTGAGGCAGGAGATGTTTGATTTCTTTGGCACTGGAATGATAGTGGCTGACTTGAAACATGGGGGGGACGATGGCCTGGATGAGTGATGTGTTGAAGATGTCAGTGAACACGTGGGCCAGCTGGTCTGCACACTCCTTGATCAGTTGTCCTGGGATGTTATCAGGACCAGCAGCTTTCCGTGCGTTGACCTTTCTCAGAGCTGTCTTCACAGCAGTGCTTTCGAGCCTAAGGACCTGGTCATTAAAACTTAATAAACTTAGCAGCATATTCTAAACCACCCAAGCCATGCTCTTATAATTGCAGCATTTAATATAACAGTTTTTTTTTCATTCACAGAAGATTAAAAATGAGACATTCTAATAACATTGTTGTAATATTTTTTAAAAACTCTATACAGTCATTTATTTCTTTATTTGTGCGATGAAGAATTATGTTGTGCTCAGCTGACAGTTTTACATCATGTCACTTTATGCTGCATATAAATTATTCTAGTATTAAGGTTTTTGTACACACTTGACTAAAAGGTTTTTATCTGTATCCTTGTTTCAGTTACTGAAGAAGGAGGAGGAGGAGGAGGGAAGGATGCCCAGCATCCAGTAGCTGAAGCTCCTCAGTCTGCCTTTCTCTTCTGATTAGGATCACAACAGCAGGAGGTTGGAGGGAATAAGAGGACGGGCACGAGGGGGAGGCGCAGGAGACAATAGAGGGCGTCAGGGGAGCTCTCAACGAACACACACCAGTTGACTCTGCTGCACCTTTCACAGTGGGAGCTGTCAATCTAATTATGGGGACAGGGTAGCCATAAAGACATACGCAGAAAACTGCCACTACTGCACTTAACTGCATCCCTCTGCCTACACAAGCTGCTCATACACATCTTGTAATACTCATGTGCGCCCCCTCAGACACTGCAGACATTTTGAAGCTACACACTCTGCCAGCACACACCTGCACGCACCTATGAAGACAGCTTCAGCATGATCTGTATCACCACATCCATGCATAACTTGTTGAGAGAACCACAGTGACAACATATGCAGCAGGGGGGGGGGAGTGAAATTTTCTACAGCTAATCAAGACATGTAACGCTGGGATTTCCTACACATAGCCAGACACTTCAAAGCCTTGGTGTTGTGTGTTGCTCGCCTGTCGTTGTTAATTCCTCTTTCAAATACTAGAACAAACCCTTTGAACAACATTCCTTTTTCATTCTCTCTCTCTCTCTCTCTCTCTCTCTCTCTCTCCATCTCCTTCATCTGTCTTGGTAATCCACGTCGTTCATTGCATTTTGTTGACTGTGAAGTCAGCTTCATTATGTTCTTCATGTGAGCGCAAGCATGTTTGTGTGCGTGTGTTACTTTTTTGTGCACTGCATGACTGTAATAATCTTATCCTGGGGAAAGAGTCACAACATCTATTTTCTGCCATCCTACACAAACATGGCGACTTCTTCTGTTCTCGGTGGGATAAACAAGGAGAACACACACGAGTAATCACATTGGATCTGAAATGGTTTTCAGCATTGAAACAAAACTCGGTGTTAAGAATTGATTGCTCTAGAGTGCATAGGTGGTCACAGGAGCAACTAAAACCCTGGAGGCAGCACCAGTGTTCTGCTCCAGACATGAGTACTCTTTCCTATTCTTCCATTCTTCCTTTCTAAATATAAGTAGATCAAAAGTGTACTTTGACCAAAACTGCATTTCCCACAATGCTTTAATTAAGCTCATTTTAATTCTGACAAAAAAGTTTTGAACTAAGTTAATGTCCTAACTTGTGCTGTCATTTTTCTTTATTTTCTTGGATAGTTTGATCCTTGATTGATGGAGTTCTATGGGTTTCATAACCTGACAGATTAAAATAAATATCTTATATAACAGAAACACAAACATATTTTTCTTTAATAAGTAATAAATTTAGAATTATTTAACATTAAGGATTAGTCACATTTATTTTACATTCAATTGACTTACATTTCGTTACACTTATAAGTGACATCTGGCCCTTTGAGGACAGCCATTATGCTGATGTGGCCCTCGGTGAAAACGAGTTTTACAACCCTGGAGTAGAGTTTTAAAATCTGGTTTCCTCCTTCCCATATAGCACACTTTTTGAAAAATGTTTAATGATCAACCTATAACCTATAACAATAATACAAACTGTCAAGTCAATCTATCAGGGGAAGAGGAAGAAGCAGCGCAAATCAAAGATGGTCATTAATGGGAGAAATGATGTGCATAAATGTTAAGTATCTGTAAATGACCTTGAAAATTGTTTAAAACCCACAGAAATATTTGATAAATGTAGACACAAGCTAAAATGTAATTAGATTGTTGGATATACTTTCAAAATTTACCCAGGCTATTCTCATGCAATTTTGGGTAATACGCATTTATTGTTTAAATGTGTTTTTTTCTTTCTTTTTTTTTTTTGTTCTGTCATGTAAATGAGGGAGTTGATAACGGTAGCAGCAATAGGCTTGATAGAACAAATCCTTCATGTTATCAAGAGACATCTAAGCAAACCAGTCATCAAATCATATTCTCAGCAGGAAACAATTCTGCTGCCAAACTTATCTGGGAACTGAATATTGTGTTCATTTAATAATGTAAAATCATTTGTGATAATAATTCGGACCATAACATATCTACTGATGACATGACAAGTGATGTCCTATTTCTGAAGAATAGGAATTCAACCTATACTACTTGTTTTAGGGTTGGGGTTAAAAAGAAGAATTGGGACTTGACCAAAGACTCATCTTGAAGACCAGGACTTTAACTGATGGAAATTTAAGTTATACCAAAGCAGGTACTGAAACCTAAAAAACAGTTTTTCAGTCTCTGAACCAGATATCAAATTAATCAAGCCATCCCTCCAATAAGGCCAATGGGAGAAGGGGTAGCCTCACAAACGTCTCGTCCAAATTGGTGTGTCTTGCCCACTTGATCAAAAGTTAAATGGGCTGGCAGTTTCAATTCATCCATCCATCCATTTTCTTGAAGGCAAGACGACCTCATCTTGTCTTCAGATGCTTTTCCGTCTTGTGAGTCATGGGTGTTGCTGGAGCCTATCCCAGCTGATTATGGGAGAGAGGCGGGACACACCCAAGACATGCCGCCAGCGCATCACAGGGCCAGTTTCAATTCAGTTCAGTTTCATCTGTTTAATACTAGATCATAACAACAAATTATCGAAAAGCACTTTCAAAATATGGCGGGGAAAGGCCTGCTCTTATTGAACCCAACCTGACCCACATGAGCAAGCACTTTGGCTGTGGGGACAAGGAAAGAAATTCCCTTTAACACATCGGAAACCTTGAGAAACCTTATGTTGACTATCCACTTTTAGTGGATAGCCAACTGCCTTGACCTGAGAAAGAGAGAGAGTGAGTCAGTGACATATTTATTTTTTAATTTATTTATTCAGTTATATCTTCTTTCCAGACATGTTATTACAACATATTTCACTTTCATCAGTGTTGAAACATCATCAACAACATCTGAAAAGAAAAAAAAAGGATTAACGGGTAGAAGCCATTCGCTTGTAAGATTCCCGTCCCCTAAATCATCAACAAAACATCTCTCTCATTAGAATATGCAATCAACAAACTCAGACATTAAAAGTCTTCAACCAGCTCATACATTGAATTTTGACAGACGTTCATACCCTTATCCACTTATCCCTAGAGTATAACCATGTTTACATTCTTCCTAGGAACACAAGGTGTGTTAACATCATAGATAGTCAAATCTAGACGTTGACCTTGCCAGTGTTCTCCACAAGAATATAATGATCATAAGGTTTCATCACAAGGTTTGATCATATTAACCTCTTCCAGCAGACAGTGTTTATACAAGAAACCAGTTTCTTGCAGACACTAACAGTTTCACATGGTATTATATTGTCAAAAGATATCAACATGCTCTTTAAAGTCTCAAAGTTAATGTTATCCCATGTTATCACAAACACATGTTTTTTTTTGTTTTGTTTTTTTGTTCATTAGTCCATGTTTTCTGACATCAATGATGTTGACTTTTTCAACTGTTCCATGTAATACTTGACGTGTCCAAACTTGTAGAGTTCCCAATATTGAAGTGACTCTGTTGTACTGATCTTTGGTGTAGTAGAATTCTTGTCCGTCTTTATTGCTCATATTTCACCAACTCCTCTGCACTCCTGATTGTTTTCATCTGGTCTGGAGAAAGGCCCTTTGTGTTGATGAAGATCCTACAGTTATTCATCCAGGTGTTGTCGGTCAGCCCATTCTTCTTCAGTTGTCGAGCTTTTTTAGCGATATCAGCATTCTTTTTTGTGAGATTCTCATTAATGTAGACATTTTTTCCTTTCAGTTTGAAGCCTTGTTTCAGAAGAGCAATTTTGTGTTTACGATTGTTGACTTTTATCAGCACTGCAGGTGGTCTCCTACCTCCAGATGGTAGTGGGTAACATGCCTCAATCTGCTCCGGATCTATAGATATCTCCAGATCGCATAGAAAGAAAAATCAGTAACAGGTTGTTCAGACCTTGCAGATTGCTTTTTTTTTTTTTTTAGTGATGTAATTTGGGAATCAACCCATGGAGCTACTATTTATGGTTTTATTTTTTCAATTGTTAACAGAGCATTGGAGTCAAGCGCTGTCATCATCAAGTCCCCACCCCCACCTACGTGATGATCTATTTGGAAAGGATGACAGTTACCACAAGACTCTTCATTTATGTTTTCAAAGAGTTTAGAGCTGATGGAATCAATTCCTTGAAATTAGCCACAGTGTCACCAGGCACACATCTAGTCAAAGCAGTTTTGCCTGATGGTATTCGGTACAATAACATTTATTCAAAATAATGAATTTGTGAACTGATTAAAAAAGGGTTCTGTGGAAATATAATTTAGTGATCCGTATTAATACCAATTGTGAGAACAAGGTCCGAGGTGTGATTAAAGCTTTTTGGGGTTTCTTTTCTTTGTGAGAGAAGCCAATTGAGTCAAAAAATGAAATGATTGCAGTATTAAGGCAGTCATCATTGGCATCATCATCATCTGCTCCAAGAATGTTGAAATTTCCCACTATAAGTATCATTTCTGTTTTGAGCATTGAATTAAATTCTGACATTTCAAATTGAAAATTGCTTCCAAAGTGTTCTTGGTTATTGGACTTTTCCTCCTTTCTCCCGTCTCTCATCACTAAACCTAATGAACAGCCTGTTGGACATCAGCCCGGGCACATCATCATTTGAAAGTTGTAAGAAATCTGAAAGAATGGTGCAGCTGCAATCACAAGTATTACACTCCCCTTGAGTTATTTACTCACCAGTAGTACCGGTGCAGGTGGTGAATCTTGTCTCTTCGGCGCTGTCAGTCTCCAAATAGATACTCTGGAGAGAATGGCCAACAAAAAATTGTTCAAATACTGTGAAAAGTAGCTAAAATAATTTGATGATATGGATTATAATATTGATATAAAGCTCTTTCAAGCACCAGATACAGTCAGTTTCCAGCTGCATGGATTGAATAGTAGCAGTTTAAACCAGTTATTTTCACTGCAACCAAGAAAATGAAATCCCCTGCTTCAGTTCTTCATATCATCTTGAAACAGATCATTCCTGTTAAAGGATATCTAGCACTCAATCTCAGGCTATGTCTCCCTGGAACCAAAGTAATAAAAAAATATTCTAACGTGATTATCAATACATATGTATGTACATGAACCGAATGAAAAGTATTCTAAAGTGGATGGATATATTATTCTATACCATATATCCATAGCAAATTTTATCATTAATGGTTTGACAATGTTCACACAGTTTAGGTAATACACCATCATCTGACTCTTGTAATAACTATGAACTGCCATTGATAAACAATGAGAAATCTGCATTGAGTTTGTTTTCTTCCACTTTAAAGACTCAACATCTTCACACTCAGTTCAGACTGATGTATGTAGTTCATGATTACAAATTTTTAAAAAGGCCTTCCGTATTGAATTTTTGACACAGCAAAAACATCAATAAATACATGAAAGTCTTTGATGTACACAATATATTGCATTGTCAGATATGGAGCAAGTATCAAATGAATTAAATTTAGTTAATTTACATCTTAATGGAAAAAACTGTGCATGATACAGGACATAAACTTCGTCCGTCTGTGTAAAATGTGGCCCCTTTTTGGCCCAGATTCAGAAAAAATCATCCTTGTTGTAAAACTGATTTTCAAAGTTGGTGAAATTTCACTCTGTCAGTTGCATGAAAACTGATTAGAACACAGATATTCTATAAAAATAAAATGATTCGGTGGCAACACAAACATGAGAAAGATTTATAAAGTAGATAGAAGATGTTTTTTTTCCCATTGTTCCTGTTGCAACTTGACTTTTCTTTTCGCCAAATCTATTTGTAATTACTGTCAGAGCCACAACCAAAATTTGTGGTCTCAAAAAAATCTGAGTAAATATTTTATAGTTGCGTGTTGTGATGCAGAGAAGAGAGCTGTTCTATCTTATTCTGAAAAAATCTGTTGACGTTACGGACAGAATGAGAGAGAAAGGTGTGTTGAATGAGTTCAAAAATAAAACCGGTGAGTCACAGGGAATAAAGCCAAGTGGAGAAAGAAAGAGGAGAAAATTATGGTTCAAAAATAAATATGATAGTCATCGTAAGGATGAGGCTAATGGCTTTCTCTTGTTCAGCGCCATTCTCTGTGAAACACATCCCCGTTCACCTCATCTTAGTTTAAATGCTCTAGATACTTGTCACGACCCAGTGCTTGAAAACAATGGTGTTTCGGTGTTAATAGGAAATCATTGCAAATGTAAAGTGATTTTGTCGTTGAGATCCCCTGTTTGTATGTGATTACAAATGGAGGGTGTGAGATTCGGGAAGGCTGGATGGCTTTCCTTGACATTTTGAACATGGCATATTAGCAATCATGGGATACCAGACCGAGACCGCACTCACACTCCATGCCTGACATGACATATGATAATGAGTTTTATGTGCACCGTTCCCATGCGTGACATACATCTCTGTCACATAATGATAAATGCTGGACCTCCCTTTGCTAGATTGATTTGTTTTAGTAGTTGTTCTGAGGTTTCTCTTCTAGAAGTCACATGACCTCATCAGCAATTAAAGCGCTGAGGAAAAAAAAATAGAACCACTTGTCCTGCAACAATGTAGGAGTTAATTTTTAAACATTAACATTTAAATGGCTTGCATGATTGAATGAACAAGTTTGAATGGCAATTTTAACACACAAGTGATTCCTCTAACCCCCTATCAGTGCTGATGTTGTCACAACATCACATCACAGGTACTTTGGCAATTATCCTTTCATTGTCGACAGGATTTACCAAACACTGGTCCATTAATGAGAGGCTGGACTGCAGTGTGACACAGTGGAGAGTAGCACTGCTTTTGGAACAAACTGCATACTGTAAAATAAAGATAATAATTTTTGCATCTTCGTCAGGCAAATTTATCATCTCAGTCCAAATAGATATAATTGCTTCTTGTATTGTTGTTAAGTGTAAGATGCATGCATTCCATTAGTGTCATGGTGTGGCTCTGCTCTCTGTTTAGCTCATTTCCTGTTTTATTTATAAAGTTTGTATTGCTGCTTTTATTTCATTAAGACTCACACTTTTCAACTGTGTCTTTGCATCAGTGGTAATGTTCTTCATAATTTCCAACATCGTATGTCCCCCATGACCCCATTAAGTTTCTTCATTTTATCTCTTTTACCCTTATATAATATTGAATTGGTTGTTTTGGTATTTTCTGTCTGTCAAATTTACTGTATGTTTTTCCTCGCTGTTATTAAACCGCTGAACTGTGTTTGTTGCCTCTGGCAAGTGTTTACTTCAGGGTCCTCACTCTTAATCTTCAGTAACATAACAGTACAAAAATATATAAACCAAAATATTTAAAGTTAGTTTTTATTTGGAAATTCGTATTTTGGAGGTTTTAATACACAATATTAAATTATATCAACATCAGTTCAAAAACAGGACCCAAATGCAGGCAAAACAATGTTGAGAACAGGGACATGTGGCTTATTGGTTTAATGAATAGACAACCTAAAAGATCAAGCAAAGACAAGAAAACAAAAAACCCCAACAATCCACAATGGAAACACAATCACCTGAATAAAGAAAAAGGAAATAAATACAAAAGGTATATTAATGCATATTAATGCATCTTCTATCTTATTTATATGCAGAATTGAAATGCATAGACTATACAGTACTGTATATCACTTACCATTCAGTGCAGCAATGCTCTTTTGTTTATTTTAGAATATCTGGCAACATTGAAAAGCAATTTCCTCTTAATATTTTGCTCCAATAAACTTCCATTTTTTATGAAAGTTGAATACCAATCAACTGTGTGCAGGTGTAGTGTTTAACAAGTGTGAGTAAATTGTTATAAAACAGCATTGATCTACTGGCCAATGCTTGTGCATGACCATAAATACAATCTACAAAAGTAATTATCTGTGACTATGTCAAGAATTATCTTTTTAAAATAACATGTTGCATGGATTTTAAATAGCAAGGACATTAATAAATGTAAGTATATTAGATTTACCCGGAAAGAGTTTATTTTATCAGATCTGTTTTTTGTCAGTCACCAGGTTGGTGTGGATTCCATTAAGCTATGAAGACCCTGGGTTCAATTATAAAATTGAGATGATGAAAAAAGACATGGTTGTTTCTTAATGCTACGAAAGCTGTGGCTACAGTAATGATGCATCTCCCATCCAGTGGAGAAACCACATCAGATCCCATCATACAGTATGTGAAGTGGTGCTGTCAGTGGTGTGCTGCAGCCCTGGGGATCAGCTGTGACAACTAGCTCCTGTATGGCACAGGTGAGGGTAAAGCACTTCTACACGCTGCACTCTGATGGCTCCTCAGATATTGCTGTGTGGTTGTGTTGTGAGTGAAACAGATGAAAAGACATTGAGTGTGTGGAAAAAAACAATGTTGGACTCAGATGGGGAAGGAGTCCACGTTCCAAATTGCTAGCTGTGCTTTGGTGGCTTGTGGCTGATCAAATGTGAAGCTACATTAAATTGATTGATGTATTGTGTAGTGCATGCGTGTAAATCGGGTGTTATGGGATATATATAAGGAAGTTTGCTCTGCGTTTTCTCTGTATGTGGGTCTGTCAGTGACTGTGTGTGCATGCATGTGCAAAATATTAGATTGTATTTCAAACTCCTTCCTGTCAAACAATAACCTGTAGGTCTGTGGTGTGTGGAGTGCATTTATCCCCTGACATGAACCGCCTGTCATTGGTCCTTTGCCTGTAACTATACTATAGTGCTTGAGGATAAAGGACTAAAATGACACCCTTCATATCGAGATCACACCACAGCTCAGCAAAGAAATCCCTCTAGTTTGTGTCTTCACACTGATAAATGGCAAGTCAAGGGTGGAGCAACACCAATATGGTTTGTGTGTGTATTTGTGAGTGTGCAACCTCTCTAATGTATCTGTTCAGTTTGAAGACATTTTCAGTAGTTTTCCTTCTTTGAGTTACCTGCTGTATTCTTTGGGTTTGCGTTGCCCCCAAAATTCATGCATTCATTCATTCATTTTCTTTCAGTGCTTCATCCGCTTGCGTAGGTCGTGGGAAGCTGGAGCCTATCTGTCTCAAAATGAAACAGGCTGTCAAACCTCACATTCACACAGATGTTCAATGCTGTTGCTATGTCTACCGATGTCACAAAGGTGGAACAATCAAATACAACACGAAATCCTTTGATGCAGAATGTCAGGACCCTGAAAATAGCCTCATGATTCTCACATCAGTAGCTTTCTAGATACTTCCCCAACCATTCCACTAAGCTTTGTGGATACTTGTGCAGTAGTTTATGAATATCATCATCGTCATCATCATCATCATCATCGTCATCATCATTATCATCATCATCATCATCAAGTTCCCACATTTTCTCTACTTGCAGCTTCATTCTGAGACCTTATGTGACGTGGAAGCCAGACATTAATATACATTAGATCAAGACTGCAGAGGCATAGTACAACATTTATTCACATCATAACATCACATAATAATTAATGAAGCGAAGCTGCTGTCCCTCATGCCTACACTAAATGGCACGGACAGTGGACGCAAACGTATGGTTTCTCCTTCAGCGGCATCCTTGGAGATAATTTAATATTTTTTTCATTAATGATGTATAATTCATCCAGTCACTTTCAAGCTGCTCTTAATTGGGTTGATCATTTTATCTTTTGCCTTTTACCCCCAAGTGGCCCAACAGGCAGCAACAGAGGACATCCCTCCTTCCTGTTTTGGGCCTATCTTAGGTTGTAGTCCGTGTATTTAGTCCTGCTTTCATCACGACCGCCACAGTTCTCCACCAGATAGTCTTTTGGCCTACCCTGTTTTCTCTTGCCCTCTGGGGTTCAGTGCAACCTTGTTGCGTTGTCATCCTTATCCACTTTCATCTCCTTGTCATAAGTCTAGTTCCCTCGCTATCTTGATTGCCTTCACTCAATAGTTCGTCATTTGCTATTTACGTTGATTACGGGCAGGTTCTGAGCATTTAGGGGTTATAATTTTTGATTTCTTTTGGCTGATTGTCAGGTCAATCTGTTGGGCAAAATCTCTGGTGAGATGATTTCTCTTGCATATGCAGGTGAGTATAGGACAAATAGTGCCGCAAAATATAAGTCTTCCATCTTGTACCTCTGTTCTGATCTTGTGTTGTTTGTCACTTCACCCAGTCTATGGCAACTAAGTGCTTGTTAGTTTCTGACCGTGTCCAGTGGTAGGCCTATTTATTCATATACACCATTACACATGTGCATACTTTATATATCCACAATCCATATATTCAGTGCAAAGCCGTACATTAGCTCCTCTTTCTATCTGATGAATAATGAGTTCGTGATTCAACTGATTTCCCCTTAATCACCTGCATTATTCCCAGTAAACAATTACTTCACTACAGGCCTGCCTGCTTTATTGCAGCATTAGCGTACAGTCCCCACCATGTGCTTACCAGAGAAACCATGATATAGAGAGAGTGTAGAGAGATGCAGATTAAGTATCACTTTCATAAATACAATGACAAGACACAATTAGAAGGTTTTTTTTTTGTTATGACACAATAGTAATGTCCTTTTTCCTGTTCTTGTTTTTTAAACCCATTAAAATTAACCCATTTGTGGCAGCTCTCAGCACACAGGCTAATTATGATCATAGCTGATACATGTGACTCACACCATATACAGCTGCTTCCAGCAGCACAAAAGTGGAGTGACGGAAACAGGTTTCATGTCAGATCTCCACTTTTGATTCTGCTTTTAATTGGGTTCCCTGCACACTCTAATGTATGCACTGTCACACTCAGCCAAAGAGAAATGAACAGAGTCGGTCCTTTCACATTGATTTCTGCCTTTCATTTTGCAGGTCCCGGCATCAAGGGGTATTTTACAAAGCGCTCTTTGTCACATGCTTATCGTCAAGAAATTGAAATTTTAACCATCCAACAAAGTCTGCTGAAATGCATTAACTGACATACTCAAGACCGATTGAACTGCAAACCGTTGCAAAATGTGTTGCAGGTCTTGGCTGCACATCCTTAAAACTGATTAGTGAACAGCAGTGTCTACCTGTAGCTCATTTGACCTGTACTCTCCCTTTCACCTACACTTCTGTGGATCTCAAATGCAAAACATGAAGCTTTCCTCTTCCCTCATCTCTCCCCCACCTACATCTACCACGTCCTGATGTTACATTTTCTCTTTTCCACATCGTTTATAGCAGTTGCTTCATCTCTTTGCAGACATATCATCCACTTAGTCATACTCCAAAGTATTTTGTCAATCAGAGAAGGTGCCTCGCCATTCCATATGCCGTCTTTATGCTTGACTGTGCGCCAACTTTTTTGTAATTGGATCATCTCTCTTGCAGCAGACCCAACATCTGTTGTTTGGGAGACTTTACTACTTCACACTCACCATTCACATCTGTTGGAACCAATGCATTTTTCTGTTTACTGTAATTTTGATCTTGAAAATGTACCTCCAAGGGTTCTGTTAGAAATGTTTGGCCCCTAACCTGACTTCTGATCTGTTGGTACAGCTCAGCTTTTTATCTGTCAAACACAAAAATACATGTCCAGTATTAATTCCACTGAGATTTATAGTGTTAATAAAAATCTGCATACATTTTCATAGACATTACCACAGTCATGAGTAAATAATTAAAAGGAATCATGATTGAATTAAAAGCTGCTTCATATTTATTGTTTCATAAATCAAATAAGTCAAGCTCATTCTGGTTAGTTAGTTATCTAATTTTCTTATGGATTCAGTTCATAGGAAAATTAGATAACTAAATAGTAGTAATGGTGGATCTGAAGCCATTGCTCTGCCTTTACTTACCTGTAGTTCACTGGACTTGCATGTCCATTGTTGGGATATCTCAAAGTCAAAGCATGGCTTTGCATTTAGCTGCAACTCGGCGTGCATGGCTCCTGTGCATGGTATGGTACTGTGCATGCTGGTTGCCTCAAGGGTATTTAAACTGGTATAATGAAATGGATTTGTCATAATCTGGGACACAAAACAGGTGGAATAAAGCAAAACATCATTCCTGCTCCTTAAGTAAGTTAATTTTGCCATTGCTTCTATGACCAACTGTGATCAATAAGTTACAAGAAATGTGTCGTTGTGTTGTCAAGCACATGGTTTTACGGTATTTAGAAAAGTAATTTAATCTTAAATAATGTTTATTCTATAAAATAATGTTTGACCTACATACTTAACACTGAATAGGGCATTGTTTTGCTACAATTGATCCTTTATACACTTAAAAAGAGTGGGCCAGCTGTATTCACTTGGGTACAATTTGCAAAGACAAATCAGTGGTTCTGTAATGTCATCTCATATTCATGTGGAGGTGCGACATCTTCCCAGGTGGCGTCTTATATGTGATGGAATCTCCGTGTGAATGCAGTGGACCGACTCCTTCATCCATCCACCTCTCTCTTAAATTACCCCGCATTCCCTCTCGGCTCGGCTCACATGATGCACTCGGGTGATTAGCCCACATAATGACCTCTGCAGTGTTCTTAGTAATCGAGTGTCGTATTCTGCACGAAGTACATGTGTCGATCTGATGGTGTTAAGCGGCCGGGGCACGTGTGTTTACATGTTTGATGTAAATGCATGAATAAGTAAAAGCAGTTCCTCCTGAGCATCAACACACCCATCCATGAATTATATTTCAATATGTCAGCAGTTGCTTCTTATAACATTACATTAGGAGAAGAAGCATCGACGTGCTGGATTGTATAAGTCAGACTGTCTGTGGATTCAATATGATCTCAGTGATGTTGTGGAAGTGTGTGATTTAAATGTTCACGCAAACGTGCTCACTCAAGTACTTCACTGTGACTGTTTGTTGTGGATGTGGGATAGATTTTAGGGTGAGGGGGGTGGTGGTAGGAGGGGGGTTTCTGTGCTGTGGGTGACAGTGATATGTAATTTGCCTGTTTGTGGAGGTTTGTGTGTGAGGATGCGTAGACTTTGAATATGTGTGAGGTATAAATGTGTGTTCATGTTTGAGGTTTATATAAAAACCATGAAGAATTCTGCTCCTTGTCCCCACTGGCTGTTTATGTTCTATTTTCCTTTTCTGCACCATGCACACACAAACACACACACACACACACAAACACACACACACACACACACACACACACACACACACACACACACACACACACACACACACACACACACACACACACACACACATGCACACACACACTTCTCAGCATCCTCCCTGTCCATCTTTGCCACTCCATCATACCTCTCTCTGCGGAGCTGCCAGAAAAATGACTGTCTTTTAAACGGCCCACTCAGCATGGCAAGATAACTCGCTTATCATCAAGGTCTACTCTCCACGTAGACATCACACACTCACACACAAAAACACACAACTGCGGATTTGTGAGATGCTTTGCATTGCACATCCCATACACATTCACACACTTGCATGCTTTTCTGCATACAAATAGATGGATGTATATGGGCATGCTACACACACCTGCTTGCTCCGAAGCACATTCCTCATTTCTAACTTCCTCTGCAAGCAGTGCACCCGTCCCTCTTTCCCACCCCGCCCTCCCAGTTCTACCCTGTCTGCCCCATAGGGGAGATTTCACACAGAGTGAAATACAGCGTTGCCAACATATGTCTCTAGCAATCAATTTATGCCACTGGGCTATCTCTCTTGGCTCCCACTGCTTAATACACGAACACAGTTAGCTGGATGCAGGCTCGGCTGTCTTCCCATCACGTTTGCGGGCAGAATTAGTGGAAAAACGAAGCATCTGCTTTGAATTGTATAACTCTTGTTCTTTATTTATGAAAGTGTGTACAAATACTAAGCAGCTAGTTTTTTTTTTTGGCCCTTCACATTTACACAGTGAGCAGTTTTACTGACACGAGTGCCTTTGTTTGATGTGCTGCCTTTCATTTATGATTGCAGAAGTGTGGAAATTGTAACCGCTGGCGTGGAGCAGGTGAGTAAAAGTAAAGAATTGGCTTTTGAAATGAGAGAATGTGGTGGCAAACATAAAGGAGGGCCATCTGAATTGCTTCTAGCAGCTTACCTTTTTGATTTGTTTTCAAGGTAGAAAATGTTTGGTTGGATTTCTAATGATGATCAGTCCAGAGTTATAAACACTGTGTCACCCCCGCAGCATGCTGCTAACTCCAGGGTTTCAGGAGAAGAAGAGAGAAATTTAACCCCCCCTCCCTTTTCTTCTTCCAGTAGAATGAATGTCTGCTTTCAGGGCGAGGCTTGCAATGCATTAAGAACACAGGAAGGAGGGAGAGGAGGAGCCATTTAGTGGAAGAGTGGGAAGATAATCTAACACAGGTGGATCTTTTTTTTCTTTTTTTTTTTTTTTGTGGGTGAAGAAATATGTCTGAGCTGTTATCTGAATGGTGTTGCGGGATCATTAATTTGGCTGCTTTTCTCTCCTCTCCTGCCGAAGCTGCAGTTTCAGTCTATTGCCTGTGGTCATTAAGACCATAGCGATAGGACGGAAGGAAGTCTATGCAGATACGTAGGACAGATACACATACATATGCATGAATACAAAGACAACGTGGTCTGCCGACATGAAACAGCTTCACAATGACATAGACTATAAAAAAAAATTACTTCCCTCACATGCAAAGATGTGAAGACACACCAGCCTAATCACTGCTACTGTGTGATATGGAAAAATGACACGAGGAGCTGGATGGACTGATAGACTG
Source organism: Antennarius maculatus (assembly GCA_013358685.1). Lineage (NCBI taxonomy): Eukaryota > Metazoa > Chordata > Actinopteri > Lophiiformes > Antennariidae > Antennarius > Antennarius maculatus. The sequence goes on from CM023628.1 coordinate 5,646,228, forward strand.
TCTTCATTAGGCTACAGTCATCCTCTGAAAACCACGGGGAGGAGACGTGGAGCAATGAGAGCTTCTAAATCACCATAATCCCTTCCCAAGCGCTTTTTCATTGTTGCTTTCAAGTCTCCTCTTTTTCCTTGTCTTCCTATTTGTCCATGTCAAACTACCCATGTGAGGAAAATAGGTGCCTTTCACTGTGAAATAACGTCAGGCTTTTTCTTTAATAGAAGAATATAAAAGAAAAGTATAAAAAAACAGAGTGTTGCAGTCTTTGAGGGCTTCAATCACATTCCATACTGCTGCGCACTAGTTTATGTCACATGAACCTTAATGGTACCTCCTCTCATTCAAATCAGAACGTTTCTTTCAGCTATAAATGCTCCCATTAGTGGTGGACGAAGATTGCTTAGGCCAGCAGAAGTACACCTCAGTGATTCAACCTGTCATTTCTTATAGATGTTGGTGAGTCTAAGCCACATCTGCCCTCAGAGGGAACAGTGCACTGACTGGTCAGCCGTTGAATCCATTCTCCAGAAGTGTTCCAATAAAATTGGGGTATAATGAGCACTGGAGTGTGAAAATGTGAGGCTTGGCTGAACAACAAGGTCAGAATTGTTGCATGTGCTTCGTTTATATTGCTGATGGGACTCAGAGATCTCAGTTTACAAGTGTGCCTTTTCTGAACTCTTGAGCTCGTACAGTTGTGTCTTTATTGGGACCAATTACACAAACTGGCATTGATTCACTTTGAACCAGAAGTGAAAACAAACCAGTGCAGCATTTAATGAGCATGAGCACTATTAAAACCAGAATTATTCCCTGTCATGCTGCCATTAAAACATTCTAAATTAAAGTGGTCTTTTCAAAGACGTAATTATCTTTATGTCAACTGTAGTTTTCAACATGGAGTTATAAAAGAAGGGCAATACACATTAAGTCAACTGAAGAAGCTCAACCTAATTACATTTCAATAATGGGGACTATAACAATGGAAATCTACTCCAATTAAGAGGTCGGTAGAGTCAAAGTTTAGTTTTTCATTCTAACTATTTATTCCAAGTTTAATAAAATTCTCAAGAAAGGATTGGACCGTTTACTCAAAGTAAAATCACACCCTTAAGGAGATAAAAGATGTGGCCTACAACCACGGAGTGAACAATTTCAGGGTAATGGTGGGGTGTGATCACAGGGGATCCAATGGGGGCAATAATTCCAGAGAGAGAGAGAGAGAGAAGACAGGACATCTCCAAACTAGGAGATTTCATGGCAAGTGCCCTATTAATCTACCAAAAATACATACCAACCATGATATAACATGATGTGACGTAACGTGATGTAATGCAATGTGACATGATGTGATGTGATGTAATTTGACACCTTTAGCACCAGCAACATGGATAAATAAGCAACCCAAATTAAGTTGTGAATTGCAAATCCCATCAGCTACACAAATGAATGAACTCCCAGAATCCCATTTCCATTGCTGACTCGAGACCATCACCTGGAACAGCACTAGAAAACAGATTAAAACCCTTAACTATACAAAATCAATTCTACCCTAAGGACTTAAAAAGTCAATAAGGACTAAAGCATCTGTATTGCAGTTGCACTAAAATAAAAGTCAGTCAGTGTTCTGCCCATCATCGAAGAGTCACCACTACAGATTATCAGCTTTCTCCTGCTGTAGACTAAAGATGCTAAAATGACTCCAAAACATTAAAACATTAAAACCACAGGCTCATAGGCACTGAGCCTAAAGAACAACTCAACCCCAAAGAGAGAGGGATGCTAACAAAATGAGATGGACAGAATGCAGATCAATGGTTTAATAGGTTACAGGCTTACAGAGCAGTGAGGAATTCAAACAAGCAAACAAATCTGAGAAAGAGCAGGCAACTCCATATGAGGCAAAAAATGTCAAACAAGCCAGTAAAGCAGGCAGAAAAAGGTTCAGGTGAACAGAGTCAAGAGGATAAAAATCTACCAGTGGTGTGAACAACAACTTCCCTGTTAGGTCCGTTTGGGGTTAATGAGTGGGATAAAGTAGGCTATGTGACTGCAGAGTCACATAGAGAAGATGGAATGGGGAGCAGATGTGTAATTGGGTGTGGCAGCCAGGTGATGAAGAAATGAAGGGAAATGTGATGACGAATCTGAGTGGAGAAAGTTATTGACTGTTGGTGTGAAAGTTGAAATATGGCTACACGGGAGGGAAAAAAGGGACAAAGAGGCCAATGGAGTCGGATGTGGAAAAGTAATGACCAAGAATTACTGAAGAGCAGCTGGAAATCCTAAATGGAAGACATACAGTATGTTGCAATATTTCCTCTTATCTTCTTCTGCATAGGTTATATTGGACTACCAAAAATGAAAGGACAGTAGATAATACCATTACTCCATTACTCCAAACTACCATTAGAGAACAACTAACCTGACACAATCACAAGCTTTATCAGCCATAAGACATTCAGATTGTTGTTGACTAAGGCCCCGTCCACACGATTCCGCAATTTTTTGAAAACGCAACTTTTTGAAAACGCATCGAAAACAATTTGCGTCCACACGACAACGTTTTTAAAAAAAAATCTCCGTCCACACGTAAACGCATCAGTGCTTTTATCGACACGTGTATAAGCAGAACAACTCCGAGAACGACAGGAGAGAAGACCGGGACGTGTGGAAATTCACGGTGTTCCTCCTGGAGGAGAACCTCCATCACAGAGTTCTCCCACCAGCAGACAGCACGTCCCGGTCTCACCCAGAACTGGCGTCGGCGTCTTTGGCGAGGAACGTGAATGAATGAATAGATAAATACATATATAAACTTTATGAAACGTAAATAAAGAAACAGACGAACAAATATTTAAGTGCAAAGCATGTTTATCAACGCATCTTTGACGTGGAGCTGTTATACATCAGAAAATAGCCGGTTTTAGCTCAGTTTGTACATGTAGATTAAGGTCACATGCATGATGTCACAGCGGTTTTGGTCCCAGGGACACGCCCCCCAGATAAAAAACGTTGTGGATACACCGTCCACACGACAACGCAGACCCAGGGTTTTCAAAAAAATCCACCTTGGCCAGCGTTTTCAAAAAGTTGCATTTTCGTTCCGGATATCTGCGTTGTCGTGTGGACGGAAGGCATAAACTCAACAAAAAAGTTGTGTTTTCAAAAAGTTCAGTTATCGTGTGGACGGAGCCTGAGCTGGTGGTTTTTGAAGCTGTTAAAAACAATTGTTCCCAGAAACCACCATTAATTTAATTAGCTTAACAAAGACAATACGATCTGTAGGCCTAACAAGTTCTCAACTACCTTGCGTGAATGTAACAGTTATTTCCACAGGTTTTAGTCATTTAACTTGATGATGTTTCACACTACACTGTACGGCATGTTTCAGCATGAGGATACTGTATTTTTAGAAGTAACATCAGCAGCACTAAGTCAACAATAAGGAGCCACAGCATGTGAACTGGAGGTAAAGAGAATGAAGCAGCACATGGATGCTGGCTGTAGATGTGACACATGACCGGGTTCTCTTATAACCGCGCAGATAATGTAGATCCATACAGTAATCCCTCACGTATTTGCGGTTCAAGATGCCCAGCTTCACCTCATCGCTGATTTTTAGTAGGTAGTCACTTCATACCTTACGCGCATTCTATTGGCTGACAGCATACGGAAGTGCGCTGCGTTCGGAGACTCACAGAACGCACCGCATTTCCTTGTATTAAATAAAACACTTAAAAGCACGTTAAACAGTCTATAAGAATGTGGAAAAAGGTAATACAGACATAAGTTGGTTTAATATCAGTGTGGGAGGCATTCATAAATGTTTAAATTACCGTAAATAAAATATATAGCCAAATCAAACATGCAAATCAAAATCTATGACTTCCATACCGGATCGGTTGAGGCCCAGTTTAACAACAACCGCCATCAGTGTTAAGTCAGAGAGGCCACACTGAGATGGTTTGGACATATCCAGAGGAGAGATAGTGAATAACTTGGCTGAAGGATGAGTTTTGAACTGCCAGGCAGGAGGCCTAGAGGAAGACGCCTCGCTGTGGCACCCCCTGAAGGGAAAAACCAAAAGGAGGAGAAGAAGAAGAAGAAAATAAATAGTTTGTTATATATGTTTCTCTATTTGCGGTGGTCCTGGAACTCATTAACCCCAAGTAACTAGGGATTACTGGATATCTGTCTTATCCTGCGAACAGTTAATACACTGATATATACTGATATGAGTGAAGTTTTATGACCAAAGAAAGTTTTTATATCGACTTTGGTGCCCATATGTCACCTCTTTCTCTGTTTCCAGACAGATGACTGCGACATAGTTTTTAATTACCTGATATGTTCATAACAACATAGCAATCATTTAGTAACATGGTAACATGTAAGAACCGGCAGGAAAGATGACATTTGAGTTTTTGAAAGACAAAAGCCTAAAATGATGTATAAAGTTAATAGTCAAACAACTCATGAGTCACACCTGACAGGTTTATGAAAAGGGCATTTATCTGGCCAACCTGCTGACCATTGTTCTCCCCACCTAGCTTGACATTCACACAGCAGCTATTGTTATGAAGGTCATTTCACAAAAAAAAAAAAAAAAAAAAGGACCTCATTGCAGACAGTTCAGGCTGAGGACCTGGCACTTCATTCAGCTGCTGCTCCATTGTGCTCCAGTCGTTGAACCCACTATTCTTGTAGCACAATGCAATGTGGCCTCTGCAGCTCCCAGTTGGACAACATGAATGAAGGCACCTGGAGCCAGGTCATTGGTACTTTATCTGAAACTTTACACAAGTTGGATGACATGCCCTTGGGAGGCTACACACATCCACTAAGGTCAGGCCAAGTGTCGATGAAATCGTACCTATATTGATGGGTGTTGCTGGATTTTCTTTGTCCATTATAACGGGAAAGTACATTTTGGCATACTGCTCCAAATTATTTGTCAGGATTCTGTTTTGTAGTGAGAACATTTGTAGCTGACCACACTGTTGCAAGTTTAGGCATATTCAGCCACTTGCTAACAAATTTTAAATGTTGAAGGTGTGAGATGGAAAGTAAAAATGTTCCTATAAATGAAGCAAGTCCTTGTTTTCACCTAAATGGTGTATTAGAAATTTTTAAATTAATAGCTTACTTGTTGTCAGTAACTGTGTAAAATGTGTCAAACACATTGCAACAATGTTTGGACAGAAATTTGAAATTTTGTTTATTTGGATGCTTCTTCAAACTGAGGTCCTTAAACTACATGATGGAGACTCATGTTCGTGCAAATAAGTGTGTATGTGTACATGCATATGCGGACAAGTGCGTGCGTGTGTGCGTGTGTGTGTGTGTGTTTGCATAGCAGGTTGTTGCCAATATGCCAGGGGATTTAACTAGTTCTGGTTGAACCTTTTCCAATCTGACAGGCGCTGAGGTCAAATGCGAACAGTGGAATAGAAGAATTCTGCACATCCTTGAGACGCCTCCCAGCCTTTACTTTACATGGCAAATCTTGTTCTTTAACATTCTCTAGTTCATAAAACACCTTTCAGTTTCAAAGTGCTTTGATAAAATAACCAAATAGCCTTTTATTAAGACAATAAAGATGTAACAGGACCCCTATGTTCATTCTACACTAGATATGTTATTGTAAAAGTAGACATTTATTTTATTACTAAAATAAAGTAGTACATAGTCTTACATTTATCCTTAACAGGATAAATGCAAAAATGTTTCCCTGCTGGTTATAATGTGATGGTATTTAGAGTTTGTTAAAAAATAGGGTGTATTGTGCACTGACTACTGAAGAAAGTGACACTTGCTAAAATACTGTTATCCTATTTATATAAAACATGACAAATTTTGTCGTGTATACAGCTGAAATTTCTCAGCTGTAAATGTTTATAGTGTAGAGGTAACAGAATAAAGCTGCATACAGTGATTACCTTAAAAGAGATGTTTCTATCCAGTGGGGTCCAATCAGAAGCATTATTGAAAAGAAATTAGGCACAATTGAATATACCATCACTGTTCTGCCATTCAATATTTCTGCATGGGGGTAAAGAGGAGCCTGTAGAGGAGTAGTTGGCAGTGGTGCCAGCCACCCCAGCTCTCTGACAAGATTACATCTACACCCAATTCAATTAGAAGCCTACTTCCCCCTTCAGGATCTCCATAATCGTAACAGATGGCTCTCTATGTGACATCCACCATCACTCACGTCTAAGAAGCCTGGAGAGGAATAGAGCTGGAGCACTCATCACTGCACGGCAGAAGATCATGTTGATTCTTTTCAGCTGTATGTGAGGGAAATACTTCTTTTTGCAGCTGGTGATGTCAAACCACTGTCACAAAATCAAGAAAAATGGGACAAAATGAAAAAAACAAAACAAATCTCTTTAAGAATTGAAGATAAAACCAAATTTAATTTAGATAGAAATTTTTGCATGGTATGAAAACTTGATCGAATTGAATTTTGCTCTTTATATAGTTTTGTTTTTGGAGGAATTCACCTGTTTTCTTAATCTAGCAGACAAAATAACACTAAAGCTATCAGGTGCCTAAGAAACAAGAGGCCAGATGAGTTTCAATCAATTAATTCTACTGAATCTTGTAATATCAGCCTTTTGTCTTTGTAGTGTGAGGAGGAACAATGGAGAGGTCAAACCTTTTTGTCCTTGATTTTTTCTCTGTATTTTAGAATTCCCTTGCAACTTGGCTTTATAACAATGACCAGCTGTAATTGCATACTAAAGGTTTGGTTCAAAAATTTCATCATGTTCAGCAGTAGAAAGGCCAAGCAAACCACACTGATGGTAGTAGTTCAAAGTAAATGCAGAGGATGCTGTTCATGTTCCTTTAGTCACTGATGCCGGAGGGTTGCTTCCGCCTTAGCACCACAGTATGTAGGAGCTAAACCTTCATGTGTACAAACAAACACTTACAACATTATACTTAGGTGTGAGGAAACAGCTCAGTGCTCAGATGCACTCATGCCCCAGACTCAGCTGGAAGGTTGGCTTGTTGCTCCTCAGCTCTTATGTTCAGGTGTTTCAGTGATGCTGCTTGCTCCTGTTGCCTAGACTACAGTAGATGTGTTCATGCAGTAGTTACACCCTGCATGAAGCATATTTACCACAAAGGTATATTTATAGATGGATGATTTCTTCATAGCTACATCATGTCTCTATGGGTTGATGAGGCCAGCAGGTTCATCCCACTGCTGAAGTAGCACAACAATGTTCACAGAATTTTAGAGTGAAGATATGGCAGCATGATTATTCATGATAACCAGAGGATGAACCCTGAATGGAGCTCAAAAAGTGCAGAACTCAAAGAGAGTTGAAAGTTTAACACAACGTTTATAAAACAGTCGTCAAATCCGAGTCCAAGAAGCGATGATTCGGGACAGACAAGTAGTGAACTTTCAGATCAGAAACTCACTAACATTTATGTATCAGGAACAACTTTTGTATTTATATTGATATATTTGATTGGATCAGGTGGCAAATGATATGAGGAAGAGGAACCAAGGTCAAATCAGGAAAAAAAACTCACCATTGTAGAGAGGAACATGGAAAGAGCAACAGAAAAACAGTGAGAACAAACAGAAGTTGACAGAGAAAAAAATCTGGGTATTATCCAACACCTGTGGTAAATGCTGATTAACAATACTTAACATGTTAACACAGAAAGCTAAATCAGAGAAAATAGTATCGGACATACTGTATGTACACACAGTTATTGTTACAAATATCCTTAAAAAAAAACAGACTACATTCCCCCTCCATTCCACAAGGTGGTGGAAGCTCTTCCTGTCTGTCATTGCCTCCCCTACAAATACAGGCAAGAATGGGCAGGACTTCCTCTTTGCCACTGAAAACATGCTGAAGCTGGTGATGTATGCCGTATGTCTTTTGATATTTCATTGTAAGTTAAGTTTGTCCTTATTGATTACAATTTATTGTACATTTAAGTTGAAGTTTGACTAATGTTAATTTAATCATGCATTTAATCATCATATTTGTACTTTAATTATGCATTTTAATTTCATGTTTGAACCTATTGTTTATTGGATATAGTATGTTAATTATTTCCCTGCTTTCCAGAACCACTAGCATACGTCACTGGCACTCATCCAGAGTATCAGCAATAAAAGATTTGATCACAACCTTTGCTTCCTGCGTGGTCAGTGTGGCAGCCAGCTAGAACTTAATTCCAAACAAATTGGTCCTCCGAGCCGAATAGCTGAGCCACGCACCACGCAGTGACCTAAAATGGCCGACAAACAACCAGCCAATATACGGCCTACTGATAAGCCCCTTGAACCTGAGCCCACTGATTGTCAGGCTCTCCCTACTAAGTGCGTGGATGGACCCGAAGGTGAAACAGACTCAACCCGGCTTTATGCAGACGATGAAGTCACCCCACAATGGTCTTGAACATCACCTAAGCCATCTGTACCCACACAAACAGAGCCTGGCCTGTCACCTGAGCCCCTACTACCAACCTCTCAAAAAGAGGACCAAATCTTATCGCCATCAGTACCTTAAAAATTCATCCCAAAGCCACATGTTCGTGACCCAGGAGCCCGACCGAAAAGGCCAGCACGCCCCCCTGCTTCCATGCCACAGCAAAGGCCATATACACGGTCCCAAGCCTCCTGCAGTGCTTATACTAAGAGCACTCATACTCAAACAACCTCTAGTCTCCCTAGATCCCATACAAGTAGGCATTCTGGTAGCAGTCACTCTACTACCTGTTTGAGTGAGCTCCAAGTCAGTATACTTGATGCAAAGAAGAAGAAAGGTGAGCTGGAGGAGCTGAAAAGACAACAACAGGAGGAAAAAGAACTGGATGAGCAATGCAGACTGATTGATAGCAGCAGAAAGCTGCTCTGCAAAGCCAGGAAGCTTCTCTGCAAAAGCAGGAAGAGGCACACAAGGAAAGGGAGAAAATTGTCAGACAGGTTGAAATAAATAGACGCATTCGCCAGAAAGAATTGGAGCTTGAATCAGCCCAGCTTGTGTCAAGTCTCCTTCAACAAAACCTGTCTGATGATGAATTTGATGCAGCTGATGCTCTCCCCCCTTCACCTTATATTGCCATCTCTTCATTTTATGATCTGCCCCAGTCCAGAATATTTACCCCTGCTCCTTCAAGACTTATGCATGCTGACAGTCAAATTCTCACAACTTTCCAGCCTCTAATCCCACAACCTGGCCTCCCAATTGCTCCCCAAACTCTGCCTGTGCACCAACCAATGGAGCCAAATCTATTCCATGTCCAGACACCCAATTTGCCTCCTGAAGCTGCTGCAGATGCTGCAATGCTCTCCATGCCCAGTGTGCCTGCCCAGTCTTCTTCTCTCCATGCCGCTGTAAGTGTATCACAGGCTTCTCTTCTTGATCACCACGTAACTGCACCTGCAGTTACTGTCCAAGCTCCTATCTCCACTGTGTCCATGCCTGGTCCTAGACATCACACTCATGTCAGCTTCATTATGGCCAGGTCTCGTGTAGCCCCTAAATGACAGCTATCTATCCCAAGGCTTGAACTTTATGCATCTCTCTCAGGTGCACAGCTAGCCAATCTCATGTTTTCTGAGCTCACCATTCCACTGCAATCACTGACTCTTTGGACAGATTCCATGACGGTTTTGTCATGGTTAACATCCGACTCATGCCGCTACAAGGTTTTTGTTAACACACAAAACTAAATCAGAGAAAATAGTATCGGACATACTGTATGTACACAGTTATTGTTACACACAGTACAGGAATAGCAGAGATTCAGACACTAACCAAAACAACTAGGTGGAGATATGTTGACTCAAAGAGTAATCCAGCTGATGATTTAACCCAAGGTAAAACCCTCCTTGAACTTTCTCAGTCACACAGATGGAATCGAGGCCCTCCATTCCTTCTGCAGAATTCTGACTGCTGGCCATCCAATCCAGGCACGTGTACTGAGCCAGAACCTGTTGAGGAACTTAGGAAATCAATGTTCTGTGGTACAGTGATGTCTGATACAAACCTCCCTGACTTGAGTAAATACAGCAGCTGGGATGATCTGATGGAGGACACAAAGAAGTTACTTTATGGGACAGCACAAGATACCAACTCAAACTTGGCCCAATGCTCTATTGATTCAGAAAAAATACCTCCTACAGAGGGCCCAATCTGAGAGTTTTCCTGAGGAGTTCATTGCCCTGAAAACAAACAAATCTATTCCCAGAAATAGCAAATTACTCCCTCTTTCTCCTGAATATGATCCCGGTCTTGGTGTCATTAGTGTGGGAGGTCGACTTCGACGAACAGCATATTCGTGTAATGTGTTTTTTTTCCCCTTCTGTTTCTTGGTGATAGCAAACTTTGTTCATTACATGTTTAATTTTGTTAACAAATTTTCTTTATATTATGAGCATGGAATGTTTGTGGTTGAACAGACAGTGTGAACTCAGAAAAGCAAAGTGTATATATAATGGAGTCATGGCAAAGTGTCCTCCTCAAACATCAAACTCCACTTGAGATGCCTCCAGTCGTGTTTTCTTCTTCCCTCTGGAGAAAGTTATTCTATATTTCATGTTAAATATAAAATTCCTCTCTGAGTGCAGCTCTAGTAAAATAAATGAAGCCCCATCTTTTGATACAATTTTAAAAATAACCAACTCTACCGTCCCCCTGTGACGCATGTCCTAAGGCACATGTTGTGTTCACATCTTTGTGTTTGGATCCATCACCAGACCCCCGATTTCATTCTCACCTCCTCCACACCTTTTACGAAACTCAACAGGACAATCAACAGAGCACTGCTGACTGGCTGGATGCATACTGTGTGAAAATGACATTGTGACTTTTTACATGTGATAGGAATCAACTGAGTGGGATTCTGGCACATAAATGTGTCTCTGCACAAAACACCCAATCAGAGGCACACATGAGAATAGAAATCAAGAGTCTCAACAACAGGCAGTGCATAGCTGTTTTTTTTTATTTTTACTTGAGGATAGATGGAATTCTGTGTTGTGCATGTGGACTGTTAAATTACACTTCAAGATAACACATGAACCACTAAGACTGATGTATGTGCTTCTTGTTTTCAGGCCTGGATTGAACCGCTTAAGTGGCAGCTTTTCTCTGTTTGTCTGATCAAAGCGTTCTTACCCCACCATGTGCTGATCCAGCCGAGGCCAGACAGAGCTGCTTAGCTCCCATAATGTCCTGGGGTCCCCTCTCATCGTTGCCTTTGAATCCTGTCACAGATAATGGTGCAGTTTATATGCCTCTCCTGAGTCACTTTCAAGTTGACTCAACTCCAAAATCCCAAATCTCTCAATCTGACTGAGTACATGGCAGCAACGGAAAGAGGCGCTATCCCAGCCTCCATCTGACTACTGCTTCTAAAAGCTGGAGGGACTTCATGCATACAGTGTTTTAAAGAGAAACAACAGGGTGATAATATCACATGGCTGCAGTGACTAATAATCATCTGAAAGATTATGGGCCCTCTTAATGCAATCATCTATAGCTGGGTTATTCATAATAAGGTGAAAATGAAGTAGCGAAACATACTGTAAATATATGTTGAACGAATCATCTTTATTAACTCACTAGGTTTTGAACTAAGTTTTAAATTAATATTGAATATGAACAGTGTATTTTTATTATTTAATTATTATTTATGTTTATTGTTCATGTTTACACTGTTCATGTTTGCACTGTATGTTTAATGTAGCCGCAAGAGGGCACAAGCCAGTGTCTTATTGTGCCGGTCCCAAGCCCGGATAAATACAGAGGGTTGTGTCAGGAAGGGCATCCGGCGTAAAACTTTTGCCAAATCAAAGATGCGAATCAAACATATGACTTCCATACCGGATCGGTCGAGGCCCGGGTTAACAACGACCGCCATCGGTGCTGTTGACCTACAGGGCGCCGGTGGAAATTGGATTACTGTTGGTCGAAGAAGGAGAGGAGGAAAGTGCGTTCGCACGAAGAAAGAGAAGAGGAGCGTATAGGAAGAGTATAGGACTAAGAGTAGGGACGTTGAATGTTGGAACTATGATAGGAAAAGGTAGAGAGTTGGTCGACATGATGCAGAGGAGGAAGGTAGACATACTGTGTGTCCAGGAGACCAGGTGGAAAGGTAGCAAGGCTAGAAGTTTAGGAGCAGGGTTCAAGTTGTTCTATCATGGTGTAGATAGGAAGAGAAATGGAGTAGGAGTTATCTTGAAGGAGGAGTTTGTTAGGAACGTCCTGGAGGTAAAAAGAGTGTCGGATAGAGTGATGAGTATGAAGCTAGAAATAGAAGGTGTGATGTTCAATGTTGTTAGTGGGTATGCTCCACAGGTAGGATGTGAGCTGGAGGAGAAGGAGAAATTCTGGTTGGACTTTGATGAAGTGATGCAGAGCATACCTAGAAGTGAGAGAGTTGTCATCGGTGCAGACTTCAATGGACATGTTGGTGCAGGTAACAGAGGTGATGAGGAAGTGATGGGCAGGTTTGGTATCCAGGAGAGGAACGCAGAAGGACAGATGGTAGTTGACTTTGCAAAAAGGATGGAAATGGCTGTAGTGAATACTTTCTTCCAGAAGAGGCAGGAACATAGGGTGACCTATAAGAGTGGTGGTAGGAGCACACAGGTAGACTACATCTTGTGTAGACGATGTAACCTGAAGGAGATCAGTGACTGCAAAGTAGTGGTACGCGAGAGTGTAGCCAAACAGCATAGGATGGTGGTGTGTAGGATGACTCTGGTAGTGAGGAAGATGAAGAGGGCAAAGGCAGAGCAGAAGACAAAATGGTGGAAGCTAACAAAGGAAGGGTATTGCATGACCTTTAGGAAGGAGTTAAGACAGGCTCTGGGTGGTCAGGAGGTGCTACCAGATGACTGGATAACTACAGCTAATGTGATCAGGGAGACAGGTAGGAGAGTATTTGGTGTGTCATCTGGAAGGAAAGTAGATAAGGAGACTTGGTGGTGGAATGAGGAGGTACAGGAGTGTATACAAAGAAAGAGGTTAGCTAAGAAGAAGTGGGACACTGAGAGGACTGAGGAGAGTAGACAGGAGTACAGGGAGATACAGCGTAAGGTGAAGGTAGAGGTAGCAAAGGCCAAACAAGGTGCTTATGATGACTTGTATGCTAGGTTGGACAGTAAGGAGGGAGAGACTGATCTATACAGGCTGGCAAGACAGAGAGATAGAGATGGGAAGGATGTGCAGCAGGTTAGGGTGATTAAGGATAGGGATGGAAGTCTATTGACAGGTGCCAGCAGTGTGATGGGAAGATGGAAAGAGTACTTTGAAGAGTTGATGAACGTGGAAAATGAGAGAGAACAAAGACTAGAAGAGGCGACTGTTGTGGACCAGGATGTAGCAAAGATTAGCCAGGATGAAGTGAGGAGGGCACTGAAGAGGATGAAGAGTGGAAAGGCAGTCGGTCCTGATGATATACCTGTAGAGGTTTGGAAGTGTCTAGGAGGGGTGGTAGTAGAGTTTCTGACTGGGTTGTTCAACAGGATCTTAGATAGTGAGAAGATGCCTGAGGAGTGGAGGAGAAGTGTGCTGGTGCCCATTTTTAAGAACAAGGGAGATGTGCAGAGTTGTGGCAACTACAGAGGAATAAAGCTGATGAGCCATACAATGAAGTTATGGGAAAGAGTAGTGGAAGCTAGACTAAGGGCAGAAGTGAGCATTTGTGAACAGCAGTATGGTTTCATGCCAAAAAAGAGTACTACAGATGCAGTATTTGCTTTGAGGATGTTGATAGAGAAGTACAGAGAAGGCCAGATGGAGCTGCATTGTGTTTTTGTAGATCTGGAGAAAGCTTATGACAGGGTGCCCAGAGAGGAACTGTGGTATTGTATGAGGAAGTCTGGAGTGGCAGAGAAGTATGTTAGAGCGGTGCAGGACATGTATGAGGACTGTAAGACAGTGGTGAGGTGTGCTGTAGGTGTGACAGAGGAGTTCAAGGTGGAGGTGGGACTGCATCAGGGATCAGCTCTGAGCCCCTTCTTGTTCGCTATGGTGATGGACAGGCTGACAGACGAGGTCAGACAGGAATCTCCATGGACTATGATGTTTGCAGATGACATTGTGATCTGCAGTGAGAGTAGGGAAGAGGTGGAGGAGAAGCTAGAGAGGTGGAGGTTTGTCCTGGAAAGGAAAGGAATGAAGGTTAGCCGCAGTAAGACAGAGTACATGTGTGTGAATGAGAGGGACCAAAGTGGAAGAGTGAGGTTACAGGGAGAAGAGATCAAGAAGGTGGAGGATTTTAAGTACTTAGGGTCAACAGTCCAGAGCAATGGAGAGTGTGGAAAAGAGATGAAGAAACGTGTGCAGGCAGGATGGAATGGGTGGAGAAAAGTGTCAGGTGTGATGTGTGATAGAAGAGTTTCAGCTAAAATGAAAGGAAAGGTGTACAAAACTGTGGTGAGACCAGTGATGTTGTTTGGTCTAGAGACAGTGTCACTGAGGAAAAGACAGGAGGCAGAGCTGGAGGTAGCAGAGATGAAGATGCTGAGGTTCTCTCTGGGAGTGACCAGGAAGGATAGGATCAGGAATGAGTACATCAGAGGGACAGCACATGTTAGAGGTTTTGGAGATAAAGTCAGAGAGGCCAGACTGAGATGGTATGGACATGTCCAGAGGAGAGATAGTGAATATATTGGTAGAAGGATGCTGAGTTTTGAACTGCCAGGCAGGAGGCCTAGAGGAAGACCAAAGAGGAGGTTTATGGATGTAGTGAAAGAGGACATGAAGGTAGTTGGTGTGAGAGAAGAGGATGCAAAGGACAGGGTTAGATGGAGGCAATTGATTCGCTGTGGCGACCCCTGAAGGGAAAAGCCGAAAGGAAAAGAAGAAGATGTTTGCACTGTATGTTTGCACTTTTACACCAATGCTGCTTTATGTGCTTTCAAGTGCCCCTTGTGGACAAATAAAGTTTTTTTTTTTTAATTGAATTGAATCATGAAGGAAGAGCCTCACTTACTGTAATTCAATAATAATTTACCCATCATTTGCAGAATCACAAAATGACACACATGAATGTACTTGTGTTTGATCTTGTGTTATGTCTGTCAGTTTTTGTTGTTTATTCAAAATTCAAATGTCAGACTTCCAGTAAGAAGACTTGACATATAGTTTGTTGGTAGGTTATGTGCTGATAGAGTAATGACACTGACACAGAATAAAAATAGTGGAAAATTTATTTTAGACTTTGTGCCACTAACATCATAGATTCTTCCATTTATTTCAACTTAATAATGAAACTTTCGAATCACCAGCCGAGGTCAGTTGTATGGTTATATGTAAATACATGTGACACAAGTTGCTCCCGTTTTGGCATTCCACTTCTAACTGTGTAAATATTTCAGAGTGTGAGCTGCAGGCTGGTGATCACAGTGAAGATGACGAACAGTTCAACAACGGTAATGCAGGTTCAACCACTGGTGAATCCAAATTTAGATTGGAGAGTTGCTGCTCTCTTTACATAATAGTCATGATTGTCACAGTTTTAAACATACGTTACAAAGTGCATGAAAAACACAGGTTTCTCATTTTGAGTGGAATTATTTCAGACGGCAAAGCAAATGCAACAAAGGAAACTAAAATAAATTCCACAACACGACTCATTCAGAACCAAAAAACGTAATGAAATAGCATGACCCCACCCACAACCAATTCCAATTAGAAGACTAAGTAGGAATCTTTTCACTGTGTTCCCATGGTAACTGCCTAAAGAGGGAAGAAGTCCAAACATTCTTGAGTTTAATCTATTAATAAGGGCAGCTATTTCTCCAAGAAACTGCACCCCACTTCGCTTTACCCAGGACATGCTGGCACTTAGCGGATGTGATGAGAGGTGAGGATGATGAGGAGGAAAGGTTTATAGTGTTGGGGGGAGGGGGTGCTTGGGTGGAGGGGGGCTTGTTAAGGGGTACACAATGTGCCGAGAGACAAGAAGCTGCACACTCCAGTACACAGCGTTGTCATGACAGAGGGAGAAAGAGAGGGGGGTGCGGGTGGGGTCAGGGTTATCATTCCGTTAGGTTGTTTATCGAGTATCAGTGGCGAACACACTGACCCAAGAACCAAGTTTTAAACACACCCTAGACACACACAGACATACCCACAGAAATACCATCAGTATTTACGCAGAAATATGGAAATGAGATGCACACACACACACAAGCACACACACACACACGCACACACACACACACACACGCACGCACACACACACACACGCAGCATGGTTAAGTGAATCTTCTAAATCACATGCCAGTATTCAATTCATTAGGGAGCTCTTAGCAGCTGTTTTTGTCAAACCACATCAAGGTTACAATTGAACACATGAATCTAAGTCTGAGTACTTCCATAAGTCTGCTTCTCTAAGAGACTAGGGATTTTCTCAATAATCTCAAAATTACTTTTAAAGTCTCAAGGATCATTAAGGCAGCAGTATGGAGGAAATGAAATCAAAATCAATGCTTTAAATGGGCAATATACTGTAGTAGATGACCACCTCTAAAAATGAAGCTCTGTATCGGACTTTCAGTTCTGAACTTGCTTCCTGGTGTCATTGATACGTGCACATTATCATTTTAACTGCAAGGGCAACTTCTGGCTATGAACGATATTTCTAGCCTCTACGGTTGTTTGTTTCATTTGTTGGATTGTGTTGAGGGATTATTCAGAGGATGTCATCATCTCAGTTCTAGTTTTCCCCCCTGTCCTTAGTATTCCAAATCCACTCCCACTCAACCCACTCATTCCTGTCACCTGTGTAGCTGCTCAGACCTCAGTTTGCTGCCAAATTGTCATCAACTTATCCTAATACTCAGGTTTCTGGGACTTCCATGTGATTTTGCCCGTTGGTCCATTCCTTGCTTGATCTTCCGACAACCTTTTTAAGATTTTGTTTGAATAAAACTGACTGTGGTGAATCTTCCCTGGTGTTCTGTATGTGGGTCCAAACCACATCCATGACATGTCCTTTGGTGTTTCATTTTATAGTTTGTGTTGTACTGCCTGTTGTACTGCCTGTGTTGTACTGCCTGTGTTGTACTGCCTGTTGCACCGTGAGTCTGAGAGGACTGCAATTTCATCTGTGCTGTAGGTCGTGCAAATATGGTACATTTGACAATAAAGTTGACTTTGACTTTAGACTTAAACATCACTCATTTCTCTTGACCTCACTTATATATAAATGCAGACTGTAATTATGAATACAGGTTTAATATTTACAGGTGATTAAGTGCCTCTCATGTAGAAAAGATTTGTATTGGTCACATTTATAATGGCAGTCCTTGCATTGAGATCAGCCCAACTCTGCACCTTAGTAACTGCCTGCATTTATAATTAATTACTCTCTAATCAAGTCGCTATGTGCAGCTATTATCATGTATTCAGGCTTGAATCATTGGCTATAAATAAAAGACATGATAGATCAAAATGAAGCCTTTAAAATACATTCCTCTGGCAAGCGGGTAAATTACAGCAGCTTAATTGGTTCATGACTGTTTATCACTTTTTTCCTGGTGATGTATTGCTTTCAAACATGATGGATGGATGGGAAAATGGTCAT
Organism: Antennarius maculatus; assembly: GCA_013358685.1. Classification (NCBI taxonomy): domain Eukaryota; kingdom Metazoa; phylum Chordata; class Actinopteri; order Lophiiformes; family Antennariidae; genus Antennarius; species Antennarius maculatus. The sequence goes on from CM023628.1 coordinate 5,663,811, forward strand.
GAAAGGGGTCACCCATTTTGGGAGGCTATTAAATCAGCAGTACATGTCAACCTCCTTGTGGTTTTAGTTTTATTAATGTTACAACATATAACAGTAAATAAAGACAGTTTTTGTTTCATGAACAACAGGACACATGGAGTAATCTAATTTTTGTCTATTTATGCTGTAAAAACTGCTCCAGTGTACAAACAATAGAAATTCCCCACCTGACAAAATTAACTGCCTCACATTAGAGCACTTTTGCTCCACATGGAACCATCCCAAGAGAGAAGCTCGCATTGTCAGAAGACTGATTCAAAATCATTTCAATCAAGGTGCATTATTCCGTAGCTGTGTGTGTTGTGGTTTTCTTACTGCGTCATTCTTTCTATTTCTTTTGCATGTTATACTTTCTTCTTCCTGTCTCTGTTCTCTTTCTGCTTTTTACCATAATTAGTCTGTTTTTTTCCCCTCTTTCCTTCATTTTTATAATTAGTTGTTATTGGACCTCACGATTATCCTCCCAGTTTGTAGCTCAGCTTCATATTTTACAACTTTTATCATTTACTGTATACATGTTTGTCTTTTAATGCACATACAGTATGCATTTAAAGGCATTTTTCATGCCTTTAAATGAACCTTGTTTAAAATGACAGTAGTCCTGTTTTTGCATCACTGGAGTGAAACAAATCCTTATTTACCTACATGATGCACATTCAAAAGTCCAACAATTTAATGTGGAAAGACATGAACAAGACGAAGGCTCGCCTTCAGGTGGGAGAAAAGAAATGTTGACTGCAATCCACGGTCATTTTTCCATGTTGACCAAATAATTTCTAATATCATATTTAATCAGTTAAATTATGAAACATTAAAAAATTTGTTCTGTAAGTTGCCCAGATTGTCCATGTATTGTGCCTGTTGGTTTTAACCCACACACACTCACAAGACACTAAGCTAAATAACTGAATGGTGGGCAGCTCAGGCTGGCACTGTAAGGGATGGTGGGAGGTCAGAGAGAGGGAGAGATGGAAGAATGAAGGAAAAAGAGGTGGAGGATATGAGGGATAAGCTGCAAGAAAAAAAAAAAATTTGTGTGGGTCTGCTTTTGTATTTGTGTGTTGTGTGCGTGTGCAGGAGTAAATGAGTGAGTAAGCAAGTGTATATGTTGGTGAGAGAGAGAGGCTGAACGACGTGCCTCCACCAGTGCTGAGGGCAGCGGGATTTTGGCAGAAGCAGCGCTTTTGTGGGCGGACGAGAGGAGACGGGAACAAGAGAGTCGGAGGAGGACGAAGAGGGAGGATTTTTCAGTGCTACCAGCGTGGCAGCGGTGGCGGCGGCGGCATCATGTCAGGCCTGATTGGCTTCAGTCTTTGATGGAGGCTGACCTTGTGAGCTCGTTGGCTTTAACTGACTCTGACTGCTGGGTGAGCACCAGCCGGACACATTCCCACACTCTGACCCTGAGGCCAGTCAGCAAGTAGCAGCCACACATGCATGACTGGGAGTTTCACATAGTAACACATACGTACATGTGTGTGCTGGTGTCACCGCAGCTGGCACCGCACCGAACATCACAATCTCTTCAAGGGTCACTTCCCCTGAATTACAAGAGGAACCATGAAGACTTCTGTGAATATATTTGATCCATCCTTGTGGAAGTAGATTTTTGCCTTTGTCTTTCATGGAGCTCACATTCATTTTCACATTCTTATCCCAATCTGAGCATTAGCATAATCCCAGTTCCACTCAGAAATATTAACTATGAGTAAAAAGTTTGATTTCACACCTCAGAGACTGAAATCAGTCTGACTGCAGTCAGCAGGCTGAACTGTAAACTTCATTTTGTAACGAGTAAAACAAAAAAAAAGGTTTTCCTTAATTTATATGCAAGGGATCAACAGTTAAAATCTCTGATGGCATAAGGTTAGGCAGTTTAAATCCAGCATTTAAAGGCTTGAGGCATCAGTGAAGATTTCATCCCAAAATTAAATGTAAATAACATTTTTACAAATCACTTTGAGATTTGACTACTGGACACTAGTTGCAGCATTTGAGCTTCAGGGATAACCTTTTCAGCAGTTTTCAGTTTAAAACAAGCCCCTGGATTCTCCAGGAAGTGTGCAGTAAAATGTTCTGTTTAGGTGGACTGTTTGTTTCTAGGGAATGAGCTGCTTCCTGTCCCCAAGGTTGATTAGTCATCCAACTGTTTGGTTGAAGACACAGATGAGAAAAGTGATGAAGAGCATTTGTTGCATGAAGTCCACATCACCTTCAATTAGGCGGTAGCAGAATTTCATACTTGGGAAGCTTCTATTAATTAAAACCATGAAATGTGATGGAAACCTCATGATAGACTCTAAATAAGGTCTCATTTCAATGCATTGTCCTCTTTACATACTGTGTATGGTGTCATAAAAGCATCCAAGATTCACGACATGGAGTACTTCTCCACCCAGTCTGGAAATTAATGCAAGGCAATAACCTTAAAGAAAAAAAAATGCTACCAAATGGTTGTGAGAATATTGCTGCAGCACACAGACACACATGTCATGCTCTTCAGCTGTGAAGGAGTCTGAAAGGGTAGCCAGGACCCGAGGCACCTGTGGTGATGAAGGTCACACAAATGAGTGGTTCTTGAAGGTCACAGGAAACTGATCCTGCCTTTAAAAACCCAACAGACTTCACATTAGCTGGTGTCCAGGGAGCAGCAGACATGGCACACACACACACACACACACACACACACACACACACACACACACACACACACACACACACACACACACACACACACACACACACACACACACACACTAACATACACACCAGCTCTATCAGAGAGCAATCACAGGGGATCCTGTTTCACCTTTTAACACATGACTTGTGGAAAATCCTTTCAGACTGTACACATGATCCATGTTCCCCCGGAGCAATACACCCCCTATTAGAATCAACACTTACATCAAGTAAGTAGAGGTTAAACTGCCTCAGAAAAAAGCCACATATGAACACACTGTCTTTTTGGAGACGTTTTCAAAAAGATTTTATTGACATAAGTCTGTTGTTTTGGCACAGAAGTTTTTATATTTTCCACGAGCATGCCAATCAAAAATGTAATTCCTCTTCTGTGATCCGCTTTACCCAATGCTGCATTATTTCTTGAAAACACAATGCAGTCTTGATTGATTGTGAAAGTGCATTCTTCAAATGCGCTTTCATTGCAAACAACAATTCTGATTGGACGTTTTCTAGTCCAACTTGATGTAAGCTAGTCGGTCTGATGACTGCTTTTGTTGTTATAAACTGTTGCTTGTTTTTGAAGCCTGCACTTTGAGATAGCACCCAGCAATTTATCCTCCCACTCAAACAGTGTGAAAGCAAAGTGATTTTAGCTTCAGAATCGGGAAAATAATAATCATAATAATCATAATGGTCGATGGATTGACTGGACAAGTTGACCAACTTCACTATTGTCACATCTTTGAATAAGGAGCTTTTTATAATGTTGGACATACAGTATTCATTATATTACATTACATTACTTCTATAATATATAATATAATATAATTAATAATATAATATAATATAATATAATATAATATAATATAATATAATATAATATAAAATAATATAGTAGCCCCACCTATTTATTTGAATAAGCTCACTTGAAAAGTCTCACGGTGTCAAGCTGTCACCAACTCCACCCACTACCTGTCAATCAGGCGCCCAATCAATCACGGCGCCCAACCAATCACGGCGCATCTGCCAGAAGAAATCATGTGAACAGTATGGCGTAAGGCATCTGCTATGTTAGAAGAAGAAATAAATATACATGAACTTCCCAGTTAACATAATTTCAGAGTTTCATAACTGTTCCAACAATTTTCATGTTTTTGAGCAAAGAGTCCAAACAGCAGGAACCACACAGAAAACGGCAACGAATTCGGAGTGAAACTTCGACTGAAAGAGAGGAAAGGATTGCGTCACAAAAAGGGAAGTACTACTTAGCCAGAGCCAATGAATACCAAGCACAAAAGGAAAATCGCCAATAAAAAGAAAGATGGGGTATACAAAAAGTATGCTATACATTTCAGTAGGTTAAAGCCTATCAATAAATTAATGCCGTTCCCAGTCATTCAGAGTGTCATGGATGTTACTATACAGTACTTTATAGTAAGAGAACGCAAAGAGCAGGAACGAGACAGAAAACGGCGATGTTTATGAAAACACACTGTACACATAAAGGCTTAATTGAATACGTGTAAAATAAGCATTTTACCATTTTTATTTTCTATCTTGCTCCATAGAACAAGGTAGCTATTTATTCTTTTCATATGTTTGGTATGAAGTGTGATATTATTCTTTTATTAGACAGCTACAGTATAATCTAATAATAAATCCTCCACTGTGGTTTTATGTAAAATGCAGACATCAACAGACAATAAACAACCTTTTTTTCATAAATTTATAAACAATCTGCCTTGACTTCAATCCAGTTGTGCAGTTGTGGGCGCTTAATTTAGGGGTAACCACTGGTAACCGGTCACATGACCGAAACCTGTCAAGTGTTACAGATGCACGCATTCCTCTGTGTGTCATTCTGCACAGATGTCCCTTTTCAAAATAAAACATCTTTAGACTGGTAATCTATTAAAAAAAGTAAGTCAAACGTTCTACGCCGCCCGGACCCTAACATACTGGGTCGCGACCTGGTGATTGGATACCACTGACATTGACGGATGTAACAGAGAATCTCTGCTCTTAGTTTGACACTTTCTCGCTTCAGTTCAAATGAATAATTTATGTACTGTATAGATATTTCAACTGTTACATAGTGCGTGCGCGCGCACACACACACACACACACACACACACACACACACACACACTCTGTCTCTCTCTTTCTCTCTTGTTCTAAGAATAAAAACAAAATTTAAAAAAAGAAAAAAAATTGGAAAGTTGTGTTGAGTATGACAATTCTTGTTCATGCATACTTTGTAGCTCATAATTTCCTATTGCATGTATTGTATTCATTAGTGCACTTCATGTTCTGAGGTCATAAAAAACTTCTGTAAATAGTTCCTTTACTATTGTGATCAAAACCATTGAATCTCAATTCTGAGGCTGTTCTGTAAATATTCATTCATACATTTAAGAATATTCATGTTCTGAGTTAATAAAAAACTTGTTTTGTAAATATTTCTCTTACTTTTGTTATCAAAAACATTTATTTGAATCTCTTTTGAGGCTGTTCTTTAAATAGTTTTAAAATAAACAATAAATATACCAACTTCTGATCAATCCATGTCAATTTCAGACTTAAAATAATGTACCGATTTAAGCTGCATCCGTTTCCTGTCAGTCCACACTGACTTCCACCCAGTACAGATACGGATACAGATAATTTAGATGGTTGAGCACATACAGATACAGATAGTGGTGTACTCGCTCATCCCTAATATGGACGTTCTTATTAGGTCATATGCCTACAAGAACACATTGTTCAGAGAATGCTCTATTTAGGCTTAACAAATGATGACAACTACTCACTTGTACCCATGAAAACATGAAATCATGAGACGTATCAGGAAAAACACACCAAAGTTTGTCTATTTTTCAGAACAACGGCTGCTTGGATGAAAACAAACAAAGTTAAAGTGAAGCTTATACACGATGATTCACAGCTGTTAAATGAACCAACCGAGAATATTGGACAGAGACCGCTAGTACAGCTCAGAACGCTCTCAAAATTTGTAATAAAAGCAATCCCTTCTTCAGTGCAACTTCTGTGAGTTCAGTTTGCTGCAGCAAATATTTAGTGGATTTAAAATCAGAGGTTCATCATAGCTGTAAGCAGAACTTGACTCTTTAACCTTTGTGGCTTGATTTGCAGAAACGCATTGCATCTTTTAATAAACCAGTGAATCTACTGTAGTGTTGCTCGGTACAGTGCATTCCTTCTCCAAGGCCAAACAATCCTACACATCAGTTTACCTCTGCTAATTGTCGAAAAAGAGACAAAATATACGTTTGCTGTAACTTGTGCTCCTGTAAATAGTTTCTGCTCATCATCCATTGGGTCCTTGGCTTATAATAGTTTTTTCCTCTGATCTGCATGATTTGGGTGTAAGGAGCTGAAGGTTTGACTATTTGATGCTACCTCAGAATTAATACCCACTTCTCCATGCTGGGTTTGCATGGAGAGGTGGGTATTTTTATTTGTGATTGAAAATAGTATCACAGCAACTTTAAATCTCAGATTCCTCCTTCCTTGTTGCACCTTCTTTGTTTTGCGTCTGTTTAGTTTAGCAGTAAAGATGCAATATGGACCACATCAAACTTCAGTCCAACTGTCAGGTGAGGATCTTGGTGGTAGGTTAGCGAAAACATTACCCCCAACATAATCTATCCACAATTTTAGTTTAAGGGAAATCCTAGAGCCTTGTGTAAAAATATGAATGTTAGCAATATTCCCCTGTTACCTTCACTAACACTTGCTTCAGAACCCTGTGGTTCCGGATGGGTTTTGTCACATGCACAAAATGTCAGATATGTTACCATTACAAAATCAAACATTCTGTAAAACACCGTTCTGCATTTAGATCCATATTTTCACTGGTGAATCTACAAAAATCTCCTGCACTCACTCAGCTTTCACAAGAGGAAAACATATTTTAGTTTAATGTGAAAAGACATTGACATTTCACGATGAACTATAGCATTTCCCTCATGCACTATTCATGCTATATGTTTGCATGAAGATATTCTCTGTTGGATCACCATGACAGTTGGATTTTCATACCAGCTAAGCTACATGCAAATTTGTCACAATTTGCAGACAAAGTCCTTTGATGATAAAGGGTCCCGATGGTGACAAGAGGGGAAACTGTGCAAAAAGGACATAAAATACTTGAGCGTAACCTCCCAACACTTTAGCAAGTCTTTTTCTACTAAATACTTTTCCTACAGCAAGCCATTTGCTGCTCATCCCGTGGGTCTAAATGTAGTCACAGAGGAATAGGTGAAGAGGAAAAGTGAGATAGTGAAACATCTCACATGGACATGTCGTTAGATCATCTTTTTCATACGGTAGGATTTCCAATTATGCCTGAGTGACATGAAGTGAACAAACACTAAGGGTTTTGAAAGTCAGATAGCAATTAATGAGCCTTTTATTATTTATTCATTGAATTTGTGAGAGAGAATTGATGAAAATAAAAAAAAAAAGGATAGTGGATGGAGAAAGCAGTTCCTTTCTCCACTGACTGCAAACTGAGTCAAGGTTCCTGCTTTTCAGTAAACACCAGAGAAATGTCCTTGAAGGTTGAAATAGAATCAAGCGGTCTTCTCTTTTGTGTTAGAAGATGTTTCATCTGAAGGATTTTTTCGGTTTAAGCTGACTGACACAGAGATTCATGTATGTATACTGTAAATACTTTTTTCTTAAAGGTCTTCAACAAAGGCAACGACGCATAATCAGCTTTTGAGTCAACTCTAACCTTAAAAACTATCAACATTTTCACAAGCTTGGAAGTGTTTAAACTGAAGTATTGAAGGGGAAAGAGAGTTTGGTTTTTTTATATCTGTATTTATTTATTATTAAGTCATGCAAATATTGTACTAACAAACGAGTGCTGTGATCTGTGAACGGGATGAAAGACCAACACTTGAGTGACCAGAGAAAACTAGAGGTTTCCCCCAAAAAAACTCGCTGATGGCATTTTGAAAGACCTTGTTGTTTACAGATCCAGGTTTTCTGTGCAATGAGCGATTGTTAACAGAATCCCTGATGCTCTTGATGCTGCACAGCGAAAGAACATGCCAGCTGTCTAAGCTTAAATTAAGTTTCCCATTCATTAGAGCCAATAACACCAATTTTGTGCACTGCAACACCCTTTAAAATATTGGAGTACAAATCCTTAACTTTCAAAGAGCAATCATTTAATCCAGGATAATCATTTTAATGCACTCTAAATCCAATTAAATAATGCTGAGGATCTCATACTTATGAATTAATCAAAGTAAAACTAGACTATATTTAATATTTAAGATTGTTTTATAAAGTGTTGATTTATTATTGAGTGATGTCCCCAAACATCTGGAAATACAGTCACTGCATCAGTGGACACCACACGCCTTGGAGATGAATTATCCTTCAGGGGGGACAGTGAGGGTTGTTCTCTCCCCTCCCCTCTCCTCCATTCCCATCCTCACCCCTCGGGGATGTGGAGGGAGTGCTCTAACAGAAGAGGCGGGGGGTGAGTCGAACACAAGGTCTGGATGATTAAGAGTCCAGATCTAGTGACCATGAGTGTCATCTTGTATGACACACACACCTTCCAATCCATTGGTCTGATAGAGTGTGAACCCTCCCCACCTGCCTCAGTGGGCAGGGAGGCGTACAACCCGTCATCGCCTACTGATGGATGTGGCACATTACGGCTCTTGGGGACAGGTGCCTGTGACGATTAAAGGCCCCAGCCAGTGGCTTGGAAAGAATGGAAGTGGAAAGAGAAGAGAAAAGGAAAGGAAAACTGTTGCTGCAAAACGAGTAAACACAAGCGCTGCAGGGAAAGCAGACAGGAAACGAGCAGCGAGGTGGAGGAGGAGGGGACTGAGGGGGTATTGCAGGTAGAGACAGATGGCGAGAGCAGTTTTCTCTCCGAATTTGGAGTTTAAGTGTGACATGATATGACTGCAAAACAATATGTCTGCGTACCAAAACAGCAATCACCAAAACAAGTTGTTAATGAGTGTGGAAACACTTAGTTGTCCTTTTTAGCCCCAACAGATTCTTGCAACCTCTTCACAAGACGCACTATTTTCGCTTTTTTTCTTTTTGTTTCTCTCTACCATATTGTGTAGATGCCCAGCTCCTCTTTTCTGTGCTGATGACATTTGTTTCCTAACCCTGTCAGTGGGCAGGGAACAGGGAACACATATTACCTCTCCAGCCTAGGGGGCAATTCACCTGCATGCCACTGTGTTCACTCAACGCCCTGTCCTGTCACAACACTCAGTCTTCCCAACACTATTTGGGGCTCACATCTCGATGCTTTGCCTCTGCCCTAACAAAGACTCAATTGATGACAAATATTCCTAAATGAGACTATTTCTATATCCTTCAACATCTCGACCACGACATATCTGGAGATTCCAGGTATGAACAAAATCTAGCAACAAATTAGGCAGCAGTTGTCATGTAACTTCGCACCAGGCAAAATCTTTTCCCAGATAATGATCGCACCGTGAACAGGAAACTTGTGTGAAGGTAAAAATATGACAAAGTCATCAATGTGCCGCACATCTCATTTCTATTATCATGGCTATTATGGACAGAGGGGAAAGAATTGTTGTTTGAGAGAAATATGTCTCAGTGAATGACAGAAGATAGGACGTAGAAGGCAGCAGTCCGCTGGGAATGGGCCAAGTTCAAGAGATTGATTGTGGAATGGAATCTCTATGGGACCGAGGCGAGCAATAATAGGTCCCGGCTGACAGAATAGAGCTATACTTGGGGTTCTCAGGGAAAAGTGAAATGTACTGCCATCAGCAGAAAAAAAGGACAGGAGTAGGGACCAATGTCCGTCTCCACAACACCAGTGATTATCTGGAAATTGCCTCGACATTCAGATATAATTTTCTTTATAATGACTGAAAATAGCCGAGGATGAGTCTACACAGATTGCTATGTTATCAAAAATTGTGCTCCTGAAAAACATTGTTTTCACATTTGCAAACAGCAGGAGGAACTACTTCATCACCCCCACCCTCCAATTTTTGGCTGCAGTTCCTGTTTGGATCTTGCTCTTTTATTCTGCCATTTTTTTCCCGACAAGGCCAAAGCATTTGGTGTTTGCTGTTATAATACTGTTAAATGTTTGTTCATCTGCTTACCTATAATCCCTCACTACACATTCCCTCTCCTCCGTTGCCTCTATATTAAGACTGTGTCGTCATTGATGGATTAACTCCTCTGAACTTCGTACAAAACCAAAACATGCTAATGAGTATTGAACCTTCAACCATATGTTTCTCTACATTTATGCGAGTTGCTTCTTGCATGAGTTCAAGGAATCAGAAAGGAGAGGCTATAGAAGAATCTAAAGCACATTCAGTAGTGGCGACCTGCTAAATGTTCCTTTTTATTTCCCCAAAAATTTCCCATATCTGATTTTAAACTTTTCGAACAAATGTGTCACATTATGGAATGAAAATAGTTTGTTTTTGACATTCAAAATGAAGCAGAAGTTTCCACAAACTGCTGATTCTCTTAAAGCCATGCAAAAACTTTGGATGGCCACTCTTACAAATGTCTTCCACCTAATTATAATGAGAGAAGTGTTGCTTCTCAGTTAGTCCATGTCTGATAGGTTGTCATGAGGGTTCCTACCTCCTCTTGAAAATGTCCCTTTATCAGTGAATCCGCAAAGATACTGCTCTGAGCCTCTCGCCAGCTTATCTCTGTTAGACCGTTAATTAGCACCGAGCGCAGCAATTACACTTGACTATCCTGAGCAAAAAAGAAACAAAAGATGGCCCCCACCAACCTCCACCCATCCCCCCCCTTTTTTTTTCACCCTTGCCTTAAAACTAGACCAGCTCCCACAGATGACAGGAAGGAGACAGGGGTGAGGAGAATGAAATGAGGAAGGAGGTTTTTGAGCAACACAAAGACAGAGCTTGGATAAGGCTCTACTGTCATTTTTAATTGGTTTGTCTCTCTTGAGAGGAGCCCCAAATCTGGAAGGTTTTAGATTGTAAGCCTCCTCCTGAATGCCTGTAGCTTTGCAATTATGCATAGCTGTAAGTAGAATTTTGCATGATAAAATTACTCACCAAAATTAGTATGATGCTGAAATCATTGTTTCCTTCTGTGGTGACAAGTAACCTGAAAATTGACAGTAGTTAAAATACAGGAGAAGATGCATATAATTTCTAATTTCCTCTGGAGGAAAATCCACCTCCAGTCTTTACAAGTTTAAGCAACGTGTGGGGAATGAAGTCAAAACTTCACAAGGTCAGACTTAACTTTACAAAAATGATTAATGAATATTAAAATGCGGTTCATAAGGGGTAGTTTAAACCTCAATTTAAGCAACTGGGGATTTTCTGCACCAGAGGGATACTTTCAGAAGAATATTTCTCCGTTATCAGAAATGGACGTTCACATAGGCCACATTTAATAGTGTAATAGCATAAGGATCAAACTGTTTGCTTTGTGTTTCCAATAGCATGTTTATGCAAAACCACAGGACAAACAAGACATATCTGCCTCAGTGAAAAATGTGTTGTAGCTAATATAGTACCCATCAGAGCAGCTTCTATGATCGAGTAACACAAGAATAATATTATCTCCATTGACCATATATTGTTTTGCATTTGCATTGGTTTGTCAATCAACCTGATGTCCAAGGGCATCTTCAGTTCTGACACAGCTAAGACCTGAAAAAAATGTTTTGGTTTTAATGACCTCAGAAGAATTAAATACATGTATTTCTTAACAGTCAATCAGAAGCAAAGACTCCTCTTGGATGAAAGATCTTTAGACCATAAGCAGAAATCCAACTGCTTTAGATTCACCTTTCAGGAATCTGTAGATTGAGTAATAAAGCCTAGTTCACTCCTCCAGGAAGTAGGCCGACCCTTTGTACTACCTTTGTAAGAGAGAGGATAATTAGCCCCTCTTGGGTCAATTCACCAGCTTCAGCTTGCTTCAAAAATGTTCTCTGGAGATGATGAGATTTTCTATATTAATAAACACCCCTCCTAGAAACAAACAAACCTGTTTTTCCAGCATTGTCGTGTAGATAGCCGCCTGTAATATCAAGACTGAACAGTTTCTTTGAGAAACATCTCTAATTAATTTCTACCAATATCATTTTTCTGTTCTAAACCCTATTCAAGCACATTGTTACAATGAAAAGCAATGATGGTTGGTGGTTAAACATCTGCTACTATCACATTCATGCCCTGGTAGGACATACAGTGGGGAAAAGTAAAGCATTGAAACTTAGGGTGATGTAACCTACTGTTCAAAAGAATGAGATAGTACTTTGACTTACATTTCCGATTTTAGCATTCCTGATTGAACATGTAGAGCCTTCGAGGATGGTGATACACTATGAAGTGTGAAACATTTTACTGGGTGCACATTGTTCAGATCATGGACTGCTGCTTCTGTCTGAAGTTTTACAAAACCTCATTTAAATCCCTAGTTAACTAGTTCTCATATTTACATTAGCTTCTCTGTTAAAAGCTGACTAGACAGCAACCAGGAAACTGGCAACCATCTGGCACCATTGGGGATCCAGGTTCTCCTGCATAGCATCGATCGCAAACAACAAAACTCTGGGGGGAAGTTGAAAGGCAAATTAGGATGTAGCTATACTCCTTATGGCTCTTGTGTCCCAGAATTGCTAGTGATTCTGGTGGGAGTTTGAATTCTACATTAGACATCTGTGACTATGTGAACTGTTTGTACATCAGTTAGTGATATTTAACAAGCGTTCATGAGATGTTTTTAACTTTATATTTAAACTGTGAAATTACAGTAAACATCTGGCAACATATGGTGGCACTAATTATCGTAAGAGAACTGAAGCCTTTTAAAATTATTCACGATGACTCCATGTGTCACGATTTCCAAGGGAACCAGGAACAAGAGTCAAAGTGTCACAAAATCAAAACCCTTTAATCAGTCCATTTTCACAACCAGGAAAGCACAGAGGTTGCAGCACGAGGGGGACATCCAAACTCATAGTCAGTTCCAACAAAACCAGGACAGTACAAAGGAGGAAGGCAAAACCGTAATCCCACAGACTGACCAAAGGTCATACACAGGGCATCAAAGACAAAAATCGTGGTCAAAAAGGCAAGGTTAAAAATCCAGAACAAGAACAGACTAGGCAAAGCAAACTCATGGTCATACAAAAACAGTCAAAGAGTAACAATAATGATTGGCATACAAGATTTTCAGTTTAATTCAGACCAAAAATGCATCTGTAAACCACCCTACCATCAAGATCTGCATCACAGTCCTTAATTCTAACAAAAAAACTGGTGGTTTCAGACTGGAACAAACTCAGCTATGCCTTGGTTCAGACTTTTGGCCAAATTATGGTGAGACACAGCTGAATACTTAAATTAACATACAAAAGAAGAGGATAACAATTGAAGAGGGAAATGAGGAGGAGAAGATATGTATCAAATAATGTTATGGCTTAGTGAAGAACCTGTAAAAAACAAGAAAAAAGAAAAAAAAAAGACCACTAGACAATCAACAGAAAAATGCTGAAACTATTTTTATACATTTAGAAGGCACAATAACATGAACAGCATTCTGGACATCAGTCTTCATCAAAGCTCACATAAGTGATGGACACAGAGATGGGTGAACAGTTCAGGGTTCTTTAATCATGGCAAAAGGTTGGTACACAAGAGATCACCCCAACAGGCATCAGCGTTCAGATAAGCAGATAAAAATGGTAAATCTGAGAGTTGAATACACGCTGGGAAATCAAAAAATAATGCTGGAACACACACAAGGGTAAGATGGTCTTGGCACAGAAGGAGAGGAAGACAGAAACTAAACACACGATCCAAGTGGAGACAGGTGCAACTCATGGTGAAACAGGGTGATCTGAAAAGAGACAAAAATTTAAAATTAAACACAAAATACTGAATAAAGAGAAAACATATCTTTAACCTTAAAGGACAGAGTGGGCCATGACAGTCATCAAGTATACATAGACGCAGCTTTGTGCATAGATGACTACTGTACAATTTGTTCAAGGTGAAACAGAAAGTAGCAATTAGCAATTTGAGAAAAAAAAAATCCTGGCTTGGACTTTCATGCGTTGAAGCAACTTTTTTCATCCTCTACTGATAATTGTTTTAAAGCTATTTATATCGTGTCATGGTTCGTACTCATCTAATCACTCTTTCCGGTAAGATCATGAAGGCAAAGGAGAATGCACACTCAGCTGAAGAGGAAAGGTGAAGTGAAGAAATAAGAAACGGCAGAGAAAAAAACTCTGCATCAAGCTGCTCTGCAGGCATAGCTGATAATTGTTTTTCTCCTATGGTGAATTCATGAGCTGTAAGAAACTCCAGGAGTCACAGTTCTGATGAGCAACACCTTTAACATGCAAGAGCTATTAAAACCAGAGAGACAACCCCTCCCCCCGTTTGGCACCAACAGTGTTTTTCTGTAGCTTTAAGTCAGACAAAAATGGCACAAGCTTATCCTTTCTGTGAATACCATAATCATTGCTGCCATTCCAGCAAATGCAGAAAACAAAAACAAAACATCTTACATAAATACGTGGGTACTGCAATTACCTAGAGCGCCGGCACCAGCAGCCTGACCCGTTCATTTCCTCTTCCAGAAAATGCCTCACAACAAACAACAAGTCATTTAGTCTATTTCCTCGGTCTGCTGTTTCCTTGACTGTTATCACGACCTGTTGAAGATCCTACACATCTACATCTTCCCACACAGTGCTCTCTAGACTCATGTCTGCACACTGATTTGCTCTTAAGAGAATCAAACCTATTTATATCGAAAGGTCACACCATTATGCCCCGCAGTTACAAACCAAATATTCACATTCTGAAACTTCTTAAAAGAGAGATAAATGACATTTGCTCCTGTTGAAAGCCAAAACACCAGAAACCAGAAAGAATGAGAGGAACCAAAGGTAAAGGTTGAGGATTTAAAATGGATCCTCTCAACAGCTGCTGTGAAAGATATTCTCTGTATATCAGGGAATTCAAAGTTTGAGAGGCAAACAAAGTGAGAGGGTTAGGGTTAGGGTTAGGGTTAGAGGAGGAACAACTACTGGATTCATTTGTAACTCTTGCTTTAATGTCAGGTTGTAGTGTCACCAAGTACACACAGTAACATTGATGGATGCTGGTAAAGTATCATCAGATACCTATCTCTGAAGAAGATGAAGATGTGTCTGTTGTCATTGTTCCTTTACAAACCCATTGCTAAGACCTGGAGGCAGAGAAAGATCTGGGATCTGCCCAGCAGGATACATGAGGGTGATGAAGTCACGAATAAAAGAGAGTGTAATGACGAATAAAGTAACCGAGCGATGAAGCGGGGAAAAAAGAGGAGGAAGGAGTTTAAACAGAATAGCATAATCCTTCCAGAAAAAGTCAGACAAATAAAAGGAGTACATTATAAAGTTTGCATTTCATTCCTGCTGGACTTGAACTTTTTCTTTCAATTCTGTTTAAATATTAAAGGTTTGTAATTAAAAGGTGACAGAGTGAGACGTCACACTAGGGCTTTGGCTTTATTGACTGAGGAGTGACAAAGTATCAGCGGCAACGACTTGCAATCTCCAACAAAGGCAGGAGCTTGGGGATTTTGTGCAATGCCTGTCTGGATGGTGAAATGTTTTTTATCCATTCACATCACAGCAAGAGCAGGGCCGGCCTCCCAGGGTGCACTGATGGATTAGAGGCGAGAGTCCACCGTGGCTGATATGTATTTCTGAACTTTTATGTATTGCTTAATTTGTTTCTATCCTTCTCGTGGGATTGGACTCTTGCTGAGAGATGACTGGCAGACAAGACAGGAAAAGGGGAAAAGTAAATTTTCAGCACTTTGCAGTGGTAATTCCCCTGACAATGCTATACAACCCTACTTTCGAAACACACCAGGAAACGTTTTACTGTGTTTGGCCCACTATGTGTCTCCTGAATGCCGAAATCTATCCCCGTCAACACTGAATGCATATCCTGAAAGGACCGGACTTCCCCACTGCAGAGTCAAAGCCAGATGGTGGTGTGCAGATGTTGGCATGCTTGCCATCTCTGAATAAGAAACACAATTATCAACACCAGTAATTGCTTTGTGGTATTGAATGAGAACTGTTTGGCACCATGAACAAAAGCTGCCACTTTGAAATACTCAAGATAACATCAGAGAAAAGTCTGCTCATACTAAGTTGTCCAGTCCCCTTCGTCAGTGCAAACTGATGTTGTGAAACAGCGATATTGTGTTAGATCCTTTCTTTCATTAATCATACATGCCTTTGAGTAAATTCGCAGCTCCTCAGATTTAATAAGAGACAAGCTAGTAGACCTGAGCGATCCATGTGCTTCACATAGACTAGTGTAAGAGACATCATTATGGAAATTCTCACAGGGAGGTGAACTTTAATATCTGCTCAAAATAAATCAAGAGGTGATATGAAAATTGACAGGCGTCTCTTCCCCTCCAGACTTCGGGCAGGGTGTGGAATTGAAACAACACCAAGCATCAGAACATCTCAAGTAATATTGCTTCTTGAGGGAGATTCTGATTATGCGGCTTGGAATATTATGTGCCACTGCTTTGGGTAATCATGCTGTGCTGCTGCTGCTCTCCTATTCCAATAAATCACAGTTTATGACTCAGGAGAATCACCCACATCTATGCATCCAGAACACATTGTGCCATTAATGCATATTCAGCATGGACACCTTGGTTTGTTCCACACTTTGCTTACTGGAGAACGATATCGCAACATGTTTGATTGATATGAGAAGATGTGAGCCTAAAATGCATGTGACTGGTTTTTGACTGCAGAGCCAAAGCTGATCTTAGCATGTAAGATTTGACCAATGAATGAATGATCATTTGTATTTAGTTGAGTATGGAGTAGTTGGTATTTGTAAAAAGCCAACAGTAAAATTCAATGTCTGAATTGATGCTTTGCCTCAACGTCTCTTTAATCTGAGCTGTGTGCCAACAATAAGCAACATCTATGTAAAGGCACTGATTTTGCTCAGTGTATTTTTGTGTTCATGCTGATGCCAATGGCAGATACAGCTTTTTTCGGGTGTTGGACAGAGTCTAGACACCAGTGCCGTCCACTGCTGGAGTAGTGGAGATTCTTTATAATCCTATTAACTTTTGTTTTACACCTCACGGTGTAAATGCTCTTTATTCTCATAACAGTTTCCAGACCAGATGGTGATTCCCCCCTGTAGGGATGATTTCTTCACCACAAGAAAGTCTCTAATTATTTTCAGAGGTGAGTAGTTTGAATTTTATGAGACATCCTTCTGAAGTCCGCAACCAACATTGGAAAGTTAACTTTTGGAATGTAATAATTAGCCGTTTCAAAAAAGTAAGAATAACACATTGCATTTGATTACTTGCAAAGAAAGGTATACGGTTTAGCAAAAAAGTAGAATACAACATAATCATGGTTAAAAAAAAAATACAACACATATAATGAGAAACAACATCTAGAGCAAACTAAACTTAGATAACAATTAAATAAATCAGTCAAATCAGGGAAACCAACAAATAATAACATGGGAGACCAGATCCAAAACAAGTGGATTTTTTTTTTTTAGTGAATTCAAATAGTTCCCTTGATCATCTTACAATTAAGTGGATGGTGCTTCACCTAAAGTTATCTCACTGATTTTGTAGACCTACTTCTCTGGAAATATTCCAGAAGAGGGTGATTCTGCTTGTCACAACATTTTCAGTAGTAAGTGTAATTTAATTATTTTTTTTGTTAGTAACTGCAACAAATTAAAATATATTAATTTGTAATATCATTACTTTTAATCTCCTAACTCTTGTCTCAACAATCTGCTTGATTTGGCTCACTGTCAGTAAGTGGTTGGTGGACTGGCCACACAGACGGAGCTCTCTTCTTCCCCCCTTGGCCACCAGAGATCCTACCATACTCAAGTCAATCAAACTCTGAAAATGGACTAGTAGGGCTTTCTTGGACTTCAAACTGCAGCATGTGTTGCTGTCTATACCCGTCTCTCTTAATAAAATCTTTAAAAAAAAATTAGACACAAACAACTGATTTATTCTTGTTGTAAACTTATTGTATCCATAAATGGATATTTAGTCAAATAAGAATAAGTCAAGTAAATTTGCATGTTAAAATTTGTTTTTCACATTCAAGAGTCAGAATGTCAGTTCTAGAATTTTATTTCAAAGACATGTAAATGCAAAAGACATAAATTGTGATTGTCTTGTATTCAAAAATGGATGAATAGATGGATGGAAAAATTCCCCTTGTCTGTTCAGCTCTTCCATTCTGCAGCTTTTCTGAACAGTTTGTGAAAGGAATATTTATCATTTATTTACAGCAGCTAAATATCACCTGCAAAGACTGAATCAGAAAAAAAAAATACCAGAAGAAGAGCAAAGAGATGGAAACATCAGTGAGATTAGTAATTCAAGCAGCTTTCTGCAGCAGCACATAAACAAACCACTCAACTGAAGGCCAAGATTCTTTATGCCTCCTGCTGCATTTCATCCTCAATCATGGATAAAATGCAGTTCAGATGATAGGGCCACTGTGATTGTGTATGTGTTTTTTTCTGTCCTTACCCATCAGCTCACCCCGTTCTAAACTAGCAAAAGGTAGTTACAAGGGCAAAGAACAAAAAGTCAGAATGAAGAGTCAAACTAGCTCGAATAATGACTCATCTTTACTTTCATCACATTCTTGTTGCAAATATTGATTTCATTTTTGGTTCTGAAAGATTGTTTGTAGTAATTCAGTCGATCAAATGCACAGCCACTGCAGTGTCACTAAATCATTATTCCTTCACCTTCAACAACAAAGCACAACCAATAAGAAAGTGTCCTGACCTGTCATGTGTTCTTATCATTACACACTTACAAAAGGATTTGAGAGTAACAGGGAAAAGAAATATAGTTTTAGCTGGGGACTGCTGATCCCTCTGGGGATTTGATGACAAGCGGTGACAAACTTCCAGGTCGGTCCCTGAAGCTGGCAGGTTGAGCATTAAGCAGGCAGAGTGACAGGGTCTATATTATTAGTCTCTGGGAGCTGATAAGGCTGCAGATTCTGAATCACACATTTACGGTCGAGGCTATTGAAAGGCTGGGTCACTTCAATCATACCAGTTCTTCACATGAAGAGAAGAAGCTGATGAAGTACTGCCCATGATTTTACCTATCTGATAAAAATTTCAAGGACTATATCATCCAGTCCTGTTCAGGAAGCAGACTCTTAATAACATACTTTAACATACAGTCACACTGCTGTGCTGTTATGAACTTCTACACTTTTTTCCTAAGTGTTCGACATTCTAAAGAGGCACAAAGTCTTGATTTACTGTGGCAATTACATTTTTATATTGCTGTATACCATTTCCTCTGCTGTTCCTATGCTGCAAATTATAGTCGCTGTGGAAAAAAAAAAGTTTGTAATGCAACATCCCACCAGCGAGAATGCTTGCAATGTTGTCACAGTGGTCTGACTTCCCAGTCATTCGGAAGAATTACTGATCCCACAAACCACACATTTATTTATTTATTTATGTGTCTGTCTAAATATTTAGCTTCTTTTAGGGAAGAAATGTTTAGGAATTAACCATAAATTAATCTGCTGATTCCACAAAGAACTGTTCTACATCTTAATGTATGAAATCAGGCATTTGTTCATCTAATCTTTGTTGGTTTGGTTTGGTTTTATTATGTTACTTTCAAATTAGCTGTGTGATAGAGAAGCCATTATTTAAGCAACCGTGTCCTTTTATATATGACACATGTTTTTGAAAAGGTTAGATGGAGGCAATTGACTCACTGTGGCGACCCCTGAAGGGAAAAGCCGAAAGGAAAAGAAGAAGAAGAGATGTTTTTGAAAATTAATAGCAAAAACAAATACCTAAGTTGCGTCAAACTTATTGAGGATATATATTATATTCTTTTCTATATTCTAGAGCCCTCAAATGTGTTTTAGAGTTTTCGCCTTAGCTTCTGATGTTTTCAAGCTTGGTCAATGTGTGTTTGTGTACGGTCTAACACCGAAAACGATGTGGTTATGTTGGGATAAAGGGTAGTTATGGCTGCATGTCCGCTGTGCTGTGGCATCCTTCACGTTCCTTTCTGGCTCTACCCAGGGGTTGTACATATGGAGCGCTCACGAGCTTCAGCAGGCCTGAGAAAAGAGCTCAAAGCTCCTGTTCAACAGCTCAAGGCAGAGGCTTCAGAAATGCCTCCCTTTTAATTCCTGCCCTAATAAGTTTGTTGCCATTTTTAGCGTTTTTGTATAGGCAGGGTATAGTTTTTTCTTTGACAGTTACTTTGAGTCCCTTAAGAGTTAACCGACAAAATGGTGAGCATAACAGTGATGTTTTTTTTCTTTCAAGAGTGTCACCATGAGAAAAGATGAGCCAAAAGCTAATTTTGATGTCGGTTCTAAAGGTATGTTTACAATGCCAGCCTTCATGCAGACTTTTTTCCTTAGACTGGATGTTTTTGTGTAGTTATTGTCAATACTTTAAAACACAATTCATTCTCTTACATGGACATACAGGTCATTCATTTTTCCTGCAAGAGGCAAATTATCAGTTCTGGTAAGCAAATAGGAAATAAGCCATCTTCCACTTTCCATGTGTCCTTGAGCAATAGCCATTGGCTCAACGTTATGGTGCAATGCTACACAATGATTTCATTAATTGCAATTATTTGAAAGAAGGTGAAGTCGAAGTTGTATGACTCGTGAACCATTCTGAAGTTTCTGACGAAAGGTTCACTCCAAAAATCCATCTGATATTTGCTTTGGGACCATCCATTAAAGTGCACCAAGTTCCATGTGATTCATGTTGTTCATATGCCAAGAAAATGTCAGGAATAAAATAATTGACATGTTACATACGCCTACATAAATAGCATTGTAAATTCCTTCTAGTATTTATATCATTCATTGGACTATATTTAAGTGTCTTGATGATATAAATAAAAGCTATTTATGAGAAATATATGTGATTTCTTGATGTAGTTCTAAAAACTGAAACAACTGATTTTGTCTCGTTGCAAGTAATTTAACTTCCAAAAAATATATTTTCATTCACTTAAAGGTCCCATATTATGCTTTTTTTAATTGATGTCATTCAGCTGCCAGATGTCCAACTCCACTGTATTTGAAATGTCTTGCTCCAAAGTTATCCATGGTCCTCAATATCTTTGATTGAATATTGATAAATTCTCTTCTGCCCCCAAAAGCTCTGTTTTAATGGGGCGTAGCTCTCAGCTCCCTATCTCCACCCCTCCACCCTCTGAGCTGCGTCGATCAACAACTCCCTCCCACTCGCGTTCACCTGCTTTTGTTTTTCCTTGCGCCACTTCAACGCTCCTGCATTACAGGTTGATCGATTGGCATAGTCTGAAACTTTTTTAACCTTCAAATTTTGCTGCTACATATTTTGCTCTAATCTTTGTGTTTTGCATTCTTGTTTTTCATGATATAATGGTTGATTTTTCGGCACTAAGCGTGGACCTGCGTCCTCATGTTCCCCAGTCTTTGCTGAATAAAGACTCATGGCTTCTTGTGTAAACACGATGAGACCGGCCGCTGAGATAATTAAAGCTGTGTTTTTTGGCAGTGCTAACTAGTTAGCCAAATGCTAGCTGAGTTCAACAGTTTGTGAGGAACTTTCAGTGTGTAGCTCTGAGCTAGGACATTAACACACAATGCTACCATAGCCTGAACGAACTCCCCCCTTGGGCATGTCAACCAATGAATATCATCAATCACTCTGTCCAATCACAGAGCGCCCTTTGTGAGTCACAAATACCACTCCAGCAAAATCTGATCATTTTGATTCGGTCCGGGCCATGTATTCCTAAAACTCCAAATATCTATTGATGCAGGAAGCGTTTGTTTACCAGATTCTAGGAGTTGGTTGGGTTAACTATGTCTATGTAGAGACCTGAAAAAGTGTGATTTTCATAATAAGATCGCTTTAATTTTTTGAAAAAGTCTTATTTTGTCAAGCCAAGTCAAAAACAATTTAAAAACCTACCTTGCTGTAAAGTGGAGCTTATAATTAACAGCCACCACAGGCACAGAGCAGGACTGTGGTATCCCTCTTTCTCTGAGGCCGTCCTGTTTCACTTAGATAATATTTATATACAGCTAATCAGCGACAACAGATATAGTTTTTAAGGAAACACAATAAACACCAATTATGTTTGCTATTAAAATAATGAGTGTTTGTTGTTAATTAACATTTGTGGTAGTATGCAAAAATAGGTATTTACAAATTGACATAATGGATATTTGGATTCAGGGGATTTTTGCTTGCTTTGCAGACTAATATTTCTTAACCTTTAACCAAAGTGCCTCCAGTGCCTGAACCGAGACAAAGGCCTATGTCTATACTCAAAACTTAGTGTCTGCTTTCTGAATCCAGCACTTTGGATACCTACCATCCCTGCAATCCCGGCACAGAACATAAATGTACTTTGCTGTTTAAGAAAGTGAAATAAATGCTCTTTCTCTGAGCCTAACCCAGGCCATAATTTCACTTTAAACCACCGTCTTTTGTTGTTTGGAATTGGTTGTGGTACAATTTTGAGGATCCAGGTTTCTACAGGCACTGAAAGTACATGTTCATATTCTTCATTTCAGCATTGGACTGACCCAGCGTGGCAATGAATCATGAGCTCATAAGATAGAATATATAAGAAAAATACAAAAGTATATTACTGTTTACACAACATGAAAGGAGGACTGTATTACTCATACAGCAGTGCCTCCCTCAGAGTCAGCTCCCTTTGTCTTATTAGAAGGAATGAGACGATGACTACACTTTAATTCCCCTCATGTAGTTTTATTTCTAGAAGCCAGGGCGATGCTTTTCCTTCATTTTCTTCTAGTTGGCTGAAGATCTGAAAGTCCTTCTTGATTCTCTGTATAAATTTTCATCTACAAAAATCAGAGGTCAAAGAAAGCCTCATAATGCAAGAAATTTCCTTCTGATAAAGCAAATGCCACAGCTGTAAAGGCCACAGATTCTCACAGAGGTGAGTGTCAGGGAGTTTTCTTTACTGAACCAGCCTTTGATTGATTTTCCACACAGTTCTCCAAACAGGTGTTACTCTCCTATCTGTTACAGTAATGGATTTCATTAAAAGGCTCTGGAACACACACAGAGAGATGGAGATGATGGCCGATGGCAAGGGAAAGAGTGAGACAGAAAGATGGTATAAGAAGAAGGCATGGCTGTCATTCAGGGTCTTTCTGTTCACGGTTACAACACGTCCCCCTGTCGGCTCTAGACTGAAGTAGCTGCAGAGTAATAGTAACCACTTCTAGCTGATAGTATTTATTGTGATGTCTGTTTAAGTATATGCATCAATAATATAAATGCAAGACATATTTTCACTTATTTTATTCACCATTTACAAAAAAAAGAAAAACAAGAATAGCAGGAGGTAGAATACAGATTTATTTTGTGTTTGTGAGCACAAACCCTTTCCCAAGATAATCAATCCATTTGTTAAATACAATATTTTATCGTGGAGATTAAAATATTGCTGAGGTCTGCTTTGGGCTGGTCATAATAAAAGGCAACTATAAATGTGCATTTTAATCCTAAAAGATATTAACCCCACCGCCCAAGGCCATACGTTAGCCATTTATTCAATACTTAAACTGATTTCACTCTAAAGCCCAAAACATCATTCCAAGTGAGCAATGGAGTTAGGGATGTTGACAAGGTGCAATCATGTCAAGATTATTTTTGATATTAGCTTTATAGATGACTGGAAGATCCTGCAGGTGATGGTCTGGTGTCGTGACAGCGTTTAGGGGGCAACATTCAATCATGGACAGTAGCTCTGGTGGACATATCTGCAGCCACCATGGCGGTTGAAAGCTCACTCAAAACCGAAAATGGTGTCATTGTGGTGACAGATATACCTGGTTAGTTTAGTGTTTTAGAGTGACATTTTATTGCTCATTGAGAATCATTTTATCGATATTAAAATCAGGTTTTTCTTTGCTTTTGTAGGTATTTTTTTTCGTAATGGCTGTATTACCTAAATAATTCATCCCAACCTCCTACCATCCATTAATGCCTTCCCCTTGAGTTGTTATGAGAAGTGCATCCTTATCCCTAACTAATGTTAGCCAGTAACCACAGTGACCAGATTAGACCTTCGGATGTATTCAGGCTGAGTGAGTCAGTATGTACAACTACATACTGACAAATAATTATTTTCACGAAGCTGTAAAAACCCTTTCATCATTACCGCTGAGACGGGAGTGGAGATCTACAGAACATGGATGTGGACCACATGCAGATGCACATTTATGTAAATTGGCACTGTGCAATATGGTTCCTGGGCACTAGACCTTGGTCTTTACCTCAGACATCAGACTGCGACTAAAGACATCTTTCGTCAACAAAGTGCGGTGTGCCATTTGATCCAGCGTCTTAGTTGCCCATGATTGCTGCAAGAAAAATAGTGTCCCTCATAGTTGACATGCAGATAACAGTGTACAGCAGTGTATATACTCAGTCCAATTTTTGATGCGGTATTACCCAAAGCAATCTAAAGTTTATTCTATGATTGTGTTCAAAGTATTTCTGAGACCACCAGATTTTCCAGCGTGACTCTTATTTATTATCTATTTTTTGGTAACTCTGGTCTATTTTATTTTCAACCCTTTTCTTTGCAGGAGAATTCAAAGATTACACAAAGGACAACATGATAGAATTGCAGTTCTGTGATGCCTATTGTTTAGGAAATGACCCGCAGGCACGGACAGGTTTTGTTTTCCATCTTGCTTGAACTCCCGTGGTTTTCAAATCCTCCCTCTGTATAAGATTTTAATGGTTTTGAGATAATTTTGTTAATTGACATGTTAATAATATAAAGTAATATAAAGACAAGGCCGGTATGGGAGGAACATCCCTACCAGCTATCCTAGGTTAATGTGCTTAGAAATAATGGGAGAGAGAAGATGTTACATCATCTATGATGCAGAGCTTCAGTGATGCCATGTGGACTGATGCATAACACACATAAAACTTTAGTAAAGCAAAATTTAATTTTCATCAGCTACTTAACAGACAGACCCCACTATGCTCGAATGGGGGAATGCTTGTCATCAATGGTGACCAGCAGCACAAAGGTTCCACAGGGGAAAGTGCTCTCTCTCCTTCTCTCCATCCGCTTCACCACAGACTTCCAGTACAACTGAATATATGCCACATCCAGAAGTTCTCTGGTTCCTGTTGGCACCAGGAAAGGTGACACATCTCCAGAGCTCGTTCTGTGTTTATGTGTTTAGGTGTGGATGTATGACAGCAGTTGGTGTACATAATTAACTTCAAGATGAATAGAGTATCTATCTATCTGTCTGTCTGTCTGTCTGTCTGTCTGTCTGTCTGTCTGTCTGTCTGTCTGTCTATCTATCTATCTATCTATCTATCTATCGTTGGAGGAAAGGATGGAAACGGCTATAGTGAATACTTTCTTCCAGAAGAGGCAGGAACATAGGGTGACCTATAAGAGTGGAGGTAGGAGCACACAGGTAGACTTCGTCTTGTGTAACAAGTCTAATTTGAAGGCAATCAGTGACTGCAAAGTAGTGGTAGGCAAGAGTGTAGCCAAACAGCATAGGATGGTGGTGTGTAGGATGACTCTGGTGGTGAGAAAGATGAAGAGGGCAAAGGCAGAGCAGAGGACGAAACGGTGGAAGCTGAAAAAGGGAGAGTGTTGCATGACTCAGGAAGGAGTTAAGACATGTTCTGGGTGGTCAGGAGGTGTTTCCAGATGACTGGACAACTACAGCTAATGTGATCAGGGAGACAGGCAGGAGAGTACTTAGTGTATCATCTGGAAGGAAAGTAGATAAGGAGACTTGGTGGTGGAATAAGGAGATACAGGAGTGTATACAGAGAAAGAGGTTAGCTAAGAAGAAGTGGAACACTAAGAGGACTGAGGAGAGTAGACAGGAGTACAGGGAGATGCAGCATAAGGTGAAGGTAGAGGTAGTAAAGGCCAAACAAGAAGCTTATGATGACTTGTATGCTAGGTTGGACAATAAGGAGGGAGAGACTGATCTATACCGGTTGGCAAGACAGAGAGAAAGAGATGGGAGGGACGTGCAGCAGGTTAAGGTGATTAAGGATAGCGATGGAAGTCTATTGACAGGTGCCAGTAGTGTGATGGGAAGATGGAAAGAGTACTTTGAAGAGTTGATGAACGTGGAAAATGAGAGAGAACAAAGAGGAGAAGAGGTGACTGTTGTGGACCAGGATGTAGCAAAGATTAGTTAGGATGAAGTGAGGAGGGCACTGAAGAGGATGAAGAGTGGAAAGGCAGTCGGTCCTGATAATATAGCTGTAGAGGTTTGGAAGTGTCTAGGATAGGTGGCCCTAGAGTTTCTGACTGGGTTGTTCAACAGGATCTTAGATAGTGAGAAGATGCCTGAGGAGTGGAGGAGAAGTGTGCTGGTGCCCATTTTTAAGAACAAGGGAGATGTAGAGAGTTGTGGCAACTACAGAGGAATAAAGCTGATGAGCCATACAATGAAGTTATGGGAAAGAGTAGTGGAAGCTAGACTAAGGGCAAAAGTCAACATCTGTGAGCAGCAGTATGGTTTCATGCCAAAAAAGAGTACTGCAGATGCGGTATTTGCTTCGAGGATGTTGATAGAGAAGTACAGAGAAGACCAGAGGGAGCTGCATTGTGTTTTTGTAGATCTGGAGAAAGCTTATGACAGGGTGCCCAGAGAGGAACTGTGGTATTGTATGAAGAAGTCTGGAGTGGCAGAGAAGTATGTTAGAGCGGTGCAGGACATGTATGAGGACTGTAAGACAGTGGTGAGGTGTGCTGTAGGTGTGACAGAGGAGTTCAAGGTGGAGGTGGGACTGCATCAGGGATCAGCTCTGAGCCCCTTCTTGTTCGCTATGGTGATGGACAGGCTGACAGACGAGGTTAGACAGGAATCTCCATGGACTGTGATTTTTGCAGATGACATTGTGATCTGCAGTGAGAGCAAGGAACAGGTGGAGGAGAAGCTAGAAAGGTGGAGGTTTGTCCTGGAAAGGAGAGGGATGAAGGTTAGCCGCAGTACATGACAAGTACAAGACAGAGCACATGTGTGTGAATGAGAGGGACCCAAATGGAAGAGTGAGGGATGAGGTTACAGGGAGAAGAGATCAAGAAGGTGGAGGATTTTAAGTACTTAGGGTCAACAGTCCAGAGCAATGGAGAGTGTGGAAAAGAGGTGAAGAAGCGTGTACAGGCAGGATGGAACGGGTGGAGAAAAGTGTCAGGTGTGATGTGTGATAGAAGAGTTTCATCTAAAATGAAAGGAAAGGTGTACAAAACTGTGGTGAGACCAGCGATGTTGTTTGGTCTAGAGACAGTGTCACTGAGGAAAAGACAGGAGACAGAGCTGGAGGTAGCAGAGATGAAGATGCTGAGGTTCTCTCTGGGAGTGACCAGGAAGGATAGGAGCAGGAATGAGTACATCAGAGGGACAGCACATGTTAGAGATTTTGGAGATAAAGTCAGAGAGGCCAGACTGAGATGGTTTGGACATGTCCAGAGGAGAGATAGTGAATATATTGGTAGAAGGATGCTGAGTTTTGAACTGCCAGGCAGGAGGCCTAGAGGAAGACCAAAGAGGACGTTTATGGATGTAGTGAATGAGGACATGAAGGTAGTTGGTGTGAGAGAAGAGGATGCAAAGGACAGTGCTAGATGGAGGCAATTGATTCGCTGTGGCGACCCCTGAAGGGAAAAGCCGAAAGGAAAAGAAGAAGAATATTTTTCTTCTTTCAGACATGTTATTACAACATATTTCACTGTCATCAGTGCTAAAACATCATCAACAACATCCGAAAAGAAAAAAAAAGGGTTAACGGGTAGAAGCCATTGGCTTGTAAGATTCCCGTTCCCTAAATCATTTTAATCACAATTAAAATGTAATGGAAAATTTAATATTTTCCAGTCTTTCAAGACTTTATGTAATGTTATAATGAGACTGTTCCATCTAACATAAATTATAAGGTCAACAAAGAACAACACAAACGAAAGGAGGGGTAGGGAAATAAGCAGATTGGCTGAAGTAGTAAACACCAACACAACACCAGACAAGGCATGTTTATGTCACTTAGCTTAAGATGCTAATTATGGATGGTCTCTGATGCTTGGGAGTGGGAGTCAGATTGTAAAAAGCTTCACCCTGTATGCCTCAAACCAATGACATTAGCACTGGAATAAATCACATTTTACTATCTGTCTTTCCCTTCATTTCACCTGCCCCCACCTGAATGTCTGCATTTCAAAAGTAAAAAAGACACCTGGTTTACTTCAAGACCCATGGGAAAAGTGTGGACTTATATTAAGGAGAGGTATTGGGCTTTCTGTTGACTTGACAGTCTTCTTTTTTTTCACGCATGCTCTACACATATTAGTTGCTAAGGAAATGAACAGCAGCCCTATCATTTTGGACTCATTTGTATTCATGGAGGTCCTGGTCAGGTACCCTTGGAGTGATTGCTGCTCATGAATAAGCCAAATGCCAATTGAGAACTCGCAGATAAATCGTTCTTCGAGTTTTGTTTAAATTTTCATCTTAAGTGGGTAGTCACTAAAATGATCAGCTTGTAAAACTCTGGAGTTGTTCAAAAGGTTAAACTGATTATTTATTTATTCTCTATGATTATGGAAATCAATTTGCCTGATATACTACAGGACATGCTGCTCCTACCTGGACCTACGTCATTATTTATGCAGCCCCATTTTCTGCCGAACAGAATTGATTTGACTCCATTTTCTTCATCACTCAAGAAATGATTTCCCAGATGGACCATAATGTCATACAAAAATATTATGTTATCGCTAAACATGGGCTCTGGAGGAATTTTATTTTGAAATCTCTGCTCGCTAAATTGACACCACTAAATCACGCATTGTCAGACTAAATGATTGTTGTACAAAGGACAAAATCAATCTTATTGGGTGATTCATAACTCCGTCATGGAACTTTTCATCATTGGTTGTGGGTTTTCTAAAACTAAGGTAATGTCAGCTGTCATTTGTATTATAAGAACTATGGAGAACATTTTATATTCCAAAGCATGATGTTAAAAAAGAATTTTCTCGCAAACAGGAATTATTCTTCATCTTTGAAGGAATTTGTCCTTCATATCAAAGAGGATAGAAGCATGTGTCATACCGCTTAGACTCAAACCAGTAGCACAAGATTCATACTCTTGTCATATAAATGGATGATGTGTTCAATTGAGACTCTGTTTATCATGGAAATGTTCCAGAGATTTTGTAAATGTGCATTATATGTTCAAACCATCTTTGGCCTCTCTATCGAGGGTTCTAAAGAAGACACTGTAATTGAATGTCTTTCAGCCATTACTGGTTGAAAAAAAAAATGTTGCAGAGAAGAAAACCAGACAGAGAATAATAGCTAGCCATACAATATTATTTTATCATTATATTTATCATACTATTTATAGTGGTATATATTATTACAATTAAAGTCACTCATAGTAAACAGTCCTTTATTAATATTTAATTACAGTCTTGTAATGTGTGTGTGTGTTATTTACTTAAGGATCTTTGAACAGCTTTGATTTGATAACTTCAATGCCAGTATTTTATTTTCTTGTAAAATGCATATAAATCCACCCATCACACCATTCCGAGTGTTAATGTGACTACGGATGTGGGTAAAGCACTGGATAACAGTCGCCTACTGTCTTGTATTAAATGCGTTGTCTTTGTGTGAGGCTCTTTTAGACTCTAGAAGCTCCTTCAAATGCTGCTGTTGAATCCTCAGCTTGTGTTCCTCCCTCAACCAGAACAAATCCCACTCCCCATCCTCTCTTTGTCTTTCTTTTTAAATCCATCTACTTCATTGCGGTCCCTATCTCCTATTCTCTCTTAGTCAATCCAATCCCTTTGCTCTGCCCTCGCCTTTAGCTTTTCTGGAGCATGTTCCATTCCTTTCTTTTTATTCAGCTGCTATTCTTTTTATCTGGTCTTTTGACCTTCTATTCCACATTTCTTTTTTTCTATTTTCATTTCATTCTAATTGGGTTTCCAACATTACCATCCACTCTTTCCCTTTGTCTATTCATCACTCTTCCACGGTGCTGCCCTATAACCTGGATTCTCATCCCTTCATACAACAGAACCCTCTGTTCTCCTCTGTTTTGACCTTTTCTCCTGTAACCTCAGGCTGCTGCTCCCACTTTGACCCTTAGTCACTGTATGCACACATACTAGATACACATGTTACATACATGTTAAATTTAAACATCTTACCCTCTGGGTGTTTTACATTTAGTCCCATCTCAACAAGAACTTCCGGAAAATCCTCGCCAACACATGTCCTTTGCAGGAGAAGAATACAACCACTCTGTTTCCCACTCCCTTTGTCATTCCAACACAGACTGTGCACCTGATGATGGATGCCACCTCGCTGACGTGACTACACAGAGGTGACAGTGTCAGCTGTCATTCCGATAGCTGGCATTTCACTAACTATGGTGCTCTCAATGCAGACAGGGGATAGATAGAACGAGGTATAAATGAGCACCGAGATGGAAAGGGAGAAGAAGAGAAAGAGAGGGAATGTTTATGTCAAGCAAGGATCAGAAAAACAATAAAATAAAAGGCTGTGAACAGATGGACCGTTTTGGTTTAATATTCTGTCCTTACCCTTGTATATGGACATAAAGGTAAATGGCATAAGCTATGCAAACATGCAGTGTGTTTGAAGGACACAATGGGATATTAATACAGATATTAATGGTCCAGATTGTCAACAAAAGGTGTCACACATGTCTGATGTGTACACATGAACATAAAGTGTTCATTTGCATTGTAATTGAAAAACCATACAGTAAAGGTTCAGTTTCATCAGGCTGTTAGTGATGATATAGATGATAAGTTGGAAACACAAATTACAAAAGAAAAAGTGTTTGTTTGCCATCAATTTAAAAAAAAAAAACTCAAGGCAGAAGGGGTGCAATAATGAAAAGGCAAGGTTGTGTATAAGCAGGGAAGATTGGCATCTGTTCTTCACAATGTCATACTAAGAATACAGTAATGGACAGGAAGGTC
Source organism: Antennarius maculatus (assembly GCA_013358685.1). Classification (NCBI taxonomy): domain Eukaryota; kingdom Metazoa; phylum Chordata; class Actinopteri; order Lophiiformes; family Antennariidae; genus Antennarius; species Antennarius maculatus. The sequence goes on from CM023628.1 coordinate 5,694,693, forward strand.
AGTCCTGATGGGTCTATTGACACAGGAGGGAATGTTTGATTGTGGCTTCACAAAAGAACCCATGCAGAGAGACTTATTCTTAAAGGATATTAGAAGATCTGAATAGAAGGACCCGTACCTTTAGTTGGCAAGAAGCAAATGTGAGAATAAAGCAAACAAAAAGCAAAAGTATGACGGTTCCTTCGCCTTCACAATTTTCCCATGTTCATGAGGGTCCTACATCACGTTTCTCATTTTGTGCGAAATATGAATGCAGAGTGTTAGAAGACAATGTCATATTTTCTAGTGAAATTATGTGTTCATGGAGCAAGATCATTTCACTGGTTAAGAAATCTTAAAGAATTTAGTTGCAGCCCAAAAAAGGATGGATTAAAAAAAACAGCAACTTCAAGGCAGGTCTTAAAATTAGATAATTTATGTAAGAGATATAAAACTGATTGCTGCTGACATTCAGCAAGGTTAAAGGCCATTTTTATTCTATTGTGAATGATTTAATTTACATACCATTAAAATTTAGTTTTTAAATGATATGAAATTTATTTAATTATTCATATATTTTAAATAAAAATAAATAAAATACTGGGGGAACAGTCAATGATGCCATGCTAGCACTATGGCTTTGATTCTCATACTATCTGCTATTTTACTCTCTCTTTTCCTGAAATATGCAGCATGTGTAGTATATTGTATAAGTTCACCTGTGTAACAGCCATCCTGTAAAATAGACATCAGCCCTAAAGGAAGAAGAGAAAATAAACAAGATAAAGTGGGTAATTTTATCTACACTTCAGATATGAAATGGAAAAGTTTGGAGTCTAAAAAGAAAGTGAGCAATCTCACAACTAAGGAAGTTTCAGACATAACACAAAAAGAGAGCTCCTGTGCACTCAAGAATGAAACTCAAAAAATAATGGAGAAAAGCATCAGAATATGAGAAAAAAAGGCATAGGTGTTCAGCAAGGAGATCTGAGACATTTCATAGCAGTGAGGGAGGAGGGAATGTTAGAATGAAATGAAAAAAAAAGTGTCAACCAGCACAGTGAGCTGCAAGGTTCTGTTTAAAGTTGTCAAAACTCCCTCTTCACTGGGTAGAACAGCAGTAAACCAATAGGGGCAAAGGCAGACATACAAACATCCATATGGACAACACAGAGACGGGAAGTCATTGAAAGTTTTCACAATCACAAAAATAAATGGATTTCAGATAGAGCGAATGGGGGAAGATTCATGATCCAGTATTTTCTGACAGAAGGTTGACTGATATCTATCCATCTATCTATCTATCTATCTATCTATCTATCTATCTATCTATCTATCTATCTATCTATCTATCTATCTATCTATCTATCTATCTATCTATCTATCTATTTAGTTTAGATAGACCATCTATCTATCATCTCGATATAGATAGATATATATAGATGGATTGTGTGTGTGTGTGTGTGTGTGTGTGTGTGTGTGTGTGTGTGTGTGTGTGTGTGTGTGTGTGTGTGTGTGTGTGTGTGTGTGCGTGCGTGTGTGTGTGTTTGCCAGCAATGTTGTGTTGGACTTCATAAATGTTGAGGTGGGACTATGAACCTTTTCTTGTCACATTTAAACAAAATACTTACCGATCCCAATGAAAGCCTTCTGGGTAATTGCTAGGTAATGGAAGTTAAATTTTGCTCAGCACTATACTACTATCTCTGCATAGATTTTTTTTGTATGTAAATGTCACCAAAATATTAGTTAGAGTTTGTGTTCAACACAAAATATGCTAAATGTAATATGGCTCACAACATTGGATCGATGCTTTCCATAGCTTGGCAGCACTGGAAAATTGGACTCACGGCAGTGTGCACAATCGGTATTGTCACATTCACAATGACAATGGGCGTAACCATTAGTCCATTAAAGTGGCTTCTAACAGCAAAAAAGGAAAATACCTTCAAAACAAGTCAGGTAGCAGGAGAAGCCAATTATAAACTGGTGAATGGAAGTTGGTCTGACAATTACAATAGCATGGGTTTACAATTTCTCTTTATTCTTTTTATACTACTTTTACCAGCCGGAACCTGTGGAAATTCCACAATAAAAAATTAATATAGGACTTGATACCAAACGTATGAATAAAATAAATAGCTACCTTTGATTGGATCGGATTGGATTGTGCTATGAAGCTAATGCTAAACTGCTAACGTAGAGCGCTCCAGCTAAACAATAGCCAACTGATGCTAGCTGAGCTTTTGCTGCAACACAACGTGAGACACGGTGATGAAATGTGTGCTAGCACATATTCCCTCTAGATTACTTTACTACCAGAACAGTGATTTCTACATTTTATTAGAACAATTAAAGCTGAAGGTTTTTTTTTGTAACTTTCCAGAATTGGAAACATTCTGTTGCGAGCGTTGGACACCAGGAACAAAAAAGCAGCAGGACGTCCATTACGGTGCCAACGCCATCCTGACCTCCGTTGAGTTTGTAATCTGGTGGAGACACTTTTCAAAATCATCCGTACAGAACGAGATCACAGTAGGGATTCAGCTCGTCTTCATTGGAGGAGCATTAATAAACAATGAGTCTGCAGCAGCAACACAACTTGACGGTCTGAAACGTGCAAAGCAAAGCTTTGATTTCAGTTTACGTTTTGCCCATTTTTTTGACGACGGGAGGACAGCATTTAGAAAAGTCAGTTCGCAAATGGACTGCGTTGCAAATTTAAGAGTTTCTTTTTTGGCCGAAGCAGTCATTGTGTAAACGGACATACTTTTTGTATACCCCACATTCATTGGCTCTGGCTAACGAGTACTTGTCTTTTTGTCACGCAATCCTTTCCTCTCTTTCAGTCAGAGTTTCACTCAGAATTTGTTGCCATTTACGGTCTCGTCCCTGCTGTTTGGACTCTGCTCAAAAACATGAAAATTGTTGGAACAGTTATGAAACTCTAAAATTATGTTAATTGGCAAGTCCATGTATAGTTATTTCTTCTCCTAACAGCAGATGTCTTACGCCATATTGTTAAAGTGATTCCTTCTGGCAGATGCGCCGTGATTGGTTGGGCGCCGTGACTGGTTGGGCGCTTGATTGACATTTAGTGGGCGGAGTTGGTGAGAGTGTGACAATGACACTTTCAAGTGAGCTTATTCAAATATATAGGTGGGGATGTTGAACATTTTATGGAATATACAGTACACCGGTAAGCCACAACATTATCATCAATGAGGGATGGAGTGTATAACACTGATTATCTCTTTAACATGGCACCTGTTAGTGAGTGGGACTTATTAGACAACATGTAAACTTGTTGTTCTCAAAAGATGATGTGGGAGGTAAAGCAGGAAAAATTTATTTGAGTGAGTTTGACAAGGGCCAAATTGTGATGCATGACTACTAAGTCAGTGCATCTCAAAGATTGCAGCTCTTGTGGGGTGTTCCTGGACTGCATTGGTGAGTATCTACAAAAAGTGGTCCAAGAAAGGAAAAGATGTGAACCCACAACAGGTTCACGGGCAGCCAAGACTTGATTCCTTTTATTTGCCTCTTGGTTATGCTTTCTAGCCACTTTTTTAAAATTTCTGTTTATTTCTTTCCTGCTAATGTTTTATTCATTTATCTCCTTTGTTCCAGGTTTGCATTTGGATCATTTGAATGATAACATTTTATAGAAACTAAAATAAATATAGTTTGTAGGCAAAACAAAGTTACTTTGGCTTTTCAGAGACCCTGAATGGGTTTAGCACCACTCCATGCCTCCTTTGATTTTATCCAGCCTCATCTTAACATTCTATAAAAAAACAGACAAACAAACAGTAAGACGGAATATAATTATTGTGTTATTGTGACCGTGAGGTAAAATTCTTTTTGTTAATCTACAGAGGATGCTGCTCTTAATGCAAACTATGCTGTTTTCTTTTATAATCTCTTTCAGAAACAGGTGCTGGTACAGACGATAGAAAATAAATTTCTGACTATCTGTTAAAAATATTTAATTTTATTCCTGAAAAGAATTTTGTGGTTCGTCAGGTGCTCCTTGGGCATCTGTTAGACATCTGTGGATTTGTGATAAGACACCCTGAACACCATTTATTACACTGGGATTTATACATATATTTAAAGAAGCCTTTTGCTGAATACAACTGAGATTGTCTTTCAGCTACTGCCTGATTAATTTATGTGCAAAAGAAAGTAAAATGAAGAAAAGGTGCGTTGAGACTAAGCTGACTCAAGATGGACACGCTCAACATGTGGAAACATGATACTCATGTTTACAGACAATAATCTTGCAGCTTCAGTACAACATCACATGACTGGCATTTATAAAAACTATTGTCAACAAACTGACACACACTGACTCAACATCAAGTGTTGCTGATTAGAAGTGTGTGTCCCTATTTACTGTGATCCAGATGAAGGTCAAGGTGATGCTCTGGGTCCTCTGATAATGAGTTATTTCGGAAATACCATCTGACTCCTCATTAATTCTTCTACGCAAGCATCCTGGAATTTGCATTGCAGAAGAACATATGTCTGTGACTCAACCCTGGAGATGCTATTGTTCGTGTGTGTGTGTGTGTGTGTGTGTGTGTGTGTTTGACACCTTCTAAAATGACTCAATCTCTCACTTTTCCTATTTCCAACACCTCTCCCCTGCTCCTTCCACCAGTCTTTCTCTAATTACCTTTGCTATGCCATCATTTCTCTATTAACATATGAATTGGACCCATGGCATCTTGTTATATTTGCACGCGTTTGGATGAAAGAGTCTTGCAATGAAACACACTGGGAAATGCATTATATTCAATTACGACTATGACTGCAACCCAACGTTAAAGTTGGTAAATATGTCTTGTCTTTGTATGACTAAATGTACATGACCTTGAATTATAATTAGACCACAAAAAGGGATGTTCACTGCAAACTCAGGCATTGCCCTGCCCGTTTCAACCAAGACGCTTTATGCTTCTGGTTTCTCAGTATCTGATGCTTTCTTCATTTTCTTTGCATCTTTCACGGCATTAAAATTCATGTAATCTCTCATTTATTTTTTTTATTAGGATGTAAGGTAGAGTGGACAGTCAAATGTTACCTTCCATGAATGGCCCTCGTTCTTCAGGTGCAGATGATCTCTTGAGTCCTGCCCTGAGCTGCTTGACATAACAGTGGATAAGGAAGACAGGTGGTTTGACAGAGCGGTTAAAGACTAAAACTGAAACGACCATCCCTCAATAGAAGAGGAGAACTTCACCATCAATTTCCTCTATATACAATTCAGTTTTAGGTTCCCACCCCTGGAAGCTGAAATCTCATTCGCATGATGGTGAAAAGCAAATGCTTCAGATGTCTTCTGAGCAACTTTCTGGTGGCTCCAACTTTCCTGGGATGTGGGCCTACAGGTGAGACATATATGACTGGTTTTCAAGACACTAATGACCTTGACTACTCCCACTAGGTCAAATATCTGGAACTCCCCACCAGGTGATCAGAACTCAAGAATCTTCTTGGATGAGAGGCAAAATGTCTCCAAGCGTTTCCTATAAGACCAGTAGACGTCATTCAACACAGAAATGGGTCAGGACTTAGATGCCAAAGGATCTTTCATGGAGGTCTGGGAGTGTTTTCATACAGCCATGGTTCTGTGGAAATAAGTACACAATAATCCCAGTAAGAGAATGGGAGGTTAGCAGGAGTCTGAAATGGTCCAAATGGATGTATGTTAAGACAGATGATAGCGCTGGTCAGGAGGGAGTTAGTCATTTGCTCCAAATGACCCTCTTCCTCCTCTCACAACATTTAGAGGTCTTTCTCAGGTCCTGGGTTATATAATATGGCAACGACAACCATTTAAAGTAGTTTCGACATTGGTCAGAGAGGCCAATGCATCTCTGTGTACTGCTATTCAATAGTTTTTCATCACAAAAAAATCACTTATTTACTGGGATCACTTGGATTTTTTTTTTTTTTTTTTTTTACAGTGAATGTACAACATTAAATGTAACCTGATGCACCAGTAATATCAGTCTAAAAGCACCAGATAAAACAGAAAAACATTGTGAGGACATTTTACTGCACAGTAAGTATCACTGATTATCTTGCAGTTATACTCAAGTAAGGTTTGGAATGGAGTATTTTATAAGGGCAGTATTATGATTGTAACTCAAGGCACTGGAATTGAATAAAGACTGATTATATATCATTTAAATTGTTTCTGCCAAATTATTATCACATTGTGACTGGCTGGTAACCGTGAAAATTCCATGATAAAACAATAAGATGAGACTATGTTCGTTTTCTTTTTTTTCTTTGCCGTCACAAGAAAACAAACGGCTATGTCTAATGAAGCCGTAACGGCTCTGTGTGTGTGGGACAGATGAACGCGAAGACGAAGGCCACTTTGGCGTTACGGTTCGGTCATCCGGGTAGATGCGGGCTTTGTGAGTTCGGTCCTGGTGAATTAAGCATCGGGGTTCTCCACACGACAACGTGAAGTCCGTCACAATCGAAGAATATAAACCGCTATGTTTGATGAAGCCAAAACGGCTCCTTAAGTGAGAGACATATAGATAAATGCTAAGACCAGAGCTTACTCTGGTCTTCACATAGCGGCCTGAACTTCCGGATAGACGCCGGAAGCGTGACGATGTGAGATTTTCGAGTGACCTTATTCAAATATATAGGTGGGGATTTCGTACCCACTGGATTGAAACTACTAACACAAGAATCTTAAATCTTAAAGTTTATAATTGATCACAATAGACTACTGAATAAAGTAAAAAAAAAAAAAAAAGACAAAACTGTCAAGCCAGATGAAAGAACATGCTTGAATTTGAATTAATTTGTTAGAAGAGTGAACAGGATACAGAAAAAAGGTTGAAGAGGTTGAAGAAGAGAAGTGTTTGAAGCTGTTATATTGCAGTCTTGTCTCAGATTACTTCCTTCTCGAATTATATTTCTCACTTATTTCCTAATGAGCTTAATGGACCGAGAACAGAGTCTCACCTCTTTAAACCCTGTGAGGTCGGGAAGAAAATTGATCTGCCTGGAGGGTTGATATTTGCTCATGCAAAATTAGATGCATGCGATGTATCAAGTCTCTTCCTTTTTTTTATTTTTTTATTGCCAAGGGAACAGGTAAAGGTGCGGTGTATCACCCCAAAAGGCATAAGAATAAGACATGAGAATATCTGCAATAACATGGAGTCATGGTTACCATGCAAATCTAAAACACAGATGTTTTGTTCTTAAAATTAAAACAAAATTCAGCATTTCTATTTTATGCCACTCTGGGGCCTCTTTTGAATCTCATGCTATTTAAAGACCTGTATGTGTTGTTCTATATCAGTATGTAACTGATTCACACGTCAGCATAAACCTTTCAGTGATGGGTGATTCTGTTTGTCAACACTTTAAGTTGCCCAATCAACCACACTATAAAACTACAACGGGATATTTTAGCCTGTTTCATTTCACCCCTATTTCCCTGCACAAAAATGCACTTATGCAGCATAGCTGTAGTTTCTGAACCACCTTGATTACATGCATGAATGAATTCTTGTTTGAGAGAAAATAAAGGAGAAAATGTGACTGGCACTTTAGGTGATGCACTGATTGCTCATCTGTTTGTTTTTTTTCATGCAAAATCCTGCCAACATCCTAAAGTAAATCTTTACCCTGGTGGTGTTATATTGTATATTGCTAGACATCTTTAAATGTAAGATGATGCTGTATTGGTTGAAATGTACCTCCACATATTATTATTATAACTGTCCTCTTTATTTGAAACTGTATCTTACACCTTTTTCATTTATTTTTGTGTCGTTCGTGACAAGAAAGCAGTCGGCAAAAGAGCTTTAATGTTCAAAGGCCAAGCAGATTGGGATCATTTACCTTTTGTGCCAGAGCCATTCCGCTAGTTGGAATGTTTAGCATGACCTGTAATCTTTCTTTGATACAGACTGTGCCCACTCTTGTTATCAATGAAGCTATCACTGTTTGTGTCTGTGCCACCTGTTTATACCTGCTGTCTATATTTGTATCTGCATGTGTGTATTTGGTAGGCCACTGATATTAATACATTTGTATACTGTTGCCCATCTTACGGTTGCAAAGTTTTTAAAGATGCATAAATATGGTTTGGGATTTTTGTTTTACTCGCTCTGTAGTTTGCCATAATTGTAGGGTAAGTATTAACTATAATAGGAACTATTATTTTCCACGATGAAATGTCTTTTTTTCTGGCTTGAACACTGTTCACAGTTCTGTCAGTCTTCTATGGGATAGTAACAGTATTTCAACTGCATTTGAACTTACAGTGCTATGTGTACTGTCCTGTATTAGATAAAAACCGACTTAAGAATGATTCTCTACAACTACTTTTAAAATGGTTAACAGACAGTACTTGCATATCCTGTACATAGTTGTAGTTAATGCTCAGGTACTTTAATGCTTTGAGGGAGAACTAAAAATGTAATACACTCATTATAGAACAGCTATGTTCTTCCACTTTAGTTTTTGGCGGACTGAATACTGCTGTCTTTTGAATTTGGACTTGCGGACTCATTTGTATGAAAAGCGCTTTATAAATAAAGTTTGATTGATTGATTGATGTTATATATAAAAAAATGTCATATGAATCATAATCACAAACAGCGGCTCATTGCTAAGACAAAAAAAAAAAACCCACAGGGCAGTTTTTGGGAAAGTCTCTCTATAAAACCCTTCCAGAAATTGTAATAGAAGTATCAGATGAGTGTTTTTCCCAGTTGTCAGCAACCGGAGGAGCCCCAGGGGATTTATGCTTGGTCTCATTCTTCTGATTAAATTGATACAATATGTGCAGTCAGACAAAAAGTGGACTCAGACGTTCAGCCGTGCAGCTCATCATCACACATCTCCCTCTGTCAGTGTCTCTATCATCTCCTGCTTTTACTCTTGATGAAAGTCGTGCCATATTTTCTATCTGATTAAATCATTTTTCAAAAGAGGCAAAAGGTCATCTCTTCAATGTGCCAGTGGAAAACTTCCCATTTTATAAATGACACAGATTTCTTTGAAAGAAGCAGTGCTCAAATTTTTTCGGTCACTGACATACAGGAGTGCGTTTGACCTATCAATCTACAGCTACTACCAATAAATGATAATAAGTAAGTGATAATTAGCTCTCATCAAATGAGGTCTGAGCTCCTGGAGGGACTGTTTTAATAACAACGTGTTTTTGATTATCAAGGTCACAAACACAACAACTTGTTGCTGAAGACTTGTAGCAATTACACCAAACAGTATGTGAGATCAGAGACGTGAGGAGTCTGGAGCACCAGGGGGTCCAGGATGATCACAGCCTCTTGCTGTGTCTCTGAGGATCTGAATCAAGGGGAGAGATGAGATCACAGGGCCAGGGTCTAAATACTGTAGACAGTTGCCCTGAAAAATATAGCTCCTGGCGCTGGATTTTGATTTGACATTGCATACCGTAGAGAATCCTAAAGGTACCTAAGGGTACCTCAGTGACATGTGAACCACAATGAAAGAGGACTGAATGAGAAAATGGCAAAAATGTAAGTCTTGGTAAATTTTAAACGTCAGTTATAAAAAGAAGAGTGACAGCTGTCTGAGACAGGACAGAAACAAGTACGTCCTGTTTATTTACTTCCAATGTAATTGAGGAGAACTGATTAAAGCTTGTGACACCACCAGGAACGATCTATCAGCGCTAGCAAGTACCTCAAAGCCTGCCCCCGTGCACTGCTTTATCTTCCGATGAGAAGTGAGGCAAGGAATCAAATGACTGACAACACCTCGATAAAAAGGGAATATTTTATTCTCAGCTGTCAGTGAACAGCAGGAGCAGTGAAGACGGTCGGAGCTGGAGGAACCTGCTGCAATCGAGGTGCCGATCCCTGAACTTGATGTCTGTTTAATGAGGAAACAAAATCAGAGGAGCTTCTGTCATTATACGACAGGTTATCACATCTGTACAAGGATGGGATCGCTCTCCTTCACATCAACCCTGTAGCGCCTTTCATTTTGTGTTCTTATCATCATATTATGCAGACTCCAACTTTAAATTGACCATAAAAGTACTACAATTTCATTTCTAAGAAAGATAAAAAATAATTGAAAACTATACACGGCTAAAGTCATGATTGATGGTTTAGTTATTTCCGTCTTCATTTAAAAAAGTTAATTTTTCTTACATTCACCTCCTGTTTTTGTCTTGTTTTTGATTGATTGTTGACTTCTCCAGTGTCTTGCTTGCTTTCTTCTCCCTTATCATTTAACTTGTTACCGAAGAATTGTTGTCTTGGAACAGGGACAACAAAGAATGGATGATTTGGAACAAAGCATTTGTATAAATGATGAGATCATCACTGGAATCAAAATTAAGCAGAGGAATTACAGAAATGCTGTGGACAGCGCTGAAATTGAATCTCTGGAGCAACAAGTGAGTTCTCAACTGAGGGATCTGGAGATAATTATAGATCTGGATCAGATTGAGACATGTTACCCATTACCATCTGGAGGTAGGAGACCACCTGCAGTGCTGATGAAATTCAACAATCGTAAACACAAAATTGCTCTTCTGAAACAAGGCTTCAAACTGAAAGGAAAAAATGTCTACATTAATGAGAATCTCACTAAAAAGAATGCTGATATCGCTAAAAAAGCTCGAGAACTGAAGAAGAAAGGACTGATCGACAACACCTGGACCAACAACTGCAGGATCTTCATCAACACAAAGGGGATTTCTCCAAAGGAGATGAAAACAATCAGGAGTGCAGAAGAGTTGGTGAAATACGAGCAATAAAGACGGACAAGAATCAGTACAACAGAATCACTTCAATATTGGGAGTTCTACAATTTTGGACACGTCAAGTATTACATGGAACAGTTGAAAAAAATCAACATCATCGATGTCAGAAACATGGACTAATGAACAAAAAAAACAAAACAAAACATGTATTTGTGATAACATTGGATAACATTAACTTTGAGACTTTAAAGAGCATGTTAATATCTTTTGACAATATAATACCATGTGAAACTGTTAAAGTGTCTGCAACAAACTGGTTAATTCTTGTATAAACACTGTCTGCTGAAAGAGGTTAATATGATCAAACCTTGTGTTCCTAGGAAGAATGTAAACATGATTATTCTAGGGTAAAAGGCGAATATCTGAAAGTGGATAAGGGTATGAACGTCTGTCAAAAATCAATGTATGAGCTGGTTGAAGACTTTTAATGTCTGAGTTTGTTGATTACATATTCTAATGAGAGAGATGTTTGTTGATTCTGGGGGACGGGAATTTCACAAGCCTATTGGCTTCTACCTGTCAGCCCTTTTTTTCGGATGTTGTTGTTGATGTTGTAAATGTGATGAAGGTGTGACGTCTGCTATATTAACATATCCAAAAAAAATAAACTAAATAAATAAATAAAATAAATAAAATAAAAATATTATACCCATACTAAGGATGTTATATAATCGGTTCAGTTTCTTCGCAGGATTAAAAAATAATGGATGGATTTGCATGAAATTTTCACCTGATTAAATTTTTAGATGGACATTTACAGGTGAATACAATTTGGTGACAATACAGCTCAGGATCCAGATCTGGGATTTCTAAACTCTCTGAACTCTCTCATTCATCAGGGAATTTTGCAATTGCAAACATTTATGGTGATTTAAATGAAATGGCATTTAAACTTTGGTTCTATAACTAACAGTGAAATCATGTGTTCTGGTGCTTGAAAAGTCTTTGTACCTGCTTGATTTTTGAACTGGACCCTTTCACTTTTAATTGTAATTTAATTAGTGTCCAATTACTAATAACTAACAATGATAACTAATCCATTGCCCATCCCTTTTCTTGCAGATGAGACGACCATATTTGTCATCTTCAGCTGCTTATCTGCTTTGCGGGTCATGGGTCTGCTGGAGGCTATCCCAGCAGGCTACTGGCAAGAGGTTGGGTACACCCCTGATCCAAGGCCAGCACATCACGGGGCCACATAATAGGCAAACACCCATTCACACACACACTCTCACCTACGGTCAATTCAGAACGATCAGTTCAAATCGCATATTTTTAGAGGTGGGACGAAACCGGACAACCTGGAGAGAACCCATGCAGACACAGGGAGAACATTCAAAACTCTGCACAGAAACGAATTAAACCTGGAAATAATAACTAATGATATAATAAATCTGGTTGCTGAAGCAGGATAGCAGCACTTCTCTTCTGTGGGGATTTGCAAGACCAAATTTTCCTTGATTCTCTTCAGCTGTGACATCATTAAAAAGAATATTGTAATTGGCTGAAACAAACAGCAGCTACACCAGACCAATAATAGGCACAGCGAGATTGTTCTTGTAAAAATAAAAGGTTATTTGTCCTCCTCCTTCTTGAGCCTAATTCTGACATTAAAAACCACAAAGCAGTCTTGTTATCCTTTCAAAGAACTGATTTTTCTCTTTGACAAATCAGTCTGTCCCACCCCCTTTTGCCCCAAAACTATGTTGCTATAACTCATCTCTGCAAAGTTTCTTTCTGCTTTGACACCTCATCTTCTTCCTGTCCTCTCTTTTTATGTTGGCCCTGCTTCTCCTCTTCGACAGTGCCGCTAGGAAGGAAAAAAAGGTTTGAGCAGGGAGCTTCTGGAAGATAAAAGCGACTTTTATTATTAGCTGAAGAGCAGACGAAGCTTAAATCAGAGCCGATCCCTGTACTGTATCAAAAGAAGAATGTTGCCCAGACTGATTGAATGTGATCGAATGTGTATGCAGGCGAATTCAGTGTTTGTGTGAAACGTTTCGACTCTCTGATCACTGATTGAATCAATGGAATTAGAAGAGAGATGGAAATGAGGTGATTGTGTGTGTTTCTGTACTGGGTGTCTTTAATGCATCCACTATTAGGTCTGTCTGAGGCCTAAGCACCTACTGACTCTGTGGACTGATTTCTACATTTCACTTTCTCTTTCTCAGGAGCTGTGATTGACAGCCAACTGTGACTTTGTGTGTGTATGTGTGTGTATGTGTACGTGTGTATGTGTGTGAAGGAGAAAGTCACAAGTGACTTGGTGAGCCAGAGGTGATTTATGTTTGTGTGTGTCTAAGCGAGCAAGTGTACATGTGTGCGAGTGGGATTTATGAGTCAGGGACAAATGTGAACGTAGCACCCTGACAGTCTCCATCACACAGGCCTGATGTGAAGAGACAAGTCATGTCAGAGCACAGGGGCCCCTGTTTCATCATCTTAAGTCCAGACGGGAGAGAAAAATCCCGCAAACACCCACTGAGGTGACAACATTCCAACATACTGATCAGGGAACAGCTGTATGAAAGGACAAGTGCTTTTTTTTTGTAACTTCAAAAAATAAAGAATTCACATTTACATCAGACAGTCATCCCGCTCTGACAGGGGAGTCTCCAGTAGGAACGGCTGCCACAGAACAGTGTCACCCCTGTCATTTCAAAAAGACAGATGCTTTTCTCTCCTCCACAGGCAAATACATCCACATGATGTGCTCGACTGAGCAGAGAAGTTCCCATCTCAGACACAGTATTTCAGTGAATACAGTCGGACCAGTGGCGGATAATGTCACAAAAATTATCAGTTTTGTTGGGATGAATAAGGATCCTTTTTACAAAGGGTCAGCTACCACTAAACATGAGTCAGTTGGTAAAAGAAATAAATAAAAATGTTTATCTGTGTGTTATAGCAACAAACGCTGTGACATGGGTTCACTGACTTCATTTTGTATCATTGATTAGACTACAAAGCTCATGCATGAAAAGATAGAGAGAGGCAACTGATATTACTTAAAAATGAACCAATGCAAACACGTCAACACTGAGCCAGGAGAGCAGATGAACTGGAACAATGCAGGTTAAGCGTTTTTTCTCAGGGGCATCTGAATGGTTGATGTCTTTGGTGAGTGAAGCATTTGTCATTTGCTGTCTTCTCACAGATTTTATGATCTGCCCAGTCATATGAACTAACATCCTTCTGGCCTGTTGCCTTGACATTTGGTATGGTTGTCTCCCCAAGATGCTTCATGTATGGTAGTGGAATAGTTTTGATGCCAAAGAGAGGAGGAATTTATGGTTTAGCTCTGCCACAGATAAACCACTCATTAGTCATCATTTGTTTTACATTTACATTACATGCCGAATATTAAGAGAGTAAATATTTATTTGATTTTGAAGGAATTTAAAATACAAGTTTGTTCTTCAAGATAAAAGTACTTCTAAGCCTCACCATGTGTTTATCAATTCCTATTGGTTGTTTTTCTTGCCTATTTTTTATCAATGTTAGCTGAGAAACCCCAGTTAAATTAATTACACTGCCAAAAATAATGCAACAAAAAAATGAGCCTGTCTGGTTTGTGGTTTATCCCGGGTAAATAGCATGAAGATTTGAAACATATGTGGAGCTTGTTTCATGAGAAGTTGAAATTGATTGCACACTGTAAGAGGAAATTCACCCATCTCATTATGCCAAATGGTGTACAGCTAATTTACTGAATCAAACATGCCAAGATGAAGAAGGGAGGGAGCTTGGAGTAGAGCCCAGAGTACAGTGTTCCAAAGAGCTGGTTGGGTTTGTGCTTTAGGCATCTTGTTACCTTGCACCTCTTTTTTTTTTTTTTTTGGAGGGTGGGGGGTAAACAGGGTAAACCAAAACTTGCTGCAGCGATTATATATTTGACAAAATGTCATTCTTTTCTAAGAAAAGAACTTACATAAATCAAACAACAGTTATTGACAGGATTTTTAATATGTATATTCATATACAGTACACTATCATATAAATTACTATTATGATTATTATTATTATTATTATTTTTACTGTTATATGTTTATTAGGATTTACTGAAACTGCTCAACTTCCCACAGCTTCAAACATTCCCACACTATCTCCTCATATAGAAAGTCACATTGTCATGGCTGTAATATACAGTATTCACTCTGCTCCTCATGCAATGATCACATTCGCTGTAAGCTGAGACCGCTCTCAAGAACTAATTACGGTGTGCTAATTCCTGCACAATGGTTGTGCACAAATGTATAAATACACACTGGCAGAAAGATACTTGACCATGGTCATGGTAATAAATCAATATTGTGGCATTGATTGGATTTGGGTTGTTCTTTTTCATGACTAGCAACTACAGCTACTGAACACAATTGGATTGATGTATAATGTTGTATTATGTAATATATCTATTTCATGATCTTAGTGAATGACGGTATCTCATTTATTATTCAGTCAAAGCACTGTGACATATCTGCAGAATTTACTCAAGCTTAAGGATTTTTAAATTGCCTCTACTGTTAGGTGTCTTTACAGTACATTCCATCAGATTTAATTATAAAAACTGGCACAGATTCTGGATGAGCAAAACATTTCACAAAATAATATTGAGATTTTTGTGTAGCATAACCCCTGATCAAATTAATTTCCTAAAACGGTGCTTTATATACTGATTTTGGCCAATGCGCTCCAGTGTGTAATATGCCTTTGGTATACACTTCCTGCCTCCATCAATGAGACAAGATCATCCCTCCCCTCTGCCACCATCATTCTTCATTTCCATCAGCTCCTCCCCGACTGTAAATACTCACTCACCTCCCATCTGAGGCTGTGATCTCTAACCCCAGTGGCCTGTGGGAGCTTCAGCCCTACTGATGTTTCCATGCCCCAGTCACCTCCCTGGTGCTTTCTGGCTGACTGGAGCCAGTCACAGAGGGCGTCTTCGGGTGATGGAGCCCAACTAGGCCCAGGTCACTTGCTCAGGGAACGGATTGCTCACCAACACTCTACTGGGAAAATATAGCTGACTCCTGGCCATTTATTCAACACACTTGTCAGCTGTTTGCATGTCAGCTGTAATGAAGGGAAAAGACAAAAATGATGCTGACAAGAAAAGAAAAACATTTCACTTTGAGAATGAGCAGATTGTATCACAAATGGGTCAAATTTGAGGAGGCTAAGGTCTCAATTACAGGTGTAAATGAATGATTCAAAGGCCAATGAGGAACAGATTCTAATTCCCTGCAGCTATCAAGGAGCAAATAGCCTCAGGCTGATTTTGGAACTTTGATGTCATTCTTATCATGACTTTTTGGTCCACAGTATATTATTCCTGCCTGGGTGTTGTTCAGTGTTTAGTGTCTTCTGGTTCCTTGGATCCATTTGTTTCCTCTTATCTCATAATACTTTGTGAAAAGTATTGTCATCAATTCATGATCAGAAAAAATGGAAATGTATTTTTGTTCAACAGCATGTTCCCATGGGGTTGGGATAATATTTGAAAATCATACAGAGAAGTTTCCTTTGTTTTCTATTTTGTTCGGTCAGTTAGATGGAATACTTCAATTCTCTTTAAAAAAAAAAATGAACAATCACTGATTCCATGCGCAGTTAAAATGTGTGATGCTTTGATTTTTCAGTACCTCTGTTGTGCAACTGTTATCAAATACGTCAAATAATTTTGAAAGGCCTCAATCTTGCTTATACTGACATTGCCACAAATATTCGAGCCTTTTAATTTCAGATATGTAAAAAAAATAAATAAATTTGAATTTTTTTAGGATATTACCCAAGACTTCCTGCAGCCATGCTTCTTGTGCTGTCTACTTGAGCTTCACCTCATTCCAGTTCCCTCCTCAAGGACCTGGTTCAGTTACACCAGAGCCGCAAGCTGGAGTGAGAGTTCAGCATGCTCAAGCTCAGCCCCAGGGTCCCTGAAGGACATTGATTCTTCTGACCTGCTGCTCTTCCTCTCACCAAGCTTTGCTGCTTTTTGCAGTACACTTCAGCAAGTGACTAATTTCCCAAGGCACAGTAGACCTAGCTATTAGCTCTGAAGCTAAACACGAGCTGCCACAAGCCGCTATCATAAGGTTGGAGGAAGACCATGAGAGTTCTGATAAACTGACATCTCCCATTGGCCACTCTTGCATCCAGTTCATTTCTCTTGAAACCGGGGTTTTCCCCTTTTGCGGGCAATGTGGTGCATTCTGCTAATGAAAGGGAAGACTATCATTATTTCAGTGATAGTGATCCTTGTCATGAGCATAAAAAAGATAATGCAATATGTAGCATATTTTAAAGCATCATTCACACAGGAGGAAGTCTCCACATTATGTAAAGAACATCCCTTCAGCTACACTTTTTGATGAAACTGATTTTTTGTTGGAAGAGAAATACCTCTCTAACAGCATCCGCACTGGTAATATTGCAAGCATACAGCTCTGTATATGTATTCAATCAATTAATTTTGGTTAAACACATGAAACAGAAATACACAATTGAAATCTATAACAATGTATTATTCCTAAATTCTTCATTATTATTGATGAAGATAGTAAAAACTGATGTATGTGTCAAGAAATACCGATACCAATACCATTTCTTTATCATTTACCAGGGCAAATGATAAAGAAAAGAATGCCTGCATTCACTCTTTCATCAAAATCTTTTTGAAATCCCCAATCCCGAGATACTTCTGACAAAGTTCTTTTCATTTAAATTTATTTTTGGGATATTCTGTATACAGATGTACAAATAAAAATACAGATGCAATGAGAACAACTTTTGTATAAAAATGCGCTACTTATACATTTGAAATAATCCCTCTTTCTCGCTCTCTCTCTCTCTCTCTTTCTCTCTCTCACACACACACACACACACACACACACACACACACACACACACACACACACGCACACACACTCGCACACACAATATGTTCTCTCGGTATCACATTTTCCTGAATGGATTCCATTTGTGACTGATCGTCATTTTCATCTCACTCATGAAGCTGTCTATCCCGAATAGATGTCACACAGTATCCAAAAAAAACCCTTTATCCTGTGTCCACCATGGAGATATTAGCAATACACCCCCCCGCGGACACAACTGCATGATAAGCAGCTTTTCAACCTTGACTCCAGCCTGGACTTTGTCTAACTCCCAGGCCATCCAGTTATGATGCCGCTTGCCAGAGGCTAGTGTGAATCTCATATACAGCAGCCGCTATCAGCCGGTCCATAGGAGCAGCTGGCATTCAGTAAGGGCAACTCTGAGCTCATTTTTCCACTGCTGGTGCGACATAATAATCACACCAATAACAATCACTGCCTCTATTTCACCACAGGAGCTCTGTAGAAGGAAATAAAGAAATAAAGAAAGAAAGAAAGAACTTGGAATATGGCTCTGCTCCGGATCTTACAACACCAAAAGACGATGTTCAAGGCAATTTGACTCTGGGCTTGCAGAAGGAATTTCTTTGCCAAAAATATTTGTTTTTTTTAATATTAGAGGACGACAAATCACACCCTTTTGCAGAGCTTTCAACTCTCTTACCCAGGGCTGTAATGAGGGAAGAGATTGATTAGTATGCCTGGCTGTGTCTCTGCAGCGTGTGCATCGGCAAAAGTGCATATATGGGGAAATGTCTATGATTTATGTGACCATCACCGCCTGTATTTAAACCTTGGCATGCTGACCTGTAGATACCGGAACCACTTAAACACAGCTGATCAGTCGAGACTCAACTACCCACACCCACGCTCTACTGGGTCTGACTGGCTAACTCTCACTTTGCTAATCCCCTGGAAAGATGCCTCGTCTAGAGGAACATGGTCCAGGGAACAGTCTCTGTCTCCGGAGCTTTGAACACATGCCCTGAAGGTTTTTGCTGGCCTCAGAAACACAACCTCCAATCCTCGGTGATCCTCAGGATGAGCCAGGAAAACGCTGCACCAAGAAAATCTTTGCTCAGGCAAGGAAATGGCAGCCAAACAAGTCAGCATCAGCAATTTTGCAGAGAAGCATGGGGAGCGTGGGAGGCTGGAGAGCGAGCTAACACCACTGGTCAAAGTGGGCACACATACTCAAGAAACCCTCCCTGGTGCAAGAGCACAAACTTACTGTAGGCAACATTTTGCATGGGGATACTGAAGTTTGTGTTTTGTGTGTTTCTTAGGAAGTGATTGAAGGATCCCTTTCATCTCAACTCTGCTACCAACTTTTTCCTCAACTGCCATCACCCCACAATCACTACCACCATTGCCGAACCACCCACCCACTCGCTGCACTCCTCTCCTCTTCCTCTGACAGCGGATGCCTGAAAGGGCTTTCTGTCTGATTGCTATTCTTTCTCATGTCGAGGCAGAGCAATCTGAGTAAACTTCTTCATTTGGAGGGGAAATAGTGAGGATGCGTGGCAGTGATTCAAAACGAGAGACGGTCAGAGAGACATGGACAATGCTGTCTACAAACAGGAAGGAGATGTAATGATGTGCAGATAAAATGATACAAGTTTGAGCCAGGAACAATTAATGTAGATTCATTTGGAATTGAGCTAAATTAGCATGATCTGTCTTGCAAGAGGTGACACTGTGGTGCAATAGGTAGCGCTGTCGTCTCACAGCAGGAAGATTCTGTGTTTGTGTCTTGTTCTGTGATGAGTTTGTATGTACTCCCTGTGTCTGCGTGAGTTTTCTCCGGGTTCTCTGGTTTCCTCCCACCTCCATATATATACACTTCAGGTGGATTGGTCAGTTCCAAATTGTCCGTACATGACAGACAGACAGACAGACAGACTTTATTAATCCCAGAGGAAACTGCACATATCCAGTGCTCAGACATACATAATAAATAAATACAGTGCGCCCCCACACACTCGTGCATTAACACTCACAAATTCACCTCATTGCGGATTGTCATGTCATACCGTACACAAATTCTATTGGCTGACGGCATCCGGAAGTGCGCTACATTCCGTGAGTCTCCGAAATCCGTGAGGTGCAAAAGTGCTTTAAACAGTCGATAAGAGTGTGGGATAAGGTAATACAGATATAGGTCGTTTAATATCAGTATGGGGAGGGTCATAAATGTTTAAATTACCGTAAATAATAAGATAAATAATTTGTCGCTATACGTATATCTTGAAATTCGTTATTCGCGTGTCTTTCCTGGAATGCATTAACCGTGAGTAACGAGGGCGCGCTGTACTTGATAAACACCAGGAGAAAATAGAAACACTGACAACACAGGACACATACTAAAGTACAAGAGTATAAAGTAAAAATGATAAACAGCAGGAGGCCCACCTGGTGGGTAAGGTGCATCCGTCTTACATTGTAAGTTATTGTAAGTTTGTGTGTGTGAGTGGTTGTTTGTGGCTCTGCAAATTTGTTGGCACAGCGTCTGAAGCGTCTCCCTCCCTAATGCAAGTAAGTCTGGTGGGATAGGCTCCATTAACCCCCGTGACCCACAAAAATGGAAAAGTGGTTCGGAGAATAAATGAATGAATGAGTGAATCTCTTGCAAGACATGACTGCACAGGAGCAATAGGGTGGCAATAAAGTGATTAATACACTGATTAATTTCAATACAAATAATGAATTAATCAATATAGTATCAATGTTTAGATATTGATAGATAGACAGACAGACAGACAGACAGACAGACAGACAGACAGACAGACAGACAGACAATATATCAATATAATACAAAACCGCAACAATCAACAGCCTGATCCACACGACTCTTCCTCACTAAAATTATTCTCATCCCTTCTCGTCTGCTTTGCATTTGTCTACAATTTAATTTGACTCCTCCTCTCTTAGATTCACAGAACAAAGAGTCATTTCCTGTAAAAGTGACAAACACGTGGAACCGAGGCGATTTCTGAACACATACATTAAAACATTACGTTGGAATGTCATAACACTGACTTGCATTCATCATCATATGCAATCAGCATTATGGATAGTTATTCACACTTCATATGTGGAACCTATCAAAATAAGGCTCTGATGTCTCAGACACGTACACATATGCACACACAGTTTTGAAAATATGGAGAAACCGGTTTCAGCTCTGTTGGGACTGGGGTAATAGAATATTTTGGCAGCAGTCAAGCTTGTTCTTTTGTTATTTGTTGATGTTGGCGGCGGGGGAGGGTGGCGGGGGGGGCTGTAGGGAGTGTTTTGCTGATGTTGTCATAGCCTGTGTTTCGAGTTTTCCCAGCAGTAACTTGGCGTCTTTGACAACGCATTACATTTTAGATAGTAGACTGCATACCTGTTGTAGGATCATTACGTTGTACTGCATTGTCTGGTAGACTGTATAAACATCCAAACCTCTGTGCTTCCTCCATGCGGTTTCACAAATTTTAACAACTGGAAAGGTAAAGCTTAGGGTTAGAGGGCTCAGGTTTGCTCTTTAAGTCAAACCAATGGTCAATATTCACTCTCAAATATAACATAGTCATCCAGCTTTACAACATTGTGATGGCTTAGAGATGAGCCATATTGTCTCTCTAAGCTAGAGAAGCAGGACCTGCTAATGAGAGCCTGGATTCTGTGGGTCTTTTACTGACAATGAACTAGAAAGCTATAGAAGTTTTAAAATATTTTCATTATCACACCCTTTTTGTCTTGCATATTCTTCTCAACAATGATAATTTCTTAATCACCATCTTTTCTGGTGATGCCCAGAGTCACATGTCTGATTTCTACACTCCTATTGGCTCTAGGTGATGCCATCACAGTCAGTCAGCATCGAATTTAGGGGTTAGGCTGTGGTTGCTTGAATGTGTGCATGTACTAACTATAATTATATTTGTGTTTTTTTATTTAATTATCATTCTGGTCACATGTTTTCTCATAGCATCTATTTTATAATCTTAGCCTTCTTCTTTTAAGACGTAACTGTAGCTATGATAAAAAGTAAAAGTTAAATTCAAAGCTGCACTTTAGTGTCTTATCGCTAAAACAGGCTTTGGTTCTTCAATCGGTCTCTGTTGTAGGATGATAACGGTGTACAAAAGCACAATGAAAGGCTCTGACATTCCTTGCAGCCTAAGGAAAAAAAAACAGTAATAATAAAAACGAGGAGGGAATTTGGCGGAAGGATCGTACACCTGTCAGAATTCCTGAGCCAAGAGCTGGGATCATCAATTAATGATGATGAAAATTTTCAGAGAATTAATTGGTCAGGAGGCAGTGCTTTAATATGATCTCATCTGTCATCTCAAATATAACCTGCTCAGGAGAAGGTCGCAATGTTACCCCGTGAACCACAAATCCCGCATGGTTGTAGAAACTTCTGGCTTTGTTTCTCTTAAAGTGGAATAACAAAGTCAGAAGTGGAGTTAGGGGAAACAATACAAACATGCACTCAACTAACCTGTTTATTCCCACTGAAGCCATGGAGCATGAAATACACCCTGCTCCCTCATGACACCATGCAAACAAAGACACGGTCTTTATGATGCTTATTAGAAAGCCTCCACATTCTGAAAAGGAATGAGGAATCAGGAGGAAGAGAGGGAAAAGAAATGCCTTTCAAGTGTCAACAAAATATTTTGATTTTTGCTGCAACAACAAAATAAAGATATCAGTTGTTTACCACCTTGTTTGGAACAAAAAAAAACAACCGAATAATCTTTACTGATACTCCAGCCTGGGCAGGATTATGCACTTTTGTCTTTTTGTCATTTTCCATTATTGTTCTGCATCAGCTGTAATGAGTCATCATCAGAGAAGCCATCATTTAAAGAAATGGAAAACCAGGCATCAGTTTTCATGAACAACTTGACATTTTCGTTGAACATTTCAGAGCACCAATATGAATGTAGAATGGGGATTGACGGCTACCTCAACTTGGCCTGCTAGCACAGTTTTTGCAGACAGAACTGGATGCATAACATTCAACTATTCATATGGACATTCAAACGATGGTTTCTAGTTTACCATGCAGGGTGTGTCTAGGTATTCAGGAAAAAATATATACATATTTTTTGGTTGTTTTCTCATATTGGGACATCCTTCCACACATTTTCATGGGAATCCACTGGGTACTTTATGACTCAATGAGAAAATCAACCCAGCAAGCACAATCCTGAATGTTCAATAAAATAGAAAAAATGTCTTCCTCATCACTCTTCCTTTTTACTCTGGTTATTTGTGAAAAGTTTAATCAAATTTGATTTGATGGTTAATATATGATAGATGAAAATGCATAAAGAAACATGTGACTATGTTAAATAAAATGATAAAAAGATTCTTTATCTAGATCAGAATTTTTTTGGCCTATCGTGAACTGGCGTCACGCCAGGAGTATACCCTGCCATAACAGCGGAAAAGCAGGTGTTAAAAATGAATGAATAAAAAAAATATATTTCTGGCTGTATTTTACTTAGCAGTAGTCGTGTTACCTTTTCCAGCAGTTATATTTAAGATTCGTCTTTACACTCTATCAGTATTTACTTCTTCACCAATATTCTTTGGAATTTTCGCAGAGCCTGAAGAGGAATCCTGAACTGAAAGTTGATGACCTCTGTTGACCTAGTCCCATGACTGAATTTGGGTTTAGCCAGCTCATGGAAAAAATTATTTTGCTTTATAGTCAGCCCTGCAGCACACATTCACACTGGCCACACACATACAGATGAATACCATACCTTCTTTCTCACTCATATGCAAACACAGACATGCAGTTTTCCTTGTGGAATCCAGCCACCCATTGGTTCCAATGAAGAGATAAAAATGTGTTTGTTCATCATTGCCCAATAGTATGACATTTTGCAAAGTCCAGCTCTGGTCCACCGCTGTTTAAATGTCTGTCTGCTTCTCTGCCAGTAATCGATTCAAATCTGCTCAGCAACATCCCACCATCTCCCCTTCTCCTCATTTTCTTTGTTATCTAAATTAAACTTGCTATCTGCATCTTTCTCCTGTGTCTGTAATCTGGATTTGGGTCGGCTTTTGCAAAACTGTAACAGCACTTGATGCACAAACCTCTGCCAAGGCAGTTCAGTTCCTCCACTGAAGCTCATTTCATGATGCAATTTGTGGCTGCATTTCTGTCTCCCTGTTGTTCACCCTCTTTTTCTAAACAAATCTGTAATGGAGCTCACCTCCATAAACAAAAGGTGTCCTCTTTTGGTAGGAGACCTGCAGATCAAACTCCTCTTCACTTATATCCCACAAGAACCCCTAGCACACAGTCCTGGGGTACATTTGAGTAACTTGAATGCCTTTTGGCATTCAAGTTAGTTTGTCCTTTAATTTAATGTAATGAAAAGTTGAAAGGTTTTTTTTCATTTGGGGTAAACTAATGCTTGAAAATTAGTGTCATAAGAGTTTAAGAGCATAGCACAGAGAGAATATGCAAGTCCTTGGTGGTCTAGTGGTTAGAATTCAGCACTCTCACTGCCGTGGCCTGGGTTCAATTCCCGGTCAGAAACAGAGCTGTTTGGGGGCGGCAGTGGCTCAGCGGTAGAGCGAGTCATCCAATGATCAAAAGATCGGAGGTTCGATTTGCAATCCTGTTCAGCCATTTGGAGTGTGAGGTGTCAGTTCACATCCCGAGATTCCATTGAGCAAGGTGCCATCCCCCTTTACAAGTTGCTCATTTGGGTGCACCAGGAAGTAGCTGCCTGCCACTCTACGTCCCACTGTATGCTTCTAGGCTCTTTGTGTGAGTTTGTGTGTTCCACGGTCTGTACACAACATACGCATGTGTGATCGACTAACAATGCCAACTAGAGTGAGCTATTAACGTCCCCACTGGGATTATTACAGTATATGAAATAAAAAATAAATAAATAAAAAAACTCTAGACAGAAAGGTATGTTGGGAATGCTGGGGTTTGAACCCATTACCTTCTTGCTGCAAGGCAACAGTGCTAACCACTATATCTCTGTAAGTAGTGGTTGGCATATTAAATAAAGCAATGTTAGTTTTGAAATGTTGTCATATGTCTTGTTTTCATGAGTGAAAGAAAGTATTAGTTCAACTAAATATGTTGAACAGATTTTCAATAAACTGACAACGCGTAACATAAAAGCATGACTGATTTCATGTCTATCAAAAATGCAGTATAATACTTGTCCGTAAGGATTAACAAAATGCAAACTAATTGTAAATGTGAATGATTTACCAATTTTATTTCTGTGTATGAGAACATTGTTATATACAGTAAAAATCCCATTTGAGAAATATAATATTCAGTATATTATATATTCAATATCTGATCATGAATATAAAATAAAAATCTACTGATTCTCCCTTGTTTTTATGCAAATATACATGTAAACAATCACACACATATGTATACACCCATGCAGCCAAAAGTGAAATATCTAAAAAATTTACATAATTATTTAAATAAAATCAAGTAAGTAAATACTGTAGAAAAAAAATTACTGTATTTTAATACCATATAAATAAAAAAGCAATGAGGCCTTTAGAACCTGATGAGCCCTGCATATACCTGGTGAAAACCATGCCTGTATTCCATGTCTCTATTTTAAACTGGCTTGTGTTCAGACATTGTCGTAACTTCTCATTGAAACTATTGCACAATATATTCCCAAACACAAAACTTTATATAACCACAGCTATACTGGTAGCACCTGAAGGTTCCACATATTTTCTTTCATTGTTAAAAAACCCTTCATATTACATTAATATTAATACCGTCTGTGTATTATTTTGCTTGATTTCCATCATTCAGGAGAATTTGCAGGACTTAATCATTTACACAAAAACACCTGTGGATGCAGTGTAAAAACTGAATCACTTTTCATTTCATTAGAAGAATAAAGCATGTTAAAGGTGACCAACACTACAGCAAAAAAGGCTGAATTGGAGTCGAGTGTGAGAGCATTTTCTTACAAGAAATACAGTATTAAAAGCAGGAAAAAAATCACATACCGCACTGATTTCAAATTTACTTTGGCATATCAGTGTAAAGTGCATGTGTGCCAAGCTGGAAAGAAAAACGTCTGAATCAAAGTTCTTGTGAAACAAAAATATGAGCTGCTTGAACATTGTTTATGCTTTTCTGAAATTCTTTATTCCAGTGATCTCAGAGTGCTGTTCTGGATGTCACAGGTTTCTATCTCCTGGATGAAATAATAATATGTGGATAAATTTAGGATTTTGTAAATATAATAGTGTCCAAAGAGGAGTCGAGACGAATCCTAACTTTTGTCTCTCTTACACACAAACACACACACACATACACATAAATACATCACAAGTAGGCCAGGGTTGTGCTGATGTCTTGCTCCAGAAACTGAATGCTCTGGGGTTCAGACACTGAACTGCTGATGGAGCAAACCCAAGTCACCCACAAAAAAAAAAAAAAAAAAAAAAAAAAAAAAAAAAAAAAAGAGAGCAACAATTCTCCTATGTACACATGCTCCACATGTATTTTTACATCCTCCTCAGTTGAAAGGAGGAGCCCATTACGCTCAGTAAGGATTTTCTACCCCCAACTGTTACTGACTCTCTTCTCCTTTCAAAGGGAGTTGGCAGAACTAAAGAAAAACAAAAGTGTTGCAGGAGGGAAAATAACTCAAGGTCCAGCTTTTCTTTCTTTTGTGCAAAATGAAATGGCATACTGCAATTCCAAAAGCAAACACATGTTTGCCTTGTTGTTTTGACTACTCAGACCTGTCCAAGAAATGGCTTTTAAGTCTGGAGGGCAAGTACACACAAAGGCACATGCTGCACGACAACTGCATGCCGTACTATTTATTTTCTCTGCATCAAAACTGAGCTGGAGAATGAGAGATGAAACTGAATAAAATATCATTCTGGGAGGAGGCTGACAGTAAAGTATGCATGAAAAGTGGATGTAGAAGTTTCCCCAAGATATTATGTGAGCATTTTCTATTCTGTATGAATGTGTCATGCATACAGTATTGTACCTGTAAGCATATTTGTTGCTCTCTAACTTTCTGAATTTCCATTCACGACACAATGACAATATCGTCTACCCATATCTCCCTCCTCTGGCTCCTTGTCTCCATTTCTTGCTACTCTACAAACCAGCTGCCATAAAACTCAAAACCAACTTGACTGACTTCCCTTATCCCCATCTACAGTACAGCTTTAAAAAAAATGTTCACTACTACTTAGCAGATAATAATTGTACATTACACAAGAGCATGAAAAATGAAACTGTCAGAACTTGCCTCAGAGTTGACTCAGACCTTAACATGGCTCACAAACCCACATGCAGAAATTCTGGGTCATTTCTCAAGATGTGTTAGCGAGTGATACTGAGTAAAAGCAATGAAACTGACTTAAAATTTGTCTTTCCTTTAACAAAATTCAGAAATGCCTAAAAAATCAGCACCCCATTTGTAGATTTAAGGTAAATACCGAATTTGAGGACTTAAATGCAGTTAGTGTTAGGCTGAATGGTTCAAATCTTAATATACATTTATACATCACCCTTTAACCAGGTCGTGTACACCAGGAGACCAAATATTCAAAAAATTGTAGGGGAAACCATTACAAGTTTTAATCTAATGACATAATTATCAATCATCAAGTCTTGTCTGGTACTAGAATATAAGTCACATGACTTTGTTCAGATTGTCTGTCATTGTTTAGTCGATATGGCTGCCATCTGTGCAGAACATGCTCACCGAATGTTAAGTATTTTATTATCAAAAAATTTAAAAATTAATTTGACTCACTGTAATTGTCTTACTATGTATATTCAAAGTTCATCTTCATACTGTACATGACGACTGCACCGCAAACACATTATCATGCACAGTATGTACATTATGTGTTCTTCGACACTTCAGTTTAATGGGAAAGTTATTTTAATTCCAAATTAAATGATGTGTCACACAGAGGAACACTCGTCGAATCATTCAGTGCGTTTGTTTTGATGAATGTATCTGACAAACTGATATATTTGTATGTCCAGAAATGTGGTGTTTTTTTCCTGTAGAAGTCAAATGGAGAAAGGTCAGAGAGATTGGGATCATTTGACAGGTGCAGTGTTTGAATAGAATAAATAAACACAAATATGAAACATAACCATGATTTGGTTTTAAGTTATTTGTCAGTTTCATGCCTCTTTTGTCACTTTTGAAGGACAGCAAAACCACATGAGTGTTAAGAACATTTCTCTTTGACAACTGTGGACAGGGATGTCTTTCAGAAGTCAATAACATTATTTGGAATGGCATATAATGGAATTATACACTTGTTCTGAATGCAGATAGAGGAGTTTGAAATCCTGCATCCTGGTTCCATCTGAGCACCAAAGGTGAGTGATAAGCACCAGCAATAAATCTAGTTTAACTGATAGTGAACATTTACTGTAATATGTCTTGTGTTGAATATTGCCAGAATCCAGATAAGCTCAGTATGAATTACCCGTCAAGATGTCTGAGCAGCAACTATTCTGCTGAAATCATTCAAAAGCTCTATTTGACAAATTTTCACATGAGAAAAGGAGACACAGTTCAGACAAAATATTGTATTGGACAAACATTTACAGAATAGTTTACTTCTGTTTTTACTTCTTCTTTATATTTTTTCACTATAAAACTGTAGCAATTGCTGTCAATATTTTTGTGCGCTTTGGCATTATTGTAGAAACCACCTGATTTGCATTTCTTCTCATATAATCTTTACTAAACTCAAAACTACTTAATGCTTCTTTTCATATCATTTTAGATAGCAGTAGGTATTGTTTTGGTGTGACAGCAAGAAATGTATTTATATAGGGACATATTTCCAGGATCTGTCAGCCTTGACATTTTCAAAGCATGTTGAACCATATCCACATTTCTACCGTATGTCTCTTGCTAACACATGATGTAATATGCAAGCAATGTAATCTGTCACCTCCGTGGACATTTCTCTAAAATACATAACTGAAAATAAATGGTGTATGGGTCCTCAAAACGAAGCACGGTATGAAATGGGTGAAATAAATTATTTTGTACTGTTTCAGATACAATTCCATCCATTAAAATGTGTCTGAAATACAGTGTGACGGGAGTCAGTGTACAGGAGGGCTCAGCATGGAGAGGCAAACTGTCAGGTCCACAGTGAGTAAAAGACTCTTGATCACTGAAATTTGGAGAACAGTTTGGTTTAAAAAAACACTCTGGGATTCAGTTTGTGCTGTAAAATGTACATAATAATGTTATATTTACAAGTCAAGAATGAAAACAAAATCCAGTATTCATAAATTTGGCATTTACAGTACATGGTGTGAAATGACCAAAATGAATAATATGAGGAACACAGCATTTGCTGTCTGTGCTTTGAAGGAGTATCTCCTTGTTAGTCAGACTTGTGAGTGTTAGCAACTGGTACAGGCACGGTTATGGAGAAGGGTGGCATGAAGCTGGTGTTAGAATATTAGTCCCATCAGGACATTGCAGCCGGTGAGTAAATACATCATCGTTTATAGAAAAGAAAATTGAGAAGAGGCATGATTGTCACGACTCGAACACGACTGGTAAGGGGAACCCAAAAGCACGACAGAGTAGCAGGTGGGTGAAGTCTCAAAAAAGGATTTAATAATACAGGCAGAGGTCAGGTTCCAAATAATCACTCCGATAGGAAGAGATACCCAATAAACGACAGGCAACTGGTCCAGTCCAGAATCAGGCACGAAACAACAAACCAGGCAGACAAATCAGATGAGGAGCAGACAACAGGCTGGGTCGAGAAAGCAGACGGGATACGTAAGCTGAACGGTCCAGGCGGACACTAAACTGACAGACAGCAGAAGGCTGAGCTGGCATTTGAAGGGTGGAGACAGATTAGGGAGTGGCTGCAGGTGTGTGTGTGGAGAGACAGCAGGTGGAGGAATGAACTGATTGAAGATGAGACAGGATCTGGAATGATATGACATGTTAGTGGCAGGAAAATGAACAGGAAAATCATAGGACAGAGACGTGACAATGATAGCTAAAAAAAAAACAGGTGTTTTGATATTCCATTGCCTCTGGAATGAGTAGATTGATTTCTTTATAGTTTTTCTTGGTAGTTGGATTTCCAGATGTAATAGAAATACCACTACTACCACTACTACTAGTAGTAGTAGTAGTAGTAGTAGCGTGCTTTTACTGAAGACTCTCAAGTCTTCTATCATACTATGAATA
This sequence comes from Antennarius maculatus, assembly GCA_013358685.1. Taxonomy (NCBI): domain Eukaryota; kingdom Metazoa; phylum Chordata; class Actinopteri; order Lophiiformes; family Antennariidae; genus Antennarius; species Antennarius maculatus. The sequence goes on from CM023628.1 coordinate 5,724,629, forward strand.
ACTCTGTGAATGAATCTGTTTGCTCTCAACTGATTGACTTTCACTAAAGGACAGGTGACCGTAAAGCTTTCTGCTGCTACGACAATGCTAGCATCCATCACATAGTCTTTCTTCTTCTTTCCGGGCTCTTTACTGAACAGCACTGAGGTGCAAACGCAGGATGTGCATCCAAGTGTTTCTTTTCTGAATGGAGACCCCTTCGATACATCAGCTGCAGCCATGCATGATGTGAACCCCACACTTATCCTCTATCATGAATGGACTTTCATAGCATAAAACATCACAAATTAGAAGTTCATCATTCCCCTCTGATCCAGTTCTATTGTAGATAGTGGAGTCATTTGCAGGGAAACGGCAGGCCTTTCCCTCCCACTGTTTCTTTATTTAATGGCTCGATAGTGATACGTACGCCGTCCTGCTCCAAAGCATTGTTTCTTATGGTTATTGCACCATCAGTTACCCCTGCGGATGTCTTGCTGACACGAGTGCATAGCTCCCAATGCTGAGAAAGAGCATGGGTGATAAAAAAGAAGCCAAGCATAGCTCTTGCTTTCACTGTGCATAGAGTTAGCCTTCAGTCTAATCTGAGTTTATTGGTAATTCCAAATTGAGATACTAATATGTAATTGCCACCATTCCTTTTCCCTCTGAGTTACTTCACATGATTTGATAAAAACAAACACACATGATTTGTTTTAATATACATTTATTACAAATACAAACTTTGATGACTAAAAAATGTTCCCAAATCATTAAAATATTGTTTTATCCCACTCACAGTAGGATAGAAAGTTTGATTGACATGTCTGAACATAAGAAGAAATCTGTCTAGAATGTATGAAAGGTTTCAACAGTATAAAAGGTTGTGCTGCAGTACTTTAACTGTATGTGAGCAGTGCTGGTGAAGCTACTGTAAAATAATTCCTTTGGAATTAACTATTGATTTAACAAATAACACCACAGCAAAGAAATTAATCTGGAGATGAACAACGGTCAGTTTACCAGACTCTGTGGGTACAACAATCAATATGTAGAACTAATTGTGGGACTTTATACACTTACCTGTTTTTGCCAGCATTGGTTTGTTTGTTTATCTGTCACTTAGGATTACATTTTTGTGGCGATCCAAATCGTTAGTGACCCACAATGCATCGTTCATATTTTGATGCCTGTTCAAGATGTTCATCAGGGAGAGGAGTGAAGTAGAAAGGCAACAAACAAGTGGGTGTACCACAGGGAGATTGAAGTATAGTCACAAATAGGATTAAGTAGTGAGCTTCAGAGGGGAAACTGAGATGTCTCTCCGAGTGCTGTCAAATTAATTCGTCCAAATTCCATGTAAATTTCTACAAACTTACAAACTCAGAATACTTTACTGGTCCTAAACTATCACATCCACAATCACATCTGGGCAACTCACTGTGACAAAATTACAAGAATTATTGTATTTGTGATGTACACACATCTTAATTGCATCTTACCTAACAATAAAAAAAAAGAGACTATTTTCATATCATTGACATTTTTAACATCTGATTGAAGTGGTGAGAATGACTGAATAACCAGGCTAGGGCTGATCTAATGTGGTTAAATTACAAAAGTGAAGCAATTTACTTACAATTCATTACACATTATACGTTATATTCTTTTAAAGGCCCAGAACTGTTTGTAATTTAAGTAGTTAATGCAACAAAAATGGTAATATTATTAGATATATCTGGAATTACTATGCAAATATGGATAGAGCTGAACCCACAAGTTTCTGCCCAGTGTATTTAAACTACTCTCACTATATGCAGCTCAGCGCTCAGTGTTTGCTACTATGTGGAAAAACATTGCAATAGTTTTCATGAGAATATCCTTTTCCAGCTGTGTGTTTAAAAGTCTTGTGTTGCATGTGTGTCCCCTATCAGCTTAGCATGTGAATGAGTTTGGTGTTGTATGTATTCATGGTAAATCAGTTCAAGTCCCTCAACGGCATCTTAAATTAATGAAATATTAGCATAAAGTTATATAATGCCAAACTGCCAATATAGTTGGAAATATGCAATTTAGTTGCTAAAATGCTGATACACAAACTTACACATCATCACATACATCCAGGCTTAGCAGTGGTAGTGGAGAGCACTGCTCTCAGCAACAAAAGCAGCGGCGTTCACAATTGGCAGGCACCCTCCACCTCAGGGGGGGAGGGGAGAGGGAGTAATTGTTTACCTTCACACCATGTGTGCAAAGTGTTTCCTATCAGCAGCCAGCCATGATGAAGGTGATAGTAGAGCCTATGGCGTGTCTGTCTCTGCCCCACCCGCCGCCCCCATCTCTTCAAACACAAACAGCTCACATGTTCACTGCTGTGACAGCAATGACAGAAGGACCCCCTGGAAAACGGCACCCCTGGTTGTAGATCCGTGTTCATGCTGCGGTGAGGAGCTGAGGGACTGAAGATAGGCTCATTAAGACAACACACAAATATAGATTCATGTGAACAGGTATTATTCTTGCGTGTGATCTCTATCCCATGTCGCATTCTTACTCTCCTGTAAACAAATGTTGAAACACTGGCATGAATTCCAAATGGAGGCACATAATTCACACAAATAGATACACAATCTCCAGCGGTGTCGCTCCGCTGTGTATCTTGTCCCCATCCCTAGCTTGTTATCTGCAAATATGCTGATGTTGTCGCCATTACATCACACACAGACAGGCGCGCACACACACACACACACACACACACACACACACACACACACACGAGCATGTCCAAAGTCTTCCGTGGGGTAAATATGTTTGGAGCCATCATGCCTGATCATCTAATCATGACTCGGCCTTCAGGGGACTTTGTACGCCCGCTTCATCCTTTACCATATATGCTGATAACACATTTCTCCCACCATGCCCTTCAACACCACTTATTCATATCTTAGACTGAGTTAAGATGACTACAAAGACTGAATGAATAGAGCCGCCTTTCCAGTTTTCCAATTTGATTGATATACTGTATTACATGAATTATGACTTTTTCTATGATTGCTAATTTTTCCTCTGCCACTTCCAAGATACGTGAATACTCATTATCTCCTGAAACTTTTCTAAGAGTCCATTACTCGTCTGTAACACCATCTTTGTATAACTAAACTTTACATAGATGAATATATTTAAAAAGTATTTTAAAACTCTACAGACAGAATTGCTTGCTAATTTGCAGATTCTGTCTCCAAACCATACTGTCAGGACTAGAACATGACTGGCAGGAGGAACCCAAAAGCACGACAGGGAAGCAAGCTGGTCAAGTCTCAAAAGGGGTTAATCGGACAGGCAGGGGTCAGGTTTCGGTTGTGATGGACGCTTTATTCCAGCACTGATACACAGCCAGGACTCTGTGGCCGTTCCCATGTGAAACACTGTTTCAGAGCCCGCTTCAAACATGGAAAAAACAAGGGAATGATGAACCAAATGTATGAAGGGTGGGGGCAGATTGAGGAGTGGCTACAGGTGTGTGGAGAGAAGGCAGGTGAAGGGAATGAGCCGATTACAATTGAGGCAGGATCTGAAATTAAATGGTATGTTAGAAAAAAAACAACGACAAATGGAAACTCAATTGTTCAGGGACTTGACACTTAATATTCCTTTCTCCTTGTGTTTCATTTTACTTTTTGTCTTTGTCTTGCCCGTTTTCACCCGTCTTCTGTGTTCCATAGCTAAGTCGGTCCTTCACAGTCGGTGTTCACAGTTGGAATGTTTTCCACCTTTCAGTGTTCAGAACCCCCTTTTGTCAATTTTCAGACAATTGAATGCATTTGAAACTATAAAACAAATAGGACAGCTATTCAGGAGAATGAATGATGGTGATGGAGAGAAATACTGACCTGTTTTGACACAACATAAATTCAAGAAATGAGAAATTATTATTCCAGTGGCAGAGGGGAGAGTTGATTTATTTCTAAAAATGGATGTAAATTATTATTAAAATGAAAAAAAGAACAGCAGTTGGAAACTCCAAAATAACAAAAACAAATGTTGGAGGAGATATGATTAAGATTCAATTAGATTAGCTTGATAAGAAGTAATTAGCCATTAGAAGTAGATCATTTTCTATGGAATGGGATTAATATGAACAGAGATATTGATTTTTTTTTTCACAAATAAGCCTTCCAATGTTGTCAAGTTTAATTGAGAATAATATTTAATTTGATGTATAATCATTAGACAATATTGGATTGTAATGAAATTTATTCCAATCAAAATTAGATGAGCATGAGAGCAAACTATGTTCAATCTGATTGTGTATTTTATACGTCTGTATGAATTAATGTGTTGCTTTGTTCACTTCAGAAGTGTTAATGAGATTATGGCCCTTTTTTAATTGTTTAATACCACACTACCCACTTGTTTAATATTTTTCTTTAAGTGTTTCTTTTAATTCTTTGTCAATGTTGTTAATTGAATAAAGGGTGTCTGTTTTCTTTGCAAGAATACATCTTTATGGAGAAGCTGGCAGCTTTAGTAGAAGTAAATGTTTCAAAACAACTTGAGTAGATTTGATGTTCAATACATTTGTCTTTTAATGGAAGGAATAAAACTGGAGTCATTCATTGTGTCTTGCATTTTATATCTATGTGCTGCTCCGCCTCTGCCACTCCACAGGAAGGACTCTCTTATATCTGCAGGTAACTCATGAAGGGATCTTTTAAGAGGCAGGTGTAGAGGCTCTTGTCTCTTGTTGCTTTGTTGAATCTCCCATAGAACAAATCTGGCTGAGCAATGGCTTTTTGCTATTGCAACCGGGCTAGAGAGAGATAAAAGAGATCAAGGGAATCAGACCTGCAAGTCGACTGAACTCAAGCTCAACATCATCCTGTCCTTCATTCTCTGAGCAAACATCTTCTGTATGGGGAGGCTTTACCTCTGCCTTTAAATTACTGTTGAATGTCTGTTTTGGATTTCTCCTCTCTATCATTGCTCTGCCATTATGTTAGCAACATGTTCTCAGCTGTAGGAAGAAGGAAAAGCAGCTCCCGACAAGAGTCTTGAAATCTCTTCATGTTTTTCTATTACAGCTTAATGGCCTGTTCCATTACCTCTGCCCTGTGCGAGGCAAATGTCAGCACATTGGTCTTCTTTTTCATCTGTGACCCAGTCCAGGACTCCTGCATTATGTCAGACAAACCAATCACCCGCTGTCAAACACTAAATGTGAGAACCAAAACTTGGGGTACCTTGCCTTTCCCCTGTAGCCAGGGTTAGGGTAGGGTAGGGTTAGGGTTAGAGCCATAACAAAATATTGCTTTATTTATTTAATCATTAAATAATATACACTGTGTTAGCTCTTGGTTCAATAGGCCATGTTCATTTCAATATGTTTTGATATCAGGCCCTCAGCTTGTAGCAAATTGGTTTTTTTGGCCCTCCGTGTATTTGACTTTGACACCCCTGCACTAGAAGATGAGGGTGTGAGTGTATGTCTCAGAGATGTGAAACTTGAAATATTGCATACAATGTGTGAAGAAAGTCTCTCAGAATGAGCTAGTGCATAGTTTAATTGCATTTGTTGTTACTGATGAACGAAAGCCATAGATTTAACTGCCATGAGAAGGTTTGAGAAGAACCATATTGTCAAAGGACATTTGTTCAGACGACCAATTTTCTTTGAAAGACACTATAACTTCAGTGGACAGGAGCAAAGATTTGTAGGTGGAATATTCCACCTTCTCATTATTCTTCATGATGTCAGCATCCAAACCTCTTATCTACATCCCTCCCATCAATTGTTGACCATTATTAAAACATCCATCCTGCACACAGTGGAGATCAATTTCTCTGACAAGTGTTGTGTCTCAGTAGCAAGCCCACAAGAGTTGCCCTGTAAGTTAATGATCTGGTTAGAGGCTTTTAGGGGTCCTGCCACAACAGCAACAATTTACAGTAAGTAAACATTGATTTGTAAATTTTTATTCCCTGAATCCTGCACTCTTGATAGTTACTGTATCCTGGCTCGACCCTGGCCTAAATGTATTCAATAAAAGGTTCCAACCAAATGTACAAGTAATAGTCCAGCTTTCTTTGGACAAGGATGCATAAAAATGTGTGTGATTATGTTGGATAGTGGCAGACGTATGACCTGGATTATGATATATTATTATTATTATTGTAAACGTGAGTGTTTAAATTCTAACTTTGGATGTCAATGTAGTTCAGCCACTGAATATACAACTGAAACACATTTTTTTCATATGCCCTATACAATTAAAGGGATCCAGAATATTTCTAGGATACAAATTCCACTAATTGTGCTATTTCTGTCCAAGTATCGTAGAGTTTTTTAGTATTGAAATTAATATTTTGAAATGACTCCCATGTCACAATAGTAAAGAATCACATAAAAATGATTGATTTAAATGATAATCCTGATTGCCACAGCAACATAATGGACTGTTCCTTGGACTGAAGCCTACCGCTCTTAAAATGTCATCAAAATCAATGGCAATTTGAGTAACCCGAGTAACGGAGAAGCAAACAGATTCCAAATTGACACAACTGTTGGAGACACTATATATTGTTTGGGAAAACAGATCTACACAAAACTTGGGGTTTTCAAGTTTTATCTGTATTAAAAACATATCAAGCTCACAGACTTTTTGCCAAAGGAGACTTTTTCCAGCTATAGCACACATCACATCTGAGACAACTACAGTTACTTCTGTTCAAACATTCCTGTGGCTGTTCTTTCATACCAAGTGATTAATTGTGCATGCTATAGAAATGCGTCAATGTGCTCGCAACAATAACAACAAATAAGGGAGATGGCTTCTTCGACAAGCTGACTTTTTTTCCCTTGTATGATTACACAGCACACTTGATTTGTCTTATTTCAGGGATGAGTAGGACTGAGATGGTTGCATTGTGATTCACGGTCTCTGTGCCATCAATTCAATTCAATTAGTTTTAATTAGTACAATGGTGAGAAATAGGAAAGAACAACAATCTCACAAGGTCCTCCAAGAATGAAATGAATTACTCATGAATGAAAACTTATCAAATCAACCAGCTTCATATGAAAAGAATATTAAATCAGGGCACTGGAGGAGACACAACTGGAATAAGTCAGACGGATATTTAAAAGACATTAAAAGTTATTGGATTCAAATCAAATCATGACAACAGTCTGGTTGTTATTTGGTGATATTTGGTGTGTTGTACACATCTATCTGCTGAAAGATGTTTTCAGTCTTCTTTAAATAAAGTGTTGCACTCAATAATCAAAATAGATTCCTGTTTGATTGAATTGTACATTGAAATTAACCGCCAAGACCTGCAATTTCCTGAGGAGAACATCCTCTACAATGTTGTAGACGTAATTTCATGATCACTTTATAGACTGGAAGACGGTGGAAATTAAAGAAAATGAAAAAAAAAAAAAAAAGTCAACAAAATGTCATGGATAGAGTTTGGACCTACCTGTACATCCACCATAACACCAGGAAAGAAATCCACATTCATATTTTAATGCAAACAGGAACAAAATCCAGGAACACAAGGAGACTGCGAAGTCCAACAAACTACCCACATGGGCAAGGGTACAAATCAATCTGGCAAAGAACCAAAGGAGAAGCTGTCTTAAAAATCCTCAGGCCAACTCAGCCTGGTGAGGCAGGTGCGGAGATAAGGAACAGGTGTGGAGACGAGGCTCTGCCCACAAGTTTGGCCCCGCCTCCTGCCACATTACAGCACAGCAGAGCAAAATACTGAACCGTTCAGGTTTAGGTTTGGGAACAGATCTGGGTTCTGGCATAGACTCTGGAGCACGTCCGGGTTCAGGCCCAGGCTCGGGAACAGATCCTCGCTCCTGCCCATACTCTAACGGTTTAATATAACTTAAAAATAAACCCAAAGCTAATATAAAGCAACTTTCAGCAGTGATGATGGGCCACCTCATCTCCACCAATGCTGTTTTTAATCAAACACAGAGGCCTGAGAAATTAATTCTGAAAGGTGACACTATTCTCTTGACAGGCCTCTCTCACACTGTACTGCCCAATAAGCCTGCTATTGATGCACTCCTTCCAGTTTCATTGACTGGGACAGTGATTCATACAAGCTACCTCTCTCATGGAGAGACCTTTAAGGCATAACAGGCTGATGGGGTGGGATTTTCTGTAAAAACACTCCATACTCACATTATTGACTCGTGTCAATGGCTTGTGCATTGAATGGTTTCCGTTTAGACGTGAACCGGACTTTCATTCAGCTGGTTTGGAATTCTAAACTTGCAGCGATGCCATCTTTGGAAGATTACAGTGCTTTGACCAAAATATTGTATCCTGTTAATGAGCAGAAGAGGTTGAAAGGAAGACTTTACTGTGATGACTTGCTGACATCCTTTGAGGCGTGATGAACAGTCCACCTACTGAGCAGAACAGAGCTACAGCCCACATTGAGACCACAGAAGGCTACTAATGAGAAACTTTGTCAAGCCAGCTTGTCACACAGAAGGAAATTAAGAGAAACTGAAAGAAACAGAAAAATGCATTTTTAACTTGAAATGGTCTTCCTAGCTCAAATAACCCCCTTTGCTGCCCGGATCAAATGGTCCCACTTGGGCACGTGACACCTTATTTTTACCAGGAGCAATGGTGATGGGCTGGTCTAGGGTAGGTAACAGGTGATGATTCAGCAGAAAGGCACTCGGCTAAAACTTGTTATCTGAGATATATGTAGCAGTGGCAAAATAGCATCTGTTTTCATTTCAACAATTTATTAGGGTGTGATGTACACTTTGGATATATGTGTAAAGCATTTAATTAATGAGAAGAATTAACCTGGTAGTGTTCCTTTTCACTGGAAACAGCGGAGATATTTACATCCACAAAAAAATAGATGGATGGATGGATGGATGGATGGATGGATGGATGGATGGATGGATGGATAGATAGATAGATAGATAGATAGATAGATAGATAGATAGATAGATAGATAGATAGATAGATAGATAGATAGACAGACAGACAGACAGACAGACAGACAGACAGACAGACAGACAGACAGACAGACAGACAGACAGACAGATACTTTAATAATCCCAAGGGAAATATTCTGATGTTATTAGCCAATTATCCGAGTTGAAATTCAAAAAGGAAAATTTATTTCTTACCTAAATATAAAATATAACTAAATTGAAAAAATACAGTTGATTGAACGATTAACATAAACAAACAAACAAACAAACAAACAAAACGATGCCCAAATTCTATGTGGATTGGAACCAACGATTTTCTCGCAACTCACTACACCACCTAAAGTCAACCAAAATATTATAAAGCTTATATATGAAATAAGAACTTCAATAACAATAGAGAAAGTGTATAACAAAGTTCCTCCCACAATCCAAAACTAGAACCAAGGCACTCAGAGACTGCAACATCCCACGACTTACCCTGACCTACTTTCAGGGTAGGTCAGGGTACCCTGAAAGTAGTACCTGACTAGTGCATAGACTAATGCATAAGGAGAACGGCCAGTGTGAGTAGGACCATAGATCAGAGCTAGTGCATAGGTAGATCAAAGCACTAGCTTTGATCTATGGTCTTACTCACACTGACCTTCTCCCTCATCTTTCTATCTTATCTGGTTCCTGAGTGTACAAAAGTTGAAATTTGACCTTGATCTAGTTTTCTCAAGGTCAAAGTCATCAACTCATTTTCATCCCCTTTGCCGCCCGAGTAATGTGCTTTTTGTTTCACCTTTCTACCTGCAATGGTTGCGAAGATATTTGGTGGACAAATGGACGAACCAACAGACGAACGGACAAACGGTCGAACACTGACAATTACCGCTTTGAAGCGGGACGTAATCATGCCGTTAAATTTGTTATTCTGTTGACTGTGTGTGAATGCTCGAAATGCATACATGGTGAAAGAGCAGTGTGGACATAACTACAAAATGACAAAACTGTTATTTTCTTTAGTGTTTAATACAGTGAACAAAGTCATAACCTCATTATAGTTCTATGAACGCCTGATAACTGCCTGCAAATTATGAAATTTGGAAACCAACCCAGCATCACAGTAAAAGAGGTACATGTGGGAGATAACAGAGGGTTCACTCTTTACAACTTTAACACTAACATCTCTAAGAAGAATATATCTGAATATGATTCCCCTAATTTATTCCACTCCCCTGTAGTAAAGAAATAACTCAGTCACTACAGGATTTGAGTGCTTTTCATATTAGAATTCTACCTCAATTATATATGTTGTGTACTCCATATCAGTATACAAGTATTTACTCACTAATTATTCTTCATATGTCTTCATGAGAAGTGTACTTTTTCATAATAAATACTTAACTTATATCATCTACGGGATTCAATGTGATGTCAGTGTGTCTTTGTTGCTTTTGCCCTTTCTTGCTTTTGTCCTTTTTAATCATGAGCAAATGGAAATGTTCTTGTTTATATAATTACCTGTAGAAATGTTTGAAGTTCTGTGAACCCTTTAGAAAACAATTCCAGTATTGATTTGACGGTGAGTTCTTAAACTAACGAATTAGTTTATCAGGTATGGCTCCATTTGTTAAGATGAAGAGAGGTCAGGATAGATCTGTGACCAGCAAATCACCAATACTGTATACATTTCTTGCTTTCATTAAATATTCTGTTATCTTTTGTGGTTGCAGTGAGTTCCATCCCCCCCCCCCCCCTCCACAAGTCAATATTTACATCTATTTGTGAGGAACAAGAATTTGCACGGAGACCTTGAACATGTGGCGCATCATGTGCAGCTCCCGTCTCTCCGGTTGAAGCAGCTTTCTCCAGCCGGAGCGGGGCGTGTCTCTGTCGGCTACCTCCTCGGTGCGTAGCCGTCACCACTGCTGCTGATGCCGCGGTGTCTCCAATTCGAGTGGATGCAGGTGGCAATGCATCCAAGTACCAAGAAACACCCATAAGCATCCACCAGAAACAAGACGGCGGGACCTCCACAATAAAAGCTTCACATTTATACAGCACTGTGATGGTTTTTCATTTGAAAGGAAGGAATCGACGTTATATTCTCTGCTTTCTTCACCAATTGACGACGGGGATGCAGGTAGCGCGACTCGTCCAGGACTGTTCACATCTGTCTTGAAGAAGAGAGGGGGGGGAAAGAAAATCTGTGTTCTGGTCTGTTCAGCGCTTTGGATAAAAACAAGAAAAACAAAAGCAGAAGAGCAAACTACGTCCAATCCATATCCAGGAATATTTACAAATCTCCTCAAGTCTGGAGAATATTATCGGAGAGATTGCACCAAAACACAAGTAAGGACTTTTTTTCTTCTTCTTTCCAGTACCTAGATGTGTTTCTGTTGTTCTGGCTTTGAGGATATTTTTACTCTCTGTAAATGCTTCCCAAATCATGACAGCTGATGTCAGGAGACTGTTTTTTTTTTTTTAACAAACTCTCACATTCTTCAATACTGAGCAGTTTGGGCTTTGTTTAGTGGAGAGGCAGCCACCAGCAGACGGAGCGTAACGGGTCAATATTTGGAGGAGATTTGGGGAAATTAGAGGACTGCTGTGGGTTTTCTGCTACTCCGGACGCAAACACGTTGAATCCAGCGTGGAGGGTCAGAGATACATGCCTTGAAGCCACGCGTGTAGGAGAAAATCAGGAAAAAAAAAAAAAATCCCTGTGCTCGATGAAAGTCGGTTATGATGCTTTCCTTAGATGTGGATGCGTTTACGCAATACCCAGACGACTTGTGACGGACGGGGCCGATATTCTTACAGGTTCCGTCACTTATTAAGCTTCTATTTGAAACGCTTTGAATTGAAAATAGGAAGTGATACAAGTGATATAAATTTGTATTTTATATTACATTTGGCCCAGTTGCCAAAAACACGAACACACAGCTTGATTACTTGTGTTCATACTTCTTCTTCACTCTGTATGCCTGAATTGAAGAATGGCTGGAATTTTGCCCGATTCATGATTTGAAATAATTGAGTAATTCTACTGTTATATATTATAAATCGTTATGACACTGACAATTAGGCCACCGGAGGGGATACTTGCTTTACTGATCAACTGCATTGCAATGTGATGCTGAAGGGTAGAATGGTTTTGATCCGACAGTCGCGTGTTATGTCGCGTTATGGCAACTCCAGAGTCTTTTGTCCAGGTAAGTATGGTCACGATGTGTTATTAACGCACGCCAAGACATTTCATGGATATTAGGTGTCCTCTATTGCGCCTATTAAAATGACACAACGCGCCACTCCTGCGCCACCGTGTCGCCAAACGCCCACTGGGGTGCGTAACGGTGTTTCTACGCCAAATCGCCAATACAGAAAACGAATAACAAGCACAACAAATCGGTAAATCCATCGTCATGAGACACAGGCAGGGACGGTTCTTCTTACACTGATTAAACCGAGCTAGTTCGGCAGAGCAGATGTGGAAGACAAGGACGCGACCACAGAAAGCATGAAAGCAGACACCCGTCGGAGTGTCCCTCTACACCTTTATCCGCAGAAGCTCTATAGATTTTTTCCCAGAAAATTTGAAACCACTGGTTCATAATCTGTCATAATATTTGCATGTTTCTCACACACCTAAACCCACTTTCCAGTTTTTCTGGCTCGTGTGGGAATACCTTTACTGTTCCCACAAAACCTGGTCACATAAAGCCAACTGTACAGGAGTAGATTCACACAGAAGAATGCCCCAGTTCTGAGTGACCGACCTGAATCCATTGCTTCCAGGAGGAAAATACAATACAGGAAAGAGAGAGAGATTGAACCACACACAGGAAATGCTTGTAAACCTTGACGTCATCCTAAAGAAAATGAGGCACTGTGTCAGAAATCAAGAAAGTGATGTGACTAATTCTCTGTTATATCCTCTGGCTTGAAAAAGAAAGATGCATAAAACTAAAGCTTAAAGACGTGTTAAAGGACTTCACTGTCACTAGACCCATGAGTCAAGAATCTATAATCCCTGATCAGTGGACAATGTAATCAGCATTCTAACAACAAACATTAACTAATTCTACCACCTCTAGTTTGGACAATACTCTGGAACTTCTTTCTAGTTTCTCCCCTTTGTAATAATGAGTCACTCTGGATAGACACTTCCAGATGAAAATGGTCCCTTTTCACTATTTCATTTTTGTTCTCAGTTTTCATTGCACTTTGTGAAGGGTGCTTAATGTTGCCTTTGTGGGGCGATATGATTTATGATAATTAAAATTTTCTGTGCTATTTGAATAATTTCTTCAGATCATTTCTCTGTTTGTCATTATGTAGATTTGAAGTTTGGGCCTTTTCTTTGTTTTGCTTATAAGGCGTTTGTCTTTTTCTTTTTCCTGAATAGAAATGTCAGGCTTTGCAAACACTAGTCATCATTCATGGTCAACTCACAAGCCATTCAAATACTGATTTTTTTCTTTGAAAATGAGACCACCTTTACAGTTTCTGTTGGATGGAATCTTTAGACCTTGTTAAATTAATCTCATGAATGAGAATGAGAATTATGACTAAACTGGATCTTATGTGACATAAAATCAGTCTCATGCTGGGTATATTTAGACCAAGCATAGCCCTCAAAGCATTTATCAGATAGGAGCCATCAGTCAGACACTATCCACTCACAGGTCATGGTTATGAGCAGCTGCCATTTTCCCCCTGACAGAGACTCTGTCAAAATATGGACACTCACATCAACCCGACACACGCCTTCCCACCCGATTGCACCCCTCAATTTTACCCTCACTGAGAGTGAGTGGGTAAAATTGGAGGAGAAGAGGGTCGGAATGGCTAATCTTCCTGTAATCCTTTGCACGATGCAAAGAGAGCAATCTGCCTCATTAACTCGCTCTTCTGCTATTCACCGTCTCGCCCTCATTCATCTTCCCATCCCATCCGTCCATGATCCACCCACAGTGGTGGAGAAGAGAAGGGTTAATAGGAGCTTCAGGGAGCCATAAAGAAGGCAGGTACTTTTACTTTAAAAAATAAGGGTGGATACGCAATAGAAAAGGAAAGATTTTGTCCTTTTGTTCCCCACGCCCTCCATTTTAGCTGTGGGGACCCATGGTGAGGGAAAGCATTCCCAGTCTGCTCTTTCTAACACTCTTTTATCACTTTTCACCTTTGATTAAGCAGTGATGGAGAAGAAGCAGAGGAGTGTATGATGTAGGGATGGATTGAAAGTCCTGTTATTGTCTATGAACGATTGTAAGAATATTTTTTTGAGAAAAAGAGAAGGAAGGGCTGATAGAGAGAAGCAGGGTGGAAGAAAGGATGCAGACTGTCTATCTGATCGAGTTACTCTCTTCCCTCCTGTGGGATCACACAGGTAGGATATCTGGGTCTAGAGTGGAACTAATATCAGCCAGTCAAAGCCTGTGCATCTGCTGTGCTGTTAGCTTCATGGGAAAAGGCAATAAAATGGTTATACGATATCACCAGTTGAGTTGATAACATGAATTTGGTCTATCTAACTGAGAGAGAACTTCGGTTGGGGAACTTGGGTGATGAAAATACCAGATCTGTCATAAAGAATGCAACATGAATTAATTCAGAGAGCTCTTAAGTACATCTGAGTCTTGGATGAGGATTTTTTCTTCTTCTGTCAAATACCATTAAGTAATCCCGTCCCTCATTTTTCCATTTTGAATAACCTCCAAAAAGCAAGCACTGCCAATGAATTAATAAAGATGATCTTTGTAGCCTCCAGTGAAAGTCTGATTTGAAATATTTGTATTACCATATTGCTTGCCTTTCAAGAAGCTCAAGCAAGAGCCTTAGTGTCAAGATGGAAGTTATGAAAGAAATATTAAAGAAATAAAACACACACTTAATGGTACATTCTCATTTCTGCACCTGCAATATTACATCTATCAAATGCAGACCCAAACTAGACCTGAGAGAACTCTCAGGGAGACGTTTAGGACAACCTAATATTTCAGGTGTTGGGTTTATCTTTTCAATTTTTACACATGAACTGGTTATCCCAAATTACTTGAGCACGCAGGCAGCTGCATCGCAGGCTTCTCAGGTTTAAAAATATCTCTACATCCATATATGGAAGGGCATGCTCTGAACAAAATGGACTGATGTAACCTCACTGCTGATGATACATTATGTCTAACTGCAACCTGAGAACAGCCTTTCCTCTTAGAGTTGGAAATAAAGAGTGGATTTATTTCCTGCAGAGCCTGTAAAACTGATTTTTTTCTAAGACTGATTTGGCTTTGCTTCATCAAACATGAACATCAACATTTGCTCCATCTTTGTTTGAATGGTCCTTGCCAGTTCCAGAATGTGCTAACATGTGGCTAGGAGTGAAAGGATCCAAAGTGGAGCAGGTTGCATAACAGGGATATGGGACACAAAAACCCCGCATAAGAGTTTTATGCTCATAATTGAAGAGTGGGTGTTAGTAACTAATCCGTATGCTGTGGGATATCGCTCATCAACACCATTTCTAGTTTTGCATAATCATGCAATTTGTTTGCATGACACTCACAACTCTAGCTACACAATAGCATTGGCTGCCAAAGACAAGTGTTGGGCATTACCATCAGTTATTTACTCACTATTTGGTCAGAAGGATAAGCTGTCCAGTGTAAGCCAATCCACAATAAGCCATTTCTCTTCTCCTCTTATGGAATGCTAAATTATTTATCTGATGGTCAACAGAGCATATTATTAGACCATTTCCCACTGGATCAATGAGCAGCTTATAGAAAGTCCATTCAGTGCAGTCACTTTCAATATAAATGTGTTAATGTTATGATTGATTTGTATATAGGCTGCACATGAATTGGACATAGAGTCAGATGAACTTCTTTAGATGCCCTTTTAATGACTGTAGTGTCTCTGTTTGTTTTTCTTTGACCTCCTCTTCTCCACTCCTTAGCTGACTCTCAGCAGAACACCTTGAAAAGCTGTAACTATTGCTTTCCGCCAAGTACTCTTAAGAGAGTTACTCTACACCACCATAGTTTATTTATCTCTCAAAAATCCATAAGGCTTTTGTTCTTCATGTTATGGAAGAATACATTACTGGAAAATTGCTCTTGGAGCCTGATCAACAGGATGTGTCCAAATGCTAACAACGCCACAATCTTACAGTTTCTCCTCTTGCACTTTCACTTGTAGCAACAGTTTGAAACCTATTTCCAATACCAGAATGCACCTGTTCTTTACGCTCTATTCACTGGTTGAAATGAGGTCTGGATTGTCACCACCTGTGGGAAGGGTGTGCTGAGCGTCAGGGGACAGTCAGGAGCTGATAGTGGCCATGATATTGAGATGCTATCTACTGCCGCAGCTGAGGTCACACTCAGTTTCTTCACGATATTATTTTCCTCACCAAGCCATGGAAAGGGATGGCTATTCTGCATGCTACAATAGTCACTTCATTGCAGAGAGGGAAAAGTGTTGGCAGGGCACAATGGGCCTTTTTAGAAAGGTGGTTCTGGTGCTGCTGGGGTCTGCATTTGGTTTGTGCAGCCAGCGTACCTTCATCAAGCTTCTCTTGTCACTGATATGATGGGGTTCTGTTTGCAGACAGCCACAGGGCAGAGTGTTGGAATGGCCACCATTTATCCCATAGAACTCTCACGTCGAGCACTCTCAGCAGCCAAGGACGTAGGTTGAGCAGACAGGGTCAAACAATTACCCAGCACTATTCTATCAGTTGTAATGAGCCAGGAATAGAGAAGCACAATTGAGCAGTGACTGCTGACACCCTTTTGTGATTCAAAAGAGAAACAGAAATTAAATGAGCTCTAAAATTCAATCACATTTAGCTGTATTGCGTTTTTATAGTTGTTATGTGTCTTGCTACCTTTGTTTTTTGTTTTCTAAAATCGACTGCATGATAGTTACAATGTTTTTAATTTTTATTTGCACCATATGTTTCACTTGAAAACGACGTTTTAACAGCTTCTCTAGTTTTAATGCTTTTTTTTTTTTAACATTCTTCTGTTTTTCAGGGGCAAATCAGGTCCCTGTCACATTTGTGCAAATTTTCTGCTTTGGTGAACAAGTTTACCAGAGAGCGAGAGTAGATTCCCTAAACCAGCAGCTATCCCCCTTTGTCATTCCAGCAATTTCAATCACACCACCCATCTGTATAGTGTCAACCAAGCTAACATCAGTGCTGTTATGACTTCTTTCCCAGCCTATGTTCTAGCCTTCCAGCAAGTTTTGCAAAAAATGTTGTTTTGTTTTTCTCAGTGTAATTAAATCCTGCTGACCAACCAACCATCCAACCAACCAACCAACCAACCAACCAACCAACCATCCAACCAACCAACTGATCAACTAAGGTGGAGCTTGTGCAACTCATGGTACCAGTAAAAAAAGAAACGAAGGACACATATAGTAAACTGAAAAAAATACAGTAAAATGCAGCCATATGCAAAGTCTAAGCTCTCATCAGCAGAAAATAAAGCAAAGTTTTGACCCGAAGAGTCAGTTAACACCATAAAACACTGCTGACAACTAAGCTGCACAATGTCCTGCTCTTACACCAACTAAAACATTCCTCTCATACTTTGGGGAGCAAAACCAAGGTTTCCTTCGCAGGTGCTAATTATGGGATTAGCACTTACCAGATTTCCAGTATCTTTTATTCTGTTTCTATATTTCTCTCTGTCAAGTCCTAATGGAGCTCACTAGGTTTTATCAGTTTTTCCCATCCTTTCTAGACTGGTGTGATGCACTATTTGGCCTGGGAGTTTACTGGCTGGCGTATATGGTGGCTTGTGACGTCCAGTGAGTCCCCGTAATAACTGTGATTTGACATGGCTCCCAGTGTATAGCAAGCTGTGGACTGTGGGAAAGACTAAAAGTGTGTGTGTGCATGTGTGTGTGTGTGTCACAGATAGTATATCAGCAAATTTGCTTGTGCCTACTTTGACAGAGTTGAAGTATGGACATTTCCATTACTGTTTCTGTCCATCAGCTCATCACGTTTTTTGGTTTTCTGAAATTGAGTAAACATAACGAGATTTTGAAACATATTTTCTGACTGAGGTTAGCAAAGAGCTAGAAATACAACAGCCTGAAATTCTATAAAAATGGTAAAATAAATTTTCTTTTCAGATATTTCCTGAGTACTTAGGGAATAAGTCACTTCATTCCAGATGAACAAGACAAGCAGGAAGGTTAATGCAGTTCAGACTGTAAAGGTATATTGAACATTACCCTCACAGAACATACATTACAGCAGAAATAGATTTTGGTGGTGATGTCAGACAGAAAGGAAGAAGAAAGATCAATATCATCACAGTGAATAGCTTGCAGACTGACATAAAATCATAGAAATGTATACAAAAAAAATAAATCAATGATGAAGAAAGAGAGGAAAAAGACAAACACTCGCTGATCATTGGAGCCCTGCAGACCTCTGAGGTCCAAAATGCAGAGAATGTGTTGAAAACTCCACCTCACCAAACTCATATCAAACTAATTGAGAGCATTATCGATCCAAATGCTTTCTCTCTTGCCAAACCATTCTCTCCATGCTTGCTGCTATCTGCAAGGCAGGCACTTTCCTCCAGTTAGCCACTCTTCACTTGCTAACCCTGCTCCACCATCAGCCATGAAACCACAAGACTGAGTCACACCTGTGTGGCCTGGAGCAAATAAATTTGGACGTAGAGTGTGTGTTTTGTGCTCTCATCCACCATTAACATCTCCATCTTCTTCCTGGTTTTGTGCTCCAGGGAGGAAAGAAAAAGGGATGAAGCTTCTGCATTATCACATTACAATGGTTTCTTTCCAGAATTTCCAACAGCTTGAATGATCAGAGCATCACTTTGAACATCATCCATTATTAATGGCAGAAGACATCATTGCACTCCTGTTGATCATGTCTGAATACGCTGAAAAAGAATACGAGATTGTACATTCCTCCCGGGATATCATATTCTTTCAATATTCTGGAAACATTAATATGAACTAATGTAGCCCATGATTACCACAGAACAGGGAGATTTTTACATGTGCATGTATTGTATAAAGTCTTGCAAAGCCAGACTGGCTATTATAAGCACAGACTGTGCTCTGACATTTAAGTGAGAGAAACAAACACCTAGAACTGATTGAGCTCAACAATTATGTCTCGGGGCAATCAGCAAAATATGTGGAGTGTAAAAATTATGTTGTGACTTGCTATTTTTTGTGAAATTCAGAAAAATACACTATTTAAACCCGACATTTTGAAAGATTTATATAAAAAGACTGCATCATTTTGTGAACATACCTTTTTAAATGTTTAATCTGTTTTCAAAATAGCAACACAAATGTGCTTTAGATGTGGTTGTTAGGGCCCCGTTTGTAACCATCCAGTCAGCTGTAGATTTTTGTGAAGGAGAAACCTGTAAATCACCCTGCTTGTAAATTCTCAGGCAAGGCTCAATCTGTTGACTAAGATCAGGCATTGATTTTTCTTCCTATTTTCACTGTCTGCTGTTAAACGCTGAGTGTCAGCTTTGAGCATCTCTGTGACCTTCCCCGTTGTCATTAACTGCTCATGGCACATTCCGCAGCGCGTTGCCACCTCCAGCATCTCTGGTTCAGAGCAGAAGAGCTGAACCAGAAACAATGGGTACAAGATGCACTGTGGGATAAGCTGCGAGGACTCCATGACCATCAAGGAAGGACATGCTTTGTGCACACAGTCCATAGCCACACTTCAGCGCCACATACTTCACAGTCAGTTAATAATGCTGCCCATGCATTGTGAGCGGCTCTCAATTTAGCACCATGGACAGAACTCCTGCACGGGTTGTTTCATTTTAGCTAACCTTGGTTTTAGAACATACTTTCTATCCCACCGTTGTCGTAAGCCCTAATCCTCTGTAATTTGCTCCATATAGCTGCTTAACAAATGGCAGGCATGTAGATATCAATAATTAATTAAATTTAGATTATTAATTGTACTCCAAAGCTCCCAACATTGATTTGTCCAATGTAAACTGTTGCACTCATATTTCATCATTGCATCTCTGGAGAACATGATACCAAACTTTTAAATAGCAATCTTTTTACTGAGTCAATACATAGTACATTATTAATGGAGAGTTAACTATGACTGCAGTGTTCTCATAATGCTGTATTACACGTCCAGTACTGCTCTTTAGCCCTGGAAATAAAGGCATTGGTATCTCTTCAGTGTTTTTGTTTTGTCATACTTAAATTCATATTTTGGATAATTTGGTGTCTTGGAAATTCTTTTTTACTAGTTTATACATTAACTTATGTATTTATATTTTATAGAAATCTACCATTGACTGTATACAATCGTACTCCAGAAAAATCACAAAGGTGAATACTCTACATTGGCTGCCCTCCCATGTTTTGTGTCATAATCACACTTGAACAACTGATGTGTATTTTTATTTTTGAGGTTTAGAGTCTGAATCATGACTCACCAACTATAGTATCCACAACAATACTGTTTTAAATTGTTAATATTATTGATTGTGTTTCCTGGGAGTTGTGGAATGTAGTCTGTTCTTCCTGTAAATGGTAACATCAAGTCAGCAGCTTTATTCATAGCAGCAGGTAAACTCAATTGCATCGTATCACAGGTATGAGCAAACAGTCTGACAGTGGCTTACTTCATGAATGCAAATGTAACCAGTGCTGAAAGGGGAGCCCCACTGTTGATTCATTACCCCAGACAGTTCCATCCCTCCGCTGACCCCGCCCCCGCTCTGTCATCTCCTCTCCTGAGGAGCTGATTGGTTCTAAGTCAGCGAGAGCGATTCAGCACCTCGGACAGCTTCAGAGTCTTAACCGCCTGTGTGTGTGTGTGTGTGTGTGTGTGTGAGTGTGTGTGTGTGTGTGTGTGTGTGTGTGTGTGTGTGTGTGTGTGTGTGGTTAATGCTCTCCGAAAGGCTTCTAGCAGAAGGACTGCTGCTTAGGCTTTTTATGATGGATTAAATGTGTGTTGAAGTGGACTTGAACTATACTTATTTTAACTATATATTTTTTTGTCTTTCCCTCAAACTTTGTGTGAGATTGTGATTGTTATTGCTTCTCATTCTGACCTTTCACCTTTGCTCATCCCTATTGAAGAAATTAATGGCAGGTCTCAGGAAGTAAACAACCAGGAAACAACATAGTAAAGTGCATTTTTAAAAACAGCATAATGGTTGCTTGTGTGTGTGTGTGTGTGTGTTTGTCTGTGTGTGTATGTATGTCTGTATATGTGTGCCATTGTGGTTGCGTGAGCTGCCATTTTTATTAATTATTGACTTGAGTGAAGCCAGTGGGAAGGGCTTGTGGGCCTTGTGGGATAACACCACAATGATTATATCTGATTTACAGCCCCCAGCTCTCTTAGCATTGACTGTGCAGGATAATTTCCACTCCCCCCCCCACTTCATTCTACCATCCTTCTCTTTCTCCCTCAGCCCATTCTGGATTGCCAACTAGAATTGCACTTTTTATGTCTTTACTTCAAATCAAGCAGAACACAAGACCAGCGTGATACAGACTTATAATGAAAATCACTAACTGGAGCCCTCTGAAGTTTGGGATATATATTTCTGAGCGAAGTCATAGTGATGTAATATAATAATATGGTTATGGTGAACATTTATGAAAGGAGGAAAACTGAAATGATTTATGGAGGTTTTTTTAGCACCATTTATCTCTGTGTGCAACTGCATTGGAGTCCATTTAAATAAATTAGATTAAATCACACTACAAAATGCTTTGTTAAGTATTCATCATGCAGGAATAAATGCCCTTTTTACTGACAATGCCAATGATTTCTTTCCAGCAAAAAAACAATGATGACCTTCTTCAGAGTGTATGAATATCTTTTAGGAGTTTTTTTTACATGTATATAAATGCATATGCATCAGTATATCTGGAATAAAAATATGTTCACATTTGCCCTGTTACTGTACTACAGCACCACCTGTGACCTACACTAGGTTAGGGTAAATTCAATGCGCTGATGATAGGCTACAGCACAAAGACAGCTGCCTATCATCAGCACATGATGATGATAGGCATCATGTGCTGATGCCTGAATCTTGAGATTCAGACCTTTGCCTCCTGTGCAGTGTTAAATACTAGAGATGTTTCTGCTTACTGCAGAGCATGGCTATCACAAGCCTTCAGGCCTTGCCAGGTGTCAATGTAAAGGAGAGGGAAAGAAAGGTGGGAATGTGAAATGACAAGGGACCATTTATTACATGTTACATATGCAAAGTTTCCCCTAACCTTTTATTTTCTTCCGTATTCAAGAATTCCATGCACTAATACTCTGCTTATAACAGTACAAAGGGCAACTTGCTGTCCTTGATGAGCAAAAGTGTCGTCAAAACACACAAGTTTGATTTTGCATTCTCTGTCAGAAGGAATGAGTAATAAGTAGAGGATTTAGGTAAAGGTGAAAAAAAAAATGCTAGCAATAAAAAGAAATGAGGAGAGAATGGAGTGAGGTAGTGAGATTGATTTTTGAGGAGGAGATGATTAGGAAAGACGTTGGAAGGAATGGAAGGGGAGGAGGCGTGGAAGAGAAATTTGTTTCCACTTAACACAGTGAAAGTCTTTGAGAGAAAGGGACAGAGAGAAGAAATGAGGTTTGCGCAAAGTGCAGAGAGCAACCTATGGTTTGACATTGGCTTACCTTGGCTGTCAGTCAGCTGGAAGCAGGGGTTATCCGTGTCCCCCTGGTCCACTTCCTGCTGATTTAATGAATTTACTGAGGCCTTGGGAATGGCTAATATATTTGTTTACAGAAATGGAAAAACAGGTGGCTACTAAATTCACCTCTAGCAGTTGTTTCCTGGGGGGAGTCGAATAGTCCTGCAGACCTTGGCTTGTGTGCAATTTGTGTGCACATTTAAAGTAAAACATTCTAAACCACAGGTTAGTGACAACATAACATAAAAAAGAAAGTAAATCCCACACATGAGTTGATGCTTTCCTGTCTGCTCTACGTGCCTTTTTGGATGGCCTATTGCTTCAAAACCTTCCCCATCCTTAATTCATATGCTGTACTGACTGTGCTGTGTCAAATAGGCAACCCAGAAAACCCAGGAGGAGGCATCCACGGAGAGATGGGATGGTGAGCTGCAGGGCATAGGAGCAGCTGGTTCAATGTGGAATGTGTCGTGGAGGAGTGAGGGGAATGCAGCTGTCATCCATTCATATTAGAGGAGTGGACAGGGAGAGGAGTGCCAGGAGGGAGTCATAGAAAAAAAAGACAATCAGTCAAGATGCCAAGGGGGCATGGAATATACCTCTACATACAACAAGATTGAGGAACTATCACTCATAGTCATGTTCATGCCAATGATGAAAGGCAGGGGAAGGAAGCACAGACTGGGAGGAAGAGAGAAAAAAGACAGAGAAGCTCTTGAGATTCAGACCTTTTCCTCCTGTGCAGTGTTAAATGCTAAAGATGTTTCTGCTTACTGCAGAGCATGGCTATCACAAGCCTTCAGGCCTTTTCCTTGACTCTGACTCTTGAGAAGGGGGGGGGGGATTGGCGGGGGCTGGGTATGTCAGAGCTAGCTGAAGACTACTTGCATCTCTGAAATTACTACGAAATCTCGTTCCCTTGGTTATCTTAGCATACTAGAGCAAAAGAATTAATGCAACCAATTTCTTATTTTGTTCACTTTCTCTCCATATTTTACTCTTCGGCACAACGAACTACCTACATCATGCATTTATTCAAGTTGAGTGAGGAAACTGACAATTCTGACTCTGACAAGATGAACTGATAGCGTGGCACATCCCGAGGACATCTAAGAATATAACAGCTGCAGAATCATTGACGGATTCATCTCCGTGTTAGGATATGAAAACAGAGCTTTAATGCATCAATACAAAAACAGTCTATTTTCCTATTTAGTATATATCACCATTCCATACAATTTCACCTGAATATGACACCAGGTGGAACGCTATTAGGACTAAGTCTTTGCAAGAGACTGTTCAGTCTTGAACGCATCAATGCACAGCTAAAAGTCTATGGATATATGCGCATGCTTTAATTTTCTTGCTAGATAATTGCAGCCTGGCCTCTGAGACCAATGATGGCCAGATATCTGACTAATAGCTGTGAATGTGATCTTGAAATGAGCTGTTCAAACCTGTAACAGGATATATGCCATCTTTGTCTTTGAACAGTAAGTCCCAAGAAATGTATATTTTACGTGTTTTTAACCGTGCTTGCTGGAAGAATGATAAATGACTTATGAGTTTGACCTTTTAACACATTATTTGATATATCTATTAAAAACAAAAACAAATATTTTCATGAATATAATTGTTGTCGTCTCTTATATTTCACTACTTTACCCAGGCACATTTTTCGGCTTATATTTATGCTTAATAAAATTTACTTGCAATTGTTTAAGTGAATGTAATAAGATAACAAAGATAATTCTGTTCACACAAGGGTCCCTCTTCCCCCTAAATGTGAATTCACTGAGACACTTTGACACCCCTTGAAAAACAGTCGCCTGCACAAATTTCTGTAAACTGAATGAATGTTTTGTTTGGAGTTAGAGAAAAATGTTCAGATGGTGACTTTATAACTGACCCAGTTTAATTAAATAGGATATATAACCCATGGGCCTTTGTAACAGGTAACCCAAAATAGTTACCTTTTACACAGGCCCATGAGTTAAATCATACATCCGATGATTTGTCATGACCTTAAGTGGTAGAGAAACTAGCTTTGGCTTCTCTTCGAGAGGGGTGAAAACTTGTGTTTCAATTGTGGCTAAAAGGACCTGTACAGGTGGAATAAAGTTGGAGTCTTTCTGGCAGCTAGTGCCTCATCATATAGCAAAATTCAGAGTATTTTAATAAAGCATTTTTAATGAAATGTTGACAAATGAGCTTTAAAAATGTCTTCAAAAGGATATAGTTAAGTCAAATCAAGTTTAGGAAAAGAATTATGTGTGAAAGCAAATGCATGTGGGTGTTTAAATTAGCAGTTTGTGTTCATAAAAGTAGCCCAGTCAGTATATTGTACCATTTATTTCAGTCATCAAATTAGTGGTAAAATGCAACTGGCATCACTTTCTTGCAAGCAGTGATTTGAGGATAATTAATAGTGCAGTAGTTATCATTTTTATGACTGACTTGATCCCTCACTTTGAAAGTAAACTCTTGCAATAAAATATATCTGTGTCTGTCTGTATGATATAGTATAATATAATAGATTGTGGTCGTTGTAATGTAACGTTTTTTGCTCTTCAGGATGCATTGCTTGGCATTGTCAAGAAAATGGTGTAAAAAAAAACCCCCAAAACTATTTTACCTTAAGTCATATGTCACAAGTATGGGAGAAAATAAAACAAGAGGTAAAACATGATTCTGGCTTAATTTGATCAGATCACACTTAAATAAAAGGCTGGAATTGGTTTAGTTTTAACTAGAGTTTGCGCTTCATAAATAAACTATAATTTTGATCTTGCAAATAGTCTTTTTGGATGACAGAGAGATTTTGTTGTGTCAGAACCCACAGCTCAGTTGCAGTGTCTCATCAGTGATGTCATGACTCGGCAAGCATCATCAGCATAAAATATGCCCTGTGGTGCTGAATTAAAAGGTCAATCATCTCTGAACCGATGCTTCGTTGGTTTCTTCTCCAAACTCATCTTTCTCAGGTGTTTGTTTGTGCTGCCAAGCGTCTGCAGCTTGGTTTGATCCACTCTAATGCTCCTGAGGCTTTCTGCTTGTCCAGCTGTACACTGTATATATGTTCATATTTTTGTCCATGAGTAACTTAAGGTATGTGTCTTTGTTTTAGTATAAGCAAACGTAAGGGAGTATTCAAAGATGCTAGCCTGTGGGCAGGAAACTATTCTTCTTGTTTACTGGGGAGGGATGTCTGGGAGTGTAGGTTGCCTTTTGCAGAGTTGCTGCCCATTGGTATGTGAAAGCCTTATAATTGAATTAGCTCAGGCCTTATGGCCCAATGTTAGGGGCATGTTGAGTTCCAACGCAACAGTGCTTGCTCATTATTTGTGAAAGGAGGTCAAGAAGAAGTGTATGTGAATGTGCATGGACTCACTAAATATGGTGTGAACTTTGGATGCTTTCGTATTTCTTGGAGAAAAATTTAACATTTGTTTTTTTGAAATCAAAATTTTTTGATGTTTTATTCTTACCACACCCTGCCTCATTACTACCTGTGGTGTTTGTGTGTGTTTGTGTGTGATGACTGCTCGATTTATGCCGGGGCTCTGCATGTTGCAATGACTGTTTCATCAGCAGGCCCTGTAGCAATGAGGAAGTGTTTAACTGCTGTTGAACGCCCATCAATCAGAACTGTTGGGGTACTTTTGGGAGGCACCTTAAAACTGATTCATAAAGAAGACAGTAGCTGTGTACCAGTAATAATATTGTGTTGGAAATATTGTGCATTAAAGATTAATTCTCAATCTGTTAGCACCAATTTATGCCACTGTGTTGATGCAAATCAACAAATCTGCCCCTCTCCCTTCATTTGACACCACACACACACACACACACACACACACACACACACACACACACACACACACACACACACACACACACAGCACAACAGTTGCAACCACAGGGTCTGGCTGCAGCTGAAAATGCTGGGGCAAAATCATTTATTTCAATCGGCCTTCTGTCACTTTAGCATAGTTTAGTAAAGCTACCTCAGGACCGCATGAAAAATTGAGATATTTTTCCCACAGCGGGGATATCAACGACTATCAACCATGCATGCTGTATTACATCACTCTTAAACAATGCACCAAAGCCCCTCTACCTAATTCCTTTACAGTTCCATCCAGCTGCATTGTTCCTTCCTCATATGCATTTCCTCTGTGCTGTCGGTTGTGTCTGGGATTCTATGCATTTGCATGTCTTTGTTTTCACAGGCTGTTCTTTTCCTTCTAACCTCACAGCATATCACAAAATACACAGCCATATGCTCACTTTTGATGGTTTTGAATTGCTTTGGTCGACTCGGGGTTGAAACAATGGCACTGTGGAGGATGCCCGCATGTTTAACGAGGATTAAATCATAGATGGGTTGGGTGGGTGATGAAGATGGCGATTGGGTTACACACACACACACACACACACACACACACACACACACACACACACACACACACACACACACACACAGACGCGCACACACACACATACACACATACACACGAGAGGCCAATCATTTAATGTGTAAGACGTAATTGTGCATAATTTAGCATGAACAGGTCACTTTGTTGGTCATGCTTGTACCTCTGTGAGTTGGTTTTCCGTTTTTATCAAGTGAGAATTCACTCATGCAATAGAGCTGTGCATTTAGGCTAATCTAACTTGTGGATTGCAAATTAATGTGAGCTTTAAAGCAACCCAAGCAATTAAGGAGAGGATAGTGAAAGTCTTAATTTGTTCAGTTAACGTATATCTTACAGAGCTAACACTGCTAAAATGGATAATTGGTGAACATTATTGCAAAATTCACGATAAAGAGTCTATTTACCTGTGCATTGTTTTATTTCAAAGTCGTAGCTTTTCCTGTTTAATTAAATACATAGAACTTACACATAACTAGTTTTTTGCTCTCTTCTACCACTTTCTGATAAAATATGTTTTAGTTTAGTTTGTAAATGAACAGAGGAGTATTGTGCTCAGCTGATAAGAGAAGAAAATAAAAATGGAGACAAACCTTTAGACCCTATTGTCAGATAGGCCATGTAAAAGCTTTAGTTATTTTTAGCAGCCTGACTGTGTTAGCTAGTCCTGCAGCATTAACAGGCAGAGACAATTGTTTTAAGTTTTATTCAAATAAGAAGCTTGTGCTTCAGTCCCACTGGCTCCCCCGCAACAACTGTGTCGTCTCCCCCCAACCTCGTAGTCTTGCTCTGGTCTGTCTGTCGCTTTGTGTTGGATCTCCTCTCCCACTGAGCGAGCTTTAACACTGTCTTATTTCAAAGCAAATGTAACTTGAGGGGCATCTCATCTTGTATGACCATTGGGGACAGGAGAGTCTATGCAGCCAGTTGTCTTTTCCCATTCATCTCTCGATTATTGTTGTGAGTGTCGGATAAATTCTGCCAGTGTTTAAAGACAACAGGATAAAATACAAAAAAAAATGGCTTATAACAATAAACATCTGCTCCATTTATGATGGTGTGAGCGAATGTGCGTGGGAGTGTTAATGAAGCAACTGGGAGGATGTGGAATCATTCTGCTGTTACTCAGTTATTGTGTATGTAATTATTGTTTATAACAAAACACTTATTGCAATGCACTTCTGTTCAAATAATAGTGTAAGTAAGTAAACAAGCAGCTAAACAGTGGTTTCCATTCCTTTCATTTGGTTCTGATTACATCCCGCAAAGCGGTGATGTATTGTAATTGTCAGTGTTTGTGTGTTTGTCCGTCTGTCCGTCCATCCGTTCGCTACTAAATATCTTCACAACGTTTGCAGATAGAAAGATGAAACAAAAAGCACATCACTCAGGCGGCAAAGGAGCTGAAAGAGAGATGATGACCTTGATTTTGAGAAAACTAGGCCAAGGTCAAATTTCAACTTTTGTATTCATCGTAGATTTTTGGAAGGCAGTCACGTGATACCGTATGCGCATTCTATTGGCTGACGGCATCCAAAAGTGCGCTGCGTTCTGTGGGTCTCGGACTTCCGCAAGACACAAAAGTGCTTTAAACAACGATAAGAGTGTGTGAAAGGTAATACAGATAGAAGGTGGTTTAATATTAATATGGGGAGGGTTCATATATATTTAAATTACCCTAAAAAGGTCAATAGTTTTGTCGCTCTATCACGGAATTTGTTAATTGCGTGTGGTTCCTGGAACGTATTTACCGCAAGGAACTACGGCACACAGCATACTTTTTTAGGTTCACATCTCTGAAACCTGATGAGTCACACTGGCAGCCATATTGATTCTGTATTGATGCTGATCACATACATATATCATTCTATTAACAAACAGCTCCAACAGAGTGAAATACAACAGGGCAGTCAGACTGCAACATCCCGCGGCATTCCTGAATTCAACATTTTACCCTGACATACACATTTTGGTGCCTCTGGCTTCCTGAAAATGTTGCTTTTTGTTTAGTGATTATATCTTGTCCTTTCTTAAGTGGCATGGCATTTAATGAACGGAAACACTGGTCAAGTGAAACCCTTTTTGAGATGTGATTTTGGCCAACTTGTTTACATTACTAGGTGAAACAATGAAAGACCAGCTTGAATTTGATTGTCATCCATTCGTATTTTATCAGCATATTTGCATGTTATTCATGATATTGCTTGTAAAACGTCTTCTATATTTATTTATGAAAATGGATATAGATTTCTTTTGTCTCAAAACAGAAAAAAAATTGTTACCATGTCTGACATACTGAAAATGATGCAATGAATCGTAGCATGGCATAATGCTGTTATTTTGAGACACTGCTGTGAGACATACATCCATATCTGCGGAGAAAATAAATTCATGTGGGATTAAGCTTTCCCGTTGACTGCACCATGTCAATGTCGTATCGCAAGCTCAGTGTCTTTGTATTTCTCTTGCTATTCCTTGACATTATTCTGGCTGGACAGAAGGTTTTTCAAGTATAAAGTACATTGTGCTTTCATGCCAGCAAATGCAAAATTAAGTTTCTCACTTCACAGCATGTGTTTTCTTAAACTCAAAAAGAAGTTATCGCATAATGTATATTTATTAACTCATCCAACCTTGTAAAGTCCTATATATCTCTCTGCTACAATTTTTACATCCCGCTTCAAAGCGGTGATGTATTGTAATTGCCAGTGTTTGTGTGTTTGTCCGTCCGTCCGTCCGTTCGTCCACCAAACATCTTCGCAACCATTGCATATGGAAAGATGTAACAAAAATCACATTACTCAGGCAGCAAAGGGGATGAGATGATGATGACCTTCACCTTGAGACAACTAGGTTAAGGTCAAATTTCAACTTTTGTACACTCAGGAACCGGATAAGAAAGAAAGATGAAGGAGGTCAGTGTAAGACCATAGATCAAAGCTAGTTCTTTGATCAATGAAAGGAGGTCAGAGTAAAATTTTGAATTTAGGGGTGTTGCGGGATGTTGCAATCTCTGACTGCCTAAGCTCTAGTTTTTATAGTAACTGTTCTTTAAATGTAGCCCTTGCAACTATATTCGATATTTTTAGTGATTCTTTGGTATTCTGAACCTGAATATCTGATTACTACAGTAACCAAATGTGTCCATTGTTCCTTCTTTCAATCACATTACATTTTTGGGATTTTTGTTGATTATTCATTCATTCATTCATTCATTCATTCATTCATTCATTCATTCATTCATTCATTCATTCATTCATTCATTCATTCATTCATTCATTCATTCGTTCATTCATTCATTTAATTAACTAACAAAACTATTTAATTTTTTATTTATTAACATATTTATTTATTATTTTGCTGCTTAATTAGGGGTCTTTTCCCAGGTTTGCAAGTAGGACAGTTAGCACTTAGTTGAGCATAGTCTCATTCTGGTTTGTAGATAGTCTTCCCGCAGCCAAATATGTTCAGCGCATTCAGTGTAACAACTAATGAAGGGGGACTTTTTATACTTTTTCTGAATTTTAAGAATTTTATTCATATATTCTGTTGTTAAAGTCTGACTCCACCATCAAGATTATTTGGTTATGTATGAGTTGTGAAGAAGTTATTGTAAATTATCATTTCTAAGGTGTGTTTGGTTTATTCGGTTTAGAAAGCAGAGTTGTGAACATTCTTTTATAGGGGACAATATGTCTGAACTACTGTAATGTGTTTTGAACTAAAAAAAAAAGCAAAAATCCAAAAAAAAGAAAAAAAAAAGAGAGAGATCCTACATATGCTTGTGTAGAGTAGTCCTACCAAACCATGAATTTGAAATGATCGCATCGGTACCATTCTTGACACTGAACCTGAATTTGAGTGGCAGTTCAATTTTAATCATTCCTCATCAGCAGCAATAATCCTGGTAAACAGTGCATAGGGATGGGATAATTAATCATCAGTTCCCCAATCCTCAATTAGCTGGCTCTTGGAGAAGCAAAAGGGAATATTCCATTTGCCGAGCTGCTATAAAGTCAGCATGCTGATGACACATCATAGTTAAATACTTCCGCTATCCCAGGATCTAATAGCCAACATCTTGTTAGCAGTCCCTCAGTGGATAGATAGTCTGAAAGCATTGATATGAGCAAAAACAAAGAAGGGGACAAGATTGCAGGGGAGAAAGAATATTTGCATCAAATTAATTGATATTTGATTTTTCCTGTGCACATAACTAGCCCTCTTATGTGTTTGGGTGCGGACTCAATTAGCTTTTTCATTAGTAGCAGGAAGAAGGAATCAATATGGCCTGACTGCTGTGAGCAAATGACTGCACAACATCAGCATTTTCAGAACGAAAACAATCACAACAGGTCCTAAAACCAATCAGTCAATGAATCGATTGTCTATCACACTTTGAAGCCTAGCCAACAGTTTACGTCACTTCTCAATTGGTTTGAGTCATGTGTGCATGGTTTCTGTATCTGGGAAGCCAGGCAGAATATATGGCCACATCATATGATTTTTGAGGCTATGTTTTCAGTGATTTTTCTGATTTATAAATTCAGCTGAGGAATTGATCAGAGCCAGAATATATAACTGAAGAAATGCAGCACAGAGAGCTGCGGCATTAACCTTACAAATGGATAGGGCCAGTAGGGACCATCAAAAAACCTACCTGCCAAAAGCAAGCTGTGACTGGTAGTGATGTGATTAAAATGACCCTGCAATAACGTTATGTTGATGTTGCAACAAATTTTAGTCTGGCATTTAATGAACAGAATGCCCCCAGCAAAAATGGGGGCATTTTTGCTGGATGCTGTGTTGCACACCTTCCCTGAAAGCGTGCTTTACTGTGCATGGGTGTTTTTGTCCTTAGAAAAGGGTGTATTGGTGATCTTCGTCAGTAAGTAGCGGCTAATTAACATGACTTCTTATGTAGCTAATATTTCAGAGCGGCAGCATTCATTAACACACACACAAAGACTGCAGTCCATCTATTCTCATATTGACAACGTATGGTAAACTGTTTCCTAAGTTCTTGTTCTATGTAAGATACCCAACTACACATATTTGGCAGATTTTGGCTTTGGCACTTGCTGCACTGCAGAAATGGTTATTCTTATCATGAAAAGTCAGTAAATTCAAATAAATAGATATTCTATATTTGATACAATCTCTGTTAAATACAGCTTGAGTGTACTTTTCGAAAAATGGGAATCTGTCCAGTAAAGCTATTAAGTTTTCCTACATTGACAGTCTGGTGTCAGCATTGGCCAAATAAGCAGACAGGTGAAAGGTGTACATAAAGGGGCAAATGGTCTTTCCCAAAGGAGGTTGAAAGCAGGGTCAGCATCTTAACTTGAAAAGAGAACAAAGACGCACTTGAGAACAATGAGAACGAACTTGGACCCTGTCCAAATTGCAGACAATGTGCACTGTGTGTTTGATAATCCAGTCAAGCTTAGTTTATGCAAATACTTGCATATTTAATATTTATTGAATTATTTATTGAAGTTTATCCAGCATCCCATTCCTATAAAAAAGCAAACAATAGTCAATGACAATCCCTAGACTGATTACACGTTTTAACTAGAAGGGTTGTTGTGAAGTTCAGTGGTAAATTTTTATGTTCTGTTCTCCTTCACACCTCACTCAAAGGTGGAGATATTGTTGCACTTGCACTGACCCTGTCAGTCCTTTTGTTGCAGACGTTACAAAATAATGCCACTTCACATCGACGTGTCAAAATAACGATGGTCACATATATTAGAAAAAACTCCAGTGATTGTGTCCCCTTTTGTCACTGCTGGCCAGCTTGTTGTGTATGTAATTTGTTTTGCAATTGAAAAGGGGGGGGGGGGGGGGCAAACAAAAAAACAAGCAAACAAATAAACTTAAACACCAGTATAAATGTGCAGATTTCATGTTGGCATGATTGTTTCGTTCTTGATTTATTGAATCCTTACATTTGCTTCAATCGTTTGGTGCATGTCTCTTAATGTTGAAGACAGACTGCAGGGTGTCGTTAAGTTGTGCAGTAAAACTGCAAATGCTTAACTAAATGTTCTAACCTAATTAGATTTGGGGTTCCTGAAGTAGGTGTAAGGAAGCCACCCACAGTTTTGGGAGCTCTTGAACTTCATTGTATTTGCATTTTGCAGGCCAAATAGAAAAACATATTTATTTGTTGACTGAAAAAAATACTTTTAAAATAATAACGGTACTGTGGCTATTTTCCTGTCAGTTTTTTTTTGTTTGTTTGTTTTATTCTGCTGTGTATTTATTTGATTTCCTCTGATGCCTGTGTAGAAAATGCTGACTGTACAACACATTTCCTCTGGGGATAATAAAGATTTCTTGATCCTTGAACTTGGGCTGAATACCCAAATGTGCCCTATTGTCCATTCACATAGGTGAATGGACAATCTTCCTAGATTGCCATTTTATTGTCAGCCTGCATGAAAATGGTTTGGGACTAGATCATTGGGTTTCTGTCTTATGTACCGTGACAAATGTAAGAGGCACAACTGCATTGACAGAAGTATGATTTTGTTATATATCTCAGATTTAGATTGATTATTTTTAGGTCAAAAACAGTCAAGTCCTTGTAAAATATTTACTTATCTTAAATTTAACCAATTTTTTTTCAATTTTGTTTGTTAATATTGATTGTTATGGTTGAAATTAATAGCAGAGAATTGTCCAGACTTCTGTAAGACTAAAAACACAACCCAGGAAATTCTTTGCTCTGGTTCTATTCTGGACTGTGTTTTTTCCTTTTTTTTATTAGCAGTACCCTCTTCACTGTACCATACTGTGTTGTTGCCTGAGGTTATGGTTGTGGTTATGGTTAGGTTGTTAACTGGGTTGTTAACTGAACAACCTGTGTTACATACTTTAACTTCGGGGTGAAATCGTTCAACTTTGTATTAAAACATCTTTTTATTGCTATTGATCAATTTTCTATGACAAGCCCTAAACTATTTTTATTGTCATTGTCAACATGTCTTGCACAGACAACCTTGCATACCCTGTCTTGTTTTTCCATGCTTTCTAAGTGATCATATATCCAAATAATTTTTTAAAATGGCTTTTTTAAGGTCAACACAGCCACTGCAAGATAAACTACTACAGCTTCATCCATTAACAGTTCTAAAGCACACTTCTTTCATGGTCTCAAACTTTGTAGAAAACCGTTTGTGCCATTTTGCAACTTTCATCACATCTATGGAATTAAGTTAACTGCACTACTTTTTCTTTGCTTCAAAGGAGAACAGGCAGGCTGGTTTAAATTGAGCTTTTAGAGCTCCTATATATTTCCTAGTCCTGTTTTTTGCACTGCCATCTGTGCATTTGTAATACAGCAGGTCACTTGGGAATGCCTTTTGTTTGAGCAGTTCTTTTGCAATCTCAGTTAAAGGTGTTCTATTGTCAAGTACCACATTCATACTGTCAGTCGTTTTATCCCGCTATAACCCATATCACTAAAATTAGTCTGTGATTCTATTCTGTGTGTGTTCCTTTCATCCTCCTGCTGCTCTGACTTTGGGACAGGTGCTGTTTCTCCCTCCCTTTCCTCACAGGCACAGCTGGATTCCATGCTTTTAAACTGCAGGCATGGCCTCCCTCTTTGTCTCACCCCTTTTACATAGCAAACTTCCATTTGCAGTCTTATTTGTGTCAGAGGACACATTTTGTTAGGCTTACAAGCTCATAACTGCATATTTAAACTACAGGAAGGTGATAGTTATTAGTGATAGTATTTGCCATTTATTTCACCTAGCTAAATAAATGTGACACCATGCTCTCCAAGAACCCCCATGCCCCCCCCCCTTTTTTTTTTTTTTTTGGTAGTGTTTGGTAGTGTTTTTTTGGTAGCTTCAGAGGCCATTACATCTCTTGCACCTTGTTTACACTCATTGATTTCTGTTTTTATCCCATGTGGCTCATAAAATATGTATTTTTGTGCTTTGAAAAATGAGTATTAATCACAGATTATAAAACAAATAATCTGACGGTCAAAAGGCCTGTCAAAATCTTTTCAAAACCTAGAGCCTAGCACACATAACAAGATGTTCCTGTCGTGGTGACTCTCTAGAGAGTGCTCTGATCACTAATATGTCCCATGTGTCTCACATGGACCATATACTCTTCTTCACAGTGGAAATTATATTCTTGGATAAACTCAACCGTAGAACGACCTGTTGTCTTAGAACAAACAAAAACTGCCAAAATTGCCATTTGAGAAAAAAGAAACAATCTATCTCTTTCTTGTATTTTGCTCATTTTGGCATCACCATTAAATTCATTTGTTATTATCAGAGCCACATGGGAAGGCAGGATCAATATTGAGCCAATGTCATTCAGGGAGGAAATGCTAAGGGAGAGAAGCCGGCAGTCAGAAAGTAGAAACACAAACGCAAAAAAATAAAACAAAAAAAAAAAAAAAGAAAGAAAATCATCTGAATTAATGATGAAGAGAAAGGGAGAGCTTGGAAAGAAAAAAGGCTTCCAAAGCATGCTGGCGTATGGCAGCTGTCAGATTAATGTAGAGGGAGCGATAGCAAGCCAAGATGAGATGACTGAACCTTTCACTGACTGTCCCCTTGTTCCTTTTGGTGGCACTGAGGCCACTTTTTCAAAAGACATTAGCTGTCTCTCTTCGTGAACCTGGGCGCTCCCACCCTCCCAATGCTTGTCCCCTGTGACACTGGCCAGCAGTGAGCAGGCAGCACAACAACAACGGATGACGACAAGAGCTTCATCATCTCATGTCTGATCCTATGGGAGACCTCAAATGACTATGATAGTCACTTAGTAATCCAACAGGCATGGGAGGGAGTATTATCATTTACGTATTTTTCCATTGCTAATTTACAGTGCTACCTGGTCACACTGAGCCAGATTTTGGTGTTGCACAACACTGTTCTTTCAGAGAAATGTGATAATAACAATGCTTCCTGTCAGTGGACCATCACCTAATATGTCAAAATGGTGTGATACAATTGCCCATATGAAACAGTCAGATCCCCGTCTGGTGAGGTTTCCATCTACATACATGAGCATGAGCTTTACTTAAAAAAACAACAGAGGACTGATTATTGAATTGATTGCAATCTCAAGATCTTAATCCTCTTATTCTTATTTTTTTTGCACAGAGATTCAAAATGTAAAATTTAGATGCAAAACATTTACACATTAAAAAGGGGCAGCCCGTATAGCCCTTAGAGTACAAGAGGACAACCAGCCCCCAAAAATGACTAAATGAGAAAAGTACAGCACCTCAAGTCCCATACTTAGTGGATAGTTGGTCCTTGTAAATTAAATAGCTCCAAACATTGGACACAGTACATTCTTTTAATCAAAACAATGGAAATTAAATGAAAAAGTGAGCAAAAACTCACAAACTTTGTGTTCTTGCACTGATAAGTACTCATCATCTCAGCATTTCCTACTTTGTATTCACTAGGCGCATTATCATGACCTCTACTATTGCAATATCTACTCTTGGTGATATGTTTGGCATGCCACTGCTGCAGCTTATGATATGGACATGTCTGTTTTTCGCAATAAATGGAATAAAATTTAGGGCTCCCCAATTCCAGACCATATGTAAATCCCCTTTTTTTTTTTTTGCTTAGAATTAAGATAACAATTCACTCTGTCAGTTGCCTTCCATCTCTCTCTAGTGCCAGGGCTTCTCACTGAACCGTGTAGCATAAAGCCTCGTTGTCATGGGGTGAGGCAGAAAGCAATGATTGTTGTTTGTGATGTAGCCCATACAATGAAATGCAGAAGAATTCCCTTTGTTTAGAAATGAAATTGCATATACATGTGACTCGAGATCTTGATTTTATAACAATTAATCATGCAGCCCTAGTATAAATAAGTCATTAATTCTGCCACTGGGCGTGGACTATGGTTTTACTGTAATGCATTGAGGCCCATTTACAAAAGACTGCAGTGTTTTTACTGAAATGCAAAAGAACAGGTAGTTGCTTCAGTGCTGATGAAGATTAATATTGCTCAATACCAACACCTGTCCATGACAGGGAAAATGTCTAGTCATTTTCAGCTGTGCCATGATTGACGTTTCATGAAAGTTATTGTACCCCCACAACACCATGACTGATGTGCAAAGACATTTCCAAAGTGGTACCTGATATGTTGGTTTTCAATAGTTTGAGGCACAACAAGGCTAATAAGTTTTCTCTAAACCCATCACTTTTATATTTTTCATGTCCATTTGTGTAAATGTACATATATATTTCAAACATTAATATGTGTATATCAGCCCATCATTACTACACATGTCTGCAGTCTGCTAAATTTACAGTAGCCACACGAGCACACGGTAGCCTTTACAAAGAGTAAGCATTGACAATATTAAACCCATAGAACACTGCAGTGTATTTGATGTATGAGATGTCTGGGTTTTTCACCTCCCAGCTAATGGTAATAACATTTATTCAGACAAAATCATCTGCTTTTATTCCCTCTCCCTTTTAACCTTGGAGCATTTTGTTGCGGCTTTTCTGCTTGGAAGCTTGACAGCCTGAGCTGCTGTTGTCAGAGGCTTTGGTCTCAAATACCACTCTAAGGTTTCATTCAATCAGTCATTCTCTGTGTGTGTCAGCATGCTGTGTATTGATGTTTCTTTGGAGTCCATCTCCCAGCTGTAAAAGGTGATGTAGCCTTAGAGCAGTGTATGCAGCTGTCCAACAGTGGATTGATTGGGGAGATAGACAAAGGTCCATGCTCAAAAACACACACAAGCGGTCTGTTGGACTGCGATTGATCTCATCATCTTATCGCTGACTCCAGTTTAGTATACATATGTCAAAAGGTCTGTGAAAAATCACTCTGCTACATGGAAAAGTTGATCGAACAAACCAATGTGGACTTTATGTGCAGAACTGTCAAGTAGACACTCCTGACAATGGTAAATGAAGTCAACAAGGAAAAGTCAAAACTGAATTTAATTGAATGGACACCTGAAACTGTTGCTGAAAGCAAGTGCATCATTTGTAAAAATATCAAATTTTACAGGAGAATCAGGGATAAAAAAACAACACAAAAAGCATAACAAGGACAGTTTGTTGCCATTTTTATGATTTATTTTTCCAATAACATAATTTTTCAATAATATAACTTCATTATATTTGTAATATATCTGTTTAAAATTATTTAAATCTTAATGCAATTCTTTTATTACATAATACATTCTTCAAACCACATGCTATGTTTTACCTTGATTCATTCAAATCACTAAACTTTACTTCTTAGCCATGTTTGTGGTGTTAGTGCCTTTTTGTAGCTCTTTCTATTCAAACATCAGACGGATGGTTTGACTTTCTGTGTGGTTATTTGTAGCAAAGTGACAGACGGTGGACTTATGGGTTAAAACAGACAGCTGCTGCTGAACTGGAGATCTCTGGTGCTCAGAGCCATGGGCAGTGCCCGGAGCCTGTGGATGAATAGAACACCCAGAGTGTTGGCCAGAGCAGAGTGTGTTTTATAGACTTTTGTCACCAGACAGAGTATTCACCGGTCCACCTAAGCTACATGTTTTGGAAGTGGGAGTAAACCAGAGCACCCAGAGAGAAGCCACGCAGACACAGGTAGAATATACAAAACTGGAAAAAAAAAATCATATTTTTAATAGATAAAGTACTTCAGTGGGCTATATATTTCAAAGTATTAACAAAACACATGTCTTTGTGAATTTGGCCTGATACCTTTTGTATTTATGTTATTGTGTAAGCTGTAAAAGGCCAGTATTTCATTGCCAGACTAATTGTCAGTGAAAAACATCTTATCACCTAGTTAGAGAAGAACCTTTCCTTTACAATCCCCACGCTCTCTCCTCTCAAAAACCCTCCAATGAACATAATGAACAAACCACTAAACTCCGGTCGCTACAGTCAGACTTGGATGTCGGTATGAAGTCTTTTATTTTATTTTTTTTGGAATCCATCTAAAATGGTTAAGTCTTTCAGACAGTGAGAAACACACACACACACACACACACACACACACACACACACACACACACACACACACACACACAAACTGCCTGCACACAGAAAAGGCTGCCTCACTGACAGAGTGTAATAGATCCTCCTCAGATTTCTCCCTTTGCTCACATGTAGACGAGCAGCAACAGAGCCGAGGAGGAAAGGGATAAAAGAGAGAAAGTGAAAGCTGCAGACGGAACGAAAGATAAGAACTTGTGCGTATTTCTTCCCATCAACCAGCTAAAGAAACCATTGTGATCACTTTTGCACTTGCTCTGTTGGGGTAAGACAGTATTACATTTCACCCCACAGTGTGTGTCATTATGTGTGTGTGCATGATTATTTGAAAAGGCCAGAGAATCAGTGTGATGGTAATTTTACTGATTGTACCCATAGCCGACAGGTGGAGGTGATAACAATCTTTAACTTCTGAGGTAAAATAGCTAATAATACCTTTTACAATAGCTGATTGTTACATCAGGATTTGTATTTTGGCAGATATCTCAATAATCAGCTTGATGCCACAATACCTAACTGTGAACTGATTGCAATAATGAATGTTTGTCCAGCTGTTTTTTTTTTCTTTTTCTGAAGTTATCTCCCATCCATTTTAATTATTTTACTTTAATCCTCTGTAGGCTTTTGCCCTTTATCTAGAGATGATGAGCAGGGATAAACTCATGACATTACCAATGCAGGGAGGGAAATAAGACCCCAGACTTGATCCCTACCTTGTTCGACTGGGGGATCTTTGGCCAGAGGCTCAGGTTGCAAATCTTACATCATCTTTAGTTCTCCCACCTCCAACACTCATACGCATCCACCTCATTAATCCTTTTCCTCTAGCAAGAAAAGATTTGCATGAGTGAATGGGAAGCTTTGCTGGGAGCATGACCAATATAGGTTTTTGAAGGATGATTCTAAACCCTAAAACATAATGTCAATGTGCTGCATTGCAAAATAATTCTTGTGCAGATACATCACACCTAAAACTGAAGCTGTATATCAATGAAAGAGTGAAAATAGGTGCTAAAAACTTTAACATATGTAAAGACAACTCTTGATTGTGCATAGCAAAGGCAGAAAATAGAAATTATTATGTTATTTTATGGATGTTGTGAAAGAGGACATGATGGTAGTTGGTGTGAGAGGATGCAGAAGACAGGGTTAGATGGAGGCAACTGATTCGCTGTGGGGACCCCTGAAGGGAAAAGCCAAAAGGAAAAGAAGAAGAAGTTATTTTTTAGAAACAGTAAGTCTGGTTGTGAATAGATGTGAGCACTGCTGAAGGGAGTCACA
Source organism: Antennarius maculatus (assembly GCA_013358685.1). Taxonomy (NCBI): domain Eukaryota; kingdom Metazoa; phylum Chordata; class Actinopteri; order Lophiiformes; family Antennariidae; genus Antennarius; species Antennarius maculatus. Next base: position 5,765,026 of record CM023628.1, read on the forward strand.
AACTGCTCTGTTTGTAATTTAAATAAAGGGATTATGTAGTGCAGAATAATGAAAAACGCTCAGTGTCTGAATATTTGGTCACTTTCTTGCAAACATTCAGGTGTGTTTGATGGGTAAACACACCTGGATTTGTGTCTGCCCTTTCCAAGTGTGCAAAATCTCACATAACCCCTGTCTAAAATGCATTTAAAGATGTACTGTAACTCTGCATCCCTTTGTCTGCCAATGTGATGCACACACACGCACGTACACACACACACACACACACACACACGCACATACGCACACACACACACACACACACACACACACACACACATACACACACACGACTTGTCAGTAGGAAACCTGAGCCTGGCGGGATGTTCACAACTGCCGTATTCTGGCATAGATAGATGAGAAGCAGAAGTGTAGCTTTTGGTCCATAATCCTCAGAAGCAGAATCAATCGCTCCATGTTCTTGTTCTTTGTGTAAGTTTGGTTTAAAATATTCTGTTTGCACAAAAAAGCTTTGGAGAATCATAACAGAATTTTAACGGTGGAATCTGATCTCTTCCAGTTGGTGTCATGCCAGCAGTGGAAGGCCTCTCTCTGACACTTTACACACTTCATCATCACTTATACTTGTTGGTTGTCTTGACTTTCCAAGCGAATAGTCTGCACACTTACTGGCACAAAACAGATCCTTTGGTAGAGAGGAAGACATGTGAGAAAAATCTGTTTTTCTTGTTCTAACTTCTGCCTGCCTCGCTCCTAAGCTACCACTGGATGATGAATTTTATCAGAGTTATCTGATTCTGGAGCCTTTATTTTGTTTATCTGTGTACCGTCTCATTGCATTAGACGTAAATGGTATTTATGTCATACTCTTGGTGATGCATTGGCATCCTGACAGAAATGAGAAATGAGACAAATCTGATGAGTGAGGTAGGGTGAGTATTGTTTTTTTGGAATGTTACCTAAGCTAAGATATCAGCAAGATCAGAATATCTTCTCGATGCCCCTCCAGACAATAGAGGCCTACTTTAGAAAGACTCTTTACACAGCTGACCATTAATATTTATGTTTTTCTGCATTTAAAATGACCATAGGGAATGTTCATTCTTCTATTCCATCTCTGATTCACTTGACATGAAATATGTGTTACTAGACTTGTCTAGATAGCAGGTATGGAGTCAACCATTGTAATTAATTGTGAACAATGGAGAGGATTTTTAAAAAGTTTGTCATGTCTACCAAATAAAAACTACACATATTAAGCATGCAAGCAAGAGAATAATGCAAAAGATATGAGTGTAGCTGTGCTCTTGAAAATAAGTGATATTAGTGATGTGAATTAGTGATTTTAAATTGTTAATATGTACATCATATGTCAATATGTATATTGTATTTTACATATGTTAATGTGTATGTATTTTTACAGTATTACACATGTATGACACCCCCCCACTGCCGCAATCACGCAAATTTCCCCACTGTGGGACTAATAAAGTAAAGCGGCAGTATGTGTGTATATCTGTACGTATGTTTATACAGTATATGATTCTATTTATTTATTCTCATTTATCTAGAATCTCTTTTTCTCTCTTTTTTTTTCTTCTTAATTCTAAGTTATCTATTCTTGCTCTTACTTTGTCCTTATGTTCTGCAACGGAGCAACTATAACAAAAATCAATTTCCCCTAGGGGATCAATGAAGGACTGATTTTAATTCTGATTCAGAGTAAAATCAATGTAAACACTGACAACTGTCAAATAATGATTTTTCATTCCAATCAATCAGTTTTCTTTTGATTTAAAAATGTTTAAAGACATAAAAAAGACATTGAATTATTACTAAATTAATTGTTTTTGTGTTCTATAAGAAATTTAAATATGGGCATAAACATCAAATATTCCCAAGTAGGAAAGGACAATTACATCAACAGTACTTGTATTTTTGCAATTGGTCGACAGCTTCCATTTATCTGTATGAGAAATCTGTTTTCAGAACTATTCCCTTCCATTGTTTGATGATTGCTTTTCTTATGACACAGCAGGACCTCAAAATGACATTTACGTCCACTGACTCTGTATATACGTAACATTTCAAAATTATCTACTGGTGCAAACATCGCAGATCTTTGGGGAAATTCAACACCACAGTATTGATTTGATCACATTTTGATCTGAAATGACAAAAAAAAAAAAAGACATCTTAAAACATTTCAAAAAACTTGACAGATGGTCACATGATACAGGAAAAACTTGGAATGAGACTTAAACCGTTTGATCTCAAAAGACACAACTCAATAGATGATTTATTTTATTGATCTACATGGATTATTTACTGATCAGTCTAAATCAATATGGTCACCTCATAAGTAGCCATGGCACCATTGTTTTTTTCCGTTTATGAACGAGGGGAGTCTTTTCCTCCAGTGTCTCAGTAACACCCGTTTAGCTGTTCTAAAGGCCAACTCCATCTATCTTCTTTCAAATGAAGATAAGTCGTTCTTGAAGTTTAGTGGGGTGCTGAAAATATTCTTTTAACCGCTGATTCTTTGTTCAGGACTCAAAGAATAATTATTTTTATTTTGTATTATTGTAATGTTGCAGAGCATGTTCTATCAAACATATATTTTAAGTAGTAAAGTACATTTAATAATATAATCAATCTATTTCAAGAGACATTAAAACCAAAAAGATATACTTTACTCAGTAGGAGAAAGTAAATTTTTTCTCCTGCAGTAGGAAAGAAGATCATGATGAAAAGAGAAAAAAAAGAAAAATTGTACATCTAAAGATTTTTACTTGTCTCAGGAGCTGTTTCTCTTAAATATAAATCCATGGATGAACAGAAAAAGGACAAGTTCATCCTATATTTGTCATGTCTACAATCTCTGTAGAGTAATATTTGAATGATGGTCACAATGCCCTACATTGGGTGACATTGGACAAATGTTCAAGTTAAACAATGAATTATCTTTACAAATTAAATTGTTAAAAAAACAAGAAATCAAAAGTCTTAACAGTCATGTACACATTAGCTTTATTTCTCGTTTGCTTCTCACATACAGTATTGTATGATTTTGCGTGAACTAGTAACGTTAGTAAGGATGTCTCTGAAGGTCCCTTAAGGGCTTTTATGCTGCATGCTCAATATACAGTCCAGTAATTATGAGCTTGGTGGACAGTTCACACTCTGACTGGTTCTAAAGAGCCACCAGTAGACACTGGGGTTACTGTATGTGTTAAAACATGGTCTTCAGAGAACAGAAAAGACTCAATGAACAGAAATGACACAGCGACACACTCTCAAGCGCACACAACACACACACACACACACACACACACACACACACACACACACACACACACACACACACACACACACACACACACAGATAAGCACAAAGGCTCCTCATCTCTTCTCTTTCAAAGCACCTTCGTAGAATAAATCAATAGCTTAAAGCTCTCTGTTATTAAAGACTTTAGTGGGAAAACAACTTAGCCTTCTCAAAGCCACCATTTAAAGTGTGGAAACAGAGGATATTGTTTTACAACCAGTGTGTGATTTGTAAAGTAACTTAAGCACCCCCCCCCCCCCACACACACACACACACAAACACACATTATTTCTTGTAGGCTTTCTTGAGTGATGTGACATCCTTATTAGACCCCACTTGCTCCACTTGCTGCAGGACACATAAAGGGATGGAAGAGAGGACTTCAAGAGAAAAGGATGGTTGAGATCCTTAAATTATTAATTTCCCAAAAAGTTCTTTATTCCCCTTGAAATTATTGAAGACATGTCTGTCTCAGAAACACCTGTTTTAATTTTTAATGGTCATCTTTTTTCAAGTGGATGTGCTCCATCTATATTTGTCCTTAAGTCAAACTTTTTTGTGCTGCCTCCAATTTCCTCCAATGGCATTTGGGCATGGATTCTTAGTAATGACCTGGAATTATGTATCAAGAAGACAGCTTGATTCCTTTTTGATTTCATTCTCTCCTTTCCCATTTTGAAATATGCATCGTGTTTCTACTGAACCTTGAGTGCCTTCTTCTGTCCAGGACTTAAACATGTCATACATCTCAACTAGTGTGTCCATTGTCATTCTCTTTACTATCCAGTAGTGTATTAAGACATACATATCCAAATTAGTGACATTCAGCTGTCTACGCTGTCGTGCTTGAGTAGGTCTTTGTGTGTCTGTATGTGTTTCACCTCAACCAACAAACAAATACACAAAATCACACACAGTATGTGCACACCTGTTCTGACATTTTTCACAACTGATTCTGGTTTCTTCCCGGTTCAGTATATTTAGGTTTCACTGCCAAAGGCAAGCTATTTTTATAGGAGAAAGACTCCATGCTAAAATCAATTATGCTGAGACGTATATTACCTCTTCTTATCGGCTGACATCTCTGTTTATGTGTAATTGGTTCATGATTGCAGCCTGTGTGCCAAAGAAGCCAACCTTATCAATAGCATTTTTCAACACAATTTACTGCAGCGCATAAATATGACATTCCTAGATACATTTCTTGTGCTTTACGATCATGCAATAAATCTGTATGGTCCTCTGGACCAGATTCCTTCATCGTGTCAGATAAAGGCATGTAGATATCTGAAATATTCTGCCTTTCAGGCTGGAATCACGTGGGCACAGAGACAGTGAATTTCAAACTGCTGAGTGCAGTCTCTTTCTTTATCGCCGTCTAAGCACATGTTTTAAGGCCAGTTTCCATCCTTATCATCATGGCCTCATTTTTATTACTCTATCTGCTCTGCTTCTGAAATGAGGAAAATGAAAAAAGTGAGAACTGCCCAGTACAGAACACAGTGATAATTAAAAGCAGAAAAGTTCAAAACTCACGGATGTTGGTGTTAAAGCATACCATATTTAGAAAGACTGTTTATGTGAAGTCCTGGCCTTAACGCATTTTGGGGTCACGCACCCCGACATCTTAAGCTTTCACACCTCAGGCCAACCTGATTAGACCACCTCTGCTTGTTCTCATCCACTTCCTTTTTATTAGCTAATAGGCTTAGTTTACCCAGGGGAGCGCAGACACTTTGGATCAGCAGACCAACCTGTGCTCCATGTCGGCCTCATTGTCTCTTTCTTTCTCTGAGTCATTAGCCACCTCATATAAGTTCTCACTTGCATCTTTTCATCTGATGGGGCTGACTCGTATTAACATGCATGAAGGAAGATGCTTTTCTAGAGCAACATCTATGAACATACATATGCATGAACACAAACACAAGCACACACATGCACATCATATCCACTCAACTTAGAGTGAATTAATTATTCATGATGTTTCTTTTTGCATTTAGGGACTCATCCCCTTCTGTGTCTTTTGTTTTCTCTGTGGGCACAAACACAAATCCACACGCACAGTCACAAGTTTTACTGCTGCTTTTCTGATGCTGGTTGTAGAGCCATAAAACAAGACAGCATCACCCTGACTTATCACTGGCAATATAATTGTAATAACTCCATTGGGATATTATATCATAATATAATTGACCCTTGCTAATCTGCAAAATTGAACCCATCGTTCCCAGCTCATGTCTGGCAATTCTTTAGTCTGGATGTTTAATAAAATTAATAATGACTAGTTTGATGGTTATCAAAACGGTATGATATTGCTGTTATTGTGATAATATTTAGGTATTTATTTAAAATAGAAATTGTCAGTAATTTCATTTTTAATGAGATTTGTGTATTTGAAATGTAAATAAAACTACTGTAATAATAAATCAATTAAATAGAAATATCCCTCGAGATGGATCAAACTGATCAAAATGGCTTGTGGTGGACTCCTGATTGTGGTCTTTTCGTCACAAAAATGATCTGTTTGGGGTTTAGTTTTGTGTGTACCACATTGCTACCAGTAATGTGGATTTTTTCATATTACTGTAACAATTTTCAACTTCAAGACATTGTGTTTCTGGTTGTTGGATAAAGCCCAAGTCCATGAGTGTAGAAAATAAGGAAGTATTTGTAGTTTGAATTTACTGCAAATACAAAGAAATGAAGCAATTAAATTAAAAACACTCAGAGTGATCTCACAGTTTTGTGGGCTGTACTGTAGAATGAAGGGGCATTAATGAAGAAGTGTTTCATCCATTTGTTTTCTTCATTTGCTATTCAAACATAGAAAGTTTTTTTTTTTTTTTCAGATTGTTCTAAGGTTTTAAAATTGATTGAGGTTGGAACATTGTGCCATCAAAATGAGGTAACAAAGCAATGGAAACAGATTCTTGAAGCACAGAAGTCATATCTGTAACTAAATTGATGAGACAAAAACAGATCCCGTTGGAACAATGTCACTTTTCTTAGATTAATACATCAAATATAACCGACACACATCCAACTCATTTTCAACATTAATTTCTAGTTGGAGGCTTGAAATCATTTGCAGCATATTTTAAGTATACATACATTCACATTTTAATACCAATATTCAGTTGACTCATTTGATATCCTATATTACATTACTCATTAGGTGGATGGAGAAAACCTCTCTGAATCTGTACAGAATTTGCTTTCTTGTTATCTTGTAAAATACCTAACATTGAAGTACACTTATCTGACAGTAGTTTACCTTAAAGGATATGTTAACCTTTATGAGCAATTTTACAGAAACAATTTACATCATAAATTTGGAGAAAGGGTGAAATATGACCATATTTTATATATTGATAAGGTCATTGCCCCAAGAATTGCAGGCTCATTTTAGTAGCAGGAAAAACACAAGGCTGTAACACTGATGAGTGACACAAGTTAAGCTGTACTTGAAGGTCATGTTTTTAGTGTCATATAGTCCTGTGGCTATTTTAAGATTTGATGCACTGGGACATGTCGGAGTACAGTAATAATGTTCTTCTGACACCAGTCTGTACCAGGCTCATAATGGGATTAGTTAAGGTTAATTTGCCAAATAGAAAATATACCCTGTTGAATAATTGAATCGTGGATAGAGGTTTCATTGCCATAGCTTACCGTCTTATTATTTATTTCATTCACACTTAAAATTTGTGAAAGTCAGGCTGTACATGTAAATTTAGTCCATCAAAGGATCTCAGTCAGTGAGTAGTGCTCAATTCCTGTTGGATATTGTCAAATCCTCCCTGGTGGGATGCTTTAAGAAGCTGTTGGCTTGTCTAACCATTGGCATGCTACCGACTATTGTTGTTGCAATGACATCCCAGTGATTCACAGATGAGATTAGGCAAGGATTGTGGTGCTCATGAAGAGCGTGGCAGAACAGGCCGTGCAAATGCAAAGTTGAATTAAGCACAACAGATGGGTCTGAGGGAGGACATGGGTACCGCCATGTCTTTTGAATTAATCATACATAACATGTTTTTACATTTCCATGTGTGTTTTCCTTATTTTAACACTGGTTAAATACTCTAAAATCACAGAATATGCCCCATAGTAAACCGTCCCATTTTGTCCTCCTGTTCTGGTGACGGCTATATTTTAGCAGCTCATGCTGACACCCTCTAGCCCCGTCCTGTTGCCTGCAATCAGATTTTGCAGCTGGGTTGGAATTGTGATGGAACCCTGGGCTAAAAAGTCTATCATGCAAGAGAAGAGCAAAAGCAACAGAGGGCTGGGAGGGAAATCAGAGGGTTTTGGTGTCAATGATATAATTTAGCTACCCAGATATTTTCATTGGAATTGCTTAGGCAAGAGCACCCAAAACCCATCTTGATGCGAGCGCAGCATTTGTGGTCTTCTTTACCTGTTTCTTCACACTCAGCTTTGTATGGGTCAGTCTACGTATTGAGAAGATACTGGTAGTATAGCGTCTCAGTGTGAAGAATGAAAAAACGTCATGCTTATTGGTGTTAATACAGACGATACATCTTGCCATTAATTGTTAAAAAAAAGTTAGTGACTGATCACATTCCTTTCTGATTATTTCTTTTTATAGTTTGCATTACATTTGCATGTACAACACCTTTTATGTAGAGGTTTTAGCTGTGATGTTCAGTATTTAGTTTATTTCACTTACAGCAGAAGTATATCTGAAAGATAAAATATTTTTTTTTAATTTTGCAGTGTTATTGAAGGCATACTTTAGTTTAGTAAAATTCTGTACATCATGTAAATATATGTCAGACTGTAACTTATTATTTGCAGATACTCAACTAAATGCGTAGTTTGAAATAACACAATTGCGAAAAACTTTGTGAATAAACAGAGAGGGATCTAAGAGTGTGTGTGGCAATTTATGAGTTCCTCAAATTTAAAGTAAAAAAAAAATATCTGAATTGTATGTATTGTAAATTGTAAATATCTGAATTGAACTGTATTAAGCCTTTAAAAATTAGAACCCTTCAAAAACTCCAATGCACATTTCACAAGAAAAAAATTGGAATGAACCATCTCTAAATTGTCATTCCTTTCTGCAATGCAGTAACATGACATTTTCAGGTTGATGTGTCTTGACTTGAGCCTGTATGTCTCTCTTCTGGTCTGTGTTACAACCATTATGATAAAAGAAAATGTCCCTGAATACATGTTAAAGTGCGATGCATTCAAAAGCTGTATACAGTATTCTCAATAATGAGTTGACTGTTTAAGTTGTTCAAGGCTCACTCTGGTTGCCATCATGCAGTTGTGATTGCATCCTATATTAATACTTCAGAATTTCCTTTACCTCTTTGTTTTTAGTTGTTTCAGTTCACATAATTTTTTCCCCTTCAATATGTGTTTCAGACATTACATTCATACACTCCTTAACCCTTTTCCCATCTGTAAAAGGCTCTCATGTTGTATTCATACCTGTATGCTCACTGCTGTGCTGTGAGGAAATGAGTGAAGACCTCTACAGACCATTCTTACTGCCTCTGAGCTAATTTAGATTACACACCTTGAACTTCCACAGGTTTTTTTTTTTTTTACATATCCGTGCCCAGCTTTGTAATTATGTAAAATATTTCAAATTCTGACCACCACAACCAACTCCATGCAAATCAGGCACACCTGACTGAGGTAACTGGAACAAGATTTCAGTCAAAGAATGGTTACTTTGTCCACATGTTGTCTGTCTCTGTCCTTCAGTCGAAAATCACCTGTGTTGTAGGATTAATGGAAGTCAGGCAGCAGTCAGACCAAAGAAGCTCTCCTGAGCTAGCCACATTTTGTTTTGTGATCACAAAAGCTAAAAGTATGTCATATTGAATGTATTTATTTATTTACTTATACTTATTTTTTGCTATTATATCAAAAGATTTGGAGGTCTGGATAAAAACTGCTTGGGGTTAGAGATTAAAGTTTTTATTATTATGCTGAATATTTTCAACCTGCAAACAATTGGTTCCAAGAGGTTGGCTCTAAACCTGAAATGTTGGTAAATTGTTATTTATTACATTTCAATCTATGATTATGGGTGGCACGGTGCTGAATTAGGTAGTGCTCCTTTCTGTGTGGGTTCTCTCCTGGTTCTCCGGCTTCCACCTCCAAAAACATGCAGTTTAGGTGGATTGGACATGTCAAAATTGCCCGTAGGTGTGTGTGTGTGTGTGTGTGTTTGTGTGTGTGTGTGTGTGTGTGATTAGAATACATTTATAAACATCAACAAGATGCCTCCTCATACTATCAGGAATATTTAGGGTGGTATACAGATACATTAAAATGTTTGAACTCTGTATTGTTTAAGATAAGCAATGAGTAGTTCTGCACCTCACTAAACAGTTATTTTAATCTAGTTTAACTAACTTTGAGTGTCCACAATACAGTGCATTACCTTCTTTAAGCTTTTTAAGTTTAGAGGACTTTTCTTGTAATGCAAGCCAAATGGACCGAAATTAGGATGAAACACAAATGAATAGGGTTCATATTTCAGAGAGACAAACACACTGGGAGGGAAGGAAGGTGTGGAATCTAGACAGTTCAGCGGTAGAAGGTGCTGAGAGCTCCGGTCTTTCCTCCTTCCTGGAGACACTGATCATAGAGTGCGTGGCTGTTGTGGGATCAAAGGCTTTGTCAGTCAAAGCCCCTTGACTCAGTCTCTACAGAGCTGACTGCAGGTAGGGAGTCATGGATGTGGAATTATTCATGACAAGAGAGGCTAACCCTCAAACGCACTCTGCACAGAATGAGATGGCACATCTGGGGTCACAGGTCTCAGAAATGCCCTTATCAACCCGAGGCATGGAGTTGAGGGCAGCTACTGGTGTTGGTTCCTATTGCTTTCCCATATTATTTGTTTGAACACACATATGGTGCTATTGTGTGCTTGGCACAAACATGTGTGGCATGAATGACATGTTTTGCACGTATATGGGTGGACAGGTGGGTGGAATGTCTGCACGATGTGTTGTTTTTCAGTATGTGGGAATGATATCTTTTTATATTTTCCGAAAACTATGTTTTGGAGTTTAATCACATTCTACTCATAGACTCCATAGGTTTCAAACAGCATATGGCTTTGGTTTGATTGAAGCCTACAGTATATGAAGACTATTACGTCATATTCTGGTACTTTGGATTCACATAGATGATTAGAAACACTCAGGCAAACTGCCAGGTTTTTCATCACTGCAAACTGAACATATAATTATGTTTATTGTCATATATACTGTCTTAGTACTGTAGTGAAAGTAAACTAAATCTCTATTCATCACATGTGATGTGAAACATAAACACCGTATTTACCGTATTTAGGGTTAGAACTTCTCAGGTGAAGAGAAGACATCTTTCGACTTTGTCCTTGATGAATTGTCCCTTAGCTTAGCATAAATATTATATATTTTAATACACACATTATTTCCCAAACATCTTGCTTCATCAAGCATATATTATGGTTAATCACTACATGTGGATATATAAGCTAGGACAAGACTTGGTGAGAGGTCATAGTAAATGTTTTTAAGTGGACAGGCCCAGTGTTTATATCATAGAATGTTGTAGCTTTTGAGATATTCTTTAACTAAAGTCCATCTAATAATAAAAAATCAGACTGTTCTCAACATTCATTACTTACATGTTGGGTTTAGTTTCTTGGTAGTTTTGATTAGAAAAAAGGCTGCTCTGAACACGGGACAAAAATGAAATTGTGATACTTTTATTTTCTTTCAGTTGCAGTATGATAAAATACAAGAATTTACCCAGATCTTAAAAATTCTGTATTTTGAGAAAGACAATCTCTTGAGTTTATTTATTATTCCTTTGAGATAATGAAGAGGGCTGCCAGTCAGAGTCGTGACTGAGTAATAATAGCCGTACGTTATAAATAAAATGGCTCCGTTAAACCAAACAAAACAAAGTAAATAACAATCTGAATCCCAGCACTGCAAAAACAATTATAGCACATCTTAATCAAGCTTCCAACAGGTGTATTAAATCAACCAAGCAAATCAGCATCAGTGTTTGTGTGGCTCAGACAGATGCCCCCCATTGTCTCAGAGTTAACTCAAAGTCTGTTTTGTTTTTTTTCCAGCAGCAGCAACAATTGAGTATTGATCTCTAGGTCTCTGCTGGAATTAAAAAGTCAACTAAAGTATCCTCCAGTTTTTTATCATGGATGTCAAAAAAAAACATGTGTGCTGTGGAAAAATTCCTGAAAAAGCTCAGACCGAGAAATTAACACCTCACCTCTTAGTGTCGAGCAGCATGAGTTCAGTTTCATTTGCTTTACTTGTATTAGATGTCCATACAAACAAGATTTGAGAAACACCAGGACCAGAGACACCAACAGGATTATTCCTGCTCACGACTCCATAGGCCCTCAGTGTGGTGACATTTAATAGATCATGTTAAAACTGGTATAGTTTTCCTTTACTGGCTACTTATCTCATTTGATATATAATTCTTGTGCATGCAGAGAATCACCGGTACCAATACTATCTGAAAACTCATAAATCAAAGTAAGACCGGTCTAAACTTACTTTATTCCTGGGTCTTTTTTGAGAACAATCAATCAATTGTGTTTTTTTCAGAGAGTCTCTTGAGATTTACTGTTAACAACATCTTGTTCCTCACTTATTAAGGGAATATTGGGGATATTGTGTGAATTTGTGTGTGAGGCTGTATAATGTAAATTTTTCATGACGCAGGACGTTAGTCAATTTTAATAGTATTTTTTTCCCCCTAGAAACCAAACTTTCATTATACACATATCTTAATGTTTATCTGATTCTACAAGGTAAATAGTGCAGTATTGCTGTTTTTTGTCTGGTTTAAAATCTCCATTAAAGGCTATAAATCTAAACTGTCAGTCTGTATTGTTTAAAGACGTGCGATGAATATTTACCTGGATTCAAACATTAGCTGTAAATCTATGAATGTTTTTGATTTTGGCTCCATAATTTTGAAACTAAAACAGTTGTGACTCAAATTTGGTCCACTTTAAAATGAAGCACATGTTACAAGCCTTAAGGACTACAAGTCACAATTGAGTCGTGCAAGAAAAAAAACTGTTCAGTTAATTCTAACAGTTTATAACATCCCAGCGGAAAGGTAACATGGAAAATTGCCTTAAAAGCAGCGCTTGAAGAATCGTTAATTCTGTTGCTGGGATGATGCAAGATGCTCTTTTTCAGTTCAGATTTTAGTGAAGCCATCCAGTTGGTGCCTGCTAGATAGCAGAGTTAACGTCAGATGAGTTTTACTTTCTGACAAGTATCTTACCTGTTCTCTTTTCTCTTTCCTGCCTTTGTGCCAACAGGAGCATGAAGAAGAGTGATCGTAGCACTCTCACAACCAAATCCAAGTGATCTCTGTCTTTGCCAAATCACTTCAGAAGTAATCACTGTCTTAGCATGACAAGAGCTGCAAGAAAGATGCTTTTTTAACATAGTTGCAGTCAGTATGTTGCGTTACTGCCAACTGACAAAGCAAAAAAAAAAAAAAAAAAAAGAATAAAAAGGAGAGGGGAGTGTTAGGTGAAAGTGAAATAGTTGTCAAGTAGAGGTAGACACTGGACATTTTGCAAAACCTATCCAGTCCTCACATGATTTCTGCTCTTCTGGCTTTTAATAATGAAGCACTGCTTCCCCACAACAGACTTCATTTCAAGACAGCTCAGATTCTAATTTTTGCTGCCTCAGTCTCTTACCTTGCCTTCAGCGGTAAATAGTTTATATACAGTATAGAGCTACAACATCTTTATCAGGTGCTTAAAGCAAGTATAGTGTAATATATTTTTGATGTTGTTGTTTTCCCTTTCGAATTGAATATTGATAAGGAAATACTTGTTGAAATATGGGCTATTTCTATATTTTGTTGTAGAGCTGGGGATTATGAATACAATACAAAATTCATCATACTGCAAATAGTAATTTTTAAATCATTAAAATGTCTCAAAAATTCAAATTCTGTTTTTTTGTGAGGAAAGTTGGATTATACAGTATCTGTAAAAGAAAGAAATGCATCAGTACAAACACAACTCAACTGTATGTAGATTATTTCTCTAAATAATGTTCTTCAGAATGTTTTAAAGCCTACGGGAAAATAAAATTAACAGTCTACATTGACATTTAATAATACACAGAAACATTAAACTGATTAAAAATAATATGAAGGAATATAAGAATGTGATAAAAGTAAAGGATTTATGACGGCAAAGCTGCAGCTCAATGTTGGAGCACAGGCGTGTGCTGCATAATTAGAACTGGGTTTTCTTTTATATGAACAGGAAATGATAATGACCATATGACCCCGTGAAAGTTCTCCCTCTCTCCCACTTGTTTAACTTTTATTGAGATTTACAGGAATACAAAGTAATTTGTGTTGCACTACTGGGACACACCTTCCTTTCTCTGGCTTTCATCATTGACCTGACAGGAAAAAGTCCAATATCAACTCATTTGAATAATTCTGTGTTGTTTTAAGGAATGAATAAGTGAGAAACTGAGAAAGTGGGTCAGCATAAATAAGCAATGTAGAGAGAAGGGTAAGAATGGGGAAAGAGGGGGGCACTCAACTCTATGGTGATAATTAAGTGCAATATGGAGCATGGCCTCAAGGGTACAATCCAAATTAGCACTTTGCATTTTGATGGAATATGAGACGGTGTGGTACCCCCTTTATTAATGAGTTTATTTGTGTTGGTGAAAGGCATTCGGTGTGACTGTGCAGCACGCTTGGCCACACTAGTCATACATGCAAGCTGCAAGCAGGGCGTGAGCAAAGGTGACTCAAGGTCACATAGATTTGTGATTTTGAAACCTATACAAGCATTTTGGTATTATATTCTGATTGGACATAGTCTCAGTTTTTTATCAAACTGGAATGTCTTAGACTTTAATTAACATTTTTATTCCTGACACCTGAGACTGGAAATCTATGTGTCAGTCATGATCGTTTATATTTCTATTTATGTTATTTATACTGTTTCATGGTTAGAGGCCTGAAAGTATTGACTCTCTCAGACAGTGCAATGCGTCTGCTCTTCAAACGTTTTAATGAATGTCTTATTAAACTGAAAGCAAAACAAGAAAATAGTTGTTTTTAGAAGCAAACTGTCTAAAGACTGACTAAACTGATCATTTGAGATCTGAGTCACCTTCATTCCCCACAGCTGTGTTAGGAAGAAGAGAGCTGACTTCACAAAGGAGATGTTAACGTACCTGTTTCCTGAGAGGGCGAAAGTGAGATCTGTCAGGTTGCCTTGTGTTGTTTCTTTCTTCCATGATGTGAATATTGTTCCATGTGGGACTGAAGTGTCTGATTACAACATCAACTAGCAGTTTGTTGCATCTGCACCATGGTTTGATCCACATTTTTTATCCACATCTTGCTTGGGCACCCAAATTTAATCCTGCCTTCTGGTGACTTGAGTTCCTTTTGAGATCTTGGCAAGCTCCTGCTACCACTTTCTACCATGACTAAAGCAGCCCACTAGCTTTCTACATAAACCCACAGTTGGGTCAGTTGGCATTCTCTGATTGTGATACTTAAAACAACAGCCTTTCTGACTGAATTGCAATCATTTTGCAGGTTGTAGCTGTGCACCGGGAATCAAGCAATGACAAATCAATTAATTGTGTTGAAACACATTTTGTTGGGGTTTGGAGCATTAAACATTTTTATCAAATAATGGTGGGTAATATTTTTAAAGGAGAAAAAAAATATACAACTGAACAATGGTGTTTTGTGAGATTCTGCTCCGTCTCCCACCTCCCCTGAAATATCATTAATTTTTATGTGTGTCAACTACATTCAGATTCTTTCACCTTGAAACATTCACCTAAAACTTGGGTCCATCCATAACTTTTGCTGTAGGGAAAGTAAGTAAGTTATTTGAAATAGAAAAGTCAGCATTTCCTGTTCCCTTAGGCAGATACCTCCAAAAATTTAATGACCTGCTTCCACCCCAGATGCCTCTTTCTAAGTAATGGAAATCTCTCTTCGACTCTATGTGCTAAATGTCTGCCCTCAGGCTTCTCAAAATTTTAAAGACTGTAGAAAAACGTGTCATGTGTCGACCTCTTTATGTCTGGATCTGTTGCATAAGTCACTGGTTCCATCTGTGAGAACAGAGTTTGATGGCAATCCAACATGTCATCACAGGAAAAAAGCCTTATCTTGCATATTAAAGTGTTAACAAAAAACCCAACTCTGCACTTTAACCTGTTTCTACTCTATTTTTTTTTTTTTTTCTAAATGTCAAACCTTCTCCCATAGTTCATCTAAATCTGTCAGGTGGTTTACATGTTGTAAATGTAAAAGAAAAAAAAAATCCCCTATACATGTGTATGTGGATATGTCTGTGCTGTGTTCTAATAATCTGTTATGTTGACAGTCAAGGCATAATACCTTTGCTGTGTTGATATAAAACTGGTATTTGTGAAGGAGTTTTTATGTAGTCCTGTTCAAGGTCAGCCTCTCTCAGGAGTTGCTAGTTTCTTTCAAAGTCACACCGCTAAGGTAAAGGTGAACAGGTCTCTGATTCATTGACATGATGGAATGAAAGCATATTTTCTGTCTTCTATATGCTGTTTATTTCCCTTTAGTGCTGTTGCTTCATACGGTGTATCATTGTAAACTGTCAACAGATGAAAGTATAGCTACTATTGCCCTTTTTGATATCTCCTGAGTATCCTTAAATAAAGTGTGTTTATCTCTTTATTGAGGTGGCATCAGCAGGTTTAGTGTTGAGCAAATCCTCAGGTCTTAGCATTAACATTGTCTGATCAATAAGCTACTTAGAAAGGCTATTGGAAGTTAAAGGACTGATCAAGAGGTCAAACTGAGATTTCATGATAACTCTAAGAAATAGGCATAGAGGTGTGTGTGTGTGTGTGTGTGTGTGTGTGTGTGTGTGTGTGTGTGTGTGTGTGTGTGTGTGTGTGTGTGTGTGTGTGTGTGTGTGTGTGTGTGTGTGTGTATGCGGGCTTGCGTGTATGTGTTCATGGAAAGGTGACCCCTGGATGAATGAGAGTGGAATGAAAAACTTGAGATCAGTATCTATCAACTAATCTCTGGGTCTTCTACACCAGAATGACAAAAAAAAAAGGAAAAAAAGAAAAAGACTAGCTTTCTGATTGATAGAAAAAAACACAACTGAGTTCAGGCATTCATAGAATGTTCTAGAGAAAAATCTCAAAATGTGTTCTTTTTAAAAAAAATTGATTGCTTTATTTTTTTATTTTTTTCTTATTTTTTTTGTACTATGCACACTCTATCACTATAAGTAGGGAATTCATGTCAATGGAGAAGTGAATAAGGGGTAGGATTAAATAAGTTTATGCTTCATCCTACTCCTTTTCAGTCATGCTTTGTGTGTTATTAGTATTATTGTTGTCTTGATTGTTGTTATTCTGTTCGAAATAAAAAGCATTCATTCATTCATTCATTCATTCATTCAAAGCAGTTGACAGTGCCACTGTTTTGGCCAATGGATTAAAAGCAGCATTAATTTTTTTTTGCAATTTTGTTAAGAAATTAAAGATACATAATAAAATTTGTTTTATTGGGGTTTTTTGGGGTTTTTTTTTTAATTAAACCACAGCCAGATGTCCGCTATATCCAATGGAGGGAGAAAACCACAGCCTCCTCTTCACATCTTTTGTGCAGGCAGGTATTGTGCCAGTCTGTCACAATTATGTGCTGAAAACGAGGTGAAATAGCTTAATTATGTTCCTTAGAATCCCCCGCGTCACTGAAGCCAAACACAAACCTCTTTTGTGGTTTGGCCAATTATATCTTTTTTTTTCACTTGTGTTCCCTTTGCTTTGTCTGAGGTCCATTTTCTGGAATGGCCTCTGTCCATGCTTCTTAGATATAACCAGAAAATGGAATGGATGCTGAATTGGGAGAGTGTTGAAGAAAAAGAAGGCAGCATAGAGTGAAACAAGTCAGATAGCAATAGACAAAATAATTAATAATGTTTTATTGTTAGTCATGGACATCAGGGTGCATGTGTGTTTAATCCAATAGAGAAAGCAAGGGATATACACAGTCATGACAACTGTTCCTGATGTCAAGCCATAGAATTCATTTTGCCTTCTTTGATTATTGATCAATCATTTCATCAAAAGGAACAATCTCAGCTTGGAAGCTGTGATTAGAAAATGTTGGCTAGAGAATATATTAACATACTCTAAAAATACAGCAGACAATAGAGCAAAAAATAGATAGTATGAAGAAGACCAGATGCTACATGTTCACACTCAGTCACTACACACTTATAGAGTGTGCTGAAGTTTAACATTGCCCTTGGCTAATGTCTTTGCTGTATAACTAGCACATTAAGAGGTTAAAGGTTGATGAAACATTTGTAGGTACAAGCAGAGACCCCCATGTTCACAGGTGCTGTTCTGTGCACTCATAAATTGCATATGGACGATTTTGGCATGCATTATTCTCCAGGAGAGACAGGCTATACATAGAATCATGACCTAGCTTTGTGGCCTCCGGTCGAGGTACTTACATCGTTAAAAGATCCTTTTTAATAATTAATAGAGTGTGTCAGCTACAAAGACAGTCATCAATCGATTGAGCACCTCCACTAAAGAGGCTGCAGGATTTTTGAAATAGAGTAGTAATACGGTGGGTATGTTGACACAGGTGATTGATGCATTCGCTTAGCAAAAAAAAAAAAATCTGCTCTGTATCTGTATGTCACTACAACAGCAACTAGAGGAGAACACTTCAAGATTTATATGGTATTGAAAGGATTCGAATATTCATATCTGTGTGTGCATTTGTGTGTGTTTTATCATTCCCAAAAGTAATAAATTATCTACAATGACAAGATAAATCGTAGATAATTTATTACTTTTGTGTTCAGTTCTCAAATACTACATACTTTTAAAGAGTCTAAAATTAAGTGTAGAGGTTATACTACACTATATTACATTGAGGGGTGTTAGCTCACCTCTGGAGAACTGCCAAGGTGCCCTTGAGCAAGGCGCCATCCCCCCTTTCAAGTTGCTTTTTTGGGCGCACTAAGCAGGAGCTACCCGTCACTCTACTTCCCCCCTGTATGCGTACAGGCCCCTTGTGTGTGTGTTTGTGTGTTCAGGTCCTGTACACACTAATATATGCATGTCACTAACTAATTTCCTTCCATTTCTCTGATTTGACCTCTGAGGGCCCCCTTGACCTGGAGGTATGGATCTACCGAAGCTTTGTCAACTACAGTTTGAAATGAACTTGATCTCTTTTACTTTAACAAAAAGAACCCCAACCACTGGATTTTGAAATGTTATTATGCTAAGTCTTTAAAAGGAAGTAGAAAATGAACTAATTAGCTGCTTTTAGAAGACACATTTCTTTGTGAATGCCGTGGCAAACAAGAAAAATTACTGCCATGTCAATTTCAGGAGGTTTTTGGAATTGGAATGGACTTATCCAAATAATTTCTTTTAAGTCCCTCTGCATTTTGCCTGCTTGGTGGAATTAAATTGTCAGCTTTTCAACGACTCCAATGTGATTTCCCTTTTTACTCCTAATTTATTTGTTGTCACTACCCCAAACAAACCAAACTAAGACTGGGAAGTCAAAAGGTCAATTTGACTGATTTGTGACACCTACCCTTACATTATCCTCAATCACACTATTTTACATCAATAGCTGGAGCACTGTGTTCTTCATGAAAAATATTTCATGCTCAGATTTATCGACATACTGAAAACCACTCTGGTATCCTTAATGGAAGGTGTGGTTTTTCATTGAGGACCCTATCCCTATCAGCTACTCTGCTTCAAGCTAAAGAAGGCAGCTCTAATGTCAGTGGAGGACGAGCCCCCCTAAAGACTGCTCCTTTTCTGTCAGCTTTAAGTCTTTCCTTGGGGTCAATATTGTGGCACATCTCTCTGCCTCTGCATCTCCTTCGCGATGCAAACTGAAGAGCTATATTTTTTCATTCAGTTGGAGCTGGCATCATTTATCATCCCCATCTTCTGCCTCAGCTCCTCTGGGCACCCAGGGCCGCAGTCTTCCCTTTTGTTTCTCCTCCACTCCATCTCTTAGTGTGCCCTCCATGCCCTCTAATTGTGGGTTTACCTTATTTCACAGTGACTCTGCTGTCTTGCACAATGCAGGCAGTTTGCACCAAATGCACAGCATGAGCCGATGCGATTGATATGCGATTAATGTTTAGCAATTTTTTTTTTTTTTTATTGAAATGGCCATAACGCAAGAGCATTTTAGGCCTCCACTGCTGTCAGGGATAAATCTGCTGAATTGTTATGTGAAGCAGACTGATGTTCGCACATTCATTTATGTTTCTGTCTGTGCAACATTTTCATTACTTATCTTTCACTTCTTCCTGCTATCTCTGAAGTATTAATTAATTTAAGAGCGAGTGTACGTTTGACAATTAGAAAAAAAACTTCTCTAGTGTCAAACACAAATAAAATATTAACAACCTCCCTCTTATAAAACCATTGCCCCAAAACAAAACATAAAAAAGTAATCAGTCATCTGTATAGTTTGTCTTTAATTCTTCATTCATGACGACAGGCAACATCTTTCCTGCACATCAGCTTTTTAAGAAATTTAAGAAATGTTTCCCCAATTATGTTGAGAAGTCAATAACTTTCGTGTCTCATTGATGTCGCAATAAAATTACTTTCATCATTGTCCTTCTAGTATAAAATGTTTTTTTTTAATGGTAACTGAAAGACATATCAGTCAAATTTGTAAGGAAACCAAACGCGTGAATAATTTGATAGAATCTCAGTTAACAGGCAGAAAAGGTGTAACTTCTGCGAATAGTTAAAATGACATTATTAAGACAGAATTGAGATTTCAAGATGATAAATTTGTCAGATGACAAAGAAATCCTTTCCAGATTATGCCATTGTTTAGTAATGATTCATCTACATAATGATACAGCAAAGTTATGGTTTGATTTAAAATTGCATGTATATAAATTCCAAATGAAGACAACAAAATAACACATTACGTGTTGATTTTGAATGCCTCTACATGGCTCTACGTGTCTTTCCTTTGCTTACTTTCACTCTCCAGAGGTCTCTCAGATCCTGAAGCCAGAGACTGGAGTTGCCAGAACAGCAGAAGAAGGGAAGGAAAGGGATGTTGAGTAGGAGTACATGCATAACTTCTGGAAGGAAGGACTGTTAGTCATCACACTGAAATCAGCTTAGCCTGCTCAAGCACCCTTTACTCCGCAATACAGGGAATCTAGCTCTGTTTGCTCAGCGTAGCTTTGTGTTACATCACCTGAACTGAGCCAAATTCCCAGGAACGCTTTTGGTCATCCCAGCTATGGGTCATCAGTATCTCAAATCTGGAATTTTACTGGCAGAACGTTTTGTCTTTATTCCTCTCCAAAGTAAATTATTTTCTTTTGGCCACAACAGAGTCAGGCATCATTTTTGTGTAGCGGAAACACAAGCTTCAGGCTATTCTCACATACAGTTAGTTATATACTAACAATAAATAAAGAAATAATGATTGTGTGTTGTGTTCTGAAACCAGACCTCCAGACTAATTGATTTTAACAAGACCTTACTTTATATTTCTGGTCCTAAGTGAGAAATTTTGATTATGAGAGGGGACTGATTCAACCTTTGACTGATGATGTATGGTTTTCAAACCCCTATCAGTATTATGAAAACAATCACCATCTACAGTATAACATGTTAGTTTGTATATGAGTCCTGGGTAGACATAAATCAACTTGTCTACTGAGTGACAGCTAATTTTATAGACAGTGCAAAACATTGTGAATTGTGGAATGAAACTCATTGAAAAATTTGAAGTTAGAAACTTTGCACTTTTTTATTTCCTTATTTTAAGACAAATGTGACCAAGGTTGGAGGTAAATGTACTTTTGTGTGACCAAAAAAACACAATGTCTAGAATGAACTCGGTGTCAACCCAACCTCAGTCCTTGCAGTGATGGTCATTTAGTGGATGGATAGGTAAGAACAGATCTTCAACTAGTCGCTTTGGCACTCGTTACTTGAACAACCTGCATCTCTTTCTAATTGGAAAATGTCCTACAGGTGTTGGCTCCAGTTATTAGAAACAAGCACAATTCTTTATTTGATATACAAGACACCTTAGTGCTCATTAGTAGTAATGAATCCAGTGTTATTCCTATTTGCACAGCTTTGCTTGTTTGTGTGTTCACCATAGATTTATCTGATGTACCAAGGAATTAAATCTTTGCCTAACAGACAAAATATCAGGATTATGATATTTATATTCATGTTTAATTGTTGAAAATTGAAGTTATAGTTTAAAAAATCCTGAAGTGGATGCCTCATCGCATAATGAAGCTTTCTGTCTTTGCAACAGCACTTTAACTTTCAGCCTTGGGCCAGTTGCTGTGATATTTTTTCTTGACTTACCAAATTTAGAGGTTTGTATTGTTCTTTATTGTGTAATGTGTTGTTTTGTGCTCCAACAAGCCAAACCCCATCTTGACACATACATCACCATCAGCGTAACATCCCCACCCACACACACACACTGAACACAAACTGTTCTGCACTCCTTGAAGCATCTATGGCACATTGAAGGGATTAATACCAACCAGACCTCAGTCAGAGACCGGTCTGCTAATACTAATTGTTACTTCTAATGTCAAAAGTGTGGTAAAGGTTTTTGAATAATTAAAGACAGAAAATCAAATGGATATTGACCACTGAAAAGGTGCAAAAGTACATCTTAATGTAAATGGGTGGGGAGTTTAATGTTCAGTTACTAAAGAGGGTCATAAGAGCACCTCTCTAGTCTGAGTGTCCATTCAAACGGCTTTACAACACAAGGCAGCATTCAAGGCACAGAGACTCACACACAGAATTGAAGAATTGTAGTTTTAATGACACAGCTATTGAAAATAATGAAAAATAAGATGCAACTACTTTTTAAAATGCCATAAACATCTGTAATTTGGGCATAAAGTATAACTGAATATATCAAAATTAAAGCATTTTACACTCTTGCTTTCTTTTCGATGAAAAAAAGCAAAGAGTAACTTGCAGGTATTGACTGTATGTTTGTATCCTCAGACATTTCATTGTCTCTAGTGGTGTTATCCTGTGAAATATCAAAGCCTGGCAATCAGATTCAGGATTGGTGCAATTCTCATCTATATGATCTTTTTAGGTTTTTTAGGTCATGTTACTGGCCTGATTTTGGAGATGTGTTCAAATATCACACTGGATGGGAGTTGATGTGTGCATCCAGAGGTCTAATGTTTGGTCGTATTCCAATCGTTGTCGCTTAATAACTTTTCTGGTCATTGCTTCTGCCTGAACACGTACACACTGACACATTAGTACTTATGTCATGTACTCACCTTTGGTGGGTGAGTATCTGAGTAGCACACAGGTCATTTACAGTTGGGGCCTCGACCCTACTCCACATGCAATTAAAAAGCCGTTTGAATGCACTTGGGTGCCGCATTAGTGGTTAATCCATCTCTTTTCTCCTCCCCTCTTTCCTGTTATTCCTCCTTTATTTCACTTACCGACAAGAAGCCTTTCTATCACACCATGGGTGACATCCTCCTTTTTGTCAAGGTCACTGAAGTGAGGCTCTCAGATGATTGCTGTCACCTGTCACCACTTTTTCTTTTCAGCGTCAGCCTTCCCTATGACGTGCTAGTTGTGTCGATACCATCGTAGTTGTTACACCAAGCTGCATTTCCTGTGCCGTCACAATAGTACATATCATCTGTTTGAATGAGGGCAAACCTTTAGCCAAGACTCTGCTTGAGCCCTGATTATCAGAGGCGTGTTGGTTAATGATGATTTTCCTGTTTGTCTTCAACTGATCCATTACAGTGTTAGTGCAATTCTTTACCATAATTCATATTGCACAAAAAACCCATGCGCTACTCGGCTGATGAGATGCTACACCCACTTTGCTTTTATGTTTCTTCTCCCATGTCTCCCATCTATCCTGTGCTCCATCTCTAGTTTCCAAAGGTGAAAAGCAAAAAATGAGCTCAGTCATTGTTGGGCCAGCTAAACAAGTTCATGCATTTTTAATCTGAAAAGTACTGAACCTCAATACTGACCAAATCACTCTGATGGTAGGCCTGTGCTAATGCTCAGCCACTGCATGGATGGATAAACTGAGCCAAGAAGGTCAGAATGTCTAATATGGTGTTTAAAATGGTGCATAAAAGAAGATAAGAATACCTTAAGCTTGTGAGCAACAGTTTTATCTGACCTTGTTTTTAGGCTTTATTACGGAGAAAGGGAAATACTTCACTCTTCTACCATTTTGGAGTAACACAGATATTGCTGAGAAAGTTGTACCTTCACCGTCTCTTTATTAGGAAGACTTGATGCTACAGTTCTGTGGAGAGATTCCATCAGTTTGTTAATTTTGCTCCAATTATTCAGGTTGAGTGAAGTGTTTAGAAATTGGTTTCTTCATCTGCTCCCGGGTCGCACAGCTAGCTCCTATGAAGTGAGTAATTACACCGTAAAGTATGAATTGTGTTTCTTTTGGTTAAATCGGATTTTCTGAAATTGGAAAAGGTGTTTTTCAGGAAGCTATTTCAAACTCTGTCTCTATACCAATGCCGAGTGTCTCTGAATGATATTGCGTACAAGTTGATCTCCGTCATCTCCCTTGGTGTCCTGTTGCCCCAGCCACCGGTCAATTGACACCCAGCGGTGAGACCACAAGCCTCAGTGTCCTGCCTGCCCCTGGTGCTCTTGCCCAGGTGAAAATGTGTCTGCACAACAACACTTTTTCAGCGCAGCTGTGCTTCTAGGCTTCGCAGCTTTAGTCAGGTTGGGAGAGATGAGGAGAAGCAGTGTGCATTCACTGACCTTCAGCTATTTGTAAAAGGCTGTTCTACTGTGCTCTCACTCACACAGATAAAATTTTGTCTACAGTGTTTGCACAGCAATTCATGAAACTAATAGCACTATACTTGAAGTGCTTTTGTTACCAGCTGACAACAGTCTCTTGTGTGAATAGATCAATGGATTCATCAATAAGACAGTTAGTAGATATATAGCTTTGTTGATTGAGAAAATTAGAATCACTTACGGAAATTGAATACAGCCTGCTTTGCTCATCTCACACAAATCCTGAAGAATGTTACATGTTTTATTCAGCTAGCAATTAATAAAACAAACAAAGTGGGAATTAATTAATTTTTTTGTCAGGGAGTGTAGAGGCTAAGACAAGCTTTAATCCACTGAGGTATTCCAACAAATGTACGTGAATGACGCTCTATTGCACTTCCTTGTTATCAATAGTCCGACACTCAACTTTGCGTTTCAGTAAGTTTCATTAAGTTTCTCAGTTAATTTAAAAAAAATTAACATCAACTAGCAAAGCATTCAGAGTTCAGCATTCAGTGGTCAAAAACTGTTAATCTTTCTGGGCAGAAACCTAACCCGAGTACCAATTATCCCCATGAGATCCAATTCATCATTTGGCTCCAACAGGGGAGCAAAAAAACACCAACCAAAAATATGAAGTAACAAGTGGGTTATGAGAGTTTTCTTATAGGTAGCTATAGTCTACATTGCTGGCACTAACTTTCAACCTGACCCGAATTATCTGCAGGCACGATGTTTGCGAATGTCCCCAGAATTCATAAAGAAGGAACCCCACTCAGACCCATTGTCAGCGGCATCAACTCCGTTACATACAACATTGCCAAGCATGTTGCTGCCATCTTGGCCCCGCTAGTGGGTAACGACCCCTACCATATAGAGAATTCCATGGATTTTGTGGAAAAGGTGAGAGGACTGAGATTGGATACAGATGAGACCATGGTATCCTACGACGTCACCTCCTGTTCACATGTGTCCCCACAACGTAGGCAGTGGAAGCAGTAAGACAACAGCTTTCACAGGACACCACCCTCAGCGACAGGACAAACCTCAACCCCGACCAGATCTGTCAACTTTTGGACCTCTGCCTCAACACCACCTATTTCCAGTACAGAGGGAACTTCTATAGGCAGAAACATGGATGTGCCATGGGCTCTCCGGTATCTCCTATAGTGGCCAATTTGTACATGGAAGAGGTGGAACACAAGGCCCTTACCTCGTTCAACGGAACAACGCCAAGCCACTGGTTCCGGTATGTGGACGACACATGGGTTAAAATGAAAATCCACGAGGTGCAACCTTTCACCGAACACATCAACTCGGTGGACAGCAACATCAAGTTCACCAGAGAGGATGTAAAGGACAACAGTTTGCCCTTTTTGGATTGCGAGGTCAGCATAAAAGATGACAGAAGTCTGTATGTTGGGGTATATAGGAAACCAACACACACGGACCAATACCTGCTTTTTGACTCTTACCACCCACTGGAGCACAAGCTGGGCGTCATTAGGACCCTGCAAGACAGGGCTGATAAGCTACCAACCGGTGCCCAAGACCAGGTGAAAGAACAGCAAGACCTGAAAGGGGCACTGAAAACGTGTGGATATCCTGACTGGACCTTTGTGAAAGCTCACACAAGATCCAGAAAGGAGAACAACCCAGTGAGGGCGGAAGAGAGCAAGCGCAATGGTATAGTGATCCCGTATGTGTCTGGAGTGTCTGAAAAGCTGAGGAGAATCTTCAACAAACACAAGGTTCCTGTGTATTTTAAGCCAGGCAACACCCTCCGACAAAGACTGGTCCACCCAAAAGACCCCACACCACACAGTCAGAAGAGCAATCTGGTGTATGCAGTTAAATGCAACGAGGAATGCTCTGATGTCTACCTAGGGGAAACCAAACAACCACTACACAGGCGCATGGCTCAACACAGAAGAGCCAACACATCAGGACAGGACTCAGCAGTCTTCCTTCACCTCAAGGAAGAGGGTCACTCATTTCAGGACATTGATGTTCAGATCTTGGACAGGGAAGATAAATGGTTTGAAAGAGGAGTGAAAGAGGCTATCCACGTCAAAGTGGAGAAGCCATCTCTGAACGGGGGGGTGGTCTGTGACATCACCTTTCTCCCATTTACAACCATGTCCTTTCAAAACTCCCAAAAAGATTACCTCAGCAGATTGACCCAGGTGATGTGTCTTATGCTAATGACCCTCATTAGCATACAAAGGTGAAACTCACATCTCAACAACCCCCTTCGACACCCCCACCAACTATTGTTGAGGAGCCAGACGGGTGTCAACGACGGTCGTTGGAATGTGCATAGCACTGACCACACCCCACAGGGTTTATAAGCTGGGACATGATCAGCCACCCTCTGAACTGAAGAAGTCTCTTGGATGAGAGACGAAACGTCCTCAAGAACTTTCTTAACGTCCCGTGGATCGACTCAACAGCGTTTGGATAACCATGACCTGGATGACTGAGAACCTAGACAGACGAATGTCCCCATGCACATGAAGACATTGTGGGTTTGTTTCCGGCAAACACACAATGTCATTTCCATGTTTGTATTAAATATGAATCTCCAACTATTTGGAATTTAGGCTCATAGGGCCTACAATTAACTTAAAAAAGAAATTACGACTGTTGCTTATTTTTTTTATAGTTTAAAAAAATCCTGTTATTTTTTTTGACAAATCACACTCTGAATGCAACCTAATTAAAGTCTTATAATAATTTTTTAAACCATTTTGGAGCAATCAATACATTTTAGATTTTATTTCATTTCATTTGCTTGACTACCCTTAAAGCTCTGAGTTGCAGCATTAAATATACAGTCATGACAGCCTTATCAAAATTAGGACATCAACACCTGGAAGCAAAATTGTATTAATTGTGGCAGAATTACAGGTTATGTTTTTAAATTATTTTGTGCACTCCTTTTATTTACATAAGACTGCTTACGTGAGTCCATTTATGGAACTTTTCATCTGGTAATGAGTAGGCCATATCTCACCAAGCATAAGTTAAACCTTGAAACATTCAAAGCACTATTGGTTTCCTTATTATGTGGATGTGAAACCAGATTTATAACTGTGATAATATTCCCCTGCTTTCATGATGTCCATTTTCAGTTTGTCTTCATGGTTTTCACATGTGTGGGAATTCCGTAATGGAAATTTTTACCCTCCCAATCCTTGACTACACTCTAATGGGGTATGAGTATGCTCTTGGTGGCGCCATTAGTATTGAACTGTCTCCCTCAGAGCCAACTAAATGTTGCCTGGTCTACCTCTTTTCCCCCCACCTCTAATGTCACCTCACCTCTTTTCTCTTCTGATCTCCTTGTCATGCTTTCTGTCCCCATCCACCAATACCCTCCCGCCTCTCTCCTTACGCTTTGAGACGATGAATTAGCTCCAGGCTTCAACAGGGATATGTCTGTAATGAAGCCTTTGTGTTTGTACTCTGAGCCGGCACCATTTCAAAATTGAATTGGATGTTCTCTCCTCGCTCTGTTCCTCTTACCTTCCAGCTCCCAACACGGCCCGTGCTTACTCCATTATCTCCCGCATTACTTGTAACAATGCTCCACATTGTGCATCTCAATATGCAGGCGTGTTTTTGAATGCATGCAAGCACTCCTAGGGGCACGTCCAAGTCCCCTCACCTGGTTGCATAATATGCTTCAGAGACACACTTGCGTATACAGTGAACAGTTAACCGCTTTGTGCAATAAGAATGCTTGGGGTTGGTCAGGCATGCACAGTGCCAGTTTCGTTCCATACACATCTCCCTTTGCCACAGCCATGACAATTTTCAGCAATGCTCTATTGTGGCACCTAGTACTCCCCATACACTCAAGCGCGCGTTTTCTAGTTCTCTTTTCTTCCCAGTACTCCCACTATAGTCATTACCTGTCCATCAAACTAGGCTATTGTTGCTGTTGTTGCCCAGTCTGTGTCAAGTCTTCCTGATGTGGCCTCAATCTTTGCTGCTGTCTGGGAAACCATCATTCGAAATCTGTACTCCACAAATTCAACTTGTACATCAGTGAGCCTTTGTTTGTCCCATCACCCCACTCCCCCAACCAACCACACACACACAAACACACACACACACACACACACACACACACACACACACACACACACACACACACACACACACACACACACACACACACACACACCCACATTATGCTATAGTGGTCAACATTAAAAAAAAAAAAAGGGCTTGTTTCTCTGCAGGGATCCCATTTGCTAGAACACAGGGGCAGGCGGGGCTATTTATGGATAACGTTCACACCATGCAATAATGAGGACTTAGAGGTCCATACTGAAGACCACAAGCAACTTTGATTACAGTAGTTACCGCACCAAAAGGCACGCTGGATTACAAGGTGCACTCTTTGTTTTTGAGAAAATTAAAGGCTTTTAGTTGCACCTTAAAGTGTGGAAAATAATGTAGTGATTTCTTTTATACATCAAAATGCAGAAAATATTCTGCATGCAAGCCCTTTACAGGAGCTACAAAATGAGAACTGCAGCCTTGTGGACTGAAAGAGTCAAATTCATAATTCGTTAATTCCAAGTAAGACATGGGTAAATGGAGGATGAGAGGCAAAAAGAGGAAAGTTGAAAAACAAACCAGGAACAGAACATATTGTATTTAAAGTGCTGCTTCTAATAGAGACAAAATAATCAGATTACCCCTATTTGCTTTGTCAGAATATGTCTAACTGCATGTCCAGTGACCCAAAGTAAACCCCGTTGGCATCTATCGTGTTTGACACACACTCTTGCTGCTGTAGGGTTTTGAACTGTGCAGCAGTGTTACCCTGGCGGTGGATAGTAAAATAGTTGGCTCTAGTTATTTGGGTAATTACCCTAGTGATGTCAGCTTTAAATATTAGCAGGTGGCTCTGTGGTGTTAACGGATCACCTAGAGAAGTCTTGTAGTTACGTCTTTGAAAATTAGTCTCAGTGTCTGTTTAATGATTTATCGTAGTTCTTACTCCTGAGCCTTTTAAATTGAAGTCTAGACTTCCTGAAAGTCAGAGATTTTTTTTCCTGATGGTAAGTTGACATTATCTGAAAAGAATGTGATCATCAGCATCTGACTTTATTGAGCAAACGCACCTGAGTCAACATCCTCCTTTTATCTGTGTGTATTTTACAAGGTTGTATTCAGTGCATTATGTATTGATCTTCTCCACCACTGTCTTTAAGCTTTTTACTGGTTTTCAGTAATACATTTTCTGGCACTGAGTGGTTTCAGTTGGCCCCAAAGGCAGCCAGTGTAATATTATTTTATTCCAGGGGTCATGATTTATCCTACTGTAATATCCCCGCTGAGGCAGTCGGAAAGAGGTTGCATTTTGTCTCGCAAGTTCAGGTTGGCTCCTCAAAGAGGTCCTCCTGAATTTTCTAGGCACATTTTTTTTCAGAAAGAGAATGAGCATTAGCCGTGCTTACATAATCCTATCCTTTATACCCCTGCACGCCTCAATCCAGACCCCATCTCCTCTGCCTTCTCCTCTGCCTAACTCACTTCTCCCCGTGGACTTGCAAATACAGTCATGCTCTATCCCCTCTTCACAGCATCTTATGTGTGTCTGTGTCTATATGTGTTTGTGCACACAAAAAGCTGTGTGTCACCTCATATCTTCTCAAACCAATTCATGTTTTTTTGTTGTGAGTCACACAGCGGCACTACATGCCTGCCCATGTTCCTGCTGCTTCTTATTTAAAGCTGAACTAAAGGAAAACTGAATCAATGTTTTCAGAGTAGTGTCAGTTCCATTTTTCATCAGTTATTCTTAGTTACTTCCTCCTGTCCTCCTCAAAGGAGGAAACGGAGCTGCAGAGACAGACTTGATACTGCAAGGCTACAAGCGAGAGGCGTTGGATGAGAGGTCTTTTGTAAGACACTGCTTTTAACCATATTGCCAAGATCAATATGCCACCATGGGAAGTGCACTGAGTGAATTGAGAGGCCAATAATGAGCTCAGCAAGTCTACAAGGTCTTTGAAATTAAACAAATTGCTCACCTGCTTCAGATATTGGTGGGCCTTGACTCTTAGTAATCATATTGCACCATAATGTCAATGGAAATCACTAACCTGGAATGTTGAGATGAATATTCTAACCTCATTTGAATGCTTTCCTCTCTCCTTACATCTCCAACAAGCTTTTGTTTCTGTTTCTTTTTAGTTTTCTGATATTTTTGCAGTGATACAATTCTTCATGGGTTTTAGGTGGAACAGTTATGCAATTGAAATGTCAATTGCATTTACAAACCTGCTAATGCTGTGGTCCCCTCAAAGATTTATAATTTGCCCTCCACTTTAGCACAAAAAGTACTGGGAAAATAAATATATTTGAGGTTATAATTGCAGTTTTTCTTCCAATAATATTTATCACTAATGGTACTTTTATACCAGCTGCAAACATTTATTTTAAAATTAAATATTTTAGTGTCCCATCACATTGAAAACATCTGCCCTCTTTCAATGAAGACATTGCATATCATTCCAAGTATACATTAAAGGTAGTGATGAGTGTCAAAAAACTATTTAGATTCTATGCTTTAATTATTGTTGCATGATAAAACTTCCCCACAATTTCAGTTTTCTTTTTCCTGTTCACCTTAAGCCCTCTGTTAGACAGGGACACACATGGCTTATTTGTAAATGAAAGCTCAGAAAGGTTGGGAACTAACTTAAAATATAGCACAGCCTTCCTAATAAAATGCAAATATCAGGCCCATGGCATGACAAAAGCAAATTGCTTTTTGACAGTACATTTAAGATGGCAATCGGCTGTCATTTACCTCGGCCATTTCGCTCTGAATTGTTACTTCTGTATTGGCGTCTCTCTGTTTCCTGCTCTATCTCACTTTCTTTCTCTTTGTCTGCTGTGTTTCTCATTTAAACTGTTGGATTCTTCAATAATTCATTGGTGGTGAGAAGGTGAAGCACCCCCCCCCCCCACACACATGCGCACACACACATGCGCACACACACACACACACACACACACGCAAACACACACACACACACACACACACACACACACACACACACACACACACACACACACACACACACACACACACACACACACACACACACACACACATACTTACCCACTGCTTCACAAAGCACCCAAATTCACCGAAAACCGAATTACATCAACTTCAACACAATCTTTTTGAATTCCATTTGGTGTTTTTGATATGGTGGTTGAATACATACCAAGGTGTTACAGTGAATGTGACATGCAGCAAAATGTCTCAGCCACTTTTTCTGTTGGACCGATGAAAAAAACCCAAGGTGTCTTGCTTAAAATTGCCCCCTCATTGGCTGCCTTTTCTGCTCTGATGCTTTTTATTTAAATCATTGCTCATTCACAACACAAGATGCCTTCAGTAGCATCCAGTACATATGATACAGCTACTTGCACCAATAGCTGTTAGTGCCCTTTTTCATGTGCAAATGACTGTCGTTGAAAGGACGCTGTGAATAGTCTTGTAGGCTTCTGCCATCTAAAATCATTATTGGACCTAGAGGAAAAAAAAGGTAGAAAAAAAAAAACAAAACAACATTGCATCATAATGTGTTATAAAAGGTCTGTAACCACACTGTGACAGGAGCTCACAAAGGAGGCAAGTAGTGAATGAAGTGGAAATCAAAATGCAGGACCAGAGAATACATTTACCTGCTGGCAGATGACAAACTTGTTCTAACAAGGTCAGCAATTATTATATTGTCACCAAATCAAGCTTTTTCTTTTTTTTAGAAAGAAAAAGCTAACTACAATCATATTGTATATATTTTATATTTTATATAATTGCTTGTGGAGAGAAACTGCAGGATAAAACAGAGATGTCATTTTTATTGTTTATTTTTATTTGTTTCAATGGCTCTCATTCTCCTCATATTTATTAGGCTAACCTCTGTACCGTTTGCAGTAAAATAAAATTCTTTCTTAGATTAACTGGGGTTTGACATTTCACAGTTGTCTCTCCTGCCCATTATGAGGCCAGTGTACAACAGTTGACTGCTGCTCAATGTGTCCTCTTTCCGCCGATAGGATGACAATAGCTATAGAAGGCCCACTGGCTGTACTGACTGGGGTTTATTCCTAAAATAGCCACAGTGCCTTTTGTCAGCCTCAGTTCCTAACATGTCTGTCCTTCCCACCAAGATGTCTGACAGGTAGAAGGAAGAAAAATAGGACAGAATATCTAGTTTTCTGAGAGCATGCATCTGCATATACTCCAGCTGTGATGACTGTGAAGCAAGTTCTCTCTTCATTCTGTCTTCTCGCTCTTAAGCCTTATTTTCGACTTTCTGCTGCTTTCTGACTCTGCCTCACTCTATCGCTTCCTCCTCCCCTCTGTCTCCCTCTCCCTTCTCCCAGATAAGGCTAGCAGAGCTGCAGGCTGCTGGGCTGGTTAATTGGAACGAGAAAGTCTGGAGGCCTGGCCAGTGAGCCATGTGCTTCCTACCAAAACATCTCCAGGCATCAAGACAACCACACGCATGCTGCTGGGTACACACACTAGCATGCAAAAACTTAATCGCCTCTCACCCCCCCCCCCCAAAGCAAATATTTTAAATTTAAAGCATGCAAAGTAACTTAGAGCAGGCAAACAGGTAGGGGTTTGTCCCTCAAGGAAAGAGTTCAGCAAGGGCATGTCTAAGAATCTGAACTTACTGTAAACATTCTTAACATTCCCACTGCTGCCTTTGATAGAAATCGATCTCATACATAAAAGGATACTATACACAAGTAAACATGTAGTATAGACAATTTGTCATGCGGGTAAGTGCAGCCATTTTCACAGTCAATTTACAGACTGATATTTATCAAAACTGTTGTTGATTTCAGATCGACGTAGTTTGACCTGAGTTGGAAAACGCAATTCATTCTGCTGGGCATGCCTGCAGGTTGGATACTTTTGGATTTCCACTTCTGCACTTTGACTATCGCGGTGCTTGTTTTCTGTGAGGTTTCTATGAGCTTAGAAGCAGGCAGAACCAGAACAGGATGTTGATGAATTACTGATAAACCAGGAGAGGGAGTGTGTGGAGGCAGAGCCGTGAGGGAAATGGAAGGCATTATGAGGAGGTTAGTGTTGGATAGGGAGGCAAAAGGAGGATGGAAGGGCAATCCAAAGAGGTATTTAGTGCTTGGATGAGTGGGCTTCCATATGCTTCAGTTACGCTATGTATGCAAAGACTGTCAATCTTTCTCTCTGTCTCACAACTTGATTGGTCTATTATGCTGCAGTATGACGGGGCTGGCTGATGGCGTGCAGATCTAAAGCCGACACTGTGTGGAGGATGATGTGTGTGTCACAGCATGTGTTGCTTCAAGATTGTGGGATGTCGCTGATGTCTTCTCTTCGTTTTATTTTTTTATTTTTTATATCTCTCAGCTAAGTCTGCCGTCGCCCCCTCACCTCCACTCCTTCTCTTTGTCAGCCATTTTGTTAGCTTGATTCAGATGGAATAATGAGATGTCTGCCACTGTTGTCACAAGTCTGTGAACGTATGAGTTTCTGTGTGCCTTGATCTGTCCATTCCTGTCATCTTTGTGACCTGTTGATGTGATGTGAGAAGCTGTCTGTGAGCACTGTCATTAATAGTGACTATCGTGTCTGTAATCACTCTCAAATGGCCAATAGTTATCAGCCAACTCAATTAAGAGTAAATTTGTGTGAATTTCTGTAGAAAAAGGCAATACCGTATAACTATAATCACTAAAGTATAGTTTGTACCCATCTCTTAGTAATCCTTTATGGATCTGTTTTAGCAAACTCAACATATATGACTGCTGTCTCAGAGCAAATTTATTTTCTTTCTCAAGGTGTCACGCAGAAAGAACAACAAGGAGTCCTACCAAAGTCATTTTAATCTGGCTGTTACAGATTTAACAGCAGGGCTACAGCCCTTGATCTGTTTCATTAGCATCGCCTCATCTGAGCTAAATGCAGTTAGCACTAACAGCACAACTAGTCACTAGCGGCTTACAACTGACGAGGTTGATCAAAGGCTGCAGCCTGATGTGGAATAAAGGCCTGCTCACCTCTGTTAACTCATGTGGCTCACGCGACTCAAAGGTTGCTTTGCACTTTACATACTGATGAGTCCTTTTTTTTTTTTCACCCAGATTTAAGTCCTGAGTCTTGTTATGTGTCTCTGTACTAGCACTGCCGCCTACTTGATTCCTAGTGATGTCACACAGGAATGCATAATAACTGCACTAAACAATGACATAAAAATATAGAAAACAAACTATTCTTTAGTTTGATTTCTATAAACTAAAGAATACACCACAATGTGATGTTTTATCACATCTACTTGGTGGCACAAGCTATCAACCAAAACAGCATTCCTGATTCAGTAAATATCACGACTATTAGCCTATATATTCATTATATATTTCATTAACATAATTGATTTTTTTTGCTAATTAATATGACGTCAAGCCTGAATGACTTTACCCCTCACACTCTGGTGATTAATGAAGGGAAAAAACAGAATGGCTTTGTGTATTCAATGTTTACTACTGCTATTGGCAAAAAACACACACAATTGTTTAATTTACAGCTCCCTTGGAAAATCTTGCCTCGGAAACACGACATCCATTTATCTCTCCTCTCCATCCGTGGCACCAGCCGTCTCTTTCCATGTTTCCATCATGTGTTTTTTTAATCCTCGTTCTTTTATCTTGACCAGGCATATTAAAAGTGGCTCAGTGTGTCGCTCTGGTTAATTAGAGCACAGCAGCGGCAGCAGCAGCTTCATGCTGGTGGATGGGATGCCACTGAGCTTCTCACAGGCCGAGATTGATGACTCCTGCCTGACCGTGATTCTGTTTGCCTTGTGTGTGTTTGCATGTGTGTGTGTAATGCAAGTGCAGGTGTATTTCTGCACAGGACAGTATTTGTGAAGTGTCAGAGCCACACCACCTGTATCTCTACACTATATTATCATATAGATATTTCCTGTGCGTCAAATGCGTTCAGCATCATATTTACACTTCTAGATATGTGACGAAAAAAACAGCTTTGCATAGCACCGACCACTGGGCAGCGCAGGAGTCACGCCACACTTATCCTGTTGGTCTGTGAGCTGAATGCTTCCGCTAAAAGGAAAATGAAATCCTGGGAGAATATCACAGTAGGTGTTGTCTGGACTGAGCTCTTGAGCTCTGCAAGAGACATATTGAATTATAAAAAACATGCTCATGTCTGCTCACACCACCAAAACCCACTCATAGGATCCCTGTGCCCCAACACCCAACTAATCTCAGTAATAAAAGGTTTATTCTTGAAATTATATCATACACTATAAAAGTTCGTATGTCTAATTTGAATCTTTGTATTTGTGTTAATAATGTTAGCATTTTTTCCAGCATGCGACCCGTATGGAGCATTAAAAAGCTAACAATAGCTTATGAGAAGCACTGCACGTGAAAAATTGTTTATACTTTTCAAAATGTGTTGTTGTTTTTTTTTATTCCAGCCAGAGCATACGGTGTAGAGAAAGCCAGTCAAATAAAAGTTGCCAGTTAGATAACATCTTTGCTTCAAGTGAGAGAAAAACGGGACAGCAGTGTGAATGTGGCCAAAGACTCTCAAACAGATGGACTGCAGTTTTATGTCAAGACTAAGCAAACATGTTCCATGCGATGATGTGAGAGAAGTGGGTCCATGGTGGGTCACATGAACGTGCCACTATCCTGAGGGCGCCAGAGCGTGGCTTTCACTGGAAGCCGGGTCAGAGTGTAAGATGGTGGCAGCAGATTGCTCTTTCAATCAAATTCCTTAGCTCCACTGCTGCTCAGCCGACCACTGTAAGCCTCGGAGCTGTTGCTTTCCTTGAGCAAAGAGCTGACACCAATGGATAGCAAATGTAAAAAGAAAACAACATTATTTTGTCTTTGGATTGAAACTACAAATCGGATCTACAGTACAGTCAAAACAGCACTGTTGCCAAATGCTGTAGAGGTAACAGTGTAACTAGAAAAAAATATAATCCCAAATGCAGGCATAAATATAGACTCATATAAGCTCAAGGATGTGCTGTAGACACAGACGCTGCATTCACACACAAGGACAGTTGCTTAGGGCAACTAAAATCAATCAAATCTGCACACACACACACACACACACACACACACACACACACACACACACACACACACACACACACACACACACACACACACACACACACACACACAGACAAACACACGCACACACAAACCCAAAGTACATCCCGCAGACTCTAATCATCTCTCGAGGCTTGTTATGCTTTGTCATTGTCCTTGGAATTTAATAGTGCCATCAGAAGGACCAACCAATACCTCATTAGAACTGGCAAAAAAAACCCATGATGGACACAAGCAAACTCAACTTGTTAAACCTTCATTAACACAGAAATACAAGACGAGCCAAAAACACTGCCTCTGTCTGCGGTGTTAGAGTCCCCGACCTGCCAGAACTCAATGAATATTCAGTTTGGTTGGGGGATATTCCAAATCTATTTACCCATAAGGGACAGTTATTTGATTACAACCTTCCTTGATTTAACAAGCATGAGCACTCACATGATTCAAACACTGCATTTATTTTGCTCCCATGGTTTATGTGTTATTTTCTTGCTCTTGTGAATTGTCTATCTATCTATCTATCTATCTATCTATCTATCTATCTATCTATCTATCTATCTATCTATCTATCTATCTATCTATCTATCTATCTATCTATCTATCTATCTATCTATCTATCTATCTATCTATCTATCTATCTATCCATCCATCCATCCATCCATCCATCCATCCATCCATCCATCCATCCATCCATCCATCCATCCATCCATCCATCCATCCATCCATCCATCCATCCATCTATACATTTATGCACACATGTGTAACAAGACATAAGTATGTGCACACATTCAGACTGAGCTCTGTCATCAAACGAACAAAATAGACCAGCCTCAATTTTATCATTCCTTGGGGCACGTTGTTCGAGCCTTCACTCATTTCGTCTGACAGCATCTCACATTTAAATGGTCACAGTCTCACAAATACAGTCTGACTGTTTGGGTTGGTCAGATCTACTATCAGATCTACCGTCTGTGTGCGACAAACCTGGAGCGATCATCTGCAGTTAAACATGAGTAATAAGACCACTGAATGACTATGAAATGTGGTTATCTAGGAAGTTAGTTTTTTTAGAGGAAAATCCATTTAAGTCACAACAACAGTAAGACAGTGACACATGTCCACGTTCCAGTGATTAAAATGTTTGTAGCTTTTTTAATCCATTTCCCAGTGTAGATTTTCATGCATGTAAAGAGTAAAGCCACACAATGATTTAAAAATGTCAATTTGTTTGTTACTTTATGGGAGGACACAGTGCCCATTTCCAACTTACAACACTTAAATTCTATGCATTTTGTTTACTCTGCAACCAATTTTAAAAGTCCATACTCACAGATGCAGTCTGAAGACATTAATATTTCTT
Organism: Antennarius maculatus; assembly: GCA_013358685.1. Taxonomy (NCBI): domain Eukaryota; kingdom Metazoa; phylum Chordata; class Actinopteri; order Lophiiformes; family Antennariidae; genus Antennarius; species Antennarius maculatus. The sequence continues at coordinate 5,802,824 of CM023628.1, forward strand.
GCTTGCAAGCTCTTATCTTGTATGTCTCCCTTCCTTCTGTTTATCACTTTTTTTAAAATCTGTTCCCACATCTTTTCATTAGCATAAGGTCTTGCACCTTTAAGATTATGATTATGCAACATTCCTCTCTTCTATCTGCTTTATCTTGAACTACCTCACCTTCCTGTATGCCAGTGATTCTCATAGTGGGACGACTCCCTAACATGGCATTTCACATAGTCACCTCAGGGAACACACACAGTGAAATTACCATTTGCTTTTTCATTGGTTTACTAGAATAAAGTGTAATTGCACATCCACTACAGTGGGCGGCAGCAGTGCTTTCAAGTACATGTTTAATTTGCCATTATCTGGAATTATTAGTGTGAATGCAGGGAGTATTAGTACATCTACCCACACAAACACACACAAACACACACGCACCACCACCGCAGCCTAAGTGAGTGTGTGAGGGAGGGTGGGGGTGGAGGGTGTAAAATGTTTTCTTCTTTCATGAGGATCTTAACAGAAAACAATTGAGAAGAACTGCATTGTCACTTTGAACTCAGGCAGGATAGCATTAGGGAGCATCAGCCCTGGTAATGGTGAACCTAATTGTTAACTGTGATGGAAATTATACTTCATTCAAGAACTGATGGCCAGGGGTAAGGCAAGCCTCAGGGTTAAGACCAGCTATTCAGACAGCTATTGATGCTGCAGAAGTCCATTCTGAATCATATTTGATGTAACAATGTGTGTATTTGAATATGCATATGTGTGAATGTGAATCAAGTCCAGATAAAATTTTTTTTAAAAAAGTTAACAGTTGAAGAATCAGTTGATTCTTTTTCTGCTTCCTGATTTTCATTGACCTGAATGAATCAGAACCTGCGCTGCATATATGAAGGTGACATGCATGAAAGTGGCACTCAAAGGGAGGGAGATATATACATACATATAGTACATGCATCTTCAGTACCTACCCACTTCGTCCCCTGTCGCTAGACTTTCCGGAACCTATCCCAGCGGACTTGGGGTGTGAGGCAGGGTACACTGCGAGTTTTACATGTAATTTACAGTTTGTTTTTATTGTCTCTTTATTCTAGATCCCCTCCAGCCACCATTATGATGGGACCCATGCCAATATAAATCTTTGTGGTCTGCAAGTTTCGGGAGAAGAATGAGTCCACTCTGACACCATGGTCACACCATATAATCCAGAAGACGTCGGCGAGCTCTGATACCACTTTTCACTACAACTCCTTCAATATTTTTCCCATTTTGTTCTGCACATCCCTTAAAGATAACTCCTAGAATATAACTCTCCCCTGAAGCTTTTGGCGGTAGCTCAAATTTCCTGGAAATTGCATTGAGGTCTGAATTCTGGAGACGAAGATTCTATTTTTGGTCCAGGATAGACCAACAGGCTTTTGAAGAAACGGCTGTGTTGAAATTATCATTTTACCCCCTCCTCTTTCACTCACTTGCTATTCCTCATTCCTTTCCTCTCAAGTCCCAGAGGCACCAACTGATGGAGAGACGGAGGAGAGAGTCAGAATAAGGACAAGAATTAGAGCATCAGAGAGAACAGGAAAATACTGCTGATTTGTCTAGAAAATTAGATTTGGGCCCCTGTGACGAATATTTTACTCAGTGATTTTCATATTTCTGTTAAATGATATATGGTTACTGTGGTTTAAATTTTCACTCAACATTATAAAGGTAGGCTCTACTTTTGGGTTCATTAGACTTATCTTACATCAAGTACAGAACATTAAGTTGGGAACTTTGAGCATGACAAGGGGGTTAAGATTCCAGTGTTGGCCCCTATGGGCTCTTGCCCTGTTCAGCCTGCTCACTACAGTGAAGATGCTGGAATTTGGTGGAGCGCCTGGCCAGTGGGCACGCTACAGGCGCTGGGAAGGTGGCTCAGTGGGCGAGCTGAGTTTCAGTCTCAAGACAAACATCAGCAAAGCCTTAGTACTCTACCTAGACGATGGTGGCAACTGTGACTTTTTGGAGCTGCTTATCGCTGGTGGACGCCTCCAGCTGCGCTTTGCAATCCACTGTGCTGAGCCGGCCACTTTGCACATGGAGACACGTGTAAATGACGATCGCTGGCACATGGTCTTGCTCACTCGCAACTTCCGCGAGACCCTCCTGATGGTTGATGGTGAAACAAAAGTGGCTGAGGTCAAATCCAAGAGGAAGGAGATGGCAGTCGTCAGCGACCTGTTTGTGGGTGGGATCCCACCTGACGTGCGCCTCTCTGCTCTGACATCTAGCACAGTGAAATACGAACCCCCCTTCCAGGGTTTGATTTCCAATCTGAAGGTGGGGGAGATGCCTCCTACTTTATTAAACAGCCAAGGCATTCAGAGTGACCTGGAGTACCTCTGCACCAAACAGAACCCGTGCTTCAATGGAGGGTTTTGTTCTATTCAGTATGGAGAGGTTCACTGTGACTGCACCCACACCCGGTTCAAAGGGAAGTACTGCAAGGAAGGTAAGAAGAATCATGTTGCATCAGCTCTAACTCAATTTCAATGTGGTGTTCTAGTGCTGTGGTAAAGTTCTATGCAAATATTTTTGACCCCAAGAAATCTCTTAGATGTTGGAGATTTGGCCTCATTGGATATTTGGTTGTCTTGTAGCAATTCACTCCTGAGGGATTTATTTTATGTGAGGTTTTACAAAGTAGCATGAGTTCATTTATGAATGCATTACAATAAAATAGTCCCCTTTTGACATTTTCAAGACTTTGCAGACTTTTGCAGAGAATCACTAGTTATATGTCTTTGGTGTAAAGTAGTATTGCTCTATTGTCTAGTGGGTTTAATATTTGAGGTGTAGGACCCAGAAAGCAAATAAGAGTCTTTTTCCATCAAACCAATTTTTTAAGACATCACCTACTGGAAAGTTTGTGTTGAAACTTGACTAAGAAATTGCGACTTTGAATCTATCATCATTGTTGCTTTCTTTTTTACTGTCTTTCTCTATTTGTCTTTCTTCATTTATTCCATTCATCATCCGTCCATCCATCCATCCATCCATCCATCCATCCATCCATCCATCCATCCATCCATCAATCCATCCATCCATTGTCCGTGGCATACATCCTCATCTTCCTCTGTTTGCTCTTGTGTTGCGCTCCTGTGCTGTCAGCTCATGTCAAACTCTGTTCAGCTTTACACCTCTGGTGCCCTCCTTCACTGACACATCCCATTTCCATATCAGTATTTTTTTTTTTCTGTTTTCACATCTGGTCCCTCCATTTCTCTTCATCTCCCTCTACCTCTCCCCCGATTTCACTCCTTACTCCATTTATCTCTCCTGCACTTTAAGCCACTGTCAGCACTTACCACTCCTGCCACACCTATCACCCTCCTCTCTTTCTTTCAAACTGTCATCTTTGCACCCTGCTTGTAAATTATCTCATTCTCTATGCCACCACCAGAAACTTTCTAATTTGCATTGGTGGAAAGCCCTTCATCCTACATTATCACCGGTTTTTGATGCAAAATGTGAACTACTAATATTGTGTCACACCCTGCATCATTATCAGTCGGTTCAGTAATGCCTTTGTTGTCCTGAGTGATGAAATTATATTTGATTACTGAATCTTCCAAAGGTGGATAACGACTTCTGCAGCAGTTAAATGGCAAATGTCTCTGTCTCTGACAGTTGAGTTTGATTACAATGAAAATAAAACAGCACAAGCGAAAGAATTCTGTAACAAAATTGCATATAGTAAATCAAATTGCATTTAATTTTGAATAATAAGAAAATGAACATCAGCATCAATGTTGATTAATGTAGAATAATGAGAGCGGTTTCAGAAGCTCTCCCATTGTTAGCTTGCTCCCTAAACAAGCAAAAAAAAGCAAAGTCCTTCATAGAAACCCAAAAGCAAAACAGAGTTTGTAGCCATGCACTTTAGGAACATCTTTCTATTTTTTGTCGTTTCTCTTGTACTTCTCTGTTCCTTTCACTCTTCAAGCCTTCTGTTTTCTCTCTTTCTCTCTCTGTCACTCTGGTGCGCTGTGTCAGATTGTTGTGTTGTGGTCGCTGGTAGCAGACACCACCTTCTGTCTCTTGGCTAAATTGAGAGCAGAATACCAATGCAGTGCTACAGTGACTGCAGGAAACATTTGTCCTTTTGAAATGGAGAGAGAGAGAGAGAGAGAGAGAGAGAGAGAGAGAGAGAGGAGGGGATTGAGATGGTGGAAAGGAGATAATCAGAGTGGGGTGATCAATGGAAAAAATGTAGAGAACAGAATGAAAGAAGATGACATGAAGACTGTGTGTATTTTTTCCAGAGATGTTCTTTGGTTTGAAGGCTGTTAATTGGGTCATTATGACTGAGTTTCATAGCTGTGGTGTATTTATTCCTTTTAACATGTGGGTGGGAATGTAAATGTCTCATGTCTCTCTCTTCCTTTTAGTCCGTTTTAAGATGCTTTAGATGTCTGTACAAACAAATCAATGTCTTGCTGTGTTATCTCTGTGGTGAAGGGGCCATGTCAGAGGAAAGCTTATTTTTGAAAGACTGCTGCCTGCACGCATCAGAGAGGAAGAGCGCATCATTTCATGGGAGTATTTTTAATGATGAGATGTGACACTTGAAATGTCTTTATGTGTCTTTGAGATAATTTATGATATGCTTCTTGGTCATGCTGACTCTTCTGTACAAAAATATCCAGTTGGCAGAGGCCTCTAAAACTGTGACAATATGTAATGCATCAGGGTACATTGTTTTGTTTGTATTGTATATAAAATACTATTATTATGGTTTCTAACTTTTAGATCTATTCAATTGTTGGTGAAATTAAAGGATAGATTTGCCAAAAATGCAAAAAAAGTTTATCATATTCATTGCACAGACCTGTACGAATCATATTTAGGTGTTTTCTGTCACCACCCCAATGCCATGGAGGCAGGATTGGGTCGCACAAAATCAGTTTTCCCTCCAAAATTTGGCAAACCAAAGCACTTCTCACTCAGTGAGTAGGGCAGTCTGTGTGGTATATTTGTGGTATATTTATGAACCCCCCCCTCTCCCCTCTGCTGCCGCAATCACGCAAATTTTCCCACTGTGGGACTAATAAAGGTCTACTTTATCTTATCTTATCTTATCTTATCTTATCTTATCTTATCTTATCTTATCTTATCTTATCTTATCTTATCTGTATCTGTAAGGAGTACCATTTTTTTGTAAAATAGTACTCCCTTTAAGTACGGTTTTATTTTGAGTTACATGCTCTTAGATTTATCCTAGTTGATCCTCTTTTACCTAAAATGTTCTAAAATGCTCTCAAATGTCCAGGAACATTATTCCTGTCATCCTGTATAACTCTCAAACAACCCTGACCTATCTTTAATAATTGTCCTGTGGATAACCTACAGTTAAAATACAGTATTATTTTCAAGCCAAATTTCAAATGCTCATGGACAGACATGGTGGAATTTACTCTAAAACCAACGCTACCACTATGTTGCACCAGAGGTAAGACAGAAAACCCCTTCATGAACTTAAACTGACATTTAAATGACTTCAGATCTACTGATGCGATAAAAAGGCTACAAGGGTGATGCATTAACATGAGAAATGTAATGATGCAAATTTCAAACTATAAAATGTGGTCGACGAACTTTGAGACAAGCACTAGGAAAATGAGTTTCAGGTCAAATGCACATGGAATTAGTTTTCCAGAATATTTAAGATATAGCAATTATGTTAATTAATGAATGGAGTCATTGTAATTAATATTTTTTTGCAAATATTTGTCTGACATTAATCCACCTTTTTAGATATGCATGGTTGCATTAGCAGAACTATAATCGAGCATGTGGGTGGAAAATAGCACTGGGATAAAAATCAGAAAAACAATAGCTAATGGAGCTTTAAAAACAATTAAAAACAAAAGGTATGCTTATGGAGACCAGAGAAATCAACAATATTGCACAAGTAAAAAATATCTCCTTCAAATCGTGACATAGATGGGGCTCAAAGAGTCAATTTCTTTTTTGTTGGAGGTAAATATAATTAAATCTTCTGAATGTTTTTAGAAACAGTTTTCCAGCAAAATCTCATTAACATAATCCCAATGATAAAACAGGACTAAAAAGACACTTTGAGTCACAGTCACACATTAAGAGTCAAAAATAAAATGAATGGTTGACAGTTATAAAAGCCTCTAAATTAGAAGTGACAGACTCTTGTCCCAAAATGTATGCGTCCAAAGTCATAGTGGAGTATTAAAAATATATTTTCATGCAAATTAATTTACAATGAGCGATGTTGATTGTTACCTTAAATTAAGTTTAACTGGAAAAGCACAACATTAAATCTGTTTTCATGGCAACTATAGAAACCATTAGATGTCAACAGCCACACTTTGGCAGCTGGGGTTACAATTTGGTCAGATAATTAAAATGGATGCTGTTAGCAACCTTTATTAACTATAATGGTCAAATAATGAGCCCCCAAACTTTGACATTTATGAAATTTCTATCTAGAATAGAAGGAGGGGCTTACCTTTAAGATGTTATTCTTTTTTAATTGTTCATTTGTTTTTAATTTTGTTGCATTTTGTATGAGAAGTGTTCTATACCTGAAGCTGATTTTATTCGACGCATAGTTTATTTTTTAATTCACAACGCTTTGTGGAATCTGCATTTCCTGTTGCATTCAACTGAGTTCCAGTGATTTCACACAGCACCTTTCAGCCATGACTGACTCTGATGGCTTTTAGCATTTTTGTTCCATTACTGTAATATTGTTCAGGCGAAGTGGAAAGTTATTCAGGTAGGAAGAAGGTGAGCAATTACAATCTGTTTTGTTGTTTTTTTTCTAATAAAATTCAGATTTCATTTTGAACACAATTTGAATCCCGACAGAAATGCAAACATTTCATTTGAAAAAAAAAAAAAATGGACTTGCTGATTGTATGCATGCATGTCGACCTTCCATTCTAATATAAAATGTTCCCATTGGCTTGCATTTTGCAGTAGCTATGTGTAGGCCTCATTCCATTAGGGGTTGTAATTAGAGCTGCTATGTGCCTCTGTAGGCCATTGTTTTTATAATTACTACTGACCCCAACATTGTTCTGTGTTTGACCCAGAACAGCAGCGTCTGGGAAAGGCAGTAATGAGCTCTCCAGTCAGATTAATTAAAGGTTATATTAATTTGTGGAAATGACTGCTCTGATATTAATGCATTTATTCACAAAACAAACTATTATATCAGTTTACATTTAGATTAGGATTTCAGATTATTTAAAAGCTGTTTGTCATTTTTTAAATAGCCCTTAGCTCTATGGCGCACTGGTGTCACGCCCATAGTTTGCCCCGCCTCACGCCCTAAGACAGCTGGGATAGGCCCCAGCTCCCTGTGACCCGCTACAGCAGAAAAAGTGGTTCGGAAGATGAATAAATGAATGAAATTGCCGCACAGCGCTGACTTAACACACGGAAGCAGGTGTAAATGCTGAACTGTAGTGGGTGACTGCACTGTAGTGGGTCACTGCAACTGAATATATGGGATGTAAATATGGAAATATGGGTTAGTTAGTTATTTTTCTTGGAAGAAATCAGATTTGTAAATCTAACCTGAAAACAAACAGAAAACCAGCATAAAACAATCCAGTTGAGGGTTTTCACCTCTGTGGCTATTTTACCTTATCAGTTTACAAATGCACTGAACAGTGACTAATTACTTTCAGGCTGATTTTTGAAGGTCAGATGCTGGGGCAATCCATTTTGATTGAGATTTATGGAGCCACACAAGGTTGAAAAATCTGTGTCTCTCTCTCCCCCTAATTAGACATTTCAAACCAGTCTCACCTCTGACCATCCCGAGCTTTTACTTATGGAGATCCACAATGCGGAAATTAAACTAGACATTCAAACTTGGTTCAGTTGAGAGAAATGTTTCTTGAAGTTGTGCAGAAATGGAAGAGAAAAATACATGTATGATTTAACATTCCTTGATTTAAAAAAACAAAACAAAACAGCACAGCGACTGAATGAATGAGACCCGTCACCTTTCTGGTGATGGCTCCATCGAAATCCTGTCCTTTGTAGTCCAGCCTTGAGCTGCAGTGATTGTTTGTACAATCTGTGAAGGGAATCCAGAATGAGATGGTTAGCTGTCAAATATGTCCATCTGTATTCTTTCCTCTTCAACTTAACATTTCTCCACCACAAAAATAAAATGATAAATCCCATTGCCAAAACCAAAGTTGAAGTATAAGTGTGATTAATTTGAACACTGATAAGCACAATCAAAATTAAAATTTGATAGCAATTCTAATGGACTGTGAGTTTTGTAACCATCTCCAAATTAGAAGCAGTCATGCTACTACTACTACTACTACTACTACTACTGCTGCTACTACAGGCAATAAGATGAATAATAATGATACAACTTGGATACAAGCTACAGAATACCAAGTCACATCCCATGTCTATATGTACACATACACTAGTAAAGATCCTTTTTGGCAAAAAAGTAAACAAAATTCAGGTGGAATTACATATGAGGTGGAAAAGTGTATCACGCATCTATAATGGTAATCATGTACCATAATGTACTTTAAGTAATGATTATTGCTTATACAGTATTATAGCATCATGTAAAATGAACATAATCATATACATTTGGAAAATGTATGGTCTAAATTTGATAGTATATGGATTTCGCTTTTCAGAAATTTGCCACATTATACCACATTAGTTGCACATGTTGCAGTTTATAACCTGTTTATTAAGTCTTAAATAGAATCCAGCTGATTCTGGTTGAATTTTGTAGAAGTTAGCCTTCAATTGAAAACCTATAGTTTCCTACCAACCAATGTTACGTGGACGACTATTCATGTGTTAAAAAAACAAAACAACAATTATATGGGGCCTTATCACTGAAAATTGGATGTTATCTATGCATATTTGCTGCCTGTTCTCTGGCAGTGGAATAAACATTGTTTCCTGTACATCACAACGTACAAGAAAAAAAAAAAGGTTGATGCAGCAGTCCTTTTTCATTTGGCAGCACCTCATAAAGCGATCAAAAACAGCTGCGTACTCCTTTGCCGCTTACTACTCCAATCCACTTACATCATCACTTTTTATCATATGTGTCAGAATAAAGCAGAAACCCAGGTCCCTGAGGAGCTCTGCTGTTAAGTGTGCTGCACCCTGCCTACCAGGAAGGCGGTCCCCCACCCTCGCCCCTTTTGAGAATGATTCTCTGACCTCGGGCAAACCTCTGTGTTAGCAGCAGAGTGAGACAGAGCTGCGTTCAAGAAGTCAAGGCGTCACCCTCAAGGATAGGCTATGTCCTCTTCATAGCCTGTAACAATGTTTTTACCACTCCTGCCAGGTACAGATGGTTTTCTTCTTGACAGGCCAGAGTCATCTGGGTTTATCAGCTCTTATTATAGATGAACAATCGTGCAACAGCTGCTTGAACAGTAGAACAGTCATGAACTTAGCATTCATGGTACAACAATCGACCACAGCTAATGTTTTCATATTTTCTCATATTGAAGTAGAAAAGGTAAGTCATTGCAAATGTTATGTTTGAAATAGATAGCTATTTAGCACAGCAGCATTACACATATAAGTTTGACCAAGCATTTATAAAATTACAATGCCTGTATCAAAACACCTAACGTTTCTGTGCTTGACCCAATGTCAACATCTTGTGTTGTTGACACATGCTTTCCTACAAACCCTGTTTCTTCCAATTGAATTAAGATTTATCATATTTACAAATGATGCTGAAATGTTGCTGAATGTATTTTCTCTCATTCATTGCCACTTGGGACCTTTGAAGGTCTAAGCCCCATTTGTACTGAAACAACACCAGCTCTTTGTTTTTGTGTGTGAACACAACATTCCTTCGGGAAGTAAAGCATTTGGGAATATTTTACCAGCTAATCTACCCTGATGGCACACAAGGCAGAATGTGGGTGTGATCTAATGTTTGGATGCAATATATAACTGTCCTAAAACGTCGAGTGAACCAGTGTATAGTGAAATTGTGGCAGAATGGGGCGAGGCACAAAACAGAGGACATCGAAGACAGTCTATACATCATGGTGATAATTACACTCTCTCCTCCACACTGGCAACCGCAGTGGGAGGAGGTGAAGTGAGCTAGGGCTGGGTGTGTTTGGAAAGGGGGCAGCGCTCAGTCTCATAATTGAACTCCTAATTAACTTACCGTATACATAAATAAGTATAGTGCTAATGAGAAGGCTGCTGCCTGTACGGCTCGCTGAGGAGATCTATAGAAAACATTAACGGCAATGCATCTCCAAAACATGTCTTTTTTCTTTTTTTTTGCTTTGACCAATGCTACACTGATAATCCTAATGAAGCTGTCTGTTCTGTCAGACTTCATGAGCTGGCTGAGATTTTGCTGGTGTTTATCAAAGCCTCTGTGCTCCAGCTCCTCCGCGGCTGATGTGTGCTGATGGGACTCAGTGTTTGCATAGCAGCTGTCGTTATTTCTCTATCATTATGGTCAGCCTTTTCTCTCCCTTCCTCCAGTTATGAGCTAAGCAGTTCACAGTTGTAGTTTGAGCTGCTTGGGATAAACTCTGACCACAGATGAGAAGACTTCGGGAATGATTTCGCAAAGGTTCTTGCTAAAAGTTTACATATTTTCCCATCAAATCACAACAGAAATAAGAGATATTACTTTATTGCGTTATAAATTTTACCAGTGGGCAGTAAAATATTGGAAGGGATGAAAACAACATGGCAATTATATTTTTAATCTAGCTTTTTAATTAACATATTTTATTGATTTTATACAGTAATAAGTTTAACTGAGAAAGCAAGAGAGATAACTATGCAAATCTTGAAAAACAATATTCATTCAGCAACCAGTGTTATGCTCAACAAGTACTGTACACAAAGGCTAGTAAAGCAATTATTGCATGCTCTTAATTGGTGTTCATATATCTTTCAAGCATCTTTGTTAATTGTATACAATTATTTGGTTACTAGTAATAAACCCACAAACCTCTTAACAGAAAAAAAATGAAATGTATTTAGTCTTCTATAAAAAGTACAAATACACCCAGTGGTAAGAAGTATAAATAACCTTATGAAAATGCATATTTGTAAATATTATTGTTAAATGCATTTAACACAGTGGTTCTTAACCTTGTTGGAGGTACCGAACCCTGCCGGTTTCATATGCTCACTCACCGAACCCTTTAGTAAAAAAAAAAAAACAATAATTAAAAAAAAAAAAAAAGATAGAAGTACAGTATATGTTTTACTGGTATGTTTGATGAATTGTGCATTAATGTCACCTTTTCAAAGAACAAAACCAAGACAGTACATGAACTCACATGAAATGACCTACCTGCAAATCAGTGTGACTTCTGCTGTTGTTATTGAGAGACCAGTTCAAATGTGCGTGGCTTCACCTTGGCAAGTGCTACTCTTATGTCATTTTCACAGCAAAGTCTGTTTCTGTTGTTTTCCATGCAGCTTAAGGAAGTGTTCCTTTATTTTTGCCAGTGCGAGACTAGAGTTGCTGAATTTAACATTGCAATCCCCTGTAGCAAAGGTAGGCTAATCAATGCAGTGTGATCACCTGCAGCCAGTGATAGCTAAGGGGGGCGTGTCATCACGAATTGACACGATGTGTCAAACGTACACAGTGATTCGTGTATGTTCAGCAAAAACACCCGACACATCGTGTCAGGTGTTTTGTCTTGACCTCTGTCTCCGCCGAACCCCTGAGACCGACTCACCAAACCCCTGGGGTTCGATCGAACCCGGGTTAAGAACCACTGATTTAACAGATATCACCTTCTCTGTGAATGTGTGAAAACTTAGTTATCCAGCTCACAGTAAATCTCTGTAGTAACTTTAAGACAACTGGACTTGTAGGAAATGCTTGAAGGTGTTTTGTCTCATCCAAGAGGCTTCTTCAGTTCTGTTCTCTGATCTTTTTCACTCAGCCTTTACCCCTCCCCTCCCCCCCTGCACACTATTTCTTTTATTTCCCACTCTCCTGTGTGTAGTCATTTCTTTTTGCTTTGCTGAACAATTTCAAGTTGAAATGACATGCTTCTGATATTCAATTCTTCCATTTAGAAATTCCTAGCTTCCCCAAACAGATAGCAAACCAAAACAATCTATTATTTAGGCACAGTTGCCCAATATCCCCCAGCCCCTCTTACTCTGACTCTAACCATCTCACTGTCATGATTTCTCACTAGCAGAAGGAAATAGAAAAATGAAGATCTGGTAACAACTGCTCACAGAGAGAGAGAGAGACTTCCTTTAATACCTAATCCCTTAATTCCTGTTTTTATTTTGGCATCATATAACGACTTTCATGCAGATCACTTCTCTTTATGTGAGTAAAGCATTCATGCATGGTGTTAGGATATTTTTCTCGACTCAGAAAAGATGCTGAGCTTTATCCCTGAGCACCACATCTTGGTTGACTTTCAGGATTCACTGGGTTGCACTGGGTTGGTAGTGTTGGATGTAAATGGACTACGTGTGATCACGTAAATGGTGTCTAAGGATGGAATCACTCTGATGTTTCCAGACTAGCACCTCTTTCTTGCTGCTCTCAGGTGAGACTTTACTGGCCTAAAGGTCCCTGTCAGTGTGATCGCCTGTCACATTCAATTAAAGCCTTTTCTCTGCACCTGCTGTCACTGTACAGATGTACAAGTGAGCTGGAGGCCAGGCTCACACATGTCGCCACATGCTGTCCATCCTCATTATGGTTGAGCTGATGGAGAGACATTAAGCCAAAAATTAACAAAAAAAACAAAAAAACCAAACCTGATAAACATATTTAAGAATATCTGTACCTTAATGACTTGAACCTGGAAATGATATCTGCATGTTTTTATGTAAATATTAGTAAAGCTTCATATAAATTTAGGACTTGATATGATTCTTTCACTCACAGAAATATATGTTCAAGGTTTTAAGGTACTGTAATCCCCTTTTAGAGAATAAATCTTGATTCATCAGGCTGTAATCTGGCCATTATGTCTATCTTTAACAGATGAGATTAATAATTTCCACAATTTTGCTGAAAGGATTTTTTTTAAAAGACAAATGAGAATTAAGGCGCATCTTAACACAGCAGATGCATCAAAGCACAGCTGGAGTACATTAAACAGCTTTTATAAGGCAACAACAAAGCAAATCGATAAGTGATTCTCTGATGGCTTGTTTTTACTTTGTTGGCTGTGCAGCGTTAGTACCCTAATGTACTCACATCACTGGCTTTAAATTTCATATATATAGATTTTTGAGTGTCCGGTGGAAAGCTTTATGCAATTAAGCCTGATTCATTTTTCTTTTTTTAACCTTCAAGGTCTCCTGATAGTTGTGCATGTTGTTAATTAACAGACAGGCTGGCTTCCTGAGACTGCAGTCACCAGAAAAGGTTTCCTCACATCTTCTATTTCAGTATCTGATCCTGCATCTGTAACAGTTGTCAAGTAACACAGTTGTTTGTCTTGGTGAAACTTCTGAGGCATAAATGCTGATACCAAAACTCAGCAGTAGTTTGTTTCTTTTGTTTCCATTAAAATGCTGTTTATGATTAAAATATTTTTTTAATTGATGTGTGCTTGGGGATTAAACTGAAGTATTTGGTTTGTTAAATTTTTTATTCCATTATGCAGCATGCATTTATTAAATATAATAAATGCATGCTGCATCAAATCATTCTGCTATATATTGCAAGGATTTTATTCCCCTATTCTATCAAAGCTTAACTTCAAAAACACAGAGACAGCATAATTCTAATGGATCTCTTCACTTTATGATAATTATTTCACCATAGACATACCTTAGTTTATTCTGAGATCATGTTGGGAGAAATACAACAATATGCGGAATGACCCCATCCTTCCTGGATTTTCACTTGACTTACAAGTGAAAACCATAGCTAATGCTACAAACATTTTGGTATGACCGAAGAACTCAAGAATCTCAAATCCATTGTGAACTTTGTGTTAATGTTTAAACGCATATGCAGTGTGCGTGCCTTCATGAGACCAATGAATATAAGAAAAAAAAAAAAAATTCCCAACATTCATTAGACAAATCCATAGCAGCATGGATGCTGAAATCAAAACAAATGAGTTGTCAACAATGTATATTGTGATTTATTTTTTTGCTGATTCCTGTACACAAATCACAGCACACACATGGCTAAATCTTAATTCATGCATGCAATGATGAAGTAGCGTAATGCTCCGAACACATTTGTAATTTTTAAATGATGTTGTTGAAAAAATGGTGGAAAAATTCAACATTCAAAATACCTGCTCTTGGGGCTGCACTTAAAACTTATGACATCTGAGTTTCCTCCAGCCTAACCAAAGAACCTCTTCCTGCTATATTGATATTTGATATTTGATATAATATTGATATTTGCCAGCAAACACTTAACACATCCTTCTATTATATGTGGCCCAGACTCTGATGTGTGACTTAAACCACTGTCTATACAATTCCAGACTATCGTGCTCTGAAATTTTGGACTTAAATTGGCTTATGAAGACCATCTAGCTAAAGTAGCTAAGGTGCTAGGTCTGCTGCTATCTGCACAGAGTGGAAATCATTATTAATTTTGAATTCCCCCGTGAGTCAGGTTTATTCTATCACATTTATGTATTTATTTTCGCCTTCCAAACAGACGAGCCCACCTATGGAGTTGATACAGCTCTGGTGAAACCAAAATTACTAGGAAATGAGGTCTGATTGCTGATGTGCCTGCTGCTGTAATGCCATCAGTCAAGTTGCAAGCTGTTTGTGCTTGTGGCTAATCAGAGCTCTCCTGCCTTCTGCTGAGTGAGGCTTGACAACATTGATGATAAAACTTCTGCTTTATTTATTTATTTTCATACTGTTTCCAATTTGTTTCTGAATTTTTGATTAAACACCTAAGCATACGGAAGAGCTGTGTTAATCTGAAAAAAAATAAAATAAAATCTTTCCCATAATGCACAATCTAGAAGGAGAAAATGAGAAGTTCTGGGTTAAAACTGACACAATTCCTTTCCCATTCTACTGACTAAGCTAAGATTAAATTTATTGCTCGGCATGTACTCTTTGAGGAGCAATAACTTGTTGCATTGACCTAATTTCAGTACCTGCCAAGTGCCATATTGTTCAGCAAACACGACAGTGACTGATGGCAGTAAGTGCAGTGAAAGCAAAACTATGATGGCCAAACTTGTTTGAGCTGGATGGTTGAGACACGCAGGAAATTTTCTGACAAAAAGTCACCTAAGTTGAAAGCTTTAGAAAATGACCAATTTGCAAATCAGACGCGAATATTTTCATACCTTCCCATTTCAAGTATTTTCACTGTGCGATGCAGCAGTTCTGTCAATCCATGACAGATCACACCCCCCGCCCCCCAGTAAGAATAAAAAAAGAAATAATCTTAATAAAGGGGTGAAATGCATGGAGTTAGGGGGATCAGTGAGGAAGAGTGACAATCATAAGGTACGCATAGATGACTTGTTGGTGGACAGAATGTTTTCAAGACATTACAATGTAGCATCAGTCGTGACAAATTCATCCGACGTCTTAAGAACGGGGCTTATGTGTGATGGATTTCCAGGGGGATATTTGTCAGGGTAAATGGAACTGCTTCAGGGACGACCTGTGAGTGCTGGGGAGGAAGCACATGCTCAGGCCAGCCTGTATATTGTGTATCTGCTGTATAATTGCAATCAGGTTATGTGTTGAGTGTGGGTTTCAGTGTGTTAGGCTTCCATGGAGAGGATTTCAGCATGTCTTGCTATGGCAAGCTGACAGATGGTATGGAATTACTCACAAAAAAAGACAACAAAGAAAGGCACAATCAGATTGTCTCGCAGCGAGCGTGTGAAGACATTTTTCCTCCTACAGCAATTCGTTTGCCAACACTAATATTGTTTTACCACACAGACCTGGACCTTAATGGCATCTTTCAGTTTAATATGATAGTCAAGTAACGTGATGCAGAAAATGACTTTCTTTTCACATTATAAAATGATCATTGAAATTATTCAATCTTTCATGCTTTTTGAGCAGTTATCACAATGTAGCGCTGCATTTATTCACAACCACCCCTCCCAGAAAAAAAGGACTTAATCATGCATTTCCATAAACACACAAACACATTGACACACATCCTCTGGCATCACTTCTCACAAGCTGAGCATAGAAGGTAAATACTGACTAACAGTCATCTCATCGCAGTTTTTTTGACTATCCGAGCCTCAAAAGAACTGGTAGTTCATTAACTGTACGTAAATGGTAGAAATCCAAAAGCAGTGTATTCTGGTGATAATGGTCACCCTTTACCCCCCACCCCCCAGTGTTGGCAGTTTGCCAAGGGATAATTTAGACCTAAGGGTGGAATAAGATTATAGGCCATCGTGGATGCTGGGACTTAAATGATTTTACTGTAAATGCAGAAAACACAGTTCATACGAAAAAAAAAAAAGGGGGTTAATCTTGTTAAGCCAGGAGTGCATGCCAAGTTTACACAATGAGTACAGCTTCTAGTCCCATTTTTTGTGCCAGCTGTTGTGTCTGTATTCCACTAAGCCATGAATTCTTCTGAATCATGTTTACAGCTTAGAGTTAGAATACACATAATGCATTCCCCTAATGGTTGTTGTTCAGCCACAGTTTAATTTAGGTCCACAGCGGCAACAAAGTCAAACAAAGTCACCAGTATCAATTGTGAAGTATAGTTAAATTGAAAGCGCATAGTAGAAGACTTAGTTCATGAATACATAGGCAAGAACAAGAGTAAGAGGGAGCGATACAAGAGAAGGAATAGAAGAAATCACAATCCCAAAGACAATTGTTCTGCTGTTCACATGTCTGATGAAGCTTAAAGATGCTATTACTTTATTGTCACCGGAGCTGTTCTCCCTGGCTTACCTCTAGAAGATACAATGACCTTTTGAACACTTTACTGCATCAGGTCTATTACACACCGACAGTTCACCTCTACCTTTTCCTTGTGAGGGGATAATACCTTCTCTCTTTTGATTCTGATGAAAAGGCAGGGCTGGCTTTAGTGTGATTTCATTTCCTCTGC
The DNA here is from genome assembly GCA_013358685.1 of Antennarius maculatus. Taxonomy (NCBI): domain Eukaryota; kingdom Metazoa; phylum Chordata; class Actinopteri; order Lophiiformes; family Antennariidae; genus Antennarius; species Antennarius maculatus. The sequence goes on from CM023628.1 coordinate 5,819,916, forward strand.
CTGTGGAGCTTCTATAGACAGAAGACCTGACAGTCACTTTGCCTGAAAGCAATCACCGGGAATGTCCATTGCTTTAGTGTATGATTGAATACCAGTAAATGGGACCCTTTTTATTTCCTCTCGAACAAAGACGAGTGGAGGAATGCCAGTTTATATGGAAAACATACTAGATTATCTTCCTGATTGAACTTTAAGCGACATGATCCTGCATCTTAATGCAAAGCTTCCATCAAACGTGCAGCAAAGGGAGTGATTGAAGCTGATACTATAATCCATACAATTCATAGAACACTTGTGTAACTTCAGCCATTGGGTCTATCTCTGTTGTTTTTGGCTACTGAGGATCTTCTGCTCTTTTCTTTGACTTTTCATTGGCAGTGAAGGAGCATTGGCAACATAAAGACTGAAAACATGGTCACATTCTGTTCCAACAAACCACCCGTTCTATCCAGTTCTAGTCAGCACATATTAATATTTGCTCTTTTTAAGTGTTGATCTTCACGCATGTGTAAAATTGACCAAAGAAATCGCCATGCGAATCATTCTAAGCTTTAATGCATGAAGGAAATGTCTTTAAACATCCTCCTGGTTGATGCAATCAATTTCTATTCTTCCCTGTAGTATCCCAAAGGGACTAATGACTAATGTGTAGATTTTTACTGGTCTAACACAATTGTAGAATAAATGGACTGCAATTCCCTTCAAATAAAAAACTAAACAAAGAAACCCAAGCAGTCTTAATTATTTAGGTATAAGCATAGAAGCTGGACTCATGAGCTGGAGAGACATCTGTTGACTTTGTTCGTCTTCAGACTGGTTGCTACTGTGATATGGCTTGTTTTTTTTTTCAGGAATGATTGCGTGTGTGTTGCTGAAATGCACAGGTGGCAGGCAGCAGGAATGGGAGCAGGCCAGTGAACAGGTAGAATACTGCTGAGGTGGAAATAACAGAGTCTGGACCCTGGTCAGCGATGCCTGGTGTGAAATGCTGCTCGTAGTGCTGAATGCATACTGTTGTTCCCTTGTGTAGAACCAAATCTGGCGCAGGTTCATATGTGTGACTTTGCATATCTGGCGAGAACATGCACATACTCAGAAAAAAAGGGTGGTACAAATAACAAAGAAGAAAATAAACCATGAAAAGATCCATATACAATTAATAAATGAGGGAAAAAAAGCAATTTGCGACAGTTACTTGTTTTGACTTCAATCTAGAATTGTGCATGAAGAGATGACATTTTGCATTTCAGTATTTAGCTTCGGTTATGACACTAATAGAGTTCATCATAATGACAACCTATCCAAAGAAAATTGGAATGGAATACATGAAATCCCTGTTTGTCCAGAAGTAACAAAGTCATTTAAAATGTTATGATGGTATGATTTGAAAAAAGGTCATTTTTAGAATAATTTAAAAGCACTGGAAAAGTAATGACGATTTTGTCTTATCTAACATTTGGGGAAAATTATTTGATTTATAAAAAGTGGGTTGAATGGATATTTGTTCAATTGTAAAATGGAAATTTGTTCAATCAAAGAGAAAAAAAAATGGGCTGCTTTTTAAACCTTCATACCTGTGTCCAGAAAGTCTTATTGTTCTGATGCTTTCAGTTACTGCCATCATTCTTCTGCATCCTAAAATCTCAGATGACATAGACAGGAAAAATCTGACAGTTAGCAGCTCTGCTTGTGTAAATCCTCTGTGGTAACTCCAAACACTGGACAGCAGAAGAAAAACTGCATTAGATAGAAAATCAAAAATGATTATCATCTGGTGAATATTGTAAAATCCAGCATCCCTTCCTTGAGGGCTGGAGCTGCTGAAACGTACTATACACTTGACTCTGTATGACCTGCATACATGAGTGAGCAAGTTTTTTGGACTGTGAAAGTGGTTGTGAGGCGAAGGAGCAGAATATAGAAGACCAGTCAGCTCCCCTCTGTTCTTTCTCCTCTAAAGCTCTTCTTTTGTTCTGAGGTTTTGGCAGGGAGCCCCAGGTCCAGTCAACTTTAGCTGCAGTGATTTGTCTGTGACACATCAGTAGTTCACAGGGTCGCTCATCACTCTCATCTCGGGGAGTTTATGGGGGAGACGAGGTGAGAGAGGGAGAGAGAGAGGGAAAGAGAGAGAGACATTGCATGTAGCTGTATGAAAGATAAAGGCATGCATTGTGTGCATTAAGGCTGCAATACTGTATTTTTTTCCTGTGATTTTCTGTATTTTGTGATACAAAAAACAAACTGTGTGCTTCATTTTTTGAGAATACAGTTTTCTTTTATATATATATATATATATATATATATATATATATATATATATATAATGCATATATATATATATAATGCATATATATATATATATATATATATATATATATATAAAAGAAAACTGTATTCTCAAAAAATGAAGCACACAGTTTGTTTGTGTATATATATATATATATATATATATATATATATATATATATATATATATATATATGATATGAAATAGTTGGTGGATGATTATTTGGGAAGAAAAAATGCTTTTCTTGGTAAACAGTAATTATTTTAATGTCATATTACTTTTCAGACAATGTCCAGTCACTGCATTTTTCCAACATGGTGTTAGATAAATTACCTCTCATAAACCTTTTCCACAGATAAATTGCTGAAAATGAAAGTTTTTTTTTTTTTTGTGAATCAAGCAACACAAAAATTGATATTACATTTCCAAGTTACTTTTCAAGTCCTCTGATGTGATGGACACACATATGAGATACTGGGATTTTAATTCTGAAATAATGGCCAAGAAAACATGTATAAAATGTCCTCCTTCAGAACATTTTCAAGGAACCTTAGAATAAAAGATGTTGGTGGTATAAAGCATGAAATGAATAGGGTTGTCATCAAATCATGCATAATGGTTCAGAGAGTAATAAAATGTTGACAGATGCCAGTATGTTTTTAAACCTAAACAGATAATGGTGTTACAATGACTGTTGGCAGGAGCCCTATTTAAAACTGGTAACAGAGGCAGATAAACTTAAAATTTAAAACTAATCAGCATCTAAACTGCAGACTCAAATAAATGACAATAACCTGAAATCAAATGTTCGCAGGGTCTGGTAATGTTACAAACACCCATAACTTAAATGTGGCGTTTGGCTTCAAAGAAAATCTATAACAAATGTGTTGTGCAGCAACTCCAACCAGCTGAATGCCGCATTTCCTTCCTCTGCATTTTGCTCCCTGTGAAATTTTTCTAGCTGTAATTGTTAGAAACGCTATCCCTGTGTGACATTGCATCTGTCATCACAGCCTCTCATTCTATATGTATTACAGCAACACTTCCTCCTGCTGTTCACTCAGGTACAAATCGGTGCACTATTTGTCAGTGTCCCTTGTTCCGGGCCCAGCTCATTTTGCTTCCACACTATTGTGCAAAATGGTTTTGCACACTCTCCAACCCAGCTTGTGTCTCAGTGTTACATCCCTGTGGTTCCATGACTGCTGTCTAATGGAGAAAAACAGCGATCCTATGACTACATTATTGAGGTTCAAATGGGGAATAATTCACTCAAATGTATAGTGGAATGAATGAAATGAAAGGTATGTTTATGGTTGGTACTAATGAATTTTTACATTATTGAATAAATTGGAATGTTTTGAAATTAATAGTAAAGAATTCAACATTTTTTTCCATACATTTTCTCTTTTCCTTTCATATTTTAAGAGAGTTGTGGAATAATGTATCAGGTACACCATATAGTATGCAAGTCAATGTGTTCTTTAACACCTGAGTGGTTCAGGACACCTTGTCTATAATGTGTGACGTCGACATGGTGTTGATGATGTGGTCAAATAGTCAAACTGTGGTCAGATAGTCAAACTGTGGTATATGTACCGTCAGGAGTATGTGAGTCAATGTAGGGGATTTGAAAAGAAAAATATGTAATTTTAAATCTGCCAGTCACACAGGGAGGCATTTTATGTCAAGAGTGATGTAACAGTTGTAACCTTGAATGTCTAAATTTAAGTTTCTCGTTCTTTCAGTTTGCTCCAGAGAATGGTTAGATGTATTTTGATGGAAGTATTGTCTTACTTCAGCTCATGTGCTTACCGGTGGCCATTGCTGTTACCAACGCTGGCAGTGCTTGACGCCTGACTGACATGCTGAAAGAAAAGGTTGAACCTCCATACTGACTCTGCCAACCAGAAGTGCTCCCATCGTTCCATGATTTTTATGTGTGCAAATGAACTCAAATTCCTTGGCAGTTCAGAATGTGACACAAAAAAACACCACCCAGAGCTAGCTGCATAGTTACACAGGGACTTTTACAAAAACAGATGACAGAGGGAACTGGATCCTTTACTCCCACCAAGTCATGTCACCTGCTTTAGTCTGAGCGAGGGAAATATCCATGAATGTTGAAGTAAAACCATTTAGTTTAGTCAGAGTTTAGTCAGACGGTGCTGCTGTCTTTTGTGGAGAACATCCTGAACAAGCAAATCAATCCATGAAGATGTTGATCTCCTTTGCAACACCTTCTCAGGTCTGTCTAGCATGAACACAAAATGCAGGAACAGACAATAGCGTGAAAGACTGAGGCTGACTCCTTTACAGGCTTACGCTGCAGCATTATGCGAAGCTGTTCAAGCACATCCCTCTCATTAATCTGTGGTGAGGTGAGACAAGTTTAATTTGCCCAGTTTATACCTTGCAGCAAAATGATGCAATGCATGTGTGTGTGTGTGTGTGTGTGTGTGTGTGTGTATGTGTGTGTGACGTAGTTTGAAAGTTTGAAATCCGAAGAAGCAGTATTTATTGGTTATTTTGTATCATTTATACATATAATATATATCATATTTATGTGTGAGCCTCACTGTTTGTGCAGCAGAGTTAAAAGGAACAAAAGCATTACAGAGAGACGTTTGTATGGGCTGGGGGGGTAATTAAGAGGATGAAGAGTATCTCTGGAGGAAAATGACTTAAAAATTCAGGAAGCACAATTGTATGGTAATGAGGTGATTACATATTACGTACTTCAAATGCTGTATAGCTATTACATACATATGCAGCATTTGAAGCATTTCTGTCTTTCCTCTAGGATCCTTGTGCCTCTAGGTTTCTTCTGATTGTAAAGAATACTACAGTCTCTGGCTGCGTTTTTGCAAAAAAATATTTTCAGGGGAACTTTAGTGCTATGATTTACAGTGCAGGTCAGGATGATGTCAAGCATTCTTTATTTGATATATTCTGATGTGACCATGACTGGGAGCCCCAAAAGAAAAGGTAGTCTACTTTATTAAATCTCCCCTAATATGTAAGTATGTATATGTAAATATGCTTTTTGTTTGTTTTTTCAACAAAACTATTTGTGCCTGGCCTGTTTAAAGATCCTAGACATGACAGAGAAATAGAAACTTAAAAAACAAAAATCCTCTCTCTTTTGCTTATTCTACGCATCAGTTATTGAAATTTTCAGTGAAATATACTGTTTTGATTTGAGACCAACATATCGACAGCATAATAGAATATGCACACATTTGCATTTAAAGCCCCACACATCCATAGGTCCATGATCAGAGGGATGACGCAAGGCTAAACAGAGATGATGTGAGAGATGCTTTGTGTAATAAATGTGTATGAAACTGATAATGACAGTATAAAATTGCACCTTTGATATTTGTAATTTATTCTGAATGAAAAGAAAAATCATGCTTGATGAATAAGAACAGCAGGTGATGAAGTGTGAAATCTGAGCAAGTCAAATTGAAGCCAGAGCAAACTACTTTCTAGACTGATTCCAATATCCTGTATCTCATTGTTTCACATGCTTCTAAGTATAATGACGGCTTCAGACAAGGTCATGATGTTTGCACAAAGAACAAGGTAGTAGGCAGAATAGAATTATTTCTATTTCAACATATTTCCTCGCTTAAATGTCTTTTGCTTTTATGACTTTGTCACAGATTTCCACTGGCCTGATAATGTATGTTCTAGCACCTGTACTGTGTCTTAATTATAAAACGTAATCATTGCTTGAGAGAAGAGCTGCACACATAAAGTTATTATTTCTTGATTCCCTTTGCAACAAACATGAATTATTGAAGGCAAAATGGTGCTTGAAGGTACTTGAGGTAATTTACATCTACATTGAAAAACAATAGACACTGTAATAGCTTTAGAGTTAAGATCCATCTTTTCCTCTCAACATCTATCTTTCTTGCAATATTGGATTTCTAGCTCTCTGAGTTGAACGCAGTGGCCCAAAGCAGCAGCAACAGCCATCACCCACCTTACCTCCTAATTTTTCCTGACGGTAAAGGCAATAAGATAATGGAACTGCTGCTAGAAAGACCAGTGTAATAAACCTCAGGGCCATACACTGCTCCACAATGATTGTGATAGAAATAATTCAGTGTATGACTAATTATATGATAATGGTTGTTTTTGAAAAATCTTTGTTTAATGAAGTCTCTTAACACCATTGCAATTTATTTTATTGTGTATTTAAAAAAAAAAACGGTTGCAGGTTGTGTCATTTTGTGTTTGTCTTGTTATATGAATATTATTGCAGTAATTAATCATTCACTGGTGTCAGATAGGATTTACCACCATGTGTTATCCACCAGTTATAAAATCATTAATGGTGATGCCAGACAAAGGCATCATTGTTGTTTATTTCACTCACAGGGTGTCTATGACATTTCTCAAATAAATATGAAATATTTCATCATGACACTTAGCTAGTTGGAATTATTTTGCATTTGCATGGTGAAAAGTGTTACTCATTTCTGAAGCATATTTTTTCAACAATAGTTTTATTTTATTGACAAATTATACACCAGGAATGATGCACTTATATCTGTTGCTAATTCAAAATTATTCTAATTCTTCCATTTCTCTGGCAACAATTTGTCGAACTCAGGTTAATTATTATGTGTTTTCTTAATGTCTGGCTGCTCCACAAAAATAGATTTGTTTGATTTTACTGGAATCTTCTGATGGCTTGTGTTTTAAATTTTGATATCAACAAGTTGTCCTCTAGTTTCCAGAAACATGCAGCTTAGATGAATTTGTCCGTAGGTGTGTGTGTGAGTGGTTGTTCGTCTTTCATGTAGTTTTCTTATGGGTTGGCAATGTGTCCAGATCCCGTAAGTTTAATGGATTTGCTGCAACCCCTGTGAATCGTTTAAGTGAAAAAATCAGTACGGAAATCGAATGGATGAATGAACGGCACAAACTTCTACACAGGCCTACATACAATTGTCTTGCTACTATAACCCTGTGTTTGAAAAATTAAAATCAAATCAATTCAATAACGGCATAGTGTTTCTTTGCCAAAGGGTTAAATGCTGTTTTCGGCCATATACTTCAGCATTTTCAGTCAACCTTATTGATCAAAACCTTGCTACTTCCCTTTGACACCTCCACCCAGAAACTGCTGCTTGCCTGGCTGACTGTAATGTAGACATTCTTTCTGACATTCATCACATCATGACTACAGGGAGCTGAACCGATGTGGGTTCACTGCCATCAACAGCTCTTGCCTCAGAGTGGCATTTTTGGAGATCTATGAGGGTGTTTATGAGCAGCTTGAAAAGGGCATTTTGCAGATTTATGGATGACATGGTTAAATGATAGATTGAAAACAGCAAGGATGAAAAACAGTCACTGATGTCGATTGGAAAGGCCTTTTTTGGCAGTGTGAGTTTTTTTTGTGGATTTTTAGAGGGGCGTGTCCCATTATAGCAGCAACTATCAACAATGCAATTTGACATGAAGGGCAGGGGGAGTGGTTTTAATGAATAAGTGAAAAGGTCATGTCAAACCATTTTCTGAAAAGCTCATTAACTTGTATTTACTAAAAAATATGTTTGTGTAATTACAATATCAGAGATTCCATTAATAGAATGACGATAAACAGTGGTAGAGAAAAGCCAAACAACATAGGGCTCACACCTCATTAGACTAATAGACACCTCATTGCGTATAATTAACAGGTGACCTTTAAAGGAGATGAGTTGAATCTCAGGTGTACTTAATAAAGTGTTGCTATAGTTTTCTTGCATGCATCCATACGTATGTGTGTAGTACATGTCTTAACTACAGTCATAAACAGATTTTGTCCTGTGTGCATGATTGTGTTTATGCAATCTTTATTGCTATTCTGACAGCAATTCATCAAGCACTGGGAAATAAATGGAAAGTTATTGAGTTGTTTTTCTACTTATATTTTTTAAAATAATGAGCAATGACAAGTTCACATTTGTCATTTATTATCATATTTAACAGTGAATGTGGCTACACTCATCCCTGCCTTTTTGAGAACTGTACAGAAGCTTCTCTGTAATTCCCCTGGCCAAAATATGTCATGCTAACAAAGGCTAAATGAGTCATTGTCTCTACTGCTTTTGAAACAAACACATTATGCGATTTCTGCCAGCAGGGGCCTCACAGTCAAACCAGTGTGCGAGCAGGAAAGTTGTACATCATTAAAACTACCACTAATACTGATGAGAATAGTTCAGACAGAACGATTCATGGATGAAATGACAAAATGTGTAATTTAAGTCATTGTTCGGAAGATGCAGTGGAATTAAATGTACCACCTTAAATAATAAAAAAACTCCACCTATTTCAGTTAATGAAAACATGTGGAATAATATGGATACATATGTATGTGTAACAATCCTTTTAGAAAGATTCATCTGTAAATGCTTCATATTTTGTCTTTCATCTCAGATAAAAAGAGGAAATTAACGAAGCATGTTTGATGTATTGGCAAGGAGTAGATATGCTCTCCCAGCCATACAGTACATGATCAGATTTGGTGCTCTGCTGCCGTATAGTGACAACGACAAGTATAAGTTTCACTTTGTGCGATTTTGTAACACCAGGCCATGAATGATAAATGATCCTTGATCATAAGAGCAAGATGAGTAAATCCCTCTGCGAAAGAGTAATCAACACTTAGTCTGTTTAATCACCTCATTGACCTTCATAAGGGGAAGTCATTCAGTTAGGATAATGACGCTGGGATATGAATGGGTGACTCATTTTTATTTGAGCATTAAACCATATGTGTAATCAATGAGTTAGTCAGAGAAAAGAAGGATATCTAATGGATCAGATAAGAGGGATTTGCTACAAAGTCACATGAACACCGGCCATGTGTTGTTCCAACACCTCACCTTCCTAACCCATGTGGTACCTGGCTCTGTTCCATAGATATGAGGGAGATTTGTCAGCCTCCCTGTTTGTTCAGTGTGTGTGCTGATTGCCTGGCAGCGTGTTTGTTTGTTTATTCCCTGTCTAGGTCAAAGCAGATGTCCTCGCTCTTCTCGTCTGCCTTTTCACTCTATCTCTGAGCCTCTGAGTAGAAGTCTCTGAACTCACACAAAACCTGTTACGATGACCTTTTCAGACAATATATGTACTATATCTGCTCAGTAATGTCAGCACCTCAAATTCTCAGTTCCAATTCCATGTTTTATAAATATGCCTAAGGTTATAGTGGGTGGAATGTAGACTCATCAAGTGGCTGCTTTATTTGGTTTGTTTGTTATTTGCAACACAGAGGTTTCATCGGGCCAATATTAGCTTCAAGGGCAACATCTTTTTGTCTTCTGTTATTTCTATATTTTCATGTCGCAATTTATTAATAGTACTGGTTTAGACATTTCATTTTTAGAGTGGAAGGGAATTAATTGTTGTGCACAAAGGACCATTCATATTTTGAAAAGTAGAGAAATGACTTCAATGTTTATTTCATATTAAGCAGATTTAAATATACTGCTACATACTGATACCAGTACCATTGCTAACTTGATAAGACATCCTTGTAAACTGCAGTGACTATGGTTCTACCACTATTCAGCTATTACTAAATGTATAAAGACATATATGTTTGTGTTACTATATATTACAACGCTCAGGTCATCTTTTTGTAGTTTCTTATTTATTTTTAAATACATGATTAAATATTCCATTTTTATTTGATGACAACACACAGCACCTCATTTCTCTACCTACAGATAAGGAAATCAATATATGGTTTTAAGAGGAGACACAACAAGACAAATTTCTACAATTTGACATAACATGTGTTTTGTAATGTAGCACTGTAACATGTTATGCATTCACCGAGGTCTTACCTGCCAACTCATTTCATACATAGTGTACTGGCATTGATAGAGGCACCATTTGCTCTATTAGTAGTCAGTGCACAATTGTTTCTTAACAAACTGGGTCAACTGATGCTTTGACCAGTCAGAGAGCTTGGCAGGAAATGCCCGTTTCTTCTGGGGCCCTCCTTACCCAATTATCTGATCTGTTTAGGTGAAGACGCTCCTGTGATTTCTCTAAAAGTCTCTCTCCTCTTCCGCTTGTCTTGGAGGGGGTGGGGGGACTTATGAAAGAGTGAAAGGACTGCAGACTGCCGCAAGCTACCAACTTCTTCTCAATGACGCATGAATGAATTCTATTTGTTTCACAAATACTGCTGTGACATAATTATAAGCTACACACAGGCATCTGGCATGGGTTACTAAATATCAAAGTTGCTTTGACAAAGGTATGTCTGTGTTGTTTTTCACTGTGAGGCATGTTTTTGTTTTTTTCCCCCGCTATAATCACTACACTTGTTAGATTTGTTTTTCTTTCCCTCTACTTGACCAAGACTCACCCTTAGATAATCGTTCTTGAAAGCTCACTATTTCATTTTCATGCTTTTGTCTACATTTGTCAGATTCCTACTCACACTCTGCGTGACGGATTAACTCTGGATTTGCAGTGCTCTAATGCAGCATTTGGCCTGACCACTTACTGTATATTTCCTGTATTTGACCTTTAACAAACATCCATAGTTTATGTACTTTCCCAGTGTCTTTATATATTCTCTGAGCAGTTGGAGGTTATGTATAAACTCAACTATGCTTTCAGTGCATTATGTGAATTTTTTTACCTTTTCAGCAGGTAGATAACCCTTAATTTGATAGAGAGTTATGTTTTTTGCATTGTTTTAAATTTTACCATTGATCTACCTAGATTTAGAACAACATTTATCTACCTAGATACATTTATCAACCTAGACCAGTTCTGATAGGAACGAAGGAGATGGAGATTGTACAGACCTATAAATATCTTGGGCTGTGGCTGGACAACAAGCTGGACTGGACCAGCAACACGAGGCAGCTGTACAAGAAAACACAGAGCAGGATGTACTTTCTGAGGAGGCTGAGGGCATTCAACATCTGCAAGAAGCGGATGTTCTATCAGTCTGTGGTCGCCAGCGTCCTGTCGTTCGCTGTGGTGTGTTGGGGAGGGAGTGTGACCAAGGCGGATCTCTCCAGGATGAAGAAGCTGATCAGGCGGGCCAGCTCGGTGGTCGGGATGAAGCTGGACCCTCTGGCAACGGTGGCACAGAAGAGAACATTGGACAAACTGCTGAACATCATGGACAATGACAGCCACCCTCTGCACACCGTTACCAACAACCAGAGGAGCCTGAGCAGCCAGAGGCTGCACCTCCCAACATGCAGGACAAACAGACTGAAGAACTCCTTCATCCCTCGAGCCATTAAACTACTCAACTCCTCTCTGGGGGAGTTGAAGAAGATGAAAGTCCACACGAGAGCTGAGGGATGACACAGACAATACAACAAAAACAATACAAACACTACAGACATTTCATTATACCCATACTTAACCAGGCCTCTTTATTTTTTATTTCTATGCCTATTTATGATTTTCTATTTATATATATATTCTTGATGGGTTATTTATTACTCTTTCTATTTGGTGTTGTACTACTTTCTATGTGCTGGTGCTTTCTGTGTGCTTTTTCTGTGTTTTGTGAACTTAATGTGCTGTGTGCGACGGAGAAATTAATTTCCCTGACGGAACCTCCTTAAGGGATAAATAAAGTTATACTCTACTCTTATCTGTGCTATTTTTGGCATTTAGACCAAAATGCATTGAGTCAGGATTCATCCTTGGTGGCTTGCTTGGTTGTTTGTGGGGTGCCCATGGAGAGATTTGTAAAGGGGATGGTCCCTTGCTCAAAGGCAGTGAGGCAGGTTAACTGGCACCTCTCCAACGTCAGTTCACACTCTGAAGTATTTTGACATGAGTCTTGAACCAGCCACCATCTGGTCCCCAGCCCAAGACTGATTGGACTGAGCTACTGCCACCCCTGATCACCCTTCTGTCAGAACACAATGATTTCTCGATTGTTCAATTGTTACTTTATTCTACCTTATTGTTACTTTATTCAATTGTTACTTTATTCTAACTTAAAAGTAACAATTATTCTAATTGTTACTTTTAAAAGGTCTGACTGTATTTCTGTTTTAAACAGGTCCTAATGTTGGACTCATTCAATTATCTGCCCACTCTGATATCAGTAACCTGTGTCCTAGCACATTTTCTGCCCACTCTGATATCAGACATACAATTAGACATCCCCTTTACAAATTGCTCATTTGAGGCGCACCAAGAAGGAGCTGCCTGCCACTCTACCTCCCTTGCATGCCTACAGGCCCCCTTGTGTGTGGTTGTGTGTATTACAGGGGCCTGTACACACTAATATGCATGCGTGTGATTTGATTGACTAACAAAAACTAGAGTGTGCGTTCTTAATTTCCCTTCAGGGATTATAACAGTGTATTGAAATTAAAATTAAATTAAAAAATTAAATGACAGTCCCCCGCTTCACACCCTATGCCAGCTGGGAAAGGCTCCAGCTCCCCATGACCCGCTACAACGGATACAGCGGCAGAAAATGGATGGATGGATGGATGATGTCTATGCAAATTAAATAATAAGAATTTCTTTTCCTAGTCAAGATACTCTCTATGGTGCACCTGTAGAAGCTGCAGACTTCATGTAGAGACTCAACATGGAGTTTGCACCTGTAGAAGCAGCAGACTTAATTTTGAGCCTCTGTAGCTGTTTAAGAGGAAAGGAAGAAGAACCATACTCTTGTCTGCTTTTGTAATAGAGTCTATGTTCTGAGTGCAAGTCAGGTCTTCACTGATGTGAACCTCAAGGAACGTGAAGCTCAATGGTTCCCTCCAGCACAGTCCTGCTGATGGATGAGAAAGCATGTCTGTTCCAACAGTACAGTATACAGTGAAAGGAGATTTTTGATTTTGCTGATGTTCATAATGAGCTTATTGTCTTGACAGCAATATGTCCGGGCTCTGACCTCACCTTTGTCGCCCCATTCATGAGGGTTGATGATCTAACTGATGATGCTTATGCTGTCATCAAATTTAATGCTGATGCTGGCGGCACACAAAGGTGTTCAATGCTGAACTGTATTCTATGAAAAGCATATTGACGTGTGTGTCCCTCAGGTCCAGATAGGAGAGGGTGAGGGAGGTGGGATCTTCAGTTTACCTAAGGGGCCTATGAGCAAACTGAAGTAGAGCAGGAAGAGATAAACAACAATTTGACTAACCACTCAGAGCACTTCATGATGGTGGAGGCGTTACTGAGAGGTAGTCACTCAGGCAGAAGTGTTGAGGTTTCTTGAGAACACAGATATAATGGTAGTGTCCTTGAACCATGTGGTGACTAGAAAGTAGAGGAGCAGTGACTTGTTCAAGATGTTTCTGCAGATGTCTGCCAGCTCATCTGCACACACTTGGAGAGCTTGGCCAGGGATGCCATGAGATCCAGGTATTTTGTGTGTGATGATCCTTTTAATTGCCATACATACCTCTACCCTGGATTTCATTGGTGGATAGCAGTTCTCATGTTCTTCATCCTTTAGTGTTAGGAGTTCAAGTCTCTTGGGACTGATCCAAACATTCTCGCAGCTCTGCTGGTCTTCCTTTTGGAGCTGGTACTGCTAACATCTTTCCAGAGTGCATACCTCAACCTCTCATACCATACCTCTATAACCAATTTCCTGGTAGTCCAGTATCTCATTTAATGATATCAAACATTATTAGAAAAACAAACTAAAACAAACAAACCCTAAAACAAAAAAATAACAATGCACTATATGTTAATATATGTACAATGAAAAAAAATATTCTTGCATGTAATATATGAGACAAAGGGCATATTAGTAAATACAAAGACTAGAATTCAACTACAGCTGTTAACCTTAAATTCTGCCTTGGAATTGTGAGAATAAGTATGTGTGAACATGAGGCTCTTGCCATTAACAATACTTAAGTGTTGAAGACACAATTTAAAAAGGTCTGACTGTATTTCTGTTTTAAACAGGTCCTGATGTTGGACTCATTCAATTATCTGCCCACTCTGATATCAGTAACCTGTGTCCTAGCACATTTTCTTGAGAAACAGAGTGACCGATATATTTTATATGAATGAATCAAAGCTAGTTCCTCAATCTACATTTTATTTATTTTACTTCTGTCATTTTTGTTCTACAGTATGTGGGATGATTTCATGGGGCTTTTGTCAGAGAAGCAGGGGCTGTGGTCAGGTACTCCATCTAAACACACTGAGGGATAATACTGACTGCCTGTGTGCTGCTGTGAAACATGGAAGCGATTGGAATCCTGTCTATCGTGATGCATCATGAGCATTTACTCAGATTTTATCCCAACATCTCCATGATGAGGTGTTTCCCATCACACTGGACATTGTCTGGAAGTTCTTTCTCTGACATGGATGAAAAGGAATAGGGATTTGCCGCCTTCATTTTCCTTTAGAAATCCCTAACGATTCCAGCCGTAGTGTAGGACTGAAGAGGCTGGCCAGCTCAATCCTAACTCAATTGAGGATCATCAGCAATTGTCACTAAATCAACCCTTTTAGTCTTTAGCTTCTCTTGCAATTCATTACATGTGAATGGGCTTTTATTGGCGTGACCATTTTAGTGGGACTCAGGGAGAGTGTGGAGGCTTGTAAGGCTGCATCGACACAGGCAATTTACGAGGAGATAGACGGCGACTTTCGGCCAAAACCAATACAAAGCAAACATAGCTAAAGGGAGAGGAAGATTAAAAGATTTGTCGACCTTCCTATAACTCCTACTCCTCCTCTCTGCCATCCCTCATGTTTTGTTTTTAGTTTTTTATTTTGTGCTTATATCCCTTCAGTCTTGGAAAGCTTAGATTTTTTGTTTTGTTTTTTTAGGTTGGTTGTTGCTAATTTTTTGTATGGTCTTTTTTTTTTTCCAATTTATTCTTAAATTTTCCTTTCACTGTAAGTCTAAACTACCCCCATTCTTATTGTATTTCCATGCCAAATATTGTCCATTCAGTAGAATGCCAACTCATTCTGTTAAAACACATTACATAAATCTGTACTTAGTGTGACTTCTAACAACTATATTTTTGTTTAATTAAGCTACCTTTTAGTGTCATTCCATTAGGATTGCATATAAGTGTTAAGTTGTCGGCATTTGTACCTGCAGGCAGCATTGAAGGTAGAAAAAAAAAGTCATTTAGCTCTTGACAGATGCTCTCCCAGTGATTCATACCACACTCAGCATGACCCATCCTTGTTGGTTTGAGTCATTCTTGTCTATGTCAAAGTGAGTTCTGTTTCAAAGTCCTCCCCAAGTCCAGAATGGTGCAATAATTCAATCTTTACATTTATTTACTGTCACATTTGTCATATTATGATGTGTGAGCTTACTTTGTGATTCTTAACTAAAAAAAAGAAGAAAACAATGTTTTATTTGTCATTCGTTTGAATGTTTTTATCTGATTAAAGTCTGTCATCTACATTGGGCCAGTTCCTCACAACACTGGTTACAGTATCTGAAAGCATTTTTACATAAGAACAACATAACCAAGACTGCCTACAACCTCACATTTCTGCTGCAGTTGGGGATTATAAAGAGTAAACTGGCGTTCCACAAACAAAAGTGGTGTGATGTATAATTTAGTAATTATTTTCCTTTTGTTTGAAATGCATAAAACCTTTTCTAACATTACAGCCCTCATATGTCTTTTGCTTTTATATCCAGGCCAGTCAATTATCCAATTTTGATGTCTTTCATAATATGACTTATTAAATTTTATTTTGTTTTATTTTGTGAAGGGGGTTTCTTTAGTGTCTCACCAGTAAACAGCAGCATTCAGTCTGATTAACCCTCGGCCAAGGTTTTCTACATCTTATATCTCCCAAGCCAGTCCCCCACCCTTTCTCCCCTCTGTAACTTGTCTTCCTACCCATTATCTCTTACCGCAGTCCCATCTCTCCTGTCGTCCAACGTTTGCAAAGATAAGATTTGCTCTCCCTGGTGAATTCTTGGTATCAATACTAATGTCTTGCTAACATAGATGAACTGCCAGACCACCTCCCCTCATCTTACACCATTCCTCTCCTGACCTTCCTCAAGCACTAATGCAAAATAAATAAATAAATAAATAAAATAAATCATGTGACAGATACATGTTCAGTGAATATATTTTTAGTGCAGGATTTTGATACATAGGGACAGTTTGCTAAAATATTTATTCTTTCTTGTTCAAGCCATCTACCTTTTTCCATCATGCATCAAATTATAGGTGCAAAAAGTGCTGGGGACCTCTGCTATAGAAAACAAATATGGACGTAAAATGCCATGACCACATATAAAAGTTGTTATCCCTGGCTTAGTTCATTAATAAAAACCCATCTAAATATGTAAATATGTAAGAGAACAGAAAACCACTGGTAGACGCGTGAAACAGCAGACATGTAACTTAAAGTTCACGTGAGTTCTCTCACTTGTAGGGCTCAGGGAGGGCACTGTTTGCTGGCAGATAACAGTGAGATACATCATTGAGATGGATTTCCTGTTGCTGACTGAGGATAGTTATACCTGTCATCGTCGTATACATTTTCTTCCCTGGCATCTAAAGTATACATGTTTACACACGGAAACAATAAGAACCCTGGTGGGGATGATGCTTTGAATTCCTGCACCATCCGTATTACACTGTCTTTAGGAGAGACTTTGCCACAGAAAGACTTAAGAAGCAGAAGATTCCAAAATTCTTTGATATTACATTAGCCATTAGATTATCATTTTAATTGGCAGACTCATGGCGATGATACGTTAAATATGCAGTGTCTTCACAGAGCTTTTAATGGAAGAATGTCTTGGAGTCAATGATGTTGTCTCTCTCTATCCTTTGAAATCCTTTCCTTTACTGTTTACTTTATTAACGGCCTCATGTAGCTTTGTGTTGGAGGATGTGGCCTCTACTCCACCAGAATCCACTTATGAGCTTTTTAATATTACCTTGAAGGTTTAGATTTAGTCCCAAAAATAGGTCTTCTTTTGTTGTCCATTGTGCAGTGACGTGAATAGTGAACCTATTGAATATGCAATTCAAGGCCTTGACATTATAGATCGCAATATAGTTGAGTGATGACTGGATGCAGATGTTTCGTTCAGCTTATGAAACCATCTTGACAGCACTCATTTGATCATCTGTATGGAAAAAAATGGTATTGGGGGTTATAGAGTGAACATTTTGTATCTTCAGTCTGATATCATAGTGCAGAGCATATCATCCAGTTGTAGATTGGATGCTGATTAAAAACACACACACACACACACACACACACACACACACACACACACACACACACACACACACACACACACACACACACACACACACACACACACACACACACACTCAAAAAAAAATGCTCTTCATCTATCCAAAACAACAATCTTTCATGTTTGCGTTTTTTCAATAAACCTGACCTTTGTCTCATCCATTGGAAGATATAATCTGATAGATGACTTGATGGTGAGGGACAAAGAAATATGATTTTCCCATGCCATTTGATGAGCTCATAATCATAGCCAGGGATTTTTGGAGCAATGGAAACAAATCTATTTAGGGCACCTTAATCAGGGATTATTGAAGCACAGGATCGCATTTAAAAAAAGAAGAGTCAGACATTACAGGACGTACAGAAACTACATACATTTGAGTAGAATAAACACTGAGAGGTTTTCTCTTTTACCTCAGTTACTCCGATACTGACTTTAAATTTCAAAGTGGATAGTTGCTATTTGGCAGTGTATTTGTGTCCTTTTCTTCAACACCTGCACAAAACCAACCGACACTGTTCTGAGTTACATACATCACAGCTAAAATAAAAATTATTTCCAAAAAAGAAAAAAAAGTAAAGAAAATGAAAATATCTTGTACAACACCAGTAAGTTTAAGATTTGAGTTTCAGTTTCTCCTAATCAAATAGAATCCCTTGCTAGAGTTGTCTGGAGCTACCATTTCACATCACTGTTGAACATCCACGCAGTGGGACTCAGAAAGTTTTTTTTTTAATTTCGATATGGTCAGCTATTAATTTCTAGCTACACATACAATTTTCATTGCCTTGGAGTGGTCAAAACACATTCTGAGAAATATCAGGAACCAATGATGTGCGACTGCATAAGGCATGGTGTACACAGTAAAGCACACTAACAGAGAATTCAAGTTAGAATACATTTAACATCACCCTTTTTTCATATTGAATGAAGGATATAAAGTCCATTTCATCATGCAACCATAAGGAAAACATTGCACTTGAAAATGTTTTTCCTCTGCTCTCAAATCAATCTGTTCGTTAACTGAGCGCTAGTCATTACTCTAGAATATAATTGCAGTGACACGTGAATATTAGTTCAGATTTCAATGGAGTTGAAAATCAAGGTTAAATGTAGTGAGAACTGAGCACAGCTGAAAATCAAATGTGATTAAGTCTGCAAGGCTGCAGAAGCCTAACGTAATGGACAGGAAGTAACCAAACCAGGGCAATGCTCGATTGGTGAAAGATACACTAATTGCCTCCACACACACACACACACACACACACACACACACACACACACACACACACACACACACACACACACACACACACATACACATTGTCCTCAACCTACAAACACAATTGGTTCCGAGAGCGTGATTATAAGTTAAATTGTTTGTAAGTCATTATTTATTAAATTTCAGTCTATATTTCTGGGTGATTCACTGAGTAGCACTGTCGCTGTCCGGGTTCATGGCCTACGTGAGAGAGAGAGAGAGTGTACATACGACAACTATAGAGTGTCATATCTTCATCCAGAGAGCCAACAAACAGCCTTCAACGTCTAAATGTTGTGTCACTGACAATGGAAAGTTTGAGGTCATCATGATCAGCAAGGACCACTATGACAACATTAAGGCATAAAAAACTGAGAATGTCCACCCTGAAGTCAGTCTTGCAATACATGTAATGAAATAATATTCTTTGCAAATGAGCATATTTGACCTTTGAATTTAATTCTGGATCACAGGCTGGGGTGTACATGGATAGAAGAAAAATAACCAGGTCATTCCCATGACATAACTGAGACTGGTTATTCATCAGCAGGTCACAGCTGAGCTCCATTGAAAATGTTCATGCAGACCTGAAATCTGATTGTGTTGCTGCTGCACACTTGGCAGCAGCCAATGAAAGTCAAACTGAATAAATTTGACTTGGTGGATTTAGCATTTGCTGCTGTGTCCATGTGCACATAAACTGGAATAGAGCATCAGGAGACAACTTTTAAGCTGTGGTCCCTGGGGCTGAGAGCTGCAGAACTGACAACAGGATACAGCTTTTATCACTCAACATAAACTATGACGTGCTGAGCTTCGTCATAGAAACAAGCCAATAGACTACATGCCGAACTCTGAGACAGGGTCGGACTACTATTTCATTGCTGAAGATTTAAGGTACCTGAAGTGTCTGGGTATGAGATGGAGTTTTGCAATACCTAAGTAAGGTGCAACAGGCTAAAATGCGCTTATAACTTTCAGTAGCTAATGACGATGGAAAACACAAATGATCACTGCCTGTTTTTGGACCTGACTAAAAGGATTCTGAAGCTATACCTCACCCTGCAGTATCCATTCATTGCTCACATTTTCTCTCCTCCTGACACCTGCATAGAGATAATCAAACCTAATGAAGAGACGCTTGAAGTCGGCAGTCTTCCTAGTATCAGACGAGAATACCAGAAAACAGGAGATCATCTCCATCACTGCCTGCTGAAAGGAGAAGAGTGGAAAAAGCAAAAGTGAGAACAGTATCCCATTAGAGGGATTATGGACACATTTGAGGACTTCTTTCTCTGATATGAATGAGCTGCCATCAAAATGACTGGCAGCATGGAGTGACAGTGATTGGCACTGTCACCACACAATGAAGAGCTGGGTTTCTAGGGCTTTTCCCAGCAGCAAACCTTTTATTTTAGCTGTGTCAATCCAATGAGATTCATAAAGAAAAGTATTATTTCATTATTATGTCGCAAACTAAGATTAGTCTAGACTGCATCACGTGTCCACTTTTGTATCAATCAATGGGAAAATCACAGTTTTGCAATGTTTTTCACCCCATGACATCGTAATGTCATGCTTTTGTTTAATTGTTTTTTTACATTATTGAGTTGACCTTTTGTGCTTTTCATGTCTGTATTAACTTAAAAGCTGTTTATGTCACTGTCTCACTTAACAATGAACAAACATGGACTATCAATTATTGTGGACTATTATGAACTATTTTAAATTACAAAATTCTAATAATATAGTATTGTTAGGATCCTGATTCTGCTTTTAGGACTGAAACTGTTTCAGGTGGACTGTTCATTTCCTCTTGATGTCTGCTTGCTGTCAGTGCAAAGGATTTTAGTGCTCAGTTTCCTCCTGTCAGAAGAAACCATTTGCAGCAGTCTAGCTTTACATATTGGAAAACAAACAAACGAACAAAAATATATTTTCTGGACTCAAAAATAGTTGGATCTGGTGAAACAGCAAACCTGAGGCTTGAAAGATAGCTTTTAACAGAGAGAATATACACTTTGTGATACACTTTTGAATTATTACTTTTGCTCTTTATTTTATTTTTATTTTTTAAACCTTACCCCTCATCTCTCTTTTTTTTTTGTGATTGTTACCTCCTGTTTCTCCTTATCCCTATTTCTGTCTGACCTTGTCATACATGAACCTTGCCAGGGCTGTGATAATTTAGCCCTTTCCTTTACCCCATCCCCTCACTTGACTCCTGAGCATTATGATGACATTGACAAAAGACGTGTAACCCCATTAATTTGTCAACCTACATCCTCTCCCTGACCTTATGAGAAATTCAGTTTGTGCTTTGTGTTACTCTTCAGTGATTTTGCTCTTATCTCTCTTTAAATCTGACTGTCTAGATATCCTCCATTGGACTTGATCTATTTATACAAGATGCACGTCTGAAAAACTTGCACTCCAAAGAGGGCTTAAGTATACCCTTCTATTAAAAAAAACAAAAACAACAACAACAACAAAAAAACAATAGACAATGAGACAGAGGGTGAAAATATTTTTAAATATCCACAAGTAATCCCTTGTTCTCATGGCTTACCTCAAACAAATAAATCGGACCAAAGCTATCACAACCTTCGGTCTCAGCTTTCTTCGAGATCAAGACCGACAAGAATTTCCCACAAATTCCACAATTAATTTAAATGTTAGAAATTAAGAGATATTACACTCACAGCTAATGTTTGTGTAATTGTGTACTACACAAATAGGTAGCATTATCTTTTACTGTGATTAAAAGACATTGTTAAACATAAAATGTAATGATTTCACAGCCTTTGTGATTGAAGTGACATAACCGTATTGGCCCGAATATAAGATGGTGTTTTTTGCATTGAAGACTGAAGACTGAAAAATTGGGGGTCGTCTTACATTCGGGGTCTAGACATTATACCCATTCACAACGCTAGATGGCGCCAGATATCTTTAAAGCGAATGCTGAACTTAATTCCCCAGGCCAAAGCGAACCCCTGTCACGAAGAAGAAAAATAAAAGTAGCGGTAGCACGAAGAAGAAAAATAAAAAATAGCGGTAAGAAAGAAAAGAGAAGAAAATAAGAGAAGAGATAACAGAAAATGGAGAAACGTAGCGACAATCTGGAGAAAAGTGGGTCTGTTCTCGGATGGTAGCAAGGTTGGTGCCACTCACCATTCATTTACAAATGTGATTGCACTTTAGTTTACGTATTTAAATGTTCAGATATTAGGATGTGATACAGTTTTCGCATTATTTGAATGAGGCAAAATAACATGCTTTTTCTCTCGAATATATTGTTATAATCATTTGTCTCAGATGTACTGTAATTATTTTCTGTATAAAAATTAAATTTGGTGTTCAAAAAGTCTTTTTTCAAACTTGAGTCTTGAAAAAGAGGGGGTCGTCTTATAATCAGGGTCGTCTTATATTCGGGCCAATACGGTAATTCTCTTTCTATTGCAAATTGTTTCATGATTAATGTTCTGTTTTTCATAACTCAATAGAAAGTAACCCTCCAAACAGAGGAACTAGATCATATTTTCAAATATGCCTTATCACAGGGCATTTTAATTGCATCTAACTTGGAAAACTGCAGATACTTTTTTTTCAGGAGGTCTGGGTGATAAAATAACTTACAATCAAAGTAGGGGATCTTGATAAAAAAATGTTGGCAACAATGTTTTTCCTTACAATAGACAGACCTAACCTATCACAAAGCAGCCAGTTTGTGTGCAGCCTGCTATGCAGCAGACAGCAGCTTAGTTCAAATAAATTCTCACTGAATTTATAATGAAACAGGATAGTTTTTACTTCTGTCAGTAACAAAACAACTATTTATTGAAACGGCAACAAAGGAAGACAGTTTAATCAAGTCATCAAGCACAAACTTAACAGAAGAAATGTGGCATCTTCAGCCATTCTGTCAGCATTAATTTCCTGTCCCTCTAAATGGTTGGTTTGAGACAGCCATCCAGAGCTTCCTCTGCTGCAATGTTGAAAGTGAATTTGTATTTTGCCCAAAATTTATGAACTTGTTTACAAAAACGTTACACAAATGATATAGATTCGGGTGTTGAAGCTGCCACCAAGAATAATTGCAACACAGAATTTTCCATTGCCTTAAAAGATTTAGAGCAACTGCATCTGGGATTAACCACCACTAACCAAACATGGAAAATTTCAACCAGTCACTACCACAAACCTGCTTATGTTGGTTAATTCAAATCATCATTAATCAATGCGTGTACTTGGAAAAAAAAACAAACATACAATGTCATGTACTTGTTTGATTAAGTCCCTGAGAATAAAGGTGCATCTGTTGTTGCATATCACTTGAAAATACTATAAGGAAGGAATCTCTGTTTGTGTAATCATCCAGCCCCTGCAGTGATAAAGCACATGGAGTCCCCCAGTGTACAGCAGTAAATAAAATATGGTAAAAATGCCAATTGAAAAAAAAAAAAAGTCAATTTAAAATGAATAAAAATCAGCAGTTTTTGAAGTTGGATATTCTTGGCCAAAACAAAAATCCTTCCACCACAACTAAAAACAGTCAGCAATGGCTTTACTTACACCCTCGTGTGAAGTGAATATTTCTTTTTCTGGTAATATCAGAATGTTTTTCTGCACTTGAAACTACAATAAAACATTGTTGTGTTATTCAGTTAAATAAAATCATTGTTCATTTAGAATTAGAGTATTTTAAATTTATTTTTTCACAGTTTTCGGTGAATGGATTTTGTTGCAGGATTTAGTGGGAAATCACCAAAGCCGTGTCATGTGTGTAAGCTTGTCACTGACAGAGAAAGTTTCAATAGTGTTGATTTGAGACAAAACTTCCCTGTGATTCTCCCTGCCTTCGCTTTCTTTTTTGTCTGTGATTGTCTAATTTTGACATTTCTTTTCCTAAGTGCATCTCTGAAGTCATGTCAAAGTGTCTCGCATGCAAAGGACTTTTTTCCCCTTCCTTGTTATCTTTGGAAATCTTATTTTCTTGAGTGACACTCCAAATACAAAAATCACAGAATTTCAAATAGAGTGTCACACATAGGCCATGTGAGATAATTATTTGCATTTCAGTTTCGCAGACCGGGTTATTACAAGACAGACATGTCAAATCAAGTATCTTTTTTTGTGTTGAAGTAAGTATTGATCCAAGTGTAAAGGTGCATAACAGTTAACACCTCCTAATGTGAGGACATGTTTCTCTGCCAGAAATCGGTAGACTATCCCCTCTGGAGAGTTCAGTATGTTGAGGTGAGTGAAGAGGTGGACAGATGTTATGGCAGTAAAGAGGTTGCTATACAACCATGGTGAAGAGAAAGTTGCAGAAAAATAATGCAAACCTCTTGAATTACCAGGTAATCTATCTTATATATGGTAGTGACTGAAAAAATACAGTAAGGTGTTGTGTTCAAGCCGACAGCACAGTTATCCTTGGTAGAGTGACTGGACTCAGCTTTAGATTTAGAATGAGTTCAAACTAGAGCTTTGCTCCTTCATGTTGAAAAGAGACAATTGAGGTGGTTTGATTAAAATGCTTCCAGGGTGCCTCTTTTAGAGGTTTCTGAGCCACGTCAAACAGGGGTGAGACCTTTGGTTAGACCCTGAACTCACCAAAGGGATTAGATATCTCATCTGGGCTTGGGATTGTCTCAGGATCCCTCAGGAAGAAGTGTAAACTGTTGCTGAAAACACTGACATTTAAGATACCCAGGTCTGACGCCTCTGTGACTTGTCCCAGTCCAAGTGGAAGTGGATGGATGGATGGATGGATGGATGGATGGATGGATGGATGGATGGATACTCATTTGGAAAGCAAATGGTCCATTTTCATATGGCCAAATATTCATGCATATTTCTGTTTGTTGATTTCTTGAAGTGCACTTTGTATTTATTTTTAGTATTACTTGTGTACATTAAACCATGCAATGTTTTAGCAATTCATTTTACTTGCTAACAGACCAGTACATAACATAGTGTAATTGTGTTCATTGCCCATGCCCTAAACATACAGTTGATACAATTATTTGTTTACATTTCTATAATTTTAACAATGCCAGAATAGTCAAGTCAAGTGATTTAAAACAAACTGCTGCATTAGAAGCAATAAAACATCTCTCCATGAATAGCATTGAATGAATTTCATATTTAATCCAAACTATTATGTAACTTACCTCTATCCATTATGCATTTATTTCATTTTGTGCATATGCTCATTTATTTCTCCTGTTGAAAATACAAGGAATACAGATGCATTGCGTATCTCATATTCAGTTATCTTTAATTCAACTTGTGCCGGAGAAAGATTGATGTGTTCCCCAGCCGATAAAGAGATCACTTTCTTGCTCTGTTGTTTTGTGTTGAACCCCCGCTGTGATTACTTGCTGCTGTGAGGAGATTATTCTGTATAGATGATAATTTGAAAAAGTAATCAACAGTCTTAATAGATCATGACACACATTGACTGATTTCTAAGGCCACATGCCTTTTAGGCAGACTGACGCTTGACTAACATGATAGATCTGAGAAGAGTTTCATTGGTCACGGTTCTTTTTGAAGTCATGTCTTATATGGTGTCTCCCTGCATGATTTGTTTTCAATATACAGTACTTCTAAAATATGCTTCCATTATATTGAACTTGCACTTCTAAGGGCAATTATTGTAAATGTAAATGCAATTATTTGTAAATGTATTGTACTCTGTCTGTATCCTGTTTTTGGATAATTGTGCAGCGATCAAAGAAACAAGAATATGGCGATAGAGGATGTTCTGTTTTATGCAGCAGTGCTTTTGTCCTATTGGAAAATCCTCTAGTTAGCTTCATGAGGATTAGGTCTGAAAGTCTCATTTGCCTCCAAAGCCCCTGAGGATTCACTGGGAAAGAAATTCATCTTCTTCCCTGCTTCTTATATATTTCCTATATATATTGGGAAGGACTTCCAATTTTTTATGCCATTTGACTGTCTCTGTATTTTATTTTCTTTATCTTCTGAAAATATTTATGAATGATATGATTTTGAATACAATTTTTCTTGCATTTTAGCAGTTTGGTCTTTGAAAGACATGTTTGAATAAGTAAAAAGTTCTTTGGCATAATATTTGATGGGATTCTGAGCCTTAGCAATGAACTTGATTTTTTTTTAAACCAGAGCATCACATATACATTAGAAAGCTTGGGGTTATTTTCTCTGAAAAGGGATTCCCTACATTTCCAAACGAATCGCAAAGTACATTGAACATACCAAGTTCCCCATGGAGCTAAAAGCCTGAGGCTGTTTGGAATATACCCTCATGGAAACCAGCTATGGGATAAATGTAATGGGTTGTAAAGACTGCTAAAAAGTATCAATGTGATAACAAGAACAAGTTTGAAGAGATGGGCTTTATTCCGCCAAGTGTCTGACTGAAAGTGCATTTCTTCCCTAAGGCTTGATTTTACAAGCATTTTGTGTGAAACAATGCCTGATGTACAGGAATAACTGTCAAGTTAAGAGTCAAGTTGGAAACATTTTAGAACAATTAGGATCATTGTCCATTTTCACTTTAGCGTTGCTCCTCAAGGGATTGTTAATAAGGAACTAAATTATGCTTTATGTCTGATCTAACTATAGTTACACCCATCACAAATGGGGTCTGACTTTTTTTTTTTAAACTTCAGAAGCTGTACTGAAACTGTTGATGCTGTTTGCAAGTTCAGGATTTCATTAACTCCATTTCCATGGTTGCATGTTGGACTTAAGCTCTCCCCAGGGAACAGTTTGTTTTTATATTTGGTGGACTTTTTATTTTATCTATTTTTCTCGTATATGCAAGGGACAAGAACAAATAATTAGGAGAACTTCAAAAACTTTTGTCTGTCTTTACTGTAATGCACCCACGGCAGGAACCTGCACTTCGTGCTTGTGTGTTACTTATTAAAGGGAAAAAAAAAAAAAAGCATACACAACTTAATATTAGTGCTGTCAGGCGATTAAGAAAATTAATCTAATTAATTACAGGATTTGTAATTAATTATTCTGATAATCTCATACCTGCTAAAGGCCCCCAAATAAAGATTTTGAATTCTAGGAAATTACAAAATTGTAGTGCATGACTAATCAATACAATACACCAAGAAGAGAAGATTTGAAATCCACATTTTTGTTGGTTAAGTCCATCCATCCATCCATCCATCTTCTTCCGCTTATCCGGGGTCGGGTCGCGGGGGCAGCAGCTTAAGCAGGGAAGCCCAGACTTCCCTCTCCTTAGCCACTTCGTCCAGCTCCTCCGGGAGAATCCCAAGGCGTTCCCAGGCCAGCCGGGAGACATAGTCTATCCAGCGGGTCTGGGGTCGTCCCCGGGGCCTCCTCCCAGTAGGACGTGCCCGGAGTTAAGTGTGCTTTATAAATGGAATTCAAAAGAAAAAAGACCAAGCACATCAGCAAACCAACTAGTCCAGGTGCATTTCTCAAAAATGCAAAACAAATACAGTTAAATAAAATCAAATTTAGAAACAAAATAAGGCTGAGTGTCAAATAGGCACATAAGCAGACTCTCAATCAAAATGAATACTAAAGCTGACTCAATACAGCAATTCAAAATTAATAGTATAACATGCCTCTAAATTCAGCAACATCAATAGTAAGATGCCAACAGGGCTGGCATTTCCTTTAAAACGGTAAGCTAACGTTACAGGAACTGACAACAGACAACTCTGTGTTTTGCAGGTAAATGATACGTTAGGCTGGAGCTGCTTCATTGATATGAAAATTCTCTTTTACAAAAAATACAAATCACTGCATTTTTGTTGATAGTCCCGTCTTTGTTCTTTTTATAAATAAACTTTCTGCCCAAAGGTCCGAGTGGTCTTGCCTCGCCCTCCCGTGTCGCTTCCATCTCTGTTGTCAGTCACTCTGCTTTTGACTAGTGGCGCAGGTACGAAGTGACGTCACTGCAGCCTACTGGTCCCTCAATGGGCCAAATTTAAAATGCCTGCGCATTGACTTGCCACTCATGATTAATTGCGTTAATTTTTATAGCGCGTTAATTTACAGCATAAGTAATTAATCTAATTAACGCGTTAAATTAACAGCCCTAATATTAATGTGTTTCCAATCATGAAATTGGTTAAAGCAGTTATAGAATCCAAAGAATCAAGAATCCAGACAATTGAAAAGATTCATTCTTGTGTTTTCAAATATGTTTTTGTTCTCTTATCTACTACATGAAGGTGAGTTTTGACAGACTCAGGGACCAGAACAAAAGAAAAGATTAGAGACCATGTTGAGGGATTAGTGGAAGCAAAAGACCATGTCATGGCCGGTGATGTTATAAACAACATCAAACATCCTTTTGGGAGGGACAGGTAAGAGCTGAAGGGGGGCACAATGAAAGAGCGGATGATGGATGATGATCAGAGATGAGGCGACAGGAAAAGCAGAGTCATGGCCAGGGATTATAGAAACAATACAATGTAAACAAGGCTACTCTACATCAGACAACACATTTCCTATTCTTCAGCCTGGCAAACACTCTGTCATTCAGGATGGACTCCAGCTCAGCGTGCTGGCATTCCTTCTGTAGTCCAGAAAGCAGAGTCTACACCTGGAAAGATTTCAGTATAGCTTCACAATAATGTTTTAGTATTGATTTACGTGACTGGTAATAATCATCTTTCCAGACTTAACTCACCTCAAATGAAATGGGAGTTGTTTCAGTTTTTTTATGAGGAGTAAAACAGAGGAACAAAGTGATTATTCTGTGATGTCAAACATCTATAATATAGTTGTTCAAGCTCAATGCACCGTAATGATGCCTGCATAGAAGCCTGTATTGGAAGAGAAGTCATTAACTGATAATATGATTCAGTTCATGCGTGGATGAATTTCAAAAGCTGCATTCAGTGAATCCCTTTCACAAAAAATTGCTGCTGGCATTTGGGGAAATTTTGTGGACTATTTTTCAACCTTTTGGTCTGTTTTTGAGATTTTTAACCGACTTCCGTTATCATCACATCCTAATGATAAACTGTTGATGCTTCTTGAATCATAAGACTGACTGCAGCCCACAAATTGTAGTATAGTGCTGTGCTGATTTCTCGACTCAAATGTTAGAGAATGACTCAGTGAATTTGACTGAGTTCCACAAGTGTGAACTAGGAATGAACTAGTATGCTTGTTTTGGAGCCTTCATGCTACAATATGGTCCGCATGATAAAAAAGAAACTCAGTGGTTCTCATTTCAACAGCGATGATAATGTCGTCACTGCTATGGACCAATTACAAAGAACTGATTCCTACTCTAATATTTGAATAAGTAAATGTACAAAAGTTGTAGCTGGCTAACTTGAAAAATATATGTGCCGGGTTTCTGTGATTGATTCCTTCTACCCTCAGCCCTTCTATGCTTCACTGTTCGCAGCCCTAAGTTGTCCATAAATTACATGCAACTGTAGAACAAAAGCAAATGCCTGCAGCTACTAATGTTGCAGCAGGCAAACTCATTGAATACAGTAACATCAAAATGTCATTGATCGTAGTAGAACACAGAAGTGTCCCTCAAAGACCGGTGGCCACAAGCTACATAAGCAGATCAAAATATCAAACTCTCTGCAGGGACTGCATGCCAAGTTACAGGCTAGTATACTTACTTGTGTAATACCTCATCTCTAAAATGTGGCTCTGGATTGCGGAGGAGCTAAGTCTGTTTCAAGTGAAGCTGGAGCCTGATCCCTTTGACTCCCCCCGCCTGTATCACTGACCCAGAGAGAAGTGTGGGAACGTCAGGCCTCACAGTTGGAGATCGTCTTTGACTGAAGGCTCCTGCTCTGTTTAGGAGGTGAAAGTAGTGCGGGTTACAGTATTTCTGGTACACTGCACACTCCTGCTGACCACGTCTTAAAGAGAATAATATTTTTGTGATGTTTTCAGGGTTTTGTATAGATAGATAGATATCTCTCCCAGGAACCAAGTTTGAATTTGTTTTTCGATTAAATCTCCAACATCTAGAGATTTACTGGTGATTGAGATTTTGTTTGTAGAAGGAAACAATAGAATAAACATTCACTGAGTTTGCTCTTTGTGCCTTTTCTCTCTCTGTTCCATGCATTTCCTGTGGACCTCTCCCTGCAGCTGAAGAGTATGCTGTTGAAGGTAAGATACCAATATTTTTTTATCTCCTGGCCTTTTGATGGCTTCCTTTCATGCCACTATGGATGGTGATGCTGGTTGCTTGTTGATGCAGACCTCTCTCTTTGGAGTAGCATTGTCTGTTTGGACTGCGGTTATAAGTGACTTCCAGGGGCCTAAATTTCTGTTTCTGAACAAGACACACGCAAAACTCAAATAATTTCAATACTATCTATTCATTTTATTTTGTTTTTTTTTATTTTATTTTTTTGACTGCAGTTTATTCTTCGATGTTAGTGATCTGGGTGGGAAATATAGCCTCGCAATTTCTTGTCACCATTTAATATTGATTTGTTGAAGTTAACACAATTTGGCATGGCATTTTTGAGATGCTGTCTTCCTGAATTCTTCCCTGTAGTAGCTCTGAAATTGGTAAATGAATGCTACCAGTCAGGGTACCTGAGGGAACTCATTAGCCCTTGGGTCAGGCTCTAAACCTGTACTAGATGTAGAAGGCTTTATGGGTACATCAGCCTCAGCTCGTCTGTCTGCAGGCTGCTTCTGACTCCCCTCTGCTTTGTTCCGGCAGAGGTGTATCCACTGGTTAACATCTGTCAGTCTCATCGCACGGTCTGATAGACAGTAAAACGCCATTTTTGTATCTAGGCTTTGAAAAGTGAAATGGTCTCATGGTGTCTGAATTTCATGGCGTTCCATGCTGAGTTTTAGGTGAGCCAACTTTGAAAGTCACTATCTGGCTTCAAGTATTCTTTAAAGCTAGGAAACTGAATGCTCATTTATTTTTCAATTTGTAGACCAAGCGTGAGTTGTTTATTTTGTTGGACATTTATTGGAAATATAAAATCACATCATAGCATCATTTCATTGTCGTCAGCTACATCAGTAAAACCTATTTAAATTCTGACATTTCCTCAGATTACTTGTATATAAGCCACAAGCCCTCTCTAATGACTGTGTGTGTGTGTGTGTGTAGGTGTGTGTGTGTGTGTGTGTGTGTGTGTGTGTGTGTGTGTGTGTGTGTGTGTGTGTGTGTGTGTGTGTGTGAGTGAGTGCCCTTGACGCTGGACCACATGTCAGTTCCACTGAAGCCCTTTATAGGAAAATGTCAGGCAGGAGGTAGGAACAGGAATAAATGGAGGCAGTTGAACAGTATAGAGTGGTCCCTCTAGATGGATTCAGAATACAATACGGGCTATGGAAGTTTTGAGAGGGAGTAGGGGGAGAGACAGGGAGAGAGAAGGGAGGGGAGAGAGAAAGGGGGGAGATGGAGTTAGAAAATGAACAGAGGAGGCAATGCCTGAGAGTGATTTTACTCTTGAAATGAAGGAAGTTGACTCTCAAGGAACTGTCTGTCCTCATTTTAATTGTCATCAAATTTGAGTAGCACAACTGGTCTCTATAACATGTGTACACAGTTGTTTTGTGGTACGAAGTAAAACAGCAAAATGCCAAATACATTTGTGACTGAGCTGTTGAGCTCAACACTTCGAGTTTTCCAATTTGATGTATCTTCTGCTGATATTTCATGGCGGTGTTGACTACGCCATGAGCTGTTGTCCAACTAATTTTGAGGGCCACCTGCTGTTTTTGAGGGGTACACCTTTACTTGTGCCAAGGTTTTGGTGTTTTCACCAGCAACTCTATTACACAAGCTCCCATTGGGTTTTCATACATCCATCCATTTTCTTGTAGACAAGACAAAGGTAATCGTCTTGTCTACAGCCGCTTATTGACCTCACGTTTCACTGGGTTACGATGGATCCTAACCCAGGCTGCAAGGGCCTAGAAACGGGGGTACGCCCCGGATGATTCACCAGGGCACCACAGGGTCGTTGGGTTTTCGTGAATCCCTCTTTTGACCCCGAACATAGCTTAGTGGAACTGAGAAGGGTGCAAATGTAACAGTCTCTAATAATGTGTGCTCTCCACACCCATATTATTTAATTTAAAGCAAGGACTTCTGTTCCCTCTTCTCGGTGCACGGTGCAATAAGAAGACAACCCAATAGATTAAAATAATGGCTCATTGTTGCTGTTACCTAACCCTCCATGTACTTTTGGACCCCTTTATCCTATATTCATGCTTTGTCGGTGAGCGTATTTGGTTTAATTAGTGTCGTTGACCATGTGTTCGAGGGGTGGTTGAGATTGATGGTGTAGAGAGGCGCTGAAAGCTCCAGAGAGACCTGTGCCCCTGAAAGGGTCTAGTAGCCCTTGCTGTTACACTGTAAGGCCTGGATTGATGATCTGCCTGCTACGGTGACCTGTTTTTACCTCAGCCAGCCGTGCATCACCATCTCTGAAGGGGATTTTTTTTTCCCCAGGGGACTTCATCAGGGATGTATAGGTTCATTGTGTAAGCACAGGTTACCTTGTTGTCTATTGCAGTGGTGTTCCTCGAGGGGCTAGCAAAAAACTACATTAACAGTAGGCAGTGGTAACCAAGAGGTCAGTGAATGGGTTTATGACCTAGAGGTAGCCACTGTAACATCAGGGAACTAATGGGAGAGTGCAAAGTGCCAAATGGATGTCCTTACCTTGTGAATTAAACACCATGCTGCGCCAGGTAGTGAAAAGAATGAACGACAAAGGACTGTAGCTATATTAAAGACTTTATTTTTAGGTCTGTAATTGTGAACTAGAGTAGGCCTCGTATTGTTGTCATTTTAATTATTAATACAGCAGCAAACAGCAGTTTGATATGAACAAAAGTTAAAGTGCAGTAATGAGAGTACGATGCCACATTCTGTTGTGCAGTGCAATCAAAACTTCTCTGTTCTGGTCACTGATGAGCTTTGTTTGCCTCTGAAAACAACTGATCTGACAATTCTGAAAATATATTTTATCAAGACTGTTTCATTTGACAGTTTAACATAGGCTACATGAACACTGTGTGTGTACAGCATACTCCCTCTCTGATCCACCAAACTTTATTGAGTGCATTCTCCTCCAGGGTGCTGCATAGAATCACTGATGACATACTGAATTTTACAAAATTATTGTATAGAGAAAATGGGGAGATTTTTCGGTTGTCCAGGAAGCAAACATGAAGATGCTGTACTATGGCTATTTATGTTTTTTCTTTCCAGCTGGTATACACTGCTGGACCATGACCATGAACACCATGAGAAAAAAATTACTGGACAGTAACTGAATAAAGGCTCTGAGGCAGGCTGATGTGGTTGGGTTTAGGATGTTCTGAGCTGACCACGCTGATCTTAATTAATCTGATCAAGGCTAATAATCTTTTTTTTCCTCTGAACCAGGCATGCTGGGCTAAACCTTAATCTTAACCCTGGGGGAAGGGCAATTGCATTTTATTTTTAATTTACCCTCCATAATATATTATGCAATATTTGATGTTGACAAGACACAAACACAATTGTATATTTGGGGCCTGTAGTTATTAGAGATTATAGGATCAATCAAACCAGATTATGGTTTATAAAGTAAATTTAAATCATGGGATGTGTTCTACATTCATGCACAGTGAAGCAAATAAGAAATGCCGAGTAACGGTCCTGATGTCAGTGAGGTATTAACCTAGATTTTCTGGAACAAATGGTGCTTGTACTTACACATCAAATTCCAACAATTATAGTACAGCAGTTACTATATTAAATGTTTGTGACTTAAAGGTTGACCACCTGTGCGGCAACCTGTTTAGACCTTGTCTAAAAAATATAAATACACAGACTTATCAACTGAGAACTCGCATTTATTTATATAGCAGTGTAGCATAACAACACAGTTTCTGTATTCTTCCCAATCAATAAAGCTTAACTACATTTTTCATTGAACGCACAAGCGATTTGCAGTGTTAAGACAAAGTGATCGATTATAGAAGATTGCCAGCTAGCTCTTTTCGTCCAAGCACTTGAGATAACAAGCAGGAAATGAACAAACTGGACATGCACTCAGCAGTCACATTGGAAAACAGAGCTGAATGGTCTTTCTTTTCGCTGTTGTACTGCTCAAGCATCTTCGGACAGTAGGATGTCTTCATGTTGTTTCCTCCTGCTCAGCTTGTACCAAATGTTGCACAGAGATTATGAATCCTCATATCCTGGAGGATGAAGTTTGGCCATGCCTATTCTCACAAGATGTTAATTTCACCCCACTAGGCTCTCACTCCTTTTTCTTCTTCCTACTTTTCAGCTTTACAATAACAAAGTCTAAAGGGACAAATTAGACAGAGAAAAAATGATTTGGACAAAGTACGGCTTGGGGGTTTGAATGGTGTTGATGTGTTTAAATGTACACCAAAATCTTTTTTTTTTTGCTTGATTTTATTTTATTGTCATGATTTCCTCTGACTTTACAAATTAATATAGTACTGTAACCTTTAAATGGCTGCAGATCCCAGCCTCTGTGTGATAATTACACACTATACATAGATCATATGAATATGGAATTGACTGTAATAATTATACATGTCAACAGCAGATCTACACAAAACTTGTTCCCACATATATTCTTTTCATCATTTTGAGTGGCTAATGGTTAGAGCCGCATTCATGCCTCCGTGCTTTGAAGTGACAGACTAACACCAGGATTTTCAGTGGATACTTTCTTCATTTCAATCCGGCTTCTTTAAGATGAATGTTCTCTCTGCCCACTTCAGCACTTTTGTTGTCATACAGTGACATACCACAGTCAGCTTTAAAAGGGATTTCAGCACTTTCTTCAAAGTACTCCTTTCTCATGTGTACTAAAATGGAAATGTGTTGTCTTTGCCTTTGTTGCTTTTGAAATAGAAAAATAAATATTTAGTCTTTCAAGCATTTCCCAGTGGACTTTGGGGTTATGTTTTTTTTTTGAGTTTATATTACCTTGCCTCTCAATTTGATGTCACCAGCTAATGTATGCCCAGTCAGGGAGGCTGTTTTAGTAATATTGCTCTATTCTCAGTCCCTCCATTCAACCGCACCTATTCCCTCCTTCCCAGTACCCCTAAACTTTTTATAAAGCTTTATATCTCTCTCATCAGCCTCTTGTTGTAGTTTACATTTATTTATTTTTGTTTTTTTTAGTACCTATTGCTTCGTCTCCTTCAAGCTGTCCACTCTTTTTCATCAAGATCACCTTCAACACTCCTCTGGTAGACCCTATAGTTAAGATGTTTATTGGCTAGATGCCACTATAGGAAGCAGTGACATGCAGCTTCACTGAGAGGGATATTGCCTTGACAACACAAACGAGGGAATAGTGGACCCTGGTTTAATTTACCCATCCATTAGTTCAGAACTCACTTTTTGCAGATATGACATGTATTTTTAAAAGGTAGATAATATTTTCACGACTAATTATGTGAGTCTGGCTCAAGGCTCCAAGCATCTATTATTTTCCATTTGTAAAGGTTTAACCTTGTTCTTTTGGATGGTTTTAATGTTTAATATTATGAAAAGAGAATGTAGTTAGTAAGGTGCTATATGTATTTAACAGAGGTAAAAGTGCATTTATAGACCCAACAAAAACAGATTAGACTAACAGATGATATGATTATTTCCTGAAAGAGTCATATCGTATGTCTGTTTTAAATTATCAGTGCCAGTCATTTCCTATTAAAATGACTTGAGAACAAAATACAAATCACACATTATAAAAATCACAATATGAGAAAAGTGAAGTAGAAATGTCTGATCTGAAAATGTTGCTGAGACTATTTATAGTGAAGCCAAACTGTCAAAATTGTGTATTGGAACTCTAAGCCCTTTACAACTTCTTATTTTCTCTTGCAGCAACGCTGGTGATGTCTGTGCTATTGTTGACAGAGCTCTGTATTGGGATAGGCTTTTCCATCTATTAGTGTTTATATGTAAATTTACAACATTACTTACTGATACACTGGGATATCATGCATAGAAAGTTTAAGGTTTGTCCATTACCCCTGTGAAGTGTCACTTCTTAATAACTGTTTCTACACAAAACTTGCCATTTTTCCAGTATTTCCAACAGTCCTGTTGTGTAGTTGTCACCTCCTCTAAATTTAATTATTCCATGAAATGCCACTGACTGCAAAGCTAGGAGACCTTGCCGACCAGGTGACATTCTGAGAGATTGCATTTGGGCAGAGCCCAGTGAAAAGTCCATCTTTCCCCTGTCCCTCAGCTCGCAGCCAACGCTTAGAAAATAAAAGGACTCAGACTCATTCTCACTTCCACGCTGAGACCAAAACAAAAGTCTATTTGTATCAGTGACACATGAATGTCTTTTAAGGTGAGTCCACTCATCTCTTAATCTTGTCTGAGTCTCTGACTCTGACTGAAGTAAAGATGCTAGTAACTGTGGTGCCTTCGCCAGGTGAACATTAGTCCCAATTGTCTAGTTTGTTTTATTTGCTCAACATTCATTTAGCAAATCTACAATTATGACTGGGAGCACTGAGGCAATGCAGAGAGAAATGATCTGGTAAAATTGAGATCAATAGGTTGGAGAGATGAATGACTGACCAATAAAAGAGGGGAAATGTGAACAGAGCCATTCTCTGCTCACCCCTCCCTCTATGTCTTAATGGGAAAATGGTAACACTTGAGTGAGCTTGTTTTGCCACTAAGGACCTCGTTCTGCTGGAATGTAAAATATTCTTTTGGGATCTAAGAAGGGGTAATTCTGTTGCTCCATCCATCTTTCTGTATTCTTCTCTTCCCATCTCTTACCTATTTTTCCTTCAGTGGTCTTTTCCAATCCAGGTCTTGCTCAGTTGTTATGTTCCTCTGTCTCTTGCTAACTCGGTGTCTGTAAATGTGAATGATACCTATCATAAATATCACCCGACAAAACACATCATAGAATTGGCTGTTGAATGCCTTATCTGCTGGTTTATTGTTTATTTAAACTGATGACATTATGCTGTGTTATTTTTGACAATAATCTTAACAAAGGAATATAAAGCTCTTGACTGACAAGCCATGAAAGTATTTAAACTCTTCATGATTGAGGTAAAAAGTCTGGATGACTATCTTGATCCAGTTGTATTTCATCCTCTAAATAGAACATATCCGTAATACTTCATATGACCTTGCTTGAATAATAAAAATAGATAAATAAATAAATCGATGAACAAATAAATGAATAATCACACTTTAAATCCCAAGATTATATAATTTTGGTACCTATTCAATTTCAAGTGTTACAAAGTCTAACCTTATCAAGTTCATTAAAAAAAAAAAGAAATATGCTGACTGACTTTTTAAGGTTGCAACACTTTTTAGATCAATTTGGATAGAAAAAGAACTGAAACGTTTACCAAAGAGCATATATTGGTGACAGGGATGTTTTTGCAAACAACGATGAGGCAAAGTTCATTATTTTATTAATCACATCATTTAATGAAATTACAGGTTGTACTTCAATATATTTGTGAAAATTCGACATAAGCCAGGTATTTGGGTTCAAAGAATAAAGTTCTTATAGTGACAGCTTCAAACTGCAAAACCTCAGGTGTTGTCAGATTTTGTTTTCACCAATATTTTATTGCATTCCTGGATTGAAACAATACATTGTGATATGGTTTCAAGTTAGTTTGGTATAAAAATGTCAAATCACAATCATGTTTCTAATTACATTTATATTCCACAAACAGTATAGCAAAATGTAACACAACTTTAAAGAGGCTTTGATTTGCATTATAGAGCATGGAGATCAAATCTTTGCTAATGTAAAGTTTGTTTGATAAACATCATATTGAAAGCATTTTCTGAACACATTACCATCAGTCTGAAAGCCTTTATTTTCAATGTGTGGAGGCTTTTATATAATTGACATTGTCACATAATTAAAACCAAATACTTTCTGGTGCATTCTTCTTCTTCTGCTGTAAATCAATGTTTTATTAATTGGTGTGAAATTGGCAATTTCCTCAATTTATCACTGCCTCGCTCCTGCCACAGATTACATAAGAATGCTGAGTTGTTGATCTGGCCTGTTGTTTTTTAAAATGTTTCAACACATTTTTATTCATGTACCATCACATTTTCTGTCTGATCACAAGCATCACATCTCTGTCATGATGCATAATGTCTGTTCAGTCACCCTCAATTTCTGCCTCAGTTTTGGATTTATTCAATACCTTACTGAATTTTAGGATCATAAATAAATACTTGCATTTTGCTGTTCACTGTGTGCAGTTCTCAGGCCAATTCATGATAAACAAAATAGTAATATTTGAGGAAAACAGACTTACTTGTCCCTTTTGCTATATCTGTGCTTTCTCCAGTTTTCCCGTCCCCCTGTTGGTGGCATGAAGCGTTATGATGATTTTTTATCAGAAACTCCATAAATTTGCTGAGCAGCCTCCACAAAGCCTAACTCCCTATGGTTCTTGTTCATTTATCTATGGTCTCTCCAGTGCTGCAAGGGCCAGAGGAAGAGCTTTAATACCAAACCCTCAGTGATCCCTCAGAGGCTGGTTTATGCATGGATTGTTTCCTTTCTCAACATGTAATCAATAAAATTGGAAACATACAAATGGAGGCAGTCAAGTGAGGACATTTTAAGCAAATAAGGGTCAAAGAACATAGGAGATTGATGCAAAGAGAGGAAGAAATGAGATGACGAGAAAAGAGACTGAGGATAAAAAATTGGGGGAAATCTCTGGAGCTGTCGTGTCAAACCAGCAGGCTGAGACATGGCCTAGATACTTCAGTAGGATTCACTGTTAATGACTTCTCAGCTGGGCCATGGATTCGTTTTGTCAAACAAGTGTCATTCACATGGTGTTGTTACACACTTGTATGTGCAGTATGAGTAGTGTGTGTGGGTGTGAAGGGTGAGTGGTAGTGCAGCTAAAACACTGGTATCATCAGCTTGCTTTGGAGCAATTCCAATTCTTTTTGTTATTGCAAGGGGATTCTGTTGCCAGTATAACTTGTTTTTGGAAAGACCTTTATTCGAAATCCCAGCCATGACTGCTGGCATCAAGAGGTCACATTGTTTGTTTTCAGTATTTTTTAGTGTAGACTACATGAGTGGTGTACCAATCTTTGTGCCACAGGTGGCCACTAAGCTTGCACTTCAGATTGAGCCTTTAAATCTATCCCAGCAATTTGATTTCTGTAGGTTTCAACAGGAAGCTGATAGAAAGACAGCCATTTGTTTTCATGGCTTGACAGCTGGCAATGAATGAAAAAGATCCAATCCCCAAGAAGCACTTCTTTCTCCCTTTTGTTCAGTCTTTTGCTAACTTCAGACTATCTAAAAACATACTTGCTCCTGTGTAGTATACAGAGTACAGTTGCGTCACTCTAAGAAACTGGTTCTGTGAATTTGTGTGTGGGTCAGAGACTATGTGCATGAAAGACATGTCTGTTGTGAAAACGCATGACCCAGATTAAGCTGTCACACTGTTTGTGAGTGGTCCCAGACAGTGTGAGGGGCAGCTTGCTGAAAATGAAGTAGTTAGGTCTCCTCTGATACCTTTAATTGAACAAGTGTCTGCGACTCGGCTCATCTGGACAGGTAGCATTCTGGGAATTGATCGTTGTCCGTGGAACATAGTAGGAGTCACAATTAAAGATGACATACTTTTAAGTGTTGTGACCCATTCCAGATTCTGTGCAGATTAAAAGTGCAACAAGTGGATGGATAACACAGCAACAGCTTTCTTACAAATATGACCTTTTTATAAATGTTCAAGTCAATAGAGTCTACGCTGTTATATTAATAATTTTATTTGAACAGTACAGTACATTTGTTATTTATTTATCTTATTTTGTTTGTATTTAATATTCTGACTTTAGCAGGGGGAGTTGAGTCCTATGATACCTCCAACCCAGGGGTGGGCAAACGTTTTGAGCGGTAGTTCACACAGAGTTCTAAAATTTGACAGGCAGGACAGTTGAGAACAGATGGAGGAGTGTTTATTTGCACTAATGCAAATGACGTGTAAAATCCATTACAATATATGAAAGTTTTGACCTTTAACAGGCCTTTAAAAGCATATACTGTATATGCAATGCTGATTGTAAAAATTACTTTACAACTTCATTTTTTTTCATTAACAAGTTAAGCCAGTTTTAGCCGGCCAGATTACAAGCCTAACAGGTTGTACATGGCCTGCGGGATGTGGTTTGCCTGCTGTAGTTTGCCTGCTCTAACCCAGCACCATTTGAGTTCATCCGGAGAAGTTTCAGCTATCCTGTTTTCTGTGTGAATGCTGCATCCGTATCTCTGGCTCTCAGGACCAGTGTAGGTGGATGGAACTGCCAGCTGTTTAAAATTGAACTCAGCCACCACCTCCAATTGAAGAGGCGGTGGCACTGCTGTCGGAGACACAACTTCAAGTGAAAGGAAGTCTGTGACTGCAGTTTTCTTAAGATAGGAAAATAGAGAATTGTATGAAAGCACATTTACACCAAAGTCATAACCATAAACTCAACTCCCTGAGGGTAATCCCTCTTCAATCAGGGAGACATTATTCTATATTCAGTATGCTTTTGTTTATTTCCAATTTTCTAGGTCCTGATTTGCTAAAAAAAATCAGTGCCTTAATTAAACAAGCAACAAGGTCAGATATCCACTTTTGATTTAAGGGCATGTAGTCTCCCATCTGGACACTGACCAGAGAAACTTACCTACTCCCACCAAGTCAATGAAGAGACCTTCTACCTTACTTGTTTGCCATTTCTGCTATTCGTCAGACAGCGACCCGACAGCGACCCAATGCACTATTCATAAACTTGGCCAGAGGTTTGCTTGACCTTTTTGCTGAAATGTTAGGGCAAATTAGTTGTCAGGGTAGTAAACGTGGTAACCATGCTAATCCCCTGCCCCATCTCCAGTCTTATATCTGACACCTCTGTTCCTGTTCACCTTTTCGCGGAGTACCTGCCCTTTGTGCTGCTTTAATGTTTGTTCTGCGACTAACACCACCATGGTCAGTTTTTGTCTCTAGACTTGCACAAACATATAAGTCCTAACGCGGAGGCAAAACCAGACCATTTAAATTTAGTTTCAGGTCTAAATCTGATATGAGCTGTCTCTGTAGCATCTTCTTGAACAACTCTGTAACACAAACCCTTTAATACCCATCATCAGCTTTGACCCTGAATTTTCAACACCTATAATGAGGAACATATCAGCACAGAGTAAACACCCAGAGTCCATGCATATTAATTGCCTTATGTAATGGTTTTCTAAAACAAACTTCATTGTGTTCAGTGAACAGTAGTTATTCCTCCATACTATAATATAGTCAGGACGGTATTTTTTGTGTACTTCAGCTTATTTTCCTTTTTTCAAGAGTAAGCTGTTCAAAAAGGGAAAACAAGTAAGCACATATTTTCAGAAATGTGTCATTTGTACAATGTTATACATTTTTTCTTATGCTGTCCATTTGCTTGCTTATTTAATTACTTTGTACCAGGGTAGAGGTGATCGAAGAGCTGAATTACCGTCAGGTTTTCAGCAGGTCCCCACGCTGCCGTAACGAGCCGCCCAACTCTGATATGATCCATTAGCTTTTGTCTGTTTTTACTTTTGATCAAAATATTCTCATTCACTGTATACCCTTCTACTTGCCAATTTGTACTCTGCCTGAACTTGATCTTATCTTGTGGTTGAGGGGAAAAAATCATCCGCTTTCCCCGTAGGCCTCTTTTCTTTACTTTCTGACCTTAGCCTGACACTGATCCTGCCTTTTGAAGACAAGTAGAGATCAAGTGTGGATCAAGGGGTTAGTCATTCTACTGTAAAGATTTTTTTTTCCCTTTCTCCCGCCTGTAGTTCGTGTTTGTCTGTCTTACTCTGGGTTAATGAGTATTACATACTAAACTTGCACAGTAATTGGTTGTGTGCATGTTTGCATGCACACAACTAATTACATTCAAAGAAAATATATGGTAGGTTCATAACATGTAGTCAGCTTAGGGACCTGAGAGCATCACTATGTCCAGTGAGTACACAAGATAATGGTGTTGAAAACTGATGCACAAATGCACTCTGGCAAAATACAAAAGCATAATAACTGTCTCCCATACATAAAGACATATGTATAGACAGAGGTGTACCAAGGTGTGAATAAAATATCACAAGAAATAGTCTACAATCATCTACAACTCCTACCTGTAAAGATGAAGCAGGTCTTAGTGTGTATACAGATCTCCACTTTTATTACAACTGGCTTGTTTTCAAAAACTGTGAGATGATGCTGATGGTGGATTCCCTTGTACATATTCTACGCGCCTCCCATAAACTGGGTAATTGATACCTGATTGGGGCAATCCTGTGAGACAGTTCTTCACTCTATTGTAAAATAAATGTATGTATTTATAGAAAGTGGGAGGAAAATAACCTTTAACTTCAGATGTGGTGAGAAAAGAATTTGCTTTGTTAAACAAGGAGAAGTTTCACAATATTAGATAATTGGGGCTAGTACCTCCCAATCATATTCAAGAGGCTACAAACGATAGTGACCTAAAGCTTTCTGGTCAGATTTCTCATGAGTTTGAAATGTTTATTATCACAGCAGAACATACAGTAGTTTGGTGTCCAGGCTCAGACTTGCATCATTCCCTACAGATATATTTACATGGAGGCATTGGGTAGTGATGAGCAAACTTCTTGTATGTAAAAGGAGCCTGCAGGTGACTGCTGGGATAGTGATTGTGCTGAAAAGCAACAATATACATGGATCAATGGGAGCACTCTTAGGCAGAGGTGGAGATGGGAAATTGTTGCACTTTATTGCATCAAGCAACATGTTCAGGTGCTCCCTAGAGAACCAGACCAAAATGTTTTGTGGATCTCGTGTATATAGATAAAGATTGAGAGAAAAAGGTGGATATAGAGGTCTCCATGAAGTTATGGTCTTTACGCATTTCTTACGTATCATGAAAGCTATTTTCACATATATTTTTCCAAGAACTATACATCACTGTTTAAACAGCATCGATATCTTCAGTTTTTTCAACGTGATCATTGCTTCTAATCATCTCCGCACCATCTCCTTAAAACATTCTACCTGCCCTTATACTGTTGACTGAAGACTGTGATTAAGTGCCATGATGGAAAGCATTAACATCCATTTCATCCATATTTGATGAGTGAATGTCTGCCTCCTATTAAGCACAACAGGAGGAAGCAGTAATCAGCATTCACACACACTGTGAATAATTATTTACCGAGATAATGGCTGCGTTAATGCAAGTACAGAAAAAAAAAAGGTCATATGATTCCCCTCTGTATTTTTCTTTCTATGGTAAAGAGAAGCCTGATTACTTGATAGCGTGACTGATTTCCTGTCACTTTTATTGTTTTTCTTATTCAGGCTGCCACCTGATTTGTTAACTAATGCCATCAGAGCCCTTCGCAGAGGGGCCTTTATTATCTGCAGGTCAACGGCGTTAGGTTGAACTTCTTGAAGAAGCTTAATGTACTATAGATACGGTCTAGTAACCAAACAAATGTCTATAGTGCACTCACACAAAGATGTATCAGTGGACTAGCTCATTGCTGCTCTAAGTCTTTTCATGCTCAATTTCAGAGTCGCCCTGTAAACCTTGGAATTTTATAGCCTAGACACCACATTAAAGAGAATGTGGCTCCACTAATGAGGTCAGCAGAGGGGGCTGTTATATTAAGGACAGGGATCATACTGTCTGACTCCTACCCAGTACAAATGACATAAAGATTAGCATATAACAATTCAAGATGATTATTATGAATAGTATAGAAAGACAGGGTCACATTGACCATCAGTTTATTAGATTTACTATACTAAAACCAATCCATCCAAATGTCTTAGAACTTTCTTGTAAGAAATCATCTATAAATTTCCCTGTTCTTTGGGAGATTGTTCTTTACAGGTTCCACTCTATTGATATTTCAGCTGATTTGGGTTTTGGTGCTGTTGAGTTTTGCGACATTATCCAGAAGAATGTCTGCTGTTTACATATACTCCTTTTTTATTTTAGAAAACGTAATGGTTACAGTATATAGATCATATTTATACAACATACTGAAAATATTCTTCGTAATATTTCTATAATTGTTACCACTGAACGATAAAAATGTTTTTTTCACTCAGATTGTTTAGTCGTAACAGCTTGCTTTTGCCCTGGTGTACAGATTTGAGGAGAAACCTGGTTTTACAGTGTCTTCATTGTATGAATCATCTTTTCCTTTGCATTAGGTAGTTTTCAGCAAATTCAGTAAAATTCCTCTGGAGGTTGACCCCTTTTACTGGCCCATGTCCCATTGTCATTACAAACAGAGGCATATAAATGCACCTAATCTGAGAATCAGCCATTATCAAAACCTCCATGTCTTTAAACTCTGTGATCTCCATCTCTAGGGGTGGAAGGAAATTGTATTTCAACTCCAGAGGTTTTAATGCAGCAGGGCAAACATGCCTCTTTCAGTGTGGATTTGATTTGATCTAGCACACACTTTCCTCTGTTGCATATACTTGAAACAAGCTTTTAACAGTACTTTCTCGCTGACAAGAGAGATAAAAATCAGTGTTTTTTTTCTTCACTCCACAAATTCCTAGCATCAGTTAAGAGATGTAAAGAGTGAAACCAGTTTTTCATATATACAGCATGTACATTTAAAAACAAACAAACGTGAAATCGCTAAAATGTCCATTAGAAAGAAAACTACAAAGAGGAAAATGTCTAGAATAAAACCTAGCTTTACATGTCACCACATTTTGTCTTGGATTAAAGCTAAAATATCTCTCTATTTTATCCACTTATTACTAATCAATTTTTTTTGGATTTTATGTGATTAGCAACACAAAGTAACACATAATTATGAAATACATGGAAAATGATGTGTGTGGTGTGTATGTGTGGGGGTGTGGAGGTTGATAACTGATTTCAACAAATAA
The DNA here is from genome assembly GCA_013358685.1 of Antennarius maculatus. Lineage (NCBI taxonomy): Eukaryota > Metazoa > Chordata > Actinopteri > Lophiiformes > Antennariidae > Antennarius > Antennarius maculatus. Next base: position 5,864,673 of record CM023628.1, read on the forward strand.
AATCCACCTATGTGTATTTCAAAGTTTAAATGTAACTGTCCTGTGAAGACCTCAGAAGTTTGTTAGAGAATATTAATGAAAAAATCATGAAATTGAAGGAACACACCAGACAAATAAGGGATAAAGATGTGGAGGAGTTTAAAGATGGGTTAGGAAATGTAAATATGTCCCAAACTTTGATTTTCAAAACCATATTCATTTAGAGCTCTTTTAAGCATCATATAAAAGTGAAAGCACTTTCAAATGTAGTGCAATATGTCTTACTTGAGCAGCATGGAAGAGACGACAAGCATGCAAGACAGGCAACACAACACCTGATGTTTTATTAATACTAAAATAAAAAAAAAAAGTTTGTTCTGTCAATGAATATTTGTTCTCCTGTGGTTGTTTGAGTATGTATTCATACACAGAGTGACATCACAGGCGGCAATGCTGCTGATAAGTGGCTACAACCCGTGGTTTCTCAGAACCTCTTTGTTTCATATTGACTTTCTCGGCTGTGCGTCTGATTTTTAAAAGAAACAGGGAGGACAGCGTGCTTCACTTAAAGGTAGTGTGCCAATTTGTTCCAATTGCACACTTCTAGCCTGCAGTTTCATTCCACAGAGAGAAATCTATACATTTTTTGGAGGAAAGGTCTCTACTGACAGCACATCCAGGATTAGTTATCGCCTAGCTTTAAATTCATGTTCTTTTGTAAAGGTAAAGCTTGACAAACAGATGTTGAATTTTCACAGGGCTGGAAATTTAATGAATACACTCAATATTACCAGAAAGTATGAGTTTTAGTCTTGTATCAGTAGGTAGTAGATTGTAACACAAGCCATTAGTTCATTAAGCAATCCCAAAGACCCTGAAGTGAGCAATTTACCTGCTATTTACTACCACAACAGTCTTAATGGGGGGCAGAGGAGACCCATCATGGGGAATCTTGTTATTACTATTTTCCCTGCTTGGTTATTGTCACTATTTGGCTGCCACAACAAGTCTGCCCTGCCTGCCCCATCTTTTCTTTAGTTTTCACCCCATAATAATTCTGTCATTAGTAGCTATTAGTGTAAACATTCAACTGTCATATGCAGTTCTGCTCAACTCTTATTAAGCGTACTTCCCCTTAGTTGTACAGATTAGTGCATGTAAGGATCCAGATATCCAAATTGTGGAGGTTTTTTTTTATCCCACTGATCATCCCTTTTCTCACTAAAATTATCACAATGTTGCAAAAAGCAAAAGTGTTTCTGCAACCGTTCTAAAGCTAGAGCAAAGACTCACCCACAACATTTTGTTAAGTGTGGAAAATATCACAGCATCACTCTGAATGCCTCTGCTTGTGAATGAAGGACCTTGTTTGTACATATGTGGGCTGTTGCATACATTTCGGAAGCCACTGTTTCTGTTGTAGTCATTCACTGGACCCAGGTCTATTTGAGTGCACTATGTCTACAACTGCTTTTGGCAAAATACATAAACTACACTGGGTCAGAGCTGATGGGGACATTAGCCTCTCAGTGAGTCCATTTGCTCCAGCGTTGAAGTCGTTTCTTGTTGTGGTCTGGCCAGCAGTTATGTGGTTTGTTTTGTTTATTTCTTTCTCTTTTAGCATGGTTACATAAAGTTACTTTGCTGATTGGGGGTATCTGGAATAACATTTGCATGACTGTCTCTAATAGCATAAGTGTTTAACAATCCAAGTTTTTTTTTTTTTGGAGATTTCACCACAAATACACATTTTTTTTGCCTTTCCTGCCATATTACTGACATTCATTTATTCATCTGCTCGAAGATGAGACAGTCAAAGATTGTCTCATCTTTTCTTGATATCTGAATCATGGATAATGGGTTTTACTGGAGCCTATCCCAGCTGTTATCGGGCAAGAGATGGTACATCCTAAGTTTCTAGTTCATTGCGAGGCCCATAGTAATGATATGTACAGAGGAATTACTAACACAAGTGCCAGTACTGTAATCGTACTAATAATTGGCCAAAAAGACATTTCTGCTTTCCAAATCAAACCAAATTGTAATGTCAGTCACAAAGTTTTGATTAGAAATTAGAGGTCACATCAAATGTAGACAATAATGTAGACAGTAAGCGGATAGATGCACTGAAACTGGATTTCTATATTTTTATTTCTATGTTAATCCCTCCAAACAGGCAGCCCCAACCCTTCACTGCAGTAAAGCAGGAGGTGGTTGATATATGAGAGATGGGGAAGTCGTAAGCTGAGCCCTTTTAAGTTGAAGAGGGAGACAGCAGAGAATAAGGAGTCACAACTTCCCTGCTTATTCATTCAGCACTCTGTATGGAAACCCCACTGGTCTTTAAAAGAGGCATCACTCGAAACCCGGTGCTGACTACAGGTATCTTCTCTTTTCCTGTTAGTTTTTTCTTTTTTTGGTGCCAACCTGCACTATTTTCCCTCTCGTCTTGCATCTGCACCGTCCCGTTCTCCATCTAGAAGTGACATCAGATGCTTAATGAATATTTCATGAAACTTTTTTACCTCTGTACAAATAATGGATGGTATAAAAATTCATAAAATATGCCACTTCATCCTGGTACGTGTGCGTGTGTGTAACTTGAGTTTTCTCTCTCTCTCTCTCTCTCTGTATCACCCACACACACATGCACCTCCCCACACACAAATTTAAATTTTTGCATTAATTATGTTACTATATTATATTATATTATATTATATTATATTATATTATATTATATTATCCTATATTATATTACGATACATTTTGAAATAAACTACCACCCTGTAGGCGGCTACATTTTTTCAACTTTATTAATTCATGTACCAGAGGTATGTGACTTATCTGTTGCACTCTATTTAATATTCAATATGTGACTTTCTGCGCCTCCTAGGAATTTTGTGTTCCTTGTATTTTTATGCTACATCAAGGAAACATACCCTTGGCTCTTAGATAAATGTCAATTTCCTTGCTTGGCTTTTATCATGAAGGAGAAGGAATATTCTTTATTAATTTCTTTTATGTTTAGGTATTTGGTACAGCATCTCTACTCATCAGATATTCAGGAAATTGGGCCTGGACGTGAGTCATTAGGAAATTAAGCATCAAGAGTTTTTAGGCTCCAAATTAGAACGGCTTCATTCCAGGGTGCTGGCCAGCTTGATTTTCCGTTATACAGCATTTAGTTTCCTCTAACTCATGGATGGTAACGCAGAGATAGACAAATAGTATAAAAGACTTGGCAAGAGTCTTTTAAATAAGATGTTAGCTCCCATATGGCTTGATCTGTGGTTTGAGAGCAGCTCAGTTTGACTGTGTTGAGTGGTTTTTGTTTCATTTCTTCAATTTTAATATGCTGTAAGATAAACTCAGCTGCCGGGATGTGGGTTGTATGCATAATGTATGCATTTCTGGATGGAGGACAACATGAATCTTTAGCAATTCTTGTAAGGTTTCTTATCATTGGAATGATATAATTTAATCCATGTTAGATAAATTGATGACATCTGAAGAACTGCAAAAAAACATTTACCAAAGACAGATCGATAAACAGATTAAGATGTGGCATAGAAAGAAAGATATGCATGGGGTCATGGTCAATGGTTATTCTAGGGATTAATTATAGACTTATAACAGAAGGAGCAGTAGGTTATTCATGAAATTATTTTAAAAAGACATCTGATGCTTTAGTGTTATTGTCTTGGTTTGGAAAGGGACATCCAGGCCTTTGGTAATTACAGGGTTAACAGGAAGACATTAAGCAGATGAGATTGATTTGCACTTGGAGAACTGGCTGAGTTTGGGGGTTCTAAAAAGTCATTACACACTTGGAGATGTGGGAATTTAAATAGATTACCAAATAATCTTTGCCCTGTATTGTCTGAAACAATACAAGGGGAATAGGTGGGTGGGTGGATGGATGGATGGATGGATGGATGGATGGATGGATGGATGGATGGGAGGAAATTGCACATATCCACTGCTCAGGCATTACATAATGAATACATACTAGATAAACACCAGGAAAAAAAGAAACACTGACATCACAGGACATACAACGACATACACTACACTAACAGACACATGTAGCATTAACAGGACATATACTAAACCATAACTAAAATATAAACAGTATAAAATTAAAATATAAACAGTATAAAGTTAAATAAAATCCATTCAACCTCGTGGTGACCTCAGGAGAAACTGCCTGCAGAAGAAGCTAAACATCATTGCTATTCAGAACTTTAAAGATTTAAAAATAAAATCTTTTTAATGTAATTTCTCAAAAATTTCAGTGACATTTATTTTGTACTAAAATACTTACTGTATTAATTTATGCTCACAAATGGGTTAAACACAAATTGAAGTTAGCATGCTTTTGGTCTTGACTGAGATGCTGTTTGAACAAACTCATTGTTCCACAGGTTTGGACAGTTTGGACACTCAAAATAAAATGCCAATCTATATTGTGTTGTTTTATCAGAAGACTACAGATGGTGAAAGTTTCAGGGGAGCCTGTGATTGGCATGCCGAATGCAGAAAAGCAGAACAAAACTGCTGCCAGAGATCTGATCGGTCATTTCTCTACCGCAAGCCTCCCCATCTCTTAGAGCAGTGCTTCCAATTATGTGACTTCATCAGACAGTGGAATTACTGGAGAGACTAGATAATAGACACTACAATACAAAATGCAACTGCAAATGAAATAGAAATGGGGGGGGGGGGTTCTCAATTGATACTCAATCAATACTACCTCTATATCCTGAAGCTGTTGATGGACATCATTGAAGGGAGACATGAATTAGATGGATAGATAGATACTTTAATAATCCCGGAGGAAATTGCACATATCCACTGCTCAGCCAAACACCAGGAAAAAACAAAAACCAAACAGGACATACCACAAGACATACATGAATGTCCAGTCACTCTTAGGCTGATGGAGCTCATCTAATGTCAGTCACATGTGAACAAAAATAAAGATCAGTATGGAATCAGAAAGGATACAGTCTCTGAAATCCCACACATTAGAATTGATTGAAGGTATGTGATTATTCATTGTGTGGGTGCGTCAGCCTACGCGTACTAGCGGAATGGTAAAATCACCCAGCTTTGCAGAGCAAATTCATGTACATTCTTCAATACCATTAATAACACACACTATACAAAGAGGTCAGAGCATTTCTTGAATATCTTGAGACACTGTGGTGCTTATTTAACTCAAAAACCTTCTAAACTATGTAAGAGCATTGAGAAGAAGAAAGCTAGAACACTGAAGAGTGTTCGTCTCTCAAATAAGGCTTTTGCATAAGCAGATAGACAGATATGACAAAGAGCCTTGATGGGAGAAGTAGCAGTTTATTAGCAGGGTGGGCTTTACCCACAGCAGGGTAATAACACCTCCACATCTTAACAGAGACTACACCATCTAATCTGACACTCTGGGCCACTGTCAGGTCATTACTGTGGCATTATTCTGCCTTTGCTGTATAAACAGTTTTTTATCTTATCACTTCCTTCTCAGCTGCAGGCTTGCTCTGACAGCAGGCTGCCTGACAGAAGCCAGAGTGAAACATTTTGCCTTCGAGCAGTTTAAGATTTTACAAATATCTGACAGATTAACACAAAACAATTAGTTTTGATTAGCAGTCAGACAGCGAGCCAATTTTGATGCTCATTTCATTCCATCAATCCAGTAAACAGACAAGTTGTTTGCTTAGCTTGAATTAAAGAAGATGATAATAAATCGGGTACTAAATTACAATATAAACCCCAGCACTTAAAAAAAAAATATTAAAGACACGCAAGCTTTATAACTGTGTTGATATTTTTGAGAGTTAAATTGTTGACTTAGACAAGATAACTCCACATTAGAATAGCTGCAGCAGTGAGATGACTCCTCTGAGCGGTAGCACCCAGAGGAGAAACACAATTTAGATGCTGATACACTCATGAGTGTGCACTTGTTTGTGTGAGTGTGTGTATGCGTGTGTGCACATGTAGTCATTGTATGCGATTGCACGCTCATGCTTACATGCAGGTTGAAAGCGGTTAGAGATAAGGACAATCACCTCAAGTGTGTTGCTGCTTTAAAAATATTCCACAGCAAAATTACGAGATACTCATCATCACCCCCACTTGAGTTTTATCTGCTTCGCCGTGCCTCAGCATCCCAAAACGATGGAATAGAAAAACATTTTGCTGGCAAAACTGCTACCTACGTACGTGAATATTAGGAGTCATATAGGGACATCTTCCTGTCAACAACTTGTGTGGACAGATGGTATGTCAAATACACTCAGTCACAAATGCACACCTACAGTACTTACGTTGAAGTAAGAGAGAAATTGTAATGGAACTATCTGTCACGTCAAATCATCCCCAAACGTTGAATGTTTCAATTTATTTCAACGCCAGAGAAGAAAGGAGAGGTCATGACAGCAGCAATGATATTGTGTTCGAAATAAAGATTTACAAAAATAGCTATTCCAGGCCTTTCAGGTACACTTTAGATGTTTTTATGAGGTACTTTACTCATGAGTTTAAAAATGGGAATAAATCAATTATACTACTCATCTTAAAATTCCAGTGAATACTGCAACAGGAGGATGTTTTCAGAGGATATTGGTGTGCGTGTGTGTGTGTCTCTGTGTAGGTGTGTGTCGGTCTTCGTTCATGCACCTGCATGTACAAGGTAAAAGGGTCATAAATCAATGTCTAAATGCAGGAGGGCATGCTTGTTTCTCGTGCTTTCTTTGCCTGTTATATGATGCTGCAGTCGAAAAGGAGGGCAGTCATTATTTATGATATTGTCCACTTGTTACTGTGTTGTCTCCGTGTGAGATGTCAGCTGCCACTGGATGGGGTGGTAATCACAGAAACGCCATACAGCTAAAACCTGTTGGACATCGTGTGTGTGTCTATGGTTTTGTGTGTGTGTGTGTGTGCGTGTGTGTGTGTGTGTGTGTGTGTGTGTGTGTGTGTGTGTGTGTGTGTGTGTTAGTTACATAAAGAATTATAATGGTAAGTAAAAGTAGGGTTGTTGATGCCTTTTTATAATTAAGTTGAAGAAACGTTTTGCCTTATGGTGGGGCTCAGTTGAGTGTGAGCACTTCTGTATAGCTTTTTGTCATTCGATTAAAAAACTATCACAAAAAAAATGTTAAATCTATTTTCTGCTGGTTTCAGTTTTTCTGACATTTGCTCTTGTGTTGCATCTGGTCTGCTGGGTTGCTTTTTAGCATAGAAAATACATCTTTTTCCACAAACTCCAAACACTCCCATTATTGTAAATCACTAATTCCAGCATCACGTTACCAACTTTTCCATCATCACGCCAGGTGCATGGGAATTTAGGAATTTGTATGAGGTGAATTTGGCCAGTCAATGACTATTTTAAATTGGTTTGAAATTAATTTTACACAGCAATCACCTGTTTTTCAGTTTTATAGCTAGTCAAACTACTATATCTTTTCCACCATCCTTTCTTTTGCTCCCTGGCTTGAAGCCATGTCACTTACTAGAAAGCAAACTAAGTAAAAGTCAGATCTCCACCACGCCTGCGATGAAGATCATGGCAAAGATACCACTTATAAAAGGGAATAACTAATGTCATAATCAAGCCCAACTTTTGTGAATCAAGATGCTCACCATGAGCCCAAACATACCCCCTGGTATGTTTGGGCTCTTAAAATAACTGATGATAATATTATCATCTGTTATTTGAATTCACTCGTTGTTGTGGAAATGCCACAAATTTGGATTCCATTATGCTTAAAAATACTAAAAATGATGACATTCTTATTTTGCAGATGTTAAGAATATAGATGTACTTAAAATTTCAAAGAGTGTGATGCTTAAAAGATGTGAGTTCCTCCAAATTGACCATGTCAACAGTATCTCTCTATTGTTTTTATTTATTTAAAAAAATATTTTTACATGCTGTTATAATCCCCGAAAGGAAATTACGAATGCACACTCTAGTATGCGTATTAGTGTGTACAGGCCCCTGTAATACACACAACCACACACAAGGGGGCCTGTAAGCATGCAATGGGAGGTACAGTGGCGGGCAGCCCCGCTGTGGAGCGCCAAAAATGAGCAGCATGTGAGGGTAACGGTGTCTTGCTCAAGGGCACCTCAGAGGTGCTCCAGAGGTGAACTATCTACGCTCATAGATTGTGTTATAAACTTCCATCTCTGTCACTTTTCATTGGAAATTAACAAGATGACATTATGTGATAAGTCAGCTGGCAGTCTTAATCCTCACTTGACGACACATTATTTTATCCACAAACCTATCATGTGTTATCAGAAGGGATGATTTTGCACCTGTCCTATTTGTGGTGTTTCACCAGGATAAACCCTGCACTATTGCTGTCTTTTGTCTCTGTGAAAATATTTGAATATTTGCATTTCAACACCCTCTTAGTGCACACAATGTAATTGCATACACGCACAGGAAGAAATGATATCTGTGTCAACTCTGTTGTTTGTTGGGCTTCAAACCTACACCACCATTGCTCTTTCTGTCATTTCTTCCCCTTATGGTGACATTTTTAGGGCTGTGTGATGCCTTGAATGACAACTAGGGGCTCTTTGGAGTGTGTGTTTGCAGTGTGGTCTGGGGGAAGGAGATAAGGAGGAGGACACACACATGCACGCACACGCCCACACATGCACATTGTCCATGTTTCTAGGACATGAAGACCTCAGCACACAAAATCTAACAAAGTCTTGGGATCATTCCAGAAATGTTTTTGTGTAATTTGTTCAGCACAGGCATGCACAGCAACACACAGCGTGTAGATACATGTCTGCTCTATTTTCTGTCCATTTTGTCAGTGTTATATAAAACTGATAATGTCAAATAGAAATCAATTCACAAATTGAAAATAAGGGCTCTGATGAATGTAACTTTTTAACATGTTCCAGTGCTGAATTACTAAATGTCTATTGAGGTGTAAATGTTTTTGTATGGATTAAATGCACACAGTCACATTTGTCCAACACTTCCACTTAAATTTTGGGCTAACATGCATTACCTTCTCCTTTGGGATATGAGGAGATCGTGATCAGTGAGAATTTTATCACATGAACACAAACTACAAGAAAACATTCAGGCAAACCTGACACCTGCACTACTGAAGGACAAAAGGCAATTCAACAAAACTACACCCCTTGAGCACTATTGCTAGTTAATTAATATGTATAAGTATGCGCAGTAACAGAGGTTGATATATAGGGTAGTGCTGTCGCCTCACAACACGGTGGTTCCGGGTTTGAGTCCCACTCTGTGCGGAGTTTGCATGCTCTCCCCATGTCTGCATGGGTTCTCTCCGGCTTCCTCCCACCTCCACAAACATGAGCTTCAGGTTAATTGGCCGGTCCCAAAATAGGAGCGAGTGTGTGTGTGTGTGGCTGTATGTCTTTTGTGTGTGTCTCCGCAGTGCACTGGCGTCGTGCCCGGAGAGTCCCCCGCCTCACGCCCTATGCCAGCTGAGATAGGCTCCAGCTCCCTGTGACCCGCTACAGCGGATTCAGCGACAGAAAATTAATAAATGCATATATATATATATATACAGAGAGAGAGAGAGAATTTACATTGCTTTTCCAGTTTACCACCCTGCTTCAAGGATGACAGTGGCAGATTGCACTGTTCAGAAGTACAGGATACCCAGATATGTGGGTTGAAGCCCCAAGATGTGCCGTTGATCATAGAAATAAGGTGGGGATGACACTGATCAGTCTCTCTCCCTCTCTCTCAGTATGTGCAGATAAGAGAGATACTTAAGAGCAGGAAGGGTAAGGAGGATGTGTAATTTCAGAGACCAATGCAAACAAATGGAGAAGTTTCTATGGAAATAGTTTTGGAGGGGAATTGAACCACAGCTCTAACACCACATTAACTAACAACAACACACAAAGGGCAAATTCTCACTTCAACAACAAAGGGAGAACGAAAGAAAAAAAAAAGATTTTGTTTTTTCTGATGAAGCTCTAAATATTTGCTAATGTTACTGATACTGATAATATACCCAGAAACTGTTACTGATTTGTCTCCCTGTTTTATTGTCCAGTTTGGTTCCATTCATCAACAATTGGTATCAATGTTGATCCCAGTTTCGGTTGCCTTATTACCCGAGTAATAAGGCAGAAATTTCAGACCAAGTTTTTCAAGGTCATGCTAAATGAATAAATGGATTTAATTGCATTTAATTAGAAATAGAACTTATGTGACTCTGTGCACAGATTTTGAGAGAGAGTAAAAAAAAACAGAGACAGACACAGAAATTCATAAAAGGAAGGGGGTAAAAACTGCAAAATAACCGTTATCTACACAGTCACAGCTTCAAAAGGCAAGATGATCCAGACCAGTCGTGTCAGCGTGATCCCTGGCGACCTGATGTCAGATGCGCAGCAGCAGTCTTTAGCTAGTCTTGACACGCGATGTGCATGTCCTGACTATTTAAAACATGCTAATGCTATCAGTTTTGATCACAAGAATCAATCTTTTTATAGTGTTACATCACAAGAATCAATCTTTTTATAGTGTTACATCATAAGAAGCTCTAACAAGCAGAGGAGACTGGTGGAGGCCCTTAAGGGATTTGAGTTCTCTGTGCACATTAGCATTCATAGAGTATCATGGATTAGAGCTGTAATCCTTGGGAAGCTTTTTTCTGAGTTTTGCAATATCTTTGGTGCTAAAAAATAACTGCTTTGGTGTTTTTACACTACACTTCACAAAGGCTGTGCTTCTATCAAAGAGTGGAACTGGTACTCAGACATATGGTTATCGTACTACGATGAATTTGTGCAATGCATTCATTTACCTTTTAATTTACAAAAAGTTGAGAATTATTTTTAAAGCGGGGTGATGTCATACAGTATCTTTTATCTTTGATGGGAAAATAATTTCACAGCCATGTCTTTTGCGACCCTTTAAACCTGTGACCAAATATCGACCACTACTACAACACAAGGAAAAGACAGATTTTTAATGTGCTTGAATTTTATGGGTAATAATGCAGGTTACTTTGTTCTCCTGGAGATGATTTAGCTGTGACTGATATTCAGCAACAATACTGGGAAGAACTGCTTTGGAGGGAATGAAGGCAATGAGGGCCAAATGGCTGGTGAAGCTTGCAGCACCAAAGCTCTCTGATCTAGTGCCGCATCCTTACAGTGGCAGGTGGAATAGGGTGGAGTAGGTCTTTGTCTGAACAAAATGCCACTCTAATGATTAAAAAAAATAAAACAAACAAAAAATGCAAGGGATGCAAAAATAGCACAGAGAACAGATTGGGTGGTTTTCTTAAAGAGCTGTCATGGGGCTCAAAACAGCATGGCAGATCTGAAAATGAAGTTGTGACAGATGGGATCAGTGGAGCCTGGAATAACAGCCCAATTCAATGAAGCAATCCTGCAGTATCTTAGCACCAGCCAAAATTACAACTGTGGTGAGTGAGAAAGGAAGTGTCAATGACGGTATTTACTTTACTCTGTGCAGTAAAGTTCCTTTGGCCAAAGTGCACTTATTCAGATGCACACAAAATAACATCGGGTGTGTTTTCTCTAGTTAGAGATAGGAAAAAATATATTAATAATCTTCTCAAATATACATAAAAAAAAGGAAAATGTTATTAATTTAGATGCAAATGAATGTGGAATTCATCACTGTTGTTGATGCTGTCTGTAAATATCTATGTACAGTATGTGTTTATCTGCTATTCTCATACAGTTTTGGACAATGCATGCAGTTCATGTAATTTTCACCGCTTTTGTTGTGTCCTGTAAATAAGGCCAGATTTGTCACTAGTTGATAATGATAGCAGCAGCAGGCTTGTTAAAAAAAAAATGTAATACTTTAGTGTGTTGAAGGGACATCTGAGCCAAACAGGCATCTGATCTGATTTGTAGTAGAAAAGAAATCTGCTGCCAAGCTGCTGTGGGACCTAAATGTTGTGTTGCTTTACCAATGAATAAATGTTCGTAATAATTACATAAACCATAAAGTAACCCATCTAGTGATTATGTCATGAATGGCATCCCATTTACTAGCTAAACGATTTCAACCCCTACTTGTTGTAACTCTGTTTTGAATTGTACATCAAAATGTAATGGGGCACAAGAAAGGGTTACAAATTAGAAGGGTTACAAATTAGGACTTGGGATGAGTCCTAGATTTTACACAGCTGAGTGAGACCGGTTCTTTCATAGTAATCTAAGTGAATTCAAATCATTGCTTTGTTTCAGTCCTCAACACATCATCATGCTAAGCACGGTGAAAACTGATTTTGATTGCAAAATGATCGCAGAATATCAACTTGGCAATTTGTAATAAAGACAACGATTAGCATATTTGCTAGCAGACAGAGACATCTCAAAAAGAGAGACATGAACTTCACGGTGAGGCTAAATAAAAAAAGTAAGAAAAATAAGTTGTCAACGTTCGGACACATGATGGGCAGGTGCAGAGACAACAATAGATGTGATTGGTAATGGAAAACAGACAAAGAGAGCAGCAGAGTGTGAATACACCAATATGGCAATCATTATAGTAAGAAAGGTATTGAAGCCAGTTGCCATGCCAACAAGGGACAGGCTTGAAAATTTCATGTTTGTCCACAGAGGGCCTAAAAGTGATGACTGACTCTCAAAAGAAAATCAAACTTGGTAGGAAAATAACTCTATGATGTTGAGAGAAAATTGTGCTGTGTCAATTTCTTTTCTCATTTCATCAATCTTTGACCAACAGCAGTAACTTGTATCTTACAAGGATGTATATAATAATAATAATAATAATAATAATAATCTATACTTTATTCATCCCTCTTGAAATTCTTTTTACAGTCACACATATATGTGTTAATTACACACCGCGTTACAGGTTACCGGCCTAGGAACTCAGCACACACTAGGGGCCTGTAGGCGTGCAATTAGTCAACAGAGAGGACACACAGTGGTACAAGGGAGGCGGAGTGATGTGTCGCGCACGAGGGTCGCGCCCCAATGGGCATCTTGTGGGGGGACGGCGCCTTGCTCAAGGGCCCCTCGCTCAAGGGCGCTTCGGCGGTGGCTAGGGGGTGAGCCGACACCTCCCACCGTCAGCTCACACTCGGTTGGATGTTCTGGCGGGAGCGGGATTTGAGCCCCCGATGGCTGGGCGATCCTGTCTTCAAGACGATTGCCCTACCGCTGAGTCACTGCTGCCCCATGTTCATATATTCAATATGGAACTCTTGTCATCGGTTAAAGACCACTATTAGCGAAGACAGGAATTTGGTCGTGTTTAGTCTCTCCTTGGTGAACAGCATATGTTCATGTGTATGTATGTCTATTAAGCCTTTCTATGACAATTTTATTGACACCCTTTCATAAATACCCAAAACGTGTAGGTAATGTTCTCCTCAGTGCACATTATACGTGAAACTTCTTTTCCAACACAAAAAAGCTACTTCACAGCGCAGCGGCACCAGACGTGTCCCAAGTTGTGTTTAACATTGTTGAAATATTTGTTTACAAGGTTCAGTGCCATTTAATTTTCTTGTGATCGGCTCCCTCTCTCCTCTTCCTCCCTCTCTTTATTTCCTTCTGCTCGCTCGAACTCTGGAGCCCTTTTGTTTGAATATGCAGAGGGCTTATTTCTCGCTGGTATTTGTTCAGTTTGCCTAATTAGAGTTTGGTGAGATGAAAGCAAGCAGCAGGGCTACTTTTTGTCACTTGCTAAAAAACCAAACAAGATACTATTGTTTCTTGTTGTTTCAGTAATCAAGGATTTGTATTTGGTGTTTTTCTGGCATTACCTTTAACCCTTTCCTGCCTTGTTCCACCTCCATGATAATTCGCATCACTCTGTGAGCGACCAACGACTGCAGCCATGGTAAACAAGATATGCATATATTCGATTCCAGCGATGAAACGAGAACAGAACTTGAAGACCATCCCACTGCCCGTCAGGCTCCGCTACTAATCAAGCATGAGACGCACCCCTTCAGATTCAACCTCCCCCACTCTTTACCTCTCCTACTTTGAGAAAACCAGAACTGGATGGCAAATTTACAATAAACATCATTTTGAAATTATATGTTGATGAAATATTTTTATGTAAAGAAAAAAAATATATTTTGGAGCTTGGCAATAAAATTAAGGTAATTTTAATATTAAGGTAATTTTAATATTAAAATTTAAGTTATGGCTATTTTTCAGCATCCAGATTGGCTCAGGGCACATAGGGGAAATTATGCATATGACATTAAATGACTGTCATCGAAGAAAGGGATAAAAAATCCATCTAGAGACATAACTTTTTCACAATGTCTCTTTTGACGCTTGTCTTGTTTAAATTTGTCTTAGCTAATCATGGCAAAAGCAAAAATGCACAGGGCTCCTAATTTAAGCTTCTGTAATGTGATAATTCACTTTATTATCAAATGGTGTTAATGAGATTGCACCATTCAACTCTGTGCACTTTGTGGAAGTACTTTATTAAGTATAGTGTTGCAATGAAGATGCACAAGTTACAATCAGTCAAATCACGGTGTGTGTCGTTCCCCACCAACAGGACTTCAGCTTCAGAAAATAGGCTCATGAATTATTAATACATTTGTTACACAATTTACATTAATTTTTCCATAATTATCCAACTCACTCTCAAATGACTAAACTTCCAGGAGCTATGCAGATTCCATGGTCTAATGGTGTTTACCCGATTCATTGAGCTAAATGAGGTTGGAGCATCTTCTCAGTAGGAAGACATTAATTTTCCATTATGGGATGTTGTTGCAGTTACCTGCTGAGACCCACCCTCTGACACCAGACAGGAAGTCGTCCTGTCAAAACTTCGCGGGAAGCCACATTTCCAGGAAAACTCATTACGATTATCTTTCTTCCAAACACGAATCTACAGTGTAGAAGAGCAGGATGTATGCTCCTAAGCACTGGCTAAAGGAAGAAAATTGTCAAAACGAAGCATTAAGCGTCAACAAGCGCTCAAGGCAAACTGCTATTTTTTGCTAATGTCCCTGTAGATTACATTGCCTCTGACTTCAGCTTCCAAAGCTCAGAGAAACAAAATATTCTTTAGTTGTCTTTACTTTATCTCACCGATATTGATTTACTTTTGAAATAAAGGTAAATATACAAAAAACATTCTTTTTAAATATACATAACTGTCAAATTCTCCTAAATATTTCTATTGTTGTCACATCTAAGACACACTCCTACCTCAAAATAAGTTTTATTGTACTATTATTTGCATTCTGGTTATATTTCAAGGAGTTGAATTGGGTTATTGGTGTGAGGGATTTGTGATGTTGCACACATTAGGAAGAGGCTTTATTGTTACATACAATCATACATAGTACAACCACATCTGGTCATCGATGATTAATGTTATGAAATTTGTGAGAAGTTGTAAAATTTGTGCTTACAACCTGTTTGATCAAAGGGTGGTCGTTGTCTTGACTACTCATCCATCAAAGGATGGCTTTTCTCCTTTTCATCCCTGTTGCGTTTTATTCCATCACAACCACTGCTGATAAAAACATCTCCCAACTTAAAAAAAAAAAAAAAATATATATATATATATATATATATATATATATATATATATATATAGAGAGAGAGAGAGAGAGAGAGAGAGAGAGAGAGAGAGAGAGAATATGTATTTTGTTGCCAACTTCCCATTCCAGCTTCCCAAATGAGTCCAGTCCACAAGTGGCAATCAGTGGCATTTATTCCATGAAATTGATCGTAGAAATATGGTGGATGGACTGATTGTGGGATGCATCTGCAGCACTGGCAGTTGGAGATTAGCAAGAGGAGAGGAAGGATTGATGGATAAAGGACAGCACATCTCCATGGGGACTAATGATTACTTTTGACCTCATAAATGACAGGAAAATAGAGGTCAGACATAGCTGTGTTGGTTTTCCCATAATGAACTACAAACACTTGGTAAAAGGACAGAAATAAAGTGTGGAAGGATAGGCAAATGACAGTCTAAGTTTTGGAGTTGTATACATTCTCATGAATATACTATTTTCAGTGTTCCTTCCTTTTGGAGTAAATATATGTTTCCTGTTAATATGAGCTATAAATGCTCCTGCAACTCCTCTGAGCACCCTGAGCATATTCAGTCTGCCTTGTAGAAATAAGCAAAAGTGAAGAAATCAACATCCTTTTAATGTGTCAGCTCTGATAGTTATAGACTGAAATTGGTCCAAATACTCCAGCTCGACATATGGAGGTCCAATTTATTTACAAAACCATATAATTAATACATAAAGACAGATTCAGATCTCTACTCTTTAACCAATTTCCATGATGCTCTAATTAATTTTTCTAAGCATATCCCATGACATATAAGCAGTTTTTATGAACAAAATGTTGGAGTGAAAGTGATTCACTTAATGTTATACAGTTAATTAGGAGATGTGAGGGAGGATAATATATGAGATATAATGCTTTGTTTGACTGAAAATATGATCTCTTCTGTGTAAAACAGAGTTAACAAACCAATATTCAGTGAAGTGCTTGAATAAGTCCATTATAAAAGCTTATGATGGTTTTTATTACGTATGAAATGCATTTTTCCGAATCTTCAATTTAATTTAATGGAACCAAACTGAAGACCATAAGGTTAACAATATCTTTCATGGCAGCACTGGTGTCAATTTCCTGTTTGTAAGCATAGCGTTTAAAATCTCAATTATATAGTATTGTGCTGTTTAATTGTGACTTTGAAAAGTAAAGCACATTATATGACAGGCTTCCAAACAACTCCTGACAGATGGCGGCTGATCTACTTTACGCAATACCAATGCTGTGTAGAGTAGAAAGTGACCATGAAGATTTAATGTTTCACTTGCTCAGCTTAAGTACCTCGCCTTGGGTCAACAGTTCCCTGTGGAATTTCTCAAAAGATCAAATGCAAGCTCACACACACACACACACACGCATGCACATGCATTCACACACAAACATTCACACACTCACGCAGAACGTTTCTATTTACCTGGTCTTCATAATCTTCCAGTTTCTTCCAGGAACCAACACTGCATAACAACTACAAGCATGGATATAGAATTTTTTTATTAATTCAGTTCACATGTGCACCAAAATCTTATGTAGTTAATATGCAACTCTGCCGTGTATTGTTATAGTGCATCTCATGAGCATATACTGTCCACGTTGTGTCTTAAATTTTATTCACACATATTCACATAATGGCAGGACCAACTGGACAAAGAATACATATGACAAAAGCACACCATAATCATGTGGATATTTCCAACTCTTTTTTTTAACCCCACGGAATGTAAGGTCATCTTGAAAGGGCATTTTCATTCCATTGTTGCTGAAATTCCTCCATGTCTTCGCTTTAAAATCTGGCCTTTTCCACCACAGCAATACTTTTCACATTGCTGTGGTAACTGGTCGGAGGCAATCACCTTCACATTACAATGCAATCACATGGGCTGAGATATATAATACTTGATGTAGTTCTGTGAGGCAATTGCAGGATAAGTATGTGAGGTGTAGCCTCTGTAGTAATACTGCAGTAATCAGCCAGTAACGGCATTACAGCGCCACACTAAAAGAGCAAAATGCGACAGCCAGCATGGAAATATTTGGGATTAATATTTCCTCTTTCCCTATCCACCACAGTAATGTCTGTACATGTGGCTGGTTTGATTTCACATTGTATCAAAATTTCTAGGAGAGAACTGCCTTTCAGTGGAAATTCAGGAGACCACTACTACAGCTGTTGATTGATTCTCAACCAATCTTGAAGTCAGAACCACATCAGTTTACTTATTGTAAGTTCAGAATTACAGTATATTTCTTCACCTGCTTATACACTGGTCACAGGTTAGGGTTAGCCTATCCAGTTCTCTATGGATGAGAGGCGGGGTACCTCTAGTTAAAACTATATTTATGAGGCCTGCTGCACTCATTACAAAAAAAAAATATTACAAGCAGCCATTGAATGGTATGTAAAATAAAACTGTGGTATATAAACTGAAGAGACAATGATTAAATAATTGTACTGTACATTTACCAATTTTGGTCACTGATTTGCACAAAAAAATAAAGAAAGAAAAGCATTCTGGATTCAGATGGATGGATAGCTAGATAGATGGATGGATGAATAGATCGATGGATAGATGGATGGAGAGATGGATGGAGAGATGGATGGAGAGATGGACAGACAGACAGATAGAGGAAAGAATGAGTCATGTTTAGAACTTCCATGCTTGAATATTCTGCTGAAAGAGAAAGCTCTTCTAAGTTAGAAAAGTTTTGAAAAGGGCTTGAGAAATAAATTTGCTTCACCTCAACCTCTTTTGCCAGATCATCCTGCTTGACTCGAGAACCAAACCTATCGATAAACTCATCAGCATCACTGAGAATGAGCTCATTAGGCTCTCCAAAGCTCCTTACTACTACAGTACAAAGACTTGCGTTGATTTGATTAAAAATCTTGATAAGTCGCACCTTTCCCCTTTCCCCGTGCTGAATGTCCTATTAGTGATTGCATTCAAAAAGCATGCAAGCCAGTAATGCAATTATTCTTAATCAGTTGACAGTAACATTGATAGTTATGTGCAATGTTAAAAATGATGCCAGCTGTAAATGATGAGGCACACTAGAGAAAATAATGAAAAACTTATGAGACTTTTAATTTGTCTTCAGTGTGGAACATTAGCATTTGGACCTGGTTCATTTGAGGGACATGATCATCATCATATCACTCCATTCATGATTTGAACATATTTCAGTCATAAGTTCTTCTCACCTCCAGCAAGAGATCGACTCTTAAAAGCTGGACCAGCCTCTCTGCCTTTGGACAGTCTTTTCCATTATTCTTGGACAGCTCTAGTAAAAGTCAAGATGTGTTTCATCATTTTTATCACTTATAACTATAAACATTCAAAACAATCTCCAATATCCTTCTTCACTGACTTCATGATCAGAGATATTAAACACAGTGTGTGTGTGTGTGTGTGTGTGTGTGTGTGTGTGTGTGTGTGTGGGTGTGTGTGTGTGTGGGTGTGTGTGTGTGTGTGTGTGTGTGTGTGTGTGTGTGTGTGTGTGTGTGTGTGTGTGGGTGTGTGTGTGTGTGTGTGTGTGTGTGTGTGTGTGTGTGTGTGTGTGTGTGTGTGGGTGGGTGTGTGTGTGTGTGTGTGTGTGTGTGTGTGTGTGTGTGTGTGTGTGTGCGGCTTCTCACAGTCTTCTTTTGGGTGGCTGTGACATGTTCTTTGGGAAGATACTGAACATGATGTCCACTTCTGACTTTCATCTGTTGAACATAAAATCTGTGGCTGCAAAGCATCACCAGTATATAAAATGACCTGAGTCCAGACAGATGGATGTGCAGATGTGTGGACAAAGCACTTTCTACTGATTGCTGAAGAACAGGGTACTGAATGAAGATCCACTTAACAAAGGATGGTGGCTGTATCTGTGCCACTGTAGCTAATGCTTGCTCTGGAGGGTTCAGTTGGGTTTCTCTGTCTGTTAAAGTGCTTTGAAATGTCTGTAGCCATGATAAATGCTATATAAGTAAATAAAACTTGATTGATTGACTTGATTGCTTCCATGAAGAAAAACTAATAGTCGTAGTGCAGGTAGATAGGCACAACACCACTTGGGACCTACGGTACTCTGGTAAAGTATTGCAGAGTGGTTGCTAACTAGCTGCAAGATACCTACCATCTCAACAGAAGACTACAACGCACTTCTACAAAAGATTACTTCACTGGCAATTATAATTCACAGGTTAGAAGTGAACAAAGGCAAATGGACTGTGTGAAAATAGTACCATTCAATTATAATAATGGACAAGTGCATGCTTAAACACAGCTAACTAGGATGAAGAAGACTGCTGAGCAGCAGGAAGGTTGTGTGACGAGTACCAGTCCTCCGTGAAACTCTCTTCAAGCCAAGGCCAAGAATAAATCTGCTCCCGGTGAAATGGGAAGAAACATTACAGGTAGGACTCAGCGGTCAGAGATCTGTGCTGCATCAGGCTGACTGGTGTTATTCTCATCCTGAACGTCTGTGCAGAGAAAGGCACAGCTGTGGACAATATCTAAAGGGAAGACAAGTAAAAGAACTCCAAAATAACCAAGTATGCCGCTAAAAAGCAGATTTGCTCCACTACTGCAAGAATATGGATTTCCATCTGACGACCTGGTTAACATCACAAACTTGCAGGGAATGGTAATTTTTGAAAGTAAATTAGAAAGCAGAAGGCTACGAGGAACGCTGATGACTGAGTCTCATGCTATGATTGCGGGTGACCATCTAAGATGTGAGAAACATGTACAAATATATGAATATGCTATGCTTTCCCAGCAACATAGTCTATGACATGACTGACAGACTTCTGAGGACTGTTGTGGGAAATCCAAGACTCCAATACAACCAATACATTTTGCTGCACACCAGGGTCAATAATATTAGAGGCAATTACAAATCCTTAAACGAGACTTTAATAATTTATGAATGTTGTGGTGTTTAAAACCTAAAAATTGACATTCTGAGGTTCTATGGGACCACCAACGTCTTTGTAAGGCAAATGGACTTAAATTAATAAAGTAAAGGAGTAGAGCTTTTTAATGTATCTTTCTGCTAAGGTTACAAAACAAGAAAAGCTAAAACAAAAGGAAGACACTTTAGAACATGAAGAATTACCAACATTCTCCCAGCAAGAAATGATCTTCAACCATGGGAGATATCAAGGCAGAGAAGAGGATGCCTTTCTGCCCCTCACCATTTCTGTTGCTGACCTTGTGAGTAGTTTCAATACTGAAGTTATGACTATCACAGATTCCACTCCAAAGTTTTATCAGTAATGAACAAGTCACCTTGGAAAAATGCAATTACAGTTTTCATATTTATTTTACAGATAAACTAATACACATAAGACAAAAGGTCTGTCACTTCAGTTTAGAAAACATTATTTCACTTGTGCACAGGTTAATCTGACACATTTTCATAGCATCAGATGTATTACAAATAGTCAACAAATCTCTTCAGTTAGGGAAATTTCCCCAAGCCTCAAAAACTAAATTTATTAAATCTCTTCCAAAAATAATGTAATTTGGATAATTCAGTAATTAGTAGCTACACACCCACATTAAACTTTCCATTTCTGAGAAAAAATATTGAAATGGTTCATCATGACGAACAAGAAAAGAATCAACTGGCTCAAATTTGCTTGGAGGCCTTAACCCTACCCACTGTGGTAAACTGGTTTAATTAAAGGTAGGGACTACTTTGTCTTAATTGGTAATGATGAGTCTGAGAGAACAAAGATGATGTGGGGTTCCACAAGGATTCATTCTTGAACCGCTTCTGTTCAACATCTACATGATGCTACTGACTCAGATTAGAGAGCATTTTAAAATTTCTAACCACTGCTATGTTAATGATGCACAACTTTGTATTTCAGTGTTTTCATATGACTACATTCCCTTACTTTCACTGAGAAAGTGTATCCACTAAGTGTGTCCATTTATCAGCGGATGTGCCAGAACTTTTTCTAGCTCAGTGCAGACAAGACAACCCCAAAACTGGAAGGTCAGTACTTGTCTTGACTCGATGTTATTGATTGATACAAATCAATTAAGAAATGTTGGTGCAATTATTGTCTCAGACTAAACTTTAACATCCTCAAACTAGCTGTAATTGAATCAAGGGACTAATTTTTAAATTTTACTCATGGTCTACAAAGCACTGAAGAACTTTGGACCCCAGAGGTCATCAGGGACTACTTTGTGTGTGTGTGTGTCTGTGTGTGTGTGTATGTGTGTGTGTGTGTGTGTGTGTGTGTGTGTGTGTGTGTGTGTGTGTGTGTGTGTGTGTGTGTTGGCTCATACGTGTATAAATAATATTCTAGAAAAATAATTGAGTGATCAATAAAGTATAATAAATCCTAAAAAAAACCCTCACCTCAAAATTTGCCAAGGGTGTAGACAGGAATAAAATAAAAGAAAAAAGCCTTAGCCTGATCATATTTATTCTCTCTTTATCTTGTCTCTCTGCACATTTGAATGATGGGATGCATCACCTATAAGATTCAGAGAGAATTTCTACATATGAGGGGCCTTTAGTGTATTCTGTTTTTCTTTTCTATCCTCTAGGTTTTGCCTCCCCCTCCTCTACACCCCTTTTGGAAGGTGACCTGCAGCTGAGACCACTTGTCTAATTGGGGTATGGAGCCTTAATGGCTCCAATTAGTCAGTGATGTGCTGCCACTGAGCCTGATGGAAACCTTTGTGCTGTTATATCTGCTCATATTTAAATCCCTTGACTCAATGCTATTGCAGGATTTGGATTCAATACATGTAATATTATTCATTTTTTTGATTTATTGTTTGAAGTTTATGAATTGCCTTCACACAGCTTACTTTTACTTTATGACTAAAAAACATGAAGTTACTTCAGAGTAGTTGCTGATATTATGTGGACTCTAACATTACTTGAGGGATATTCAGGTCAGGTGTTTCTGTATTGAAATAAGTAGAACAAGGCACACCACAAAAAGCCTATTTTCTAATTGAAGACAAATCAACGAGAAACGAAAACCTTCATCTTGTGCAGAAAATCCACCTATATCTACAGCGTGATGGGCCAGAGTGTTTCTGCTTAGTGTCTTTGTGTAAAAATATATTCTGCTCTCTATAAAAACTACAGTGGGCTGCAGTCTATGAACAAACTGTCGCTAAACCACAGTAGACCCAATGAGCAAGATTTTCACTTGATCCTCAAGTATAGAACATGCTTCCTTTAGAGCTCTCTATTAATAATTTAAAGCATTGAAAGACATGGAAGCCTTTAACATCAATCTATAACTGCAAGATTATAGAGGTCTTCTTCGTCCTGTGCCTCCCACTATCTTGTCTTTTTTTTTCTGTCATAGAATAGAAATCCACCATGAATTATTAAAGCACTTTAAATCCTGCTACAGTGTCTATATTACTTAAGATGTGAAAAGACGCCATGCATTATAGATAGTCCAACTGAAAAGACTGTTATTTTCATTCAATCAGAACTTTCCAATATTATTAAGCTTAATGTTTTTCACATATTTCTCTGGTTTTATTCTGAGGCCTCAGAGGCCACCCGTGAACTTCTTTGGCAATGGGCACTTAAAGTGATGATCATACTGTAAAATTATCTGTGGCCAGGGTTAGTAAAAGTCAGTGAATTGTGGTTCTGTCAAATGTTTTGGACATTGTGAGATTTTATCACTTGTGCCGAGGGAGTGCTCCAAGCCATAAGTGGCATATAAAAGCGTTTATTGTTTGTATTTTACACATCATGACTTTTATACACTCGTTCATATTGTTGAGCCCACTAAAATCATCAAACTAGTGTCCTCAGGAATATATTTTAATAACTTTTGCGTGACAATTTCAAATTCGACATTGGTGCAGAATGCAGTTTAAAGAGACATGTAAAGTGTGGTGCCCATATGTTGGTGAGTGTCATTTGAAGAGGATGCTGATAAACATGCTATTCTAGCACCAAAGGGGCCTGACAAAGGCCCTGTGTCCATCTGATGGATGAGGCATTGAAAAAGTTAGACGAGCACAGAGAGAGTTGGAAGAAATGATGATAATGACTCACATATTTTTTCTGTCCCTTCTGATTGTGTGTTGTGGCTGATACCCAGTACATATGTTTGTTTACATGTGAGGGATGATGGGTCCTATTGCGAACTGGAAACATTGCGATGGAGTCATGACTTCAAGGATAAATCAAATTTAGAACTATAGACTGTGAACCAATGTGGTTTTTGATTTCCCCCCAACAACAACAACAAACACGTTACTGTTTTAAAATTGACTTTTTAAATACTTTAGGTAGAATTTGAGGCCATACAGTTATTTCATTCATATTTGTCATCCAGTATTTGGTAGGGTGCTCCTCTTTAAGTCACCAGCACCCATGTGAATTAAATCAGTACTGTAGTTTGCAAAACAACAGTGGCTCCTATTCCTGGGAAGAAAGTGTCAGATGAAGAAGAAGAGAGCAGGAGGCAGCTGCAGCTGTCTGATGGTGTTCTGGATGTGGAGATGGGGAGCGATGAAAAGGTGAAAAACTAGAGAGGAAGAGGAGTGGTTCAGATAAGACGTAAGCATGTCTTCGCTAATGATAAAATTATGACCCTGCTCCATCTGCCACTCAATCAGATACAGCCAATCGGAACCATTCTCCAGTCTGCACTGTTTTGTGAGGCTCTCCATCTGTACTCACTGCAGAATTGAGGATGTAATTAAACACTTAGATGTCAAGGAGAATGAGAGACTTGTAACTTGGGCTTGGATTTTGTAGTGATGCCGCTTTTATTGATAATTTGATATGTCAAGAGAGATCAGTATTTTTCCTGTCTTTCATGGTCACACATAGTGATCAATAATTAAAGTTTTTGAGCTGTGTTCAGTCTCACACAGATTAATGTGAAGCCAACATGTGTGACTGACTGAATCTGTTTGTTTCTAAATCGCCTTTGCATCTTCTTCTAATTTCCTAATTAAAATGGATTTTTTGTATCTTCTCCGCCTCTGTGCTGCACACCTGCATCTAAATCTGTTACCACTGTCTCTGACGATACAAACTTTCTCTCCTCTGCTATACATTTTCTTGTCTTCCTCTGTCATGACTGTCTTCTGCCTGCCTGAGGTGGATGAGCCCGGGTTGGGGGTATTGGAATGATTTGGTATGCAGCGACAGCACCGTTCTGTTTCATTACAGGAGGCTGTGCCTTATCTCCTTAATGGATTATAAGCAAGAGAACAAAAACAGAGGGAGGCAGAGTGACAATGATTTGACTCCCTGCGAAGGGCCGGCAGGAAACGGACTGCATGCCAGATAAATAAAATGCCATGCCTGCTGCCTCTGAATCACAGAGGTTATTAAGAAAGAGGACAATAGGAACAGTGTTTACTCAAGTCAGTTGAGTTTCTATAGTGTTTGCATTCTGTTTTATGTGCTTGCCGCTGGTGGTATAGATGTGTCAGCTAGCCTGTTAGGCTGAGGTTGTGTGTTAATTTGCCTTCTGAGACATTCACCATTCCTTTTCCTTATTTGCCTGACAGCAAATCTGGCAGCAACTGAATATCTAAGTAATCTGAGCTGTCAAGCCCCTCATTTAGTGAATCCATAGTCAATGCACAGACACCGAGAGACAATCAAGCTACATTTATGGCCCATGGAAGCAGAAGTTTTATTAAAGGCTCTTATTTCTCTCCTTTCTGGAGCAGCTACAGTAGTGAAATTAGTATTTTAGCATATTGTCGATTCAAGAGGATAAATGAGAGTCTGTATTAAGTCATATGTCTGATTGTTAATTATAGTGTGCTTTATGTCATCTATATTAACAGACATGCTAACATAAATGTGGAATCTAATGGATGGGGGGAAAATGCCAAAGTGTGAATCTCAGTCAACTGAACTGCAAATAAAACTGAATAAACAGCACTTCTCAGTCTTTAAAGATTTTGTTTGTTTGTCTTTTAGTGTCTGTGAAGATTTTTAGTCATCAAGGTCGTACATCTCTGTGTTGCTTAAAGTCCACTGGACTTTTAGGAAAATCTCAAAGATGTTTCGCCTTGCATCTAAGAGGTGTCTTCATTTCTTCTTCTTTCTTGGCACTGAGGGATTATTTAGATAGACCTGTGTTGGAAAGTTATATATTTGAAATGGTATTGATCAAGAAAGGACAGCTGTGTTTGAAAATTATTTAAACTCTTGGGGGTTTTAGTCCTATGTTATAATGCTGTGGATATTCTGTGCTGCCAAGGGATGAATCCAATTTGGTTTGTCCATTCAGTACATCTGGGAATAAAGTACTGTTTAGGCCATAGTCATGGTTATGTTAACTTTTCTTCTTCATTTGGAGGTTGGTCTCCATCATTTCTTTCAGAATACACTCCAGTTTGTTTGCAAGCAATGATGACCTCTGTAAGTAGCCTTCACACCAAGGCTAGAGGCAGAACTCTCAATTATGGTACAAACAGTATAAAAGCTAGTTTGTGATACTGTAGTTGTAAAAGTCTAAACATTATGTGAGTTCATAAATAACAATTTTCATATTTAAATTATTAAAAACTGCCGTTGTGTTTTTATTGTTTTTAGTTTGTCTGGAGTGACATCTGATTGAGGGAACTTTCCACCCTGTTATTTTTTTGTTTTTTGAGGGTTTTATTTTTTTAGTCCAGTCCACTTGGTGTGAGGATGAGAATACTGTGAAAAGCCTGACTATTTATTGATAAACCAGAAATTGCCGATTTCTTATTGATGAATTCACTTTTTTATCTTATTCTAAAAGGAAAAAAATGGGTGGATTACGAATTCAGCACCGAGGTAATATTGTTGCATTACCTGCATCATTACAAAATGTGAAAGTTTTCTTTCTTTCAGTTATGTGGCCTAATTTGGAAGTTGCTTTATGCTACCATGCTACTGTTGTTTGCCAACAACAGCAGGAGCTCATTGTGGACATATTTCTTTTATATGAACTGGTATGCAGTTTGGCAAGATTTGTGCTCCATAGCCCACAGTTGGCTAAATAAATATTTTGGACTGTATACTGACATCTGTGTTGGAATAATCTTTGGCTTCGGTTCTCTCAGGCAACACAATGCATTTTATCCTGTAGCGTTTTACCAGGTTTATCTCTGACCCCTCTCTGTGTGAGGGCCCAGATGCTTTTTTATGATTTGAGCAGAAGACAAGGAATCCAGTTTAAGCTTTTTCTGCCAAACAGTTCTGTGTTTCATAAGTACTCCAGAGGAAAAAAAAGCATTTGTGAGAGCAATAGCCTTCGGGGGTTGCGCAAAATGAAAATGCTTTTTTTTCTAAATCCCCCACACCTCACTCAAGAAGTGTTTTCTGTTTCTATTCTCTCTCGCTCTCTATCTCTTTCTCTTGTTTTTTTTTTTACCTTTGATTTGAACTCTGACATCCAATTCTGCCCCAGGATGTCTGTCACAAACTGCAGTCCAACGTTGTGACAATGCTTTTTTTTATTCCCGTGCCGTTTATGACCTTCTTTTCTTCCTCTTTCTGTTCTTTTTTCTGTTTTTTCCCTTTCAAGGTCTGGCGCACCTGACGTTAAACGACCAAGGTATGGGTTCATTCTTTTTTATTTTGGTTCTGGCTTTTTGAGAGGAATTGACTCAGCCTCTTCCCCCCAACCTCTTTGAAACCGCTGTTTTCCTCACAATCTCCGGCTTTTTATTTTCTCTTGGTGCCATGTCCCTTCATTTCTATCCACATCCTCCTCATTTTTTAAAATCTTTAATCATCACTCCTGTCGCTTCCCCTAGTGACCTCTCCTCCCATATCTCCTCATTTCTTTCGTTGTGACTCCTGCTTCCCCCTCCTTCTCCCTGCTGCCATGTCCTTGTTTTTTCTGTGACCTCCACCAATGTGTGTCCCACCCCTTGTCCTGTCCTATGGCTCACGTCCTGGACCTTCACCTCTGACCACCTTTGACCCCGACAACCTGACCAAGGGGCTAAAGGTAACACTTTTCTGCTATCCCTTCTGCGTGGCTTTTAAGCACAAACATAAATGAAACATAAAGGAAAGGAACTTGCTGATTTTATTGGAAATCTGTTTTCTGGTCAAAGATTCAACAAAAAGTAAAAAAAAAAAAATGTCCAGACTTCTTTCACTTAGCACTTCAAGGGGAAAGTGTTGTCGAATGTGCAGAGTCTCTCATCACCGCTCTGCTGACATTCTCATTGTTTGGCATTCAGATTTTAAAGGGCGTTGGTTAGATTTCAATTTGTCTATAATTGTTTTGATGTTGCTATGAAAACTGAATGGTTGGTGGTAATATATGTGAAACAGAATAATCACATGTTTACACAGTTGTCGGGCACAACTGTCAATCCTTTTCTGTCTGTCCTCATCTCTTGAACCAATGCACACATGTCCCGTTCTTTCAAAGTGTCTAAATCACTGTCATGTTGTCACTGTCATGTTTAAATTTAATGTCTTTGAATCTCACAGCTCAAATGCATTTTAAATTGTGTCTGATTGTCCCTCTGTGGTTGTGTTTGCTCTATTCTCCAACTTTCTTTGTACTCTGTTGTCCTGGTGATTATCCAAAGGGGGGAAAAAATAAGGCAAAAGACACTGCAGAGACCAGAAGTGCCCGAAGGCAGTCACCAATGATTGCTCTAACCTTTACTGGTGTGGAAAGAGCACCCCCTCTTCAGTCATCATCATCTGTGGTTCATACTAACAACTTATTCCCTTTCATCTGTCATTTAGGTTTCAGCAGGAAATTCAGAAAGTCACTTTTGTCATTTTAAAAGACCTTTCCTGTCCACTATTTGTTACCTTAACAAAGTGCATGGTGTAAAAACTGATTTTTACATGTACTATCTAAGCCTCATGAAAAGTGGATGCGCTATTGAGAGGAGAGTTTTTTTCAGCATCAGAACCTCAGAATAATTTCTCTGAACTGTTTTGAATACATTATTGGTTGTCATGTCTACCACTGTAGGTGGAATGGTACGAAGAAGATAAACAGTGGACATAGCTGAATTATGCAAATGAAGCCAAGTCTATTTTTATTTAAAAAATGTCAAAAATCATCTAAATGAATGTAATTTCAGTAAAAAATTATATTTGATGGATAATTCTCAGAGTTAACAAGATGAAGAAGACACCTACAATTTTTCCAAGTGAATTTTAGAAGTAGTTATATAACTTCAGCTTGTGGCTGTTTGCACTGAAATAATATTTGTTTTCTTTGACTAGTCTTTAATATTCTTATAAAAATACACACAGAACAAACAGAACAAATATTAATGTCCGTCTAACAGTCACCAGTGAATAATTAAATATGTTTTCCAGCCTATTATGCCTGATATCAATAAGTCTCATTAATGATTAATCAAGAAACCAGGAAAAAATAGTATGTTTTCAGATTCCCCATATTAAAAGGCCCTGCAACATGGAGCTAACAGTATGAGCAGCATGGGAGCTCCGTATCTTGAAAATGTCAAATCCATTATCTGAATTGTTGTCAGCACTTTTTTTGGATAACTTGTTGAAGTGAGCATTTTATTGTGTAAGTAAAATAGGTCAATGTCCACAGTTGTTTGGTGCCTGAGTGAAATTGTCATATAAGTTTACAATGTAATGATTCTAAGAGATTTTGCTCTTTTGATCAACACATTATCTAAAGGTTAAAATCATATCCATATCAAAGAAAACAAAAAAGACATTAACTGATTTTATATATAATCTAACTTCTGCTCAGCTCTCATTGAACAAAATACTAATTTCTTTGCTCCTATACAGCTCAACACAAAAATGGAATTTAATTCCCTATGCCCATCCGAAGTGTGCTTCCACTGCAAATGAGTCAAAGCCATAATCCCTTCATCTCTATGCAGCCTCTAGTCTGTCTCTATGTTTCATGTCCCCCAACCTACTGCCAATTAACTCGTATCCCTTCCTGTAGGCTATTCAACACAGAGCTGACTATTTACTCCAGGTACTCCCTCATCTCAAGATCAGCACACACCAAGATAATAGGGCACACCTGAAGAATAGGAAATCTGACATTAAGGTGTCTCGCTAGTCAACTTGTACAGCCAGCAAGATGTAGACTTCAATATATGTACCTTTATTTTCAATTGTAGGAAGGACATTTAAATAGTAGAAAGCAATGTATCTTGCACACAACTGAAAACATACTTCATTTTGGTGATCAAAATGCTATCAGTTACCTAAAAAAGTGGTGAACCATGCTATTTAAAGGATTACGCAATAAAATCAGAAATCACAAGGTAGCAAATTGCTTTGGGGAAGGATGCCCAGAGTCAAACCAAAGTAGCTGATTATGCTACTTTCATCAAAAAGTGCTACTTTCATCAAAAAGTACATTGCCATCCATTTTGTATAGATCACCATGTAGCCAGAATTAATAGTGTTTGCTCCCAATAGATAGGCCAAAAACAACTTAAAGGACAGTAATCAATAAACCCATTTGATATAGTTAGGAATGTGTGACTTGACAGCAAATGAGATGATTATTACTGGAATGATGGGACACGCCTTAGCTTCATGGGCATCAACTCTCCTTATATAAGTATTTTTGGACACATAAATGTGTTTGCGTCAAGATTAACCACACTTTATATATAAAATTTATGTTTTGGTAAATTTTAACATTCAGAGGCAGGTGCCTTAGCCATTAAATAGCCAGGCCAAGAAAATCAATGTCAGTGTTTTTCTAAACCCAAGGCTGTCCTTCACAGCCACAGGAAGGACAAACCCCAGGCTTCAGTCGCTGCTGATCTCTATCTGGCTGTCTGTAAGACAGCTGCCAACCTCACACATTTGGCCACGTTTGGAAAGTACCAAACTCAATTTAACAGGAAAACATTAAACCTTTAAGAGGGCTTTGACAGGCAAATGTCATCACCAGACAAGATTATTATAATAGGCTGCATTCTCCTTCCCTGCTTAGTTTTAAGACACATAATACATATTAATTCTTTTTATCTTGAAAATATTACTGTCAACTATTATTTCATTGGAGCAACATGCAATTCCATTAGGTGTGACTACAATAATGAACAATGGAATGAGACAAGGTAATATTAAATTTATTTGAACAGAAGTACAGTTTTGGTAATTAGACACCAGCAGGAATCAGATCAGCAAAGGAAACCATCCGATGAATTAGTTCCTTCCGGTATGAAGGAAACTTCCCATAAGAATAGGTATACCACACCAAAGAAGACAAAAAGAAGAGCATAGCATTATCATATGATACAAAATTGACTCTAATCAAAAAAAAAAAGAGGTGCCAGGAAATATGGCCAATGAGGGGGACAATTAGGACAGTGAAATACTGCGGGATATGAATGCAGGGAAAAAGCAAATGCTGATTTTGGAATGCCTGGGTAAGCAGTGTGATGCAAGAGAAATGGCCAATAAATGCAGAGAGGGTGGGGGTCAGTTGATGCAGGGGAAAAGGCATTTCAATGCATGTGCATTTCAATGCATGTGCAACTAAAATCAGAGTGGGGATAATGTTAAAGGAAAAATACCCATGCAATTACAGACATGAGAACTAAATGATGATACAGGAAAAATACCCAAGATGAACTTGTGATATTTACCCGAATGAAGCAACTGTTTTTGATGCAAGGAAGGCAACGCTTATACAGGGATGATCTTAAATACCGTATTGGCCCGAATATAAGACGGTGTTTTTTGCATTGAAATAAGACTGAAAAAGTGGGGGTCGTCTTATATGCGGGGTCTAGACATTATACCCATTCACAACGCTAAATGGCGCCAGATATCTTTAAAGCGAATGCTGAACTTAATTCCCCAGGCTAAAGCGAACCCCTGTCACAAGAACAAAAATAAGAATAGCGGTAGCACGAAGAAGAAAAATAAAAAATAGCGATAAGAAAGAAAAGAGAAGAAAATAAGAGAAGAGATTACAGAAAATGGAGAAACGTAGCGACAATCTGGAGAAAAGTGGATCGGTTCTCGGATGGTAGCAAGGTTGGTGCCACTCACCATTCATTTACAAATATGATTGCACTTTAGTTTACATATTTAAATGTTCAGATATTAAGATGTGATAGGCAGTTTTTGCATCAATTGAATGAGACAAAATAACATACTTTTTCTCTCGAATATATTGTTGTTTCAGATGTACTGTAATTATTTTCTGTATAAAAATTAAATTTGGTGTTCAAAAAGTCTTTTCAAACTTGAGTCTTGAAAAAGAGGAGGTCGTCTTATAATCAGGATCGTCTTACATTCGGGCCAATACGGTAACACATAAGACACAAAGCAATAGTCAGGATGGGAAATGCGATATCAATAATGAGAAAAGTAAGGACACCACTTTTATGAATGACTTTTCCCAGGGTGAATGCACCTGTTCTAAATGAAGGACTAAAATATTTTGGTAGTGACTAAAAGCACTTGTGAAGATGCTTTTTGAGATGTGTGAACCAGATTTAAACATTTAAATATTAACAGAGGTTGTAAAAAGTGGAAAGGAAGATTTAGCAATTGTTTATATTGGGCTAGATGGCTTAACAGTTTAGATTGTATTTGTCTTAAAAATATAATAAAATAAATGCATTTAGACAAACAGCCATGAAATTCAATGGAAATTATTTGGACTCCGTAAAACCCAATAAGCTGTTTTCAGCTTAAAATACAAACTAGATATGATATTTATACCCTGTTCTACCCTGCTCCGAAGATCCCATGAAAAATCAAAAAGGAAAAAAATGTGACCCTGCCCGGGGGAGGCCCGGGGCCCGTGTCTGGAGCCAGGCCTGGACGGAGGGCCCGTCAGCGAGCGCCTGGTGGCAGGGTCTGCCACAGGGCCCTTCCGGGCTCAGCCCTTAAAAGGCAACATGGATTTTTCCCACCTCTGTGGACCCACCACCTGCACGGCAGATCAACAGGACAGGCCTCTGTCCGTGAGGCCTTCAATTCACACTTCCGAAGGAGCTTATGGTGCATCCCTGTGGAGGCTAGGGACATCGAACCTGAATGGTCGATGTTCAAAGTTTCCATTGCTGAAGCTGCAGCTGAGAGCTGTAGTCTCAAGGTCTTGGGTCTTGGGCGGTAATCCTCCAACACCGTGGTGGATCCCGGTGGTCAGGGAAGCCGTCCGACTGAAGGAGGTTTTCAGGGGTATGTTGTCCCTGGGGAATCCTGAGGCAGTTGCAGGGTACCGACAGGCCAGAAGGACTGCAGCCTCGGTTGTGATGGAGGCAAAACAGAGGGTGTGGGAGTGGTTCGGAGAGGCCATGGAGAAGGACTTTCGGACAGCAGCAAAGTTGTTCTGGCGGACTGTCCAACCCCTCATCAGGGGAAAGTGGGGGACTATCCAAGTTGTATACAGCAAGGATGGACACTGTTGACCTTGATTGAGGAGGTTGTCTGTTGGTGAAAGGAACACTTTGAGGAACTCCTGAATCCACCTACCCCAACTGACCCTTCCTCTGTTGCAGAGGCTGAGCTGGTGGATGATGGAGGATTCAAATTTATGTCTCTGGGCGAAGTCATTGAGGTAGTTAAACAACTTCACTGTGGCAAAGCCCTGGGTGTTGATGAGATTTGCCCGGAAATGCTGAAGGCTCTGGGTGTTGAGGGGCTGTCATGGCTGACACGCCTCTTTAACATTGCATGGAAGTCTGGGACAGTGCCGAAGCAGACTGGGGTGGTGGTTCCTCTTTTCAGAAAGGGGGACCAGAGTGTGTGTGCCAACTACAGGGATATCACACTCCTCAACCCCCCTAGGAAAGTTTACTCCAAGGTGCTGGAAAAAAGGGTCTGGCCGATTGTTGAGCCTCAGATTGAGGAGGAACAATGTGGGTTCCATCCTGGTCGTGGAACAACAGACCAGCTCTTTACTCGCAGGGTCCCGGAGGGGACTTGGGAGTATGCCCATCCAGTCTAAATGTGTTTTGTGGACTTAGAGAAGGTGTATGATCGGGTCCCCAGGGACTTACTGTTGGAAGTACTGCAGGAGTATGAGGTGAGGGGGCCTATCCTTAGGGCATCCAATCCCTGTATGCACAAAGTGAGAGCTGCGTTCGGGTTCTCGGCAGTAAGTCGGACTTGTTCTGAGTGACTCTTGGCCTTTGCCAGTGCTGCGCTTTATCACCAATTCTGTTCATGATTTTCATGGACAGGATATCGAGGCATAGTCATGGTGAGGAGGGTTGACAGTTTGGAGGGCTGAGGATTGATTTGCAGGTTTTTGCAGATGATGTGGACTTGTTTGTGTCATTGGCTTGTGACCTGCAGCGCTTACTGGTCCGGTTTGCAGCCGAGTGTGAAGCGGCGGGGATGAGGATCAGCACTTCCAAATCAGAGGCCATGGTACTTAGCAGGAAGCCAGTGGATTGCCTTGTCCAAGTGGGAAATGAGGTCCTTCCACAAGTGAAGGAGTTTAATTATTTGGGGTTTTGTTCACGAGTGAGGGAAAAATAGAGCGTGAGACTTGATGGAGAATTGGGGCAGCAGGAGCGGTATTACAGTCACTTTACCGCACTGTTTCCACAAAGAGGGAGCTAAGCTGAGAGGCAAAGCTCTCCGTGTACCGTTCAATCTTGGTTCCTACCCTCACCCATGGTCATGAGGGATGGGTCATGACCGAAAGAACAAAATCGTACATACAAGCAGCGGAAATGGGCTTTCTCAGACGGATAGCTGGTGTCTCCCTTAGAGATAGGGTGAGAAACACTGCTACTCGCGACAGGCTCAGAGTAGAGTCGCTGCTCCTTTGCGTGGAAAGGAGTCAGCTAAGGTGGTTAGGGCATCTGGTGCAGATGCCTCCGGGGCGCCTCCCTAGGGAGGCGCCCCGGAGGCATGTCCCCCAACCACCTGTCCCACCACCTGGTCCTGGTAAACCCAGGACCAGGTGGTGGGATTATGTCTCAACACTGGCCTGGGAATGCCTTGGGTTCCCCTAGTCAGACCTGGTGGATATGGCCGGGGAAAGGAAGTTTGAGGTTCCATGTTGAAGCTGCTGCCCCGGCGACCCGACTCCAGATAAGATTAGCAGTTTCTAGATGTCTTTGGCTGTGATCTTTCATTGTTGTATTTGCACTTTTCCCTGAATGAGATGTTGTTTTTCTTTGAGGGAAACTCACTGAATCTTTGAATAACATGACCTGAGTACCTAACCACAACTCAATAGTAATTTGTTGTTAAAAGTGATTTATGATTAATAACCAACATAACACTATCTTTCCATTTTATTATACACAGTATTCTTCACTATAAATAGCCATAGAGGCTGTGAATTTCCTTAGCCTATACATCAAAGTATTCAAGTATCACTCCAAACAGCTGCTACCACAATGTTTCAGCTTTAAAAAAAAAACTAATTAATGGAGCCTCAAATAAATAAAAGTACATTCTCCTCTAATAGAAACAAAATGTGCATGGTAATGGCTCTAAAATGTCAACATTTTTACCCCCTTGGCTTTAGAATTGCAGATGGTCTTGCCCATGGACCATTTAGTTTCTATTTGAATGTTGTCTCCTGCTGCCACTATCACCTTCTCTTTTAGGAAGCTAGCATGAGGCATACTGGGAATCGAATTAAGCGGGCTCTGGGAGATCTCTCTCGGCAGGTTTAATGTTGATCTCCTTGGAGATACCAGTGGGAAAATGAAGGGAATATCCAGCCTGATCTTTATCTAACCTCGAATGTAATAGACTAGGTCCTGGTCAAGATAGCCATCTCTGTCTGAGCTCACCGAGGGCAGTTTATGGAGTCCATGTAACACTGCATTTGTTTTCAGCGATTTAAACATACTGAGATGTGCAGTGAGGCAAAGCTCAAGCTTAAACTCCGACATGAGTTCATTCAGCATACTTTATACTTTTATGTATCAGTTATTTATCAATTTATTCATGCTAGTTCATAAAAATTGTAGGCTTTTCAGTGTTCTAATGTCATGATAATAGTATAGGTGTATATTGTGATTAGGTTTGCAAATTATTTGTATGTATCCAATTCCTTCACAAAAATAATAATTGTTAAAAAGGCATGATCACGTGTCAGTGGATAATAACTTGCATTATTTGCTCACTGACCTTGTTTTTATTCAACATAAAATCTTGTCAGACAACTTTTATAGCCGTGTAGATTTACCACGTGTACTTGGTATGAGGAATTTATAGACAACAGACAGTGGGAAATTACTCATTAGAACTGACTTTGGGTTGACAAGTTGGCAAATATTAAGAAAAAAAAGAGACCGCAAGTTGTCAAAACAATATCCAAGCAAAGAAAAAAAACTCATGATGGCATTTAAAGAAAATACCATATTGAAACCTCCTGAAAATACATGGCTTGTAGGTCCAAATCCAGTTTTTACACTGATTTTTAATGAACTAAAAACCAACAAAATATAAGGACATTTTTTTCTATATTTACAGACATTAATTGATTGATTATTCATACATTATCGTTCTTATTCCAACACAAAAGTATTAAACAATCAGCAATTTTTATAAAATGGTGAATTAACCAAGTAAACAAATACAATTATCAATGACAATTACAGTACATCACCACTTTGAGGCGGGATGTAATAATCAAAAGACAAAAAAGGTTATATTTCTGGTTATCACATGTGGTTCTGAAAGTACCACATGTGATAACCAGTCCAACATCAGAAGATAACCAACACTTCTGATGTTGTCCAGCTGTCAAAGTGTTTTAATAGACTATTATGATTCTGGTTTGTGATGAGATTGTCACAGGGTTATACAAAAGAAATAATGAAATCTCTTCTCAGGATTTAGCAGGGAAATTCTATTTATGAATTCAACACATGTTAGCAACAATGTATGCAAAATTGTAATATGCTTGAAATATACAAAATGTAAAATAATGATTCACTCAATCTTACAAACCTTACAGCAAAGTATTTCAAAAGAATGCATACTTCTTTGTCTCTACTTGTTTACTAACAATAAATGGATCTTAAGAAGCAAATCTTTTTAACACTACAAGTAGGTCCATATCAGTTCAACACAGACAGTATGTTATTGCTTTAGTCTCTGAGATAAGCTGCTTTGTATTCTGTTAAACCAGAGTTTTTTCATGGTTCAGCAGTTGTCCGCTTTTAAAAAGTGATTTATCTCAGAATTTTAGTTCAGCTCTGCCACATGTCCCACAGTGTATAAAACAGGTAGTCTTCAGGTAACATAATGTTGCAGCATATCATCAAAATCTTTTCTGCTGTCCATTAAAAAAAAATAAAAAATGAATTGCCTTGTAAAGTGTATACTATAAGTTGAAATGTCCAGTTGTTTCATAAATATTTGATCAATGTAATTATGCAATGGGCACATGATAATATAATGAATAAGGATTTAAATATTACAATTTTTCACAATATTTACAGTGTGGCTTGTAAATTAGCATCCTCTTTTTTTTTATATATCTGTCAGTCCCATGAATACTTTTCCAATTGCATACACCTATAAACTATCTTTAAAAAATATGATG
This sequence comes from Antennarius maculatus, assembly GCA_013358685.1. Taxonomy (NCBI): domain Eukaryota; kingdom Metazoa; phylum Chordata; class Actinopteri; order Lophiiformes; family Antennariidae; genus Antennarius; species Antennarius maculatus. The sequence goes on from CM023628.1 coordinate 5,901,718, forward strand.
TGATGCAAAGCCACCATCATGAAGCCAGGATGACTTGTGCAAACGCTGAACCAACAATAGATCCAGCTCCATATCCCTCTGTGCTAAATGAGCAGCTCTCAGGACAAATTCGTGTGGGCTTGTGCTCAAGCATTCACAGTTGAAGCGGTGCTGGTTTTACAAAATAGAGTCAAGCCTCAATTCTGGACTCAACACGGCTGTCACTGTTGACAAGATCTGTCAAAAGAAATGCAGATTAATGTTACCAATACACTTCCAGTACCTTTTAAAGGGTGGATAAAGGAATCACGGCACACTACAACTGATTGTCAGTACTAGACCTTCCTTAAACAAATGATTTGGGATAATATGGCGCAACTGTAAATAAGGACTAGTCAAGATTATCTACTAATCACATTCACCTTCTGGTAGCACAGAAAATCACTTTACAACGATGTACACTTGGATTTACAAAAGTAATGCAGTAGCAATCAGCAAGGACCAACAATCAAACAGAAATGAACCAGAAGTCTAAACTAGATTCTCAAGAAAGATTTATTACAAGTGATATTATTTCACCACTGGGTCTGATCTTCTTCTTTTCCTTTCGGCTTTTCCCTTCAGGGGTCGCCACAGCGAATCAATTGCCTCTGTCTAACCCTGTCTTCTGCATCCTCTTCTCTCACACCAACTACCTTCATGTCCTCTTTCACTACATTCATAAACTTCCTCTTTGGTCTTCCTCTAGGCCTCCTGCCTGGCAGTTCAAAACTCAGCATCCTTCTACCAATATATTCACTATCTCTCCTCTGGACAGGTCCAAACCATCTCAGTCTGGCCTCTCTGACTTTATCTCAATAACCTCTAACATGTGCTGTCCCTCTGATATACTCATTCCTGATCCTATCCTTTCTGGTCACTCCCAAAGAGAACCTCAGCATCTTCATCTCTGCTACCTCCAGCTCTGCCTCCTGTCTTTTCCTCAGTGACATCGCTGGTCTCACCACAGTTTTGTACACCTTTCCTTTATTGTAGCTGAAACTCTTCTATCACACATCACACCTGACACTTTCCTCCACCCTTTCCATCCTGCCTGTACACGCTTCTCCACCTCTTTTCCACACTCTCCATTGCTCTGGACTGTTGACCGTAAGTACTTAAAATCCTCCACCTTCTTGATCTCTTCTTCCTGTAACCACACTCTTCCACTTGGGTCCCTCTCATTCACACACATGTACTCTGTCTTACTGCGGCTAACCTTCATTCCTCTCCTTTCCAGGACAAACCTCCGCCTCTGTAGCTTCTCCTCCGCCTGTTCCCTGCTCTCACTGCAGATCACAATGTCATCTGCAGAAATCACAGTCCATGGAGATTCCTGTCTAACCTCGTCTGTCAGCCTGTCCATCACCATAGCGAACAAGAAAGGGCTCAGAGCTGATCCCTGATGCAGTCCCACCTCCACCTTGAACTCCTCTGTCACATCTACAGCACACTTCACCACTGTCTTGCAAAGTCATGCAACACTCTTCCTTTTTCAGCTTCTTGCTCTGCCTTTGCCCTCTTCATCTTCCTCACCACCAGTCATCCTACACACCACCATCCTATGCTGTTTGGCTACACTCTCACCTACAACTACTTTGCAGTCACCGATCTCCTTCAGATTACACCGTCTACCCAAGATGTAGTCTACCTGTGTGCTCCTACCACCACTCTTATAGGTCACCCTATGTTCCTGCCTCTTCTGGAAGAAAGTATTCATTATAGACATTTCCATCCTTTTTGCAAAGTCAACTACCATCTGTCCTTCTGCGTTCCTCTCCTGGATACCAAACCTGCCCATCACCTCCTCATCACGTCTGTTTCCTGCGTCAAGTTGTCCATTGAAGTCTGCTCCGATGACAGCTCTCTTACTTCTTGGTATGCTCTGCATTACCTCATCAAAGTCCAACCAGAATTTCTCCTTCTCCTCCAGTGCACATCCTACCTGTGGAGCATACCCACTAACAACACTGAACATCACACCTTCAATTTCTATCTTCAGACTCATCACTCTATCTGACACTGTTTTTACCTCCAGGACATTCCTAACAAACTCCTCCTTCAAGATAACTCCTACTCCATTTCTCTTCCTATCTACACCATGATAAAACAACTTGAACCCTGCTCCTAAACTTCTAGCCTTGCTACCTTTCCACCTGGTCTCCTGGACACACAGTATGTTTACCTTCCTTCTCTGCATCATGTCAACCAACTCTCTTCCTTTTCCTGTCATAGTTCCAACATTCAATGTCCCTACTCTCAGTCCTATACTCTTGGTGTTCCTCTTCTCTCTCGTCCTACGATCACACTTTCCTCCTCTCTTTCTTCAACAAACAGTAGTCCAATTTCCACTGGCACCCTGTAGGTCAACAGCACCGATGGCGGTCGTTGTTAACCCGGGCCTCGACCGATCCGGTATAAAAGTCATAGGTTTGATTCGCATGTTTGATTTGGCAAAGTTTTACGCCGGATGCCCTTCCTGATGCAACCCTCTGTATTTATCCGAGCTTGGGACCGGCACAATAAGACACTGGCTTGTGTCCTCTTGTGGCTACATTTCACCACTGGATCTGAGATCAGACCAAAATAGAAATTTGAATTAGGGGTTAATATCCATGTTCATTCATATCCACAAGTGGAATCAGCCACCTCCTGAGGTGATCACAGCCCTTAAGAGTGCAGTGATTTGCAGTCACCATACAGTAGTTCTCATGCTTTGAAAAGGAGAGCGTTCTTACACAGGAAAAAAAAAGTTGAGCAAAATTTAACCATCCAGCCTTCATCTTCCAACGTACTTACCGGGCAGTACTGGGAAAAAGTACTTGTTCTTATGAAACCCAACTTGTCCAGAGCCAAAGACAGACGGGGGAGAGCCACAAACAAAAAAAAGAAAAAAAAATGGAGCGTGAGAGTAACTAAGAGAGTAACTAAGAGAGTAGAGGGAGACAGACAAGACAGAAAATAATGCATTTACAGTCTATTTTACGATCCAACGGGTCATACCAAAAAACTGGTGACAAAGTTAGTGATTTGATTTCACAAATTTCCCCGCTGTGGGACAATAAAGGCTTATCTTATCTTATCTTGAGAGCTGCTATAAAGGAAATGTTAAAAATAAAAACGCAATGAATGCTAATGGTAGCAGTTATGATAATATTTGGACAGTCCCTGGTCAATGCACCTCAATGGACACAAGGACCAACAGACTGAGACAAATGGAGGGACAACAAAAGGACAGAGCATATTCACCAGGAGAAAGTGGGATCCTAGAGGAATTAGTGAGAAGTATATTCCTGTAATTACTATCATTTTGAACATTTGCGGAGCGTAAAAACTGTCTAGCTCTATATTATGGTAAATATATATTATTATTATTCACAAGGCATTGTTTTGTCCAGTTGTAAACTTTCTCCTATTTTGTCTCCCAAAGGATAATGAGTTAAAATGTTTCATGTCACCTCTTCTCATCTGGATGTGGTTGGCTTACTGGCTTGAAGCCTGCAAGGCAGCTGCAGAGACATTAGGCCAGGATGACAGAAGTCCTGGCACAGGCAGCAATTTCTCCTGACAGCAGCGGGCTAAAATGGATGGAACTCACCATCAGCATGAATCTGCTACACTCTCTCCTCACAGCTTGATAGAGAAAGGCCTGAGATGCGCAGTTATGTGGATGCTGAGCATCTATTTCTGTTTTTCCACTCTCAATTTCTTCCAAAAATTTACAAAACACGTAAAACTCAAATGAATTAAAGAGAAGTGTAAATTTTTCATGTTTTTAACGACTTGGAATCATAACTTTACACTTAAAAAAGAGTACGCTAAAAAAAATTTAAAACAGGTATTAAACTACTTCGACATGTAGTACAGGGAGTTCTAAATGCAGTGCTATTAAAACGATGCATGTAGTCACACTCATGAAGCTAATGCTGATGGACTGAGGCTACCCTGTGTGACCTTCAGTGGGTCCCTTGAGTAAAGCAAATAGCAGTGTTAGGTATGTGACAATCCCTCTTCCCTCTCTCCCTCATTGATCTGAGGCCTGCACTGTGTTTACCAGGCGAGGCACGCGTCCTTATTGGCAATCTTGCAAAGAGAAATTGACGACACACATCATACACAGAGAGAACTCTCACTTTGCTATGCCATGGTTGCACTCTGTGTTTCTCATGTAAGAACACATCTTCCTTCATAGGTTTTCCACTTATACAAGTGGTCACTAACCACCGAGTCATTGACCGGTACCAGTCCTGGGGTCAATTGGTACCAGGTCACACAGAAAGAACAAAACTTGCATTACGTCCGGTTTACTTATCTGATTCTTAACAATGTCTTGTTTTGGAAAATTACCGGATTCTGTCCTCTACATCTGTCTATTTCACACACTTAATGCTTGTCAAGATGCTGGGTCACATAATTATTGTACTGTAAAGTGGCCACTCCAGCTGATAACATAGAATACATCACCGCTAAACAAATGAAAAAAAAACTTTGACGCGATCTTACGACAACACTGCTAATACAGTTGCAGACAGATTGAATTCATGTTTATTAAAAATTTTGAAAAAAAAAATGCTGGTTGCATCATTTTATTTTGTTGTATTTATCTACCATATCTTAAATTCCGGTTCATGAAAATATTGTTTGATGTTAAACCAGTCCGTGCTGCAATCAAGTTTGGGGACCACTGATTTAGACCACATTCAGAAAGAACAATAATATAAATCAAATGATCCTTACTTAAGTCAGTGTAATGTAAAAAGTCTATTATAGTTTAAAACCCATTTAGTTAGAATTTTGGTTTTACAGCCTTTCCTATTAGCAGGGGAACTGTTGTCATGTGTAACAGTTTGCTAGTGCAAAGCCAGTGACCACAAATGTCCATGCAAAGAAATGACCTAGATACAAAACAAACACATTAAAAGAGATGCCAGATCAGTGTAATTTGACATTTACACAAATGCTATATTGCAAATTGGAGAATTTCACTACAAAAAATAGAGCCTTCCTTCTTTTAGATTACTTCTAAAAGCACAAACAGATAAGTGTAAAGGCTCTTGGTTGTTTTTAGGAGCAGAAAAAAATGTGAAAGTTAATTATGTAATTAAAATGGCACCAACTCATTAGTCCTCTATCTCCACTGAACAATATGCTAAACCTTAAGCGTAAATATCTCTGGCTTGGGGTGGATTTCACAAGCAGGAATAAACTGAGTGGGTTTCCTGTTAAATCTTCACCTTTAAATTTGTAGTGAAAACACAGATTGTTGTCATAAATTATAATAACATGTACCATATCACTTCAGCCGCAAATATACCACACAGCTAAAAAGGGGTCGTCTGTACATCTTGTATGAGGTTTTATTTCAAAACCCTTTTAGTCTTCTCTGAAATATAATAAATGCAATTAATAAAATAACCGATCCATCTACCTTATCACCTACTAACACCCAAGAAACTTAATGGGGTTCCCAAATATTATTGTAAAGGCAACCACAACAGACATAAAAAAAACAAAAGGCTGAGTTAGGTCTGATGTCTAAGGCCTGTTCCTACAGCGATGGTGAGGTCTTTGGATATACCACATAATCCACAGCAGTGGATTTACCCTTAAGTGCTAAAGTTCTTTTGGGTTTTAGTAGCTTTCTCAACTGACAATAGCTTTTTGAGGTGCCAGAAAGATACATTTGAATATTGGTTTTAGGCTATAATCTTTGGAAAATGAGAATTGTTTCCAAAGTGGGGACCAAAAATCTGAGCATATAGACAGCAAAACTAAACTAAGAGACTTTAGTCTATATGGGATTCTAGAAGATACCCAAATATAAGTAATCATAGGTCAGCCGTTGCCTCTATGGACTGGACAAAAGGATACAAAAAGTGCACACCTGAGATAAGTGCAACTATTATCTGAGTCTCTGCACCTTGAAAAGGGCCATTTTGGACTTTTTAACAGTCGTACACATTTCCAATAAAAGACCACCTTTAGTGCTTGGAAAAGTTGCCTTTTTTGGTCATAATCGTTTTCAACAAACATCCCCCTATAAGTTAATACAGAAAAGTAAAGGTACCAAAAATACAAACTCGGGGAGAGTGGCACCCTGGCGCCTTGCACCTACAAGTCACCTACTGGGATTCATTGGACTGAACCCTTTTACACTCTCTCCTCTTCTTACACATCTGTATTCCTTGTTTAGAAGGTAGCTTAATTGAATTTGGCCTATGGGGCATTAATCTTGTGGTTGTGTGGTATGAGGCTGGAAATTGGATCCAGGTCAGGTTTTTACATGTTGTAATTAAGGTCAGTGGGGGGCAAGAAAGCGAGAGGGAGGAAATGTAATCCGGGGTGAGGGATGGACAAGCACACACAACAGAGGAGAAAATTGAGGAAGGACTTATGGAGAAGTATTCTTGCTTCTATTCTGAGTTACATTGAGATTAAGACAGGCTATGGAAGTGCTGTAGGGTGTTGAGTCTACCATGAATATCAATCTAGTTTCAGAAATAAGAAATACTTGTTTTACTTCTTCTGTTTAGAATAAATGTACACATTTGTAGAATAAGCAAATAACCTGAAAAACACGCACACACACACATAATCACAAAAAAAACCAATCCTACATAGAGAGCATGGAGGAGCCAATTTTGAAATTTCAACCTTTGAAGGAAATTGGGAATTAAAAATTTAAGAGCCAAATTGTTTGCATGATATTACATTTATTGTGATACATAACAAATAATCAGTGTTTTTTTGTTTTGTTTTGTTTTTTCACAGCAATAACCAAAAAAAAAGGTTAGTAGGTAGTTGAGGAATGTGATTGAATGATAGCAGAAACTAAAAGTCTCAGGGAAGAGAATGCTAAGAAATTGATGTTACTTTTACAAACCCTGTGAGGGAGAACTCAATGAAAATGATGGAGAAAGGAAATAGGATGACTACACCATATCTTCATAGGGCCATCTGACCAAAGGCATTGTCAAAGATTATAAAATCATTCAGATGTGAGAGGAATAAAACTCCTCTCTTCCTTTTCACCCTCTGCTTGCTCCTATTTCTCTGTTTTGTGCCATGTTTTGCTTTGTCCTTATCCCTCACTTCTCTGGCTGTCTCCCTTTCGCTGTTCTTGTCTGTTCCCCAGAGAAACAAATATCAGACAGCAAGGGGAAAATGATGGAGACAGGGAATTGTGGAAATGGAAAAAGGGACAGGGAAAGAGAGGCAACTCGGAGATGGAAACCATGAGTAACATAAGTAGAATGATAATGACCATTGAGCCCTTGTTTTACATTGCTCTGTCTCTTCACACTTGTGGTGTCACAGGAAAAAATCCGCAGAGTAGGCATGCTTAATCTAGTCCCACTGTTACATATTGCCTCTCACTCGCTCTCAGTTCAACAAAACCAACGCTGCTGCAAAACCCTTGAGCGACCAGGATCTCCCATCAATTATCACAGGGAACATCAAACACTTTGCAAAGTCTTAGAATTAATCAGCTTCTTATATGACACACACACACTAATGTACAATCATACAGATCAAGTAGTCTTTGTTCATATCTTATTCTTACAATGTTAGCATTGCTCGACCACACTAAGCCAATGAACACTCTGTGATAAGGCATTTCAGGTAACAAGTTTAGAGAAGAGTTACAAAAAATCCGGTATCACACCCGCTGTAATGGTCTCTACGAATTTAAATGTAGACTGCAGCAAAATTAATAGCTGAATAAGTAAATTTTAGGCTGCATATTTAATAGCCTTTTCTGTAAGTAAAAAAAAAAATAAAAAGAGCCAAGGCAGCCTGAATGAAATGAAATGAACAAAAATAATCTCTCCCTTTCACAGCTCCTCTTGCTTGGTCTACAGGAAGATGATATTTCTGCATTTAGTAAATAAAAATAATTAAAGGGAGAAGCTAATCTCTTTGGTGGGAGAGGAGGATGGACTAATGAAACATGTTGACACATGTATTAGAGGCTGCTATAATTGAATAAGGGGATTTGGGAGAGCATTATTAAGTTATGTGAGGATTTAAAATGGTATAGAACTGAGGCAAGGCCGACCGAGTCAAACCAGCGCCCTGTAATGTTTTTTCTAGTTATCTGTGAAGAAAGAGAGCTTCAGTCCTGCCTCTCTATGTCCACATTTTATGGTTATGTTCTCTTTATCTAGAATTATAGAGTAGAATAAAATACATCTTTATTGTCCATCAGGGTGGAAATTTGCCTTTGGCTCGTAAAAGATAGATACACAGTTAGTAAAATACATAGAAGTCATTTTACACACAGAGTGGCTTGAATCTCATCATATACCTTGCAGAGTTAAGAATACATATTAAACTCACAATGAGGGTTTTCCTTTACTGCATGTTTAGTCCAGGGACTCTGATTACAGCCCTTGAAGCTCAGCGGTGCAAACTTCTGAAAAGAGGAGGACAGCTATCTGCCTCGGTTCAGTCTGTGGAGCAGTGGTCATCAGTTAGAGGTACCCACACCACATTCAAACCGCTAAAGCTCCCCATCTACCCAGCAGAGTATTATTGAAGTCAGCAAATTTGTGATAGTAGCATAACTCACTGATGGAAGAGGTTTAGTTGATCCTGAGAGTTGATTAGCTTGACAGGTCATGTTAATGAGGCAAATGTCTTTTATTGTTCGTTGGACTTAAAAAATATGACATCATGTTATTCTACACACACATTATCTATGCTACAGACTCCTAGTTAAACCCTCTGGCTCTCCCACTTCCACATTGAGGACAATCAGCCACTTGACCACTATGCATGACCATTTTAATTTGAGATTGATCACTTGAGTTTCCTCTCTATGACCATCAGTTTTATTTCATCTTGAATTAGAATTTATTGCTTCCTGAGGTTACAGTATCAAGATAAGGACTAAATCATCAATACTTGATTACTTGATTGCTTCCTTAGTGGTTTCAAATAATTTTATACTTGAGAATGTAATTATCACTATGGATTTCAAATAGTTGAACCAGTCAAATGGTACATACAGTATATCAGGCTGTCAATGTGCAAAATACTTTTGTGCAGTATAGATTTGCATTTATCAGGTCAGGGCAATCTTCAAAGATCAAAATCAGAAGAAACTGGACTGTATTCTTTTTCTACCTTTCTATGCAATACTGTAAATGATTCTAGTGATGCCCAAACACCCAACAATCCACTCATGGCCTATAACAGCACCTCTAAATGTTTGACCTTAATTACTGTTCGTGTTATGAACCCCAGAACAGCTCAAATATTTCATACAGAAGTTAAATGCACTGAAGAAGCCTTTTCGAAGAGAGGAAACATCTTAAAATCCTAAAAGGAGACTCACCTGCTTATGATTCAACCTTCAGCACCACTTCAAATATTTGCCTACTTTTGTAGATGCACACCTGAGAACTGTCAAAGAGTTATCCCTTAACTGAAAAATCTGTTTCACTTCTCTAGTTCTCACTATCTTGTAACAGCTAATAGACACGTCAAACTAAAGAAAAAAAAAAAAAAAAGTAGCCAGAAAGCAAGAAAAACGTGATCAATTTGCACATATCATTACACTAGTTTCGCAATAATTAGTCACAGGGATGGAGTGTGCCAAACCAGGGACATTGTCAGCTTAACCAAATCTGCATATGAAATGCTTCTACATGAGACACATAGCATCACACCTCTGGGGGCAAATTAATTCACATTACAGAATGGATGTGTTACTGTGAAGTCCATCAGCTGCCATGGGGAGTTTTAATGATCACACTTTCTGTTCCAAGACTGCACTCTGACATTGGTCTATTTGTATCAACAAAGAAATGTGATGACACTTAGTCGTGCTACATGTATCAACCTGGTCATTGTCCTCCAGCCTCCCAACTGTACACAACATAGTATCTATACTCGTCCTTCCTTGAGTGTCTCGGTCATACAGCTAATTAGAAGTTATTCATACTTGAAAACGTTGCTTAGTGCTTACCTTCCATAATCTCCCTCTGCATGTCATTTTAATAATAAGATGTGCTAAAAGAAGCTTCGACTTCCTGAGCTACAGAATGAACACATCATTAGTATTTTCCATGAAGTTCACTATGTTGTGAACTCTGTTATCTGCCACAGTGGACAAAATAGTTCACATTAGATTTTAATGCAGCTGTGTGAATTTTTGTATTAAATACGTTTCTGTTTCTCTTTATTGACAGACAGGACAAACTAATAAAAAATGACTTGAGAATGAAACAAAAATCCAACAAATATGCGATGAATGCTTTGGTGTGGCTTTTTGATCATAGGAACACGATAAAAATTGTCTAATTTTTTTGTCATATTCCAAAAAAAAAAATTAATAAAATCATGAGTGTGCAATATTATTAAAATATGTATTATTAAAAGCTACAGAAATACCAAAAAATGTCTGAATATCAAATGTTGCAAAAAAAAAAAAACTAATCACAATGCAAATGCAGGCTAAAACGTCCAAACACATCTCTTTAAGGTTGAAAGGAGAATGTATGTTGCACGCCATTACCTTTCCCAACTGTTGCTGCACACTTTTTTTATTTTCAGTTCAAATGATTCAGAAATAATTCACAAGGACCTTGTCCTCCAAGTGACTTTGTTGGGACTGATCGGCGTTGCCTATCTTATCTCCAAATGGGCGTAATTTGGCAGATGATTTGTGAAATGAAAGGTTTTAACATATTACTGAGGCTTGATGAACCAAAATAATTCTCCTTGTTAAGATAAGAAGCTAACGCCAACTCTCTGAACTGCTCTCAGTGCTTTTTTTCTGAGCTTGATCTGCATCATGGTGAGCTGGAGTCGGGTTGCCGCATCCTCGATCAAGATTATTGAGTATTCACAGTTTTTAATTTTTAAGGAAAAATTAGCAATTTATTAGTCGGTTTTATTACAGTCTTACATTACACTATTTTTATCAAGTAGGCAATCCCTATTATTTTGTGTTACTAACTGATCCAACCACACGGGAAAGATAAGTTGTCACAGCGTCTCTGAATTGAAGGAAATTAAGCTGGACCAGATTCTCCACCTCCACCGTCTCTCTTGCTAATGTTGAGAATTCACATGGCAGTGAGTTGTTTTGTGCTTGCTGGAGCACACAAGAGGAGGCAATGAGGCAATGGAAATAACATTAGAGCCCCTTGTTTGGAATGACAATTCATGTAGCAGGTAGACAGGATGAGGTTGAGAGCAGGGGAGGAATGGGGGATGCTTTTGTCTGACAGTGTAACAAAAAACTGCTGTTTCAAATCTCAACGGGAATATACGGCTATCCAGACACCTCCTAGATGACATAAGAAAAAAATCATCAAATCATATGACCACATCAAGACAAGGATAAATAATAGCCTGTATCTGGGGATATGGAAAATACCCTATGAAAAAAGGGTGGTGGGAATCAATGAGGCGAATGCCTTCATTTTGACAGTGTCAACAACACAGTGAAAGATGACTGTAAGTGTTCTAGCCCCAATAAGATATGAAGACGTTTGTCTGTGCATCATTTGCGTTGTGTATTCAATAAGCCAGCTGACAAAGCCCGTCTTATCCTTGTCGTTTATGAACTACAATCACTTTCAAAAGAAAATAAGTAGAAAATAAATAGGAATTATAAGACATTAATGTGCCCCCAGTATTTTATGCAGAAACAAAATACATTATTCGCTCTGAGATCTCCACCTGTATTCCTGGAGTTTTCAAGGTCATGAAAAATTGATATGAACTCATTACATTAATGTCATGCTTCTCTATAATCAGCCATATTTGCCTCATTCTCACCATCTTTTAGCTGACTCTGTGTCAAGGTATACATTTTTACAACAATGCCCTCCTGAGGAAATTCAGAGTAAAACAGCATTTCGGCAGTTCCCATTGAAAACGTGTATTACTGCATCGGTCAGTTTCCTCTTTATCTGACATAAGATTGTGTTTCTGTGTGTCTGCTTATTCACTCAATTTGATTTCACACTGCCTTATGAATGTAAGTGCGCAGTTAGAAGCACGGTTTGTTTTTATCTTTTAAGAGGAAAGATGGGCAGCCCTTCTTACGTTCCAAACATACACATTAAATTTTAATGTACGTATCTATATCATCTTGTATTATTGGTTTATTTACAATTTATGACCGTTTTTACTCTTGCTTTCTACCCAACAGAAAGTACTTAAATGTAATGGAATTAATAAAATAATGAAGAGATATAAGGTTACAAACTACAAATCAGAAACATCCGTTATTATTACTAAGAAATAATATAAAATAGGTTGGTGTATGTTCTTGGCTTGTTTCAACACTGTCCTGAAATTGGAAATAATTCCTTTTTACATTCTTCATTTTTACAAAGCTTTACAGCTTTTTTATGTTTGCATGAAATATGACTTGTTAGCTCTCACTAAATGATTATACAGTAACATCTGTATGATTAACACCCCACTATGTTGTATTTACTGGGGAATCCATCTTAAGACATCAGTTAACACAACCACAAACACTGGCGGTTCTTTGTGCCCTTTCCTTATAAAAAGTTAAATTAGGATGTCAAATAGAAGATTTAACAACTTTTTTTGCACCAAACTAATCAGAAATAGATTTTGGTGTGCTGACAGCAAAAGCTGTCAGGAACAACTTGTGATCTTCATCAGGGTCATGAGGAAACACAGTACAAATCATATAAAGCATGATGTATGATGCAGAAAAAGTTTCAAAAATACAACCAAATTCCCAGTCTAGCAAAATATTGTACCTGTAAGTGTCGCTGAAGTGGTTTAGATCTCACAGTTACTGCATTTCCCAGGCTACCTCATTCCATTACCATCACACAAATCCATCACAAAATTAAAGGTAAATTATAGAACTGATGAAGCTGTGTGTCTTACTATACCGGGTATTTCAATTTCCATTCATGTCTGAAAATTGATTGAAATTATAAGTGAGGATTAAAATTTTGATTATTGATTAACAATCTATTTTTTTCCCTTTAGTTTTACTCATATTTGGGGATATTTTTGAGAAGGTATAAGATTGGTGAAAGTAACCTGCATTTTCCCCATTTTAAAAGGTCTGTGTTTGTTTTTATACTTGAAACAATATGAATCATCATCACCCTCAGAAGTGGACATTTATCTTGTAGGTGAAGTGATTTAGGTACATCCCTGTCCTTACAAAAAAGACACTGTGGTAATGATAGTTTGTGTTTTGTTTTGTTGTTTTTTTTTAACTGTGAGATTTGAATTATTACATTCTCAGCTCCACTAATTCCATCATTTCCGCCTGCACTCACTTATTACTTACTCAGTTTCTCTAACCTACCACTCATTCGGGATAAACTCATCTGGCTTTTAAAGCACCAGCATTTGTTGTTGTTGGTTGTTTTTGACCTTTCAGTCCTTCTGGCATCTTGCTGTCATAATCATGATGTCAAACTACCGCACCTGAGTGGAGCCAGTAGTTTCTAGAGAGACCAAAGAATAGACAAATAGAGACAAATATTTTATGGTTTCAAAGGAATACAAACAAACATGTCATTTAAAAACACATGTTTAACAAGGGGAAAGTGTAAGAGATTCAACACTGCAAAACTAATTACTCACTTCATATTTGCTTCCTCTCAGATGTGTCTAAACCAGCTGAACTTCTTAATGAAATAATGTCATTATCGATGGTTATCTTTGTCCGCAGGTAATATTGAAAAGCAGGTAATTCTGTGTGATCTCTGTCAGGTAGGAATAAAAAATCATAAAGAATCCTCCACTAAGTCCACAGACCTGAAATGAAAAATGACCCCCAGGATCCTGGTGGCCTATCCTGGTGGTTTTATATTCAGTGACAAGGCAGGAGTGATATGATCATCTAGATACTATCCAAAATGTGTCAAAAATTAAATGTATAAATTTAGTGCCATCCGCAAAATATATTCACCCTCAATCAGAAACTCATATTTTACTTTACAGGATCACTTTATCCACTGGCACTGCTTTATTTTAGCAGTGTCGCCATTCTCTCTGGTATAATGGAACTCATGGACTCATCATTAAAACGTTCTGGTACCTCTGTGTGGGAATCAGATAACCGCCACCATTCGTTGGTTAGTGAGTACACAAACACTTTGACCCAACCAATTAATTGGCAGATTAATCAACTTATCCCAATATTAAGTGAATAATTTAATCAAGTAGCAGGGCTCGGGAACATAACCGCACATCATTAACTCAGTTAGAGCTTTACAGCATTAATTCAATCACTTTCACCAGAACAAGAACACCAATCGTGAGGGAACGAAGCAGAGGCCTTGATGTATAGATTACAGTGTTTCCTGTGTCCTCACATAGTATCAGAATACTGATGGTGGTTTGTTAGGCCTTCAAATTGTTGTTCATTTTGTTATCTTGCCTTTTTACATCAACAATTCATAGTGCGTCAATCCTTCATTTCTGTTATTTAATTTGTTCTTTTAATGTTCCTTTTATTTTCGTCTTTTTTTTCTTTTGCCTTTGTGCATTTCAGATGAAGATTTCCAAGAGTTATTTTAAAGTCTCAAATAAGGAAAATAACTGTCATATCCAACTATGTAACTGATAAATATACTCAATAAGAACATGAAAAATATTTAATGAAAAATAAACCATTCAAAATGCAACACACAAAGTTTTTGTGGTGTGACAATTACCTTTCAACATGCAAGCCATCAAAGTGAACAGAGACTGACTGAATGTATTAGGGTTTGCTGCATGTTTTATGCAGATTACTTTGCTTCCAGTAATTATAATATGATTGTATCTGCTTGCAAATGTTTTGTTTATTCACCAAAAATCGGCCCCATTCAAATACCATTTCCTTTTTGTTTTAGCACAATACGAACATCTCTTGGAGAAGAAAGAAGCTTAGAACATGAGATTTTGACATTTTAATACCAAAGTGTGAATGACACAGATGACAAAAAAATCTCCTGCTGTGCCCATTTTTTCAGTAATCCTTGTTCGTAATCTCCATTTTCTGAGAAAGAAACCAATTTTGAGACATATCCAGTGTTTATTGTCGACATTTGGCTCTCAACTGACGTGCTCAGACAGTTTTAATGGCACACTGAAATTACACATTGTTCTTGTGGGGACACTAATGGCAAATCGGTGTTCACTTCAGTGTTTTTGTAAGAAAAAAAGAAAACATTTATTGAAATCAGTGATCAAATGGGGATATTCTTCCACTGACAGTTTAAGGACATAAAAAGAATCTCATTTTAGAGAGAGAAGAAAAAACAGTCATAAAATAAACGTCAGCTTTGCAGGCTTTAAACTCTCGACACTTCATCTATTAAAAATCCATAAAAGAGCAACTAGTTTACTGCAAGCCAAAAAGATTTTAGAATGAGGTTTTATTTTTGTGTGCCTGCAACATATAACCTTAATATGTCATTGCCTTGTTTGTGAGTGTGACTGTACGTAAACATGTTTGCATATGTTTCTGTGGAGGAGCACTTGAACCAGAGGAGAGATATGGGCTCAGGGTTGCAAAAGGGATTTGGTGAATTACTAGGATGCAGCCTCAGCATCCAGTCGAGAGGATTAGAGCTGCGACTGAGGTCTGGGAAGGAAAAAAAAAGATGTCCAGGCAAACCAGAAGAAGGGGATCTCTCTCATTCCTCTCTCTCTCTCTCTCTCTAAGAGTGAAGAATTGATCAACACAAGCTCCCTGAAGGTCACTGTGATACACAGGAAGCATGATGTGTGATGTCCTCTTTGAAATAACTGCACCATACGACAACATGCACCTGAAATGCAGATTCACTCAGATTGGATCAATCAATATTTTTATTCCCCCAAAACTGAATCCTATCCTTAACAAGTTTGCCTCCTATGGTAATTATGATGTTTACTTCCTGGTAGCCGCTCCAGCCTGTTGGCCTCCATGAATCCATGTCTCCTCGGAAAAATACTCCTGCTGCCACCCTAAACTAGTGCTGTGTCTCCGTTACTTGGCAACACTGCTTTCTTCTGCCTTCTGAGCCAAAAATAAAAACGGATTGATTGGTTGCCTTAATAGTTTTTATTGTTTGAAAGTTTGAAAATTTTAATCATCCATCCATCCATCCATCCATTCTCTACCGCTTATCCGGGGTCGGGTCGCGGGGGCAGCAGCTTGAGCAGGGAAGCCCAGACTTCCCTCTCCCTAGCCACTTTGTCCAGCTCCTCCAGGAGAATCCCAAGACGTTCCCAGGCCAGCCGGGAGACATTGTCTCTCCAGCGTGTCCTGGGTCGTCCTCGGGGCCTCCTCCCGGTAGGACGTGCCCGGAACACCTCACCAGAGAGGCGTCCAGGAGGCATCCTGACCAGATGCCCGAGCCACCTCATCTGGCTCTCGATGCGGAGGAGCAGCGGCTCGACTCTGAGTCCCTCCCGGATGACCGAACTTCTCACCCTATCTCTAAGGGAGAGCCCGGACACCCTGCGGAGGAAACTCATTTCGGCCGCTTATATCCTGGATCTCGTTCTTTCGGTCACGACCCACAGCTCGTGACCATAGGTGAGGGCAGGAACGTAGATCGACCGGTAAATTGAGAGCTTTGCCTTTCGGCTCAGCTTCACCACGACGGACCGATACAGAGTCCACATCACTGCAGACGCTGCACCGATCCGCCTGTCGATCTCCCGTTCCATCGTACCCTCACTCGTGAACGAGACCCCGAGATACTTGAACTCCTCCACTTGGGGCAGGATCTCATCCCCAACCCGGAGAGGGCACTCCACCCTTTTCCGACTGAGGACCATGGTCTCAGATTTGGAGGTGCTAATTCTTATCCAAACCGCTTCACACTCGGCTGCGAACCGTTCCAGTGAGAGTTGGAGATCACGGATTGATGAAGCCAACAGCACCACGTCATCTGCAAAAAGCAGAGACGCAATACTGAGGCCACCAAACCGGACACCCTCAACGCCTTGGCTGCGCCTAGAAATTCTGTCCATAAAAGTTATGAACAGAATCGGTGACAAAGGGCAGCCTTGGCGGAGTCCAACCCTCACTGGAAACGAATCCGACTTACTGCCGGCAATGCGGACCAAACTCTGACATCGGTCGTACAGGGACCGAACAGCCCTTATCAAGGGGTTCGGTACCCCATATTCCCGAAGCACCCTCCACAGAACCCCCCGAGGAACACGGTCGAACGCCTTCTCCAAGTCCACAAAACACATGTAGACTGGTTGGGCGAACTCCCATGCCCCCTCAAGGACCCTGCGGAGGGTGTAGAGCTGGTCCACTGTTCCACGGCCAGGACGAAAACCACATTGCTCCTCCTGAATCTGAGATTCGACTTCCCAACGGACCCTCCTCTCCAGAACCCCTGAATAGACCTTACCAGGGAGGCTGAGGAGTGTGATCCCCCTGTAGTTGGAACACACCCTCCGGTCCCCCTTCTTAAAAAGGGGGACCACCACCCCAGTCTGCCAATCCAGAGGCACTGTCCCCGACGTCCACGCGATGTTGCAGAGGCGTGTCAACCAGGACAGCCCCACAACATCCAGAGCCTTTAGGAACTCCGGGCGGATCTCATCCACCCCCGGGGCCCTGCCACCAAGGAGCTTTTTAACTACCTCGGTGACCTCAACCACAGAGATAGGAGAGCCCGCCTCAGAGAACCCAGACTCTGCTTCCTCATGGGAAGGCGTGTCGCCGGAATTGAGGAGGTCTTCGAAGTATTCTCCCCACCGAGTCACAACGTCCCGAGTTGAGGTCAGCAGCGCCCCATCCCCACTATACACAGTGTTGATGCTGCACTGCTTCCCCCTCCTGAGACGTCTGATGGTGGACCAGAATCTCCTCGAAGCCATCTGGAAGTCGTCCTCCAAGGCCTCACCGAACTCCTCCCACGCCCGAGTTTTTGCCTCAGCAACCACCAAAGCTGCATTCCGCTTGGCCAGCCGGTACCTATCAGCTACCTCAGGAGTTCCACAGGCCAAAAAGGCCCGATAGGACTCCTTCTTCAGCTTGACGGCATCCCTTACCGCCGATGTCCACTAGCGGGTTCTGGGGTTGCCGCCACGACAGGCACCGACCACCTTACGGCCACAGCTGCGGTCGGCCGCTTCGACAATGGAGGCGCGGAACATGGTCCACTCAGACTCAATGTCCCCCGCCTCCCCCGGAACGTGGGTGAAGTTCTGCCGGAGGTGGGAGTTGAAACTCCTTCTGACAGGGGATTCCGCCAGGCGTTCCCAGCAGACCCTCACAATACGTTTGGGTCTGCCAGGTCGGACCGGCATCTTCCCCCACCATCGGAGCCAACACACCACCAGGTGGTGATCGGTTGACAGCTCCGCCCCTCTCTTCGCCCGAGTGTCCAAGACATGCGGCCGCAAGTCCGATGACACGACCACAAAGTCGATCATCAAACTGTGGCCTAGGGTGTCCTGGTGCCAAGTGCACATATGGACCCCCTTATGTCTGAACGTGGTGTTCATTATGGACAGTCCGTGACGAGCACAGAAGTCCAATAACTGAACACCATTCGGGTTCTGATCGGGGGGGCCGTTCCTCCCAATCACGCCCTTCCAGGTCTCACTGTCATTGCCCAAATGAGCATTGAAGTCCCCCAGCAGAATGATGGAGTCCCCAGTGGGAGCGCTCTCCAGCACCCCCTCCAAGGACTCCAAAAAAGGTGGGTACTCTGAACTGCTGTTTGGTGCATAAGCACAAACAACAGTCAGGACCCGTCCCCCGACCCGAAGGCGGAGGGAGGCTACCCTTTCGTCCACCGGGGTGAACCCCAATGTACAGGCGCCAAGCCCGGAGGGCTATAAGTATACCCACACCTGCTCGGCGTCTCTCACCATGAGCAACTCCAGAGTAGAAGAGAGTCCAACCCCTCTCGAGAGGACTGGTACCAGAGCCCAAGCTGTGTGTGGAGGTGAGCCCGACTATATCTAGTCGGAACTTCTCGACCTCACACACCAGCTCGGGCTCCTTCCCTGCCAGAGAGGTGACATTCCACGTCCCAAGAGCCAGCTTCTGTAGCCGGGGATCGGATCGCCAAGGTCCCCGCCTTCTGCCACCGCCCAGCTCACAGTGCACCCGACCCCTATGGCCCCTCTCACAGGTGGTGAGCCCATGGGAAGGGGGACCCACGTTGTCCTTTCGGGCTGCGCCCGACCGGGCCCCATGGGTGCAGGCCCGGCCACCAGGCGCTCGCCTTCGAGCCCCACCTCCAGGCCTGGCTCCAGAGGGGGGCCCCGGTGGCCCGCGTCTGGGCAAGGGAAAATGTGTTCCATTGTTCGTACTCATCATTAGGGGTTTCTGAGCCGTCCTTTGTCTGGTCCTTCGCCTAGGACCTGTTTGTCACGGGTGACCCTGCCAGGGGCACAAAGCCCCAGACAACTTAGCTCCTAGGATCATTGGGACACACAAACCCCTCCACCACAATACGGTGACGACTCAAGGAGGGGAATATTTAATCATAACGCTCACAAATAATATTTGAATGTTATGTTTTCCTGTTTGTTGGACAATATCAAATGCAGACCATTTTTTTGAAAGCTCGATTTTTTTATTGGCTGTGTTATCATTGTTTACTGGAAATATCAATTTCTATGCTACCTGTGGACAAGTCTTTGATACCAACCACAGAGGTGTTTTTCTAAGGAAAAATGGACAAACACATCTTACAAAACAGGTCATTTTATATACAGTATATATATATATATATATATATATATATATATATATATATATATATATAGCATATATACTCTGGGGATCTGTTCTGTTCTAAAGTTATCGGTTGTCACATATTTGGTGCAAATGGATTTGCAGACATTCAGGATTTAATGCCAAGCTTTCAAACCATGTCAGTTTATATTTATGAATTTTAACACATTTTGATTTGTTGTTGTACTTTGTAGACCCAACACTGCTCAGTACTTGAAGAAAAATAAACTGGATGAACATCATCAATATAAACAGTTAAAATAATTCTACTTTCCTCATGACTGCTGCATGGATAGGAAAGTACAGAAATTTCACATTATCTCATCTAATTAAGAAAATGGACATTTTCCTACCTTTTCATTGAAAACATTTTCACTGTATTTGTAAAAGTACAATAGTAATCTTTTTCTACCTGTTACAATGATGGAGATAAAAATCAATTGATAAAAATCAATAGTAATTGTAGTAGTAGGTCTGTCAATTAGTCTCAACCTGAGAGAGCCCATCCATCCTCTGGCTTGTCCTCCTCCTGGCACAGACACAGGTTCATGTTTTACCTCAAGCTTGCTGACTTTACAACATGATTCGATAGTGATAGCTGCAAAATCTCTCTTCTGAGAATAAACACTGATAACTCATGCTCCTCACCAGGAACAAACTGGAATCCTCACAGAAGAGTAATTTATCTTCTGTCAGACTAAAAACGAAAAAACAATAGAAGTACCTGTAAAACTGTCACTTTTCATTGTCTTGTCTGATTCTATCCACTTGATGTATGTCAATCGATGTTTTCAAGTTTGTAACCATTCCTGATTACTACCAGCGCAGTCAAAATGAGCTAATTTCCTCAACTGCGTACACCGAGCGTTTTACATGGTTTGCCTACTGACCTAACCTTTAAACACTGACCGCTCATGGAGTAAGCAAAACCCTTCATGGGATGGATTTGAGTTGAATGCTAATAACCTTTTGCAAAGTAGACACCCTTTCCCTGAGGTGATTCCCCCTATGTAAAGGACATAAATCATTTTAAGTAATTACACCTCTGCAGTAGTTCATTGCCTTTACTTGCCTTTTATCCCTGAAAAAAAATCCAGTGCCCCAGTCAGATGATTGTAGACTGCAGTGCAGACTCTCACTGAACACATTGATATCTCTAGACTTGAAAAATAACCCAACAAAAGCAGAGAGAGGTTGGTGAGAGCCGTGCTCAGAGGTTGTTGAAGAGAAACAGCCAAGCTGAGATAAGGAGGCAGAATGGGAACTGAGTTTCAGGAATTTATCTTCATTTAGATTTTCATT
Organism: Antennarius maculatus; assembly: GCA_013358685.1. Taxonomy (NCBI): domain Eukaryota; kingdom Metazoa; phylum Chordata; class Actinopteri; order Lophiiformes; family Antennariidae; genus Antennarius; species Antennarius maculatus. The sequence continues at coordinate 5,922,746 of CM023628.1, forward strand.
TATTCAAGCAGGGTGCAATTCCCTGTTCAAATGCACAGATCTGAAACTCTTTGTGGCATAATTTTATAATCACTCTTAGACGTCAGTGTTATGCATGGTATTTAGATAATATTTTATTACTCACACTCTTGAAGAGCTGCAGTAAACTTCGGCAGGTATTCTCTCATACGTGGGAACCAAGTGTTCCTTTGAGAGTGTTATGGCAACCAGCACTTGTATATGAATTTCAACTCTGAACATGTATTCATGGTGCCAAATGATTTTTTTTTTTTTTGAGCCAAGAGAAATCTTCATTCACTCTGTGAATAACAGCACATCTGCGATAATGCCGCAGTGACATAAAAACACTGAGCTGTGCAACTGCTTTCAAGCACGGACAGACAGAGAAAGAGAAAGAATCTACTCTTACAAGATGGCAGCTAAGTCAGGTTTTGTGATTTTATTGGTGATATATTACATACTTCTCTAGAACAACATCCTCCAGTCAATCTGAGATTTCTGGATGAAGCATTCTGATCGGATGTATCCAGATTAACAGAGTTTTCTACACCTGAACTGCTGATGATTTAGGCCTCCACCTACAGTGATGAGCAGGAAGAGAAGGGCTCGACTTAACTTCCACGTGGTGCTGGATTCTCACTTTTTTATGTCTGACCTGCATTTCCTGAGCTACCAGCTTTATTTGCTCAGTGTTTCACCAAACTAAACTGTGATTCAGCCCATCCTCTAGACTTTGAACTCTCAAGTGTCTTGATGAGGATTTGTTCATCTTCTACTTGCTCATATTGCTCTGGATTGGGACTCTACAAAGCTGCCTGACCTGATCTTCTGAATTGTCTGTTTTTATTGATCAGTCCAAAGAACTTGACAGGGGCTCTGAAAATTGTTATACTTTCATTTGTGTTGTCTGGAAATGCCTAATCCGTGCACAACCACCTCTATGCACTGAGTTTCAACTTCATTAGGCCTTAAAAGATGAAGACAGGGAAAATAACAGTAAATACCTTGCTAGACCTAATTATATCAAATGCATCACATAACTACTCCTCAGGTGGCATATTTTATAATGATGTTAGTGTTCATTATCAACTTTTGTTTGACATACAAAATCTTGTAGGCAAATCCACTTTTCAATTATAAAAGGTAATTTAGAAAAAAAATGTTTAAAGAAGTGCAGGCCTTCCTTAACGTCCTGTACAATTGCTGAGGCAGTCTAAATTAAGTTTAGATGGTATGGGATTACTTGCATTCAACTTTCTGTGCTATTTCCAATAAACATGCCCCATTAAGACGTTCAGCATGAGTAGTAGGGAAAGTCCCTTGTTTTCAGTAAGTCTATCAGAGCTAATTTATTTAAGAAACAAATTTTGGGTGCAAAATAGCTTCTCAAACTCCTGCTGATTGGATTAAATTTAAACCTTAAGAAACAGATGCACCTCAGTGATTGGGAATTCTAAATATGGGTTTATTTAAAGTTAATTAAAGAAAACTTAAATAATCCATCAGAGTTTTGGAACACAATCATTCATTCATTCATTTTCTGCCGTTTCATCCGCCGTAGCGGGTTATGGGGAGCTGGAGACCATCTTGGCTGGCATAGGGCGTGAGGCGGGGGACACTCTGGGCACGACGCCAGTGCACCGTGGAGCCACATAGAAAGACAGTCAACCATGCACACACTCACTCACTCCTACAGGTAATTTGGGACCGGCCAATCAACTTGAAGAGCATGCTTTTGGAGGTGGGAGGAAGCCGGAGAACCCAGGGAGAACCCACGCAGACACGGGGAGAGCAAGCAAACTCCGCACAGAGTGGGACTCGACCCCGGACCCGTCGTGTTGTGAGGCGACAGTGCTACCCACTGCGCCACCGTGCCGCGGAACACAATCAATTCCCTGTAAAATACTAACGCTTGTTCAAACCTTCCTGACATATTCTGGTTGATTTGAATTAAAGGACAAAGCTGTGAATCAGTTTAGTAAACACTTGATTAGTGAGAGATAGATGACTGATGACATATATTACATATATGTATGTGAACACATCACACCTGTGGACTTCATTCCATTCCAACACAAATAACTTTATATTTGTTGATTTTGAACCCATCTCATTGACTCAAGTCCACAAAGCATTAAAATATATTAATCACAAAAAAATCCTCTTCTCCAGATAAACTTACATTTGTAGGTAGATGCAGACATTATTGCTAAGTCTGTTGCATATCTTTTTAACATCAGTCTTAAAAAAAAGCACAATACCTGCAATTTTTTGAGAGCTGCAAATGTTTTCACTTACATAAAGGTGGAGACTTTCTTATCTGGACAACTATCATTCCAAACTGTCAATACAAGCAAAAATCCTTGAACCTCAGGTCACTCTGCAGCTGAAAAGGTTTTTTGTCTGATGTTTAACATTTTATGCAAGAATCAATCTGCCTTTAGAAGTGGTCATAGTACTATCACTACTTCCATGGCCATGACAAATGATCTCATTGGTGCCTTGGACAGAAAACAGTATTATACCGCCTTATTTGTTGATCTCTCCAAAGCATTTGATTCAGTGGAGTATGAACTGCTTGGACACAATCTCGTGTTTGCTGGGTTTGGTTCTAATGTTCTTAAATAGTTTAAAAATTCCCTAGCAAGTGGGACAGAATATAAGCAGAGGGCGACAATTTGGACTCTCAGGAGATAACTTAAGGTGTTCCATTTTGTAACCTTGGGGTACAAGGTTATTTTTGTCTTATTTTCTATTTTATAAATTATGTCTATACATCAGCTCCTTCTGCTGTATAGGCAATGAAGAACTTCAGACTGAAATTCACTTGTTGCAGAGCACTTTGAAGTCTAAAATTGTCTTTAGCTTTATCAAAAGCTCGAGTGCAAAGCTTAGACAGTCTAAGAATTTCTGTGTCTGATGGAACATTGATTGCAAGCGGATCCTCTTACAAGAATTTGAAAATGTGAATTTATGAAAAGCTTTCATTTAATGTACTGGTACATATCTCTAATATATTGAAGAAACAATTTTACTTTAAAAACAAATCATGCTGCCTCACAACACGGCGGACCCGGGTTCGAGTCCCGCTCTGTGCGGAGTTCACGTGCTATCCCCGTGTCTACGTGGGTTCTCTCCGGGTTCTCCAGCTTCCTCCCACCTCCAAAAGCATGCGCTTTAGGTTGATTGGCCGGTCCCAAATTACCCGTAGGAGTGAGTGTGTGCGTGAGTGATTATTTGTTTCTATGTGGCTCCGCGGTACACTGGCGTCGTGCCCGGAGTGTCCCCCGCCTCACGCCCTGAGACTGCTGGGATAGGCACCGACTCCCATGCGACCTGCGTAAGCGGATTAAGCGGGTTGAGAAAATGAATGAATGAATAAATCATGCTTTACATTCTCCTCAAATTCATCTTGCTGAAGATGCTATTCTATCTGTAATTTGTTATGGTGAAATACTGTAAATGCATTTAGCCTCCATTTCCTGAAAGAGACTCGATTCAGTGGATCAAGCTTCTTTACATTTTCGAATACAAAATGTGTCACAATCCACTGCATTGATTTTTGTATGGTTAAGTGGACATCACAAAGCATTAGTAGACACCAATAGAGTTTGTTCTATAAAGCTCTGCCGGGTAAAAACTCCCAGAATACCTTAGCAACCTTCTTTGTATCAGCTCTTGTAGTTACCATCCTCAAGCCTCCAAATGGTTACTTTTTGAATTTAGCCCAGTTTTTGACAGATCTGGGCAAAATCTGTCATGCCCATCATCATGAAATAATCCACAAAAAACTCTCAGATTAAAAACATAAACAAATATCCTTTACTATTTTAACAGTATCATAAAGAATGCAGTGAAAGAGGAATGACACAATTTTTTCTTGGGAGGCTACTTTTCTTGAATAGCTGTCCCTCTGTTCCATTGTTTTAATGTGTTAACTGTTTTTACTCCATTTATGTCTCAGGCACTTGTTTTATATCACTTGTAACTTGTAACTCACTTGTAAAAAGAGATTTCTTATCTCTATGAGACTTCCTGTTTGTAAAGGTTAATAATAATAATAAGAATAATAACAATGACAATAATGATGAGACAGACTTAACCTACTTTCATTTACTTAACCATTAACAGATGAAAGCTCATATATGCCAGTGACATCCCACACAATAGAAAAAAATAAACTGACCTTCTATGCAATACTTTTTATCATACAATTTTAAAAAAATGTATTCGAATCTTTTAACTAAAGAAAAAAAAAATCATAATATTGCTGACCCTGACTCAGGGTCAGCAAACGTGATTAATCAAAACCACAAGTTAGAATTTGAACACAGGATGAGAAGCAAATACAACCTCAGTATGTTCTCTTTATGAGGTACTGAAAAGCAAACTGTTGCCAGCATGTTTCTAGGGTTATTTACTGGACTGCAGGAGTCACTAGAGACATTATAGCTCTGCCCCAGGGCCCTATCAGCTCTACAAACTGATATACTATCAATAAAACATAGTCAGCTCAGCTCTTTGTCCCTATCTGTCTAGAAACGATGGCTACCATAGCCTGATATTTGTTCACAGTTGGCCTGAAATGATATTTCATAAGGCACATATGCTGCTCTGTACATCTTCATTTCTCTGCTGGGATACTCAATGTGGGCTCAGAGAAGCTTGATAGATGTGCAGTGTTCGACCAACTATGTCTTCATGTGTTATCTTTGCCTCCTCGTCCAGCCAGCATGCACTCATGTGTCACGAACATGTTTCTTTATGTCATTGCAAGCTGGACTCCAGTGAATTGGAGATACCCAACAGTAAATCCAGGATATTAGCACAAAAGGGCCTCCTGAGTGCTTTCTGATTGTGTTCATTCCTCTGGCAACCTCTCTGGTCTTGCCTTCATCCACCACTGTGGACATTTGGGCTGAGTCTCAGCACTTGTGCCTCGCCTGTAGTTCAAGAACGAAGACACCATTGCGAGGCAAAGTGCCCTTCGCTCCATCTGCTCTGGCTGAGATTCACGCTCCTCTTCTGTGTGCTGGGAGTGAAGATGCTTCTTTTCACTGTGGACATCCAATGGCGGCCATCTGACCAGTATGGATGACATCCTACGCTGGGCCACTTTATTCCTGACTGGCAAAGTGATGTACATTGTATGACTACAAAAAACTACAAAAAAAAGGATCAGTTATGGTAGAACAGGGTTGAGGTTACCTAAGTGATGAAATGCTGACAATAAATAAACATCCCCATAAAGGTTATCAGCAAAAAGGAGAAGAAAAACTTTCAATATCTTTGGACTAAGCATTTGCCATTTGACGTTTATTAGAAAATCAAGTTTATCTGATAAAATGTTTGAAAACTGTTCTTTTCACCAGATCTCTGACCAGAAGCTACACGTCCGAGATAGATCTTTCCATGTCTTAATATATTCCCACACCTCCTATAAACTCTGCTGTGTTTAGTTTGAATTTGGAATTGGAAACTTAAAGCAAACTGAATGTACCTTCCACCTCAAAACGATTTTAACATTTAATACTTTCCTCAGCACTGCTACTATACAAAATCCTTGCCAAGCTACTCTAGGTTTCGATGAAAAAAAAAAAACTGGCCTGACAGCTTGGATCGATATTTCAAATAGAATGTATGCATTTAATATTTTTTTTGTCATTGTTGTTTTATTAAAAATGGATTCCAAGTGGGACTGCCCCCTTTCATAGATCTATGGGGTAAGGTGTTGGATGGTTTCAGTAACCTGGTGTGACACCTGAACACCACTGATAAATGTGCTGAGGAAGAGCACAGGAGGCTGAAAGGCTAATGTGTTACGTTTGATGTCAATTCAAACATGTTCTAAACATACTGTTACGTGTTATTTGTTATTTATTGTTGATTTGTGTGTTTCTGTATTTTATTATTGATTTTCACTGTTTTTCTCCTGCTTTGATAGATAAGTAGGTAGATAGATTGATAGTTAGCTGGATAGATGGATGAATACTTTATTAATCCCGGAGCAGTTGTGACTTAACATAGTATTATATTTATTATCTTTACTTTTGGGAGGGTTCCTGCAGATTTTATTTATTTATTTATTTATTTATTCATCATTCATTCATTGTCTACTGCTTCATCCGCTGTGGCGAGTCGCGGGGGGGCTGGAGTCTATCCTAGCTGACTGTGGGCATGAGGCGGGGGAAACTCCGGGCGTGACGCCAGTGATGTGTTTATTTATTTATTTATGAAATGAGTTACCTGCAAAGTTGAAAGAAACAGAAATGGAGTCTCAGGAAGGTAGCTGTTGCTGAAGTCCTCTACTGACATTTTTGACTTATTTATCCTTCTGACCCCTGTGACTATTTTGTGCTAACTCGGCTACATACAATTTTGTTACGAGTATTTTTTAGCAACTATCCCTACTCAAAAGACATTGTGCTTTCTGTCTTTGAGCTGATCCATCTTTTCTCTTTCCCTCTTCTCTTCCCCTATAGGTGACTCATCTCAAGTCGGTAAGTCATCTTCTTCCTGTACCTAATACATCCTGTGTGCTTCAATCATCTGCAATCACGTAACAGCTGACATCTGGTGCACACAATCACCAATGAAACACTTGTGTGAAATGCTTCTGGTATTGAAGAGTAATAGCCGCTTTACTTGTTCTTTGTTCCTCTTTCCCTGCTCTCATTTGTTTAATATGCATTCCAGCTATTTGATGTTGCCTATTACATTACTAGAAGGAGGAAATTGCGAACTACTGTATTAACAATGAAGGGACAAACACTTCGTCCCAACTTTGCAAATCACATGAATTGCATTGCCGTCCGATGTAAATGCAAATTGTAAAGGTTTCAGTGAATGAATTGGTTGTTTGAATAACATTTTACTGTAGGACTTTGTTGTTATGCCCTGGCGATCCAGGATTCAATGTTGTTAAGTTCATGAAGATTATGAAAGTGACACACTCATATTCAGGGCTACATATTCTAGATAAGGCCTTGTGGTTTATGAATGCAGTCTTTACTAGTTATTTGCAACCCTGCTATATCTATAGAACTTCCCTGATATTAATGGCTAAGATTCTTTTAACTCCACTGTATTGCAGTATGTTTTGAAAAGGTCCTTAACAGGTGCAAAGGTCATTCATTCATTCATTTTCTGTACCCGATTCATCCGCTGTCGTGGGTGCCTGAAGCCTATCCGAGCCGACTGGGGGCGTGAGGCACGGGATTCTCCGGGCGCAATGCCAGCGCACCGCAGAGCCACATAGAGATAGGCAAGCACGCACGCACGCACACGCTCACAACTACGGGCAATTTGAAGCCTGCCACTTCACCTGAAGTGTGTGTTTTTGTTGGTGGAAAGAAGCCGGAGAATCCAAGCAGAACCCACGCAGACATGGGGAGAACATACAAACTCCGAGCAGAGCGGAGAACCGCCTTGCAGTGCAGTGACAGCACTACCCACTGCACCACCGTGCTGCCCAGATTCAAAGTTGTTGGTGAATTTCATTTGATCCATCGTGTTTTATGTAATTTGTCTCAAGTGCTGTGGACCATTATGGCATTTATTAAAAATTGAATATAGGCTTTATGTGCAAATGTACTGACATGTGCTAGCTTTCCATCAGCACATCATTTGAAATTAGCAAGGCTATAAGACATGGATGAGTGAAGAGATGGACAGAGTGAAGGGATGTCTGACATGAGGTGGGTGCAGATTTGACTTCTTACTTTAACAGCGGAGTGCTCCTGCTCCAGTGATGTTGTCAAGGTTTCTGCTCTGTCAGTAATTAGCTTTGTCTCCCTACACTTTGAACCATGCATTTTGAATTGAAAATAGTACTTCTCATAAGAATATGTAGCATCCAATGAGAGGAAACAAAAATTCCAGCAGCCATTCGCCACAAACCCACAGTTACAAAAAGCATTTGACAAATCACATGGTGTATATTTTCTCAAGAGAATTTTGGCTCTGACAGTTCAAGCATGTCTCCTGATCCTTCTTTATAAATAGGTTTAGGTGTATTTGTTTTTGTCTCCAGAGAACCTTTGTCCAGTTGTCTCACACTTCTGATGTTATCTACATAGTGATATCACAGCCTAGAAACTGATTGGGGACGAGGGGTTTGGTTAGGGACATGTTCATCCCCAGAGTGAAGTGCAGAGTGGGAGCAATTACTCAAAAACCATGTTCTTTTTTTTTGCTACCTTGCAAGAATGGAAATCCAATAAGCCAAAGGAGTAGAAGAATAATTAAAATTTGATCTGGGAGGCCAGTGCAAATTGCATTTTTTTCTTCATTAAGACCAGTGGACTAAAAATGAAGTAGGTAATATAACTTTTGAGATTCAGTTCCAGTGTGTGAGTCTGCAAATTCAATATAATTCATGTGTCTCTGTGTGAGGGCCTTTTGTCAGATTTTGCAGACCAAGATAGATTCCGAAAGCCTACCATATGTTTTCAGGACAGCTCTTACTTTACCTCATAGACTGTACAGTATATGCTGCTTTATACATAGATGACTAAGCAGACCAACAGTACTCCTCCTGAAGGAACATTGAGATGACAATGTCGGAGGGCTGTTTATTTATTTAACTGTGAAGCAGTTATATTTTGCAGCTGCGAATAACCAGTGATTGCAAAGCCATTTCTGTCAAAGCCGTTTTATTAGTGTACACATAAAGCAGTGGTGAGATGATATTCTTACATTTCATTTTAATCAGAAACTGTTGCATAGCACACACTATTATAGGCTGCACTTCAATTTTTTCCCCAATTCAATACAAACTGTCCTTTTCATTTTGCACAAATGTCACACCCATTTCCACACCAGTCAAATAATTTAACAATGATTGATGTGAAATCAGGGCTGTAAGTCAGTGTTGCTGTTTTTTCTAGGAAGTGAAGTTTTTGCTTTCATTGACAGGCTTATGAGGCAGGTAATGGCTGAGGTGTTCCTCACATATAGAGGCAGACAGGAGCTCTACAAAACCAGATTCTTTTCCCTTTGCTAACTTTTGTTCTGGCTCCAAAAATGGATTGGCATACACATCTAACTGTGTACATCTCTGTCTGTCGCCGTCTCTCTCCAGCTTTGTTCTTCTCAGCTTAGATGATTAGCATCTATCTTTCCCTTTTCCTTCTCCCTTTCTGGAATGCCAACCCTGGGCTTCTCAGAGCCAACAAAGGCCTCTTCAAGCATGTGCTGCAACGGGATTGACCTGCCAGCCACACACAGTCGCTAAATTTTCATTGAACCACACATCTACAATTTGGACAAGGCAATGAGGCATACAGGCTCTTTGTTAGGTTAGTTTTACAACATATTGCTTTTCTACCCGCCCTTCTATAGTCCTCTCTTAAGTGTTCCGCAGTATGATAAACTATCTCAGGATGTTTGCACACCTTAAAGCAATTTTTTAAATCACTCATATTTCACTGCTCTCCAGCTCTCTAGCATTCTGTATTTATTCTCAATTGGGAAATTTATTATGGAACTTGCTCTTTTTCTGAGCTAATACAGACATGGAGGAATGACCCTGCTGTGAACAATGAAACACTTCATAAATTTCCTAATTTATGAATTTCTTTCATCACCTTTATAATTAAAATGCTGCACATTGAGGCAATGTTCAGTTTGATAGCAGCAGCCTGGCCACTTACTTGAACAAGTCAGCCACAAACATGTAAACCAAGACAATAAAAACCCTTTATTACCTCTGAAAATGCAACCCTTACTTATTTTCCCTGCCTAGTGATAAACAGCACGGCCTTCGATGAGACCAACAAAATGGCCATTTCACAACATAACAGCATAGCCTGTGGTTACATTTACATACTAGAGGAGGGTGGTAATGAGATAGCTACCTGAGATAATTACTACTCAAGGTGTCCAGCTCTCTTCTGCCTACCGTAGGGAACCAGCTTAACTCACTACAATTAAGCAGCCAGTCATTTGCTCCATTTGATTCACCATTTATGCCATTTTATGCTTCATTGTTTCATAGCACAACAGTGCTGTAAACAAAGGAGATGTGGACCTGCAATAGTGGAATAGGATTTATAGGTTTTAAAATGACTAACAAACACAAAGAAGTAAGAGTAAATCAAGGCCCTTTGGATCAGATGAAAGGTTTCTAATCCTGTCATCATCATGTGAATTCTTAGGATGATGTATGTCCTAGTAAGGATTGCAATTCCTGCTGAGAAATTGTTTTTCATGTATATCAGTATGCATTTTAAAAATTGTCAGTCAGCACCATATTTTTTTTGTTTCCCACCCTGTGTTACTCTGATAATGCTGTGCAGTGTTTCAACCGCTGGTGACATAATCATCTTGTTATTATTGCCATTTCTTTTATTTACTGAAACTGGATCCAATGTTCTGCTGTTTACTCTTAGAACTGACATTATCAACACTAATGACACTAAGTCTTAACTTGTAAAATGTCTTATTGCAGTAACATATAGTTATGTTAGTTCTCTGCTTCCTTTTTTGGCGACTTGAAACACTTGACATGGCAATCACTCAAACCTACTGCTGTTATATTTCATCTTTGTCTTGTCTCACATGACTAAATTAAACTGTAATATCTGGGCTGCTGAGTAATTGATTTGGATCGTTATAAATGATGGTATGTTGATAGTGTGTGACTGTTGAGCTTGGTGTAGTCAGCTGAGGCGTCTGGACCAGAAACCAGGAAAAAGGGATTGTGGAAAATTTTAGATCCACATTGGTTCCAGCATGTGATGATTAACAGCGTCCACATCCATTAGCTTCTTATAAATTGTTAAGACAGCGATGAACAACCCATAGCCATAGCTAATCCCTAAATTAAAGAGAAGCTACACAGATTGGTTTGAGCTTCTGGAAAGACTTTCAACATATACAGAATGCTAAATGTCAAGGTGTTGATATTACAACAGAGTTTGGAGATCCTTTGATTAACAATAAAAGTGTGAAATACTGTAGAGTGTCATGAAAATCTTGCACCTCCTTGGAATGAGAGCGTAGGAACAATGTTCACGAGTAATGCTGGAAAAAACAAACTCAAGGAAGACAGAGCAAAGATCAAGGGTTCAAGTGGAACAAAGAATGTCAAGAAAATGTTTATGGTGTGTAAGAGTAGTTTTTCGGGGCACTATTATAGCATACAGTGGGTAAGGTAAGTATTGAAAACATCAATTTTTTTCCAGTAAATGTGCCATTGACATTAGATGTTGGTAACGACCCATGCAATCCGCACATGCAAAAAAATCAATTCTTAGATTTCCATAAAATTCATTGTTTTAATTAATGGAATGACACAGGAAAGAGTATTGAACACATAAATAAATGAAGGTGCAAAAACCACAGGAAGCCAAGACACCTGCTGAAATCTATCAGAATTAAGAAAGCAATCCTGCCCCATTGCCAGTGCAAAATTTGTATCAGCTGGTTCAGTTCCAGTTGATGGCCTGTAAAAAGGTGTCTCATTGCCAAGGTGTCACACAAGAAACATATCATGGTGGATAAAAGCAGAGAGCTCTTTTAAGGCTTTCCGAACCTTATTCTTGCAAAACATATTGATGACATTATTAAAGAAAAGAAAGAAAGAAAGAAAAAAAAAATAAGCAGTGGCAAACTTAACTATAGGAAAAATTAATGGAAAAATGTACCTAGACATTCTTGAAAAAAAATCTGCCTTGTACCAGGATGATGAAATGGAAGGTGAAGATCTCAGAAAGACAGTGATCCCGAACATATAGGCAAGGAAGAAGAAGAAGAAGAAGTACACTTTATTAATCCCACAAGGGGAAATTACATTGTCACTCAGGTAGTATATACAATCTGTGTTAGTTTTTTAACAGTATATACAGGCCCCCTGAACACTGCACACAAGGGGGCCTGTAAGCATGCAGTTAATACACACAACAAGGAAACTCATTTGGTTTCAGAGAAAGGAAATGAAGCTCCTAGACTGGCCCAGCCAATCGGCTGATGTGAATCTATGTGAAATACATGCAAAGAACTAAGCATCCTAGCTAAAAGAGGCGCATAGAACCCTCAAGATTTGAGGGTGTTTGTGTCGACGGATGGGCCAGAATCACGCCTGAGCAAGGCATGCAACTAGTTTTTCCATATAGGACACATCTTAAACGTGTTAATACCAACAAAAGGAAACCATATTTTTTTCCTGTGTCATTCCATTTATTATACATTACTTAATTTATGAACATCTAAGGTTCGATTGGTGACCTGTTCCATTATTATTTTACCCATTGTACAATTGCAGGTATGGAGAAAGCAAAACTATCTTCAGATAAAACACACAGGTATAAATTGTACTTATATCTTGATCTAACCTGTCAGCCATTCCTCCTCCTCATCCATTCACTGTCACAACTCGAACACGACTGGCAGGGGCAACCCAAAAGCAGGGAAGCAAGTGGTTCAAGTCTTAAAAAGGGTTTAATCGGACAGGCAGGGGTCAGGTATCGGTAAACAGTCTACAGGCAGATAACTCAGACAGACGGCAAGCGAATAGGCAGAATTCAGTAATCAGGCGGGGTCATACATACGAGGTAATCCAAAAGCAGGCAGACAGATCCGACAGGAGGTAGACAGAAGGTAGGGTCCGGGAAAACAGGCAGAGTCAATCACAAAAACCAAACAACAGGCAGGATACTAAGGCTGGAAGGTCAGGGCGAACACTAAACAATCTGGCAGAAAGCAGAGGGCTGAGCTGGCATATGAAGAGTTGGGCTGACTGGGGAGTGGCTGCAGGTGAACGAAGGGAAGGCAGGTGCGGGGAATGAACTTGATGTGACAGGATCTGGAATGACATGACATGTTAGAAAGAAAAACACTAGGAAATGGAATACTAAATTGTCCGGAGACATGACACTCACAGAATATACTTTGCTGTTTCCCCTGAGCCTGTGCTGGACGTTACGATGCTCTGCAGGCTCATTTCAGATCTATTAGGTTGATTTGACTCCATGAGGAGCTAGAAAAAGAGCTGCTATGTGAAGGGAAGAAGACCAGAGTAATGTGGTTTTATTATGGGAGCAGCAGGGGTGTTCGCTAAGTACAGGGCCAGACTGCTGTCGATGGGCCTCAGTGCCCTGCAGCTCCACGGGTTCGGGGCAGCCTTCCTTAACAACCACAGTTTATTACCAACAGCTGGTACTGGATACTGCCCAAGGCCAATGGCATACATTAACACAGACCATCACACAAACACACACGCATCCCTACACTTTCACACTAGTCACTTTAAATTGACTGCATTAATATCCTAACTTGATTACATCCATAGCTTTTTCGGTGTATATGATGCTGTGAATGTTCTCTGCATGCAGGAGATAAGAGGCATCACCGCATAGAGGAGGAAATTACATAGTTTTATTAAAATATTCTTTTTCTGTGGCCTGGAATCTGCCTGAAATCCACTCTCTTTGTAAAATGAGATAGAAAAAGAACTTTTCTTGGGAAAAACATGAAATATTCTGCATTAACCTAATCCTGAAGGAGACACCCTGAAATGCTTCTTTGCAGACAAGCTGCATACTTCTCAGACTTTTGTTTTCTCTTTCTTTTTTTACACAAAAAAGAAAGAGTGTGTGTGTCTGTTTCTCAGACACACACACACAGACACACCCCCCCACACTCACACACACACACACACACAGACACAGACCAACAGTCACCTGTGATGTCCCATACTTTTGACTGTGACTGTCAGCAGTGAACTATCCACTTGTGAAGACTTATCAACTTTGTGCACAGGCCTGTGAACTCAACACAGCAGTACTAGGTAGAGATAAGTATGTGTCTGAGGCAGAGGTAGGGTTTTTTAGCTTTTTATAAAGCTGCTGTAATTGAGTCCTGTGATAATGCTATGCATGACTAAGTGTTGATGAATGAAATGGAAAGTAAAGTTGTCTAAATTAAATTATGACAAGAGAGACAGAGTGGACAAGTTACCTCTGGGCAGGGTTTTAACTCTGCAGGTTTATGAAGCGCTACACCGACTCTGGGAGATGGAAAAAAACTATACCTGACTGCCATTGTCAGCTCTGACCGACACACACATTTTAGCATGTAAAATTGGGAACAGCCAAGCTTTTTTTTCTGTTGATTGATTTATTGTCCGATAGCTCCAGAAAAAAGGACGCCTTCTGCATTTAGATTAGTCCTTCTTAAATCTTGCTTTCTCAATGATCGTTCACAGGCATATCACATACTGTCTATAAACCTCTGGCAAAGGACTGGTAATGTTCAGTAGAATAACACACAGGTGACATGAGACAACTTACTTTATTGGCTTTGCCGCCATTTAGACATAAGTGTAATGCAATGTGAAGTAGAAGAAATGTGTCAAATTAACTTTCATGTTTAACAGCCGCACAGCTGGGAGTAAATCTGGATGTTCCTACAGGTGCAGAACCATTAACAGGCATAATTAAGTCACACACACTTATATGCCCGCGGTGCACTGGCGTCGGGCCCGGAGTGTCCCTCGCCTCACGCCCTATGCCGCCGAGATAGGCTCCGGCTCCCCGTGACCCGCTGCGGCGGAATTAGCGGTGGTAATCAGAAGATGTATGACTGACTGAGACTTATATGCACTGTATGTTTCAGTCAAAAATTTGATTAATACATGAGTATATTTAAATATTTCAACAGTAACAATTTAATCCACAGAACTCTGTGTGTTTCAGTGTGTGCTGGTGTGTTTGTCTTTTTGCAAAATTCAAAAGTAACAGAAACAAAGGTTGTTCCAAAATAATTTTGACAGACATTGAGCTTTTGGCATTTTTAGTTACTTTACATAAACACACTTTTGTTTTTTCTCTATCTTGTGTGAACTACAACTGCTATCAGATTATTTACTGCTGAAAGAGATCTGATGTTAGTGAAAAACAAAATTCCATTTGTTTTTTTTTCTCATAAGAAGACAGAAATGAACAGATTGTTGGTGTTACTTAACAGAAAAAACATGACATATTGTAGAAGAAAATTGCCCTGAAGGAAGACAGATTAAAACAAACCCATAAACACTGAGATTAATATTATTCGCTCGTAATGCTGCGTTTTACATCAAAAAACTTGTCAGATAGGTGAAATGTTGCAAAAACTAATATCAACAAATCAGACAAAAAAGTCTGATGTTCTTGTGCTGTTTGCCACACACACACACACACACACACAGAGACACAGACACACACACACACGCACACACACACACACACACACACACACACACACACAGACACTTCCAGGTGTATATGTTTTATTGTAGATCATTGCATGATGATAATATGAAGGTAGGGTGTTTAAATAAGCAAATTGGTGTGTGTGTGTGTGTGTGTGTGTGTGTGTGTGTGTGTGTGTGTGTGTGTGTGTGTGTGTGCGTTTGTGTGTGTGTGTGTGTGTGTGTCACACACCCATTAAGTCAGGCCTCAGGGCAGAGCGATCCCAGCATCCTGCAACGCCTGTGTATCTGTTAGTGATAACGCCTCTATGGTTCTCAGGCCATGGTCAGCAACAGTCCACAGCCAGCTTGATCGATAGGGAACCCAATAGGAGAAATGAGATCCATGAATCAACCTGTCTGAATATGAACCAACACACTCAACACGTATGCAGCTGCTTATATGTAAAGAACACTGATGCAGCCTCTGAATTGCAGTACTACTCTGCTCACACACACTAAGACACACACACACACACACACACACACACTCACACACACACACGTGCAAGTTTTAAAAGATCTACATATAAATATAAGTTTGGCTGCATCTTTCTTTCATTGAACTCAGTCAGTCCTTTGAAACTAAATATCTTGCTGCTTTTTAAATTAAGTAGTTTTGTAAGTACAAGAATGTGGTTGGTGGGTCAGGTCAGGCTGGGGTGTAAGATAAATGTTTTAAGTCATGTACTTTATCTACATCGGATTATTCCACAGTTAATATGCATTTAAAGATGTTTGTGATTCCATTTTTTGCTACTTTTTACTGTCTAGTTTTTATTTGTACTTTCTACTCTTTTCAAATTGTAACCAGACTCATTTCTATTTCCTCACCTGACAAGACAGTATGGGGTTTGACTGTACTGTTTTAGCCCTGTACAGCATCTCATAACTCCAAAGAAAGAGCCACCGGTATATGGACCAGGAGCCTAGTTGGTTGTGTAGCGGAGTCTTCTGTTTTGCTAGTGCTCTGTTTCATCATTGCCTATCTAGTTTGATGGCACCTGGTCCCAGTATCTAGACATGTGGTTTCATATTGAGTATAAAGGTGTGCTGAATGGATGTTTTTATATCACTGGATGAGATTTTGTCACAGTGCCTCCCTTTATGTATACTCAATGGATTTAAAAATGCAACGCTCTTTTTTGACAACAATTTATTTTTTTTTTTAAAGTTGATTTATACTCAGGATGTGTTGGATAGATGTTTGAATCTCACAGTGGAGACAGCAGGGAGTTCAGGAATTGATGTTGCCCCTAGGGTTGAGTCGGGTACTCGTTTCAGACAGGTGTCCGGTACGGATGACGCATGTTTGACGAGTACGAGCATGCTACGAGTAAAATTCGTCAGTACTCGTGCTTGTTCAGTCATTCCTTCATTTTCCTGACCGCTTCATCCGCTTGCGTGGGTCATGGGGAGCTGGAGCCTATCCCATCCGGCAAAGCCAAAGGAAAATCCTCAGAACTGACTGTCTTCACGCTCTGTGATTGGCCAGTCACACACAGTCCCCGCCCCTCCATACAGACACTCCAACCAGAGCTGTCGCTGGCACACACACACAGACATTGACTGATTTCACTGTGCGTGGCTTCACTGTAGCTCACATTGCTTTCCTTATGTTTTCTTCAGCTTGCCTCTATTTCGGTTTATTTAAGGTTACTTGGTAAGCTTGTTTCTTGTTTTGTTTTGTTTCACATATGCGGTGCATTTGACCAGACAGAGCTGAAAACTGCTTGCGTCGCTTAGGACACCGCCTCCACTTCAGTCATTTTTTTTTTTTACATGCTCGCTCTTAGTTTGACACATTCTCACTTAAGATTTTATATGAATGTATAGATATTTTAACTGTTATATAGCGTGCGCGCACACACGCTCACATGCACACATACAGACTCACATGCACACACACGTGCTCTCTCTCTCTCTCTCTCTCTCTTCCTTCTCACACAGTCACTCAGTCACCCACACATGTACAAACAGACACAAACACAAACACACGCACACACCTTAGTAAACTTTGTTTAACTTTGTGTGAGAAAAAAATGTTTAAAAATTAGGTCGTAAAAATAAATTATTAAAAACAAAAACAGTTTGATCTCAAAAATTAAAAAAAATTTAAAAGAAAAAAAATATACAAACTTGTGTTGGGTATAACAATTCATGTTCATCCATACGTTGTAGTTCATAATTTCCTGTTGCATGTGTTGTATTCATTAATGCACTTCATGTTCTGAGTTCATAAAAAACGTATAGTCATAGTTCCTTGATCAAAAGCATTAAATCTCAATTCTGAAGCTGTTCTGTAAATATTCATTCATTCATACATTTAAGAATATTCATGTTCTGATTTTATAAAAAACTTGTTCTGTAAATAATTTTCTTACTTTTATGATTAAAAACATTGATTTGAATCTCAATTTTGAAACTGTTCTGTACATAGTTTAAAAATAAACAATAAATATAGAAACTTCTGATCAATCCATATCAATTTCAGACATAAAATAATGTACAGATTTAAGCCCCACCCATTTCTGGTCAAACCACACCCACTTTCAGTTTAAGTCCCGCCCATTCTAACTACAAATACGGATACAGATCATTTAGATGGTTGAACAGATACAGATACAGATAGTGGTGTACTTGCTCATCCCTAGTTACCTCCTCAACAAACACTCAAAATACATGCAAGAAGCATAACAGGTAAACATAAAGTTATACTGATTATTATGAACTCCGCACTTAATATTCTCTCATGGAAATTTACCAGAGCATAAACTAATGTTTTTTCATAAATTTTGAAATCACATATTAAATATTTTGTTTTTTCAACATGGAGTAATAGATACTCTGCTAAAGACTACCACTGGCAGGCTAAAGCGCAACCACAGATAGTCTCCCTGGAAACAAAAGGGCAGGAGTTGTTATCAAAGTTGCCATAGATTTGTGAGGTAATTTCGCTGCCAACCCTCCCATTATTTCAAAGCTAATTTGTACAACCGTAGGGAAAAATGGTACCAGTGCAATTCCAATTCCTCCAGATGTTCCTCAGCAGTTCTGTAGTGTTGCTGGGGAGTACCTTGTGTGCTTGTAGGTGATAAATGGTGGCCAGTAGACCTGAAGTGTTATCAGTGCAACTAAGGCCTGCAGACCAGCAGAGCACAGGGTTTGTTCTGCTGGAACACACAGCCCAGCTGATCTATGGCAGTACAGTCATAGCAGGATTCATGTAAGGTCCCCAGAGAGCACCGGGAGAACACCAGGCCCAATAGCAGCAAGAGTGTGTGTTTATAAAGAGACAGAGCAACTGTAAAATTTATGTCAGTGTGTGTCTGTGTGTGCATTATCTACAAGTTATTGTTTATTGTGATATGAATCATCCACACAAAAATTTGTGTTTATGATTGGATGTAGTGCCAGATGAAATTTATTCAGTGTGCAGCTGAGATGTTTTTACTAGAAGCTATCTCTCTTTTTGTATGTGTCTGGGTGCCTGTGTATGGGTGTGTGTGTGTGTGTGTGTGTGTGTGTGTGTGTGTGTGTGTGTGTGTGTGTGTGTGTGTGTGTGTGTGTGTGTGTGTGTGTGTGTGTGTGTGTGTGTGTGTGATTGATAGATGTGCTTGTTAAAGTGAGCCATGCGGCTGTGAAACGACCGACCAATTAAATTCAATCTGTTGTAGAGGACAGATGACATCATAAAAACACGTTCTGCCACCCCCACCCCCTTCCCACACACACACACGCACACACACCCACGAACACACACCAACTGTACAAATACACAGCTCCCAGTTGCCAGAGAATGAAATTAGTTCACTCTGCTAAAAATGTCAGGTTGACAGAAATAATCATAATCATTAATTGAGCGTCTTCTGCTCATCAATCATTCTTCCTTCTCTAAACCTGCTGTTTGTCTTCATATGCATTTGGAACAGATCTTCCCTTACAGCAGAAGTGACTTTTCAGTTTTCACAGTTAGGAAAGAATTAAATCAATCAGTAAGAAAGGTTATTAGAAATGTAAAATATAAATTGAAAGTGATCATATAGCCTGCAAACAATGTATCTTTTCTGTTGTTTGTTCAAGTTTAAGTTTTTTTCCAGTTAGCTGGGCAGTCAAACTCAGGCTACTTTTGACTGCTTAGATGCTGAGATCCTGCAAACTCAACAAAATCAGACACAAAAACAACTAACTAAAAGTTGTTTCATATTGTTTATGGACTCAATAGTTTTCCAGTTCTGTCTTCATTTAGTCCCATTTCACTTCACAAAATTTCATATCACAAAATCCTCCTTTCTGTTGTCTGGAAGATAATTAATGTCGATGAGACAGTTATGTAACTCTCACTTCCCAGCCTCATTGTGTCCTTCCAGTTTCATGGCTGTTGTGTCACTGCAGATAAATTAGACCATATATTAAATAAAATTAAAGAGATTTCATGTCAGTTTTGGAAACTTTACAGAGCCCAGAGAGTTGGAGGAAAAATAAACAGTAATTCTTGCTTTCTGTTTAATAATTTGTGTGCACAGATGTGTACAAAGAGGCTCAATTTGTGTTCCTGATAATATTGTTTTTGGCTTCCTACAGCTGCTTCTTTCTTAAATGATTTTACCAAGACAAAAGCACGGCTATAAATTATCAATGTTGAGTTTTCACTTTGGTGATCATTTGTCATTGAATTGTCAGTTGCAGCTTATTAATTATAAAGTGTCTGTTGCCCTGACGATGCGGCATGAGAGAGCGAGCCTCACCTGATTCAGAATGAATATTATTTCAACATGTGAAACAAAACTGAACTTTCGTTAGTCTTTTTTTGCAGTATAATTGACATTCATACACGTGAACCAGTGACTTGTGATGAGGTTCATGGTTGGTGAGGCAGAGACATTAGAGCCAAGCAGATCTTTGAGCTCCATCGGTAATTAAATTGAATAAATCCCATTTTGAGTGGGAAATGTTTAGGTCAGCTACAATATCCTCCGCCTTTGGTTTTCATTTGGAGCAACATTTTAGAATGAGCATACTTCAGCTGTCTGTCTTGAAATCACAGTGCAACATCTTGGCACAGAAGAATGGCAAAATTACAAGTATGCCCCCTTTGGTGAAGCAAAGGGGTGTGCTTTCTGCCTCACCTCATACTTTTTGTTTATTTACAGGTACTTTTTTAATCTGTGGTTTAATGCAATCAGCAAAACTAAAACTGTAACACACTTATATTGATTACGTTAGTCTAACTATGGAAAATTGGATTGCATATTACAAGTGTCTACAAACATTATACTGCAGATGTGAAAAGAGACAGAAACAGGCACTTGCCAATCACAAGCCTCAACCCAATTACTCATTTATTTGAACAGGAAATATGCAAATTCAGCAAGTTTGATAATAGAATTATAACATGTTTGGATTCAAAAAAGAAAATCAATACAAAACAGATCAGAGAAATAAAACTGATAAGAATGTTATTTGATTACTAGTTGTTTTTTTCCATTCTTCTTCACTAACACTGACTCACACATTCGGATTAACTACATACAGTATTTGTTCACAAACACTTGACTGTCAAAGAGGAATAAGCACAATAATAATTCCTGAATATTTAAATGCTTGTTGTGTGCTGCTTGTGCTATTATTGCAGAGACTGGTCAGCTCTTTATGTTCTGCTGAGTCAGCTGCTACACACAGTAACATCAGCTAATAATTGAAAGAGTCAAATAGAGACTTTACATCAGACTGTTCTAAAAAGTCGAGATTGTCCATTCTGGCCTGATCATCATCTTTTTAAACTTATGAAAGTAGTTAATGAGTCGTTTCCCAGATTTATGGAACAAACGGGCAGTGTGTGACACTTTCAGACAAAGAATGAAATAAAGATAAGGAAGATAAGCTGGAGATAAGGAATAAGGAACCTTATATATGTAATTGGAAAAATATGTCTGCTTGATGTGTGAAAAAATTATAAAACATAATTTACTGCGAGATACTGAATGATTTTTTGAGCATGTTTGAATAATCAGAAACTGGAGATAATTAATGATGTTGCTGCTTGTTGTCACATGAGCAAAAATGCACAAATTTCAGACACTTCATATTTTGACATGGTTGCCACAGTAATTTAATAATAATAAATAACCTGATATTTTAGAGGTGTCTCAGCGTAAACTTTAGAATAGTGTAAGACACACTAGGTAATCATAGGGCAAAGAGAGGCTGAGCATACATTATCGATAGTAGAGACATTTTTACTTTACTTCCGCTAAAGAAAAAAAAAGATCATTCTACAAATATAATTATCATAAAAAAGAATGCATATTAAACATATGTACAGTACAAATCATCAATACCAGAGCACAGACCAGATGTTTTTCCACTTTAAAAACATGTAGTTGTGCACGTTTGAACCTTATTTGTGTTAATGCGATGTTTTACCCCCATCAAACATGGGATACAGTTAAATCATTTTGTTTGTTTGTGGCAACGTCCTTTTTCATGAAAGCTGGCTGACAGTCATTTGAGTGAGTGGATCATTGTTCTGTTTTGACCTCAGCAGGTTCTGATTCAAACCAAGAACCAGCTGAGTAGTGTGAGTGGTCTCCCATGAGGGGTCTCTCCAGGTTCTCCAGCTTCCTCCTGCAGTCAGAGAACTTGTAATAGAAGTGAACTGTTGACTCTAGAGAACCCGTAGATGTGGATGTAAGAGGATGGTTTTCTATGTGTGTGTGTGTGTGTGTGTGTGTTGACCCCATCCTCTTGCCCAGTGTCAGCTGGGACTGGTTAATCTTTAGATTCGACAAACATTTCTACTCCACATAATTCAATGTGTGGATAATCATTTATAAGCATGCAGAAAAGCTAAAAGGAATATGTTGTATTTTCTGATTGACAGAGGCAGAAGCGGACACAAACACACACACACACCTACACACACACACGTACACACACGCCCTATCATATCATTACTTCTTCCTTCCATATGTCTTATAATTAGCGTTAGCTCATGGAGAGGGAGCCATACATGCAGAAGACACCAAAATAAAGCATTATCTACCTTTCCTTACATGTTGAAATGAGCCATATGGAAGGCTTTCGGCAGTTTAAAAAAAAATCTAAGATGTGATATTCAGTTGAAATATATACTGTTTGTGATTATCTTAATTTGCCTTTAGCCACTAGTTATATATCAACACACCAAATCATTTCCTGTCTTTAAGTTGGCAGTAAAAGAAATTAAAAGCCTCTCCATGCTGAGCTCTGAAGGATGCACATTTCTTTGTATTGCTCTGTCTTTTTCAGGGCTTTGCTTGGAGTGGATAGGGTGATTCTGTGCAACTGAGGTGTGTGACTGCATGGGGATTGAGTTGTACTGGAGTCTTGGCATTGAATACTGATAATCACTCCCCCAGCACTCAGAGAAAGGAGGGTTGCAAGAGACCAGGGATTTATAACTCTGATTGCCGTGTCCATCAGTCATAATGAGGTGCTTACGGTGCTGATGTTGTAGATTATGGTGACTTGAGAGACATAAGCAGTCTTGCAGATCAGATGAGAGCAAATGAGTGAGAGTAAAAAAGTGGGTGAGGAAAAATGGTGGGGGGTATGGAGGGATTGGGAGAAAAAAAGATAAGTTGTTAAGTGATGGAAGGGACGATTTGGGAGAAGCAGTGACAAAAGTAAAAAAAGAAAATCGCTGAAATAGGATGGTCACAAACAATTGGACTCACTTTAAATCATTGAAATGTTTTTCATTTGTCTTAATTGGCTCTGGGGTGTGTGAAAAAAGAAAAGAGGATGACAGAGATGGGCAAATATTGGCAATGGAACAAAAATGAGCAAGAGAATAAAAACCATATAGGAAAGACAAAGAACAAAGGAAATATCTGCATTCCTGTCAGTGTGTGAAAGTGGCAGAGAAGGTCTCACTTATTAAAGTGTTGACAACATCTGACAGCAATATAGCTCCATCTGTGTTGCAGCTCCATCACCACTTTAAATGAAATTCAAAAGAGGCCGGGATGTCATGTCGACCGTTGACAGGTGTTTGTGCCCCTTCCCATCTGAATTTCCAGGAATAAAAAAAAAAGTGATATTCTATCCGTAACTGGCAGCCTACTTGTTTGATTTGATTGTGCTGCACTAAAGTTGATTTGCTGAGATGACACTTTCCCAGTCATGTCAACATTTTTGATATGCACACAGGTTTGTATGACTGCCAGCTGTTGAAGAGAAGTCCCAGCATGTGTGGTACTCTTTTCTACTGTGAGACTAATAACAACCAGCTCACTGGAAAGTTTCACTCCATGTTTCTTCTGCTTCAAGAGTGGTTGATCTGCTGTCATTGATGAACCGTTTTAATTTCTGGTGTGAATGAAAACAACAGTAATGACAATCTGTATTAATGAAGTGTCCTTTTTACACGTGACACGTACTTTGAAGGCTTCCTTTTACCACGATGCTCTGTTCTGAGTTAACTTGCTTCAACTGGACAGTGCATGGCGGTAGTTACAGTTGACCTGTGCTTTGAGCCCTTTACAATAAATTTTCTTCCAAGGACACTGCACCACCACTGAGGAACCTTTGATGAATGCCTGAGGTGCAACCAAGGACTGCACTGATTCATAGGACCACAGTGACCGTCTTTAGTGTGTAACACAGTTTAATGAGCGTAAGATTGGACGACCTTCCACCCCACTTACACAGAATCTTCATCATTGCATGACTGTGGGGTCTGTGATGTGTGGCTAGTGTGTTTGTGTGTATAAAGGGAAGGTTGTGGCTCTGTGGATGGTCATATTTTCCCCCGGACTGCCTGATTTTCCTTATTTTCACTGTCAACAGCTTCTGAAAAATTGATTTTCAGTTGTATTGATTGACATCTCTATAATATATTAGTTTTCACTGTGCAGTCATATTAAATTCCTCCATAACATAATGAGGGTTCCTCTGAAATTATACTCAGCGAGAATTTTTCATGTGATGTCATCTGAAAGCTTTTATTTGGTATGCATAGGTGTGAATTAGTCACCAGGGCCTCGATTATATGGGCTGTTGCACACAAGAAGTGCAAAATGACTGCAAATATCTTAAAGTGTTGGTATTTATAGGAAATATCAATGTGGAAAAACATTTGTATTTACACATATGATTTTGCCCAAGTTGTTTATCAAGCATTAGAAGTAGCTATATTCTAAATTTATACATTAATTTTTTATTTTTTATTTTTTGAATTTTATATACTCGATTAATCCCCAAAGGGAAATTAGTGGCACACTCTAGTTCAAATCAAATCAAATCACACGCACATGTTAGTTTGTACAGGCCCTGAACACAAACACACACATGGGGCCTGTACACATGCAGAGGGAAGTAGAGTGGCAGGCAGCTCCTTCCTGGTGCGCCCCAAATGAGCAACTTGTAAGGGGGACGGCGCCTTGCTCAAGGGTGCCTCGCTCAAGGGCGCCTCGGCAGTGCTTCGGAGGTGAGCTGACACCTCCCACTGTCAGCTCACCTCCGGGTGTTTTTTTTGGGCGGGAGCGGGAATCAAACCGCCGATCTCAGATCATTGGACGACATTACAACCTAGATACATAAATATTTAAATTTATCTTATGTAATTATATAATTAGCAGACAAATATGGTTGAATTATTGAGGATAACGTGGGTCGTTACATCTTGAATGGAATGCTAGAGTGCTACAGGAGGTACAGCATTTCTGTGTCGTCCATGGTTTTTGTCATCAATTTCATGATTAAAAGCCTGATTTTCACTGACAAGCTCTGCCAGACTGTCCCCCAGCCGTCCCCACTAAAAAACGTAACTGACGTCTATAGATATCATCGGCAGCCAGTGAGTTAAAATTCAAATTATTTGACCTTTGACCTTGAGCCTAGCTGTTTGCAACATGGCATAGATTAAAGGTTCATCTGAGGTTTTTATGTTTTTACATCAGGTTTGGATTCTGATTTCATCTCCATGTAATCACCATTCTAAACAGGGTGTAATCAGCTTGACAAGACAGAAACAGGCTGAGCCTGAAACCTCTGATTGGGAACAGCATGTTGGCCTCCCCGGTGATGGGATGTTTTTGTGCTCCATCTTGGCCTAAGGTGAAAGTAAAAATATAATTTGCTATTTGACATTCTAAAATATGGGATTTCTCCATCAAATTTTCTACAACTTTCAATTAAAGGAGAAATAAAATATAAAAATGTAAAGGATAATGAAAGTCAGATAAGAAATGCATAGGAGATAATATTAGAAAGAAACTGCAGGGGAAAAAAATTCTGCTTGGCTTAATGTAGCAGTTTTATCTTAGTCTATATTAATAACGACACTGACAGTGACATCAAAGGATAAAATACAAATACTGTGCGCCACACTGTTACACAAGATACTTGATTTACAAAGGGAAACAAACAGAGGGAGTTCAAAGATTTTATGTTACAGGCTTCAGCTTTGTCTTTTTGTCATGTTTTCTTCCTAAATAACAATATTTAACAAGTAGTGTAGATCTTACAGTGACATATTTCAGTATATTTGCTTCTACCTCTATGAAGATGATAATGTTTTAATGCGGGCCCTTACTGCACAGGCTGATTGAATTACATTGATTTTACATTGACTTGACTTCTTGGACTTGATTGAACTTTAGAATTTATTTTAATTACATAGATTTTACAGAATGTTTTTATTCTTTGCTTCATTTTATTCTATTCTTCTTTCAGCTTTTCCTAACTGATACACTGCACAAAACACTGTATTTCATCCGAAAGCGTGTTTTCTGTAATGTCAAGCACTGCTTTTCACAATACAGCTCTGATTGTGATGGACCAACAATAGCCTGGTGATTTGAGTCACTGAATTAGTGGTTGCAGAGTGGATTTTGTAATACTGAAAGAAACGTCCTTTTTGTCTGTCCTGTGTCTGTCATATTGTCATATTCCTGGTGACTAATAGGGGGCTTATTAATTGATCACATTTTTTTTGTGATCACTTGGGAATTTGGTGCAGTATTTGATTGTAGACCATGAACAAATCAGATTTAGCTTGAAACCTCACCGCCTGCTGAAGTAATTTGTGAGTCAATCCTATCGACCCCCTGCTGATTATTTATATTATCATGAATCTGTGCACTTGCAAACTTTTATAAAAAATAAACTATCAAACCTTTGCTTTAAATAAAACCATCATTATCATTTCATCCCTCTTCTATGGGTGAAGTTGAGGTCAAGGTAAAGAGCATTCTGTCCAATGACTGTTAAATTGACTCAGGTAAGGCCTGTGGATAAAACACAGACAGGACTAAGGGCTCAGCGTCTGGCTATCGTCCACCACCTCTACTGCATTTCTGCTTCCCCCTGCAGCAGGTGGCGTAGCCCAAACAGACACACACTCAGCCAGACAGAGTGATAGATGACTGCTGGCCCTCTCTGTCATGATGAGAATGGGTTTGTATGAATACACACGCTCACAAATGGCATCCCATCAGGGACATTGTCCTTTCTGGGAACCAAACAGATGCTCCTGTAGCTTGGCCCCATTCTCCCTTCACTCCATTCTCCATTTAAAACCTTATCAAGAATCAATGCCAAAAAAAGTTATTTTTCTTCTACTTGTCTGACTCAAGACATTTTATCCATAATGAGTTAATACTTAGTTGTAATACTCTGTTGTCATGGTGAAAATGCAGACGCTCATTACGATTGTATTTGAAACCAAAGGCAGTCAGTATAGCCGGACAAACAAAATGCTTGTGCAGCCATCAGAGCATTAAAAAAATGTGTCTGAGCCACAAATGTCTAGACTAATGAGGCTTCACCGACATCAAACACAAGACTTGGTGAGATGGATGCATTTCATGAATTTGTCAGCAGGAATATAGGTAACTCATCAACAAATGTCAGTGCAGAATATTCAGTTATTATGACTCTTGTGTTTAAAACTCTTTCATCTTGCAAAATTGTTTGTGTGCATTTATACATTGTATATTTGTGTATGAATATATATATATATATAATTTTTTTTTTTGCATTTTAAAAATAATCCATTTTCTATTTCTTCTATTTTACTTTTTCATCCTGGTCATCTTCTAAGGAAAGGGCTGCGTTCTACAGAATATCAATCAATCTGCCAAACATATATGAAGCAAACCTCCTGAGAATGAATCACCACTAACTTAAATGTGTACACACACACACACACACACACACACACACACACACACACACACACACACACACACACACACACACACAAACACTCACTCTGAATGTTAGTTAGAAATACATTCCTCTGTTGGTCAGTTGATAAGCATATGTATATGAACTGACAATGTAACATACAGGGTTGAGGAAGAGAACCTTTTAATTCTTCTTTATGGGGCTGTGTGTCAGCAACAGTATATTTGTGTTGGGATCAATATCATGGTGTGTTTCAGGTGTGCTCAAGCACACCTCAATTTCTGCTTGGGAACCTTTAATAATGAAACTATTCTGAATTTTTACTCCTCTAATATTAGATTTAGCAAATGTGTCCTAAAGAGATGACACAAATTTACTTCTTTCTTTCCTAATTTCCCTTTGGGGATCAAATTAGTATATAAAATTAAAAAAAAAAAAAAAGAATAATAATAATAATTAGGTTCAAATTGTGTTATTTGAGCAGGTTTATTCTCAATTTATTCTAACGTCTAAATGTTAAGAGGAATTTTTTTTTTAGACTTAGACTTACAACTGCATGTCTGAAATGAACAAGAAAAAGAGAGAAAATTGAACAAATTAAAAATCAGGCAATTAAAAACTCTGTTTTGAGAAAATCAAATTGTTCAGAGAGCAGCATGGTAGTGCAGTGGGTTGTGTTTTTGTCTCTCAGCTAGAAAGTTCCCGGTTTGATTCCTTTCGCAGGAGAGTTTGCACATTTTCTGCATGGGTTTTGTCCAGGTTCCTCCCACCTCCAAAAACATGCAGCTTAGGTAAACTGGTCACACCAAAATTGGCCATAGCTGTGAGTGTGAATGGTTGTTTGTCTTTTGTATGGTTCCACGATGAGCTGGCATCTCATCCAGGGTGCAATCTTCCTGTCTACAAGAAAATGGATGGATTAGCTTGAACAATTAGCTTGTCGAGTGAACTCATATTGATTACTGAAGTGAACTTACTTTATGTTCTCCCCATCTCTATTGTAAGCCTATCAACCAGCAAACATTTCTTGATTTAGTTTTTTTGTGTCCTCTTAAGATTATATTTAAAAGTTTTTAAGTTAAAAAAGTTAAACAGCTTTTTCCTGTTCCAGTTAATTTCTGCAAAAAAAAAATTGAAATTCATTTAAATTAATAGTAAATGTTTTACGAAACAAGGGTTGTTTTTCTTCACCTTACATCTGATGTAATTTATTCAAACCTAAACACACATATGTATCTTCCATCTGTGAAATAAGGGCTCCATTTAACTGATAATCACTGTTCACAATTACTTTCAATCACAACAAAATTGGTGTTCCCCAGATAAGACTTGACTATTTAATGAAATTGTGTAAATATTTGACAGACAGCATAAACAGTGCCAATATGAACGTATCTCTATTGCGGATGAGGTTAAATGAATGACAAAATTGTGGGAAGGAAGCTTGTGTGGGTGGACAAGACGGATACACAGAAAGAGAAGTGCATATGTAGATAGAAAAGAGCAGAGGAGCAGTTAGGTGAAAGAATTGCCTTGCAGGAGGAGAGGATGGCAGGAGGGTGAAGCGTCTTTTTTTCCTTTGACAGGGTTGAGGAGGAGGGCAGGAGAGTAGTGAAGGGCTAGAGGTGGGCAGGAGAGTGTGGTTATTATCTGATTCAATTAATACCACATGCTTCTGGGCTGTGGATACAGCACGATTGCTACTGACATTAAAGCTGTCTGTCAGCAGCCTAAAATATTCCTACTGAGGACATTAATTTAATGAATACGTATATTAAACATTATAGTCCATATTAGCATATACACCTGACCTTTCGTAATTTCTTCAGCCTGGTGGATTTTGCTTAAACTCGCGTGAAACCTAATTTTCAGAGCTTTGATCAAATATTAAATCATTTTACTGTTACGAGGAACTGTTAGTCATTAAATCATAAGCTCATTATCCTGGATTGCAGGAAATGTGTGAAGCTAACTACATGTGCTTTTATGGTCGTCTCACCGACAGGCTTCCCGCTTACATGTGGTCAGATCATGGGAATTAGCTCACCTCTCTCTACGCTGTCCTAAAGTAGGCCTGCTTTACGTAAAGCCACATGGAATTCGGAGCGCTGCATATGTAAGCCTACCTCTGCCAGTTCCATTAGGTTGTCTGGAGTAATACAGTACATGTAGGAAGCTGCTGTATATATGGATAAGGATATCAGCAGAAGCTTGTTGCAAATGAGATTTTCCCTGTCTTTCCCCGTACAAAGCAAACCTGAAGCAAGGCTGACTTTATACATCGCCATGGTCATTGCTTCTCACAGTGATAATGAATACTGATATATACATTTGAAATAAAGTATGGACTCTGGCATTGAGCTTTGATAGGAGGAGTGAGAATGCAGTGCCGATGACTTACTGCTTCTTAAGAGTTTTCATATTGCCTAAGGCCATGCTCGTCCACTTATCCGACCCCACAGACCTCATAAAAGAAATAAAAACGAGACATGATGTTTGGAATTTCTCTAACTTCGTGCTTGACTTGTTCAGGGTGTTCTCTATGGTTACATTTTGCCCTCGTGCTTTGGTGAGTTCTGAGGAATTACACTGTTGATTTTATAAAGGATGGTGGCTGTTTCTTTTACTAGCGCTTTCTCCCTTTTTCTCTTTTATTCCCTCCCTGAGCAGGAAGTGGAGGGCAGTAGTGGTCGCACTGCATGCAAACAGATAATTTGTTCAAATTAGTGTACTATTGGGGCTTTTTTCAGCACTTGGTTTTATTCATGCATTCATACAAAAATGAAGAAGTGCTATTCACAAGCTGATATCATTTATTGGTTTATTCATCAGAGGTCTATTTGCAAAGCTTCATTTCACCATCTGCCTTCTGCAGGAGGTCTGTCATTTATTAACTTATTGTATTATAATTAGGCTCGCATTCATTTTGAAATGGATTGAAGAGCCCTTCACTACACACTGTTTACAGATCAGACTTGCATTTTAACTATTGGGGGGTGATTGTTTGTATTTGCCTCTGAGCCTAAACCTGTTATTTACAGAAATCAGTAGATTAAAGGAATATAACAGATTCATTTCCCAGAATGAAGATAATATTCTGTGGATTTTCCAAGATGTCAAAATAAAAACAAAAACCCTCTTACTCAGTCTTCAGATCTGAATGAAAGAATTGACTGGATCTGTAAAACATTTCTCCAGTCTGACACATCGTTTCTCCTGAAGTCACTCATTCCTGAGATATTTACCACATTGATTTCCTTCTTATTTGGTATCTTTGACCATAGAATTTCTGTGTATATAAACCATTATTATAAGGACTGGTCAGCTCTTATTTTTTTGCGATATTGGAAGGTGACTTCACCAGTGCCTCCACTGCGAACACAAATTATGCCTTGTCCAAACCATTGTAATTGCTTGGGGATTTCTGCAGCAACATGCCAGCATCGTAGGAATGAAAGAGAAAAGAAAGTACTATCCAAAGTATAAATGAAGCAAAAAATGCTGATGCATTGTTTCTATAAAACCCCAGTTCTACGCTCACACTTTTCTTTTAAACAGATTTTGGACTTTTGTTGGTGGAGTGTGCATAAGGAAATAACATTTGGTCAGCATAGATCATTAGTCTTTGTAGAGCTTATAGTGTTTACCTTTTAAAAAAGTGTCTGGAGTGGATTAGATATTAACAGTGTGTTTACAGGTGGTCTGACTCTGCAGGACCTCTCCTTGGATCACACACAACATCCATTCTTACTCACTGGCAAGTGTTAGTTACTTCCCATCAATCACAGGTAATTAAAAACCTAAATCCTGAAGCTACTTCTGTGGTAGTTTTACCTCTAAACGAGTGCTATCTATGCATGTAAAAACATGGTACAGCATATGGCTTAAAACTGTCTTTATGAAGTTTTGGAATTTATTGAAATGATGCTTCTGATCTGTGATTTATCATTTATGAGGTCAGGTCCATACTGTTATCTCTGTACATCTTATTTTTTATTTTATTTATTTTTTATTTTTTTAGTCTTTATCATTGTCTTTCCTGTCAGCCCACGCAGCTCATTAGGTCACAGCTCAACTGCCATTGTCATGGAAACACTTGGATTTAATTTATCTGGGCATCTGTGCTTGTGTCCAGGCACTTCGTACACTATGCTCGTGTTTTTGTGTAAAGCTGTGTACGTGAGTGGTGAGCTTGCTGCATACTTAATGTGCGTGAGTGTGTGCGTGCGTGCATGTGTGCATGTGCACAAATAATATGGCAAGCATGTAAAAATGTGTGGGAAGAAGCTCTCTGTTGATGACAATCCAAATGACCTTTACATGGCCCCAGAGCCCCTTGCCTTTACCTTGAAACCCTAATAAAAGTTCCCTGTCTGCAGCAGTAGCCTCAGCCACTTATCTGCATGACGGAATGGGAGCAGAGCACAGCGGCTGTTTGTATGCATAGTAACACTATGTCATGGAGCAGGTTTACCCAAGAGATTAATAACCTATGGAGGCTTTAGTGTTGAGAAGAGATCATGTTCTGGTCCTAGTGATCAGCACTAGCCCCCATGTGACAAGGTGATTCACAGAGGACTCGAATGGTTCATCATGGTTGATTTAGATCATTCTCACTTCACTTTGAAAGGGACCTTGGCTACATGGAAAAATGCACTGCGTCCTGAAATGTGGTGGTGAGAAGAGGCAGAGAGAAGGTAACGCTGGGGTGTATAGAGCCCGTGTACAGATTTCATTCAGTGGAGGATATAAACAGCTGCGATGCCTTATTGTCTGACTCTTGTGTAAACATGTTATATTTAATGGCTGTTTAATTAACAGCCAATTTGCACATATCTTTATCCATGTTATCATGACAGCGCATATTGGGATTGGACAAGTCCACCAAATGAAAAAGAAATAAAGACAACTTGACGTTTTGTTGTCACACATCACAGATGTCGTGTCTGTGTTTGATGCTGACCTGTGCTCTGCGCTTTGCTTCTTTGATTTGTCTCTTTGTCAATACCTTTGCTTTGCCGTAAAAGCCAGCATTCCTTTGGACTCAGTTAGCTTTTACTGCAAGAATGCCAGCATCAGTCAGCCTGTTTTATCAACCTCCCTCTTCAGCTTTCCCATAGTGAGGCGTTATTGGTTTTAATGACATATGACTTTGTTTTTAATAGCTTCTGGGCAGTGTGTTCAATAACTACAATCAGGGTTTCAGGCAGAAAAAAACAAAAAACAAAAAAACATCAGCATGAGAGCAGATTTTTCCTCCAAATGAAGACAGTCCTCTGTGCTTACAGTGGCAGTTATGCTTTGTGGTTGCCTTTTGGGATGTGTGTAAGTAGGCGTTATCCATGTGGCATAATTCCTTATAGGGCTTGCTTTGTTGTCACAAATAGGATTTAGTGTCCACTAGACGAGCACTAATCCAGGCCAAATGTATGTGGCTTTTTAGTCTTATCAAGATTTACAGTATATTGTTAGCTTCTTGTTTAACCTCGCCTGACTTGTTTTCTCTGCGGTTCAGTTAGCTGGCAGAGAATAATCACAGGAGATTGCCAGTGTATTAAGACTTCAGCGCAGCTAGAATATATAATAAGGGATGCTTAAGCTATTGGCACAGGCTTTATCAGAAAACAACATGTGTGCAACTTTCAATATTGGCTCAGCATTTTGCTAACCACACCGTCCAAACTCCATTTTAGCACCTGATGCTCACGAGCACTCGTGACAATTATCTCAGATTGTTGCACAGAGATTGAAGCTGTGGAAGGGCCAACATGAAACAAAGGCATAATGAGGAGAATGAAAAGGGAAATAGATGAATAAAGAAAAAATGGAAGCAGAGGGCATCTCAGTCTTTAAGTGCATTGGATCGTGATCAGCAATCAACACTAATGTGCATGAAGCTACGTTTATTTAAATTAATCATCAAGGACAGGACGCTTCTTTCCCTGTGCCAGAAGAGCAGAGAATTTGTCTCTGTGGTGTCTTGCCATGGAAATTGATGATGAATTACTCCTATTTATCAAGTTGCCCCCATTAACAAGGATGCTGACAGCCCGACTCCATCCCAAAAGATGTTTCCTTTGGCTTCAGCTGATGGTAATTTGGATCGTGAAGATATGTTCACCCCTCTGCTCATCGCCCAAGTGAAAAGTGAACTTGTAAAAAGCTTCAGTGGTAATGGCTAGGTGTGACACCGAACCCTAATGCATTTCACTTAACATCTCACTCATCAGATAAGTGGGTGAGTAGCAGTGAATGGAGGGGTTGAGCAGAAGTGTGGAAGCAAGGGTATAAATCCTATGATATTTTCCCTGGCAGCTACTGGTAAACACAGATTAATGTTCGACCTACACATTGGAGGCGATGTGTGCTGACATAATCAAGACACACTTATATTGAGAGTTTACACAATAGATTGTGGTCAAAGTTTCCCTTACATCAAGTATTGTCTGTCTGTTGGTGAATGAAGCAGTAAAATACTTTCATGAAAAGTCAACCTGCTGCTGCGTTAAACTACCTTTGGTAGAACAAAGGTAAGAAATCTTGCTTAGTGCAGCAAGATGGGTCAGAGCTGTTGTGGTATTGACTGAAAGTAAATGAAAAAACATTGGAGATTCATTAACTAACAATGTTCTTCAAGGGATGGATAGCTGAGGATGGCATAAAAAGAGGTAGAAAAAAGAAAAACAGGCAATCAAATGGAAGGGTGAAGAAATGCTCCTGGCTGAGGAAAAATGGCCAGATATGTGGGAACACATTTCTTGTGTAAGCCATTCATCATGTACAGCTGGAATGGGAAGAAAGAGAATGGATGGCGGTGCAGAGGGTCACGATGAAGGGTTGGCAGGAGAGGCTGGGGAGTGATGAAGAGTTGGTCCATCCCATCAAGGATGCCTTCTAACCTGTGCTACAAAGAGGGGCATCCATCACGCAAGGCAGGCAGTGGCGCTTTACAAAACTGCACGGACGTAGAAACACACGGCATGCATGCTGGGTTCACACTCATAAAGGGCACAGTGATCATAGCCAGGGGCGACTGAGCATCACCCAGAAAACTCTATTACGCCTCAAGTGTGGAGCGATTCCACTGGACCATTTCTAAGGGACAAGAACGTGCTGCCTTCCATCATCATCATCATCAATCAATGTATTTTCAGTTAGCATATTGTAAAGGTTGTTTCTTTTTTGTTTTGTTTTTTGTCTTAAAATTTAGAATTCAGTCTTATTCCAGCATCCTGAACAATGTTTTTTGAGACATTAAGACAGAAATCAGACCTGATTTATGTTTCATACATAACAAAGTAGAGCGGCACAGTGGCGCAGTGGGTAGCGCTGTCGCCGCACAGCAAGGCGGTTCCGGGCTCATGTCCCGCTCTGTTTTGGAGTTTGCATGTTCTCCCCGTGTCTGCGTGGGTTCTCTCTGTGTTCTCCGGCTTCCTCCCACCTCCGAAAACTTGTGCTTCAGTTTAATTGGCTGGTTCCAAATTGCCTGTAGGTAGGAGTGTGTGTGTGCGTGTTTGTCTGCGCCCTCAGTCAGCTGGGAAAGGCTCCAGCTCCCTGCGACCCGCCATAGCGGATGAAGCGGTAGAAAACGAATGAATGAACATAACTAAATAACGGGTGTTTCAATCTAAATAATAAAGTTACACCTTGCATGCTTTAATATCTTTAACTGCTGCCTCCATTTGAGACGCTCTAGTTTTCTCTTAAAGGTCAGCGCTGATGCTAATGAGAAACACTGAAACAGGTCTGTGCTTATCTTGTGACTGAAGACTGTGTGGGAGAAGTGGTTTGAATGCAGTAACCTGGGAAACCTTGTTGCACGTTGTGTGTCAGTTGGCAGACATGTGTATGTGTGTGTGCGTGCGTACACACCCAGAAATGTGTTTTCTATTTCTACATTAACGACAACATGTTATTTTTCAGTGCAGGTAGAGTTACAGCAGAGGAATAATGTATCTGTGTGACCAGTGTACATGTCAAAGGAGCACATGTTTGTGTCTTGTGATAATGTTTACTTCACACTTGTGTGTGTCCAGACCAAAGCTTCTTTATCTGCTCTCTTCATGGCGCGTCTCTTCACAATATCAAGAACCAAGTGTTGTCCCTGGCCTGGTAGATGTTGTTTTAGGCTAAACTCTTCACTCTTCATCATGTGGACACACTTCTGACACCATGTAGCTGCAGTTACTGGTTTGTCTTTTCCAGCTATTGACTGCTGGTGAAGCTGAAGGCAGCAGAGTGGCTGATATAAGACAACGGAGTGTGGGTGTGTGGCACACCAAGCCCCAGCTGGGGTTTTATTGACAACCTGTTCTAATCAAAACTCAGATCCAGAGGCAGAGCTTGTTAGCAGCCATGTACTGCTGAGTTGCCTTCATGATGTAGCAGTGTGGGTGAATGTACGGATGGGGTGGGAGTGTGTGTGTGTGTGTGTGTGTGTGTGTGTGTGTGTGTGTGTGTGTGTGTGCGTGTGTGTGTGTGTGTGTGTGTGTGTGTGTGTGTGTGAATGTCAATGGGGATTCAGTAAGATAGCATGTGCAAGAGAAGGAATCGCATAACTACAATTATAAGAGAAGGAAGGCACACACATGCACACACACATATTAAATTCATGACATGCCTACTTTGACTTGAAAAAGCTTAAAGCTACAAATTGCCTATTTTAGCCCAATTTCACTTTGAAAGTACAATTTTATGCAATGACAGCCGCATTAGCTCAGCAGATCCTCATGTTGTGTGTGTGTGTATGTGTGTGTGCGTTGGTCGGTTGGTAGGTGGGGGGATTGGTCTGTGACACATTTTAACCTGCTGTAACACTGGAATAGACTAGTTTGTCAGATCAAATAAGACTTGCAAATTCAAATTAAATGTAAATGATTGAGGAGCAAATGGAAAGTGTACGGGGAAAAGATGGTAATTTATTAATTTAAAAATGAATGACAACTCAACATCTTTTGTGTTTTTTGATCATCTAACACAGTCTGTGTTAATGGTAAAACATTTACAATAACTAGAATAACAAAATCAAACTATGGTCATATATATATATATACACATATATACATATACATACACACACACACACACCATTACATGCAGCGAACACACTTAGATGCAGGCTTTATTTGGAGAGCATGCGATAAGAGTACCGCTGAGAATGTGAGCAGACAGAGACGCAACACCCTTAGTCAAGCATGATTAAAAATGGATGAGGGTATAACTTGTTTTTTTTCAACATCTGATTTAAGTTAATGGGGGA
Organism: Antennarius maculatus; assembly: GCA_013358685.1. Classification (NCBI taxonomy): domain Eukaryota; kingdom Metazoa; phylum Chordata; class Actinopteri; order Lophiiformes; family Antennariidae; genus Antennarius; species Antennarius maculatus. The sequence continues at coordinate 5,959,408 of CM023628.1, forward strand.
AATTACATTGAGGGAAGGGGAGAAAAACGTATGATTGTAATAGGGAGCGGAGATGAAACTTGGTGCTGGCAATCTCAGTTGCCATGGAGATCAGTGGGAAGGCAATTAAACATGTTCAGATTGTGTTTGAGTAGTGTATGTATAATTGATTACAATCATCTACAAAGTGATTATAGTGGTGTTAGTCATGATGACAAATCAATACTTCACTTTGACGTGAATATTGAAGTGGATATGATGGGAATGTTCCACAGGTTGAGCTAAACACAGAAACCTACTGCATAAAGGTTGTTTGAGCTTTCTTTGTTTGTGTTACCGCTTCGGTTGTGTTCCAAATTGAACCTGTGATTGATCGGTTTGAATTAAACTGATTAAGTTATTGAAACACTGTATATAAAGCCATGCCATTTTTCTCCCACCTCACACACTGTAGGTTTCCTGGTCTGAATAGATGTATCATATTCTCCCTATCCTCATGTCAGTCATGTGACTGCTCTATTTTTATGGTCCAGGAGGACTAGGGTTATTTGTCATGTTCTCTTTGGTGGTGTTTTGCGGTGTGGTTAACAGAGCTTTTGACCTTCATTTGCACAGCATCATACTCTGGGTAATAGTTTTAGCTGCACAGCTGGCAGTTGGCACACTGCAGTATGTCATTAAAAATACAGCGTGTGCTGTTTGAAATAAATCTCTTCATGTTTGTGTGAAACCAGTTCTCCTTTGTTTCATTCATTCATTTATTCAAATGCAGTTACACAATATTTATTTCAGCAAAGCAAGTTAAGCTTGTATTGGTTATTTAACAAATCATAAATTAAGCTGTCAGATCCAAACTGTGGCGCAGATACTGGTTCTGTTTCTAGATTGATGCCTTGTTTAAGCTCCAAAGCAACCATCCACCTGGTGGGAGAGTTTCTATCTTTGCTTTTCATTCCTGTTTTTTTTTGTTTTGTTTTGTTTTTTTATCATGCAGCATTCTAAATGTAATATACATGCAAAATATTGTGTTTTAAATTGTCTTGGAATATTATCAATTCTTTTATATGTCCTACAGAACTGTTTTGTGCTACATTGCAAATTAAATACCTGACATTAAGTATTATGTTGTGTGACTTTGATTACAATCATAACCAAAATTATTGTAACATTTAAAAAATGGTTTAAATATAACTTGCCTTTGTCTTTGGATGATATTAGAACATTTTTATTGCATATGATTTGTGTTTTGGTTCACACCGGCTTAGCCTTGATGCTGTCTGTGGTGCTAAAAGTGCTCAGTGCCCCACATTATATTAGTATGATCCAGTTACACAAGGGACCTCATTTTGTACATTACTGATAACAACTGGTAATTTTGGGGCATACGGTGCCATTATTTTGGCACCGTATGCCCAGACAGTGGCTATTACCAGTAATTAAATACTATCCTTTCCTCCTCTTTAGAAGCAGACCATCAGGTTAGAACATTTCTTTGTCATGAATCATCCATCAAATGTTTTGAGGGAGGAAAGGCACAGAGTTTCTGTGGTCAAAGGTGAGAATTTGATCATATTGAAACACAGTGGAGCTGCAGGAGTAGTTTGACTGAAGAGTTTTGGCAGCAACCAGCATGTCCCTGCCTTCTGCAGAGGATAAAATCTTCACACTTCTGCCACAGGTCATTCAGACAGCTGTGTGCTGATGACTGTATGACTGAAGTCATACCAAGTTCATGGAAAGTCTCTGCAGAAAGTATAGAAGCAGAGTAAGATTCAAATGTTTCATCAAAAGATTCATTCTCATCATGAACTCTCCAAATCTTTAGTTTGGCTCTTGCCTTTTCATCTATACATGTATCTCTTCTATTTAGCTTTCTATGCTTTCCATTTCTTTCATCTCCACGTATTTTTCCATGGCTGTGATATTGCCTGCCTCCCAGCCAAGACCCTGTCTCCATGGTGACAGGGTGTCCATGCCACTGTCTGGCATTGGCATGCCAGTGATTTGCTGTTTGGTGGGATTCTGGCCAAGCTTGTGTCTTTGCAGGTGTCAGTGTGGTACACACTGAAAAGCTGTTAAATCCAACACTGACATACAGTTCTGTCATTTTTTGCCTTCTTGTCATGGAAATTAGAAGCAGCGTCTGAAATTGTAGTTCAGACACGGTTTTGGCAAACTTTGGACACATTATTGCTAAAAGGAGCTACATTTTTTTTATGTGTGTTTTTTCAAGAAATTTCATTGAAATAGAATTGTTTTACACTTTCGTACTAAAAAATAATGTAGTTTATGTTAAAATTAGGCTACCAAAGTGAATCAAGCCAAATAGCTGCTGGCTCATAGCACCAATATCAATCGGCAGAAGTTGTTTTCACAGCTTCAGATCATTGGGATCAAGAGTAAGTGATGAGGGGAAATTGAGATGACACCGATAGATGATTGTGTCACCCCACCACCCCGTGACAGTAACCAAAATCCAGGCAGGTGTTGATAAGACTCCCTCCCCTTGAATGAATAACAAAGAAATTCCTTAATCCTAGATTAAATTAGTATACCATCAAGAGTTCCACAAACAGTGATTGCCCCTTGACAAACAGAGACATCATGAAGATGCACCAGAAGAGGCAGGTCAAGGATGGGAAAGGAACATTAGGAGATATCAGCTATTGTTCCGGCAAATTCCAGGAACAATATCTGAGAACTGAAGGGCAGCTAAGATACTTTGAAGAATCCTTAAACTCCCAGACCTGGTGGAGGGTCGAACATCAGGGGAGAATCATTGTATCCACATGCAATGATTGGAGGAGATTTAGTTTTACTTATAACTCAAATACTTTTGCACTTTGTGTCAGTCTGACATGAGCGTGAGCACTGAGTGCTTCTCAAGGAAGTAAATGCAGTGGGAAACACTTCCCATAAGTGTTCCTCAGCCCATGTATTATGTAGTGTTTTTCATATGTGTATGGATCACATCATTTTTTAATGCAGTGCTGCCCGAGGGATTGGGGATTAGAGCAGTGAGTGCTGAGTTTCATCCTCGAGGTTTCTCCAGATTCTATGAATTTTTTGCTGATATTATGGTCTGTAGATAGTGAAATCGATACTTGGAATTGTTTTTTTCAGAAATTTTAGTGTACTATTAGCCCAAAGAGATATTCACAGAGTGTTAACTTGTCCCCCGTCTTGGTTGTGAATAAATGACCCACATTCTCATAATTGGCTGTGTTACTGTTATCTCTAACCTGTATTAATGAGCCAATTGGATGGCTCATACAACATTCTATGACTTTCACAATCATTCAATGCAAAAGAAAAAAACAAGCATTTGCAGAAGACGGTAAGAAATATTCCTGTGTGATATGATTAGAAATGAGTGTGACAAAATGTTTCAATAGCCAGATGCAGCCTCTGCCTCCAGCATTGTTTAATTCTGCAGTTTGCCATGAAGTCAACTGCGGAGGTTGTGCTTCCATATTAGGGAGAATATATTGACTGAACACACATTAGCTCAGAAATCTACGGGCGGTCAACTCAGCATTGTCAGAACTTCCTCTGCCCGTTGAAAGCTACAACCAAGATCTGTTTGTTCTCTCCGTGTCTTTATCATCTCAATGTGATAAGATACTTAGGCATCTCATTATGGATGTTGTAGCGCTACACACTTCGCACTGCGATGCGCACAGATTGGTAATGATAAAATTTAGTTTGTGCAGTAGTTTGTGGGTGGATAGTCATATCGGTGTTGGGGAGGGAGGGGAGTTCTCCATAAATCAAGTGTGTCAAATTACAAGATTGTGTTACATGATTAGCATCTACATAATTAGAGGAGTTCATTAGCCTCCTTTATTAGCAGTGATTGGGCGTTCCGGGTGTCATGTCGGAAAAGCTGAAGAATTTGGGTCCATATTTATTTATTAAGATGATGAATCTGACAACTGCTTCTCATGCAGGCTTGTGTGTGTGTGTTTGTGTGTGTGTTCATTACATAGTGATAAACTCTTAGATGCATTTACAAACAGTTTTGCATGATGCCATTTTCCAAAGAGAAGTGGTGCAAATGGAAAAACGCGCTGACGTTTTCTTTTAGTTTGTCCCAATTAGGATGTCCTCACCTGCTCTTTATGTCACCAGTGTTGTATTTTCATTTCACACTTAGCTCACTTCCAATCTACTGAAATTAGTCTAAATATGTCTGAACCTACGCCTACATCCTCAACATGTCTGCTTCCCTTCCAGACAGCAATTAGCACAGAATGACGAGAGAGCAATTTACAAGGTTGAGAAGCAGCACACAAATGATCCGCTGCACTATTGACACAAGGACATTTTCAAACAAAGTTTTTGAAATTAATCGGAGAACTTCTGGTGAGTTGAAAATAGAAACAACAGGTTGATAAAAGCAATATTAAACATGCTCAGAGGCAGAAGAGATGGAGAAATCCACTGGAGCCAATTTAACATGTAGATGTCCACATACGTGCGGATCACTGAGGTGTGTGTACTCACCTGCTTAGCATGATTGCCCCATCCGCTGCTTCTCCACTTAGTCCACATCTGTTCGTCAGTGTGTGTGTGTGTGTGTGTGTGTGTGTGTGTGTGTGTGTACGTTAGGCATTTCCTGGTACACGATTCCACTTTGAAATTCTTCTGAGGTTCAGCTTTTTTAAAATCTCCCTGGGGATCACTCAGGATTTTCAGTGCTCTCTTCAGCAAAGAGTTCACTCCTGTTTTACTCCCCTTCCACTGCTTTGTACTTCCCTGCCAGATTGTGAAACTGTTGAAATTCAGAAATCTGTGACATCTCCATCATTATTATTTTTTGTTATTATGTTACACATGGCTTAATGAGGATTGATCTTATCAGAACTGCATATAAGACTAAATTATTTTTCTTATCCTTCTGAATGACGGTGTAAAGTATTTATTATACTCGTGCAGAGCAACACACGCGCACACACACAGACACACACACACACACACACACACACACACACACACACACACACACACACGCACACATTCCTCAAACTCACAATATTCTTTGGCCTTTTTTATTTTCCATCTGTCAACCATGTTTTAAGTGTGAAGTAGTAAATTGCAAGCTGTGACCCTGTCTTTGCCTTGCACAAGCGTATATGCGCGCGCGCGCGCACACACACGCACACACACACACACAGACACACACACACACACACACACACACAGAGTGTATGTGTGTGTGTGTGTGTGTGAGTGAGTGAGTGAGTGAGTGAGGGAGAGAGAGAGAGAGAGAGAGAGACTCTCATTGTATCTTGCCTGTCCTACCCCAGTGGTATTTAGGTGCTATCTCTCTCTAACCTGTCTGGGTTGTCAGGTGCTGATGGATGATGAACAGATATGGCGCAGGGAGAGACAGAAGCACCAGGGCATAAACAATGGTTCCTTCTGTATCCTGCCCTTGCTCTGTCTCAGCCGGAACACAATCCACACAACTGCTGCTGTTCCTGATGGGAAAGACTCACCGGCGAAAACTGTGATTCCTCAGTTTTTGAAAGCTTGCCTCAGCTTCCTGACTTCCTCATTTCTTCTGCAATTACATTTTGGAGTGGCTTTTACAGAGCATGTCTGTCATTTACAATGCCATTCTATAGTTCTGTATTAAAGTAGGAATATTCTCATGTGGGCGCTCCTGCTGATACTCATGCTGATTTGGTGATTAAGGCCATCTGATCAAGGATTCATCGATGATTCATTGTAAGCGTCACAAAGTGCCACTAGAGAGTCTGCTGAGTGAAATCATATCCTTTCCTGATTTATAGTAAAAGGCAGATATCTTCAGATCAATCACACTCAGTCAGGGCATTCTAATTTCTCACAGTGACATCAGCATGAAACCATAAAGAAAATTTGACTTTTTTTTTCTGCCACTTACAGAAAAAGAAGGCACAATGACTCTTGCAGAGACTTAGTCTGGGTAGATGATTTGGATTCTATACTCCATGTTACAATTCCACTGTTTCTTCATAAAAGTAGTGAATGTCAGTCTGTTGTACTGGAGGGAATGGATGTCAGGGAGCTCACACAGGACCCCTGCATGAACATTATTTACGGCAGCCATCCCTTCTCAGAGGTTAACACTGCCTACATCTTTGACATGTAATTATAAGGTTAATGGCGAAGTGTGGATGTGGCAATTTATGGGCAACTTAGTCTTAATGGATGGCAATCATGCTGTCCAGCCCACACACACACACAAACACACAATGTCCAAGGCTGTGGAACAGATTAGAATAAGGAAAGACGGACTACGGTGTTGGAGGTGATGAGAACATGGCCTGGGACAAGGAGAGGGCAGCGGACTTATTCTGTGATTGAATGATACCCTAGCTGGATGGGAGCTGATACAGCTTTGCGTATTTCAGGGTTAACTGTATAGATCCAACATGTATTAAATCTTCACTGGTCCAGAAATGTTTCTAGGCGCTAAGTGGAAGTGAGACCACTTGAGCCAAAATATTGCATATGCTGAAATATCACCTATACCCATTCCGTTAATTGATATCAGAATGGAAAGGATTAGTTTTCAATTTACCTGAGACATGGAAGACTTGAAAACAACCATATATTCTTAAAATGTCTTGTAGTTTTAGTGCTTCAAGGTCACTCACTTGGTATCGCACAAAGACCAATTCAGCTTGCTGAAAAGGCGCCGGCCTAGCAGGGATTGTTTTCCTGTGGACATAATTAACTGTGGGCAGAGATTAGGATTATTTCATTTAGGTAATCTGGCCCAGGAGTCCCCAGCTAGCAGTGGTCGGGAGAGATAGCGGAGGATAAATTGGTAATGTTTTATAATGAGTAGCTACAACAGGCATGCTTTGGTCCCAACCAGACAAATAACCATGCAGTCGGCCCATTGCCTTCTCCTTCCATTGTGACAGGCCCCAGAATGGGAAATCATTTTTCCATTTATTTTTTAATCATTTTCTCAATTTCCCCCACCCGACCGTCCATGCTGAAAGTAATTTAATCTGTGGGACACTTCAAAAGACACATTTTTGTGTGCGCATTGCTCACATTTTGCCAAATAACACACATTACATGTCTGATTTGAGAACACATACACATTACTTTCTTTTCCTTCAGGGTACTGTGTCATTTCAGGGGGATGTGTCATTGAGCTACTCTATATTTAATGTTATTATTTACTGGAGCTTTGCATTATCCCTAGAAGGTAATCGGTGCCACAGTCACTTCAGTAATAACAAAACATGAGTTTAAAAAAAAAAAAAAAAACAACTAGACACAAACAAACAGTAGTTATTTTTAGTTGCATGTCTGAAATCTGCAACCACAGGAGACTTTAAACCCAAAATGTATTCATTGTCACCAAAATATTTAGGATAAATAAAGAGGAAACGCTGTTCAAGAAAAAAAAAAAATTAAGCCATTTGAAGCATATCTGCAGTTTACTATAGCAGTTCACCCCAGTTTATCAGTTTTTCAAAAGTCAAAACACAACAGTCGATCCCATCAGATGTATACATTTTCTTTCCCCAGTAATCACAGAGTGGGTGTCTGTCTGCCTGTCAACAAACACCGATTTGCTTTTGGTTCTATATACTGTGAAGATTTTTGTTTACTCGATTTAGACTGGTGGTTATGATCCGAAGGCTGCAATCGTCAATGATGAGCGGTGCCCCTGTAATTTTCTGAATGTATCTATGTAGCCGATTTCCAGAGGCCAAATCAATTCTGCAGACAAATAATAAAGGAGAAGTGGGGGATCGTAGGTGCTGCCCCATAAATATTTAAGGACTGGCACATTATTACGAAACTGAGGTTTATGGGGAGCCTCAACTCTGTTTGCTGGGGCTTGCAGAGAATGTGAATGTGCTTTTGTGCTTGTTTGTGCTGCCTATGGTGTCATGCTGTTGTCTATGATTTTGTTTATATTTTGTTACGTCTTCAGACATGTGTGAGATTTGTTCATGTAAACCCTTGAGACATGTCTTTAAGTTGTTTCCCAATTCTGACCCCCACAAAAAAACATCATCACTTGATTTTTGGCCATTGCTTTATTGTCATTTATTTATCCATTAATCATGCATTTATTTTTATACCAAGGAACCCCAGGTTGTCCTCTGCAGGTGGCTTTCTCTTTCAGCCCAGTGACCCTCAGCCACTCCCCAGTGGTGCAGACCAGGTCTTGTCTTCCTCTTGGCTTCTATTGCTTGGTAGATGAGGAAAAATGACTGTGACATTAGCTATCGATTCCACATTAACGCAGCGGGCTCCAACACTGCCCCAGACACATTGATTTCTATTTTGGCTGTCACAGGAGAATACAAAAAGGTGAGGCCTGTGCAGCTTTGAAAGATGAATGGTGTGTCTCTTCTAAAAAGCTGGTAGCCGTTTAGAAAAGACAAACCAACAACTTGGTGTTTTCCCTGAGCTGAAAGCATCCCACACTGAAAAACTTTATGAGAACATGGATGTGAGGAAAGTAATTGGAATTTTATGTCCCATTTTCCACTATTTTACTGCATGTAAAACACAGCATTTACACTTTCAAATCTATACACAAGAAATGATAGCTTAAAATGACTTTGAACATTTGCAACAATGTGTAGCTGTAACCAACCGTCCCAATGAATAACTAATATAGCACTAATACATTAACAGACTTCATAGTAAAGAGTATTTTGCAATTTCACCAGCTAGGCTGGTCTACAATCTCCGAATTCTGAATAGCACAGCATAATGTGATTCCCTTCAGCTTTGAAGTTCTTTCTGCATATGTTGAAATAATTAGCCAAGACTATACAAATGAGTTGTGTAGTCGCTGCAGTACCATGATCTGTGCTAAGCATCTGGCTGGTGTTGCAGAGGGAAGTCTGCACGCAGGATAATGGAGCTGATGGCAGGTGGTGATTTTTTTGTTGACCGTCTGAATGCCTTTCTCTGCAATGGTTAGCAGAGGCACCGTCATGCCAGGCTGGACACACATGAGAACACGCCAGGCAGCAGCATCCAGCACTGCCAGACAGTCACTTGGTGAGCTCAGTGATTGGTCGGTATGCTGACAGTTTGGCAGTCGAAGCAGCACATAGTGAATAGTGAAAGTGTATGTAGCTAATTATCTTATTTTGGTAGCTTTGTTCTCTACTTTCTAAAGATATTTGAGGTGAAGTCAGATGCCTTTGGTGTACTTTCCCATTTTAAGCATTGAGTACATGTTAAGAGATTACATAATGCAGTAGATTTGACTTTTAGATTTTATTGTTTTGTTATTCGAAATACACAAAATCCCGCTTTAGAATGATCTCAACTGGTTTTATGTGAATTTCCAAAACTGGTTCGAAAATTAGTGTGCTAAAATACGTCTCCATTATGCTACCATCTCTTTTGAATAAACAGGACAGAAATCCCCTGCATTGGCTAAATAACTATGTTCCAGGACCACCTTTTATGTTTCCTTTTCATTTTGCATGAATATTAATACAAACACTTAGCTGGCTGTGAACTGCATTTATCTGGCAAAATGGCACAAATACATGCAGGGTTTTACTAAATGCATCTTATTTTCCTGAATACTGCTAATTCGCAGACTAAAAAAAAAACATTATGTGCCTCAAAAAACATTCATGTGATAGCTGACGTCACGCTTGACAATCACCACCTATATCTGAGTTATCAGTTCTCTTCCTTTTTTTTCTTCTGTGTGTCTCTGTGTGTGTGTGTGTGTGTGTGTGTGTGTGTGTGTGTGTGTGTGTGTGTGTGTGTGTGTGTGTGTGTGTGTGTGTGTGTGTGTGTGTGTGTGTGTGTGTGTGTGTGTATTATGTGTCAGGGAAAGTGTGCATGACATAGGATATTGATAAATAGCTTCCTTCAGTCATCACTTGTTCCTGAAGCTGTCAAGACTACTATGTGTTAAATATTAGTTATGTAGTTTTGATTGACAAGCCCCCACTCAAACAAACAGCAGCAATAAGGAATACACAAAAAAAATCAATGGTGAAGTTATTATATGTCTGACAAGGAGGGGAACTCCCTTTAACTGCTAGGCCTGGATGACACCTTTATTTCTCCGACTAACAAATAGAATTTCACTCTGCTTTTCCTGCATGCTCCCAATCTGGGCTCTTGTATACTTGAATTTTACCCTTGGAACACAGAGTAAACTTGATTCCTCTATCTGCCTCACAGTCTTTCTGAGACTTTCTTGAAAGCTGACAGTTAGCCTTATTTATGACAGTCCAGAGCTCACCAGCTGTGATTTTGTCTCTCGAGCTCTCTGATGAAACTGGTTTGTTTTTACCAGCAGGACCAACATATAGTGGATTGAAGACATTACAGAGCATCACTAGCTAACCAATCAAAACTACAGTTGCATAAAACAGCGGACACCACACATGTTGCACGGGATTGTTTACAGTTCATTAATTTTATGGGCTTAGAGAATGATTCCAGAAATTCCTTATACCCCATGGTGTTTTGCATGCCATTCAGTGGAACATAGAGGGAATTTCATTTTATTGCACCTGGGAGAAGAGAAAAAATCTTTGGCCAACAAAGGAACTACTGCAGGTGGGGTTTGAAGACATTCAAGTCTTTGCTCCAAGCCATCATCATCGTAATCATGGTTTGATTTCTGGTTACTGAAACGGACAGGCTAATGGCCCCGGTGAAGAGTCAGAAGGGACAGCAGGTTAATGTTTTCACTGACGCAGATCCGAGGTGACAGACACAAAGAGGAGACCTCTAAGCAGAGACAAGTCAGGCTATGTAGCTCATTCCTTTCATGAACAGAATTAAGGCTACTGACAGAACGAGGTTTGACTTCATAGTTGGACGAGCTTCTACCACATTACAAAAACCTTTTCAAATAAATGGCTGCAATTTGCATATGGAAAATAGATTTTGTTTTCCCCATATTTGCTTTCTGTAGTTTATTCAGCACCAGGTGCTACACATTCAAGTTTTTGTATTATTTATATTCGTTTGCACACCACATAACTGCCCCTTCCTCCAATTTTATATCTCTCTATTCCTCCATTCAGAAACTCATGTTCTTCCCTCTTTCATCCCAAACACTGCCTCTTTTCTCTTGTCATATAATTTCAAATTTCCGTATGTCCCAGCTCACACACAGCTAACTGTGATCAGATGCTCAATTCATTTATTCATTTGATGAGAAACTGTGTTTGTGTACAGAGGTCGTATGAAATAGTTTGATATGGGAAGTTGAGAGGAGGAACAGACATATAGGAAGCTGCAGCGAACGGTGAATTTATATGCTTTTCTTTTTCATAAAAAGACAAATCTTTCATTGCAAAGAGTGTTAAAGGTGAAAATGCTGGAGATCCTCAGCCAGTGGAAGAGGAGGGGCTGCAGACAGAGATTTAGAGGGTGGAGGGTGATGGTGATGCATCCACAGCACAGTTGGGAAAGAGAAAGATGTATGGAGAGAAAGGAGGAAGAGAGTAAATGTCCGCAAATTACTGTGACTGCCGGAAAGAGGCTAATCAAACGACACTTGGCACAGTGTGTCTCTGCTTCACACAGCTGGTGGAGGAGGGAGAATATGGGCTTTGACAGGGGGGGGAAAGATGGAAGGGAGGAGGACATAAGGGCTGCAGAAGAGAGGCTGCAAAACAAAGCAATCCGATACAGAGGGATTCAAAGCACCGAAAAATGGTGAGGACAGGAGGGGAGAAGATGACATGCTGTACAAAATAGGAATAACAATTTATCAAACCTTGTGTGCCAAAGATGTAGGGATGCTTGCATGGAAATTAAATGACAGAGAGACAGAATGGGTAGGATGGAAGTGGAGGAAGGACTAATTTCATGCTAGAGAAGATATTTTACTTTGATAAGCTTCTGTAAATACTACAGTATTTACCCTACTCCGCACATGTTATTTTATTCTTTAGCTGTAAAAACCTGCATCTGTATATGTATTTTTATAAAGTTTGTGTATCACATGAGCAGTGCATCATGTAAAATCCAATAATATTTCCCACTTCTATTCTTGATTACTAAGATGCATCATTTTTAATTGTCTTGGCAGTATGCTTTCATTTTTTGCAGCAAGTCTCAGCACAGTGTCAGCACTCCAGAGGCTCAGTGAGTGTGTTTATTCATCTCTCTGATTGAGTCAATCCCGAAAGCAAAGTTTAGTCAAATGAAAGGGAAGCTTATGTAATCAAGACCGAAAGAATCTTTGCTGGCACTCAGTGGCATCAAGATGGCCAGTCAATGCTAATTTCAATAACTCTTTAATTATTGGTGTCAGAGCTCCTTTGGATCTCAATTTTGCACTGCATGAGCAAAGAAGACGGGGAAGATAAAAAAAGGAAAAGATCCAGGGAGATAGGGATCCACAGCATTGAAATATTAATGATGTATGAATGCAGGGTGGGTGTTACGGATACCGATGAAGACATCTCTTCTGTAAAATTGATGCAGAGAGTTTAGTTTTAGAGGGAAGTTTGGAAATTTAACATGCTCCACACTCAAACACATACATTCACTGTCAAAACATATCCCTTTTCCGGTTTCTCCTTCTGTTACTATACTCCTCCCTCATTGAAGGGATGGTATCACAAGTTATGACATAGTCTCTTCTACTCCCTTCCTGTTCTTCTGCCCTGTTTGGATCATTTTAGCAGTGTGCATTTGTTATTCCTAACTCAGTGGGCCATGCAAGCACAAGTCATGCAACTCCAGATGCGAGCAAGTGTTTAAAGAGTGGTAATCCACACCCTCCTCCAACAAAACGTTGTACACCGTTGTAGTTTCAAAATACCTAGTCAAGTATTTCATTTGCACACTAGGGTGGTCCTTGTATTCCTTATTCATGGATAAGGAATACATTCTTCATTCTGTGGATAATTGCAGCATCTGAGGTGGACAAAGACATTATTAAAGGCATTCAACATCTTTGTGAAACAAAAAGTCAGTCTCTAAATGTGAGGGCTAAATGAGCAGATCTGAAGACAGACTTTCTAACAAGAAGTTTGATGAAACTGTAATTAAACCCACCTTTGTCTAAGTATGTTAGTGAGAGTTATAATTTAAACAAGCTGACAATGTTTAATTTAGTAAATAAATGTTAATTATCATCTAATCTCTGCTTTTTTCTCTGTTTTTGATCCATATTTAAACTGGTAAATCAGGGCCAGGAATGAAAGAAAGATGACATTTAAATTATAGTTAAGTCTACCACCACAATCAAATAGTAAAATTTAATAACGGGCTCCTAAAAAAGCTATTTAAAACCCACCTCATTACAGTAACAACATCTTTTTAATAGCTTGGCGCTTGCTTTTTTTTCCCATTTTTTTCAGCTGTGATAGAAAATGATAACTGAGAGAAAAAGTCAATTGTGGCCATAAAATCCACTACTACACTTAAGTAACCATCAATCTTTCTTTTATGTGACATATCCACTAATGATCAGTTGTTTATAACACACTATTCTGCATTAAAAAACCCATATTTACCATAAATATTACACACATTTTTACATATTTGACAACGGGAGGCTGTCACTGTCTTCTTATCATAAATAATAGCTGGAGTTGTCATGATACACCCTGCAGTGTCAGATGTACCTCATTTTTTATTTCCTTGTTCAAGGTTAGCTAGCTGAGCCCCGGGGAAACACTTCAGATATCTCCACCATAAGGAGTTCTGACATTGACATAGGAGTCACAGCAGAATCACTTCGCCTATGTTTGACAAGGTTGTGATGAGGCTGCCACCATATTAAGGGAAAAGACAGTACATGTATTGTGGAATGGCCTAGTATCCAGACCCCTTGAACTTTTCCACATTTTCTTACATTTCAACCACAACCATAGATACACTTAATTGGAATTTTGAAAAACCAATTAAGTTAGAGCAATTAACTATGTGTCACATAAAGTAAAATTTTTGCCCATTCCTCTTTGCAAAACCCCTCAAGCTCAGTCAGATTAGATGAAGATTTGTGAAGGGTCATGTAAGGATCTTGTCATATATTCTTTGTTGAATTTAGGTCTGGACTTTGACTGGGCCATTTTAACACACAAATATTCTTGTTTTAAACAATTTTATTGTAGCCCTGGTATTATGTTTAGCATTATCCTGCTGGAAAGTGAACCTCCTCCCCAGTCTCAAGTTTTTTGCAGTCTCCAACAGGTTGTTCTTTCGCCATCAACTCTCACCATCTTCCCTGTCCTTGCTAAAGAATAGTACCCCAAGAGCATGGTGCTGCCACCACCATATTTGACAATGGGGATGGTGTGTTCAGAGTGATGTGCAGCATTAGTTTTCCCAAACACATACTGTTTTGCATTTAGGCCAAAAGTTCAATTTTGGTCTTATCTGACCTGAGCACCTTCTTTCAAATGTTTGCTGTGTCCGATTCTTGTGACCAATATTTGTTCCATTGAAAGATTCCCTCCACCAAATCTCTGGATCTCTTCAGTTCATCCAGAGTCACCATGGGCCCCTTGGCTGTTGAAAGCTTGGGAAATCTTTTTATAGCCTAACCCTGCTTTTAACTTCAGATTGAGAGTCAGTCTGTGAGTAATATAATTGAGATTAGATTGCACACAGGTGGATTCTATTTAGTCATTAAATCAACATTCAATCATTCAGCATTCATCAGGAAACATGAAGGCGATCACTTATAGTCAGAGAAGATAGGGTTGAATACTTTCAGTTTTTAAACTGTTAAATAATTAAATCAAGTATAATTTTCTTTGCAATAATTTTTTGTGTTGCCACTTCGTGTTGGTCTTTCACATATAATTCTAATAAAGTATTTTTTTTATTTTAATACACTGTTATAATTCCCTAAGGGAAATTAAGAACGCACACACTAGATTTTGTTAGTCAATCAATTACAGTAGTGTGTACAGGACCCTGTAATACACACAACCACACACAAGGGGGCCTGTAGGCATGCAAGGGAGGTAGAGTGGCAGGCAGCTCCTTCTTGGTGCTTCTCAAATGAGAAATTTGTAAGGGGGACAGCACCTTGCTCATGGGTGCCTTGGCAGTGCTCTGGAGGTGAGCTGACGCCTCCCACTGTCAGCTCGCCTCCGGGTATTTTTTGGGCGGGAATCGAACCGCCGATCTTGAAATCATAGGGCGACCCGCTCTACCGCCCGCTTTGCCACTGAGCCACTGCCGCCCCATTAAGTATATCTATGATTGTGGTTGTATCGTAACAAAATGTGAAAAATTTCAACGGGTAAGAATTATTTTGCAAGCCACTGAAGTTGTCATTGCAAAGCTTGCCTGACTGTGAAGAACTCTGTTGCAGATTGTACCCTTATAAAGAAACTTAACAATCTCTTTAATGCCTGCAGGCTTGGGGTAACGCACACATACAGCAATAAAACGCCCACATACACCCTTAACAACTCCTCAAACTACTGTGCAAAAAGAGTTTCACTGAAGCAGCAATAATCTCCTAAGCTACAAATAGTCAGGCAGACACAGGGCCAAGTGCCAAATAAACTTTCTCCCCTCAGAGGATGTTTGTGTGGTCTTAATGCCAAGACAAACGATGACCACTCAGGAGAAGCATGACGTGAAGAGAGATCAGACATGCATAGACTGCAAGACAGAGGTACGGCATAGAGAGTATGACTTCCATTTAGTATGAACACAGCATGCAACAAAGAGGTGATGAATTTTAACTTTAGCCATTCCATTTCTCATCTGGCACTGTAAGTTTGTGTTTTTTAAATGCAGACTAAAAATAACACAGTTGCAGACATGGTAAACTGCAGCAAACATTTAAGAGGAGAACAACTATATATTATGCTATTTACAGTCAGGTCCTTTCGAAACTGCCTAAAAGAACGACTCAGCAGATTAACCCAGGTAATGTGTGTCATGCTAATGACAGCCATTAGTAAACAAAGCTTCGGGGAAACTCGCATATCAACGACCCCCTTAGACAACCCCTGGCACCCCCAACGACCATTGTTGAGGATGTCAGATGGGTTTTGACTATGATTGTTGGATTATGAATTGCACTGACCACGCCAAGACCAACCACCGCTGGAACTGAAGAAGCCTCTTGGATGAGAGGCGAAACGTCATCAAGAAACTTTCTTGAAATCCAGTGGATTGATTGAAACAGCTTTGGATAACTTACGCAGACATCTCAATGAAATATTTTTAACTTGAATTCCCTGTTATGGAACGTGCAATACTTCTTCAAAAGCATCACTTACATTGATTTCTAGTTGGACTGGAAAAAAAAAAAATACTGCTGACTCACTAAGAACCGAAGACAAATAACACGACACAGAAAGACAAGGGCAGGCATGGAAGGGGGAGGGGAGCTGAATAAGACTCCTTAATTAGACCAGACATGCATGTTTTATTGAGGCGAGGCCCCACAGGGTGAAGAATGAAAGCAAAGTCACTTTCAAGCTTGGAACAAAATGCGGCCCTCATGGGACTTTGATGGGGTAGATATGTTTTTGGGTTATTTCTATGTGCACATGAGTCTGTGTTCACCGCTGTGTCTCAAATCTTTTTCAAGGTTGACTCAAACAATAGGATTGCAGATTTCCCCAAAGTAATTCCACTCAATAATCACCTGTGACCCATGAGCAGCATAGGGTAATGTATTTATCTGCAGCCTAACAGGACTTCCTTTTTCCATGTGTTAAAGTACAGAGTTTTTATCGCTCTTGTTACATAGCCACTACCCAATTACAATCCCGCAAGATGTGCATTTGGGATTCCAACCCTATAAATGTAGACACCAGGTAGCCCCAACAATGGAGGATGGGGCTTAGCTATGCATACAGAGCAGAGATCCAGAATTTACACCCATGATCACTGTTGCATTCTCAATGATCTGTCAGGATCATTGAGCCAAAGAGGATAGGCCAACTTGGAAATGTGTTGTCTACAAATCTTGCACAATACGCCTTTAATGTGTAACTTTTTGCCATTATTATCCTCAGCAGCAGCACAACCAGCCAAAAATAAAGTCTCCTCCTAAGTCTGGTGTCATATCAGTCTTGTGTAGCTAAGCAGGCTCTTCAGTCAGATGTGAAATTGAAATGCAGCCTTGGTTATTAGACAAACAGCTCATCTCCCATACTGCTAGTCCACTGTCAATAGTCACTGTAGCGTAAACTAACAACACAGCTCATTTGTTGATTAGAAAGAGCTTTGCATGTTTTGTATGCTCATGTGCATGTTGATGGGCTTGTGCGTGTGTGTGTGTGTGTGTGTGTGTGTGTGTGTGTGTGTGTGTGTGTACAAATCTGTATGCGCACATACTGTACGAATACATGTGCGTATACACACACATACGGACATATCTTCATATATATGTAAATGAAGATGATTACTTATAAATAAAATTACTAAAAACAAACAATGCAAAGTCTGCCTGTCACATTATCACTACTATAGTGTTTGCTTACTTGTATTTTCGTTAAATAGCATGCATTTCACATTGCATTCATCCTTCTGACATACTACAAATGTCATGCACTGCTGTCATATTTGTTAAGATTATATATTAACAAATATGCATCAGCTGTAACTTCTCAATGGATCTTTGAAATATTACACATTTTAACTTTTATTAATATTTTTGTAGTTTTTTTATAGTTTTGGTGTTGTGATGTGTTGCCCTATTAAGATACTGCAGTAAGTGTTTGAAGGGTGCTGCCTCACTCGGTCTAATCCTCCTGAAGTTACAAACTCAGTCAAATTACTCACCGGTAACAAAAGTTGGTACATGAATCATTATGTCAGTGTAATTTGATCAGTACCCTTAAGATTACAGTCTTCAGCAGACAAATCTAATGAAGGGATAAATGTAAAAAAAACAACAACTACAAAAGCATTATAACACTCACTGTCCTTGACTGGGAGATTTATTCATCTGATCTTCTTTGTCCAGTCCTCGTAGACAGTTACTATAAAACTACTGCTAATGGTCTAACTCAATGAGCAATATTATTTTGTATTCAATAAATCTGAGAGCGCCTATGCTCTGTAAGTCTGTGTTTGAGACAGCCTTTGGGTTAATATAAGGTTAACTCCCAGAAATAAAGTGAGATCTGCCAGAGGAAAAGTGTTCATCGTGGTTGTTGAGAGAAATCATGTTGCCTTGCCAACATTTGAGAGTTATTACAAAGATAGCCTATTATATGGCTTTAAAGTCTTTATGCTTTTTGTGTTAGAGCATTTCCTTTAAACCCTAGCTATGTCAATAGGAGTGGAGCTTCCCAGAGTAGCACACTTCTCCATTGTCAGTGGGTGTCCTGTTTGTTATGGAGGAGTCGTTAAGAGAAAATTGATTTAAAAAAAATAATAATGAAACACAAAAGTCACCTCGCAGAAAGCATTGGTGGTAGGCAGTATGTTAAGTGAAAACTTAATTTTTGTAATTTGTTTTATTTGGATAATAATCAGTTTACATATCTGGTCATGTAAGGAAAACTCATGTAGCACCAGACTGTGACAACATCTTATTCCTTGGCCTCTTTGCAATACAAAGGGAAGGAGATTATGTTTAATAAACAATACCATATCATCTTCCTTGTCTCATAATAAATACTCATTTTGTGTACATGTCATGAGATGGCCATGGTCTCCAGCATCTTCATCAGGCAGTCACACAGTTTTTATTTTGTGACAAGTTCAACAGGCCAAACGTCCGTTTTCAAACAGTTGTGCTCATTAAAACTCAATTTCTAAGACAGAACATCTGATTAGTATTTCCACATGCTGGATCAGTTATTCTCATCTTATTCAAATGCATGTTTATGTTTCTATTTTTTAAATACCCTCTTTTAATAAGCTGTCAGTCTGATTGCGTTACTATTTGAATTGGTCACTTAATGTAATTTAATTTGATTTTATTATTTTAAACTATTTTCAAATGTAGGGTCTACCACTGTTACCGTTACCGTGCTACACCTATTGGCTCATATCATTAGTGTCAACATGTTCACATTTCAATGGAAGAGAGTTAAAGATGGACAATTGTCTTGACAATGTTTTGCCATATGCAGATCAAAAATAAGGAATGATCTGCCTGAAGGATTCATTATGTTGTCCAGATGGTGTTCTTTTTTTCCCTCAGTCTTCTCAGTCATGCAGCACTTGTTAGCTTTAATGAAATGATTTACATAAACCACTCACTAAACTCCTACTGTTTTCCAACAATGGGATTAACATATTAAGATAAATTAGTTTAGATCTGAGAATTGTCTAGGTGATTTGCCAAAACTCACAAAATGACATAAGGGGACTCTTCCAAATAGGCGCTCACTTTACATTTTGATAAAAAAAATTTTGAATATTTATTGATTGTGTGTTTTTTTGCAGGGAATATGACATGTCACTTGTTATTTATAGAACTGTGCAAATATGCAAAAGATTGTGTGTCTCCTCTGATATATTTCCACTGCAGTTCAATATAGAGTTAATGAGCCCAGTCCAACCAATGCTCACTGGAGCTGCTGAAAGAAGAAATCCATCCTTCTCTTGTTTTCGCTTTTCAAAAAGAACGGAAATGAGTGCTACACAATAAGGTTGTTGCCCTTTGCCTTTGTCTTTAATCCCAGGAATATGTTGCATATTGCCCACAATGCTGCTATTTGCTATCATTTGTCTGCAATAATGTGAGTGCTCTGACATGTAAAGACATGTAAAGATTACAATGTCCAACAAAGCCACTCCTTCGGTGTTTTGTGCAATTTTATCACTGCTGTAAACCAATAATCAATCCATGTACAAAAGCGGGTTGGTTGCCGTATTTTTGGTCAAGCTAACAGAGTTAATGATGTATCTTGTTTTTTTTGCAATCAGGTTCATGCAGGCTGAGAAGTTAGCCATTAAGGGTTGCATGAAACTATCATTAGTGTCAGTTCACTTGATGATTTCTTTGTGTCTTGCATGAGTCACTCACTAACACGTCCTGTGCTGGAATAATAGTCACCTGCCAGTCATCAACAGTAGGCCAGATAATAAATGACTTAGGGAAAATGAACAAGAAAGAGTAATATCAGAGAAAGACAACCAAGAGTAATGTCCCAGGGCAGCTGTTGTGGTGTCTGATATAGTAGTTACAAAATGGATTTTCCAAACAAAAATGTAGACAAGAGTGTGAGAGGATAAATAAAATTTCTTCATTTCAGTGTTATATTTTGGAGATGTGAGAGAAAAAAAAGTGAAACCAAAGCTATACTACACCCAAACACTGTCACACTTCAAACAAATTTGACATATGAAACCCAAAAGCACGATAGGAGAGTAGAATCAAAATATGTATTTAATTGAAGAGCAGAGTTCAAAACACCAGGTTACCAGTCCAAACAGGCAAACAAATCTCACAGGGGGCAGACAACAGGCAGAGTCCAGGGATCAGACAAAATCAGAACTAGATAGTCAGGCAGAGAGTAGGAATATTGAAAAATGGACAAACTCTAACAATCTGGCAAAGTATATGGAGAGAGGATTCTGACTGAAAGATGGGTTGCAAGTGAGGCAACACAGGTAAAAGGGATGAACTGATGTGCAAGACTGAAAAGACAGGAGAGGTTAATGCAGGAAAACACTAAAACTGAATAGATTTAAAAAAAAAACAACTTGTGTTGACAGGAGTCATGATAAACACAGTATGATGACACAGCTCAAGCGGAGATACAGCTTGTTTTCAGGGTCAAGTAAAGGTCGTGTGACCCAACTTATAATATCAATCCATGGGAGAAAGGACATATTTAATATGCAAATCATGCTCAACTCTGCTCTCACCAGGTTTATGCGAAAATTTTGTCTGCCACCTGCAGGCTCCTTCAGTGACCTTCAAATACTGTCAGTCAATGCAGCAGTGCAAGAAATGAAATTAAAAAGAACCATGTGCTCTTCAAATGTGACCTTCAGCAACCTTTATAGATGGCGTGATGAAATTAATCTTGTCCAGTGTCTTTATGCTAATATACAGTACCTGGGCTATATTAAAGTCCAAATGTGGGTTGTAGATATATTTTATTGACAAGAAATCAAGTTTATTGGGTGATTAGGATATTACACATGTGTCCATAGAGTAGACAGGAGACATTTATGCAGGAAAACACTAAAAATGAATAGAATTAAAAATAAAGTTGTATTGACAGGAGTCATGATAAACACAGTATGATGACACAACTCAAGCAAGTACATTCATTCTGCAATCATGATGGAACTTGCTTTAGATTCATGACTGCAGAAAGATTTACACCTGTCCTCATTGTTTTTCCATTTCCCATCACTCATTAGTCCTTACAGTTGACATAAATTCACAACATTAGGTCTTTATTCCCATACATCTTCTACAGGAACTGTGAACCTTCATTTTTGATACCAAAACTCCTCCAACAGTTAAAACACATCAACTTAATCCCTTATGAATGAACAGTTTTCTCTGTATGACCTCAGTCCAAACAGCTCACTTAATTTTAAACAAATTTGGAGTAGAAGCTCAGAACAAAACAAAAATGATGTATGCTATGATGGTGCATTCACTGTGGAACAAGACACTCCTAAAATGGGGAGGACTAGTTAATGCAACAGAGAAGGTTGACCTCAATCAAATGAAGTGAGTTGACAGTTCCTTCATTATAGACCTACCATTAGTTCTTGGATTGATCCAAGCAGTAATCACAAGCTGTGGTGACAATGAAGAGTGGACTGTTAATGGAAAAATGCTCCTCTATTTCTGTCTGGTGTCAATGACTTTACAAGAGTCCAAAGACATGAGTCAATAAATGAATTCAAATTACCATTTTGGCTAACTAGATTGTGTCACATGTCAGGTCTGGACTGAAAATGAAGTAATATACAGAGTTGAGTTAAAAGAGTCACCTTTAATATACACCTGATGAACAAGTAAGACATAATGTTTTATTAGCTGTCAAAACTCTCCAGAGCAGTTGGCAAAGTAACTGCATGATTGGCCAAGGTGATATAGGATGTCATTCTGCAGAAAATGGGTGTAACAGCTTCTTATAAAATTATTGTTCATACAATATTATTGTATTTCAGTAATCAGTGGAAAATTAATGAGGTTTTGTCAGATGAATTATTGAGGATTTGCTTCGCAGAAATTATCTGCCGCACTAACCGACATAAAGTCTAAACTCAACGGTGTAGTATTTTCCTGCTATTTCAAGGTTATATTAGTCAGATGATGTGACTAAATAAGTGATGTTCATACCATACCAGTCTTTTGGGGTTTAGCATTTTAAGCTCTTCACTACAGACTTCGGTTTAACAGGACAGATAACCCTCTGAAAAATAAAAGCAAATGAACCTTTAGACTTTGACTTAATTTTTTTGACCCTGTGTTGGAGCTATTTATATATCTGGAAGAAATGGCTTTACTCCAGTTTCACTGTGTGAACCTGGACTGTGTGACTGCTCTTTTTTGACTGTCTCAAAGAACCTGGAACATTTATTAAGATTAAATCTTCACAAAGCCCGTTTGTTGTTTTGGGATGTAAACAATCATCAAAGTCAAGCTGTTTGATCTGCTGCCTAAATTCAGTATCATCTGGGAGATTGGTGCAGATCATTAAGTTAATGAATACCTTATTCATTGTCCTGTTAAATATCAAGAGTTAGATTCAGAAATTACGATTACACACATTGCACATTGCACATTGATAAATACTGCTGGTGATATACAGCATGTTGTTGATAAACTGCAGGTTTATTCCTGGTTTATGTGAAATTAATGTCATCTTCTGATTGCAAGTGTTTTTATTAAGGACAGCTGACAGCTCAGATTTAGGTGTGAGGTCCATGTGAAAATCCATGAGGGAAAAAACATAAACATAAAGGAGACCTGAGTGATCAATCAATCGGTACGGTGTCAGTCTCCAATGTCATTGGAACCCCATTTTAAAGTGTCTTGTCTTAGTCTATTTCAGTGTTTAGCTAGTTTTTTCTAGTATTCCTGTCTTTTCTTCTTTCACTCTTTAATTTCTTTAATTTTAATTTTTGTATTTTTATTTAACTTTCTTGACACATGCAGTGGGGATGGCACTTGTCAGAAGCTAACAGTGGATAACTGTACGTGCATGTTTTAGCATGTTTTTAAGTGTGTGTGCACATATCACAATGATCAACGATGCAATAATATCTTGCGAAGATTGAATTTACCAGCATGTGGTCATCTACATCATGAGTATTTTCACATTCACATGCTTGTGTTATTTCATTTACTGTTTTTAATTTTCCTAAAACAACCTAATTACTCCCAATACATAATCCAATCAGCCAAAAAGCAGAATGTTAAGGTTCATTATGTGTTTACTAATGCACCACACAAGTTTGGATAGAGCTGTTCATGCAGCTCATCTTATTAAACCTGCTCCGTCTCTGAGTTGAATCCAATTTGATGGCACATGCCGCACTGCACTTTTATTACTGTAATATCTACCAAAGACGATGCTAAAATGACACTTTTGGGGCAACACTGAAAAATTCAAATTGTATTTGTGTTTTCATGACATTTCATCACCATTTGTGATGCTGTATTTTTCCATAGCAGTGACACTTGTTATAAATATCCACAGATCATAATTCATGACTTTCTGTCCCCAGAAAGAGAGAAAGATGTTGCACACCCTTATGCTCAGTCTTGCTTGGGGGCTCTCAGCAGAAGCTATAGTGTGACTGTCAGACTTATATAGGTTACAGTGTGTGTGGGTTGGAATGTTTGACAGTTTATGTCATTGGTTCCCTATCGGCTACAACTGCCTTCTCCCCTTCTGTCCCTTTGCACTCTCACACATTCACTCCATCTTATGAAGAATTAAAGTTGGAGGTTACTGAGAGTGACTGCTTGACCTGGCCACTGAAGCATTGTCCTCAGCTAACAGCAGCAAAATAATTGTGAGGAGATGGTAGTGGAGTAGAGGTCATGAAATCATTTTTGTATCGTGTATTAATGTAGAAGGTCAAAGAAAATGTTAATCTTTCTTTTTTCTTCTGTGGTCTGAACTGTGGTTGATTAGGAGAGCTTGAGACATATGGGAGAGTGATATAAGAAGTACAAGCCATGACAGGCTGTTGAATGATTGCCTTTGATGCTCAAAGAAAGATGTCCAGCAAAAGTGTCTCATTAGTTCTGCTCATTCATGAAGCTCTGATAGGTTAGATTCCTCTGTCCAGAAGAAGGAGAGTTGTTGGGCCATCAAAACAGCCATTTCTGGGTCTGTCTAACGACTTATACAAAAATGAAATACTGGGGAAACTGAGCATTTAATTGATAAGAAAGGCATTACTACAAAGCGGCAACATTTCAAATGAGTCGTTTCTGTAATATAGTGAGGGCCTTCTGAGAGGTTAATTGAGATCTTGACAGCACTTAAGCGTCTGCCTTGTGCTTGTGTGTCTGCCTTACCTGTGGATACTGTGTTGGCCCTTGGGTGTTAATGAAAGAGATTAGATCTGACTACAAAAAATACACTCCAAGTGCATATATGCATGCAATCACAACAGTGCCATCATGGGAATGGGTGAATGGATATGGAGAGGTGCAGTGATGTAAAAGGAGAAACAGGTGTAGGGATAAGTACATATTCAATGGAGCGCAAGTGTTCTTAGGGAAAGGACTCTTGCTATTAGTTTTATTATATTACTGCTTTGTCTTGAATGATCTACCGCCTCAGGGACTGAAAGAACATCGCAGTGTGAACGAAGATCATCAAATTCCTTACTATAAAAATGGTTTAATCAAACTCCCAATATGGAATAGATCACTGTCACGGTTTGAATAACTCAATGCTGTATTCCAGGCCTGTCAATAATGTATTATTATACATACATTTGTATTGTGTTATGCTTCCTCCCCCCAATGTCAGTAACAAAAATAATATGACACCCTTTTTAAAATAATTTGTTGAGAAGCATTTTTGGCATTGTCACCAGAGTGGCAGATGCAACAGTGAACCCCTCACCTCGTGTCCCCCCCTTATCATCCATGGCTTTATCTCCTCCTCTCAGCCTTCTATTCATTAAACAGACATAAACAGAAGAAGCTTTTTTTGTTGTTGTTGTTTGCAGCTTGTGTCCCTTCGTTGCATGCAGCGCAATCTCACTGAGCTCATGGAGGCAATCATAAGCTGTTTGTTGCTTACCGTTAACAGCCCAGACTTTGGGAGTGGGTCCAACTTAATACATAATTGAAAATGGTCGCTGTGGTCCATTTGGTACGCTTTTGTTCTTCCTACATCAGCAATGCATCCACAGCCGGGAGACTGCCCTTGGGAGATTTGCTTTTTTTTATTTTTTATTTTTTTTATTCTCAAACCCTTTCTCTACCGTCTTTGATGCTTTTTCTCCATGGCAATTCACACTTCACTTGAGATTGCTCTAAATTTCAATTTTAACCAAAATTATCTTTTAAATAGCTGTCTCTGCTATACTTCCTTGACACCCCTCTGCCTCCAATCCTACTTAAAATGTTTTCTTTCATGTGAGTGCATGCACCCGTATTATGGAGCTCTATCATTGTCTTTAATGTTGGAGAAGTAAAACAGTATGTATATCACTCAGCAGAGCAGTCTTCCTCTCTGTCACCATGTTCTTTTGTTTGTATGACTTCCATGCAATAGCTACTCCTTAACTTGATGTTTATGAAATAGTGTCAGGAACTTTTCCCTGTAAAGACTGCTCAGCTGTCTACAATCATATCTCAGTGCAAAGCCCTGCTGTCAAATGGATACGGTGTTATTCATCACCACTCTTTTCTCCCCACCAAGAATGATCTTAACGCAATATCGCTCACTCATGAGATTTGGTTTTCAGTCTGTCTCCTCCGGACTGCCCCTCTGGCCAGCCCCGGCCTCCTTCCCAAGGGAAGTACACTGAGGTCTTGAAGCAATTTTGCTGTAATGGAACTTCAGGATAAACTAGATTTGATGATCCACCCATCCAGGGCCCTCTTGGCTGTTTGAGTTTGCTGTTGTCCTTCCTGTTTGAGCCCTAAACCTCATTACTGGAGACTGATTCTTCATTCTGTCCTCCCTAGGGTAACAAAGCCATGAAGGGTCAAACAAATACAGGAAGGGAAGTGTCACTTCACATCACGGTTCAAGTCAGGAAACCAGTTGATTTTTATGACTGCCGAAATGGGAAAAAAGCATTTGAGAGTTGAGAGGGTTTGCTGTTACAGGTTTTGCAAAGGTATATATTTTTTGTCCCAAGAAACTGTTGACTCCATTTATAACCTCTGATAATCAACGGGACTCTCTTATTCTCTATTCAAATACACATTTATATTACGCTGAGAATGTAGTCATCAAACAAAAAATACTGGAAAGCAAACATTTCAAGAAAAGTAGGTTGATCCGAGAAAGCATAATGAATGCTAATCTCCTGTTCATTCATTTCACACTTGCCTTGTGATAGAGGTGTAAAAGTTGTGAGTATTGTTGCATTGGTGACAGCTGCAGGTGTTTGTTCAATTTCTGACAGATGCTCACAGTGTCCTCCCCTGCTGTTAGGATGCAGTTTGACATGTGTCCGTTGTACAAAGTGGTGGCTTTGACTGGTAGTGTGTGAATGA
Organism: Antennarius maculatus; assembly: GCA_013358685.1. Lineage (NCBI taxonomy): Eukaryota > Metazoa > Chordata > Actinopteri > Lophiiformes > Antennariidae > Antennarius > Antennarius maculatus. Next base: position 5,985,968 of record CM023628.1, read on the forward strand.
AGCTCACTGCAGTGAAAAGGGGCCATGTGCCGCAGACAGATTGACAGGCATTAGCAAAGATGTCAACACCTTTTCTTTTTGGCTTTCTGGAGCTTATCCTCTAATCTTCTTTGGTCTTGATGTTCATGTTTCTGGGGTATTTTTTTTCCAACTGTTTCCTTCTTTTCCATCAGTTTGTATTCTGTTCTACCTGTTTGCTTTACTTCAACAAAGTCTGTCATGGAGATGCATAACTCTACATCAAAGATTAATTGACGTACCCGTCTAATGAGAAATATTTCACCTCTTCTGATGTCGCAAACATACTGGCAGTCTTTAGGGTAACTGTTATTGATTTCACAGTGGTTTAATATATGGACTTCCACCAGTGAGAATGGAAGAAGTATCTTCGATAAAATGTGAATCCATCCACTTACATAATGAATGTGTGTGTTGCTTGAATTAAAGCTGCTGGACGACATTGTTTTTTAGAATCAGTAGCCAGAGTTAATTTCATCATAACATATTTGACCTATGACATCTTCTCACATAAACAATGATAGTGACATTAGTCTTTTTTCCCAACTAGTTCACTGAAATATTTTTTTACTGTTGCCCCACAGGCATCTCTTAGGATATTTACAAATGCAACATATTTTTTATATCTGTCCGTGAAAAAAAATATTTATTTCATTGCAGTAACTACTTGACAAAAAATATTGTGTGCATTTCATCTTAGAATTATTTACTCTCTAGGAACAGTGAAAGTCCATGACACTAACCAATAATGTAAGCGTAATTCTGTTTTTTGACACTTATATTTCTGTCTCACTCTTGTTTTTTTTAGGCAAGGAGGAATCAGTAGCCACCTTTAAGGGAAACGAGTTCTTCTGCTATGACCTGTCGCTGACACCCATCCAGAGCAGCACCGATGAAATCACACTTTCTTTTCGCACTCTGCAACGCAATGGCCTCATGTTACACACTGGCAAGTCGGCTGACTACGTCAACCTTTCCTTGAAGAGTGGTGCAGTTTGGTTGGTCATCAACCTGGGTTCGGGGGCATTCGAGGCCCTGGTTGAGCCTGTCAACGGCAAGTTCAACGATAACGCCTGGCATGATGTGCGCGTCACTCGCAACCTGCGACAGGTAAACACTGCCCTTGTAACCCAGGGCCACCGCAGTCAGTGTGGTGCCTCTGTCTGACACCCACAATGTCTCTGCTTGTATAATTTGTCTCATCTTTTCTCTCAACACAGGAAATAATTGTTTAAACTTCTTTCTCTCATCTCCTATTGCTTGCTGCCCAACATAAGTTTGATTTTTTTTTTTTTTTCCAGGTTGGAGTTAGACCAGAAGGCCTTGGTTTTTGTGTCCTTAACTTGTGTCCTTCACTTTTTTAAATGACCAAAGATTCATCTCACCAAAGTAATTCAAAGTCAAAAAAATTGATAGCACATTACATATCAAGTGGAAGTTACACGGTTATTCCTATTATATTTACATCAAAGTTAACATGCATTCATTGAAATCAAAGAATCAGTCATATGTGTACTTAAAATGGATATTGTTACATTAATGACCAAGTCAAAAAAGTGCTTGAGTCAGATGTATGCACATTATTTACTTGGCTACACAAACAGAATGTACCCTAATTTATCAAAGGTGACAATACGCTTAAACTGTTTCCAAATAAATTACCCAATGTATCTTTACAAATCTTTAACCGTGGCCAGTAGGAAATAGCACTATCCAAATGTTTCTGTTTGTACATGCACCAGTTGAGAGGAATTGTTTTTGTCAGGAACAGGATTAGGACTCTTAACGCGTGACACCTGTAGAGAAGTTTTCCTCCATATTTTAATAAGGCAACACAAAAAATCCAGGGAACAAGACAAAACTCAAGAATTCCAAAATGAGACGCAAGGGCATGAGCACAAGACAATTTGGCAGAGAACAAAAAGAACCAGGCTTAAAAAGCTTCAGGCTGACCAGCCTGATCAAGTCCAAGTGTCGAGATGAGGGACAGGTGTGGAGACGAGACTCTGCCCAAAAGTTCGGCCTCCCCTCCATCCACACCCCAGCACAGCAGAGCAGCAACACCGAACCTTGACAGTGTTTTGTTTTTGTTTTTTTTCCCCACATACACATGCAAATGCAAGTACAAGTACTGTATATGGTTGAACACTCTGCTTTCTCTAGGTCATTAATTGGCAGTTGCAGATACCAGCAGCAAGATACAATCAATTTCCACGACACTGGCTGTGCTTACTTCTTCACATTTTTTTTTTTATTTTGTGTAATTGGAATGAATGGCTTGTCAGACCTAATAATAGGTAATGTAAGAAGCCCTGGATGCTAAAAAGCCTGATGTGAATGCATTAACACAAAGATGGGACATCAACTTCTTTCATTTGTGCATGCAAATTACCCGAAGAAAACAGCAAGTAGTATCAAACTCGTGCACAGTCGGATACTGAAGAAGTTCCAACTCACGCCAAAAAGGGAAAGCTGAGCACAAACTGATTCTTAATGTGAACAAAGCGCTTTAAAATTAGAGGGAGAAATTTCTACATGGCTAACCAGACTCTCTATTTTCTATAATATTCAATAATGCTATTATTAGATATGTCTTTAGTAACTGAGACATCAGAATTATCCAAGATTTGTGAAGCAAATGCTCTAATAGTCTCTACATAAACTCACCAACAGCCCCTTTGATGAGACATATCAAACACAAGATAACACACAACCCCTATAAACACAGTCAGGGTCAATTAGGGTTTGCTGTAGATGTTTTTAACCATAAGAGTGAAAAATTTGGGCTGGGGAGCCAAAATTTAAAGGTTTAAAGATTCCATCAGGATCCAAAAACGTAGCTCCAACCAGAAAAATAAATAACAAAATGAATAAATATTAGGCAATCAACAATCTGATGAATGAAAGGAATCTTTCATCCAGATTTATGTAACTTGATTTTCTTTCAATATATGAAGTCATTTAGTCTCCTAGTATTTTAAATCTCTTGTTGTTCATATTCAGTGGATACAATTGCAAGTTATCAAAACTGCTGCACCTCAAAGTTCTCCAAGAGTTAAAAAATAAATAAATCTTGGATTCACCACATTTTCTGCACATACACACATGCACACACACACGCACACGCACACACACACACACACGTTTATATATATATATATATATATATATATATATATATATATATATATATATATAGAGAGAGAGAGAGAGAGAGAGAGAGAGAGAGAGAGAGAGAGAGAGAGAGAGAGAGACAGATATACATATATGTAGTTTGTGATTGATCAATGGAAGTGCTGCCTTATTTCGGAATGTTAACTTGCTATTTTTAAGCTGTAAAAACAAAAAAATATGGATGTGTGCGTGTGTGTGTGTGTGTGTGTGTGTGTGTGTGTGTGTGTGTGTGCGTGTGTGTGGGTGTGTGTGTGTGTGTGTACAAACATGAAGCAAAAACCATAGTCTAAACATCCAGTGAATCCACAAAAAATATCCATAAAGCAAATCAAAGTCTAAAAATATATGAATAAATAAAATATATTGTTGTAATCAACACAACTGTTGGCCTTAGTGTTTAAGTGTTCTCGATGTACACAGCACCACTCCAGCTAAGAGTCAAGAGGAGCGAAACCTATTGATGACAATCACTACCCTTTGCCCTGCGTTTACTACAGACCGGTACCCACCTGATCGATGAGCACTCTTTGAGGGCTCAGAAAATACACAACCTCTAACACTGTAACAACATTGTCATTATTACTGCATAATAATAATAATAATAATAATAATAATAATAATAATAGTAAAACCTGTTGTATAGCCGGTACAAACTTTATATAGCTACATACAAATGTAATTTCCCCCAGGGGATCAATAAAGTATACCTTCTTCTTCTTCTACTTCTACAAGCAGTATAAATTGCCTTCTATCAGACAACTTAATTTTTGTTACAATGTGCACCCAAGGATATTGACTCAGACACAATCTTCATTTATTATCAGTCAGTGTGTGCTAATAAAGCACCTATTGTAGTCCCAATGCCTATTGTGGTTTGTGTTACTTGTTACACCTAAAATCCATAGAACTACATGCTCCATTACTTGAATACATGTGACAACCTACACAGCACACCCATACAATCAAATCATTGTTTTTTAGTTCTCCTCCCATTGGAGCTAATGTGATATCCTGCATTATAATAAGACTTGCGGGAGGATAGGATTCCAGCTGAGGTTACGGTGCAGGCCCAGTGCTCTTGGAGGTCTCATCCTGTCCTCTGTCTCTTTCTTTTAATCGCTCTTGCAATGTCATGCATATCTACCACTGCATCACTAAGCCCCAAAATAACTGAGCTCTCACTCACTCCCTCCTCCCTTGTGTGTATATTTGTGATTTTTCTCCACAAAACCTATAAATTTATCATCCTTGTGTGGGCTAAAATGAAGCAGACAGAATTAGGTGAGGCGATAGCGACTCTTCTCCAAAGATTGGAGCATCAGGGAAGGAGTGGGGGGGGGGGTGATATGTTCCACGCCTCACATATGATCACAGATTCAGAGCTCCCCTCTGTGGCATCTGGTGTAACTGCAAATATGAATGTGAAAAAGGGTTTTTGTGAAGTTTGAGTAATCCCAGTGGATCACTGATGATATGCATAAAAGGACACTTCCCTTGACCTCTTCTGAATGTTCTTCGGCAATGCACAATCCCCACCATTCAATACACAGCTTGAACACATCAAGATTTACCCTTCTCCCTCCCACTCCTCACCCTGACAAGATGACCTACTATCATGGAAATCTTGTAGACTTTAATAGTGATGATCTTTTCCCTCTCATGGGATCACATATGTTATTACTGCAGAAAGACGAAGGGCAAAAACAGGAACCGTCATGTCAGGGTATCTTGAGAAATAGATATTTTTTACACTGCCCTAAAGCAGAACACACTAGAAACAAATATTAATGGTGATGATGCTCTCATTAGCATAAATACTGCTGCTTCTTTGTTGTGCTCTACAGTAAATTCATTAAATATTGATTTTCTGATCTTTTTTAAATCCCCTCATAATTTTACCAGACGCCGTACAGCCTTATGGATTAATCCTCACAGTACAGTAGTTTTCTTAAAGGGTGCATGTTTAGTATTGACAACTGCAAAAATAACCTCCACTTCCACGGAAAGTGGAACACTGGACAGATGCTAAGACCACTGGGGCCAGTATCACTGCCAGTATCACTAAAAGACAATCAGTGAGTGTGGGAGCAGATCCAGAAGCAGAGGATGCTCTACGGACTTTTTTTATTGTTTGGTGGTTTAAGTATTATATTTACAATCACATAAAGGCTTTTCTGGTATCACAAGCAGCACTTAACAAAAGAGAGTCCACAAATATGCTCATGGTTTCTATTGCATCACTGTTTATAGTGTTCCATCTGCAGACATACTGTATTAAGTTCAACAGAACAGTTCAAACTAACAGACACCAAAATGGAGTTTTTGTATTCTGGCTAAGATTTCAGGAAAAAAAAAAAGACAGAAGTCCTTCCACTCAGTGTGTTAGCTTATTTATTTATTTTGCTTGCATCCTGACATTAGAGATATACTTTCTTAGAAATGTCAAAAAAAATGGAATTACAGTTAGTATATCGTTTATGTATGCATGTGCAGAAAGCTGTCAGCTGCACAGGCGTTTGAATTATTGATCCTCTGATCTTAACCATTCCAACATCTTCTTGTAGTGAAGTGCAAGTTTTTATCTGCTGTGCATGATGGAGGAGGTGTCACTGTGTTCTGTGCAGTTTACAGCAATGTAGATGCTTCGATGGAATTTGTTGCATGTCACCAGGGCTCTAACTATATCTGAAGGAGCAATTACATCACCTTAGCGTGTTGAAATTACAGCAATGCAGTTTTAGGAAAGTGCACCATGCTTTCAATGTAGAATATAAAAACGCTGATCACATGGCCTTACATCAAAACTATGTGTCTGTAAGCGTAGAATTCTCATGTATCCCAAAGGATGCCGCTGAAGAAAACGTGAGAGACGCCGACATACACGGAACGTCTGTATTTTTGTTTGTTCATAGGAACCAAAGAGAGTGAGGGAAAGATTTTGTGCACAACAGAGAGTGGTAAATGAGGTGTAGTGCTGCTTCCAGAGAATAAAGGAATATCTGAACGGTGGGAGGATGGGGGAGCACATGGAGAGAGACAACAATTGGTTTTCTACTGCAAAGAAACAAAACCAAACTCAGCTTACTTTGAATTCCCCTGTGTAACTGGCCAAAGCGCTCCAAACATCCAACAAGCTACAGCCTTACAGAATGTTGGGTAGCTCAGACATTGTGTGGAGACACTTTTGAACTATTGTTCTTTTATTCACCTTTCCTACCTTTTGTATCCCATCAGTATCATTTGCCCTTGTCTGACTCCCTTGTCTTTCTACCTGCATCAGTGTAAGTTTTTAGGTCTTTTCCATATAATATATGCAGATTTTTGATTAATGAGTCATCAGTGTTGAATCCTGAGATTCAACTATCTGCCTGGAGTTTAGCTGGAAAGGGCAAAGTTTGATCGACATGTAGATCGGGTTGAGCAAAGGTCACACAAATGCATATGCAGTGTGGCTGTTTTGAGTTTAAAGATTTTTTTTTCTTTCTTGTTTTATACTGTATTTAAAAGTTGGTATTATATAGCTTGAAAAAGCTTTCCAGAGAGGCGTATATGTAAATATAAATATGATTTAGACTACAGAGAAGTGACACACTTGTGATTCAAACTGTAGGTTGGACAAATTTAATCACCACTGTGTGGTCTCAGTCAGGCCCTTTCATCCTTTATTATTTTTTAATTAATTCCTGTCCATCACTGTCTCTCCAGCTATCAACACAGACATGCAGAGCATCTGACATTCATTTTAGTATTAAGCTTGGGCTGCAGCATGTTAGCGGCAGCTGCTGATTTCATGTTGGCAGCAGTATCCAGTCCATCGAAAGATTTAAAAAGTCAAAAGTGTTCTTGAAAACAGACAGTTTAACAGTGTTTGAAAGGAAGTCTTTTTTTTTTTTTGCCACTGAATCTGGAAAGATCGTGTCAAGAGAATTTACTGAGAAGTGAAAACTCCGAACAAAATCAGTCTGGTTTGGAAATCAATTTTACCAGCATGTTCTGTGTTCTTTTAACACATTTAAATGATGCAAAACTAGTTTTACATCTCAGACATAAAACACTGAAAATTAACTTTTTTTTTTTTTTCAAAGCCTCACCTATTTAAATAACAATAAAAGCTAATGAAATATTTTGGTGGTAAGTACATCTCTGAAGGCATGCATATAGCAAATGTTCACACCTTCATGACTAATAATGAATATTAGATAAAATGCAATAAAACGATCATATTCAGTTTCAAATTGTGAAATTCAAATATGTCTTTCATACATAATAGAATCTGCTACTAACCGTTCAACTATGATGCCAGAGCACAACCACTCAGCTGTAATGTGGCTGTTATATTAAGAAGCTGCAAAGTAAATGGACAAAGAGGAAAATAAAAGTGTGATTTTAAAATAAAATGCTATGAAAGGGAAATAAATTTGGGAAAATCACTGTGAACGAGGAATTTAAACATGTGTAACCTCAGTTCCTCACTCTGTCACTGGAACATTCTATTCCCTGTTACTAAAAAAACGCAAAGACACAATCATGTTAAAAATAGAGGAAGATATTTGGGAGATTGTCATTTATATCATGAAACAGTATGCTTGACCAGCCTCAATAATTGTTTTTGTTCTGATTGTTCTTCAGCCATTATTGTAACCCAGCATCCATTGCAGTTACACTCCCTGTGCTTCATCCCCTTAAATCCCAACTCTCCCTCCCCTGTCATCCAGCACTTCAGCAAGACACAGCCTGAATTCCTGGGAGAGAACTAGTCAGAGCCTCTTCTTCTCCTCCTTCCCTCCCTTTCTCATTTGGATTGAATCTGTCTTCCTCATCCATTCTTACTAGCCGCTGAGCAGCAGCATGTGCAGTGTTGTTGGGATGTCAATTGTATATGGCTACTGTAGCCTAGTAGTTGGAGCAACCCCATCCAAACATCCCAGCCCTCGACGTAAACATTCCCAGGACAGGACTGAGAAAAGAAAGCCTCATTAGATCAGAACACAGAACTTAGAGTCCAGTTTTCTTTAGTCCTTGATCCTTCTGTGTTAACAGGATTAGTTAGTTAGTTATTCAGTAAAACAAAAATGAATTTGTTCAAAAAGCAAAGATAGAAAATTAAGATCAAATTAAGACAATAATAATGACAATCATCATCATCATCATCATCATCATCATCATCATCATCAACACCCTCACCTGGTTACTCAAAATAATTTTGTCTGAATCCATTACATATCATACATTGATATGTCATCCAAACGCTCGCAAATCCAATCGTCACATTTGGATTTGCTCCACCCTTTTATTTCTCTAGAAGACCAGCATAATGCACAGCTATGCAATTTTATGAAAACACATGATTTCCTTTACAGGCTGGCAGGGGCAGTGGATTTGTTAGGATATGCAATAATGCCATTCTCACATGCCTTTCTCATTTACTCCCAGTGATATTGAGAGTAACACTAATATGCTGCAGCTGTGTTGATGAACTAAGGCGCATCGGCATCATGTGTAGTCTGGTGTACATCCAGGTTTCTTCTACCTGATCAGAGAGAATCACAGATTCTGCCTGTACATTGAGCAAACTACAAATCCTCAATGAAAAGTTATCCTGTCTGTTTGACACAAACACAAAGAGGTTCTTTGCATCAGGCGGTAGAAAAAGGCTCATTTGCATCATATTTCCACTGCATTACCATATCCAGCAGCATCTTCACACATATTCACTCATCATTTAGCACATACCTGCTTCATCGCCTCCATATTTATTCATCCGTCTGCCACAAACCTATAATCCGATCACACATTTCAGTGACATTAGCACATTCACACATGTAGAAAGGGATATTAGAATTCACCACACAAAAACAGGTTGGAAATTGACAAAGATCATGTGGAGAGTTAAAAACAAAGTAAAAAACTGAGGCTGATTACAGACAGACTGATAAAGGGTGAGCAGATGCGGATGTGTGATCATAATACTCAATGTGTGGCATAGCACAACAAGCACTTTTGGATACCACCATTTTGTGCATTGCGTTTAACAGTATGTCAAACAATGGAGCATGAAGTCAGTACTGGGCTCGGTTACGTGAAGAACACAAATCAAACTCGACTTAGTGGCAGAATTAGCAGCAAATAATAATCCATTGTAATCCCACACTTTTGGAAAAAGACAATTCAACCAACCATGAATATAAAGTGCACCATAACATATTGTTTATTGCAGAGTTCATCTTTACTAAAACATATATTTGTGGATTTACATTGAATTTCCGTGATTAGTTATGATTTCCATCAAAATTGGTTCAACCATGTAGGAAAGGATGGATGAATGATGAGAGCTGAGGGAGATCAGTGGAACCGAAGAACAGGAGAGAAAATTACAGACCTCTGTGGTGCACAATTTGTTCTTTTGCAAATTTAACTCACTCACACTGAGAAGCACACGCCGTGATGCTTGTTGGCTACCTGCTGCATTCACAGTGATGTTATACTTGCTTATACTTGGATCTGTCAGCATTTTTTGAGTTATTGAGAAGCTCACCAGAGTGAATGACAGGCAATTGCAGTGAAAGTGGAACCAGGTGTTCCTAGAAGAGTTTTAGTTATATCTTATTTTGTCCCCTCCATCCAACACTGTCTCCTACTGAGCATCTGCTATTAGAAGGTATCTGATACCAAGAGAACTCATTGTCCTCATACGGCCAATACAGTGGCTTACATATGCATTTAACATATTGAATTTAACAGAGATGTTTAACTTGACAGGAAATATCATCCATTACCTCACATTACACCCCTCAATATTCCATAATAGTTTGCTGTCACATATTTCTAAAAGCCCAGATTTGATATTTGAAGGAGAAAGTGTCATCAGTCTTTGAGCTGTCTTACCATTAAATATAAATATATCTTCTCTTGGAACTACAGTATCGATCATTTCCACAGGTTGGTTATTAAAAATTTATTAAACTTATTTGTCGCTGTGCTGCAGTTTAGTAAGGTCCACCTTGAATGGTGGGTAAAAGATCTCCAGTGATGCTTGACATCAATAATGCTTCTTTTATCTCTTTAGTTTTGCTATTCAGGAGGCATTGCGCATTTTTTTTCTAACATCTTTAAACTAACTAGTTACCAGAGCTTTCTATAATTTGACAAGAAAAATTGAACAAAATTCAAATTTTCTGCATGATTGATTCAACTGTGGAGCGCCAGTTCAACAGTACTTACAATTCTCAAGGCTGCGGTAAAAAGCCTGACTTTTATATTAGCTAAGCCTCTAGATCTTCTACATTTCTCCACATTACTTGTTCCAGTGTTTCAGTTCAGTTTACTTTCCTCTTAAAACTTCTCGTCTTTCAGTCGTTACCTCAGTCTATCTCCTTATGGAGATGTTCCTTCAATGTAATAGTTTATCATCATACTGATAAACATTAAATCCTAATTCAGGTACAACAATTCACCACTCTTAATCAGTGCATCACTATTAAATTAGATATATTTTAAATACTCACACACACCATTATATGAGTTTACACACCATAAGGAAGAGTTCATTTTTAGTGCTCATCTTTTCACTGACATCAGTCCATCGAGACATTTCAAGGATCACCAGCAGTTTTTTGAAAGGAAACATGTAGACATCCATCCCTAGGCTATTCTGACAAAGAATGGATGAGAAGGTTCAGCATTCAGGCGTCAAATGTCTGAGATTTCTAAAACTTCAAAATGTTGCAGTCACGCTCATTTTTTCTCCGTTGCATCAAAAGCTATATTTCAGTGAGTCTCATAAAGCCTGCAGTTATTGTCACCTTTTTTAGGGTACATTTGTCTAACTTAATTATTTCCAGGTTCCCGAACATTAGATCCTCCCATCATACGTGCTTTGATGTATCAGCTGTTGTTTTGTGCAGTTGGGACATTGATTAAAGTGCAGTGTGGATATGCAAAATTAACACCCACCATTGAATCTTATTTACTTAGTTAATGGATTAAGAGGCGCCATTAGACAAAGTGGGTTACTGGTGACAGCACTTCATCACGAACCTAGGTCTGTGAGTTGGTGTGGATGAAGTTTCAGATTTGATTTGTTTATGGCTTCCACTTGAACTCAACTCCCACATACATGATTGCAGTAGCAGGCAATTATTTTCAGCCTGTAAGGCATTACATCTCACCAGTTAGTCTCATTTCAAATTTATTACTTCATTACTGTTTGTATACAGCGCTGCTGTGTGTGTGTGTGTGTGTGTGTGTGTGTGTGTGTGTGTGTGTGTGTGTGTGTGTGTGTGTGTGTGTGTGTGTGTGTGTGTGTGTGTGTGTGCGTGTGATGTATATAATATATGGCTCCGAATCAGAAACATGGCCTCTGGTTGGTTGACAGTCTCAGATCAGGTCAAGGGTTTACAATAATGATATAAACAATGTTCAGACGTTCACTGCTTTATCATCAGAAAATTTGGAAAACTTGTCATCATGGTATTATCTGGTATTTTATGGAGTTTTTACAAATTCATTAAGCCTGTGACATACTACAGTTTTTAAAAGACAATCACTTCCTTCAGACCAAAGTAAGCAAGGTACTGTTCAAAGCTGAAGATTGGAGCTTTTGGAAGAAATGATGGAGCCAGCAGCTGAATGACTTCCCGTTCCTGCGGCTTCACACTATCTCCAGCTGGAAATTTTTGGTAATCACAATGAATTTAGTTCCAGGTTGAATATTAAACAAATATATATATAGAAGATAGCAGGACTCAATTGATAGAAAACACCTCAGTTTCCAATAATAATGTATGCTATTGTTTGTACTCAATCACTGTCAAGGTTGAGTTTTAAATAAATGGGCTCATTGGTCATTGTCTTGGAAGCTCCAATGCTATTTTATATAATATTTATGTATTACTGTTGGAAAAATTGAGTGTTCAGAGTTTTCCCGTAAATATAACATTAGGTCTAAACTAACTTTTCACCCTTGGCGCACTAAAGGCACTGCACCAAAAAACAGTTTACCCTATTTTCAGAACTGTCGCCTGGTTCATTCTGCTGCTGATCCAGGCCTGATTGGCAGTGACATGATGTCTGACGGTCTGAAAATGATTGACCGTGTCAATGACTAACATGAGTTGTGTGACATGATTCCATGTTTATTGACTGATTTATTTTCTTGTTCTATTTTGTATGATTTGCTATTCACAGGCGAGCATTGTTCTTTACTGTGGAAATTGCTTAAGTAACTGCATTCTTCTCTTCCAGGATGCTGCAGACACTAGAACACTGAATGAAATACTCTACCCATCTCTCAGGCCTAATCTATCCTGTCTCTCATGCTCAGGAATGTGAAACATATATGAATGAATTCTGACTTCTGAAACACCCCTGAGGACTTCATACTTCATACCTCAATACTGAAAATCAACTGCATTTATTGACATGATTGTTAATTTGTGTAATGTTTTTACTATACATGAACCACTGTAGCCCCTTACTTGTTATTTTGAAAAATGTTGCTTTGAGATTTGCACAATTTTAACCAATCCAAACATGATTGGCACTGCCCAGAACTAAAGAACGCCATCCTGACATTGCCAGACCCAGCCACCAGCCAAGATCGCTGACCAGATTACACTCTTGAGTGAATACTTCCACTGATGTATATTCCCTCATTCCCTTCTCCTCTCAAAACAAACATCCCCATCAAAACTACCCAAACCCTCTTTGTGAAAGTTGATTTTCTAACTCTGGTCTCTTTTACTAACAAGATTCAGAACTTTTTCCGGTTTGATTCTTTTCATTATTGAATTTTCTTTTCCCTCAATATTATTATTTCAACGACTAACACTGTGTCATTCACGGAATGTGAACCATCTGTTTTCTGTACTTAACTTGCGACTTACATACTAACAAATGTATTGTTATCCTTTTTTTTTCCTTTGGTTTAGATGATTTTATTTTCTAGAGTACCCTCTTAAAAAAATAATGGTTGCTTTCTTTATTTCTTTATTTGGAATTTTTTTCTATTAAACAACATGACAGAGCTATTGTACTTAATTCAAGTAATATTTAGCTATTATAGTACTTTTTTGCTTTTTTCTGTTAAAGGGAGAAGCTGGTTTTGTTATTTTTTTTTTTTTATCTTTCTTTCCCACTTTTTGGGGGTTTAGATGTGTTTTCTTGCGTTTAAGGTTTGTCATTATTTTTTTTTCTTTCTCCTCCCCCTATTTTCTCCTGAAGCACGCAGGCATTGGACACGCTATGGTAAACAAACTGCATTATATGGTAGATATCATTCTAATTGTCTTATACTTTGGTTTGCCCTGGGTTTTCCGTTTCCTCTTTCTATTCTGTTTGCTTTACTGAAAGTACAATCCACCATCAATTTCAAGGTAGCTGAAAAACTCCACTTCTGTTTTTCTTTACGCCCTCTCTCTATATATACTGTATATGTTATTCCTTTTTTTTCTCATCCAGTTCTCCCCTTCCTGAAAAGAATTAGTGTTAATCCAAAGAGGTCTTCATAAAAAAATACATAAATATAGAGTTTTGATTTTTTTTTCTTCAAAGCTTTGATTTTCATCCCTTCTTATTTGGTCTTTTTCTTTGTTTTTACTCTATCCGTATGAAGAAATAAAGAATCATAATGCAATATGTTTTCATTGTCAGCATTTTTAGCCCTCTTTTCCCTTCTTACTTTCTCCTGATTTATTTTCTTAGAGGAACCCTATTAATTGGTCATACTCAGCAGAGTTCTCACCTGCACAAATAACAAAATCAACCTCCAGTGACAGTAAGTTTCTTTTTTTTCTTTTTAAAGTTCATTAGTCTCAGCAATAATTACCAATGAGAGAAATGGCTATGCTGTTAGCTGTTCACACTTTTTTGGAGCATCATGCTATTCAGGCTTCCAATCTTATGATTTATGAAGTCGTAAAGACTGTTTACAACTCTTGATTTAGTGGTCAACGCCCTCACTGTAAAGTAGTCCTGAGGGCTCGATCCTATGAGTGGCCTTTAGCTGATTTATATTCAAGATGAAGTTATTTCCAGACCAGAACCTGCACCTGATCCTGGACACATTCCCTTCTTACACAAACCTCTATATGCTCCACAGAGTGCTTTACGATGGCAGTTGTTCTCTGAAGATGCAGGAATCTTTAAAAAAAAATTGTAAAAATGGACGATTTAATTTTTAAGCAGTATTTGGAAAGTTTGCCAAGGTAATTTGATACTCATATTTAAAAATATTGCACTCTATGTATGTAGTCACTTGCTGTCATTGGACTACCTAAAGAATGGTAACTGCTTGGGAGAATCTGATCTGTGTGTGATCAACCCCTCATTAACACTAACATTATCAAATATTTCTTCTACTTTATTGGCCCCACCCCTTGCATGAAGACACGTATCCTCTTCTTTTTTTACCCTTTAATATGCAAATTGCATTTAGTATATATGTTTATGTATATATCATGGCAAAAATATATACATACATATATCAGTTGTCCTAATATACTTAATATGGCCATAAAACATTTAGTCACATTCTCTTGCTGTATCACAGCTTTGTTTTTTTCCTTTTTTTTTTCTTTCTTTATTACCTCAGTTAAACATAATTCTTAATTAACTTACTAAAACCAATTATGACCTCACACCATATGAAAATACTGAAATCAACAAAGGGGAAAGAGTAAAGAGGAAAGACTGATTATTCAAGTCTTGGTGTCAAAATGAATAAATCTGCCCAATCTTTATCACTTGACTTTTGGGCACTGCTCGGTCTCAGTGACTTTAATTTAAGTGAAGGCGTAATGAGAAGTCCAATTGTGACCAAGTTAAATGTATTTGTGTCAAATGGTGGAAGAGTAAAAGGTGATGATAAAACAGTATTTCTTAAAATTGACACCAAGTACTCTAATCACCAAGACTGGGATGTCTTCTCCCCTCCCAGCTTTCCCTATTCTTTAAAAAACCCTCTCATTTCTGTTGATACCATCTGTGATCGATGATACTGGTCCCATCCTGTCCCTCTTCAACATTCTAAATTCATCTAGTGGTAGTGTTCCTGCATCCTGTTTGCATGTTCCCATTAGTTAGCAGACCTCCTACCAGCACGTGTCAGTCTGTGTATAGATGTGTTTTTGTTTAATCTTGTTTTTAATTTTTAGTTTGCTTTTATCCTGTTTGTTGCATCTCTGTCCAAATGTGTCTCCTAACATTGAAACTTCTTTTCATCCCCCCATTGTCTGGTGTCATGGTACCCTGCAATTAAATGGACTTCCCCTATATATCCTCATTGTGCTGCTTCTTGACAGATGTATGTTTTTATTCATTTATTAATGTCTTTGTTTTTAATAGATTGTTTGATTTATGTCTAATGGAAACCTCCCCCCTAACCCCACGTCCATTTATCTTGTCAGCTCTCCATTTAGGTGCATGGCTTGTGTGTCACCCTTTTAGCTTGGATGGGTTCATTTTGTTTTCTCTTAACCAAAACAAATCTTTGACACATGAAAATTCAGTCCAAATCTGGACCTGGTTTGAGCAATCAGACTGCAGAGGAATTTTAAAGAAGCCTCACCTAATCCTATCACTCACAAAATTTACTAAAACAGTGCTACTAATCTACTGTTTGAATCAAACCTTTGTTGTAACTGTACTAACAACCATTTTTGTGTCTGACTTTCCCTTACTTACAAAAGTACTAACCGATTTTGTTCACCCCTCCCCCTTTACCCGACCCTTTAACTCCAGTTGGCACTACAAAAAAAAAAAAAAAAAATCCTCCCTAAACCCCTTGACAGCTGTTGCCCAAACAGCATCCAACTCTGGCCTCCCAATCCTCCCCATGCCATTACTAACCCAGAGGTGTAATTCAAAGATTCGTGGTTTAGCTTATCAAACTGTAAATTCCATTTAGCGTCACATCTTCCTCCTACGCCTTGCTAATGAGTATTGACAAGCTGCCAGACATCTATCAAAGTCCACCACTGGGCTAGAAACGCTTCTTTCTCATTCACTTTTAAATATCCTTCCTTCCTGCGGCCCTTACTTTCACACGAGGTGATGAGGAGGCAGTGTGTGATGCTTATTGTGTTATATTCTATATTCTTACTGTATGTGAGCCTCCGACTGTTAAATGTAATATATTAACCCAAATGTAATTGTTTCTCCCTGCAAAGAGTTTCTGACTAATCAGATTTAGTGACATCAAGGGTAAGTGATACGTTTTCACAATAAACGTGTTTTTAGACAAGGCGACGGGCTGACAGACCTTGCATGGATTGTGACGTTAAACGTGCAAGGCTGATAGAAATCAATGCTCAAACTGAGTCAGAAGTTGCTGCCAAAGGAACTACAGACTGTCAGTGAAAGTAGAGACGTGACTGCCTTCAGGAGTTTTCTGTCAAATCAGGTATGTGGCTTACATAGACTTCAGGCTCTTCAGTACCACTTTGGTATTAATCTGATGAACTGCAGTTCATTTCATCAGTACCAGACACATGGTAATCAATAATATAATAAATAGCTGTGATCATCTAAAGAGAGTGTTTGGTTTTTTTAGAGCACATTAGATGACACTTAATGCTCAATAAAACATGACTGCAGTGTGTAACTGCAGTGTGTACAGTATCCATGTAGTAATACGAGCAAATGGGTCAAGACTTTATACTTCATAACTGTGGTCAGTGTAGCACCAACAGCACAGTTTTTACTTGCTGAGAGGCAGATCTATATCACAGAACACCCAGTTGTGATCAGCCTGCAGGGGTGTAGACTGATGGGGTCAATGAGCCATTGGTACACTCAGCTGAGCTCACAACAGGACTCAGTAAGCAATTCTAGCTCACAATACAAAATTTATGAGGTTAACTTGCAACAGATCAGTTATATATACTGTATATATATACACATACATTTTTTTTTATCAATACTATCCCAAACCATGTTTTACTTGTATGACAACAGTATGGCTCTGTGGTGAAGGAGTCCAGCTGTGAAACTGGTTACCTGTTTAATACAATAGGAGTTCAGAGCAGGAAAGAAGTGATGTAACACGGTGGTAAATAAGTCCCATTCCTTGTATTTGAAAGGTGTTCCTGGCATCAAATTCAATCAAATTCAATATACAGATAGAATTTCAAAAACATCATTCAGGTCTTGTTTCAGCCATCATTAAATGTGGTCTTTGGAGTATTTGAAATTACACGAAGAGTTTCGGTGATTATCTTTTACGCAGCGTTCAAACTTTTTTGTTTTATACCTTGATCATCAAACAACTGCACTATTTCAATAGAGGAACTGATGACACCATTACAAAGAACTATGGGCCATATCAGCAACAGTCGTGTCTAGATTGTAAACATGGCATGAATATATTAATGACAGAACATGAGCACAAATACTGACATTAGCCCTGGCTGCTTCGTACTACTTCTCTCATTACTGTTTTGGCTCAGTCCGTTCAAATGCAGTGAATACATTAACATAAAGGAAGCTCATCATAGGTGGTGCATCACTAAATGACCCAATATCTAAAATTTTATAGCCAATTAATTTAACCTGTGAGGTATTTTGATGCATAAGTGTAAAATGATGCAAATGAAGCTGCAGCTTCATCTTTGTAGGTATTACCATACCATATCAAAGTCTAGTATTGCTTAAAAATTTATTTTAAAAATAAATTAAGAAAAATCCATGTGGGTTGCAGATATAATGCATCAGAGTTTGTCTACTATCAGCCTGTGATATCAGGACCTTTTCAACACCCTGTCCAGAGATTAATATGTTTGTATTAAATCACAGTCTGGTCCAAACAAAGGGCCGTTAGCCTGTGAATAATTCAAGTTGCCTCAGAGGAAACATTTGGGTATCTTGTTATTCATTTTTTTTGTGGACCACATCATGTATGTGCCAAATACCAAAATTTGATCACACAATAATTGTATGAATAACATAAAATATAAAAATACATATCAACATTTGAAAAATAAATGCTATGCACATAAAAAAAGCTTTGAACCAAGTAAATGGTGGGATTTACATCATGGAGGGGCCAAGAGGAACATAATTAATACATGACAGACAGAACAAACATGCTAGCTGTGAACTAAATAAATGTCTGGCAGCTTGTCAATGGTCATCCTTCTGGAGTATGTTGTAGCCTAAATTTGACCGTCAACAGCGATCAATTAAATTCAGCAACAAATACAATCCGTAGCCTGGCTTTCCCTCAGTAAGTATTCTTATTTCAGAAACATCAGTCGCCCTTTTTTTCTTTGTTTTTAGACGAGGTCACACCATCGATAAATGTCTTTGGGATTTGTAGGGAATTTTTAAGTAGCTTGGGTGAGATATCTTTACCCATTGCTTCTCCTCCTCGACAACTTTTAAGGTCTCTTTCGCCACTGTTGGGTGTATGGAGTTACCCTGTCGACAGCCCCTTCAGTACCCATGCCCTGTCACCCACAAAGACTCTTAATGGCGGATACCTCAGACCAATATGATTGATCGTTCCCACTATGTACGAACAGCAGACATAAAAATGAGTTGCCCTGTTCAGAAGGGAAGTACGGCTAACAAAAAAACAAATGTCCTGGAAAGAGAAAATGTACCTTCAGCTGGGGCAAAAGATCTCTTGAGTGCAGTTGCTAAGACTTTTCAGATTTTGTTGTGACAGTAATCCTGTTCATTGTACTGAATTGAAGGTTTCTGATCAGTTGCTTTTTATTCTATAGGATGAAATCTTTTAAAATACAAAACAGGTTTTACACAAGCATGTTCTGTTTTCTGTATTCATAAAGATGAGGGTTATTTTACCTGTAAATCACAAAGTGTTCAAAAGTAGATTTACAGAGTAGCAGGAAGCACTGCCAGATGCAAAACTTTATTGTGTATGTTCACAATGTAAAGTTGGGCTGTATAAAAATGGAGGGTTTTTTTGCATAATTTCTGAATGTGCACACGGATGAAAAGCAGATCGTGGCATACATGTCTCCCTGCAGCTCAGTGTTTAGGCTAAGTACACCGATTGCAGATGCGGAATCAAACACGATTGCTTCACTTTTTCCAGGGCCAGCTCTATTAGGACACTAATACAATAAATTAGTCACTTACGCTAAATCCTCTCCCAAATCAAACTGCGTTATTGGCAAAAAGTGTATAGTAATGTTACTGTGGCACAGATCACAAACACAGGCATGATGTGATTAGCGAAATGATGCTTGTTAAAGCATTTTCAACAATGGCTGCAATTTACTCCATTGTAATGAGTTTAATTGTAAATTACAGTATATATTTTTTTTAGTTTTCACACAATGGCTTCAAGATAAGCTTCCAGAGTTAAATGTTGTTGTCATTTCAAAAGCAGTCTGATATCACGTCAGGTTTCCTTAGTCTAAACATATTCTCCATAGTATAAATTTAAAGACACTCAATTTGGAAAGGTTCCAGGTCCTCTGACCTGGTATTACATCAAAATGTGAATTAATGGAAAAGAAAATGATAGCTTCATTCAATCTAGGCTGGATGAGCTGAAAAACTGCATTAAGCAATTGCATATATTTATAGCTACTTTAATTCCTTGTTCTGACTGACTGGGTTTAGGTTTTTTGCAGAACTTTTGCAATTTATTTTGTGTACACTGTATGTCTTTAAGTGACCATAAAATTAGTATACGATACAGTTAAACCCAGTGGTGGGCAGTCAGGGCCAGCAAGGCCTTCTTTGCTGGTCTAACATAACCAGAAATCATGATAATATTTATGATAAGTTAATTATAATGCATTTTCCTTAAATAAATATATTCAGATATATGTATAAATATATACTTATACATTTGGATATAATATGACATAAGCCAACACTGGGTAAGTGTTCTATTTTTAGGTTAGTGAGGTTTTATCCAATCACAATTCAGCTAGCTTGTGTTGCCAGGTTGAATGAAATCTGCCCAGGACCTTCAGAATCTAAAATGCAGGTCACCCTGCACTATGAGTAAAAGGGAACATGTAGTTAATAGACAGATGCGATAGCCAATCGGATCACGAGTTGGCGATGCTAAGGCCTTCTAGCTTGCCTCACGTTCACCTGACATGTACATGTCCTGTGATTGGATACTCACTCTGAGGAGGCGGCGCTATGCAGACGCACATTTGAAGAGAAGCTCTAGTGAGAGGAGGGTGTGATCCCTGAAGGAGCTAACTTGTACTAGCTAACCTGTTCTAGCTAATCTGAACTAGCTAACCTGTTCTAACTAAGTGTTCTTGAGGAATGCAAACAGAATGGATTTTGTGTTTAAATAAGCCATTTGAACAGCTGTTTCGGTGAGTACAAACATTTTGTTTATCTAGGTTTTCCTATTTAATGTTCTTGTAATTTAATTTCATTTATATTATATGAATTATAAGGAAAAAAAATGACAAATATACTAAAAATGAAAAAAAAATTCTTGCTCTTCTGCAATGTACAGTATGTTACTTGTGCAGCTGTGTGATTGTAGTTGAAATACACAAAGAGACTTGTGTACCTGCTTTAAAATAGCCCGTTTTATAAATGACAGAGGTGATGCAACATCTAGTAGTGTGTTAGTATATGTCTGTATTTAGTTTCTCTAGCTGTAGTGTCATAAATGATGGTCATTTCAGTCGGTTTTGTTGTGACGTAGTTGTGTGACGTCTATAAAAGGTGTGGCCGTGGGTTCTTCTGTGCCAGTGACAATAAAAGGAGTGGGGCTGACGCCGCTTTTTGTCCCATTTGAGAGAAATTATAAACACCTCAGTCCTGAACGCTACATTGGTGGCAGCGGTGGGAGCTGCTCACAGTATTATGGGATGTATTTATGCTAGTTTAACTAAGGATAACATCACTGAAGGCCTAGGTGTGAAATGAACGGCCCGCCACTGGTTAACCCCGACCCTTTGCCATCCCTAGGCTATACCAAGGTGTTTCCTCTGCTCGTGATGAGAAAGTGAACCTATCACTGTCCCTGTAGTTTTCTCTCAGCAACTGCACTCAAGAGTAAAAGCCTCCAGTCTGACTGACACCAGAAGTAACCAACCAAGCGATACCGCGTAGGGCGTGGCTCAACTTGTGACTGGTGTTTAATTCAATTTCTTCCCTGTTTTTCCTCCTCATTCTTCTGATTTCTCTCCACTCTCATCATTTTCCATATCTCTCTATCCCTGAATCTCTTCATCTGTCTCTTTTGGGCCATGCCTGTGCCAGGTGACCATCTCAGTGGATGGCATATTGACCACCACTGGGTACACCCAAGAAGATTACACCATGCTGGGCTCCGATGACTTCTTCTACATTGGAGGAAGCCCAAACACTGCCGACCTGCCTGGATCCCCAGTCAGCAACAACTTTATGGGCTGCCTAAAAGATGTGAGTGTATCTGTCCCATCACACATAACCATTTACACAAACTCGAAAATATTAACCTTCCATGTGCTGGTTAGTAATAGTGTTCAAACTCATGTATGCCATGGTGGCCGCAGGCCTCTTCTCAGTATTTCAGCGGTAAATATGAAAATGCAGCAATTTTGAGTAAAAATCATGTAAAATTGGTGATGTTAAATGGAAAATAATTATATAATACACATCACTGAATAAATAAATGCAAACAATAAATGCAAACAAAAATGGTATTTTTTTTTTTCCATTTTCCATTTTTTTCTTTTATGATGGCAGGTAAATGCCATCATAAAAGTCTCACGTGCCTCCCCTGACCACACATCACTGTCAGTAGGACTCATTCATATGTAATGGATGAGATGATTGTATTTGTCTTGATTTTGGCCCCATTATCCAAAGTATGGCTCACAGTGGTTGCTGGAGGACATCCCAGCTGGCTATGGGCGAGAGGTAGGGTACACCCTGGATGACACATCAGCTCATTGCAGGGCCACACTGAAGAGAGACAGCAGCACCACCCACTGCACCACCGCATTGCCCTATCAGTAGGGTGTTATTCTGAACAAAATGGCAATGAAGACAAAATCACAGAGTTGCAGTTCGAAAACAGAAAATGTTTGGCACCCCTCGTGTTAACACTAGAGAATCATTGTCCCGTGTGGATGTAACTCCCATCGTCGAGAGTAGGAGGTGTTAGACATACAATGTCCTGAATCTGTTTCCAATGTTTATTTCCTCCGTTCTTCCTCACTCTCTTCCGAACCGCATGGCAGACCAAACACACCCACACACCCGCCACAGTGGGATGCTGGAGAATTAGAAACACACATTGACACAACCACACATCGGCATGGATGGATTTGTAGAGGACAGTCGCCTTATTCAAACTTTATTTGTTCTACTTTGAAGTCCCAAAAAAGTATTTTTAGTTTCACCATAGCTTGAATCACATCTTAACAAGCTGTCAAGGGGACCAATCACAGCTTAAAGCATTATGCTCTTGTAAATGTAATGACTTGTATAGAGGCGACACAACATGGTGCCATCACATTTCCTCATAAAACTGCAATGATTGAATAAGTAATTACTTTTGCCATCACTTTTAATGGATCTCACAGTAATCGCCCTATCTCTAACTTAATTATGCCTGCAGAATTACATTTTCATTATTTGGGTTGCTATCGAAAGGATCCCCAGTGGGTCTTAAACCTCCTAAGGCATTTAACTATCTTCTCTCTCATCATGTTGAGTCTGAATTTACAGTCAATGTACAGAAAGGAAGGGGAGGATGGGCAAATAGTGGAAGAAAGAAACAGATACACAAAAGCAGGAGCTCATAACAACAAACAGCTGAAGGCAATGTGTGCAATGTGCAGGAAATGACATAAGACAGGATGGCTGGAGAACAAAATATTCCTGTCTGTGGAATAGACTCAGGAGATGAGGAACTAAAACAGCAAAAGGACAAAAAACCCTGGCATTATTTTCCCAATGTAATTGATTATATTCTTCAAACAAACATAAAGAAAGTGAAACTAAAGGTAAAAATTTTGAGGTGGTGGATGAGAGCATATGGAAGAAACTTCAGACACATCCAGGGGCAAGGCAGTGTCATAGCAAACATTCTGCCAATGGCTGCTTTTTTCATTTAGTTTGGGTTTGTGTCACCACGGCCATAATCCTGTACATGTAAGACACGTACAGAAGGGATCTAATTAGAAGAATAACTCATTATTTCTAGGTTTAAAGGAAAAAATTATATATGCAATGAAGATGAGAGGTCTAAATATAGTTTTGTTCTAAGATTAGCACTGTTGCAAAAAGCAATGCCCTGTTTGACTTTATTAGCTGAGCTCATCTGTAAAGGTAATCACAGAGAAAGGCAGGGAGAAAAGAGAAGATGAGAGGAACTGAAAGCACCAGGTAAAATAGGGGCTGAAAAAAAGAAAATAAATGGTTGTGGGTAGACAGCGGTCTATTTCATCCTGTGCTAACTCAGCGGCACAGCTCGGATTATCAGTGGTGTTATGGTCTAGGGCAAGACTTTCATGCCACTACCGTGGTCAAATGCCTTTGATACGCTTGGCAAGTACCCTCCAGGAAGCAGAAATCCAAAGGAAGAGCACAGCAGAAGAGGAGTAAAAAGACACCAAAAGAGGCACTGAAGCTCAATAAAGTTATTTGTGGTGTGTACGCTCGCATGCTTGTGTGTGTGTGTGTATGTGTGTGTGTGTGTGTTCAAAGTTACCCGCATGCAATGATCATGCGCTGTGTGATGTATGTACGTGTTCACTCGGCTTCCAGTCAGAGCGGCGAGGTGTGAAATGGGGTGTCTCTGCTCAGCCCCCCAGTCTTGTTTCCTCAGTTTCTTCCGTTCAGCACGTCACCATATGTCTCTCCACCACGACTTCTGCATATCTGTCTATCTTCCAGAAAGTGACCTTGCTATCTTCCTTTTTCACACTTCTCCCTTCATGTCAGTCTTTCTTCCTTTCTTCACTTCTCATCTTCCTCACTTGCTCCACCTCTCTCATTGCTTCTCTTTCCCTCTGGTCTTCCCTTTCCCGGGGCAGTTTTGTATAATTAAGTCCACAGTTGGCACGCCAGCTTTGCCATCCTGACGGCCAAATTAAAAATTGATTTCTTCGACTGATTCCAACCGCTGGATGAATGCTCTCCCTTCACTCTCCCACTCTCTCACATCCTGCCCTCCCTACTTCGAACTGATGCTTTATCTATTTGTCTGCAGGCTTCTCCTACTCTCACCGTTGCTGAATGATAAAATCTTCAGGAGACGTACACCCCCCTTCCAAATCTCACACCCCACCTACCTCAAGTCAGCATCCATTGAGCAGATACAAAGTGTGCCCTTTCTCTTCCCAGCATGTTTCTTTAATCACCAAGGCAACAGCAATCAATATAAATTATAGTAGCCTAATACTGGAGGTACTTCACATGCTCAATGTCACCAAAGTTAATAAAAATCTAAAATATGTGCAAAATTACTTTGTATTATCACATGGATGTCTGCATTTTCTCTGTGTTTATAGTGATACTTGTGCAAAAGCGGCCTTCTATTATGCACTAAATGGGCTCACTGAGCACTGAGTACCCCAAATACATCCAGAGAAAATATTACTTCTGCTCTGCTGACCTGCAGGGTTTTAGATTTGTTTCTCAATGGCAAAACAAATCAATAGAGTCACCCCGCAGGACGTTTTGGCAGTGTGTAAGCCTCACTGCAAGACTGGTGAGAAATCCTTGGAGCACGCTGGGGTTCCTGACTTTGGAGAGATCACTGAAGTCAGTCCAACACAAAAACACCTTGTGCCTCAGCCAAGTCAATGAGTTCAGAAATAATTATTCATTGGAAAGAGGCACAAAGGACAGGCATAAATTAAATGGGTTTTCTTTTTTTGTACCTTTGTCTTGTCAGTAGACAAATCTGACAAGCTTGGGATCTGCCCTCCCAGTATTGAAATGACGTAGGATAAATATCTACATAAATGAAGATGCTCTGAAGGGTTTGAGTAATGAAATAAATGTGTTTGTTAATGATACAGAATCTACCTCAGGACATCTGGATCTCTGTCTGTTAAAAAGGCACCGATTATTAGATACTTGTTTCAGAATGGCCTCTGGATGGGAAGCATCCAGAGGCCATTCTGGGGCTCCCATACATAACTGCTCCACTGAGACCACTGCCTTCATCTGATTTGTCATTCACTGCTATTTTCACCTGTCTTACATTCCACTTATTCCCCCAGCTTCTGTTAGGTTTGCCTCATCTGTGCACTGGAAATAAACTAGAAGATGTGACGTCAGACATTGAATGAGAGTAATTTCAGTTTCAAAATCAAAATTCATAAATTTGCTGGCAGTGTGAAAATATTCAAGGTTGATTATTTATATTAACTGTATAAGTAATAACAAATATGTTTGAGGTGTTACTCCAATTCGTAGTACAGACTGTACTATCAAATGTTAACCACACACAACGTTAGTAATACTTCTGGCTTTAATGTAAATTACACAGTAGTTGTCCTTATAATCTGTCATTATGTGAAACCCATCTCTGCCCACTCAATTAGTCTGACAGACCCCAACTTATGGAAATGCCTCATATGCTGCCAAATAGTATGTTCCAAAATAATTTTGTGGTGTTGATTGGCGTTATTGCTGATCTACATGCTAAAATAGGAGTTGTGTATAACAGGCAGATGTCAAGAGTTATCTTGGCTTCCAAGTCTAAATCCTTCCCAGCATCCTGTTGTGCCCAATTAGGCATGTTTGTTTTGTTTTTTTTATTTCTAGTCATCCGTCCAAGTTTCATCTTCAACACTGTCAGCATCAGAATTCATCATCAATGAAACGTTACCACCCCAGCTAATCTAATGGAAAACTGGCCACCATCAGTGTTTTATTATGCTATTAATCTAGGGGAAGTTTCTGATATTCTCCCTGCTGGAAACACACACTAGTTTCCATTTTAATTCAGCTATTGCTTCACAGAGTATTTGGGCAAAATAGCATATTATATTTTACATTACTTTCTACCGTAAAGAGAAAAGAAAAAAAATCATGTTTGTTGGAGCTGTGATGGTACTGCATGCCAGATCCTATTACAGAAAAGAAAGGTAGAAAATATTAACTTAAACTTGTGCTTTCATTCAAAATAATTGATCACAGTATCACAACAGATACTAAGTGGTTTGAAAGTACTCTAATATAGCATTTTTCTTCTGTTCCCTGCATGTTTTATGTGTCTTTGTCGAATGCATAACTCCAGGCTGTATTTTTGGAGAGACAGAGCAGCATGGGTAAACAAAATTAATACCTGAAAAACAATGAAATCAACTTAAATGTTTTTCCTCCCCCATTGCCATTTTCCTCCCCTTCTCTTCCTAACACCTCAAGCCAAGCCAGCTCATGTCTTATTAGCTGCCAGTTTTAGCGTTATCATGGCTAATTACCACAACTAATCTCTCCTAATGACGGTATTATGAGGTGTACAGTGCACAAGGCAGTGTGGCCAATATAGGAGATAACCATAGGAAGCTTAAGTTCAATCACCAATCAATAATAACCCAGCATATCTGAGTTCTTATGGTTATTTCTGTGTCAGTGTGTAGGCGTGGTGTTGACAGAATTGAGACGGAAAGATGGTGAGAGGGGGAGAGATTTTGCATACATGTAGAAAAAACAGCTAGATTGGAGAGTGTTTGAAAAATATTCTGTGAAGGACTCTGACAGCAGCTGTCTGGTGAAATAGATAGTCGAAAGCCAATCCAGTAAATAGCGTTGCACAAGATGAGGATTTTAGTTCTGCAGACGTGAAAAACACCCAATGCAAACAAATGCAAATGAGGACTTAAGTGATGGCGAGCGACACTACTTTCAAAACATCTGTGCATATTAAGCATTTCCTCACACCTAAAGAAGTTCAACCCAGTTCAACTACAGTAGAGAAGCAACCATTAAAGCAATAGATTATTTCACTCCTTTCTCTTTATGTTCCAAAGACTTAATTTAGCTTTTTTACGCAACATGCAAACATGAATGTCTGTTTAACTCAGAACAATGTACTGTACAACAAATTACTCCTAAAGTACTTATTGCATGTACTTGCTGCTAAACAATTAATAAGTAAATAAGAATGAATAAAGAATAAATTAACACATCTTTGTACCAGTTGAACTACATATTGTTTAACACTAGAAACTGTACCAACAGGACCCTGACTTTTCCTACATGTGTGTATATTTCATTCTAACACTGTTTGATCATTAAAATTTAAAAACACAAAATAGATCCGAGTATTACTACCTACTGTAGAGCTACTATAGGCAGTCATTCTGACTGCTCGGACATTATTCGTATATAATTTGGATTATCATTAAAAATATTTGAGAATAAATTGGTGGAGTAGCATTATGAGGGTCCTCGGTGACATCATCTAATTGGTCCATTTATTGAACAGGATCGAAGCACTAATGGCAGCCAGGTTAAGAATATTATGAAACAACGTCAGTATTATGACACAGTCAATATTATGAGACCCCACCAATGACCATCTTCATGTAGCAGCTTTCACTGGGTATTTCCTCACCATTTAATCAAGCACATCTCCTCCAACCTTGGTTCTGTTGCGGTACTGCATGTGACTGTGTCCAGTTTAGCCTCGTGGCCACTTGTGATGTTGACAATTGTGCGGATTGTGATTAGAATTGTGACATTTTTCCTTGGTTAGCATTGATAGATTATTAGGGTTGCACTGTCACATTTCAGCACCTCTTTAGTTTGCAGAGCCCTTTGCTCCTCTACAGATGGAGGAAGCTCTCGTCTACTATTATTTACTGGACCAACCAGGCTGGTTTTCTGGGCCTTTAGTGCTTTGCAAGGCTCAAGAAAAGTAAAGAAGTTATCAGTGGTGATATTTCCCCCTTCAACACAAGTTACCTGTGTTGACTGAGTGTTTGTGAGCCATAAGCAAAACAACTTGCCAATGTAACAGCAGTGTCTCCAGCTGGCTGGCAGCCTTCACAGCATCATTAAATGTTCATAATAGTTAACGTTTTTCATTTTAAACGTCTAATGATGACACCAACCTATTTTGAACCAGGATACATTTGTTTTTGTTTTTTCTTCACAGAGATACATTTTTTTTAATTTTATGGTTCAAATTGGGATGTGTAATTGCAGAGAAGTTGTGTTGTGTCAGTTAAACACATAAAAAATTCAATCATCATACTTTCAATTTAGTGTCCTTTTGTGTTTTTACCTATTTCAACAATTTATTCTTGGATATTTTAATGATAATCCAAATTATATACAAATAATGTCCGAGCAGTCATAAGGACTGCCTATGGTAGTTCTAGTAGTCGCAGAATTGAAATTGAAATATTGGTTAATTCAAAGCAAAGTTGAACTTAATAGAACTTAATCAAAATTTTAGTAAATAAAAATAGATGTACAGTAGGTGGCTGGAAGTAGTCCTCCAACAGACAAAAAACATCAGTCAAATCTGTAAATTAGGAAAAGTAATTAAAAATGTGAATTTGTGTAGCATTGTACAATAAATATAGCATGTCTGGGAAACTCACAATTCAGCTGAGCACATCAGCTACAAAGATCAGGTCTTTACATCAACAGCACAATCTTCCTAACCTGGCAGTCAAGACAGCAGCTGAAAAAAAAGACAGAATTGTTAAAAAAAAATGAATTTGTTACCTTTCAGCAAGTGTGCATTGTTGTGTGAGAAAGCATGGCACATACTGCAATCAAGAGAGAAAATGCACAAATGCAGAGACCTCAACTGCTTTAAATTACTACCTTGAGGATGGCCTCTCAGAAAGCTGTCAACATTGTGTTCAACAAATACTATGAAATACGAGGATAATTTACTCTGCCTTTAGCACTTAATCCATTATCAATGCACGCAGTGAGGCCTCGACACACACTTTGAGCTGAGACAATAGAGCTGTATTCCATCAAAGGCTGCCAGAGATATTTGCATTAAGGCTGTGGGCAACGTTCACTTCTGACTGCCTTGGAAAACCCCCCGCAGCCTTTTTCTCTGTTCTGCATTTAAACTGACATTTCTGAACCACAATTTGTATGTTTAATGGATTTGACCAACAGCTTGGAGTTTGCACAGTGATGACCAGAGCTATGTGCATGGACTGTGTTGTGTAGCCACTCAGAGGGATCAGCAATGTTAATATAAGCAGTGAAATAATGATAAACATTCATAAAATCATCAGGATCTCAGTTACTGTAAAGGAACCGTATGCTTCACATGCAAAAGAATGTTGCATGAATGTCGCTGTGAACCTGCAGCTCCAGAGAGAGTAAGGCATTTTATTCATGTTTTGATTCATCATTTCCCTGTGCTGACAAGATTCCCCAGCAGCCTCTATAACTGACACTCTAAATTAATCTGGGCAATTAAGATGCATCTGCAGGCTCTTAAAATAATGGACGTAATGTTCTCCTCTGCACCAGCTGTGCTTGGTTTTTTGGCCACCAAAATAATAATCCAATTCTCGATGTCACTTCTGAATCTGCCGCTAATGCTGTACTCAGAACTGTACATTTGTAACTACATTCTTCTCCATGCATTCCAGGTGGTCTACAAGAATAATGACTTTAAACTGGAGCTTTCCCGGCTAGCCATCGAGCGTGACCCTAAAATAACCCTAAATGGAGACCTGGTGTTCCGCTGCGAGGATGTGGCAGCCCTGGACCCGGTCACCTTTGAGATTCCTGAGTCTTACATCTCTTTGCCCAAGTGGAACACCAAGAAGACAGGGTCCATCTCCTTCGACTTCCGCACTACAGAGCCCAGCGGACTCCTGCTGTTCAGCCATGGCCGCCCACAGGGCCCCAAAGAGCAGAAGCCTGGCAGGGAACTGAAGACTGATTACTTTGCCATGGAGCTGCTGGATGGCTATTTATACCTGCTGATTGATATGGGCTCGGGAAAAACGAAGCTGAAGGCAAGCAACAAGAAGGTCAATGATGGGGATTGGTGCCACGTTGATTTTCAGAGGGAAGGGAGGAAAGGTGAGGAACCGTTAAAGCTGTTGCATAACACAACTCAGATACTAGATGTATAAATTAAGAAAGCAACATTTCTGTCTTTCACAATGTTTTAAAAACAAGTACAGTCAACCCTCGGTTTTCGAACGCTTCTGTTCTCAACCAATTCGGTTTTCGACCAGAAAATCCGAGAATTTTACGTCTCTGTACTCGACCAAAATTCGACTCTCGACCAATCCGAAAGAAGCCGAGCGCACCTGAACACGACTCACTCGGGAGCCGAGCGAACTTGAATGCCCAGGATGCTTCCTCCGTAGCGCATTCGTGTTTAAAGTTCGATAGGATATCTTTTATTAAATTAAAATAAAACACAATGTCTATTTCTACCCTTTTTTATTCATGGTAAACAATATACAGTGCAGTTTATGGTGTAAACCGAAAGAATCCGGAAGTACCTGAACGCGACTCACTTGGGAGCGGAGCGAACTGCCCAGGATGCTTCCTCCGTAGCGCATTCGTATTCAACGTTCGATAGGATATCTTTTATTAAAATAAAACACAGTGTCTATTTCTACCCTTTTTTATTCATGGTAAACAGTATACAGTGCAATTTATGGTGTAAAATAGTATAAAAAACTTGGAACGGATTACAATTATTTACATTAATTATAATGGGAAAAATAGTTTCGGATTTCGAACAACTCGCTTTTCGAACAGCCTTCTGGAACGGATTATGTTCGAAAACCGAGGGTTGACTGTATCTGTCTTGTACACATGCCTCTAAAGAAAGCAAAAATGACATCTAAAGGACTCACAGCTCTGACTACCATAATGCACAGATTGTTAGGCTTTTTCTTTTCTATTGATATTTCCAGCGTATTGTGGTTTCTAAAGGCAGCTGTCTATGGCATCAGGGTCAAATTTGTATTTCACAGGAAAGGAAGACCCGGTTGATGTTGACTAGTGAACATCTGTTCTGCATGTCAAAACAAAAGAAAAATAATGGTCACTATTAGTACTAATCATTCATCTGGTGATATTTGTTAGCCAGCGTTTATTTTCCATACCTGTTCTTTCTTCCTGTGGCAGCAGGCATCTGCATGCTCGACTGTGGGATCTGATGAATGGACTGTAGGTGGCCAAGCACCTTAGACATTATATATCCCCCTAATGGCATCTTGTAATGAGGAGAAGTGTGAATGAGTGTGTGTCTGGATGTGTATGTGAGCGCAGGCATGTGATCTCACTGCTGCTTCTGCTGTAATTGGCTTTTAATAGAAAATTAAGACAGAGTCGTTAATCACAGAAGGAGAGAGGGCCCTTTGTTTCACCCGCTCCCTCCTGCATTCTGCTTCCCTTCTCCTCTATTTAGCCTATTACAGACACATTAGACGCACTCTCTCTTACACACACACACACACACACACACACACGCTACTTGAACTCCAACCAACTTATCATCTCATCAGAAAACGTGCTTTTGGTCACCCTTAAAATACAAGCTGCCTCAGACACACACGTTGTGTGTACCATTTGCCAATGTACAAAAAAAAAAAAAAAAATCAACCCAAAACTAAATTATTGATGAAATTTTGTTCTTTTTGTGCTTCTGTCTTCCAGGATCCATTTCGGTCAACAGCCGCAGTATGCCCTTCAGCTCCCCTGAGGGCAGTGAAATCCTGGACCTGGACAGCGATATGTACCTGGGTGGGCTGCCCGAGTCCAAGTCAGACCTCATCCTACCGCCTGAGGTTTGGACAGCGCTGTTGAACTACGGCTACGTGGGCTGTGTTCGGGATCTTTTCATTGACGGAAAGAGCCGGGATGTTCGCCGTTTGTCTGAGATCCAAAGCGCCATGGGCGTTAGCAGTTTCTGCACCCGTGAACTCCAGAAACGGTGCAGTAGCACGCCCTGTGGAAATGGAGGTCTTTGCAAAGAAGGCTGGAACCGTTACATATGTGATTGCACTGGCACTGGATACCTGGGGACCAACTGCGAGATAGGTAAGGAGGGTAATGTTAAAGGAATAGATGTCTGATTGGATAAGAGGATAAAGATTCCATCTTATTCACAAACAAGATAAAGTTGATCTCTTAACCTTCATCCCAACTCAACTAATGAATAAACAATCTAAAATTCAAGAACAGGGTAAACATTTGGCAACATGCTGCCATATATTTGGCACTTCCAAGGAGGACTAAGAGCTCATCAGGGACTTGTTAACATCAGGAGCTGACTGACTGGGGGGTGAGGGCTATGGGGGGATTGTAACTCTGAGAGGCTGGCAATGGTAATCAGGCCTTCTGCCATCTGTGCCAGTCCCGATAACCCAGGTGTTGCATTTGATAAAGCGACAGAATGTGCCAGACAATAGTGGCACACGCGTCTGATTGATACCAATTAGCCACAGGCGCCACGCTTCAAATTTGATGTTGCACATCTGTGGACCTGAATGAGTCATCACATTAGTTTGATGTGGACAAGAATGTGGATCGGAGAGATTGGAATCAAATTAGGACAGTGGAGATAGAGGATGAGATTATTTGACTTTACCTTAACCCTTAATTTTCAAGGGTGAAATTACTTTCCTTATTTTACTTTGGGAGTTCAAAAATCAGGTGTTGTTTTGCTGATACTCTTCTGCCACCTAGTGGAGTTGTCTGTCACTGCAGATATATAGTAAAGAACATTCAACATTAACCTGCGACATATGTCACATAAATAGCTGTTTGTTGGAAGTGTAATGCTTTGACTATAATAATAATTTATGAAGATTGTTTTGGATCACAGAAGTCTCAATCAAACAAAATGCTAATTAATGTCATACTTTCACCTGATTGGCTTCCATAGCAGAGATATTTCTGGATTTTTTCTGCACAAAAGATTCTGTAGAGTGTGTCCATGGTTGTGAACAGCATGCATAAGAAGATCACAGAAACCACACAACATTTTCCATGCTGGAGGAAAGTCTGATATTGGAGTCATCGATACTTTTATTTTTTGTGGTTTCCAATCTTTATAATAAATGTCTTGTTTTGATGCTTTTGGGTGATGTCATCTGAAGACAAAATGATTGGACTGTAATAAGTTTTGGAAACATCCTGCAAGCTGTTCCCATCATTATACTTATTTATGAAGAAAATCGCACACAGTGTAATGCAGCAGTAAGAAAAACACCAACAGCCAAAAGGGCCAGGGGAATTATTCCACTCTCATAGCAAACTTTGATGTACGACAAGGACGGGGATGATTTCCCTGCTGTAGAAGTGTTTGGCTTCCAAGCACCTATGTACACCTATTTTGACAAATATGCCATTAATTCTGTTATTTGAGCTTAAAAGGTATAATACTCAGCAAAACATTAATTATTTCATATAGTGAGGCAAAACTCTGAATGTCACAGAATGAAATGTAACTGATTTTGTGCTTGATAGATGATTATTATTGTCAAGATTGTATATCTTGAATCTTATATCTTATATCTTGTATCCAGATGTCATCCATAATTATTTTCCAAGTTATTCTGAGTCTCCTGTGTCACCAACCCCCCACCCCCCCTCTGCCCACTCCAGAGGCGACAGTGCTTAGCTATGACGGCAGCATGTACCTGAAGATCATCATGCCGTTCACCATGCACACAGAAGCTGAGGATGTGTCGCTCCGTTTCATGTCTCAGCGGGCGTATGGCCTGCTCATGGCCACCACATCTAAGGAGTCGGCGGACACCCTGCGACTGGAGCTGGACGGAGGCCGCATAAAGCTGACCGTTAACCTGGGTAAGCCACTGTGGTTTGTAGTGGACGTCCCTAACAACCTCTCTGTTACCCTCCCTCCGTGCCCACGTCTTTCTTTTGTTCTTTGGTGTTGTGCACTGCTGAACGCATAAGGACAGTCTGACATTTTGGGAAAAGCTTCTAGATTTGTCCTTGAGATAATTTTATACAGTATATATATGATGGATTTACACTTCTTGATGTATCGAGTTGGGATGTGATAGCTGACATGCTAGCTGTCACCATGAACAAGCTTCTTATAGGACTCAAAAGCTTCTACTATGATAAATGTGAGGTGCAAATCCAGAAGCTTCTCCTTCTCAAAGGGCTCAAATATCTGCTGTAGAAACAAAAGGCTAAAATAATACGTATCCCCTTCATGCAGTCAACTCTGATCTTATTCTTTGGCTCTATCACTGTTGCTTTCATACCCCTTGTTCCATGAGAATTCTCACAGTGCACCCTCCGATTTAAAAGCTCCATCTCTAACAGTTCCACGGGCTTTAACACAATCCTACAATGTGAGGCGGCCCCCTCCTCTGTCACTCTTCCTCAAGGCTGTGCGATACTTTCTCTACATTAATGAAGAAAGCTCTGCGATGCACTGGCAACACATCCAGAGAGTCGCCCTGCCAACTGCCCTTTAAGTTCGCTGGGGTAGGCTCCAGCAACCCCCGTGACCCACGAAAGTAGAGGTAGCAATACAGAAAAGGAATGAATGAAGAAAGCTGACCGCTGGATAAGCCTCTAGCGCTACTGAATGACATAATAATCTTCATCACAAGCAATTAGGGATGAGTTAAAAGGTGAAGAGGGGTTTATAAGATGGGTCAATTCATAGACGGGAAGCAAACATTCCCCAACTGGATGCAGACTCTGCTATGGTGAATATAGAAGTACTCTCTTGACATTTTAATCCTGTTCTGATTCTTTGGAGGAGCAAACTCACCGGTGAACCACAAGGAGCGTGACAGAGGTGCACACTGGGCAAAATTCAAGCCACCTATAGATAGACAGGGTAACCATGGGATAAACATAGGTGGCCCCTTCACACTCTTTTCCTTTTTCTACTCTTCTGTCATTCTCCTCTCTGTTTTCTGTCACTCATAAACACGCACCTGGCCATAACTCAGCAGATGGAACTTTTCATCCCTTCAATAGTCTGTATGTCTGCGGCCCTCGGATCAAACAGTCAGAGTGACCAGCTCACAACTGCAGCGGTGCTGACATGTACCAGGACTCCCCTAAACACCTAAACACACACTGCATACCCTGATAACTACAATGGTATAGTCTACAAAGACATCATATACTAGCATATTTTCTTCTTTTAGAATGATATCCTTAAAACTCATCTCAGAACAGCCACTCAGAGAGTCTCTCTCTCACATATAAATATATATATATATATATATATATATATATATATATATATATATATATATATATATATATGTATGTGTGTGTG
This sequence comes from Antennarius maculatus, assembly GCA_013358685.1. NCBI lineage: Eukaryota > Metazoa > Chordata > Actinopteri > Lophiiformes > Antennariidae > Antennarius > Antennarius maculatus. The sequence goes on from CM023628.1 coordinate 6,021,345, forward strand.
TGTGTGTGTGTGTGTGTGTATATATATATATATATATATATATATATATATATATATATATATATATATATATATATATAAAGAGAGAGAGAGAGAGTCTGTGCTGGAAGCATGTGCTGGCAGGATGGAACGGGTGGAGAAAAGTGTCAAGTGTGATAGAAGAGTTTCAGCTAAATTGAAAGGAAAAGTGTACAAAACTGTGGTGAGACCAGCGATGTTGTTTGGTCTAGAGACAGTGTCACTGAGGAAAAGACAGGAGGCAGAGCTGGAGGTAGCAGAGATGAAGATGCTGAGGTTCTCTTTGGGAGTGACCAGGAAGAGGTTTTGGAGATAAAGTCAGAGAGGCCATACTGAGATGGTTTGGACATGTCCAGAGGAGAAATATTGAATATATTGGTAGAAGGATGCTGAGTTTTGAGCTGCCAGGTAGGAGGCCTAGAGGAAGACCAAAGAGGAGGTTTATTGATGTAGGACGTGAAGGTAGTTGGTGTGAGAGAAGAGGATGCAGAAGACAGGGTTAGATGGAGGCAACTGATTCGCTGTGGTGACCCGTGAGGGGAAAAGCCGAAAGGAGAAAAATGTCCATTTTAGAAAACATTGCTGTTTACCAACACATTTTGCGTGTAAACACATTCATTCGAACCATGCCTGCCTCACATACTCACGTCTCTGCAGAGTGATGCCTGTCCCTGACTGTTTGTGTCCACTATTCTGTAGCGGTTGACAGCTCGAGACCACAACCCAACCATTCTGCCACATGCACATGCACTTTCTAACCACTAGATAGGGTAGAATAACAAAAAAATTATTTCAATATATAAAATTTGCTGATTATATCATGTCATGAAAATGATGTGTTTTTCAAACAGCAGAGTTCAGGATAAGCTACAGACCAGAATTCAGTTTTGGATTTGTTTTTGTTGTTCAATTTGTAGCAGAGGGGTTTTGCATCACAGGGGTTGTGTGCACCAGGCATGAGGTGGCTGGGATGTGCAGATCACCCTTTCTTGTCATTTACACTGTTCGGTTTCTCATACCTAGAGTGCTGTAGAAGGCAAGTGCATCATAAATTATTAGTAAACAGACAAAATGAATGATGTAAAATATTACATCTACTCACATGATTGCACAGTAGCTACACAAAACCAAATACCTGGAAAAATGGCTTCACTTTGTTTATTTTACTTATCCTAGTCAACCATTGCAGTTATTTAAACCAGTAACATCTGCTTCAAGCTTTTTTTACAGTTGAATCTATTAGGTTCTATCTGACTTGTTTTGTGAAGTTAATAATATGTTATTAAATTTTCAAAGTGTCACTCACCTAAATTGTATTATATAATTTTAATGAACAAAGATTTAAAAAAAAAAAATGAGAAAAAAGCTGTCAGATGGTATGATCTTTAATCTGTTGCAGCTTTGTCTAACAGAGATAGAATCTCATAATTCCATATTTTTTTATGCTTTCCTTGTAATCTCACTCAAAGTATTTATCATAACTATACACACATGGAGCATTTTAAATATTATATTTTACGATAGATGTTTTGAATATAGAAACATCATAAGTTTTTATGCCTTCTGCTGTGCTCGAAGGTCGTCAAGTTGAAGAATGAATAGATGTAGGATTGACTTTGGAAAAGGGTGATCCTGACTCAGAGCCTGTCCCCGGATGGTGGCCTCAGAGCAATGCTTGGTTGTCTGCAGAATGTACTTTGAAGGATGTAAAATGTCGTTCTTTCTTTCTCTCCTTCTCTTTTTTCTTTTTTATTTGATCTCACATTTCGCTCTCTCTCCCACCAGATTGTATCAGGATAGACTGTAGCCTCAGTAAGTGGTCTTATCCATTTTTTCTGACTAAAATGTGTTTTTCCCATCTTGATTCTGTGCTGTAGATTTTTTCTGCTCTCTCCTGACCTCACAAATGACACCTTGTGAAATAGCCTCAGTTGAATTTCTTTTTTTTTTTTCACTTCCATCTTTCATTTGTACGTCTCTTACTAAATGTGTACATCTCTCTGCAGCCCTTTTCAAAATCAGGTTTTGATATTCCTATGTCCAGTTATGTCATTTTAATTTAACTTTTCATATGATTTTGACACTTTTGACGTTATTTGATTTTCATTTAAAGATTTTATGTTTCACATTTAAATAATTTCATTGCCTCTTCTTCCTCACCTGTTATCCATTCTGTTGATTTTCCTGTCAACCTTTTGCAAAAACACATTCCGAAAACAGAAACTTCCAACAGCATCTCCCTGTTGGATGTTCCTTTTTCTTATTACGTTCCTCTGAGTCTAGGTTCCACCAGGCTGCACACACAGGTGTTACCCGTTTTCTCCACGGGAGAAACTGTAGTTTTTGTATCCATAAAGCTATTTCCTTGTCCACTCAGACACAATACCACCTGGTGAATGTTTGTTCTCAGAGCTAGAAAATGTTTTTGTGCCCCATGCTGATAGAATGACAGCAAACCGTTATCTCTATCATGACAATTGAACAAGTAGCCCACAGGTAAGTGTTGTCAGCTACAGTGACAAGTGGAGAAAACCTGATGTTTGTCACAAAGTTTGTTTCTTTTTCCTTTTTATTTCTATAATTGACTTGATAGGGTAAATAGATGGTGCCTTGGGATTAGCGTTACTTTCAATTCCAACTAAAACTGTAGCATTGGAATGAGATTGACATTTCTAGTCTACCTAGAAAGACAGTGTTAAGATTCTGGAAGAGTACAGTATATAATTAGTCAATGTAACTTTTGTCATCAGTTTAGAGTCAAATGTCAATTTTTTTGTGGCCGTATTTTAGTTCATGTGTATTAGAGTTGTCTGACATAAAGTGTCAGCCATGACTGTACGTTTTTTTCTTAATTTTTTGGCAACATTTCTTCTTGATTAAACCTCTTCTACATTTATGCCACATCCCAGGAATTTAAATTGTAACTTCTAAAGTCCAATGAAAAAATTTCAAAGTCACCATCAGGCATAAAAGTGGTCTCACTGTATGACAAATTATACCACTTAATATGTGCAGGGCCTCTGGCATGTCATACATTCCAGTAATGCTTAGAGAGCTTTATTCCCTGGTTGACCACTAGATGTCAGGCAAGCACTAGGAATGCGATTGTTTCTGTTCATTATTTACTGTGTGTGTGTGTGCGTGCGTGTGTGTGTGTGTGTGTGTGTGTGTGTGTGTGTGTCTGTAAACACATACGTGCATGTCATCTGCAACGAGTGGCACAACTTTGTCCCTGACTTGGAACTCTTGGATTTGCCTCTTTTGCAAGGAATACACAATTTGACCTTGTGCAGCAGTCTTCTGCTTCAATGCCATTCAGACACACAAAATATAACACAAACAAGAATGTGAAAGCATGAGAACAGGTTGGACAGTCTAAGATGAGACGCCTGTAGTTGATTAGGAGCTCACCAGGTGCTAGAGAAAACAATTTATTTAAATTAAATCTGTTGATCAGTTTGATCTGTGACTAAAACCAGGAGTCTGAATAAGAGATTCAGCCTAGAAAGCCTTTACCGGATGGTCCATGCATATGCAGTTAGGAACAAAAACCTACCAGAATAAGCAGCACCTTTACTAATGTCATGATCACCTATCAGGAAATGATATGTTCAAAATCCCTGAAATAAGGGGAAAAAATAAAAGTATTTTTAACAAGCCAAATTTAATCTTTAAAACTTTGCTGTCACATAATTGCATCATAAAAATATGAACAGTGTGATTTGATACAAATCAGACAAGCAGGCGGTTGATTAAATTTGGTGGCATTCTGTGACAATAACGAATCTTGATCACTATCATACTAATTGCAGTGATACACTGCTAGCATTGGCGTATAGCAGTGTTTTTCCTTTGTCCTATCTGATATGATTTGACTGCTATAATCAGACATTCAGTATTTCAAATATTTACCGACTGAAAATGTTCAGTCATTTTAAATAGAATATAGAGTGCCTTGTGAAGTGAGGGATGAACTTTCTGTTTTTGTGTACATTTTGAACCTGCTTTTCCACCTTAATGTGACTGATATGATATGAAGCAGAGCTTTACCCTACAGCCTCAGTCAAGTGAGGGTGTCAGGCTGACGATATCTGTTTGGAATGTGGCCTTTCAGCAGCCAGCAGTACCTTTTCTTCACACCAGATGAGATCAGATTTGGCGTGACATATGGGCAGCATGTGGGGCATGAGGACTCCATCTGCTAATGTCATAGCCTTTGGCCAACTTAGCTGCAGGTACACACATCAGAACACGCTGGAACACAGACCTGTCAGCATGTATCAAGGAGAAGAAAAGTGACTAATTAGGATTCAGTTTGTAACCATCTCTACAGCAACATTTAGAAAATACTAGAAATTATCAGTAATGGAATCAGTGGCATGTCTTCAACGAAGACAAGTAAGTCAAGGCCAACTGGATTTGTATCTATTATCTAGTAGTGCTTCAGCTTGCTCAGTAATTTTACTATCTGTAACCACAACTGAATTCCAGTCTCATGTCTCAGTTGCCTCGGTCCCTTTTTCCCACCTTTTATTTCTACCAGCCAACAGTAACATACTGTAGATTACTAAGACTGACTTTTCCAGCTGCTTTTAATTTCTGAGAGCTCTCAGGGATTGCCAGTTATGAGGCATATAAGTCAGTGACTGCGTTTCTAGCCTAAGCCTCCAGTGACTTAGTCTTCTCTAAATTAGTACAAACATAGCCCTAAACAGTAAATAACTGACAGTGTTCAGTTCATCCTCTGTGTGAACTTAGTTCGCAACTTTCAAGTGTCATCTTCCTCTTGTTTTTTTTAAATTGGTTTGTTGTTAGGTATTGTGTTAGGGAATAGGCAGAGTCATACCCCTTTTGATATTAACCAACAAAATGAACCATTAGCTTGTGCTGGGCTTATAACAGTGGGCGTGGGCTAAGCATCTCATGGTGTTGGTTATTTTTGGTTTAGCCTGAACACAAGTTAATTGGACGCACATTGTTTTTCGACTTATGTCGCGTCCCCTGAAACCAATTAACAACATCGTAAGGTATACTCTACAATGAGAGAGAGAAAAGTCTCAGGAAAATGAGAGAGCAGACCAGTGAGGCAGATGAGTCAGAGCAGCAGGATCTGAAGATGCTTCTTCTGATTTAGGGAGGTCCTAACCCATTAAACTGTCACAGTCTGATTCACAAAAGAGAGTCTTCCTACCTAGATAGTTCCAGAGTTTCAGATGGTTAGAATACTCATCTTGACGACATGTTGCTTTCTATTTTTCTTGCAGGGTGTTTGGTAAAAACCTCTGGCAGGATTTGTGAATAGTGGTGTCAAGAATTAGAGGAAAACATCATACGTTTCATACAAGACACAAGGACTTACATCTCAATAGGATTAAAAACTGTTTTCAATTTACCTGCAACATGCAGTGGAACATTTAAAAAAAGACAGATCCAACAAACAGACTGATGACTTTTATTGTACACATTTATATTCAAATTGATCTTGACTTATTAGTCAGTTTGCAGCAACTTGCTGTCACAGAACAAGCCTCTAGTGGACATTTGAGGACTTGCAGCTTCATATTTCAGCAGCAGTTTTCACCACTGAGATTATATCGTCAGACCAGACCCACTTCATTTTGTTCTGGCAGGTTAGCTGAATTTTGAAAAAGTATGCCTTCACAATTTCTTTTCTGATTAGCCTGGAAAATCTTATGACAATGAATCACTGACACAGGACAAAGTGGAAAGCTTACGTGGGAAGAATCACAACACACTCCAACCCTTTTACCAATGTTCTTAATCACCTTTACTTTAACATAGCTTAATAAGTGACACTCTTCAGTAATTTAAGTAAACACAACACACTTTTAGTCTTGAAAATGTGTAGAATCCATACTGTCAGTTAATTTTTTTTTCTCTCCATGTCAATTCAGGTAGAGCGAAACACTCTGTGGGTGGTAGAGATTTGCTTACTTGAAAAGCAATCAAAGCTAAAGAAATAATAATATTTTTAAATCAGGTGCAATGTCTAATTTATTTTTATGTAGTAGAGACAAATATTTGAGTAAAACTGAATTATTTTAATATAACTTAGTATTTTTCCTGATGAATCAATCTAGGTACTTGTTTTATTTTATATTGCTTCTTTTTTTATTTAATGATACTATACCCTGTGAGAATAGCACAATGATAACTAATAGTACTAAGAGAGGACTACATTTTTTTCCTAGCGCTGCCATATGTTCATAAATACCCCCACACAGAGCATATTTGTGAAAATGCATCGAACGAATGAATGAATACATCGTATTATAGGCAGAGAAATTAATCTTTTTATTTTGCCCACACAGGGACAGCATATCTTTGTCACTGGGACTAACTCCTTTCTCTTGCCGCAGTCATAACTGCTTCTACTAAAGTTGTCAGATGCCGTAGCGGAGGATATAGGCACCGTCATATGCATTTTATTGAATTGTCCAATCAATCTCTATGTATTAAACTGGAACACCCCCATGCATTTCATAGAAGCATGACTACTTCAAACCATGACTACTGTAGTATAGGCACAGTCCTTGTGGCTGTGTAGCTATTTTTACTGCACTTACAGTACATGCATTTCTAAGGTGTCACTGTTGTTTTCCATTTGAATGCCTATTTTGTTCAGACTAATTTGTATTGAATGGGGAGTTTGTCTGCTGCTCCTCCACACTTCTCTCTGAGCAGATGGCTCTCATAAATATTGAATAATGAGTTTCCAATCACTCACTTAATACATGAGTCATCACATTCTATTTCAGCTAAACAGAGGTCAGAGATGGATTTGCAGTTGCCACATGAAGTTGCTCTTACTATACAAAACATAGAGCACAAATTTGAACATGTATCGGAGTGGGTTATTTATTAAATCTATTTTGGAGACACTCTAACTGGGGATTTGATTTTTAAAAGTAATTTAATGCATCGATGGAGGAGGGCCGCTCTTTATCAAACTCCAGGCTAGATGTGAAGCAATGAGCTAATGGCAGAAGTACGGTATTAGCATAATGCTTTAGATCTGTGAACCATCAGAGACACACACATCTGACAGATCTGTTGGAAGAAATTGATTTCACATATCCCATTATTACAACTAATGAATAGTTGATTGTGTGATACTTGAACTACTGGGTCAGCTCAGACAAGCAGTAACATGCTGTCAGCCAAACATCTCTGGGATCACATTTTATACATCTTTAAGCTCATATGTATTTTTCATTATGTGATTATATCTGTATAAAGCATCCCAAAGGAGAGAAGATCAAAACCTTTGCCGTGCTTAAAGTGACTATACAAATGAGCCAAAAAGTGATTAATGCTATGCACTCACAAATAAAAACCTCAAAAATGTAGTTTAGCTGAAGGACATTCTAGAATGTGATAGACCATGGTTGTATGACGCCCACTGACCATTTTAGAGCTTTGAGCAGCATGTTTCATTTCATAACTTGAAAGTAATGCTTTATTCTGATTCACTGTCCGACAGCCTTGAAATTTCAGCGAGTGCCCGCTGTTTCAGGCCCTTTATACACAGTCCAGAAAGAAGCAGAGGAGCCAGATGAAGACACCAACACTGACAAAAGGAGAGAGAGAGTGTGTATGTGTGTGTTTGTGACGTGTATGTTGGCAGACCATGACAACTGCTGAAATGTGACAAAATAAGAGAAATGAAAAACAAACTACACAAACTAGTGGTTCCATCACATGGCAGTGGGCGTTAGCATTTGTCTGCTTTCAATATGCTTCCTCCGCTCCCTGTCCTGTCTTTCCTCTATTTGAACTTGAGTCACCTTATGTAACCTGCTATGTAATCTCCTCACCTGGTAGACCCTACCAGGTGAGGAGATTGCCTGCCTGTCGTTTTGGTCTAATGAGAATTGTCCACACAAATGTTCCACTGCCTACAGGTGGTGCTACCTTTTAGATCATTTTATTTGGGAAAGCTAGAAAAAAGGTCAGGTACTCTGCATGATTTCTGCACTCCTGGTCCACCCACCTGCTTAGGTGTCATATTGGACATATGATTGCAGAATATACTGCTTTAAAAATCCCAATAATTTCAAACAGCAAGTTGAATTTAAATGCTCATATTTTATATTCTGCAGTGTCAAGGGTGTAGACCAAAGTTCCTTTTCCATCTATTTCTTTTTCAGAATTTCATGAACAAACAGTCATTGAAATTGATCAAATCGCAATATGCAGGTCCAGGACCTTTTTCTGGTGGAGGTGGATGTGGCCGCCTGGACTGCATAGCCTCAGTCCATAATCAGTCTGGTTCCTTTCAGCGTTACGTGTCTCTGCCGACAGCTTAGATATGGACTCATTACAGAGGCTTTAATGAGAGAACCGGCAGCAGCCTGGAGCTGTCGTAACCCATGCTACCTCGCAGAACTGATGGCTATCCCATGGGACATTACCTTCGTCCTGCCACAGCATGCTGGGAAACGTGGTTTAAATCATAAATCCGCCCTCCCCTGAGACCTTTATCTGGAGAACAAGGTAGACAGATGTGAGGTGGAGTAGGAATAATAATAATAAAAAAAAAACAAGGGCATGAAGGGAACTGATAAGAGCAAAAAGAAGGGTGCAGAAGGTATTATGAAAGGGAGCACATGGAGAGAAAAAAAAAGTCAACTGAGAGTATGGATTCTATACACTTTCAAGAATAAAAGTGTGTTGTGTTTACTTAAGTTAATCTGAAGGGAGCGCTACATTTATTTTGAGGGCAAGTGGAATGTATGATTCATTTCCTACGTCTGAACATCAATCTTGCGTCCTCTCAACATCTCCCCACCTCAAATAGGTCTTCCCACCATGGTCACCTGCATTTCCACAAGCTTTCGTCCGAGATTATCTTATCATGGATTCTAAAGCGCAAGCGCACCCCTCCTGCACAGGGGTAAGAACAGTGGGAAAGAGAATGTGTGTGGCCCAGACAGCAAGCACTGAATACAGATACTGGTGTGTGACAAGAAAGCATCATACACACACACACATACAGACAGACACACACAGAGAAACAAACAAACACACAGAGCCTGAGGATGCTTTTTCTCTCTAATTGGCATTTAGGGTCAGGACTTTTCCCCACTTTTCTTTCCTCTTGCTGACCCCTCCCTATCCACATCCTTGTTGGTCGCAGACATTCACTGCCCTCTCATCTTTTTTTTTTTTTTGCCTGTTTGTGATGCAGCACCAGTAGGAGTTGTTTGGGTGTGGCTGCAGGAGTGCTGTTTTGCTGTTGTATCAGCATTCAGGAGTGTCCTCAGGCGACTTCCAGACCTCCCATACTTCCATCCTCCAGTCACTCTCATTCACCAGCAAAATTACATCCTGTCTAAAATTACCTCTGTTCTTAGAGATACAACAAAATAATAAAGATCAGAAGAGCTATTTCACAGGGAAACAGTGTAATAGAAAGGTGGAGGGATTTGGTTAGACTGTGTGAGAAAAGAGGACGGAGCGGATTCATCTGTGGGGAAGGGTCTCAATATAGATGTATCTCTGCATTTTTATCAGCATCATATGATCGTGTCTGCTTGTCATATATGACATAATGCTGCACACGCACACACGCTCACTGCCTTTCATTAGATCTGCAGTGATAGGCCTATCTCTTTCGAGATAAGAAATATGATTTCTTAACATAGAAGCCAAATGGAATTATTGTCAGGAGGTCTTATCTTGAAAACCATGACGAGACAAGTAAATCATGTTTCTTGCCATATAAATTATAATATACTGTGGAAGCTTATGTAACTGTTGCTGTTATCTGCCTTACCATTACTGTAAAAATGCATGTCCATTTGGGTCACCGTTTTGAAGAACACTATCCTATAAACCACATTCACTAGTGGAACAGCAATTTGAGCCTCTTTTTCTCGATATCGCATGAACTGCTACGTTAGTTATTTTGAGCATTATGCTGCAGTGACTGTTGGAATGACGGAGAAAAAAAAAAACCATGCACACACAAAAATCCATACAAAATGTATAATGTGTATGGTATTGGTCTGCACAGTCAGTGCAAACACTATTCCAATTTAGTCATTGCTTGGCTCATTTTTTAACAAGTCACCTCTGAATCTGAAAGTCAATGAAGGCAGTTAACACACTTACTCGTCATGGATGATGAAAAAGCACCCCTGGGTCTACGAATAAGGCATTATTTGCATATATTACATCTGTAAATTCAGCTCAGCCACAAATGTGAGAAAGAAAAGTAAGTGGGGAACATTTTTTCTCTATATAAAGTTAAACAAATTTAGAAAGATGACTTAATTTTTTTTATGTGTTAGCATTATTTACAAAATGCTCCATATTTTTTACTTATTTTACCACAACTGTAATATGACTCTGTTACAGGGCTTTAAGTGGATTGTTTTAAAAACATATCATTCCTTTGGTGGAACAGTTAAAAGTGAAATGAGACATTAGGTAGATGTTAATCCAAAAAAAAAAAAGAAATAGATGTATGAAGCCGACATAAGATTATACCCTGCAGCAGGACTGCATGAAAAATTCAATTTTACTCTGTCAATAACCTTTAATAGCTGAGGTTCCATTATGCTGCCTGCATCTATGTAGGATGTAAAAAGATTTCTGAAGAACCGTGTAACAGCAGCTATCCTTCAGTAACCTGTTGTGTTAATTTGTGTATTTGAGGCAGACACTGCTCTTTGGGAAGCACTGTTCTAGAAATACATTTTCACAAATCTATATTCATTGTTTTTGGCAGGATGGCTATACTGTCAGCAGATCCATGGGTTGGTTGGGACTGTCAGGATTATGTTACATCTCCTGGATGGACTTTGACTAAACTTGGTGGAACTTGATCTGTTTCAGGAGTAGACCCATTTAAATTTTGTCCAAATCATGAAGGGGAGCGCTTGGATTTTATTCCTTATTTTTTAAAGAATTTCTTCAAATATGCAAAAAATATTTGACCAATTTCCAGGAAGCTTTGTTGTTGAATAGTTGTAGAGAATTGCTTTCTTGGTGGAAGTTTGCATGCTATGGAATGCAATCATTTTGTTAAAACTAGCTCATTAAAAAATATGTGCTTCTGTTTTGTTTTTTCTTGAATCCAATGGCATGAGGTTTCCCCAGTGCGGCTTGTGTAAGAAATTTAACAGATATGGCATCACACAGTGTTCTTGGGATTTCTTAGATTTGCCAGCCATCTCAAAGTCCATGTTTGATCTACACACAGGATAAGAGTCATTTTGCACGCTCTGCCCTCAATCATTGCAGTGGCATTTACTATGAACATGGGGTTAGAATGTGAGGGGAGTGGCAGGAAGGACTTTGGTGGCCATGGAGTTGTGGTCCCGCCATCCAGACACCGGTCGACTGGAGTAATCAAGTGTGAAGGTTGTGAGGAGCAAACAGCCATTAACCTCCCAAACACCAGCCATCATTACCATCTGCACAGAACGGAGGATAGAGTGTGTGTGTGTGTGTGTGTGTGTGTGTGTGTGTGTGTGTGTGTGTGTGTGTGTGTGTGTGTGTGTGTGTGTGTGTGTGTGTGTGTGTGTGTGTGTGTGTGTGTGTGTGTGTGTGTGTGTGTGTGTGTGTGGATGCTGGTTTGTGAAAGAGCTGGGGCTGCTGAGTGCAGTGTGTGTCTCCTCTGTTGCTGCCTGCTGGATAGTATTGATTGTGAGTGTGTCTGATGTGAAGTGTGTGAGGTCACATTGCATGACTGCTGCAGGAACCGTCAGTGAGTGAGTGTGTGTTGGTGCAAATATGCTTCTGACTGTATCTAATGGTACTTTGACTTTGAGTCATTTGCATTCATATATTCCTCTTTTGATTTTGGTGAAATGTGGGAAGTGTCTCACTGTCTGTCTCTCCAATGTAAAATCAGTTTTATTAAATCAGCATTATTCCCATATGGCAGTACAGTATGGCTGGGCTTGGCACGGCCTGTTTGTGACCGCCTGTTTGACAAGCCAATGTGTTGGCTGGTGTGAAGCTATGCTGAACCAGCCCATCTGTTCTAGGCTGAGTTGGCACAAGGGGCAACTTGGTCGGAGCACGCTTGAGGAAAAGGGCCTCGACCCTTTAGTTTGGTGAGGCATGGCATCCAGTTATCTCCCGACCATAAACAAGGATGTGATGGAGAACTTCATGAAGGAGGAAAAAAAGACATTTTTTAGTGGTCTTAACTTTATGTTTTGGGAGTTTATGTGATGTATTCAGTTAATTCTGAAACATTAATCAATTATGAATATTTTTCTCATTTCAAAATGTGTAAACATAGAGAAGGGTCAAGGTGACCCGTTATCCAGGATGATTCCTAGGAACCACTGAAAAGAATATTATTTGATCCCACAAAGAGGAACCCGGCACTGTTGATTGTATTTGTAATTTGATTCCTTCGGATGCCACACACAGATCCGCTCAATATATCCTCCACAGCCTCCCAAAACCAGATGTAGTGAGATTCTCCTAGTGTTTCATTTAACAGCTTGTAATCTTAGCCTGGCCGTTGCTGACTATGGTCTGTGAACCGGGACACATTTTGTGTCTGAACTGGTTACCAAAAGGAAACAGGACCAGAAAGAACAGTTGGTGACACGAGGGGTGCAAGTTAAGGGGCACAAAGGTAAAACTGCAAGGGCAGGAGATGTAAGAGGAGCTGGGAGTCTAAAATGCTCAACATGTGGGTCATGAGAAAATATGATGAATGAAATAAAACAGATAAAATGAATACATAATTCAGACTGAATTGTCTTCCTCTGACAATATGGGGTGAGAAAATGTCTTGAGCAGCAAATGCAGCTATCTGTCAATCAAAATACTCCATAAATCACCTCATCCATCTTACCTTAGAATTTAATTATGTTAATGTCATTACCAAATTGCAGCATTGTGGTTGACAGTATATATTAATTAGTCATGACGCTATTATAAATTTATTCAACAGCATGACTAAAGTTAATGATCCGTTTTGATTCCACCGCCGTAGCTGAGGTCAGGATAAGGGCAACAGAAAAAAAAAGTGACCTCTGTAATAAAATGACATAACTGAGTCAACGGTAACAATCATGAGCCTTAATGAAGACTTTAGATGTGATGTCACACTTACGTCAGTATAATGACCCACATGGCTTTAAATGCATGAGATATTTTGTTTTTTGTTTTGTGAATTCAGTTTGACTTTTTTTTGAGTAGCTTGAGACAAAAAGTTTTAGTTTAAAAGTGGAGCCAATTGAAGTTAGATGCAATCCTTAAATATACAATAAAGTAGCAGTCATGTATGATTATGTAAGTGTGGATTTATGGGTTGAAGTAAGCTGTCGGTTTGTTTTTCACAAACTATGTGGTTTAGGTTCAGCGCAGGGATTATATGTGCAGCATTTAAACAAATTTGTTGGTTTGGGTTGGAGAAAAGCATCGAGCTGCTTGAACATAGGAGACAATAAGCTGTGAAAATCAATAGCGAGTCAAGCAGATTCCGAAGAGATGCAGTTCAACTGCATCCAAAGCAAAACGATGTGTGTTTGTATGTGTGCTTGTCTGTGTGTGTTTGTGTGTGTGTTTGTTGTTTGTCTTCAGGTAGTAGTTTAAAGCACAGAGTCATTCGAGCACAGAGAACATGTGAAAGGATAAGTAGAATGGTTACAAAGACGACATGGAACCAATGACGGAATCAATGAGCCGTGCCAGGAGCACAGACGGCAAAGAGAGAGTGTTGACACTGAAACCTGCACCGTACAAACCTGCACAGTCAAAGTTAAATAAACCACACGGAAATCTGAGGGAGTCTTCCGACTTGATCGTTTTTTGATATTCACTTCAGGAATGAGTGATGCACAGGAACTGTCCTCCATACCCCACTGCTGACACACGTGTCGTCAACGCAGTGCTCCATCCCTCTGCCGTGCTGACACTGCATTTCTTTCTCCATCCCAGTTTTACAGAAACACACACGCACACACACACGCACACACTCTGCCCTCTCATCATGTCGCCCATCTGCAGTACCCCCCCACCCCCAGCACTGCTGATGTTACAACCTAACATCTCAGTTAAAATTTAACAGCACATTTTTTTGACAGTAGGTCCCTGTCTTTCTTCCTTTTACATCATCTGGTGGAAACACACACACACACCTACACAGAGGCACGTGTGCGCACACACGCCACACGCACACACACACACACACACACACACACACACACACACAAACAAACAAGCACTCCTAGACCCCCCAATAGTCCAATTAAGAGCCCTGGTGTGTTTGTGCAGCAGGAAAGCAAGGCATTGTGCTTGTGAGTGGAGATCTATTGTGAAAAGTATGTACTGTTCTCTTCTGCAAGGTTGTACAGAAGAGCAAGCTCATACTTTGTCTCTCTCACACACACACGCACACACACACAAATACACACATGCACCTCCCACAACCGTAGGAAGGAGGAGGCCGTGTAAACCTCAGTTCATAACCTGCAAAACACCTAAGCAACACCACCTCCATTTGTTACATTTGAATTCATTTTCTGACACCAGCTATGTGTTTCTTCAACCTACCGTTTGTTACCACACAAATCTGAATTTAACAAAAGGCCATAAAGCCAACCTTATGCAGAAAATGCCCTCCCTGTATCCCACCGGTATTTTAATCTCAAGAGCAGCCATTACACACATGCATGAAATATCCTGGCGTAGGCTTGTCTTTTCTATATACACTGAAAGCTTTCCTCACCTGTGTGCAAAAACTGTAGTTCTGTGTGAGCTTTGCAGTCGTGTGTTCACGTACAATATGCTCCCCAGTGTACAACAGTGGGTTGCCTGAGGTCTATCATCTAGCAGTAATCATGAAAATAAATAAGTTGTGCTCAGACTGCACGTAAGCATATCCACACTTTGATTACAGTACCTGTCTCCATGTTTGCTAAGCAAGAATTTTAGAGGTATCTTCCTCAATTTTTGCTGTTTTCCTCATGAAACCGCAAAGAATTACAATTCCCCCAGCTCAGTATTCAGTGTCCCACAATGTTTTTATCATTCTCAGCAGCTTCACGTGAAAAATCTATTTCAATCTACAAACTCTCAGACCTACGTGGTCTGTTTTCTCTCTCGTCCCTCCTGAATCTTCTTTTTTTGATAGCGTTCAGCATCAGCACCCTCCCTCCTCACTCAGACTGACTGCAGAGTTGCAAATGAAGCAGTGAGGGCAGCGCTTTCTTGGGCCACTTTTAATTAGACTGTAGTCCACTCTTAGATTTCCTCCTCTCATGGGTACATGCCTTTGTGTGTATGTGGTTGCATTAATGTGTGTGACTTTGTGCAAATTTCTGACCCCAAAAATCCAGAGCTTTAGCTGCTCATAATTATGTCCTCTTCCAAGGAAATGAAATCGCACAGCTTGTACTGGCATTCGCTGCTGTATGCCATATTCAAGGATGGTAGTGCCCACCAAAGCTTGTAAAAGAGAATATGACGTGTTTGTAAATGTGGAATTATGGTATTCAACTAATATAGTGAGTGAGTTTCCTCTGCTTATTTGAGTCAGAGATGAAATGAAAAAGACTCATCCAGAGTGTAACCTCGTTCCACAATAAAAGTTTTGTCTCTGTTTAGTGGTGTGGTTATATTTTCTGCGTATGCTGATTGGAAATTAGCTGCAGTGACGTTTATGGACATGAATGTGTTGGTGTCCCTGATCTAAAGTAATTTTGTGGTTTAACACTTAGGGCAGATTCCTTTGTCGCTGCATAGTCTGGACACTCAATCACATCAAACCACTCCTGGCAAATGTTGACCATATGACATGCTGACACATCCTTCACTGACCCCTGACCCCTGGAAGCTTAACCCTCGGCATATACTTGAGCCACCCTGACAGACGTCTGGCTCTGGTGGCTTGCTCTAATGTATGGCAGTGTGACTCATGACTGGTTCTGTTGACAGCTAAGCCAGCAGCACACTCACTTGGACTGCCTCTGACTCCATGTGGCGCTGTTATTACGGCCATGACAATAGGGAGCAGTGATTATTTTCTTTGTCTGACGTCTGTGCCTCTGACCATGGAGTACTTGTTAACTTAACAACCATGTCGAGAAAGATTGGTGAGCTCGGTCGCTTGGCCAGCGTACATCTGAGATGACTCAGAGTGGCATCCAGGATGTTAGCTTGGTTTTGTTTTATAAATATTATCTTATAATATTATCTTGGAATTAAGGTGAATTTGTGATTAACAGAAACAAGATAATTCATTATAAGCTTGTATTTATAGAATGTGGTCAGCTAATGCCAGTCCCAGACATTCATGTTAGTATTCAGAGTCAAATATATCCTAACTTCTTTCACATATCTGTGCTCAAAAAAGACAAACATGCTGGCATCATTGCCCACTGCAAATTGATTATCAGCATCACTCACTGAAGTTGTTTTGATTAGGCTTTAGACATCATAATTACATGGATATGTTCAAGTACCCACTACTGCAACAGCAGCCACACAACCCGAACAGAGACTGATGGTGAGAACCTGCAGCTGTTAGCTGACGCCTTGTGTTCCATTGATCCGATTGCATTAATCAAGGTTGTTTACAGCGAGCACACAACCGCCAATGATGGAAGACTCCTGGTAATTACCGTATGCAACAGCCTACAAACATCACACCCCTCATTTGTGGCATGCTGACACAGTCAATGAAAATAATCCAGAGTCCTGGCTTCTTTTTTTTTTAACCTGTATTAAGAAATCTAGAGAGTTAGAGAGTTTAGGGAAAGGGCAAAGATAGGGAAAGAGATGAGGATGAAGCCCATGCTTATGTGATCACAGGCAGTTGTCCAGTTGATCTCCAAATAAAAATTAAATGACCCAAAATTGCATGATGAAAAGTAATTACATTTGAATCTACCACTGTTTTATTCATGAGCCCGGCCCTTTTTTTTTTTTCTGGTCTCACCAGTGGAGTGAAAGGGAGTAACAGCAGTGCAGTCTGTCTGTGTGTCAAATTTGTTTCCTGAAAAAAAGAAAAAGTGATTCGTGTTTTACCAAAAAATTGATACAAAATACAATGAGCAAGAACTTCATTTTTTGCTATAAAGGGTTTTTTTTTGTTTTATTTTTTATCTTAAAATGTTTCATTTGTAGTGAAAATCCAAAAAAAGATTGACCAATATTGTCTTTTAAGAGTTTCCTGGGTGGCATAGAAAGTTAGATAATCTTTGAATAGTCTCTGTGAATTGTGCCTGGACCTCTCATTATTTAGCCATTCGGGCCTTAGCCTGGCAGCTCAAGGAGTAGTTAGTAAGTTAGTATAGCATAGGATATGGATTAATAGGCACATGTTTGGCCGATTTAAGTGATTCTTATTACATAATTTAACAGTTACATGCTGGTCTTTGGTATATTCTAGTGGGTTGATTTCATTTCTACAGCAGATTTTTCCACTAGATCTTGAATACTTATTAATCCCACAGGGAGAATATTTTTCTACACATTTGACCCATCCCTGCGGAGCGACGAGCAGTCATGCCAGCACCCAGGGAGCAAATTGGAGTTCAGTATCTTGCTCAAGGATACTTAAATATATCGAGTATGGGGGCTGAGCATCAAATTGTCGATCTTTCATTCCCTTCATACAACCAATCTTTTCTTTGAACGCTCGATAACCAAGTTCTGAAGTGCTGTACTTTGCTGTTCAGGAACTTTCATCATTTTTTTTGTACACCTAGCTCCAGAAATGACATGATTGCTAGTCGTTTTATTATGAAATATATTTAAGGACATAATGATCTAACCATTATAATTTCTCTCTCCAACCGTACCACCTCCTGCCAACAGTATTACATATATTATATACTTTATATCATTTGCCGCCCATTGTGAGTGCTATTACGGTCAAATAGCCCTTCTATGTGTGCAGCAGTGCTCTTTGCTCTCCTGTGCCATAGGTAAATACATACTGTTGGAGCCCTGTTCATTTGTGCTGCACAAGTGTTCCCCAACTTTATGATATTACATCAGTCAGCCATTTCTGCAGCGGCTCTGTTTCACAATTTTAGGTTCTTGTCTGTGGTTGTTTTCACTTTTTTTTGTTCATCTGCGTCTGTTTGCTTTAACGTCACTGCTAGCCCTCTTTGCAGTAATGTGGCAGAATGTTCCTTTATACTTTGGTCACACATGTTCTGATCAAAAGTGTTTGTCAATTCAATTTCAAGTGGCTGAAAACAAAAAGCCTTAAACAATAATGTAATAGATGGGAAAATAGTTCTCCAGCTGACCGTTTTTGTTTTTTTGACACAGAGCCATAAATTGATGGGACCTTTTTTTTCCTCTAGACAAATACTTTTTCCCACAACTAGGGAGGAAAAATTTTTGCCAGGCTATACTAGATAATCCACTCGTGAACACAGTATAATACATGATCTTCTGCCAGAAACCAGCTGGTTTCTGGCAGAAGTGTAGCCAGATGTATAATATTTTTTTTTAAATAAATAAATCCTCTGTGCTAATGGGGAAAGAAGACAGCGTCTTTTGATTTCATATATTCTTTTTTTTTTTTTTTAACCTTCCGCTATAGCTTTTTGTTTTAATGCAGAGGTGCCAAAAGTGCAGAGAGTGCAGAAGGTGGCTTAAGTGACTATTCTTCAACTACTTCAGCTTACCATGCCTCCATCGAGGCAGACATCTGGCCTCATTATATTTTTCTGTTTACAGAATCCTCCTTTTCTCTTCTTATCAATAATTAATTTCACCTTTGTGTCATCAGACTGTGCACACTCACTGCTAGCAGCCCTTTCATCCAGCCTCCGAAGCAACAACAATGATTTCAGTTTTAATCATGGTATCCCACTTACATATTTTGAATCACAAACTTGGACACAGCCAATCAGCAGCTAACAGCCTGGATTTGGCCATGAGTCATGTCAACTCATCATGATCTATTGACAGGATTCTTCGCTGCTGTCTTAATTAAAATGCAATGTGTTTCTCTCACTGTCAGTCCATCATTTCAACAATTGGATCCAGTGTTGATATAATAAAGCTCAGTCAGCGGTAGGATATAAACAGTGACGTGCGGTGAGGTTAATGGCTGGTGAGGCATGAACCTCACCACATATACAATCGTATGTAACTTATTCACCATTTAATTAGCATCACCGAGTGTGTTATGTTTAAAGTCTTACAGCAGAATTATTTACACATACGAACTGTAACACACAAATAAACACATTTGATTAAAAAAATGTTATGTTGCTACTATATTTTTGTTTATATGTTATGTTTACTTATAAATTAAGTCCATGCGCCGCTCCTTTTGCACAAAAGCATCAATAACTTGATTATAGCTTGCTGTCACTTATTCTGCGGCCGAGGAGTCCCAAGAAGAATCCCTGGTATCACCAGCGCCCCCTACCATTAGGCAGGAGAACTGCATACCTCACTGAGTGCCTCTTCCCAGCCATTTTAGGACCGCTCAACTCAAGAAAGGCCTTACACACATGCAGTTGTTGGAAAAGAAAACCCACTGTATATTATATACGTTAGCTAAACTATGGAAATTTCTTTCATATAGCAAACGTGTGAACATTTTAATAGCAACATATAGAGAGATAGCATTACAGTCTCACTGTATAGCACTGTTCAGCACAGCAAGTCGAGTCATTGCGTAATCCATTGTGATGCTCGGTTGGCTGGTGCCTCACCACAGTTCTCTTCTCAGTATTTCAGTGGTAAATGTGAAAATTCAGTGATTTGGGGTAAAAGTAAGCTAAAATTGGCGTCTATAAATGGAAAATAACTTTATAATACACATCACTAGATAAATATAACCATTTAATTTATTTCTTCCAATTTCCATTTTTTTTCCTTCGTGATAGCAGGTGAGGCCGTGCGTCATTTGCCTCCCCTGACTTTGTCACTGGATATAAAAATCCTGCTTCGCTCATTTTGATTTGGCTCTCATAAGCATTTCCTTTGCCAAAAGAGGTTGGATAAAAACAAGAGAAACGCTCACAGGAGAAGGGAAAGGGGAGCTGGTTTGGAAGTAGTTTGTGGAGTGAAAAGTTTAACTTACTGTTCTGGCCATTCAACAGAGTCTCTGATGTGTTAAACTGAGCTATAACTGTGTAACTCTGTTCATATGTTCAGAGGACACCATCTCCAGTTGTCGTCGTCGGATGCCTCTTCTAATCTGCTCCCTCAGCTGGTTACGACTTTTGTCCTGCCGTCTTTAGTGACATCCTGCTGCAACACTAAGCTTCTGAGAAGATATTCAATTATACAGTCTGTCAGGCCAGATATTTTATTTGTTTTATTTCCAGTACGCTGAGAGAAGTCATAGCGTGAATGCATTTCCAAAACATGCAGGTTTTCTCCACTTGCCCTGTCACCTACTGGGTATGAACTCTGCGTGACTGCGTGAGTTGTGCACACAGCATTCCTGCTGTGCTGTTTGTGATTTCAATTCCCCCCTACTACAGGCAAAGGACCAGAAACGCTGTTCGCGGGGCAGAAGCTGAATGACAACGAGTGGCACACTGTGAAGGTGGTACGAAGAGGCAAGAGCCTGCAACTGTCAGTGGATAATGTCACAGTGGAAGGTGAGTTACCTCTGGTATTCTAATATGAGGTGAAAGGCGAGTGGGATCAGATACATGCTCTGACAAATGCAGTGCATCACCCCCTAACAATGTCTCCTTTGTCATTACAACAACCAGTGTGGAAGATGGCTAACTGTAAGAATGTGTAATCAGACATATAAGTAAAACATATAAGTAAAATTTATGACACTTAAACTTAATAATATAAAAAATAGTGAAGAACTAATAAAATTATGTTCATCTCAGCTGTATGTGGGAGGTGTCAGCTCACCTCCCAAGCACTGCCGAGGTGCCTTTGAGCAAGGCGCTAATAGAGATATAATTAATTGGAAGTAAAAACAGGTAGAATTTAAATTTAACACAAAATTAGATGATTTTTAAGCATATACTACTAAAGCACTTTTGTATTAAATACAAAGGTTTTAAGTACAGAGGAAAGAGCAGGATGAGAGGTCAAGAGATGAGGCGTAGTCATGGGCAGCCATAGTGTTGTGGCTCCAGGCGAAATGATGGCAACGCATAGGAATGAAGATGGAGGTTAGGAAAAGGTAAGAGTGGGATAAAGAAAGAAATTGTGATTTTGTGCTTGGTTCACGAACAGATTCATGTTGAATCTGATCAAGCACCAGGCAAAACAAGGCCTCAGCATGCAAGGTGTTTTATTTCAAGCATGCCAAGCCCGTTACTCCCATCATTTCCCTGTGAAGAGCATAAAATTGTAATGTGCGAGGCAGTAACAAGGCATTTTCTGCAGCAATGTGTGTGTTTAATTTGTTTAACAGCAGGTTACAGAAATGGGCTTAACATTTGTGACATTCAGAGAAACCTACAGCATTGTGTGCACAGGCAGGCAATTACAGTTAATTCAGAGATCTAATTAGCATTATAAAGATATGTGTATACTAATATATGCATAAATTACCATAGCAGATATTGTTGGCGTGCTTGATGAAATCCTTGAGTTTTGAATTTAAGGTTGCTATTCAATTTACTTCTTTTCTCAGGGTGCTTGTCAGCGCACATAATAAGCTGAAAGTCAAGGAACACCAAACTAGTTTGCTGTTATTTATAATGAACGTATTTCAATATGGCCATTCAAATGTTGCATTGACTTTGCCCAATGCAGAGCATTTTAATAATGTTCCTCCTGTTATGTTCAGACATAATGTTATTGTTTTTCTTTTTATGCCATTTCAGGCCAGATGACTGGTGCCCATACACGGCTCGAGTTCCACAACATTGAAACCGGCATCATGACTGAACGCCGCTTCATATCTGTGGTGCCTTCGAACTTTATTGGTCATCTTCAGGGCCTGACCTTCAACGGAGTGCCCTATCTAGACCAGTGCAAAAATGGAGACATCTCCTACTGTGAACTGAATGCCCGTTTTGGCATGCGGCACATCATTGCAGATCCAGTGACATTTCGAACAAAAGGCAGCTACTTAGCTTTAGCCACGTTGCAAGCTTACGCCTCCATGCACCTCTTCTTTCAGTTTAAAACCACCACGCCCGATGGCCTGATGCTCTTTAACTCTGGAGATGGCAGTGACTTCATTGTTGTGGAACTTGTGAAAGGGTGAGTCTGATTTCATTCATTCATAACATGATGAGGAGAGTTTAAAAATGCTGCACTGTGTTATCCATCCCAAATAACTCCAGTTACAAACAGTGATGCGAAAGCTTTTCCCCTCCATTTTCAAATTTAAGTTATTTCTCAAATAAGACAAGAAAGCTTTTTTTTTTTTTTACCATTTCGCAAAGCACAACTGCCGGGAATGTTTTATCCATCATTTAACTGTGACACATAATAGCAGTGAACCTGAGAAGGAATTGTGGACTGAATTCCATGATTACTTTAGAGACATTTAATTAAAGTATTTAAGCTGAGGGTAACCATTTCCTTCAAAACAAAAAGGCAGATCCGACAGAATTTATGTTTTTTGAAATTGTCTCTAATTTTATATTTCTAAAAACATCTCTTAATGATATAAATACTGCTGGTTGTACTTTGTTGTACTAAAGATATTGGGGAAGCACAGCTTCTGTATTGCAGGACATAAATGAACTGGTGTTAATTTGGAATCATATCAGTGGAAAGCAGTAATCACAATTACAGTATCGATTATGAGGCTTTTCCCTATGCAGGCCTTTCTGTATTTCTCTTGTTCTTCATATCCAGCATTACTATGATACAAGAGTCTAAAGTGTCTCTGCATAAAATAATTGGAACAATTGTACAAAAGACAGAATTCTTTGAATAAAACAGATAAAAAAGCCAATACCTCAATCACAAAAAGAAGGTGGGACCTGTTCTAACTCATATCAGTGTTTCTTCAGTCCAACAGGGACTTTAACATAAAGAGCTGGTTTCTGCATATGCATGTCAAATTAGAAAGCCGATGTTACTTTAGATATATTTAAGGTCAGGCAGCTGGGTGTAGATATTTGAGCCAGATCCATTTACTTTATAATGACAACTATTTGTATATTTCATTGACAGAAAATATAATACATGATCATCACCTCTTACAGCTATAAACAGACATGGAATGCTACATCATTTAAGGTGGTCTCATAATTGTTTACACTAAATCAAGTACAGTAGATATAAAGTCATTTGTAACAAAGTTTTCATTTCATTGTTGAAGTGAATGTGGATGCTGGGAGGTCATAGGGGTTAAAATGCTGCAGAACTACACACAGAGCAGAGCATTGATTAGCAAAGGGGGACATGGGAAAATGTCACAGCGTACACCATTCACTAATGGGGAGTTTTGTGCTAGATGATGGATGATGAGAGTAAGGAATCATCATGAGGTCCTGTGATTGTGTGTGCGCAGCACAGCTTGAACTGTATACCCGAAGTAGCTTTCAAATCTACTTCCTGTATGTTGTAATCTGATTAGTGATTATTATATCCACGCACACTTAGAGTTTATGAATACTTATAAGGTTCTTAAATGTGGATTTAATTGTAAGTCAGAACTTGATGTATTACGACTACTGAAATATTGCAAATTATGTATGTTTGAATGTGGCCATAAAGCATTCAGAATACATTACAACTCCGTGTGAATGCCCCATAATGCACTGTAGATGGACTCATTGATGACATCTTTGCTGAAAGTAGTTTGAATAGAATCGAAGAGCAGTCCTGCAATGATTGTCCAGGTTGTCCAATTATATTGGATCTGTAATATGTGTCACACACATTCATGACATCTCTGCTCACAGGTATGTCCACTACGTCTTTGACCTTGGCAACGGGCCATCACTGATGAAGGGCAACTCAGACAAGCCACTCAATGATAACCAGTGGCACAACGTGGTAGTGTCCCGGGATGCCAACAATGTACATACACTCAAGATCGACTCACGCACCGTTACTCAGCACTCCAATGGAGCCCGCAACCTGGACCTGAAAGGTAAAACAACTTGTGCTGATTGATTGTTCCAGAAAGCATTACCACTGACAGGAAATAACTATTTCCTGTGTTAACCTTGGTCGGTTCAAGTCTAAGTGCCATTGGAAGGTAGCCATGAACTCATGCCAGCTAAAATCTTTCTACATTAGATCCACTTTCACATCATAGTCTTTCAGGATAGGCCAACTCTAAACAATACACCTTTTTATTAGATTCAAATGTTTCTGTGAAGATACTTTTTTTGCTTATCCTTTATAGATGTTGTAGTCTAATTGCCAGGGCTAAACACAGAAAACGAAAGAAAGCCTCTAAGTTTAAATGTGCATGTCAAACAAGGGAGGACAACAGAGGAAATACACCTTCACAAAGGTCTGGCAGCATCCGTACCCACAATGCTGTTCACCTTGAAATATGACACCTGCTATATTAGCAGATGTTGCCTTAACAGGAAAAGGCCAATAACAGAGCAATATACTCCAGCAATCTGTACCCAGTCTGAGCTAAATCCAACATTGCCCACTGATGTCCAAAAAAATCCTACCAAAAACAATAACGGCTTATCACTTCATCGTCCTGCGCTTCCTTATTCTTACCTTTTTGTTTCCACGGACCTGCCTGTCAGGACTAGAAGAAACTGTTCCATTTGACTTTTACTTGAAAAATGATGACTATCTTTTGATTGAGACACCTCTGCTCTGACTTTAAAACACTCTGTGTATCATCTTGAAATAATAGCTATGGTTACAGAGCATTTATGTGTGAAGAGGGATCTCTGGTCTGCTGGTAGACTGGGAAATGGAAGCTCTGGTAATAATAGGCTTTGGACTTCAGAATTCAGATTTTGTAGTGTTATTTAGATGCTTGAGAGTGGCTTCATGTGGAGCAAAAGAGTGACAGTATGTAAAAAAAGGAAATATATGCTCAGGTTATAGAAAGAAAAAAGAACAATTCAGAGATGCCGACTTTAGATCACAGGGACCAGGGTTGTCTGACCATTTAAGATTAGTTCTAGATGATGTGCTATGGGTTTTCCCCATGTCATAGTTGTTCTATTGGACACATCAGAAATCAATAGCTACAAGGACTCAGAAAATTATTATCTTGAATTGGGATATGCAAATTAAAAAAAAAAATCTAAGATCAGGGGTTGAGGTGCATAATGGCAATGCTACAGAAAGAAGAGACAGCTTTTGAATGAATGAATGATGCCATGAATGAATAGTGCCGAAATGGTAACCATGGACATGTAATTAGCAGGGTAGTTGTGCCACAAACTATAGTTAATATGATGTATATGGCTTTGTTGTTTACATAAATGCATTGTTCCTCCATTTCTTCATTTCACAACACTGGGATAACACCAGCAGAATCTGTAATTACTAGATATGATTGCCTGCCTTTAAGCTGGAGTAACATGCACCAGCATAAAATGCATCCATTAAACATGACATGTGATTGATAGATAAGACTATTCTCCTGTGCACTCTATGATGAATATCTATTCCAGCAATCTCCTACTCTAAAGTAAAGCAATTGATGTCTGTAATTAGGAGAGTATAGACAGATTGCTTCCATAGACATTGTGGTAAAGACAGCTGTCAATCAACTCCTAGATTATGCAGGAACATCATTTAGGGGCAGTCACTGCGGTTATTTATGGAAGTGTTTAGTTATCCTGCAGGTGTCAGACCCAAGTTCCTTTTAGGTTTGCATCTTAGACAAAATGCCTCCCTCGACAGCTCTGTCTTCAATCACCCCTGCTACCTACAGTCATGCTGCACTTTGTCCTCTGTAATCAAGCCAAAGTGTTTCATATCCTACCCTCAGGCAGAAGAGGTGCACACCCTCGACTGTTATTATTTTTACAGAATGCAAGCAGAATCAGTTCTTTTGTTACTGGAACAAGAATTGGTCTCCAAACAATTCAGCCGGTGTTAACAAACACTCAATCAGCCTCTGAGTGATTAGATCATAATTTAACCTCCTCCTTATAAAAGGCCATCTCCCAAGCATGCAATGTCAACATCTCTTAGCTGTCCACTACAGAGTTACACGCCAACTGTCAGGTCATGTTAATTATGGCTGCATATTCAAAATGCAATGATTTATCATGACGATGAAACAGAAGGCAGATTGTTTGCCTTTCTGTGTTATTAATCTGTGAGCCATTAGTGCAGAACATAATCATGTAAAAGAATCCTCCTCTTTATCTAATCAACTCCTGCCTGTAGTGGATGGAGGCTGAGACAGCCTGATGCTAGTGGGGAAAAATAATATTTATAAATCTTGCTTGTGAAGACTTCAGAAGGGAGAATATGTCTCTTTCCTCAATTCCCTCATCTAATTGAGTATTCAAACCTTGCTCTGTAGCTCTGCTGTGACCATTCTCCTGCAAACTGTCATGCAAACCTTAAGCAGTAGCACTATGAGCCTAACAGAAAAAAGCACCAGACCTGAACATGTGTAGGTGACAAATCCATGAAACTATATGCTATAAAACTTGATATATAGAATGTCCTCATTTGCATACGCACAGGCACATATAGTGTACTGCAAGTATATGCTTTCCTGACACTTTGGCAGTCACACACAAATCCTTTCAATTTAAACACAAAGAAATAGTTACAAAGAGCCATTTCTCACAATCTTTTTGCTCCACTTTAACACCATTTATGCATGGATTTCAAAGCCAAAACCCAATTTTCCATGCTTTATCTGTGTAATTGCTCACAGAAAATGGGGAATATGGGTTTTGTGTTCTCCGTCTTCCATTTCTTTGTTTTTGGACAGGCAGAAATAAAAACCTTTAAGACATCCCTCTTTGTCAGTTAAAGTATGGGGAGGGAACATCACACAACCCCAGAGGAAAGCACTGAATCTAGTTTTATATGAAGACTGCTAGTCAGAGGAGGATATGTTGAACATACAGTATAGCAGACAGCCAATACATTTAACTTGTGTTCGCACTCTTTAGAAGACAATATAGAAAATTATATTTTTTGCATTGAAACAGCCCTCATAATGCACATAAAAGCATGGTATAAAAAGATCAAGGACTTACATAAATGCAGCTTTGACCAGCATAGAATATAATTGTCATGCTAGCACTGGTTGTTCTGGACAGAGTGTCTCTTCTTCACTAGATGCTTTGTTACTTACAGGGCAATGAGAAGACAGCTTTTTTTAAAATTTAATTGTCTTGGTCAGAATCAGAAGAAAAGCATGGACTGATCTGAAATAGCTTGAGATAATCACTGTGAATATAAACCATTTTCTTCTTCTGGTACTCATAAAATTTCCATAATAATACATTGATTGAGTCCACATCCAGTAATTGTGGTCTCTTATTGTCCCAGATTAAAAACAATATTTCTAGAAAATCTGTTTGACAGTATTTAAGGATAATATTTCAAGCCCTGTTGAGAAGTACTCACTGAAAACACATTCAACTCTGAATTTTGTTGGGGTCCAGGTGAATTTTGTATGTTAGGCTGCATATAATGTCGTTCACAGTGGGGTATGAGACATGACGGGGTTACATTTAGTCCAGAGTGCACCTGTTACACCACTATTTACCACCACCACTCGTCTTCAGTGAGGAGCATGTAATGCCTCTGCCTTCTCCTCTTCCTCAGCTCCATCAACCCTTAATTCTGCAGACAAGCAAATCAACTCAATTGGAATGTCATGTGTCAAAAATAATAAGCAGATCACAGCCTTCAAATTAGAAGTCAATCTTTATTTTGATTGATTATTTGATTATTTGATATTTGATATTTTGATGAGTAATATAATGGTAAACACAATGTCTTCAATGATATTCAATGTGTCTAAAGATGGAAAGTATTGTAGTTTGTTTTTTTTCTGTCAAAAAGATTCAAGTCTGCTTAACAAGAATTTCTGTCCAAAGCATAAAAGCTTGGTGTTCATGATTCAGACGATGACCTTCACCCAATGCAAATACATCTTAAAATCTGTAAATTAGCATCTCGCTTTGAGGCTTAAGTATAATAAACAAAACAACAACACCATCAACCAGAAGACACACAACCTCCTCTGAGAATGGTGGGAATAATTATCGGCATCTTCTTTGTAACAGCAGGATTAGTGTTGATATGAGGTGTCTTCATTTTGAGGAATATTTGCAGCAATAATAACGCTCTGGGTTGAGAGTTGTTAGAGTTCTCATTAGGATATAATCACACAATTGTAACACAATTAAATTAACAATCGTAAATTGGTCATTAATTCATTAATGGTACAAATGAAAGAAGAATTTAGATAATTAGCAAATGTTCTCTGATGAGAGTCAAAGACAACATGTCTTGGAATTTTTTTATTTTTTTTTTTAACTAATTGATGATTATCCACAAAGCAGAGGTTTGTGGGTATTGGGAACACAGGTTACAGGTTGGAAGGGATGAGACTCGGGTCACTGGAGAAGAGGGATCACAGACTAACTTTTCCATGAGGCAGAACTAATGAGAGGCAGGTAGAAAATTACAGCGGAAAAAGAATGTGTAAAAAAAAAAAAATACACAACCTAACCTGTCTGATGAAGTGTGTCTGATGCTTGTGTGACATTGTTGAATCATTTGCGTAGCGACTTGAAATATACAGGACTAAACTTGTGATGACTTTAAAAATTAAAATCACAATCATGTGCTTTCTGAGGGTTTTGGAATTTTTTTTTATCTTTAAATATTTTGTGATTCATTTTTCTCACAGTGCAAGACTAACATTCAGATTCTTAAAACTGAAGTAATATATCATCAAAGTTTGTCAAGCAAGCGAAAACAGAAAACTGCACACGCAGAGTTGTGTTTACATCCTGCACTTCCCTGCAACGTCAAACCTGAAGTGAATGCAGTTTGACTTGTGAACTTGGAAGCAAACACAAACAACCACTACCCTGAGGGGAAATGCCCTGATTCACAATCACCAGAACATGATTGTGTTGATGTCATTATAAAATGGAAGCAAAAACTTTGCTGTGATGGGAAATGAAGCACTGAAAAAGAAGAAAATACAAAATAAGGATTTTTCAGGATGAAGAAATGCAAGAAGGACGAATAATTTCCACTCAGTATTCCAACAGTGCCTGTCCCTTCCTTTTGAAGATGCTTGCTAATGAGGCATACTTTGCAGAATTGCAAAGAGACGACACTGAATATGTTCTATTTTTCAACAAAAGCAGAACAAATTGAAACACAATGTGGAGGAGAGGTTTGGCAGGAGAGAAGGAGGAGGAGAGAACGACAAACAGGTACACATATTTTAACGATGCCAGCGGTGAATTTGAGATTAGCGGTTTGATCACCCCGAAGCATTTTCTTCTTCTGTCTGGTTAATATCACTGGAAAACCAAGCTCAAATGGCCTCTAATCTCCACACAATACCAAAGCCTCTTAACATACCAGGTACAACACTCATTCGAACCATCTATCAGGCCAAACATTTTTTAATTACATGGCTTTAGTCCCACAAATGTAAATTGCTGCGGGTCAGCCAGCTCCACAAAACTGAAAGAGTACTACAGATGCAGTATTTGCTTTGAGCATGTTGATAGAGAAGTACAGAGAAGGCCAGAGGGAGCTGCATTGTGTTTTTGTAGATCTGGAAAAATGGTTATGACAGGGTGCCCAGAGAGGAACTGTGGTATTGTATGAGGAAGTCTGGAGTGCCAGAGAAGTATGTTAGAGCGGTGCAGGACATGTATGAGGACTGTAAGACAGTGGTGAGGTGTGCTGTAGGTGTGACAGAGGAGTTCAAGGTGAAGGTGGGACTGCATCAGGGATCAGCTCTGAGCCCCTTCTTGTTCGCTATGGTGATGGACAGGCTGACAGACGAGGTTAGACAGGAATCTCCATGGACTATGATGTTTGCAGATGACATTGTGATCTGTAGTGAGACCTAGAGAGGTGGAGGTTTGTCCTGGAAAGGAGAGGAATGAAGGTTAGCCGCAGTATGAATGAAGGTTAGCCGCAGTAAGACAGAGTACATGTGTGTGAATGAGAGGGACCCAAGTTGAAGAGTGAAGTTACAGGGAGAAGAGATCAAGAAGGTGGAGGATTTTAAGTACTTAGGGTCAACAGTCCAGAGCAATGGAGAGTGTGGAAAAGAGGGGAAGAAACGTGTGCAGGCAGGATGGAACGGGTGGAGAAAAGTTTCAGGTGTGATGTGTGATCGAAGAGTTCCAGCTAAAATGAAAGGAAAGGTGTACAAAACTGTGGTGAGACCAGCGATGTTGTTTGGTCTAGAGACAGTGTCACTGAGGAAAAGACAGGAGGCAGAGCTGGAGGTAGCAGAGATGAAGATGCTGAGGTTCTCTCTGGGAGTGACCAGGAAGGATAGGATCAGGAATGAGTACATCAGAGGGACAGCACATGTTAGAGGTTTTGGAGATAAAGTCAGAGAGGCCAGACTGAGATGGTTTGGACATGTCCAGAGGAGAGATAGTGAATATATTGGTAGAAGGATGCTGAGTTTTGAACTGCCAGGCAGGAGGCCTAGAGGAAGACCAAAGAGGAGGTTTATGGATGTAGTGAAAGAGGACATGAAGGTAGTTGGCGTGAGAGAAGAGGATGCAGAAGACAGGGCAACTAATTCGTTGTGGCGACCCCTGAAGGGAAAAGCCGAAAGGAGAAGAAGAAGAAGACTGACAATTGTAATGGAGCAGATACTGTATCAAAATATTTCTGAAAGTCACCTCATCTGATTTTGATTTTGAACAGGTAATTAAATGAAAAGTAACTAGTTTAAAGCAAGAAAACATGACTTTTCACAGTGTGTGGAATCCAGGCTAATGAGTTGTGATGTAATTGTTGCAAAACGCATTTAAATATAACATTATGATGAACCATGTAAAATGGAGACTCATAAGTATAAATCTATTGCTCAGATGAATTTCTGAATCGGATTGATCCTATTACACAGCAACGAAAGAACAATTTATGTGTTTTCATGTCAACACAATCAGATTTTTAGCAGATCAACATGATTATCTCAGTTCTTGCCAACAAGCTGTATTTGGTGTAAGATTATTTAAATTTATTTGATAACATTTAGCAAATTTCAAAAGCATTCAGTGAATATTTCTGGGATATAAATGTTTCCTTTCATGCATATTTACTGTGACCCAACTTTTACCTATAAAATCCAAAACCGTTAAATAAATTCAGTGCTCTAACTTTGGGCTTATTGCAATTATAAAAAATACCTCCAGAACTGAGACTCAAATATTACCTTCCACATTGTCTTCTTTTTTAAAAATATTCTCCATTATTTACAATTAATATTTACACTAACTGTGGGTGATTACCCCAAAAAAATGCTATTTCAAAACCCATTCATGACATCCTTAGATATTTAAAATGATCATTATTGCATTCAAAGGAGTTGAATACGTTTTTTTCATTGTAAAGGTTTTGTCCATGCAATTTGACCTGAGCACATTATTCACCCTGACTTGAGAAGTCAAATCTGCTCTTCCTCATCTTTCCTTCTCTTATCTGCTTGACCTGATCTGCAGCATCATATTTTAGCTGACTATGAAAGGCTCATGAATAAAAGAAAGGAGGACCTGACAATCAAGGCATTCAGCAGACTCAAGTTCATTTTAAACACATTTATAATCCAAATGCTGATGTCACTTATATTACTCTCTCTAACGAAGTAGAATTTAAATGAGGCAGCAACGTTGCTCCATCCTTGAGACGATCAGACAGAATATTCATTCCTTACTTGCGTCAGGCTCAGATTCACAGCAGATCCTCCCGTCTTATTCTCCCCCAGAGACTCAGACCTTTTCCAGACTCTCCCACTTCAAAACTGTTGCTTCTGGGACCACAATGGCTGATGTTATCCTACTGCTGCTATTCATCAGCAGCTTAAACCTCCCATCTCTTCCTCCAGCTTTAATATATCACATCATATGACAAATAATATTTGTCTGAATCTCATTTCAATAAGAGGATCAAGATGAACAAAGGTATTGAGTCTCTGGATTCAATTCCTTCCTTAAGGAAAGCATGGATTGGCTTTGACAGGAAGGAAGGAATGGAGGAATATGTACAATGATAAATGGAACGGGATCTTCACAACACAGAAACAGAACTGAGGACTACAGCCTTGTACATGGCTTCCCTTGTTATTCTGTATAATTTACTTGGATAAACATATTATTACAATTCACAAACAAATTCAAATTAACCTAACCCTCTTGTCTGCCTGGCATTCAAACTTAAATGCGCCATCATAAGAGCGACACTGCTTTCCTTCTGTTCCTAGACATGAATGCACAATCACACTGCAGAGCACGAGTCCCCTCACTAAAGCATTAACATATTCACTTTCAGGTTCCATAGTAAAGCTTTTTGATGATGGACGTAAACCATAATAGACTCTTCCACTGATAATAGACATAAAATTGTTGCATCGCGAATATTTTCCAGTGCTACTTCATAATGTGTGGAGAGAATTTCCATTATCATAACGGCAAAGAGATTCCATTATTTAAGAAGAATGCATTTGTCTTCTTCATTTTTTTTTTCTTTTCTTGTAATTATCTCCCCCCTTGATGTGAATAGTCTTTAAAATATGCATCCCTTTCAACAGTCAGAAAGGGGGTTTGAAGGGGTTACACTGAGGAAATCCATTGTCCAGTAGTGGAAATTGAAATCCCATTCATTTCTCCATTAGACCCAATGGAACTGTTGCAAAGTAGTGCAACTGATGTGCTGAACGGATCAGATTACACGTCTTTGTTCAGAAGTACTCTTGACCGTGTCATCTTTAGACAAGCAGTTTAAGTTTAGAAGAGGTTTAATCTCTTCTAAGTGATTCACTCAACTTGGAAAGCAGTCTCAAATTTCTGAACGGAAGTGTTGTGGAGATGTTTCAACCAACCTCCTGTGTTTGAGTCACTGTGTGCTGAATCCACTAGTGAAAAAAAAAAATCTTTTTGTACCTTCTTTAATGAAAGGATGTTTCTCGGCAGCTAATTTTACCTCCCCTGCGCTTCAGCAGTTATTTATTAATAGTATTTATGACAAAGCACCAGCCATCCTCCTTGCATTTTTCAGTATTTCCCCATAGTTTATGCATGAACACAAATAGAAGATGAAACACAAGTAGGTTGTGTCAGATTTCAGAATACTTCCACTTTGTCCTACATACTGCACTTTGTCAAATTGATTCAAAGAAAGAATTTTGAACATACTATTTACAATTCACAATTTTTATAATAACGACTAAAAAAATCGTATTAAGCCCAACTGGATCAGCACTGAATCTCGTCTTATATAAATGTCTCAACCTCTCCAGCGAAGCGTCACTGAACAGGAAGTGAAGAACAATTTGAAGTGGAGCCGATTTACACTGTAAATCGTTTCTCTCATTATTCAACAGCTTAACCAACAACTTATTAAATTACCTTCTAATTAACTAGATGCAAATGTTAGTTACTTTTTTCTTTCCTGTATCGTCATCATATAAACAGAAGTGTTAATGTTTGTCTTTCCAGCTGTATATAAATAGTTTCTTCCTCTTCCGTTTCCTTTTTTTCTGCCTGTGTTATTTCAACAAATGATGGGGTTGCTAGCTCGAGGGCTACAAAAGACAAGCGTGCTGTAGCTTCTTCCACTGACCTGTCCTACAGTAGAATTTACTGTTGTGTTACTCTGAGCTTTGGCCCTTTTCCACCTTCTCCTTATTCTCGCCTCATCACTCCCTTTCATCAACGGCCTCCATTTTGGTCCTACAGACAGATGGCGCTTCTGACTGTGTATCATTGTTTTCACACGAATGTACATTCTTCTCAGTGTTTTCCTCAGACTCACATTGAAATAGGTGATGTTGATTTATTTGAGTGAATGTTTTCTGTTTTTTGTCTAAGATTCAAACGAATGAAAGGAAATGAATACAAATATTTGAAAAATTCATTCCAATATAAATCATTCCTTTCCAATTGATTGCCTACAAATCAAGTGGAAAGGAATAACCCAAAAAATAACCATGAATAATGTTAACATTAAAATATTGAATTAAATTTAATTGTGAGTGAGCTGTCAAGAAAAAACATTGAAATAGTAAATTAAAATTGAAAAATGAATACATTTAAGAAAACATCAAAACAAATATTTTACTGGTGAACATGATGTGTTTTTAAATTAAAATTCCTTCATGTCCACCCATCATCCATCCATCCATCCATCCATCCATCCATCCATCCATCCATCCATCCATCCGTCCATCCATTCGTCCGTCCGTCCGTCCGTCCGTCCATCCATCCATCCATCCATCCATCCATCCATCCATCCATCCATTGTCAGCTGCTTTTCTGCCTTGTGAGTCACGGGTCAGCCGGAGCCTATCCCAGTAAGACAGAGGAGGGTTTTAGTGGATTATTTAAGTCCGACTTCTAGATTTGCTGCTTGATACTTTGTTGGGTGATCAAACTGGAACAGATGAAAAGAGAATTCTGCGAGCCCCCATTCAGTCACTATTTAAGTATCAGTAGACTTCAAAAGGCCTCACCTGAAGAAATCATCAATTCAAAAGTCTCCTCACATTCAGCTCCAGTTTCATTAAAAAAAAAAAAAAGATGAAGTAAAACACTCAGATACAACTAATCCGTCCTCCATCTCATGCCAGATCTGATTTTAGGCAGAATCAAGTAAAGCAAAGCGTGTAAAGACAAGGTGAGGTTACCGTGAGGGCAGAGTGACGATTGCAAATGAAAGTGCAGCGAGATAAAAACAAACGTAGGGGGTGGAAAATGAAGGGTATAAGATAGAGACTGAGCACGGCGAGAAAAAAAGACTCAGAATACAGAGGGACATTTCATAACGGAGGAATGGAAAAATGAAAGTACGTAATGACATCTGTTTGATTAGATGATTTTTACAGCAAACACTGGGTCATGTGGCGCCTTTTAAAGGTACACACATGCTGGTTGCACTGTGACATGATGACAAGCAGTCAAATGCTGGGGGTTTTATACACCTATATGTTCATGTTCCTTTCATCAAGATTTCTCAGAGGGTTATTTACAGCGTTAAATTTTATTTCAAGGAGGTACAATATGTGATAAAAGACTGGAGATATACTTTAAAAAATGATGCAGAGGACTTTTATTACCTGCATGTGCTGAAGCACAGCTATACAGTAAAAGTAATAGGGATAAAATCTAATAATGCTGGCCTTTAATACCAGATCAAATACAATCTTCATCTATACATGTAGTTAAAAAGATTTACGCTTTAGCACTTAAAAACGTATTAAATAAAGTTTGTGTTTTCAGCAGGCGGATCCCAATGATAGTGTTAGTGTTGCAGTTCAATAAATGTACAATTTGAAAGAAAAACATTTTTCTATGTCTTTGAATTCTCTTTTCTTTTAAGTATTTGTGCTCAAGTACACACAGTCATTTGAGGCTCAAAGATGATGACCAGATCCCTAATCAATAAGTAAAAATTGGATTTTTCTGTGTCTTTCTTGCTCTGTCCATGTGCATAATGAATCACGTCTGACCTTGTCTAAATGAATTCAAGCAATGAAAGATACCAGTCAATGACATGAACCTTTAATTCTGGAGACAGTATCAAAAATTTGTGCAGGCGTTAAATTTTTGCTACATTATAGTCATTTAAATAATTTATTTTTGTTGTAGATTTTACTGCCTCACTCCCTCAGCTATGTAAATGAAGAGACACTGTGTAAGGGAGAGTGAGGTGCTTTCCGCCACCCATGGTTAAAAGTAAATGGAGTGGCAGTGTGTGACTGAGAAGGCATCAAATAATTAGAGCATTTGTTGCTTCAAACTAATATTTCTTTCAAAACACGTCTTTGCTACATCATTTCTTTTGAGTTGCGCACAATCCAAAATATAGAGAGGCAATCCGCAGCATAATTAACAACTTTTGATTTTAGCATAAGCAATTAACAAGCAAACAGTGTCATTATTCATTCTCTACATCAATTGCCTTGTTGTGGTGTCTTTGTGTTTCTGTAATTAGCGATCACACGATCCCTACATCTTCCTGCTGGCTGCCATTGTTCCAACTTCACTTTTAACACACCGCCACTGCCTTACAGTTATTCATTTGCCCACAGCACATGTACTTTTGTGCATGTGTACGTGTGTGTGTGTGTGTGTGTGTGTGTGTGTGTATGTGCGCGTGTGTGTCTTTGTGTTTTCTCATTACCAATCATTCAATCTCTGTCAATTAGAGCCAGCGTGGGACAAACGGTAGCAAAGGCAGCATAGAGATGTGAGAGTGAGGACCCGAGAGGGAGGCAGAGATTTTTAATAGAGCATTTAATGAAAGTTAATGGTGGGCTTTCTGTTTGTCAGGGAATTGGCCAAAGGAAGATGGCTGTTGTTCAGCAGTGAGACTAGCCATTGTGCAGCCATGGCCTATCCTCATTATGATATTTCTCTTAGTGATAGACATGAATAATATATCTCTGTATCAGTAGATTTGGGCAAAGGCTGCAGACTCGCTACTTCACTTGGGAGCCAATTACAGGCAAGGATGAGAAACAAGTCTTGTCTTGAGTGTCTTAAAATGAATAACTTGACACTGCATTCACACTGAAACTCTAAATTAACACTATAATTATCTTTTTGCAACGGAAATATCCAAACTGTCTTTCAGTTGTCTGTACAAATTGTGACACATGGAAAATATATATATGTGTATATATATATATAGAGAGAGTATATATTCAGTATAAATATAGCAAAGGAAAAATTAGATAATTAAATGTTTTGAGGATGATCTTAAGTCTTGAAGTCATTTACTGATGTCTGTGTTGACTCAAAGGTGAGTTACAGAACAGTATACATAGATGTTTTGAACATTGTTGAATCTCTCTCTCTCTCTCTCTCTCTCTCACTCCTTACCTTAGCCTATAAAAAATCATCCTTTCTTAAGTTATTGTGCTCCTCTAAATTTTGCCGTCTTGGTTTCTTCAGCGCCTCATATCATAGCATGCTCCAGACAACCCCGGAGAGGTTGTTATGGTAACTGTGGAGATGCAGAGGTGGTGGTCTCTGGTGATGTCTGGGAGGCTGTAATTGGACCAGTCTTTAGGACCATTCTGAGCAGCCGCACAAGCATCCATCACCACATGGTCGGCAAAATCAGACGAGGAAAATTGTTCCTTGTTATTTTAAACCGCCGGCTAGACTTTAACTTTAAAACTAGGAGGCAAACAACATGCATGGAGTTGTAGAAATGATCAAAAAATTACTTTTTGGCATATTAAAATCTTTGAAAACTTTTTCACGATTATTCACAAAAGAACAAACCAGCACATTGTCATTGAATATAAAACCATAATATTTTCTGCAAAAAAATTTCAATATATAAAAAACAGAACAAATGTTGTGCACTGCAACTTCCACAACAAACAACACTAACAGCAATGCAGCTGTGAAGCATTCAAGAACTGCTTAGATAAGCTGTAATGTGTGGAGAACAAACTTCATGCCCTAATAGAACAAAAAAGTTGACCATAAGAAATATGTATATTTAAACGAAATGTCTTCACTCCAACAATGAGAACTACTACCCCTAAGAGGGTGGGTGGATGCATGCCGAATATTTATTCCTGTTTTATCATTTTTACTTCAGCACAAGAAGCAGAATTCGTTTCTACAGTACAACTCAAATTCAGTCAGGAAAAAGAATCTTTAGCATCCTGTTTACTCCTGTAGGGTTGCCTTATTTGAAATTAAGTCCGTGCCAATAATTTCATATTTACTAAATGGTTCTTACGGCCTTGATTTCAGTACATCACTCAGCCAGACAGCTAATGAATTTGTTGTATTGATTATAATATCCAGAGCCCTGGCTTGGAAATATGAAGTGTCAAGTCTTCATTAATTCTACAGGGAACTTGGCAAACATCAACTCTTTCCATTACACTAAGTCCACACATAATTGACCCCATGGCTCATTGCGTCTGAGATTGCGGAAGCTGAAAGTTATGCTTTTCTGCTGTGGAAATAGAATTTTTAGAATTTTTAGTTCTTCATGCAGAAGGAGGCTTTCTTCTGCTCCTATCTGTGAGGCGTGATCTTTCCCCTTAAGTTCAGCAGGATGCTTATTTTATGCCGTCTTCAAGATAAATGGTGTAGTTCGAATTCTGATGGTGAGGAATGCTGCAAGCATTTTAGGCTGTGTTTATTCATATGCACTCACATCAAAGGCCTCTGCCCCCCCCCCCACACACACACACACAACTCCAGAACAGAGGCAATGTAGAGGAGTGTAGTGAGTGGGGGGAAAGTAATTGGCCTCAGAAATGGATGGATATTTCCTTTTATGTTGTAATGTAAAGAGACCTTAATTGTGCATGTCCCGAAACTCAAACTCATCATTTTGCTGACGATGCACAAAATTTCCTGTCATCATGAAAATGTGGTGTAGTGTCTTTCTGCTACTCTCCCAGCAGGAAACTGTATATTGATGAGCTCATACAATAAATCTCCTATATGTCAATTCCACCGCTTCACGGCTGGCGCCGTACAATCTGTTCATGTCAATTGTGAGGCGCTTCTTTGAATCGTGTTATTATTGAAACATGTTCTTGGGGCCTCTGCAGTGACAAACAGTTTGTCTGGGGAAC
The DNA here is from genome assembly GCA_013358685.1 of Antennarius maculatus. Lineage (NCBI taxonomy): Eukaryota > Metazoa > Chordata > Actinopteri > Lophiiformes > Antennariidae > Antennarius > Antennarius maculatus. The sequence continues at coordinate 6,060,007 of CM023628.1, forward strand.
ATCTCTCACAAACACACTTCCCAACATTCACACCGCGCTGCTTTAAGATATCAATTCACTGCTGTCTCTTGGCATTTACAGTGTTTATCGTCTGCTCCGTACATCTGGTATTAGCCACAGTGGATCGACAACCAACAACACCTGAAGCACAAAGTGCAGTATGTATATCAGAGGAACATGGTATGCCCATAGATAGATCAAAGACATTTGCATTCATCCTTTAAAAGCACAAATAAGTGTGCAGTACTACGGTCGGTACAAAGTGTACAGATATAATTAGTTTACTGCATCCTATTACCAACACTCACCATGGTGAGTTCAATGAAGTTCAGACATTGTAATTAACATATTTATACATGAATGCATGTCACGATCACAAGGCAGATTATGTCATCTAACAGCATATTATCTTTGTAGTAAATAATGGGTATTATTGTCTTTTTATGCAGTATCATCATATTTTATATGAATATTCCAAAATAGATTTCCTTCCTTTCTTCCTTTAATGAAATTATTTCTTTTGGAGTTCACATTTTCACCTCATTATCCTTTCATTCCTCTACTTGTTCGTGACCATCCTGATGTCCGTTTGTTCTAGACTGATGGTCTGTATGAACCAATGAAGGCATGCGAGGGTGAAGGTGGGGTAAATGCTGCTGTGTCCTAGATCATGCGTTTTCCCTCACAAACCAGATTTGGGTGTTCTGCCAGGTTTTGTCCTGTGTGAACAAACAAAGGAGTGTCACTGTGTAAAAAAAAAAAAAAAAAGAAAAGGATCAACACTCATTAAAGATCAGGACTATAGGATAATGCAATCAGTCATTTTGGATTAAAGATCAGGACTATAGGATAATGCAATCAGTCATTTTGGATTAAAGATCAGGACTATAGGATAATGCAATCAGTCATTTTGGATTAAATGTAATAAATATGTAATAAATATAAGCCAAACATAATTTGTAACCATTTTATAAGTCCATCTTCAGTTTTATAAGCATATTTTATGCTTTGTTCACATGGCAATGAACATTACATTACATTTCTATCGCAATATTTCCAGCAAGTTACAATCTGCAACCATCAGATGAGACTAAAATTTGCAGGATGGACTTTAAAGTTAAACAATTCTCTAAAGGAAAATATGTAAAATTAATAAATAAATAAACCTACATCGTAAATGTCAAATGTTTGTGACATCCCAAAACGAAGGTTGGATGTGGAGGTCTTTCGGTGACACAGGAGGGTGTCTTCTATGTTTTCCATATTTTTAATGGTTTTGTGTGTGTGTGTGTGTGTGTGTGTGTGTGTGTGTGTGTGTGTGTGTGTTTGTGTGTGTGCATGCGTGCGTGTGTGTGTCTATGCAGCAGGTGATGTGAGGGAAGACTGAAAGGTGTTGTCATTGATAACCTACTGGTCTCTCTTCGTACCAGAGGGACTGTCTAGTTTCAGATGTCGGTTTGCCATCTATAACAGCCGCAGCCTAACAAAGCTTTGTCTTGATAAATGACGCTGTCCGTGGTGCTTAAGCTGCAGACACATTTGTAATTGCACCTTTTTGTCACGGTGCAGTCCTGTCAGTTTCATCTTGGATTTATACCATCTTGTAGTCATAGATGAGCAGGACTCACAGACACACACTGCTGTCTGCAGGAGTTTCAGTTTTTTCTATGGTGCTGAAAATATAGCCCAACTCAGACCATTTCTTACAGCCCCATTTCTGTGCGTTTGCAGGAGAGCTGTACATCGGTGGCGTGATAAAGAATATGTACAGCAACCTGCCCAAGCTGATTGCATCCCGGGACGGTTACCAGGGCTGTCTGGCCTCCGTAGACCTGAATGGGAGACTCCCCGACCTGATCGCAGATGCCCTCCACAGGGTGGGCCAGGTGGAACGAGGCTGCGATGGTGAGTTGGTGAAGTATCCATCAGTCACATATAGACAGAATTTTATTAGTAATCACTAATTAACTCCATCACACATTAAAAAACAAAAAGAAAAGTCCTGTTTTTCAAATTAGTAGGTAAATAAAATTACTTTCTTATGCTATCAGTTGTATCATTGTATGTGTCTTCTAATTTATTTCCTTAAATTGAATCTCTATTTAAAAAAAAAAAAAAAAATTTAATGAGAAAAAAGAGATTTCTAATTTTTTCTGAAATATTAACTGGATGAAAACTGTGACTATTTTTAAATTATTAGTACAACTAGATTTATAAGTAGTTTCTAATTAATCTTGTCTTGTTCTCATTCTGTTTCCTAATCGTTCATTTTCATAGATCTATCCAAATTCATCATAGATATGGTAATTCATGAAAACATAAAAATAGAGTTTTTACTCTATCACAAGGGTACAGTAATGTTCATCCTGCAGCTGCCTTTAAGTGATGACTATAAATACAATGTCCAAACCACTCTAGTCACCGACATTCAGCGACTATCAATGTTGAGGGGTTAGGATTAATATATCAAATTTTTCTTTACAAAGTAATGTGAAATTTGGAAGTAAAATAAATTTGAATCCCCTTTCTCTGAACTACTTTTCATGTTAAAATGGTGCTTGAGATAAGTTTTCTTCAAATTGAATGAAGAACAACGTTTTTCCTTCATTTCAGAGATAAAACCGGTTGTGCCAAAAAATAATTCATTCAGCAGCACTGCGTCCTTTTCATCAGCAACAATAATGTGGCACAGCAGACGTAACATTTCCAGCGGTTTCTCATTATGAATATTTCAGTTTGATGATTATATGAACTGGAGTGGGATCAAAATCTCTTTAATTTCAATCTGTCAGTTAGAGGTGGGAATAAGATGTTTAACCCACATATCATCCAAGCTCAGTGCCAGCAGTGGCAGATGGCTGGACAGCCTCCACTAACTTCTCAAGTGAAATGACATTGAGGGACATAAAAATTTATTACCTAAATTTTAATGGTTAGTCTGATCAGTTTCAAATTCATTTATTAATTAGTTACTCCGCTTCTAATAAATATGAACATTATTCATGTCAGTGATGGACTTTTTTCACACTGTTTGACGTGAAATTGGACAATTAAGTGGCAGACAACTAAAATCTATTGTTTTAAACCTTGTCATCACTTGGATCCGTCTTGCACCATGTCCTGGTATGGATGTGTTCTGGTATTCCCTGATAAGCACCAGTAGATCCATCGTCAATAGTCACGATTCATCGTCAGTAGTCACAATTTAAACCCCTGTCCTGCGTTTGTCACCTCTATTACCTCATAAACCCTGTATGAGGGGAGGTATCTATTCTCTAATGTCACTGTCAGTGCGGCTAATCTCAGTGACACTCCCCACCCTCATCAGCTTTCGCCTCATCAGTCTGGAATTTGCTGTCTTTTTAACACTTCTGCAAACAGTTTGCTGCTATCGCTCCGGCTGCATGGCTCTAGCGTCTGGCAGCTACATCTTTGTATTACAGTGGATTTTGAAAATAGCATTTCCCCTCATGCACAGCTCTTCACCGCTGCTCCCCTTGCTACCAAGAAACTCTGAGGCCACTGGCTTGATTTCTCTGAGGGCTGTATTGGCTGGCTCAGTGTGGCCCTCATCCAATTTTTCTCCCTTTCCATCTCTAGCACTGTGTCTTCTGCCAGCCAGCTTTATTACAATTAAACACCACAATTAGTTTGTTCAAAACGTAGTTCAAAACTGCATTAAGATGTAATACTGACTCCTGCAGGCACCTGAAATGGGGGATAATATTGGATGATGATGGGATGTGCCATTACTTATGATTAATCAGTTTTGGAAAAATGGACCTTTTTTGCAAATTAAGGTTATATTGAACCTTCAGGCTCCTGGAAATATAATTATCTCATTATTTATATTACAACAATGCAAGGAAAATAATACTAGCTACTGACCACATCTTTTTCTATCGAATCAAGATTATTACACCTCACCAGGTAGAGGGGAAGCCAAATACTGGAGTCCATTTCAGTAAACACCGTCATTACACCCTATCGATGAGCAATAACTATGATTTTCTTGAGGCAAAAACTTTTGCAAATACCTCAATATAAAAGATTAGTAATGCAGAATAAGACAGTGACAACAGAGAGGGTAGGCATACTTGATTCATGTTACTCAGCTTTTATATTTAAGAGTAATGTGTTGTAGATTGATCTTCTCTTAACAACAGTTCATGTTCTTAATATTTAAGTTAGAAAAAAGGGAAACAAAGATGACTTTTCCAAAGTGCAGAGATGCCCTTGTGAACGATTACAAAACAAGTCCTAAGGTCATTCTAAGCCTGTCTGCTGGTGATCCAGAGTGGTCAGAGGTAGCTGCAGGTCAGGTCTCTGGCCAAAAGACAGGGAAGCAAATTAGGCTGCTCTTGTAAGTCTGTACTGAATCAGCAGATTACCACGACAACAAAAAAAAACAAGTCAGGGAAAAGGGAAGGAGACTTTACCCATTAGAGCTGATGTGCAGGTGTATTAATAGTGTTGGGAATCAGTGAAGCTCAAGAGGGCAAGTACAAGGGAACAAACAATGCATGTACTGCCAAAGTCTTAAAAAGCTGCTTCAAAAGTCTCAACAAAGATAAAAACTCAAACAGATTTGAAAATTTCTCCTCCTTTTTAACAAATGCCTCCTTCAAAAATTTACTTTATGAACCAGGATTCAGAAGTAGATCTTCATCCTACTCTGCAGGACTAATACAAGCAGCTGCTTCATTTATCACACAGCTGTTCCACCTAGACACAGGTGACAGTAGTGAGAGAGGGGAGACATGCATTCACTTTGGATTTTACCATTTATATTGAGATGTATTGTTCAGGGTCCTCCTGATTCACAGCAGATGCAGATTAACAGCTTCTCAGGCAGCCAAGTAAAAGTAACGATTGGATGATCAATAGTTTAAGGAGGAGTAAGGGAGTGGCTGCACAGCTCTATTATTAATCATGACAGTATGCTTAATTAAATCTTCAATGGATCATTTCTTAGTGGGTAATTAATGGAGCAATGAGCCTGGCTAGGAACTATGAAGAGATTAAGCCGATGTAGAAAAGATGAACTTGAAGTTGGTGTTACGAGCAAAAACTATAAAGCACTAACACGTTAATGATTTATTTTTCTTCTGGTTGGTTTGGGAGGAGAGGGTGTTTTTGCTGGGACATGTGTAAATGACAGAAGATGTTATCTATGTGAAAATAAGTTAGTCTGGCACTGACCCATGACACTTTGGAGATGTTCTGGTTAAATTTAAAATTTAATCACCAACCTGACAGGAACCACAGATCATCCATATTTGTTTACATATAGAACAATGAATATGCTTTCTTCTGCATCTTGAAATCTAAGTGATATTTTATATACATCAGAGATATTATTTTCTAAGAACACAGAAGAATTAAGATCAGTCCTTGAAAAGCAATCAAAAGATACCTGCAGGGCAATGCACGGTACAGTTTGAAGTTTCACATGATTCTTCTAAATACGTTGATGGCATTTCACTGAGAAATCGCAATTGTGGAGTTTAGAATTGACAATTTAACATATTCATCCAGCCATGACAGTGGGTGTGAACAACAGGAGACATCATCACTCCATAAAACTAATGATACAGTGTTTTGGTGCAGTCACCAGATCTCCTGACAACACTGTGCTTTTTTTTATTATTTCATTTTATTCAGTTTCAAAAACTGTAACTGTGGTACATCGGCTGAAACTGTATTCAGCTGCACCCATTTATACTGAATACGGTTTCATATTAATTCCTACTGCTCATTTGTTTCATTTGTTCATCCATCATCAGGTGATCTCCTCAGTTCGGAGCTCAGAGTTTGAGAGTTCCTCTAAAGGTCAGCTGGATTCTGGCACTGACTGCTATTTAAATCCCCCAGTTGGAGGCTCACATAACATAAAGTCAAAATGTCCCACCCTTGTTCTGTCCCCAACCTCGTTGGCTTCCCCTTCAGAAGTCGAAGAGCAACGGGGCCCTATTCTGCCTTTCAGAGTACTTTGTATTATGCAGAATTGTGAAGAGTTACAGCCTGCAAACAATCTGTATAAAAGAATAAACTGAATGAATAACTCAGTCTTTTGCTATGAAAACCCTATTAATAATAATGGATTCGATTTATATAGTACTTTTTTAGACGCTAGAAGTGCTTCACAGTGGTTCCATTATTCATTCACAACTGGTGAGGGTGGACTATATGCATAGCCTGGGGCAGACCGATGGACACGTAGCAGCCAATCCATGCCAACGGCCAGCACTGCAACATTCGTACACCTTCCTCACTGGAGGCAAAGAGGGCAAGGTGTCTTGCCCAAGTACACAACGACACATGACGAACGGGATTTGAACCGCCAATATAACCACTGGATGACCTGCTCTCTACTGCTGCCCCTGATATTTGCATGATGTGGCTCAACAACATTACTATACAGCTAAAAGCCGTTTTCAAAAGCTGCTCTCCTTCAACAGTTGAAGAATTCTGAGCCGTTGAGACGATTATAGCATGTGCTTGAAATTAAATCTATGTCTAAGCAGAGCTTCCAAGTTTCTACTCTGCCATCATCACCCTGGGGAGTGGACAGCGGGCAAAGCTGTCCAAGGGTTTTAGTTTAATAAGTATGGACTGAATAATAAGTATGGACTGAACCTTCAGTGAACTAACTAAAGCTGATCGTTACCCCCTTTAGGACCCAGTACCACCTGTACGGAGGACTCCTGCTACCATCAGGGGGTGTGTCTCCAGCAGTGGGAGGGCTTCACCTGCGACTGCACCATGACGTCCTATGGTGGCTCATTTTGCAACGATCGTAAGTGAACCATCTTCATTGGCTGCTGATGTTTGACTGTGTTTTGCTGGAGTGAGTGATTCAGGTAGAGATATAAGTCGGTGGTTAGCGTTGAGATAAAGGACTTAATGTTTCCGCTGTTTCTCAGACAATGTTGGTATAGTGTTAGTTGAATTACATGAGAGAACTTCAAACTTCAAACATCGTGGATTTTTAGTAGGTAGTCACGTGATACCATACGCACATGCTATTGGCTGACAGCATCCAGACGCGCTCTGCTTTCCAAGGCTCACGGAACGCAGAGCACTTCCGTGTATTAAAGATACACTTAAAAGCATTTTAAACAGTCTATGAGTGTGGGAAAAGGTAATACAGATAGAAGGTGGTATAATATCAGTATGGGGGGATTCATAAACGTTTAAATTACCATAAATGATAAAATAAGTAATTTGTTGCTATATCCCGGAGTTTTGTTTGTTGTGGGTGGTCCTGCAACGCATTAATCGCGAGCAACGAGGGATCACTGTACATAAAATACACATCACTGCCCTCATGTGAAATGAAGTCAAAATTGTAATTGACTAGAAGCCCTTATCTCAGAGGGTAGTTGAAATCACACTCCACCTAATGGCTTCACTTCTAGTCCTCTCCTACTCACATATTATTCATGGTAGTATAACACCTTGGCTCCAGATTGGTGCCTTTCATACTGAGTCTCCGTTAAAATGTGTTGTCTAGAGAAACTGTGATTTACTGTATGTCCTTTGTCTCTTCGGTATGGTCACCCACTGGTGGCCATTTAAGTTATTCAGGAAGGGACAGAAGAGCAAGGTTTTATTCTCATAATCACTCTGCAATGATTACATCTTGAGTTGACAGTTTGCTATTCATCCCAAAACTAATATTTACTGAATCTTGGAAATAACCTCACAGAAGACAAAAACATCCTTGAATATACAGTATGACTTTGATCAATGCACATCATCTGTTAACTCAAGTGGAATCTTCTGGTGCAGAGATGCACCTCCTGGTTTAGATACAGCTGATGAAACTGCACTGGTCTCACTTCCTTGGCAATGTGTTTTCTAGATGGGCAAAGATGGATTTTTTTTACCTCTTGTTCAAGAATTACATGTGTATTACAGCTCTGCTGGGTAGCACAGAGCTTATGTACAATTAGCATTCAGGAAGGCTTGACAGAAACAGGGCAGAGGTAGGCTGACAGGCTAATAAACTGGTTTGCACAAATCCTCATTTGCTTATTAAGTGGTGGCTAGTGAATTAAGCTGCACCACCTTCACTTATGTCATTTATGATGCAGTTTGTTGTTAGGTGCAGTTGGTATTGTCCTGCTGACATGCTGGCTTGTCAGAATATGAGGGGGCCTGACAGTAGGAGTACTAGCCAGGTGTTTCGTTGGCTGTTGGAAGACTCAACCAGTGCTATGGCAATCATAATACTCTGTCAGCATCACAGCCACATCAGGATCCGCAGAGAGAACACTCTTTCCTCTAGAAAGGAGCAAATGGTGGTGAGAGGTGAGGAGAGAGGGCTGCTGAGTGCTGAATTCGATTTGATGCCTGTAGGGAGTGTTAGCAGCTGCACTGCTTGCTGCAAAGATGACAGGTTGAAGTGTAGCAGGTGTGTTCTGTGAAAAAGTCAAGGAGATATGAGTGTGTTTTGCAAGAGTGTGGAGGAGAGGACCTCAGCAGCAACCCGACCAAAGATCTTCTATAACAAATCAGTCTCACTGGTCCGTTTGGATCAGCTCTGAACTATTTCAGACATAATATAAATCTCAGACTGATGATAGAACCAACACTGAAATTGGCTCGTTGTTCGCTTTCTTTTTTTTCATCTTATCTTCATTGGCTGCTGCTGAAGTTCACTTCCCTTGTAGTTTTGGCCTCTTGCTCCTTGCTTATCTCATGAGAGGTTGTCATACTACAGCATGACAGTGACAACAACAAGTGTCTGTCATACGGCAGCATGTCAGCCTCTTTGTGCCTCTTTGTGTGTATATGGTGTTTTAGTTGTTTCCACTGCATTGTGCTATTCCCTCCCAAACAGCACCAGCAACATCTCCTGACCCCTTGACTTCGTTTCCAACTTGGACTGTCAAGAAACACATTTCTCTTATCTCATATCCTTCAAAAGATGAGCTTGGCTTTTGACTCCTGCCCTTCATCATTTTGTCTCTGTTCTCTTTTTCTTTCTTCCCACCTTACCAACTTGTCTTTTGAGCCTTTTTTTCTGGGCTCACACAGTAACAGCAGCAACATTTCCTTGAACATGACAAATTCCTTGGGGAAATTTCCTTGAATCGGCTCTGAAAACTAAGGTAAGACATATAATCTGTGACATTCCCTTTTTATTTACTGGGGAATAAAATGACCCTACTAGCAGTAATTTAATTTTTTTTTTACAGCATACACTCACAACCCTATCAAAGTTAGCCTTTCTCTTTTACTCTTTACCCACTAAATTGTATCATTGCTTTGACACGTCTGTCACACACACATCTGCATGAATGGCTTTCAAAGGTTTTAACACCTCTTGGAATGTCCCATGTAAAGGTCTTTCTGTAGAGCTAATCTATTAGTGTGTATCCTTCTCCCTGACTATATGCACAGTGGGGATGAGAGCACAGATAAACAGGTGCATGGGGTGCATCTCTTTGTATCATTATAAATGGCACAGATGTGTCATCAAAAGAGGGACTGTAATAGCACAGTTGAAAAAAAAAGAATCATAAAGCATTGCTTTTGGTATCACACGCTGTCTCTCACTTAGCAACCTTTAAATGAGCAACACAATAACTTACCTTCACACAGAGGGTGTCTCTGTATAACCTGCATACACACTCCGCAGTTGCTGGACACCTGGTGTGTTCTCACACACACAAGTGCTTTCATTTAGGTAATATTCAAGAATGGCTGACGCTGTCGCTAATGTGTGTTGTTCACTAGTGATTGAGGTATGTAGATTTTAGGGAGCTTTATGTATGTATTTGTTTGGACGACACCATTCTAAAGGAACAGTATACCAGCGGACAATAAGTTAAATAGAAAAAGAAATTGCTTAGTGACTTAGAGGCTCCCAATTTTATTAGTGTTTAATAAAGAAAAGCTTGAGTCTAATTTCCTACATTTACGCAGAACCATTTGTTTCACTCTGGTTGGAAAATTTGTCAAAATATTGAGGTATAGTTATTATTTATGAGTTGAGGACAGAATCAGGTAGGAGTGAAGCTAATGTCACACATGGAGGGGAAAAAAAAAAAAATTGATGTTTTTCACCAGATAGAATGAAGTAATTTGTCTCTATTGAGAATTTATTATCCACTGGGTTCCAGTGATGTCCTGTGGTAGAGTTAGGGTTATCTCACCTGGAATAAAATGTTAGACATGTTGTACAATTACATCTAATTATTGAACCCAAGTGTTGCTTAACTGAATAAGAGGCAGTGATTGGAAGTGGAAGTTGTTTGGAACAGGTGCTTACTAAACAAGTCAAACTGCACTAATTTAAATAATGTTTTAGTGTAGTATAATTATTCCATATGTGGTCACAGAAACGTGGCGTCTTGAACAGGAGTTATATTCATTTAATGATAAAAAACTGTTTGAATCAACAAGTCTTGAAATATTCATAAAAGATCACACATATGACTCATCTGAGATAAAACAGTGTTGTCACATCATGTGTTGTTATCTGCAAGGTGAGCTCATCACATGGAAATGTGTCATTATGACAACTATGATATATCCTATTCCTGCGGTTCCTGAGGTTTTTTATTTTTTATTTTTTACAATCTACTGCTGAGGAATGATCATTCTAATATATCAATAATATAACAACCTTGAACTGCACCAATTCAATTTGAGGCTTAAATTAACAATTACCTGTCAGTCATGCCCAGTCAGGCACCACCAACATGTAATCTAAGTTCATTTCATATTCAGATTTACTTTTTACTATTAATGATAACAGTTTGTTTTAGAGAATGGCCCAATAATGTTTGAAATGGATAATCTTATGTTAAATAAAAAAAAAAAAAAGAGATCTGATCAAGATAAATAATTAAATGTACCTTAAAACCCTTAAGAAAATCTGGTGACACGTAATTCCTGCCTGGTGGAAAATAAGTTTGTTTTTTTTCCCTGACCTTTATGGTTCAGGAAACTATAATTGAGAGCTTCACCATCTGGTCCTTCCTTGAACCAAACCTCTATTTCCATGTTCCTAAGTCATGCTGCACTTCATGAGCTCTGGTCCCTACTGGGAGGCTTCCATTCCATTAAACAGTATTGTTTGCACCTCCTCGGTGACCCCTGCTGAGGGTCAGTTTGGTCTGACAGGTCTACCGCTCTACATTTCTGACAGGCAGTCTGGTACATGACGCATAGCATGGAGGAAGGAATGGGTACAAATGTTTTTGTTTTGTTTTTTTTGTTTTTTTTTGCTTGTTTGCTTCCCAAAGGAAACTACTGCCTGTAACAAAATCCTTTGTCAGTATTTTGTATAGACTGGATCTCTATTTTTTTTCAACAGTACAACATCTGGTGCTGTAGAAAATGCATCACAATAATTTGGAAGTGGCAGTTGTTGTACATACAGTGCTATTACTGTATGTGTATAGACGCAGATGCATTCAGGGCCCAGCAATTAGAAAAAAGCTGTCTTCTACATCCACAAACACGAGAGAGTGTTTGTTATTCGGCAGCAGCCTGTGGTGATTGACTGGTCTATTTGTCTCTGCCTAGCGTATAAGTGGGCCACTTGGTATTCTGCCTTATTCATCTGGAACCAGCTCAGACAGAATTGCTGTGTAAGTACGTGCACTATGAAGGCTTTGTTTCCTTCTCTTATTCTCTGTTTGTTCTAGCGAGAGAGAGAGTGGCCAAGAGAAAACAAGGTGGAGTAGGATGGAGAGGGAAGTGCTGGTGTCTGCTCATCTCTGTGTTTTACTGTTTGTATTCTCTGGGCGTTTTCACCACACGTGCATGAATCCAATGAATCCAGCTGCCGGTGTATAGTGCTGTCAGGCATACTAATTGGGTGCATAGTGCCAGTGTGTTTGCAGCACTGCTGATTTCAATCTGCCTTCTCTCCCAATCCCTTGTCTATTTATTTTTTCATCACATCTGTTCCCACAAAAATGAGAACATCAACTAGTCATCAGTAACAGATTGCATGCTATCACAGACATGGAAAAAACTACTGTTACACCATTGGTTTTGATAAAAATATGTGATAAAAATTTTGTCTGTGCATTTTATGATGGGTCAGCAAGTCACTTTGGGCATCAGGAGGACTCCTTATGTGGCTGTTAAGATCCATATTTAATAGTAGCTCTCACTATTAAATTTAATTATTCAACTTAAATGTACTAGTAGCATCCTTTTTGAGTTCTTCATTTGTGCAATGAACTGATTTTATCTACCCTAAAGGACTGTGTACCGTCACGAAACCTTGATGAAATCTAATTACTTGAATCCATCGGCTCCTATCCTCTCCAGTGACTCACCACGTCATTTGCTTTGTACAGAACGCAGAAATACAGCTTCTCTTTCAAGGAACCAAAAAGCTTCATGAATTCAACATCTCTTTGGGAGTGATGCACTTGTTTGTGTTTAAGATCGATTTTGAGGCTGCAGGTTGTGATCAAGGTCAACCTGATTTTAACATGGACTCAATGCTCAACACAGCCTGGATCAAGACAGACTTATTGGGAGGATTTGCCCTCTGGTGAAATCTTTCAGCACAAACTCAGGAGTAAGCAGAGTTGTAAACATCCCAGTGAGAAAGAAATCTAAACCTTTATAGCCAGCAAAACTGATTATGATCACACTAAAAAAGACTTGTAGAAAGTGTGTGAATACCTTATTTGACTCAAACTCCATTCTATTGCTTGGTTGATTGTTGTTATTCACTCCTCCCACCTTTTTTCGTATCTCATGGCTCCTCTATTTGCTGCTTGCAAGACAGTCCCAGAGAGCTCCTGTCCAAAATGAGCAATCACGTGACTCCTCATTAGATCTGGAACGCAGTGGGAATTCCAAATAATTACTTGACTTGGCACCTACACACACAAACACGCACACAATGTTGAGTCTGAATTAGGGTAGGCTGAAGCAGAAACAAGACTTAGAGAATAAAGAGAAGGCATTTGCAGGGCCAGAAAGTGAGAGTGGGAACAGAAAGTAAGGCTGGGATGCAAAGCTAGCTTCCAGTATGGAATAAAATTGTTTGGCCATGCAAAGGCAATTTAAGATCCTAAAAAAAACAGGCCAATCCTAACCTCACAAGATTTCACTAGTCGATGAAGTCATGGGCTTGAAGGAAATGGGAGGGAAGGAGGATGGCTATTTTCAGGAGGTGGTGGTTTTTAGGATACCTGTAGGAAGGGATTAGTTCTTTTCTCTGGCACATAATGAATTATTAAATCAGTATACCAATATTTCTAAATCACAGTACATGGGAAAAATGAATAAAGTGAATTTCACTTGCAATAGCAGTACTAGTTATTTTTTCATTTGAGTCCAGTCAAACAATCATCGTTTTTTGTTTTTCTTTTCTTTTTTTATGCTAGCATATAAAGACCTTTGTTCAGCTCAAGCTCCTTTCCTCATCTCTTTTCTCTAACTTCTCTCTTTGGTTATGAGACTGGTAGCTTTCTCAGAAGAGCCACAAATAAGTTTCTCTAAATTTGCATGAAATTACCAAAAGAAACCACCTTATTTTGACGTGTTTTGTGCAGCAGATTTCCATTTGCTCCATTGGTTTTAATTTAAAATCAACCTCAAGTTAAGTTCATAGCAGTTGATGGTGCAGGTGCTGTCGCTCATTTGACACTACACCAGCTACTTGCAAACAATTTAAAAAAAAAAGAAAAGATTCTTTCAGTGTATGCTTGAACAACAACAATAACAATGTCGAAGCATGTTTATGCACATGTAAGTGTACTGAACATGGAGAGAAAAAAAAACCTTGAAAAACAGCAAAAGCAATTATTTTCACAGACGCTCAGTCCACTTTTCTTATTAGTCAGTTCCTTTGTTTGCTTTGTAAAAAGCAGCAACACATATCCGACAAGTGTCAATAGTTGCCTTAATTGAATCCAGTGGTGCAAATGCACTCTGTATGCCAAACAAATCTTCTGCAGCCAAGCTGACTTTGACATAACTGGAGGTGATGAATGCCTCCGTAGTGTTAGCAGGACATAGACAAGCCAGTCACTGAAATGTTTTCATTTTCTCATCTATCATCTATTTCCTGAATTTTTTCTGACTCCTGCTCACCCACGCTTAAGTGTGAAGGAGTAAGAGTTGATACGCTGTCACTCCATTCTGAGGGAGGAAACACAATCAACTGACTGATACCTGGTGGGCAAGTATGAGCAGAGAGAATGTTCAGCCTCAGAAGACGACATCCTGTGTGCTGTTACCAATAGCACCTGTAAAACAAGTCAAAGCAGAGATTAATAGAGTAATTGGCGCTGCTGACCACCTAAAATAAATGTCGATGACTTTGGGGACAATGTGCTCCCTGAATATATTAAATACTGTATAATACTGTCCACATGTAGGATATGGTGGGAGGATATACTGCAGTGTCAGACTAATTCCCCCATGCTCTCTCTCGTCTCTGTCTTGTGCTGGATTGCCGAGACTCGAGCAACACAGAAGAAACTGCTGAGAATGTCAATGTTTCCTGAGGGCATCAGCACCGAGAAGGACCTTTACTTAAGTTGACAAGCTAGATCATCAGGACTGACACATACGCACACTTACATGCACGCGCATGAACACACACCACCCTTGTATTTAGCCCTGTGGGGCTTGAGCTGTCAATAGGCTGATCCAACAGCCTCCTCCTCACATTGTCTTCCCTCTAAGTCCTGTCCTCTTCCTCAACTCTTGTACCTCCACACCTTCATGCATCGTACATCCCCCAGTACTCTCAGTATTTCTGACTGAGACTTCCACAGGACTCATAATAAGGGTTAGGTCTTCAAACTATGAAAGTACAAAGAGCAATGATATGAAATTGATTCACGCTGCCTAAAGTACATCTAATCCAGATTTAATGTCTTCCAGGCAAAAGTAAGCGACAACCTTAAAATTTCATGTTTTCTCCAAGTTTGACATAATTGATATTGTCTGTAGCTTTGCTCCAACATTTCAGATATTTCATTCTTGTGAGGAAAAATGTTATCAATCAGCTTTTCTATCTCTTTCCATTATACACTCTGAAGCTATATTCTTTGTTCGTGACACAGGAGAAGCAACATAAAGCATGGCTTGCTGTTTTTCTTTCTCTTTTTGAAGTCATGGTAATTTCATCTCCAAACGAATGCAGCAGTAATCACACATCCTAGCATGCTAAACATAGCACCATAGCTAAAGTCAGACTAGATCAGAGATGTGGATCAAAGAGTAGATCATTTCCAGTTGAATAATATCTGCAGAGTTTTACACACCATCTGTTTTACATGCTCCATTGTCTTCAACATCACCAGATTGTTAGAGATAACGATGATAACTGTTTGATGATAATGCAAATTATGAATTGGAATAAAATCTAAAAAATGAAATAAGAACTTTTTGGGGGTTTGGGGGAAAATACATTAAACCAGAAATAAAGTATGGATCAATTAAAGGAAACAAAAATGCATTTTGTTCAAATGTTTTAATGAAATGTTGTCCTTGAGCAAAACTCTTCTATTTTCTTTCCTCATTCAGGGAAGAAACACATTGCAGCAGTGTATAATCCAATAGATTTTGGTCCCTAAAAATGGCTAAATGCTTGACTTACTTCTACCAGTAGTTTTAATAAAAAACTAAAAAAGTGTTAACCACAGTTTTTCATTTATATCCCCCCTAATTTCCCCACTCGTGTCACTATGAGACATTTGGACTTTATTCGTAGTTGAGCATGTAGGAAATGTCTCTCACAAAGTCAACGACCACATAAAACCATGTGATGTGGATTTTGCAGAAACTTACAGTTTAACATAGTGTAGACTGTTTTCAAAAGCCAGCAAAATTTATGTGGCAAGACTCACAATGTTCTGTGTAGTGAAATTCCCACTGCACATCAACTGTCCATTAATTGAATACTTGGCTCATGTTCCATGTAGCCCCTGTAATTGTCTTGCTCCAAGTGATATTATGCATTTTGAAACAGTAGAGTTTATGTGTACATGAAGGTGGACCACAATGTCTATGTATGTTTGTGCTTGTTCTCACATATTGTATGAGACCTGATTCCTTCTGGAACAAGTACCATTTTTGTGTCCTCATAAACACATCCTCTCCTCCATCGGTAGACCAGTAATGGAATTCCCCAAGTGGAAACGCAGTGGCCATTTCAAAGCAGACCTCAATCCGGTGGCCACTGAGGTGATAAATGATAGCGGCAAAGAGGGTGATAAATCAGGAATATCCCTCATTCCGTTTCCCTGGAGAATTAATATACACCAAGGTACATTTCACAGCAAAAGATTCAAGCTGTGACATTGTAATTGGTTTTTTTTTTTGTTCCCTTACCCCCAAACGTCTTCTTCAAAAGCCCTGCATGGGATTTTCCATCATCTTGTAATTGTTTCCTTCTGAATATTTGGTCTTATCGTATCTTAAATTTCTTAATTTTACAGAGCTGTGCCATCAAACTCAACCTTCATCCACCTCTGGCGGCTTTTGGTGTATTACAAGCCACAGAGTCAAGGAGTCTGATGCAGTCACTACGCTGGGATGTGTTGTGTTGAAAGTCTACCAAAGTTATTGCTTCATTTTCATGTCTTTGATTTCTGCTCTCTGATGGATGACGTAGGGACAGGCTTTAAAGAGGAGAGCATCCGGGAGAAAGAGAGCATAGGAGGAAGCACAGAGAGAGAGAGAGAGAGAGAGAGCGATGACGTGACATGCTTTTCAAGGCTGTCAAGAGAAAGTTTGACATAGTAGGAATATATAAACGAGCTAGCCTTCTCCATTCCTTTTAAAACTGCTGTCATCTCCTCTGACATGAGTGAGAGTTTGTAGTTTTCAATTTAATGTATGGCGCTGATGTTTAGTTGCTCATAAACTGTGACTGACTTTGTATGGCATCAGTGACATCTGATTGTTTGTGACATTTTTCCTAAGGAATCTAGATCGAGACTGCATCCGTACTCCACCCCCGCCTCTCCCACTTGTCAAACAGATCAATGCCTTCACGTCTTTTTGTTCATGCTTTCCGGTCCTGTTGTTTTTCCGTAAGAGACAGAATGAATGAACAAATGTTCATTTTTTATTCAAGCCATCTCCCTAATTATCACGAGTATGAATATTAATGTTCACCTACACTGTGATGATATTTGAGGATACTTTAATTCTGTTATCCATATCAGGGTTTTCAAAAACAATAGCCTAATCCCTTAATGGGCTTTTTATATATTGAAAAATGAATATTCATTTATGCAAAACAATTATAATGACTAGGAAAAGAAAAAATGCTGAAAAAAAGCCAAGCACATAGGAATATATATAATGATACAAAAGGTTAGGTAATATAAGACTTTTAAGAAAAGCACAAAATAATGTAACCCTTAATATGTTGCAGGTGTGCAGTTAAATTGTGTGTGTTGAGCAGCTGCATGGGGAACAGTAGGTGTATCTTTATAGCCATTAGCAGCTCATTGAAAGCAATAAAAATATTATACTCACGACATCTACATAAAGAACAAACAGCATCAGTTTGCTTTGTGTATACTCTCCATTTTCAGTCTTGTTCAGTTTCAGTTTTTTGGTGGTGTTTTTTTCCACTCTTTTAGGGGTTCAAGTATTTGTGCAGGAACAAAACTGGTAAAAAAAAAACACTGATAAATAAGGATAGAAATCTCATATAGATAAAATACTCAACTTATTAAAACGAGCATTTCTCATGAATTCAGCTCCAGTTTTATTTTATTTTATTTTAAACCCCTACAGTTGTTTCACATCATCTCTACTTTACATTCACAACAACTTCCATTCGTATACTGTACATGCAATATGAGCACCTTGAATCCTAGAACATCATGCCTTACGGCACTCATCTCAGCAGTGTGTGGCATGCAGCCCCCGTTGTACTTCACATTGGACGCCCACGTAATATTTTTGTTTTCTACAGTGTATCTTTTTTTCCTTTTGCACATTGCATGTGGTCAGAACAATAGCACTCTGTGGGTAGTAATACTAACATTATACCAAGAGTTACACCTCACAGAATACATGAAGAGGGCCAGAGACTGACTGACACCAGGCATGCAAATATGAGAAAGAGGCAAGCATCCCTGAGTAGAGCAAATACACATTGACAGTCATCAGATAGGATGGCCCATGACCCTGTGAATGCAGCCATTCCCGTTAACCATAAATGTGTGTCTTTGGTTTGCATAATGCATACTATTGAGTAAACCATTTGAAATGCTGGGATCTTGACGAGGTCAGTACTGAAGCGTCCTGTCTCCACGTACCGTTCACTGATTACGAACACTACATTCTCTCTCCGTGACTGATTGCTCACTACAGATATATCTATCTAGTTTCCCACCTGTGCTTTCTTGCCATATGCGCTTGAAGTCATCCAGAAACTCTTGTCTCTGACCCAGTGCTTGGCACATGCTGTGGTGATGCCGTTTTTGTAAATAATGAAGCTTAGGCCACCCAGTCAGCTGGTGGTGCTATCAGAGGCAGCCACAGACAGGCCTGACAAAACATTGGTGTTGTAACAGCTTATAAAAGAAAAAAAAAAAAAGTGGGAGGAAAATTAGAAACAGAATGACACACTGAAAGAAGTGCTGCGTCAGCAATACGGTACCAGCACAATCACACGCATAAAAATACAATTCACAGCGAAAGGCTGCAAAGCTGATTTATGCCCCATGTTTCCAGAGGGTTGAAAATGAGCCTTATTTGCAATATTGTATTATGCATGACAAATTGGAGAATTGAAGTACACTAACCATTCTGAATTCATGAAACTTTCACCATCTGATACTGAAGTTTGTTTTTTTCAAGAAAAAAACTCCCTAGTGAAAATAAAGTGGTAATATTTGGATAATTGAACAGTCACTGTTGTCAGTATGCCCCTTTTTGTTAAATGCCAGTCTGATCTTTTCAGACAAACCTTTGCTTTTTTCTAATCTGAAAAACCACATTTGCCTTTTACCTGTGTATTCCATTAATTAAATGGTTAAACAGTCTAGTTATCTACCGGAAGAATGTATAATCCCATACATTTCTGGTTTTACCTTTAGGGCTGTTTGAATTCCATTGCTTTACACCCACTGCCTTGTCTCCAATATCTTTTTCCACTCTCCATTTGTTCATTCCATTTTGCACTGACATACTGTAAAGGTTATGTCACCTATTAATGGAGCACGTGTGTTAATAGAAGTCACACTACCTCATGCATGAAGGACCTGTGTTACTGCATATCAACCTCTAGCATTCAGCATGTAATGTGTGAGTTACTCAGTTGCTATAAATATAAAACACATGAGGAAAATGTATTGTAAAAATCAATTGAATTTCAAGTAATTTAGATGTGTGTGTGTGTGTGTGTGTGTGTGTGTGTGTGTGTGTGTGTGTGTGTGTGTGTGTGTGTGCGTGCGTGTGTGCGCTCCTTCTGAAAATCATACAACTGCTATCCACCAATTATTTCTTTTTAATGTCGAGCCTGATTTTCCAATGGATTTCTTTTACAAATGTTCTAATTTTATGTATCATCACTACTTTCTATCACACTTGCCAGATGGACATGCGGTCTCCTGCAAATGGGTATTGAGTATATTTTGATTCGCAATCCCGTACCTGGACTTTTTACAGTGTGCAAATATTCAAGCAAGCACTATATCATTCGTTGCACAACATAAACATATCTAATAAAGATTGCCTCTCTATTTTGCGTCACTGTGATCCCAGGAGAGACGCCTGCAGCGGCAGGCAACACAGCTTTGTTGATCAATACTTTATTTCTCTGCTTCTCCCATCCTGTCTTAGTCTCTTACTCCCGATATCCAGCACAAATATCAGCTCTTTGCTCAGCCTCTGATCATCAGCGATTTCTTCTCGTCATGCAATGTCCAGGCAGGACCCTGCAACCCTCTGATCAATCTAATTAGGTTTCATTTTTTTCACCAATTGCCCACTGTACTGCATGCAGAAAGCTGCTGGGAGGCAGGTAAGGGGTGTCTTCTGTTTTTGATTTCATATCACAGAAACTCGCCAGCGAGGTGAGCAGTTCTTCAACCTTGATTTGCACGGTCAGTCACAGTCAGCAGCAATATTATGCACTGCTGGGAAAAGGATAAAGGTCACATAATACCATTTAAGTCTGGTTAGATTGAATGTAGCTACAGTGTTCTGTTGCTTGCACTTTGATGAATAGTGCTGAAATCTTGAAGTTCTTTAGTCTACACAGAGAAAATGGGGATTAGACGACTCTCATCACTTCTTTCGTATTCAGAAATAATGAGTCTTATCGTATAATTCGTAGTACAACTAGCATTGAGATGCCTTGATGCATCAGAATCTCTGACAGTATGTGACTCTTTTTCTTTTTTAAATTTCATTTTGCTTTACGACTACAAATTAAAATGCTTGAAATCATTACACAGCGTCTTTGATCGGCCAGCAAAATACAGTATGATTAAATTAATCTGCAGATTTATGGGTTTTCATTTACAGTCAATCAATACGACAATAGGTAAATTTAAAAGAAACGATAAAAAACACTGAGTGGCCGTGTTTTAGGTATAGTCTGTGAATAAAGCAGGATGATAGGAACGAGGACGTAGAGAAAGAATTGCAGGCCTGGGTGTTCCCTTGAGGATCCAACTGAATTTTGGTGCAAATATATGGCAGTGCTGCACAGCAGAAAGAAGAAACAAATCTGACCATTTAGGAGCAAAAATTGCACAAATTACATCTCCAATCCTTTACCTTTTGAATGAATAGAGCATTGGAATGGTTGGATCGGTAAAAAATGTGTTAGCTGTGCGATTTGCGAGACAAACAGCATTTGAATCAACTTAGAATCAAGATCTGCAAGCAGGACAGACACTTGGCTGTGACTGTGTGTATGTTTTTTGGAGGTAATTACTAAGGCTGTTGTTGATGATGAAAAAGGGATCTAAAAGGTAAAAAGGGCCCAAGATTAAACCGGATAAACAGAAGAAAATACTGACACTATGAATAGTTTAAGTGTTTCTATTATCCAAGGTGTTTCCGGGTTCGAGTCCCACTCTGTAAGGAGTTTGCATGTACTCCCCGTGTCTGCGTTGGTTCTCTCTGGGTTCACCGGCTTCTTCCCACCTCCAAAGCATGTGCTTCAGGTTAATTGGCCGTTCTAAATTGCCCGTAGTGTGTGAGTGTGAGCGCGTATGGTTGTCTGTCTCTGTGTGGCTCCGTGGTGCAGTGACGTCACGGACGGAGTTTGCCCCACCTCATGCACCAAGCCAGCTGAGATAGGCTCCAGCTCCCCATGACCTGCTACGACGGATAAAGCAGTGATTAGAAGATGGATGGTTTTCTATTATCACAAGTCATCATTGGCCACATTTGAGTTGACAAGGACTCAAAAAGTGAGAGAAAAACCGATTTCCAATCCCTGGCTGTGCTACAGTGATGAAATATTGAAGTGATTTTTAGCTCATGGTGCATTCACTCACTGGTCTTCACATATTCTGCTTTAAGTTAAAGGCTGGCAGCATCACTTTAAGAACTCTGTATGTACTGCAATTAAAATATCTCCTTTGCCACATTAAACATTCACTTGTTCACTTGCGTACGACAAGCCTTTCACAAACAGATGGATTTCATCATCGTGCCTACCCCCAAACAGTTTGGGATTTTATCGAGGGTATTTGGAGGTAATACCACCCTAATTGCCCCAGAACATACGGTACAACATCAGCAGAAGCATTTTCATTTTTTTTTCAAGAAAAACATGACATGCTGATCCCATTAACAATCAATGGGCAATGGACAAATTTTACATCTTTATTAACTTTTATATCACCGACCATCAGATAAAGTGGTTTAAATCAGCTGCCACTGGATTCTGGGGCTGTG
Organism: Antennarius maculatus; assembly: GCA_013358685.1. Lineage (NCBI taxonomy): Eukaryota > Metazoa > Chordata > Actinopteri > Lophiiformes > Antennariidae > Antennarius > Antennarius maculatus. Next base: position 6,081,886 of record CM023628.1, read on the forward strand.
GAAATATTTTTTTCAGCGTGACAAATCAAGCCTCTTTGTCTGGTGGTCTAATGGACCAGTCTGTGTTTGGCCGGTGCCAGGAGAACATTACCTGTCTGACTGTCTCTGTCAACCATAAAGTTTGGCGTTATGTTTTTCAGTGGCTCCACTCAGCTTTTTACTTACACCAAAGGGAAAACTTAATGCTTCAGTATGCCAATATATTTTGGACAATTTTCTGCTCCAAAATGTGGGGGGCCAGTTTGGTGAAGGACTTTGTCTGTTCCTGCATTATTGTTGCCCAGTGCACAAAGCATGGTCTATAAAGACAATGATTTGGTGTAGTAAATCATACATTCCCTGCACAGAAACAGACCACAACCCTGCTGAACAACTTTAGGATGATCTGGCATGAAGATTGTGATCCAGGCTTCCTCATTGAAATTTAGAGTCTAACCTCATAAAACCAAAGGTTCCCATGAACACTATCATAATTCTGGAAATCCTTCCCTAAAGAGTGGATGATGCGAAGATTAGACAGACTCCAACTTCTTGAATTCAGAATAGGATGTCATAGAAGTTGTTGTAGACACTACATACAGTATTTTTTGCCTGCGTAGTCTATATGAGGCAAAGACTGTAAAGATTTGGAAATTATGTGAAAGCCCACCCTTGGACCCCCTTGAGCTGCAATTCTATTTTCATTATTGTAAAAGAATTGAAGGATCATTACTGTCCTTGTTTTTGAAGAAAATTAAAAAATACGTGACAAAAAATCATGAACATAGGGAATGAGAAATTTAATAATGAAAGAGTGAGAGGAAGCAGAATAGATCCATACTGTGAGTAGAAATTGTTTCCTCACTACATGTTCTCCAAGGACTGGACACACGTCCCATGAATTCAGGAGTTCTAGATAACAAGCAGATAAAGCTTTAAAACCTCCCCCAGCCTCTTTCTTCTACATCCCCTGGTTTTCATCTCTTTTGGTCTATCTTGCTTTGCCGCATAGCTCCTCCTTCTGTTCTTACCAAAACATTACTCATCACTTTTTGTGTTGTCACTCATTCCTCCATGTCATCTCTGTTGTGCCGCCTTCTTGTTTCTGCTTTCGCTTATTTCCACGCTCATTATGTTCTTTCTGCATTTCATCCGAAGCTCCCACTGTGCTCTTGTTGAATCAAATGCTGTTTCTATTCTTCCATTTTCACATTCTTGTGGTTAATTCATTCTTGTGGTGTTCTCCAATATACAGTTTTCTACCTTTCTTCTGCGTAGCTATAACCTCCACATCAACACTTATCATATGCCCTAATCTGTTCCCACATGTATGCCATAGGTCACAACCTCTTAGGCAGAGCTAACTTGTTTCTCCCGCCATTCTTAAAAACTTAACACAAGGCACAGCCAGGGGTGTCTGGGAACCACAGACAACCCTTGTCTGCACATAAAAGGGAGGGAGGTAGTCTCTCAAGGGATCTAACAGAAAAAAGGGAGAAAAATCTGTGCATGACACTTTATTTATTCATTCATCATCAAATACCCACTTCATCCACTGTCAAGGGTCATGGGGTGCTGGAGACTACCCCAGCTGACTGGAGGCATGAGTCGGGGTACATTCTGGGTGCGACATGCAGAGCCACACGTGAACAGACACCTAAGCTTTATGTTTTTGGAGCTAGGGGGAAGCCGGAGAACCCAGATATGGGAAGAACATGCAAACTCCACACAACAAAGGCAGCTCCGAAATCGAAGCCGGAACCGCCTTTTTTGTGTGGAAACAGCGCTACCCGTTGCACCACCACCATTATAATAATAATAATAATAATAATAATAATAATAATAATAATAATAATAATAATTTGTTTTGGTGGCATGTGTGTTTGCACACATACATTGTAGGCTAGAGTGTCAGTAAGTGTGTTGCATCAGGTTTAGAGTGATGTGAGAAAAGATAAAAGATTTGAGTTTAAGATGCAATCAGTGTGTTGAGCGTAAAGAGATCAGTCTGGCTTTGAAGTCTGTCTTTATCTCAGTGACAGTGTGTATGTGTGTGTGTGTGTGTGTGTGTGTGCATACCTGTGTATGAAGACTCGTTGAATAAAACTTAACCATTTTTAATTTCTGCAAAGTGATTCTTTAGCAGAAGTGATAAATAAATGCGTGCACCTTTAATTCTAAGAAATAGCTATTTTAGTTTTTATTACAGCACATGACTCGTCCTAATTAAACCAAATGTTTTACATTTAAATGTTGATCACATGATCAGCAATCTGTCAGCATTATATTCTTCCAAATTTTATGATGAATTTTGAATGTTGAAATTCAATTCATCAAACCAAGCAGGATGTGTATAATGTCTCATGTTGGACCTTTTGTCAATAATAACAACATGGCTCTGAGTCTTTGACCCATGCAGCTCTGCCAATACAAAAACATCCCTGATTATTTTGGTAGTTCATCTTCACTTTTTTGAATACCTTTTGTTGCATGGCTTAAACTTTTATGGTCTAATTTCAAGACTTTTGAGTGGCAGGTGGATGCCAAGGCTTACCCAGGAAAACAGAACATTAACTATTAATAATAGACCTAAATGAGACTGTTTGTTGTTGGCTGAGAGCAGACGTTTGTTTGCTAACTCGCATTTGTGACTACAGTAATAATTATTTAACGGAACAAAATTGTAGAAACATAAATTGATGGCACAAATAGAAAGTTACAGGTGTTGGGCAAAAAAATTAGAAAGTAGACAGCATCTGGAGAGGATGAATTGCATAATTACAATAGCAGGCAGTGCATATTGATTGCACAGATCCTGAGATAGGATTGCACAGAAATTTCCTGGGGGTGCATCTCTCCTAAGGCAAGAGAGAAAGAAATGGAACAAGGACAGGGCAAAGAAATAATGAGCTCCCACAAATGGAAACCACTGCCCCTTTAATACATAGTTAACCATTCCATTTAAATGTAGAAATGCCAGAGTATAGAGATGCACATATGAGTAATTAACCAACTGAAATACAATTGTATCTATTTATTATGTGTCACGCAGCATTCTACAAACACACGCAAACATTTTGTGTTCACATCCTATAATAAGCATCACATCTAAAAGAGCTATTTAATTGGTAGATCCATGTTGATTGAAAAATGTTGTCCCTGTATTTCTCATTTTCGTGGTACAAAACAAAATTGACTGCTTGTGCCCCCTGGGAGAGGAGAATGACAAGAAGAGAGAGAGATGTTTACTTATGTGTGTATGTATATGCGTGTGTGTCTGTGTGTGTCTCTGTGTGTTTTCAGTGTGTTTCTTCTCAGCCAGCAGACTTAAATCTCTAACTCCCAGCCCAGAGTGTAGATTCACCTGACAACTATTAACAAGTGAATGAATAAAATAGAGGAAAATAAATGTGTAGAAAGAAGGAAAAAGTGGCAGAATCCAATGTGTTTTTTCCTTTCTCCAAATTTAATTAAGTGGCCCTCATTCATCACTTAATGAGTCAATATAAACATGATTAATGAAAGTTTTAGCTTTTTACAATTGTCCAATTCTATGGAATGTGTGTCTTTGTGGGTTCAGTGGATTTGTGTTTGTAATTTGACTATAAGTGCTACTATATTTTGATATGACTACACACAGTGAACCTTTGGCAAGGTTTCATTATGTCTTCCACTAAACAATGGATAAACCCAAACATAGATCCAAACAAACATATATTGATAAAAGGCTTAAAAGGTTTCTCTTCTTTATCAGATTTAAAAAGTGCTCTTATTTTCTCCAGGGTGCAAGGTTGGTTTGTTCCCAAAATGTTCTCAAACCAACTTTCAACAAGTCTTGCAAACGTGCACCACCTCCATAACAATACCAACCCTGAGAAAGGAGACTTTATTACTTCAAAAGTTCATAGGTGGTGTTTTCTTTGTGTAAAGGATTTAATGTTCTTGTGACACCTCTGGTGGGTATTTAATTTAGAAACAATATTTTGCACAAAAGATATATGAAAAAGAGTTTTATAAACAAATTCAGCTTCTTAAAAATGGGAATGCTATCAATGTTATCAGTTATATTCATACTCATTTTAAATATTTAGGTTTTTGCTGTTCATTGGATAATACGTGTATTGGAGGCATATTTCTTTTATTTTACAAAACAGAGTAAACTCCATAAAAATAGTGAAAATGACCTAGCTTGAACATAATTATGAATAAAAGTAGCTCAACCAGATCCACAAATGCATCTGCAGTAAAATACTGAAGCCATTTTTCTTCTTTAATATCTTTTGTATGTTTTTTTCAACTGTTTATCTGGATCCGGGTTTGTGGAAACAGCATTTTGAGTAGAGAAACCCAGACACTTTGCTCCCCACCAACTTCTCTGGGGGATCACAAGAGATCCAAGACTGCTTTGATATCAGTGTAATTTATTCTCTTGGTTTTTGTAATTAAGTTGACATGTTTTTACTTCGGTAACATCTGGAATGCTTCCTTTTTATTTATTTATTTTTTTATTTTTCCTGTGATACTTTTACTCCGAAAGTTTCTAAATATCCATCTCTTTACCCGCTTCCCCTCCCTCCTAATGGGGTATATCTGTATGTATTCTCTCTCTAAATCTATTTCCATTCACCTTGTTTCACCAGGCTGTGCAGAGTAGCATTCCATGGAGCTTTTTTCAACCAGAAAATGTTGTCTGTCTCAGCTTTTTTTTGTTAAGTTTGTGCTCCGTCAATTGACACAGTACCTTCACAGTCAGCAAGATGACAACAAGTGGTAAGTTGTTTTTACAGTTAGAGTTTAAAAGGGAAACCAGAAGTCGGTCAGGTTTACCGTCTCGGTCTCCCACAGGTGCCTCTGCAGTGGGAAATGTCGGGTGACAACGTCAAAGACTTCAGAGGAGCGTGTGCATTAAAAAATCCACTTGAATGCTGAGAGAGCACAAAATCCTGTTTAGAGGAACTCACACACAAACAAGTATACTAAATCAGAAAAGCATAGACACTGTTTCTCCAACCCATACACACTCATTCACACATGTATGCTTGGTATTTTCTCATGCGATAGAAAAATGTAAAACGTAAACTAGAGGGTTCTGAGGGGTGTGTGAATGAAGAACTGATAAAGAGACAGGACGTCAAATTGTGTGGGTACCCTTGTCAGTTCCAATAAAGCTCATAATACACTAGCATCACATCTAATCAAATAGACATTACTGCAGATGGTATATAACACTTTAATGCTCTGATCATGGAGCTACATATGTAAGAAAATGGTTCATCAGTGTTGGTGGACCTTGCTTTTCGGTTTGTCCAGTCCCCAATGTCTAGAAAGACACAGATGGAAACTTTAATGCAGAAATACCCATCAAGCTTGTTTTCTCTTTTGTCTTCCCATTTTCCTCTGTGTTATCTATTCCATCTGTATTCGTCTTCATCTCTCTTTGCTCTTGATTTTAACTTCATTACATGCAGTTTATTGTACTTGTGTGGAATTGTGAGAGGGTGTCTCATCAATGTCACCTCTGCAACACAATCATGCACCAACACAGGAGAACATGAGTAGATGTACTTATCAACCGAGGATAACCCCTTTCTGCATGGATGAACTTTCTCTGCAGGGATGGACAGTGTATGTTTCTTACACAGAGACATGGGTTAAAAGGTCAATGGAGGGGAGGAAAAGCCTTCAATACATGCCTTTGGCAGAGAAAATGTCAAAGACTTACAAGGGTAAAGATTGAGAGATACCGGTCTCTCTTCATGGTATTGCACCATGAAGATCGATCAGGAGTAGCTTTCAGTCAAATGTGCTTCTTAGTCAAAAACACTACCTGTTTAAAAATCAGCCTGATGTGGATGTCAACCTTTGCCGTGTGAGGCCTTTGAGCTTTTTAACGGTTCGGTTGCTGTACATAAATGAGAAGCTAATGCAATGCACACGCTGTAAATGTGAGCCAGCATGTACAGTAAGTTGTCGATATTAGCCTGAGGTGGCAATAGTGAATTTATGACCTAAACACTAGTCCAATACTTTGATCTTTCCAAGACATGATTTCTTAGAACATGAGAACATGAGTGAAATGTTAATAGAAAATTGACATCTCTAGCAATTCACTGTAACCCATTGGGTGAAAGCTTTGCTATGGGACTGCTTCATTGGTGAAACCCAACAGGTTCCAGCCACAGTAACTGCCATCAATACTGTGAGATGTCGACATAATGAACAAGGCATGGTGTAAGTGGGAATAACTGTGTGTAAAGCCCCAAAAAATGTAGGCCAGCATTTGAATAGTGACATTTTAACTTGGTAAGTAGGATCAATAATTACCTAGCTATCTGCAACAGGTTTTTGCCCTTTCACAGTGGCACCTTAGGGCTAATTCAGCTGAACACAAAATTTCAGAGCAAAAGGCAGTGGAAATAAGCAGGTTGAAATGTCTCCACGTCTTGCCTTTTTCGTCTTTGATGATTAATGGTGGACATTGTTCAGTGGCTTTTAGTCACAGCCTGTAATTGTTTTTGATATTGTTTCATATGAGAAATTACTCTACCCCATTACCAGCACAGGAGATAAACAATAGGGAGTCGTCAGCATCATAGCCTGAAAGAGATGATGTTTACAAAAGAAAAATGTCATTTATATTATGTTTATCAACGGACTGATTGTTCACACTGTGAAGAGTTGAATTTGCAGGCATTCAGAATTTTTTTCTTTTCACCCAAAATGTCACAAAATAACAAACCTCCAACAGGCATTTGTAAATGATCTGAACCTGAGGTGACACATAAAACTTTCCTATTGTTAACAATTGCCATGGTCCACAGGGTCTTATTCCACCAAGCAAAGCTAATTGGCCAACAAGTATTACATTGGTCACCTGGTCACAACATGCCATGGTGATGGGTGACAGATGAGTTGAAGGTGGTGGTTGACTGGTGATCATTTTGTACCCTATTTTTTATTAGAATGAAGAGGTCCTCTGGTCACTGGTGTAATATCCCATATTTCACTAGCTCAGTGGTCCTGACTGGATGTAAAAAACAAGCGTATTTAAGGCTTGTGAATCAGTAATAGCCATTTGCTCAAACTGTCAGTGTCTTCATTTCAGTTGGCTGTTGAAAAGTCCCACAAGTAGCAACATGTTCAATCATGATAAATCTTTCAGATGTTTCAATCCTGGTCATTATAAATTGTTCACTAGAAATTGTATTTTTTTATAGACAGTTTTTACTTTAACGTCTTCCAAGCTTTAAATCCAAGATAAATCTTCAACCCTTATTTCTCTGACTTATGTCTATCTCAAGTTAAAGTCTAAATTCCACAGCTCTGCCCTATATTCTCAAAGGAGATCTTGCACTCCTATGCAGAGAACAAGCATGTTCACAGAATGTCAAATTGGCATCATTTTCTTAGGTATTCCTTAACTGTCTTTTCTCAATCCTGACCATTCCTCCTCAGGCTGGATAAATTAAATGTCTGGCCTACGATTGTATCAACACTACACAGAATGTTATATCCACTTCGTATTTATGAAGACTTGTGATCTGAGGTGGGCTTACCACTGATGATTTCAGATATCATCTGGTTCTTGCTTTGGAAAACAATGACTTGAACTGATCCCAGTGAACCTGAGAGGGAAGACCCCTGCAGTGCAGATGATGGGAGCCACAGCTGTGGGGAACTTGTGTATATTTTTCATCATTTTAATGTCAGTTGTATGGATGCTTCTCATGTTTCTTTCTGATTACATTTCCTGCATGCCCGTCAAATGCATTCTGGAGTGCAAAAGGCTATGTCAGCTCCACAAACCAAGCATTTTACTTCCCAGACAACTAATTTACCATGGTTTTTGATGTGTGAAGACATTATGCAACTATGATGTCTCAATTGCTGTATCAGTTCATACAAGCTTTAAATAATGGACTGTCTCTACTTTTAAACATTTTTTTTCCATTTTGTGTTGCTCTGCCCAGCATGTTCTGCTCAGTGACAACATGGATTTTGGTGGTGATACTATTGTTTTCTTTTATTTTTGGGTCATTACTTAAAGATCGTACCACCACATCCCTCAGATTTGGTTTGCCAGTAATAATTTTGTTGCGCTCTAAAATCACTGCCCCGTAGTGTTTTGCATGTGCTTTGATTCATACAGAAACAAGATGCAAAATAAAAAAAATAAAAAAGTTGTTTAGTAGTTGTAAAAAACAACAACTCAGCACTCAGGGACAGCAAACATCCCTATAGAATATGCTGCAGCCATAGTGACAGAGACAAGCTAGCGTGCAGTGAGTCCCTAAACTAAAAATATATTCCCTGTTTGATGTCACATGTGATTCCCATCTTGCCTTTGGACGTGGAAACGGCTTCCCCAATTGATAGAAACACATCATGTGATGCAGGCAGAAGACTCAAAATCAGTGTGTGGTGCCTGAGGATTTTTTTTTTTTTTGGTTTTCCATGTTAGAGGCTCATGTAAGCTACCAGCTATACACCAATTAGCTGACTAGAAAGTAAACAAAAGGGTAGTTGTAAGTGTTTATGCGATGGTGGCTAAGAGACCTTTGAGGATGCTGTTTTGCACCTTTCACCCACTGCAGTTTTCCAAATTTTCCACCTCTTGCAAAGAATACTAAAACACACAATAAAAAAAAAACCAACCCACACAGCAAAAAAAGCCTATGAACTCGAGGATGAAAAATGTATCAAAAGCCAAGGTTATCAGTTATCTTGTGCAGCTTTACTAACAGTTTGCCATGAGCTCAAAAGGGCTTTCAGATCACTCACCCTAACCTGGTGCAGAAATAAATACTTTTTAAGTATCAGGAATAAAACAGCAGCCACCCCAGTAAACCTCACGTATCCATCATGAAGGATCAGCCCCCAGTGATGCCTGCCTATAATTGTATCACCAGTACTTTAATCTCAGTGTGAAAAACTCCTTTCTGTACTTGTAACAGAGATTTAAGCATTTCGTCTGACATCCGTTCATAGACACTACATCTATAATTCATATTTTGATCAATCTTGTGTGTAGTGTTTTTTGCTATCCATTCTCCAGTGGACGTTATCTCTGAAGTCTGAAATCAGTGATTATTCTGTCAGTCTGGAGCAGATGGTTGACTGAGTTCAGTGAGTGGGAGACATCAAGAGACATTGCGCTAGGGAGATGGAGAGAGAGAGAGATTTGCCAAAACATGCAGAAACTCATTTCCTTCTCATACATACATGCACAGGTATCATGTATGTGTGCTGAGTGAAATTAACTTAATTTTAAGTGCATTATTCATAATGCCTTGAACAAACCGTTAACATAGATGACTGCAATGTAAATGGAATGGATCAGGGAAAACTTAAAAATATCACATTGTCAAGGCCATAATAAAATCCAATAATTGTAGTATTAGTATGTACAATTAGATTGTCTCAGTTGTGTAGGAAGTTTAGTTTTTACTCTAAATAAAGGAATATACAAATTGATTTTAAAAAATAATTGAGTGAATAACAAAAATATTTATTTTGTTATTACTTGCTTAAATAAGTAATGATGTTGGATAAATTTGAAAATAAAGAGGCTGAAAGTGCTAGTGTTTTTTTAACACAGCCATCACAATGTTGTTTTGTCTTAATGACTCATGTAATAAATGAGAAGTATGATAAACAGCCCTACCTGTAACCGTAAGAACAACATATTATCATTTGTTTCACCTGTGGTGGTCTGCATTTCGTTTCTTTGTACCTGTGACATGCAGTGAAAATAAAGTTGAATCTAATCTAATCAAAAGCCTGAACAACTATAATATAATTAAACATTCATATATAGTTACCACACTGTCCATCCCTCCATCAGTCTGTCTGTTTTCTTTATAATGTTTGGTTTTATAGAACACTTTGGAAAGTGTGTATTTATATACTATATTTTTTAACAAACCATACATCATTATCACTTTTTTTATATTTTTCATTTGCACAACTTAGTGGTATATTTCTAAATGCCTTATAAAGTCAAGGAGCTTGTGCTCACCCCAAGTCCATTAATTTTTACAGGATAACCTGCCCTCAGTGGAGCATCACCATCAAACTACAGTGTTAATCTTTTGTACATCATCTATTGTACATCAAGTTTACATATCGTTCTTTGCTGCTGTGCCACTGTTGATGTCCCTGCTGTAGGACTATTAAAGTTTTAGCTTATCCTATGAAAGTACATTCAGCTTCAATAATTAATTTTCCTCAGTCCTAACCCCTTTAGAATATCACACCATGTAAAAAATACAATTCAATCTCAATGTGACAATTTCACATATATGTAGTATGAATTCAAATGATGTAATTTAGCTGGAAATATGCCTTTATCAATTTTCTGACCCACCTTCACAGGAACTGACCCACATACCTCCAGAATTAGCATCATTTTGAAATTTGGAAATAACTTTTAATGTGTCCTATTTTTTCTTTTCTTTGAAGAATTGTATAAGCTTTTTCAGATTGTGGATTACACTTATGTTACGGTAAAGTCATTCCTGTCAGTATTTGTGGTGAACCGAAGACAGGGAGCTGTTTTAATGTCTTAAATCAGCTCCAAACTTGTCATTTGTGGTTGAAATGAGATAAAACCATATGTTTTATATAGATTTCAGGAGTGGTTATAAATGTGTTAGAGGTCAGTGAGGATTGTTTCAAAATTGTAGAATATCAATAGCACTGACTAAAAATAATGATATAAAAGGAAAATGATGCTAGAGAGCAGAAAGAGAAGATGTAAAATACAGTTACAGAAAAAGTGTGCAAATGTCAGGAAGGTGTGAATTCTAGTAACAGTTTAGCTTGCTAGTATCTGACCTCTGCCACAGTAAAGGCAGTGCCAAGGGAATAGAGCAGATGGATGACTAGCTGGTGTCTCAGCACCTCTCTGCTCCACTTCTGGCATGCTCTGCCCATTTGTCAGTATTAGAAGAAGGCGGCATAGAGGAAGCATAGCTCTAAGTTGTTCCTCTCTCTTCTCCTGATAGCTGGCGAAATCAGATGGACACAGAGGTGGTTTTCTGACACTATTTGTCGCGGATATCATCCCAGCATTTTAATGGTTTGTGATTTATTTACAGCACTCTTACAACCCCGAGATGTCATCCTAGGATTTTACAGCTAAGAGGAAATAATAGGTATACACCTCATTGTAGTAGAGATATTGAAAAAGAAAGTGGATGGCAGAAAATAGAGGCACATTCATTAAAGATCCACCTGGGAGCCACTGGAGGACATTTGACGGATGTGTGCCTGCACTTAGTTGAGAAATGAGTATAGGTGTGTAATGTTCACTTGGATTTCTGCTGATGTGCAGACATCTAGTGCTTCACTCAGTGTTGGACTTCTCAAAGCATCAAAAGCCAGACAGCAGCAGACTTTGTCCTGATACTTTAAATCTACTTTGGTTCATGGACATGTCTCGCTGTCGCCTCACAACACGGCGGGTCCGGGTTCGAGTCCCGCTCTGTGCGGAGTTCGCATGCTCTCCTCGTGTCCGCGTGTTTGTATTTCTTTGTATGTGGGTCCCAGGTGCACTGGCGTCAGGCCCGGAGTGTGCCCCGCCTCACGCCCTATGCCAGCTGGAATAGGCTCCAGCTCCCCGTGACCCACTACAGCAGATACAGCGGCGGTACATGAAAATGAATGAATGAATGAACACGTCTCTTCTTAGCTTAATCAATGCAGAAGCGGAATGTTTGGAGACACTTAAGAGATGAACAGAATGCCTTAAATTTTATATTGTTCATATGCATGTACTGTAATCAGATTGGGATGCCATTGCGCAATATTTTGCTATGAAAATGCAATTCTGGAATACCAAATCCAGCTTATTTATTGTATCTAAATCCGACTGTGATGTGAACAAGAGCCTTTGAGGCTGTCATTCATGTCAAAACATTGTGGAAACTATCCACGGTTACAAAAAAAACAAAAAAAAAACAACTTATTCAACCCAATCATACAATGGAAGATTAGCAGAATCATAATTATTAATTAACCAACTAAATATTAACAATGAGTAAAGCGTGTCTGACTTGTGTTAATTGTAACGTCACCTAAATGTTTCTATCCCATTGATGTTAATACAAGCAGATTTGTGGTTCTCAATCCGGGTGATTTTCTAGGTCAGGACACTTCAGCAGGTGTTTCAGGCTGTGTTGTGATTTTAGTCTGAATATGTGCGTTTATTGTATTAAAAGAATCTCTGTGTCTATCATTGGAGAAATGAATCACTGCACAAATGAAGATTTGTGCAGTGATTGTATTTTTTTGTGCTGCAATAGTTATTATGGAACAGTAAAAGTCACAGTTGCACATCAAAGCTGAAATTACCATGCCCTCAGGGGCAAGGAGGAGAGCACGTCTTCATGCACCACAATAAATACAGCTCTTATTAAATGCAGTAAAATTTGTCTAACATATTGCCACACTATTAAACCACTGGCATCTCCATGTCAACATCTCAGTAGTTCTATATTGATTGTATTCTATTATCACAAAACCATTGTGTTTTTCGTCTAAAAAGAGGCAGACAGCATATTGTACAATGCATGAAAAACATTCTGTAATTCCTGATCAGAGTGTGTCATCCATGTTTACAATGGGTGAAAACCATTGTAAACATTTCGTTACTCCACACCAGATTTTTAAAGGGAAAGTCAAGTTTATCGTCCATTGTATTCCAAGGGGTGCCATTGGGATCATCCATGTATAGGAAATATATATTTATCGTTTATTTCAAGTTGTGTTGTTTATTCCAAGCTGCATCTTTAGTTTGTACTTTTCAATCATATATGAGCCATTTTAATGTATATCACTAACTTACCAACAGACCTACCCTTTAATTGTTTCTGGTTTAACAATACAGTTATATCATAATGTAGTAGCATATGTAGCTGCTCAGAACCATAGCTCTACTGTTCACAGTTAATGAGTTTGTCTGTGTCTTGTTTTGCGGTTCAGTGTCACATAATTTTCACATTTTCTCAGCACTTCAAATTATAATGTAATAGGTGTTTTGTTACAAGTTGGCCCAGCTAGTGGATGCTTTCACACTGTGAGGGTAGAATATGGAGACGAAAGCTCGTGTTTCCAGTTGGTCACAGGCAAGAATCTCACAGGTTTCTTTTTGCAATCTAGCAAAAACATCTTGTTCTAAATAAAGATATTCACACTCACTTCGTCATTGTTTGAAACAGTATCAGTTTTCCTAGCGTTATGTAGAAGTAATGCTCTTTTCACAACTTCAAAATCCATTGTGTAAAAGAAATGATAATAACAAAATAAGTAACAAAACAACAGATTTTTGTGGTACAACAACTAACCTAAATCAAAATTTCATAACAAATAAGAGCATCTGCAGTAGAGATAGGTGACGTGTTGTATAACCTATTTGAATCCAAGCTCCTGTATGAAGGTAATGGTACACTCCACAGTCTTTTGGGTCAGGTTGCCTATGTGAGTGCAATGTATTGATCAGCTGAAATGTCAGTGAGGTCCACAAGACAGATGATCAATTATTGTGCAACAGCACACTCTGACACATATGTGTATGTATGAATAAAATAGCCAGCAGAATACTGTCAGAATACTGTCAAGATATTTGATTTTCATGTTGGTTTCAGGTTGTGGAAGTGTGTAAGCATGTTTTAGGTTATTTCCCTGCTCTGAAGGAAGAGAACTCCACCATACATTAGGCTGTAGACTGCAGTTAGAGTTCCATTTGCTGATGGCTGATAGCAGTTAACAAGAGTTCTCCATCGCTGATCATTGTTTCTGCCAGTCAGACTCTTGCAGCAGGGGGGTGTTCATGACTGTAGTCCAAGAGAACTGTGTGAAGTCATTTAGGAGTGATTCAAGGTAAATTAACTGTAAGTCAGCTACTAGTGGACAAAGATACTGGAGTGGTGGTGATGCTGGAGTGACTGTAAATTGTTCTTTTTTTAACTGGACATAGTAAAATTAAATTTATTCACTTATATTTTCATGTTTTCTTCAGCTTAAAAAAATCAAAAATCTTATTTCTAAAGCAATATCATTTTTCATTTTCATCCACAGTTCCCTATCCCAGTGTTCAGTAATTACCACTCAAATCAGTGTCACCTCCTTGTCATTAAAATACATTTGTCACAATTATCTACATTTAATTTTCCCAGTGGGTTTACGTCATAAATGACATTAATTATGAATTTACGGTTGAGCAACACCGATTTTTACCTTCATTGTTTTTCTCGTTCTCTTTGACTCTCTCTCCTCCCACAGTTTCTGTATTGTTCTCTTTTTTCTTCTCTGCTGTGGATCAATGGCTTTCAGCAGCCAAACCCACCTTATTGACATTTGTTAGACTAGCAGAGAAAACTCATCCTCCAAACTCTGGGCTAGAAACAGAGTTGTCAGTTGGGGACGTTGCACAGCTATTAGAGTTACAGTGTCATGTTTCAAACTTATTACGGTCTGTAAATTGCCTGTCACAGTTACTTGAGTTCTTATAGCTTATTTAAAGAAAAGCACTTTTTCAGGACTCCAGGGCTCTTTGGACTAATGTCTATTGAGCATGTTAATATTTTGTCTGCTCATTTCAATGAGTTTGCATTTTGCTGCCTCAGTGTTTCAGAGTAATAACAGAGGAGTCACCACTATTTTTGTAGATTTTTAAACAAAACAGAATCTGATAGAATAAATTCAAGCTTCCTATTATTTTGAACAATTTGTTTTATTAACGTATTTTGAGCTGTCTTCAATTTGATTATTAAGTTATCGTACCAGACTCCATTGTCAAAAGCTGCCTTCACACACCAGTCCAGCTCAAATAAATTCAACTGCATTTCATTTGTCAGACAGTCTACCTGTTTTCTTGCCCGTGCACATATGGACTCCGAGACAGATAAAGATGAAGTCCATAATGGTTTATCTTCAGATGCTGAAGAGTGCGAAGGCAGGTACAGAAAAGTGACAGGCAATCTGTGGTAAAGTGTCCATAAACACACAGGGTGAGGTGACATTGACAGCATGATTGTCAAGCAGTCATGCACAAACGCAGCACGCCTTTACCTACATAGACCAATGACACAGTGAGAGAACTCAGAGGCATGGGGGAGACTTCAGATACCACTGTTGTCCTTTTTGCCCTTCCTCGACTGGCTTGCATGAGTGCTGTTGTGTCTGGAAGTGGAACAATGTATGTTTTTAAAAGTAAGTGCTGGTTAACATCAGCCACATCGCACCACAATGAAATTATAGTCTAAAGTATTTCAATTTATTTCCTGTTTATCTGCTTTAAAACGACTTCACAAAGGCCTTCAAAGCCTTTTGAGGACATATCAATTTTGTATTAAACATTTCACGGCAGAGTTTTTGTTTTGTTTTTTCTGTGTGTGTTTGATTTTTCATTTGCAATCCATTTTGTTAAACTATTTTATCGCAAATATTTTTTTTTTTTATTTGCCTTTCCCCTACCCAACCTCCAGACACAATTTCTTTCCTCTGACACTCCTCTTAATTACCTAGTTTATGTATCCCCAGAGAAAGCAGACGCTAGGTTTATCACATTTCCTGCTGTACTCACCATTTTCTCAATCTGTATTAATTTAGTGACAGTTGTAGTTACATCTTATTACATCTTTTCTTATGGTTCAATTACCAAACTTCTAACTTTGTAAATTTTTGTTTAAGATTTGTGTTGAAGATTCATCTCAGTTACATTTTTTATTGCTTCCACTTTGCAGGTGATGCAGGGTTTCATCCTACCCAGTAGTAAAGCGGGATGCTCAAGGCAAACTATTTGTCATACTTTGTTACAAGACAAAAATTCAAGCAATCACTGCTCCTTTAACTTCAAGTTGAAAAATATCCTCTAGCAGATTATTCATATATTTGCATTTTGCTTATGTTACAGAACTCTCAGGCAGCCGTAGTAAAGCAGGGACTCCATTAAACATTTGGTGGCCTGTCACAGTCGAACAGGCTCATGGGCTTCAACCCTACCGTTGTTCTGTTGTCACTGATATGCACCAATACAAATTACAAGGTCTGTGCTTAACTCACTGAGGACTGCCTCAATCTCCTTTTTTTCACCACAGCTTCCTCTAATGACTTCATCACTCATCTTCAAGATTTTTTTCAATGCCATTAAGTGATCTCTGACCAACATCAGAGCAGTGGTAGGATTGACTTGCCTAGGAAGACATTGAAGCATGTGAAGGGTCTTGGGAGAACAGGGGATCCAGAGTTCCTTGATTATCACTTTCATTCAGTCTGGATGTAGGCTGAGCTGGGTTGACTTAAAGCCCAGATCCGTGCTCCTATAAACGGGACTCGAAGCCCCTGGGCTGCCAACCCTTCCTTTTTCAAGCTGGCTTACTGGCAGAACTTGGTATGTGGTGGTGTAGTCCCATGAGATCAGTTGGTCTCTGCCTCCTTTTGAATGTCTGACCCCATTTCTTACTTCTCAGGGAAGGAGTACCCAGAAATGATCAAACAGGAATACAAAATGGACTGTTGAAGGGCTTTCTGTCATAAATTGTCTTCTCTAATGTTATCCTCAATGACCATTTATGACATTGAAAATTTGGAGTTTTGATTGAATTGATTTTTTTTGTAATGTAATTCAGCTTAGCCTGAAGGGTCTATGGCAGTGGTTCTTACCCTGGGTTTGATCAAACCCTAGGGGTTCGGTAAGTCGGTCTCAGGGGTTTGGCGAAGACGGAGGTCAAGACAAAACACCCGATGTGTCGGCAAAAATAACCGACACAATGTGTCGGGTGTTTTGTCGGCTAAAAGAACCTGATGTGTCGGCAAAAACACCCGACACTGCCATGTCACGTACACAAATCACTGTGTACGTTTGACACATCGTGTCAATTTGTGATGACATGCCCCCCTTAGCCATCGCTGGCTGCAGGTGATCATGTGACATTACATACATTAGCCTACCTGTGCTACAGGGGATTTTACGCACTCAGTAGTCGATTTATACCTGTTGTGATGTTACGTCATGTGATTGCTTTCTTAATATTTTAATTCATAGTAACTATGTTGAGCAAAAAAAGAAAGTGGTCAGACGAATATGTGCAACTTGAATTTACCTGTACTGTATAACGAAACTTGGTGGGAGTCAGAGTTCTGTATGATTTGCAATGTCAAGTTCAGCAACTCTTGTCTTGTACTGGCAAAAATAAAGGAACACTTGCTTAAGCTGCATGGAAAACAACAGAAACAGACTTTGCTGTGAAAATGACATAAGAGTAGCACTTGCCAAGGTGAAGCCCCGCATATCTGAACTGGTCTCTCAATAACAACAGCAGAAGTCACAGTGATTTGCAGGTAGATCATTTCATGTGAGTTCATGCACTGTCTTGGTTGTGTTCTTTGAAAAAGGTGACATTCATGCACAATTCATTAAATTCACCAGTAAAACATATATAGTACTTTCCGCACTATAAGGCACACCAAAAAGCCTTTACTTTTCTCAATTTCTTATAATCCAATGTGCTTTATAAATGAAAAAAAAGTTTTAAAATAGACCCTTCATTGAAGATGAGTTCTCAGGTGTGTTTAATAATCCAGTGCACTTTATGTATGAAAATGTTTGTTAAAAATAGGCCATTCATTGAAGGTGCACCTTATAATCCAGTGCACCTTATAGTGCGGAAAATACTGTACTTATGTCTTATATTTGAAAAAAATTTATGAAACCGGCAGGGTTCGGTACCTCCAACAAGGTTAAGAACTACTAGTCTATGGTGTTAATAAGACATTGGTAGAATAAATTTTGTACTCATTTGAAAATACAAGAGAATGGATATTGGTACTGAAGTAACAAAACAAATGAGGAGTCATCTCTTCATACTGTAGACATCATTCTGACAATCCTCCCCAATCTCCTGCCATATTTCTCACCTTGTTTCTCCCATCATGTCCTTTTCAGGCTCCTGTAAATGTTCCAACAAATTTTATTACCATCAAAAACTGTTCATGTGAAATTATTCAGTGCAAAAGAGGAAAAAAAGGACTGTCAGTGCTGAACATCTAGTTCAAATACTGTTGACTTAATGGTGAGATATTAAAATGTGTCTGACATGTTTGCAAAATGTTTGAATAATTTAAGGACATCTAGTCCTTCACCTTGGATAACAACCTTCTTTGTATGCCCCAGAGATCATATATATATATATATATATACACCCGTATGTATATATATATATATATATATATATACATATATATATATATATATATATATATATATATATATATATATATATATATATATATATATATATATATATATATATATATATATACCTGTATGTATATATATATATTTTTTATTTTTTTATTTATTTTTTTTTTATTATTATTTTTTTTTATTAAATGTATTCTCTACTTATTTTCTGTTCTGATCGTGAAACACACCGAGCTACATCTCTTGTGTGAAAGGGGATTCATCATTAAGTCCACAATGATTATTATTATTAGTACATTACATTGGTTTGAGGTGTGGAAGATGTGCTGTATGTTTGCTTAATGTGAGTTATTGATTGTATGTGTGTGGTTTCCATGGTAAAGGGGAAAGCAAGAATAGCAGATGGTGTTGTTTTGTGCTGCCTGAACATGGAAAATACATGTTGTACAAGCAACTGCTTTATTTGCTTTTCTTCTATACATGTCTCGGTACAGGCTGCTCTGTATTCTTAGCATCATTTAATTTCTTTGCCATTCCTCTAATACTCCTGCAGTGACGTGTTTGCTTTCCAATGATCCCCACCCCAATGTGTCCCCTTCATAGCCATTCTCAACTAAATAATGAATTTGAAGCTAGTCTTTCTCATCCTTTGCTGAGCTACATTTCTTTTAATGTGATTCTCTTTTGATGTGTTCTTGTTCTTCTCAGGAAACTGTGACCTTTACAAATAATGTTTAAACCGTTATGTGGCATCACTGTCATGACAAAGATTTCCATAGCAGGATTGCTTTATAATATAGACCAGGGTTGTCAAACTAATTTTCACCGAAGACCACTTCAGCATAATGGCTGTTCTCAAAGGGCCAGATGTAACTAATAAATATAACTATATGTAACTCAGTGTAATGTAACATAAATGTAAAATAAATGTAACTACTCCTCAATGTTCAATAACTCTAAATGTATTGCTTATTTAACTTACAAACATTACAGTTGTAACATAAATCCTTTTAATTTGTCAGTTTATGAAAACCACAGAACTCTATCAATCAAGGATAAAACTATCCAAGAGAATAAAGGAAAATAACATCAAACACAGGATGAGATCTAAAGATCTAGATCTTTACCATAGATGTTGCTCGTATTTAGGACTAAGTCTAGGATTTTGACATCACTTTATTCTACATGGTAACTTTTTTATCCTACTGTGGGAGTAATGCAATATTCTAAAACAGCATTGGCGTTGCATTTTTCCCTTCTCTGATTGAGCTTTGACAGTCTATCTCGATTTTATTAACAAAGCATATAGCAGCACTTCACTGATACCTCCTTTTTTCCTGCCTCTAGTGAGATTCTATCTGGTGCTCAGATGTATTTTGGTATCTACAGTTATTACAATGATTACCAGAAAAAACTGTTCATCAATATAATACAATTTGTACTGCTAAAGCTGTGTTTTTATTAGAAAATTGATCAGGCATTCTTCACTCCTGGACTATTTATTGTGAATGTCTCTCTCTTGCTCTCTGCTCAGGCTTGCTATTCAACTAACGTAAATTACTTACATGTTGAGATGGATGGTGCAATCAAAACCCTTTTGAAACTCATTTTACACAACTAATTCCTCCAATTTACATAGAAAAATACAGAAAAAAACAAAATGTATTATATCTCTTTTGTTTGTTCACCAGAGATTATGAACAACTTTTACCATCAGAGCAACAATAAACATTTATTTGTGACATGGATGGAGGATGACCTTTTAATTAATTGTTCAGGGTGTGAGATTATCATTCATTTATTGATCAGGATTAGTTTTATCATGACTTAATCAGAGAAGCGTGTGTTTGGAAAACACACGCTTTGTTTCTGAGACAAATGCAGCTAAACCACTTGAATGTGAACTCTGTCACTGAGTTCTTTGTGAAGGTTGATGGCTGAAGTTTTAAATGATGATGGAGCTATACTGGGGCTTAAGTTACAAGGAGTAAAGGTCAGAAAAAAAGCAATGGGCGACACTATTACTGTGCACAAATGTCAGCAGCAGTTAATGTCTTTTAGCTAAATTGTACACAGAAGAGGGCTCAGAGGGTTGAGAGTCAGAGTTGAACCTTAAAAAGAATGAAAGGAAGAGATGGATGATTGGCTTCAAGCCCTCGCTTCCTCATCTCACACTTCTGTTTACAGAAAATAGCAGGAAAGTGTTTTAATTCATCTACATTTCATTACATTTCCACATAATTGACATCAAAATTAGTTTTGTATTTGTTGGTGTTTTGTATCATTTTTCTAACAGGCTGTCTCAATTTGCTCTCATTGTCATATTTCTGAAAATAATTTCTTCCTGTTGATTTTTATCTAGTTGTATGTGTTGGGAATTTTTTGTATTCCCGACAGTCTCCATCACATTCTACTGCCTCACTGCACCTGCATTGTTTCATCTAAATAATTCACCAGGTGTGTTCCCCATCTGTGCCATAGCTTTGTTTCATGGCATCATCACATAGTTTAGGGATTATTTTGGCATTAAATGAGATCTCAAACAAAATAAACTAATGGACCTACCTCACCCTCAGCTCACATTCACACCATCATTCTCTAAATGTGAAGCTGTATTATTGGCTCACGCCGCAAATAAAAAATTCTTACTATCTAGTACCTTCCCTGCCAGCTGCTCTATCCTGTATTATACAGTATTTGTATTTTGCCACCCATCCCTTTACATGTCCAGTTTCTCACTGTCTCATCTGAAGACCCTGTTTTTATAATCTGCATAATCTTGTCCGTCTCACTTTCTGGTGCATCCCTGTAATGATATATCTGAAGGTGCACTGTAATCTTTTCCAAAGCATGAATTTTGAAGTAAAAAAAAAAGCACAGGAATGGCACACAAACGGGTTTTGTTTCAGTTGAGCATGGCCTCACTTCCAGGAATGGAATATCCTGGTCACAGCCCAAGTACGTGAAGCCGTAGCTGATTGGTTGCTCTATTCAACACCAACAGAGAGAGCTTTCATATCAATTTTTTTGTCAATATGATATACATATCTGAGATGGATATTTAATACAAGTTTACACTAAAACAGCCCCTCAATCAATGTCAGTGGTCTTTGTGTCATTGGAGACTTTATTCCCAACTGCTGCCGGTCTCACCCAGGAGCGATTTCAGCAGGGTCTTTTAAAATGTGAATGTAATCCCTTTGTGCATACAGTACATATGCAACCATTTTTGAAGTTTTATTCAAAGTTTTGAATGAGTATGTCTCATCAGATTTGTCTTTGAAATTAATATACAGGCTCTATTCCAATTTACCCCCGTGCTTCATTTTGTAGTTGTTTTTTAATCCTGTCGTCCTGTGATGGTTTTAAATCTGTTTAATGCATTCAGTGTTCTTGGTGAACAGTCCTTTAACACAACAGGATGGGTCAATGAATTCCGTGTGAACCAAATGTCTGATGGACTTTCTTTAAGGGTAACGCATCATAGCAAATAGGCGCTAAGCCAAAAAAGACAGAAACAACTTGATCTCATGGGAACATCTGCAGGATCTACAGAGGCATCTGTCAGGCCTTGGGCTAGTCATCAAAATGAATTTGTGTCAATCTGCAAGGCTTGTATATGTTCTGGAGCTGTTGCTGGCGCCTGCTTTTCGAACTGTTGCTTACCTCTAAGTAATTCAAAGACGAATTTGATGAATTTTATTGTGATATCTTTGTGTGGACATCTAAGTACAATCTTACCGTGAGCTTTAAATTACTCTATGAATATTTAATAGAGCTTCCATTTAAAATGTTCCACATCATTTCAAGATATTAAACTGGGGAGGATGGAAAGTAAACTTGAAATGGAATCAGCCTCGTGGACTCTGCTACTATCTCTCTTCCCATTTGCCTGCGCCTGATGTATTTCGGCTTCTCTCCAAACTTCCATCTTTCTGCCTCTCCCCTTTCTCAGCTCTCTCTATCCCTCACCTCTGTCCTGCAGGAGTCAGGAAGCTAATAGCTTTGAGCTGAGCCTTCACCATTAATCAGCCCCCCATTAGGCAAGCCCAAGTAAAGCTTTTGACTAATGGATACACAGGAATGAGAGTTTTCAGGTGGAGACACAGGGTAGAGAAGAGACGGAAATTACATAGCACTGCAGGTACAATGTGAGGTCATGGTTTTAGAGTTAACAAATGCAGGTAGTGTCTTTGTTAGTGGGTCGGGGTCTGTCTGGGACTCTGTTGTCTCAAATATCTGCAGCAAGGGTTTATGGGATTTGAAGAATTATCCCTGCATCATTGGTCATTTGAAGCAAATGTCTTGATGCAGTAAGAGATTTTTCTGAGCACATTCCATCTAAAAATGCATAATATTGTGAGTGATTTGTCCTTTTTATGACTCCTTTAGCCTCCTCCTGCATTGCAAATTGTCCTGGACTTGCAGAGGTTTAATATCTTTGATTTGGAGTCATGACATTAATTTTCTTGTTTTCAAAGCAATCCTTGAAGGTTGAATCTGAATAAACTAAACTCCTGTTTGGATTTTCCAAACCATTTCCAAATCATTTGGGTCTTACAAACCATTTGCTTCAGATTCAGCCTGCAAGAATCATCCAATGAGAGAGCATCTACGAACTAGTTTAAATCGTATTCCTCTTGTTTTTAACCTTATTTCTAGCCAGACCATTTTGTGTTTTAAGATTTCAGATGGACAGATTTTTTTCTTTTATTATTTATGCTGATAGCCTGACAAGATTTTCAAAATGACCAAAACACCTTGTAAGCTAAAAATTGTGTCTCATTTACAAATATAAATACGTAGCTAGTAAATTCATTTACATTTGAAAAGTCACATCACTCACTGTAAAACTCAATATTTACCTAGTTAATGAGGGCACATTTTCTTGCCTGGTTTTGTGAGTAATCAAGTT
Source organism: Antennarius maculatus (assembly GCA_013358685.1). Taxonomy (NCBI): domain Eukaryota; kingdom Metazoa; phylum Chordata; class Actinopteri; order Lophiiformes; family Antennariidae; genus Antennarius; species Antennarius maculatus. Next base: position 6,104,985 of record CM023628.1, read on the forward strand.
CAGTCCCTATTTATGTATCCTTCGCTGTAGAGGAGCCCACAGGGATCATTTTATTGGCTTTTGTGCTTTGTGTTGCTATTCATGACTCTCTTCTTATGACCACATTGCAGCCATAATGCCTGCATTTGCATACTGACATGACTGCACAAATATGCACACCTATTTTGCACATTATGACTCTGAGGAATCTGCTGTGCTGGGCAAATCAGGACGGCAATTATCCAAGCCATAGTGTCAGCAAGCAATGTTCCACCCGAAGAAGGCCTGTTTTCGATAGACATACCGCCGTATTCCCAGAGTTGGATATTCTTCATCAGAGCACAAGCTGCTCTGTGACTGACTACCCTGTCTTTGGTCCGGATGAAAGAGCAGAAGCAAAACACTAACTTGGCCAATTTAAGAGATTGCAAAACAAGATCACTGTAATGTGGGTGGAAAAGAGAAGGAGATGTCCAAAGATTCTGTGATTTATCACTCTGCTGAAAGTACTGGCAAGTTGGGATAGAAAATGATGACACACTGCTACTCTTAAACTGTCCAACATGTTTTTTTGTTAATCACAGCTTAGTTTTTTTAAGTTCGCATGCAGTATGCTGTATTCTAGAAAATGTCAATCTCACCAGAGCAGATGGAGAAAATGGCTCACCACACCTTTCAATCAAGTGTCACTCCGTGCTGTTAACTCATATATTTTAAATTGTGGCTTTCTCCCAAGTAGAATCATTTAACGTAACAGTTTGGCATTGATTTTTATGTAAGTATGCTGTGCGGCAAAGATTAAGTCTAACTTGAATTTCCAGCCAAAAAGACAGAAGGCACCGTTGCTCGCATTCAAGGCCAGTCATCTTCCAGCGCTGCAGGTTTCCCCTGCAGTGGAAGGCTTTCTGTTTCTTGCATGACAGACTTTCTGCCAAGGTTTGAAATATATATGAAGTGTTGCAGGGCGGCGCGCCCTTTCAGGGCCTCCCATTATGACTGCGAATCAGAGCATTCTCTTTGGCACTGAATAATTCATGCAGATAAAGTATCTGCTTAGTCAGATTGTTTTTACTTTTACTTAATGCAGGGAATAGATAGAAATCTGTCACTAGTTCCTAAAGGAGCAACATCAGGTTTGAATTGGAGGACCTATAAAAAGGAAATAAAAAGCTTTAATAAATCCAAATGGAAAATAAATGGAAGTTTGTCCACAATAAAAATAGAAATTATTCAACTGAAATAGAACTTGTCAAGAGAAGGTAAATTCCAAACATTTGGATGGCATTGATAAGAGAAGTTAACAGGCAAGGTGGAGGATGAGCTTGAACAGGATGGGTTGCTCCGGTTATCCATTTTATTTATGTTTGACATTATCAGTGTCACATTACTCACAGCTTTGGAGATCTTACTCAACAAAACAATATTAAAGCCCTGTGTCAGCAATGCAGGTCAGCCAAGACAATAAATTGGAGAGAGGGAGAGTGGAAGATGCAGCAATACACAAAACAGAGGTGAGATAAAACACTCATCCTGCTCTCAGACTCATTTTTCCTGAGTATGTCTGCTGGTGGCCATTGCTATCCAAACCTCCATTAGGCTCCATGAATAATGGAAAGGAATAATGATTATTTTTGGTTTGAGCAAGTCCCCCCATTGTTACCAGGACCTGAGCCCCTGTGAGCAAGAGGGTGGGTCACTGGTCACACAACACTGGAACATTAAGAAAGATAGAGTATGTCCCATGGATCTACAAAGATTAAACCATTTCTACCAATGGCAATTAATTGTGCTTTAAATGAGTTTAATTCAAACCAACAAAATCCAGATTAAGTTATATTTTCTCCGTATATATGAAGTCAGTTCAGCTTCTAACTGAACTCTTACCTAAATAGTGGCTCCAATCTTTTTTTTCATGTCCTTTTTGGGACTTTCATGGAATACATTTTCCTCCAGTCAGTGGTCCCCTGTTACATAAACACTGAGCACCAAGCATCTGTCTTTCCGTTAAAATGTTATTTGTTCCTCACCGAAGAGAACTTTGCAAAGTCAGGGGGGCAAGTATTTAGCACAAATTTACCATATTCTACTTGGACTTCCACATGGATTTTTGTATCACAAGAAATATTCTGTTTCACTTTCTGTGGAAGCACACACAGTTTTATGAAGTCTTCTAAAATCAAAATGGCTATGCTTTTGTGGCCATAATTGCTACCTTAAGGGAGTCTGGGCTTTTGGAATTATCAAGTCCTCTAATGGTAAAGTGACAGAAAATGTCAGTCTCTGAACTCTACAAAAACAATGCACCAAAGTCGTCTGATTTTGTTTTATTCCTTTTTACCTTCATTACTCTTTTGAAGCAATAAATACAGGTTTTCTACTTATACAGTAGATCTGAAACTTATTTTTTGGAGTTAGCCTTAATATTTCCTCCTATTTTTCTCCGTGATCCGCATCCGTCAGATGTTGATGTACACACATGCTGGCAAAACTACCACTATCTTCACTTGAAACAGCTCAAATCAGACAGGAACAGCTGTCCTCAGACGTCAGTTCAGGATAAAGATGTCAGAGCAAAAGGGCAGGTATAGATATTACAAAAAACTAGCGGGCAAAGGTTGAGTAATAGAAGTACTTTTATGAGAAGCGAAGAAAATGACAGAGATGTGAAGGAGAGCATAAATGGAAACTGAACTGGAGAATAAATGTGTGAAAATAGACGTAAAGGTACAATATATTCATAATCCCCCTCTAAAGTTCCCATCTTAATGACAACGGGATGAGATGTTTGAACAAAGGGAGGCTTTCGCTATCGAAGTCAAATATATGGCACCCTTGCTCTGTTACATCAGTTTTTAAGGCTGTCAATTATTCTTGACATGTGACACAGCTGCCTCACCTATCACAAGGCTGATGGATTGTTTCCTTCCCGAAGTTGTTTATATGTCATTCATTCTCCACGACCTGACAGATGTAAAAATAGGAAGTGAAATGTTATGTATATTTTCCTTGTAGTGTGTTGAGATCTGCATAAGCACTAGAATTTTCTTAAGTAAAACCTTGTGTATAAGGACGTAATGGGACACTTTATATGCAAGTATAAAAGGTAAACATTGCAGAAAATGAAAACCATAATGCAACCAAGGCAGTTTTTAAAGATGCACATGGAGGCAAATTGAAGGTATATAATAATAATAAAAAAAAGATGTGCAGGAATAAAATATTTCTTGCTGGGATTCAAATAGAATTTCATTCATGCCTTAATAAAACCTTGCATTGTAAATTTTAATAATTGGCATATTAGAAATGAACAGCCTCCACGTCCATGCATTAATCCAGAGCGCTTTGCAATTCCCACATTAACTCACAGACCGATAGAACTGTCATGGAAAGCACTGGCTTGTGTATGTGTTATGATATTTTGCAAGTTTCCATCCTTTCTTCCTCTTAAGAAATTAAACTGAGTATCGCAGCTGGAACTGTGCACACCAACACCTGCACTGCTACCCACCGCCTCCACGCAACCCACCTCCAAACAGCTGCTCGGTCAGGGTTAAGTTGCCTGCATTACCACCATGACATATCAGCTGCAGCTTTGCTCCTCACTCCTGCTTCCTCTATAATTTCAGCAGTCAGTGATGGTGGCTAGACTTTGAGGTCATAAGTCAAGCACCCCACTCAACTGCTCATCTCTAATGTTACGCAGTGCAGGACTGCACATGCGATTTCATGCTCAGTCATGTGTATTCTTCACGGTCAGTTCTTTCTTTCTCTTCATTCTTTCCACTTTTTTTCTCACATTTATATGGTGATAGGTGAGAGAACAGGGAATAAGGTGAAGGTTTCTGACAGTCAGTGAGTCTCCTTCATTCTTCTCTTCATTGTACTCAGACTGCAATTCTTTGATTTGCCCTTAGCTTCTCTTATTCTCTCTGTAAGTCACTGTTCACAGAACAGTTTAAACGAAGAAAAAGTGAACTCTTATTGTGGTTGAGTGTCTAACTGCAAACACAAGCTTTTGTACACAGGTTTCAGAATTTAATATTTTGGAAAAGCCGCCCGCACTGTCCTTAAAATTCCAAGTCTTCTAAGAACTGTGTCACTGCCCCACTTCATGCATGGCACACATACATTTTTAACATTCACTATGTGGGGTTAGAATTTTTTCTTCCTGGAGTGTTTTTTTTTTTTTAAATTAACTACCAACTGTAATGGTCGATGCACAACATATTTCCATCCATTTATGCTGATTTTTGTGCACAAGGACTGTTCCAACTACTGTATATTGTTTTGTTATTTTGGTGAACTGTAGCTTCAGTGTTTCCTGAAATATCTTTTAGTTCCCTAAACATTGCATAATTTGGGATGAAGGAACTGCACTGTTCAAGAATGTTCCAATTAGTCACAGAAAAATAAGAATTAAAATGATTTGATGAAAAGAATAAAACAGATTTAGAGCTTCCCCTAAGAATGCAACTCATTACATTTTATTTAGCTCCACACTAATCGCAAGGAAGTTACAATAAGACAGGGATTGTTGTAATGAGTTCTTCTCTGAATGCCATGCCATCTTGTTTAGCAGCCATTGTTTCCCCTTTCAGTCCTTTACCCTTGATCTAACCTGTCAGTCAGGAAAGCACTATAACAAAAAGGTATATTCACACACCAAAAGAAATGCTTCTCTTGCTATCCTTTGATTTTCATGTGTCTGATTTTGCTTCAACAGAGCAGAATTGAATTCTATCCATTTCACCATCCTAATACAATCGTCTGCTCTTGTGTTCCCACCCATGGCATGGCGTATCCACACTTCACGCACACTCTCAAAGATCACGTTGATTGAGGGTCCAGACTCCATAGGATGAAGTTGATATCATGCAATTAGATATTTTCCCAGAGCAAAGACTGAAAAAGATAAACTCCATAATACAAACCATGACAACCTGTGTTTTTGTCATTTTCTACACAATGTGCCTTACTTTAACTTGGTTGTAGGGGTAAGGCTGGCCCCCGAATCCCCATCCCATCAGAGGAATGACTTTTCCTTTTCAGCTTTGTGATGGAGTTTTCATATAGACGTGACATCTCATATCCTAGTCTGTGTCACCTCATAACTCATTTCCAAAGTCAAAGCCACTATTGTTCAGAGTTGCTAATCTTAAAAATTCTCTAGGCCATCGGTCCCACCCACCATTCTAATTTATAGTGATAATGATCAAGCAAATTTAAAGCAATTGCCTTCAAGGGAGCTGGCCAGAGCAGGAAAAAGTTTATCAAGGCATTGGAGGGGGAGAGAGACAAAGAATGAGAGAGAAGTGATTAAAGGTGTAATAGATGGGTAAAGTTGCCAGAGGAAGACGTGTTCTTGATTCCTGGTACACAGTAAGGCAGTGAAATATGAAGCCTAAAAAGCAAAGTGACAGAGAAAAATGTCCCTCCACTCCTCCTGTTGCCCTCACTTATCAGTGCAAATCAGCCCTATGCCGTCAAAGGTGCATGCCGCATCTCGTGAGCACCGCTACAAGAACACTGAGATTACTTCTGGGTAGCCATGTTTAATCAGTTCTCTACGATTCTTTTGATAACTTGTGACCTAAGCTTGATAGGGAATTTAAATTTCTTTGCTAATGGATAATTTGAGTAGTTTACGAAAGGACACTTGTGTCCTTAATTGCATTCTGGCCAATTTTTTGTTAGGAAGTCAGAGAAGATGTCCCCATTCAGTCAAAAACAGGAAAGTTAATTACCCGCATTCATGCTATTATTGGTTCCTCTGGTGATTGTGTGAAGAAATTCACACAATCACCATTAGTATTTCTACCTTTGCCACCTGATGTTAGCAAAATTACGTTGTGCTTTTTCTGTTTCCAACATTGCCTCTCAGTGGATCGGAGTTCATATCCAACACTTTGTCCATCCTGGACGCACGACTCCTTTTGTTTTGGCTTTTGGATCTTTAAGCTCTGCCACATTTGCAAGTCTCTATTTGAAATATCTGACTATTTTACTGCTCCTGGCTAAAGCACCAACAATGCTGCTCTCACTATGATTACTCTTTCTATGAAGTGTGCTATACAGGGAAACTCCAACTGCAAACTCTGATGCTGCAGACATTTTGAGAGCCATTCAGGATGATTATTCAAAGTTGTGCAAAAGTATAAAGACATTTCATCTCTCTGTGCATATATTTATTTATTTAAAAAAAAACATAGATAGATAGATGGACAGACAGACAGACAGGTAGATAGATACTCGTGCAAAGCAGGAGACAAGCTCTTTCACCCATAGTGTGGATAAGTTCTGCTTTTCTATGAAAGCATCTTTATTCACTTTGCTGTACTTAGTTTTCTGTCTGCAGTCACTACCTAGTCTGATGTCTAGACAGTAATTTCATGAATAAATACAATGGATTTCACCTCTATTTGGCCCTCCTGATTGATCTGTAAGCTTTGTATTTATGTGATGAATATCATGCAATAATGTGTTATGGTGCATATATCTGACTTGAAAAACAAGTCCTGTGGGTCCTCACTGTCAGCATTATGACAGACACTTGATCGATCGATCGATCTATCTATCTATCTATCTATCTATCTATCTATCTATCTATCTATCTATCTATCTATCTATCTATCTATCTATCTATCTATCTATCTATCTATCTATCTATCTATCTATCTATCTATCTATCTATCTATCTATCTATCTATCTATCTATCTATCTATCTATCTATCTATCTATCTATCTATCTATCTATTTACATAGATAGATAGATAGATAGATAGATAGATAGATGGATAGATACACACATGCATGTGTGTGCGTGTGTGTGTTTGTTTGTGTGTAACTTTATGTTATACTATTAATAAGTGCCGCAGTGCCCTTGAATGCTGTTTAAATTTTCTGTCCTCCTAAAAATCATGATTACACTGGTCTGGCTTAAAACGGGCAAAAAATAGGTAGTAAGTTTAAAATTCATTATGGAATTTAAATATGAATGTGTGTTTAGAGGTAGATAGATATAGGGGCAAGAGGTGATTAGGGGCAAGAGGTGATTCAGTCATGTTCATTTATTGTGAGAGCATTTGTTGTGCAAAATGTCAAGTGTAATGATACATAATGTGTGTAAATTTACTTTACTGTCTGTCACAGGAATGTTTACCTTCTATGCATGAAGTGACTTAGTGGGTGTATTAGCCTTGATGCAGTAGGTCCTTTGATTGATGTTCCACCACTGCTTAGCTGAGTTGGATTAATACTGTGTGATCATGGGAACACACAGGCCCCAGACAAAGTGTCTGATTGATATCACCAACAAATTTGCCACAATTACAAATGGAAAAGTGTCTTCGGCTGCTTTGTGGGCATTTAGACAGGGAAAATTATGAAGGCTTGAGAGCGGCTGATAGAGAAAATGAAATGGAGAGGACTAATCACTTGAATTTAGAGAATGTATAAGTGATGCAAAGATCATCTCATGATGGTCATCTCATTCCATTCATTTCAATTATGATGAATTTATATGTGATTTTAATCTGAATATTTTTTAGATACAGTAGAAAGTCATTGGGATTGGGAAAAACAGATATAGCTTCACAGTAGACTCGTCTGTAGCTGTACAGTATAGCTACAGATGAGTCTACACATGTTGGACGCTGTCTGTTTCTATTTGGATGATTCCTTCTTTCTCATCTACACCCACAGCGAAGAACCTTCAGTGATAGATCACACAGAGAAACTATGGTGTTGAGAACATCATCTACAAGCACTGAAAGATGAGAGCAGCAAGGTGAGGAAATGGACTGGAAAATTCAGAATAGTGTCAGACTATGAGGATGCCCATTTCCTGTAAAACAAGATGGAGTGTGTGGCATGCTTCGAATAAAGGAGCAGAGAAGACGAATTGTCTTCAGGCTGATAACACAGTTGCATTAACAGTCACAGAGTTACTGCAAAAAGATCAGAGGTAAAAAGAAAAAAAGCAGACATGATGTGACAGGGATCGTTCAAATGGTTATTATTTTCTGTAAGAGCGAAAGGGGCTCACACAAAATCTTCAGACTAATTTGAAAAGCTCTGTGTTAACTTTATCCACTTGCACATTGAGTGTTCCATTAAAATCTCCAAAGTGATTATCCGTACATGTGAGACGAGAGCGAGGTAGGCTAATATGTTGAAGTGCTGATGTTGTTTAAGCTGCTGCCTGAACAGCAGTCCGGCTCCGGGCCTCTGCATGCAGCTGGATTTGTGCCTATTGTACTCCTAAAGGAAGCCATGATTCTATCAACCAGCCCTGCACAAATTAAAGATTATTTTTTATATATGAAATTAGATTAGTTCTTCATTTCTAATTGAAGCCATGAACCTCTTCTAATGCACTGAGGTCAAGATAAAATCGTGAACTTCTTTTTGGCTAATCATTAGTCTTTATGATGATTTTAAAGCTTTGTTGTACACTGATTTGTCTTTTGTCATGCATCTTAAATTTGTAAACAACCACAAATGTCAAAATAAATGATGTGGTATATTGTTAGACGCATTATATAACAGTTAAGAAAAGTTCCAGGTAGTGTTTACATCCGACACAGAAAAAAATGTGTTCTTACATGAAAAATAAATTTTATCAATTGTGCATTCTTTGCAGACACAAAATTTGTTGATGCACACATTCATTGATCTCCTTTCTGCCACATGAATTCCATTCCATGGACAACAGAGGGCTGCAGCTGTGAGATGCTGCTGAGGATTGGGTTTCAAACACTCACTGATCAAGTATTCAACACAGGTAACAGATCGAGCCCCAAGTCATTTCCAGATTAAAGTACCTGATTGTGAAATTAAATTAAACAAAATTAAAATGAGCTTCTTATAAATGACTAATTTGTGCTGCAGGGTGCCAGCAGGCCGTGAAGAAAGGAAGAGGTGTTTATGTTCTAAAATCACAGATTAGATCTGGTAACAGTCGAATTGTAAAGGGCACTGGAGGGCGAACGGGTGGATGACCTCTGAAAGGTCTGTGACACATGTTAAGAGCTTACACTTTCCAGACAGCACCAGACTTTAGCAGATTTTATTTTCTTGGTGCATCCTGTGTAATAAATTTTAAAAAATACAGAACCTCCCATGTGTGACCAGTGCCTGCTTTCCACCAGGGCCAGCATCATCACCACCGGCTGGCGTTGACGCTTCAGAAGCACATCAAAGTGGAAGCAAAGCATGAGTTTCTCTGTGAGAATGAGTGTATGCAACACATGCTTGGCACATATCAGCATGTCTCAATCAGTGCCAATAGCACAAGTGAAGCCCCACAGCTCTGGTGGGCCAGGAGTTATCTGGGAAGGTGCAAACACACTAACGTACAAACACACTGTTCCAAACCTCTATGGAGGGGCTAGACCCTGGGTGACATGTAAGAGTCGGGTCACTGCTACACCAAAAAACAAATGGAACATAGTTGAGGGAAGGAGCAAAGAGCTAAGGAAACAAGGTTAGAGGAGTGTAAACCTGAGGGCTGATCATCGTCTGTCTGTCAGCTACTTGTTTCTAATTGCTAATAGGTTTTTCGTGCTGTGCCAACCCAATAGCACAATGCCAGCATGTTATCTTGCTGCCATGTTTTCTCCGTCTCTCTGTGTGTACTCACATCCATCCTGTGTCGTGTCCTATCCTGTCACTGCACAATCTATGGAGACCATACGTAGCGTAATAGAGACGTGATTTGAGTGGCCAAATCCTGCAGTCAGAAATAAATCCATCACAACACAGCTCACGGTCTCTGTTTCCTTCAGAGCGACGGTCCTGTGAGGCTCCAGTAAATCTACTGTAAATGTATCTCTTGCTATGACTTATACCCGGTGACCTTGCAGTCGGCGAAGTTAATTTTCCCATGTAAAAGCACTGTGGTTTGTTTTTCAAGTTAACAAGGTTTATGAGCGCATTATGAATGGGTAAGGGAGCATGTCAACAGACTCCCTGCTGGGAATTATGGGTATTTCTATGGTCCTAAACCAACTTGAGTCTGCTTTCGCCACCATTTTCTATGCTTTTGTGCATCTGGGTGTTAAACCAAGAATACACTTCAAATACTAGTTATGTTTGGCAATGTGTGAAATAATATGTCATAGCAACTTACTGGTCGTGTCAAATAAAAGAGCATCATGCAGAAATTCTGCAGCTCAACATGGAGTCAGGTTAGAGGTAATTCAATCAAATCCTGTTCTTTCTGGTTACACAGCTATTTTAAAATACAGGATAACACTACACATATGCAGTAGCACTACATCATGAGAGTCATTCACGATAAGTGGGAATACTGTATATAGCATGAAGAAGAGAGGGATTAGTACAAAAGAGTAAAATAGTCTTTCATTAAAGAAATGAGTACAAGTGCTTAAACAACAACTGGTGACAAGTGGGTAGGGGTATTTAATAACCCTCTGTGGAAGAGCTGTGGGAGGGTTAACATGAAGCATGCATCAGCAAAGACAAGCAAAGAGGAAGATGAGGATAATGGTAATCAAGCCAAGTTTGTGCACATTTTACAAGTCAGTCTTTTTTGTAACTGAAAGAGAAAACCAGCAAAACATTGTCCAGGGGCAGTTGAAGCATCGATGGAAAAAAGAAGACTCATGAAGAAGAATGTGATTATTTATCAGGGCATTGCAAATGTAATCATATAAGTGTGTGCATTGTATGCATAGCCAAATAAGGAAAAATGAGGAATCCGAATAATGAAACAAAACAAGTGTGGCAGGGAGGAGAAATGCATGCTAGTGTGCGTGTGTGTGTGTGGGGGGGGTATTGCCTCAATCATGCCTATGCATATAAGTTGTTTTAGGGAAAAGATGAAAAGGTTGTCGGACCATAAGCTGTGATAGAATTTAAAAAAATAAGGAATAATTGCCACAGCAACATCTACTTTGTTCATGTTTTGCAGTTTCATTTTAGTAATCAAGAATACATCCCAAATCCCAGAGAGCATGAGATTTTGTTCCTTCCTTGATTAAATTTCAAGTCAGTGGTTTAGTGTGACATTAATTCTATGTGCTTTTTTTATATTACCGTTTCCTCTGTAGTTCCAATCATCTTAGATTAGTCGCCCCCATTACATGTTCCTCTCTCATTTCCATAAGCATTTGTCCTCTCGTGTTACATGCTGGCAGGGGCTCACAGCGATTGGCCAACAAAAGGACGTCCCTGCCTGTATCCTATTATTAATGTGGACGGCTAATGGCTTTACCAAACCCCGTCACAGACAGATTCTCCAAACCCTAGTACTGCATAAGTGGGACCATTCACAGGGCAGTCCTGAACGAGAAGGGTAAGGGTATTTAATTAAATGTGTCATCCTGGCATTTGATAGCCACAGCAGGGTATTATGGCTGCCAGCTATAGAGTCTGATGATAGGAGAGGAGACTGGAAGCCGGCCGACCCCATCTTTCATCACGAATACAAAAAGACACACAAAAAGAGAAATATGACTTACTCAGCAACACGCATTTAACTTTGTTAAACACATTTACACTAGTTTACTTCTATCACAAAATTAAAAAGCATAATTGTTTGGCAGGAATATAGTGAGTGTAATGTCGAAGAGAGTATAAAAATAAAGTGTTTATTGAAGAAATCAATCATTTAAATGGTGGCATTAGACATTGTAAAGCGCTGATGATGAGCATAGCTTGGCATAGTTTAAGTGTAGATGGTCCAATGTAAAAGCTTCATGTAGTACTAGGCCTAAAATGTGAGAATCTCGTGCAGCCATCCATCTTTTTTATTTGTTAGAGCAAACTCGACTTAAAAGTCATATTTGGGATGGGAAGTGGAGGACTATTTCAGTTTTATTGTATGCAGTGGTGTCAGCGGTTTAACAGAGATGTCAGAGAAATCATTGTCTCCATCGCCAGACAAGAGACAACATTTGAGGGTAAAGATGAGTGCTTTCAACCATCCGGATCTTCAAATATGGATTGTGCCTTGAAAGTGCTAACACAGCCGTCTCTCTCCTCCTAAATTATTGAGTGCATACATGTGATGTGTTTACTTGGCCTGTGTCCATATGAATAAGTAATCCAGTGTCACGCACAGAGCATGTAAAAAGATACGAAGGTAGGAGGCTTCCAAACAGCAGAGGAAGGATTTAGAGATGTGAGCTATGGAATGTCTGCATGTGTTGCTGCACCGCACTTCTATATTTAAACAGCCTTGTTTCCAAGAAAGATGGGATGCTGCGAAAAGCATGTGATAATTTTTTTTATTACAAAGAAAATAAATGTAATGCTTTTATTTTATTAACCTCATTGATTTTTATGAACCTGTCACGGTTCGGCGTGGCAGTCCTGGTGTGTGGCAGGGAAATGGGCCAGGCTTGTGGGCGGAGCCACGGCTCCACACCTGATACTCATTCACACACCAGTAACTGAGTTTCACACCTGAACATTATTGGTGTAGTCATCATGAGGCTTTTTCAGCAAGGTTGGAGGAGAACTCGGTGCTGGTTCGTTTCTCAAGTTTGGTTTGTCCTGATTCTTGCCTGTCTGGAGAATTTTTGGATTAAATCATGGACAAAACCTCTGCCTATAGTGTTCTGCATTTGGGTCCATATCCTGCCATTCGTGACAGAACCTATATTTTTTTTCTAAAATTAATTCCAACAGGCCATTTCTCAAACACTGAGAAAAAGTTACAGTGCTCTCATCTGTTTGGAACATCTACAGGTATGTCATGATTGGGTATTGACAAAAAGGTCCACATCACAAGCAAGGACGTAAAGCACTGTGGAATGATGCATTATTGCGTAACGTATATTAAGTCATGGGTTAAACAGTTTATAAGTCATTCCATTTGTTTTTTTTATATGGCATCACAATGTTTTTGTAAAGCTGGTCCATAAGAGCACTGTTAACACTTTGGCCAACAGAATATACTAGCTCTGAGCAGGGCCAGTTTAACAAAGCAGTCACAACGAAAGGACAAAACTATGCACAAAATTTGGAGGCAAAAAAAAAAAAAAAGAAACTCGATACATTTTTAACATCAACAGGAAGTTGTGGTCAAATATGACCAAATAGCTGATGGGTTTGCTGAATAAACTGCTACTATACTTCATCTGCAGTACCCGAGGAGGGACAGCTTAAGGAGGCCCTGTTGATTCTGAGTCATCCATATCCTGGATTTCTTTGTCCTTAAACACTAAGAACTGGAAGCTTATATTGTGCTTCGCATGACTTTAATGTTTTCTTTCAATTTAATTCAAAGACCGCATATGGATTTTTTTTTTTTTCCCCTGTATGGATTCAAGCGCAGAACATTGCCAATAAAAGGCAAAAAGATCTTCAGTGTCCAACACGCACACACACGCACACGCACACACATCCACAGCCTGGATTTTATGCTATACAACTGATTGATCTGTGTGCTGAATGGCTATAATCACACATGCGTCATACCATAGGCATTGTACAATGGAATTATGGTTGTGGCAGGGTGTGTGTCTTTAAAGTATTTGTGTGTTTTTGCATGAGTGCTTGCTTTCGTCCCTGTGGCTTGAAACTACTTAATTTAATAAGCACTGATACAGCCACTCCAGGTCATTAAGTCTGCCGCAGAAGGAGAAGACAGCTTATGACTAATTATTATGTTGGCAGTGTCTCTTCGTGCCGTGGCTGTTTACTGGTGTCCATGTTCTGCTTGAGACTGAGGGCAGGAGGAAGACGGCGGCAAACAATTCTTCAGATTCAGCTCCAGATTCACAACAAAACGATCATCCTTGAAAGTCTGTAATCAGCGACTTACTTTGTTATTATTTGAAAAGCATGTAATGGTCGTGGTGACTATGCCAATGAAAATTCATTACTGGCCTTTAGAATGTCCAGCGCAGCATTTCATCCAAACTGATTAGCAACAGCAGTCAATACCATGATGGAAAGTCATTTTCACCCATTCAGAGCATGTTCCCGATATAACATGAGCACAGTAGCCCTTCAGACTTGCACTACTGCAAGCCAAAAGATAAGATGTGAACTTTGATATCTCCATCAGTTTCATCGCTTAAGAGCTTAACGTCCTTGACTTAACTGAAGCACAAGACAACTGTCAATGCAGTCAGAACGGAATAATAAGTGAAATCAAGATGATAATGGTGTTTCTGGAAGTTTGAATATATGTGTCTGTGTTGGGTAAAAATATTCCCCTTCAGTTTTTTATTATAAATGAAAATCAACTGTGATGCATTAGAAATGATTTTGCTGTCGTCTGTACGCCCCCACAACAACATTAGGTCTGAAAAGTTCAGTTGGAGGTCTGGCACACGCTGGGCACCATGGATAACTCTATGCTTTTGGCATAAAAAGAGTAGAGGTGTGAAAGCTTGTGCAACAAGCAGCAGTTGCAGACATGCTACATGGGAAAACACACGCGAGCACAAACAAAAATGAACGCTGTTGCATAAAAGTCAAGTCATTAATTTGTTTTTCTTCAGGGAAAATAGCAAAGTGGACAGAAATACTCTAGGAGCAAATAAATATGAAAACACTTTGTTAAACAAACTTGTGTATTCACAACAATGAGATATCAGACATTGTAAATGAGAAACTGTTGTGTTACCCTGTTGTGAGCAGCAGCTTCCAGCCATCATTCCGCTCCATCCATGAACCCTGAAATCCTGATTCCAGCAAACCCTACCATAGGAAAGGCTTCCCACATTCCTGTGCTCACAACACTGACTGCACATCTCTTTAACACAAAAAATTCAGTGTCCATGTAGGCATAAATTCACCCTGCGCATATGCTTAAAGGGTATTTTCTGCTTCTGTTTTTTTTTTTTTTTAAGAGATAAGTTAAACTGTATATGTTAAGTTAAACTGGGAGGAAATATTTTCTGCAGAGGCAAAATCAGTGAATAAGTGTTTACTTCAAGGGTTTCTCCCATTTGATAAGAGATGACACAAGAAGGAGCAAACATCAGAACGAGGGGATTATGACCAAACTGCCTCATAGTGAGTGAGAGAATGATAAGATATGAAATGATATGATTTTTTTTTTTTACTCAAACTTGGGCACTGGTTTGGGGGGCATTAAAATGACAGGTATGAATATCAGGGTAAGATTGGGTTACAGTGAATAGAGGACACTTAGAGTTGAGCAAATGTGGGAAAAACACTATCTTTGCAGACATTAATCTACAAATACTGTCTGGCATTCCATTATCGCCTTCTGTACGGTTCTTCCCGTGGCCCTCCTTAGAGAAAACAGGCTTTCACTCTTTTTATTACAGTGTAGCTTGACATAGTTTTCTCCAACCGGGTTATTCTCAGGAATCATTCCAGCATGTTTAACCAATTATCAGGACAGAGTCTTCAGATATTCAGGTCTAGAAAATGAAAATGGGATGAGTTAGAAATATATTTTAAATTAGCTAAGCAAAAAAATTCATACACTAAAAAAGTCACGGCTCTGTGAAATATGAATAACACAGAATTTGGTTATTTTTTAAATCCTCTTTTAACTCAATTTTAGCAAAAAGACAGCATATGTGACTTTCTGCCTGAAGAACTTGTCTGTTTCCCTCCTTTAAAGGATTTTACAGCATGAGCACAAGAACAATTTATTCAACTGTTTTCATGCATGATTGAATTATGTAATTGTCTGTTTTACGCAGACCTTGATTTTTGAAATCAGGGTCATGATGAAAATTAAAAGTGAATGCCATTTCAGAGCTTACTAAATGCTCTGAAATGGCGGTTTTGGTAGGCTGTCTTGTGGCATAATACCTTGGGTTCAGTACTAGAGATGATTTTTATTTATTTGTATTTTTATTACTTTTGGCTTCTGACTGTGCCAGTCGACTGCGTCATTGCAGAGAAACAGTGCACAAAATTCCAAATCTCACATCTCAGGGTCTCTGTCTTATTTTAGTGAATTCAAATGAACCACATGAAGAGCTTGTAAAGTAGTAATCCATCCCCACTTTCATCTTCATTGCAAACCTGAGCTTCACTTTTTTTTTTTTTTTTTGCTCAGGTTCTTGTTTTTTAAACATGCATATGCATGAGTGCCTGCAAATATTTAACAAGTACGGGCCAGGATGCCTGTAGCTTTGTTTGTGCTGCATTCATACAACTATTACTATGTTTGCAAACCTTGCAGGAAGCTATCAGTCTTACCTGAAATTGCAGTTTATGCCATGTATCTCCAGCGTGTAGAATATGGCCAAGACAATTCTCTCCACAGTCTATTTCCTGCAGATTTCGCATTGTTGTTTGTGTTAATCTCAGTGATAACAGTGAGGACTCTGCTCCCTATCTTTCCCCATCTCCTGGTTTATCAAACTTACACCCCAGCAGAGCATCCCAAACAGCTTATATCTTAAATCAACCCTCGTACAATGTACTCATTCTTCCTGTTTAATTCTTTTTTTTACCACCATACCTCACACACACATATATGACATTACTTTTCACATGATGTGATATGATTCAGGAGGCATTTTATACCCCAGGGTATACTTTACCCTAAAATGAATGAACGAATGAACAAATGAAGGATTGAACAAACAAGTGAACGAACAAAACAATGCAATAGACAAAACATGTTCCTCTCTTTTTTATGCATCCTCTCCCCAGTCTTCTCCTATCATTTCCTTTTGCACCATTCTCTGTCCCTGTCTCTCACTAGTGCTATTGTTTGTATTCCATTCCATATAGAAAGTGTATTTAAAATCCTTAAATCCTTGTCAAATATTCTCCCTGTGTGCAGGAGATTACTGTGAGCCAGTATTATTCTAGAATAGCTTCAGCAGGCACTCTCCCTTCCCACCAACCTTTGAGCATGTACCCTGATTATAATGTTCACAATGGCTCATGGAAAGGAATCGTTTTTATGTTCCAGTAAACCTGTAAATCACCTTGTGAAGTTGTTGCAAGGCAGAGAGAAGGCTCTTGAAAAAAGAAATACTTCAATGGATGTGCTAATAACAATGAACAGTCATTACTACTCGGCAGTCTGTCACAGTGCGAGCTGCACCAACGTTTCATTTTTCTATTAGATTGCCCAGAAACATCTCTTTTCCATATTGTTTTGGCTCCTTGACAGTGCTCCACTCCGGTGCCACTTGTCCATGGTTTCATGTTCGGGGTGGGGCGTGGGGGTTCACAGACATCATGGATGAGGGAGATGAGGTATAGATGAGCCCATCTGGCCCAGACATCTGGGTTCACAGCTGGAGGGAGAGACAGTGATAGCTGACTCACTACACTGTGCTGGATGGATGGATGGATGGATGCATGATGGATGGATGGATGGATGGATAGAGAAGGAAGCAGTGTCATGCAGAGGTAGGAGAGGTGAATCAGCTGGCAAAGAAAAGCTTGCCAGCTGACCAGCGAAGCTTTGATTTTGTAATTTTAATTTGTCACAGTCGTAATTTAGAATGCAATTTTTTAATTGTCCTCATTGCAGATAACAGGTTTACTGAGTTTTTACCACCTGTCCTTTTTAAAAACAGTGACTTCTCTTTTTAACTTATGGTACTTATTTGTCTTTTTATGTTGAATCAATGTTTCCCTGAAACACTGTGTACTTCTCCGCATCGGGATAAACATTGATGTGTGTCGTTTCAAAAGCTGCTGACGGAACCACCAGTTTAGGATCGCATTAGTATCACAGAGCAAATTTAAGAAAAGCACTCATCCATCCATCTTCAACAGCTTATCCGGAGCCGGGTGAGCAAGTCAATAATGTCAATGAGGATTTTTTTTTATTATTATTGTAGCCTAGTACAAGCACAGCATCCACTAAGCTCAACTGAACATTTACTGTACATCCATAATATCTCCCAGTATGTTCATCAGCTTCCGTATAGTCATCAGCCACCACCACCAGTGCCTTGACTCTAGACTGTATATATTCTGTATATTACAGATTACGTATGATTACGTAGACAGGAACAACAGAGCGTGTGCAGAGCGTTGACTGCAACCCCATCTTGGGGTAAACAAAGTTAATATTTTCCTCTGATATAATATAATATAGTAAATTATTTTGGTTGTAAATGGGAGAAAAATGGTGTTTCAGCTGATGATACATGATTACAGCACCCCCAGGATAAAGCCATACCTGCGCTGTTTAAAGATGCAACGTCCAAACCTACTGATGGACATTAGATCTTTTTGATTACCAACACTCAATTAACTAGAGTAGGGAGAGCTAGCATAAGATTGGCAGATAATGGCGTTCGTGTGTGATTGTTAATGGAATCTTGGAGAAAATGGCTTTTATAGTGATGGAATGTGAAAAAGGGGGGAAAAGACATGAGCAAGTGATTTATGTTTTTCAAAATCTCTTTGCTGTCTGTCTGACTTTACCTTTGATGAATCAGTATATCATTTAATATAATTAAGAGGTGTGCAACCAGCTCCTTCGTCCAAGCGAGACAGAAGAGACTCCACTTATCCTACGGCACATTCTTCTCAAATTACCAAACACAGATATGCTTCCATTTATTTGTTCTCATTTTTTCACCATTTTGCATTCTTTTTATTTCACCCCTCTCTTCAAATTCTTCATTTCATAGAAACCAATAAACTTTTTCAGGATTCTTCTTCCATTGTATGGCTCTCCATAAAAATTCATTCAGTCAATCTTAGTTTTCAAAGCTGACAAAGCCACAATGCCATTAGTTGGTTCCTTTGTCCACAGCTGTCCTCTAATGCATCCATCATCTCTGTAAAGATTACTTTACAGTTTGATTTCACTTTTTGTGGTCTACTCTGAGGCTGTCTTGCTGCCTAGATAATTGATACTGAGAAACCAGTACACTTTAATCATCAAACCTCTGTGACATCATATTTAAGTGTGTGTGAATAAGTATTATTTATCTCACTGCCAGCCACAATCATCTACTGGCCCTGCACATTACAGCACAGTGGCCAGTGTATTATATATTTTTATAGTCAAATGAATTTGAACATAAAGATGTTCCCATTAACTTTGTTCTCATTAACTATTTTTTACATTTTCTTGATATGCAGTTTCTTTAGTTCAGTTCTCTTTAACAGCATTAGCGTGCAATGTGTCCCTCACTGACCATCAGAGACCACTGGCTGCATTCTATTACATTACAAATGAATAATTTCAGTCTTTTTTGCAATGAATGTGCTGGCTTTGAAAGCACCTCACTACGAAATTCTAATAGAAAAGCTCAACTGGGTCACAATGGAAAGGAATTATGGGCAGTTTTATGTGTGAGAGCTTCTAGTTTAGTTTTGTTTCTTTTGAAAAATGTTATCAGATGTTTATTTCTTACTGTTTTGAGAGAACTGTCTCTGAAAACCAATGGAAATAACACCATAGTTACTGTGTTCCATTAGAAATGTTTTGTTAAGTATATCCTATGTGTTGATGGCTCCTTTTTTTGGAAAATGAGTGTCTTAGTTTGGATTCAGACACTTAACCAGCTGCAGACTGCTGCTAGCTGATGAATGTCTCTCTTGCAAGTGTCATCTTTTCAGAAATTAAGCTTTCTAAAAACCATTGTATTTCCACAAAAGGCTTTGAAGTAATTTTGAATAGCTTGCTGTGTAGATATCATACCCCTTCTTGAACGTCTCCGTTTGCACCTCAAATGAACCAATGCAGTCATTGCACTATCCCAGATTAGAAACTTTACCAGAGGAGTGGGACACAAGTATAGAAACTAAGTAGCAGAAGCAAAATATACAAGAATGGATGCGAATAAAGAAAAAACACCTGTCTTGTCTTCAAAACAGCAGCACCGTAAGGGGTTACTCCCCTGTTTGCTTTATATAGCAGTCCTCTTATGTAAGTGTCCAACATTGGGGCTAAGTGTGGAGGAAGTTTCCCAACAGCGTACTTACATAAACAGATAACATCGGGGGCTTGGTACAGGAGAAAGCTACTGAATAGCACAAACAGAGACAGGAGTTAAAAATTGATGACTTGCTTTTTGTGTTTTGCCTTCTCCCACTGCCTTAGCAAAGAGATTCAGCTTGTCCTACTTTCCTGACCTCACCCAGAGGAAAAATCCAGGCATTTCATCTGAGTCCTCTTTGGCTGTGTGTTGTACATCTTTATATCCACATGTATATAAACTCGTATCAATTTGCATCTATGGATTTTTTTTTTTCTGAATATCAGGTCTAAATAATTAGGTGTGTAAAATTTAGAAGGCTTCTCAGGATTAGAGCTTAGACATAAGGCTTTGATCCCACGTCTGTCAGTGAACTAATCCCATACTCCATCAATGACCTCACTCTCCTTGAGGGATTTGGGAGTTTGTAGTTTAATTGGGGCGACGTGTAGTGTCTGAAATGCAATGTGTTTCACCTCTGGGATTGGATCGTTACATCATATGGCACTAGCACTGCGATGACAGCTGCAGTGCGGAGTTCAACTGGTATGTGTGTCCGGTAATGTGTCTCGCCTGACTGTTCACCTGTGTGTGTTTGTGTGCTCTGTAGTCCTTGTTTTGCTTGTGCCGTAGGGGACTGGAGCAGCAGGTGTTGGCGCTTCTCCGTGGTTTTCATCATAATGAGCTCCCAGTCCGCACTCTATCCTCTAAAGGAAACATCTATGGTGTCAGTGACATCCCACGATAAAGCTCATGACATAAAGAACATGCATGTATTTGGAGATGAGCAGGGTAATAAACCACATTTTGCAAAAATATAGTTTTATAAAATGTTGCTTACTATACTTTCTACATGCATACTACAATTTAATTTTTATTTATCTTAATTTGTGGCTCGAGAGGCTGGTTTAATAACATCTATGTTCAAAATCATTGTCCAGTAAGTGTAGTCTAGCATCAACACAGACATAACACATAAAGGAAGGTACATAGGTGAACATATCTATGTAGTACTGCACATTATTTATCCTCGAAAGATAAAATAATATATACATACAATAATGGCTACATAGAATTGTAGATACATAGTACATGTATAGAAGAACACCAACAGTGAATCAATAAATAGATTAAAAGTGTGTACAGTACCATTTTCTACATCTAGCCTGTGTTTTATAGTGTTTAAAGGACAATTTGACCAATTCTAACAAAAAACATGTTAATTGTTTTCATGGTTTTACGAATTTCAGGAAAACAAGAATAATTTGTATCTTGTCTTAGTAGATGATTGGTAGGCCAATCTAATGTAGACCCCCCCCCCCCCCCGCTCTCTGACACACACACAAACACACACACACACGCATGCACACAGACAGACATGCAAACATATGGCTTTTGCTTGCGTGTCCATAGAAAATCAATAATGAACTCTAACAATCTTTACACAACCTTCTTTACACAGCCTGTTTTACACCATAATAGCATTTAATAAAAGACTAAAATGTAATAACTTGGAACTGTATTTCTCACTAGGTTGTTATCAGAAGTTATTGTATCCTGCAGCTGTCGTGTTGTAAAGACTTCTGCTTCTGTCTACTGGAAAGGTCTCCTGAGCAGAGGGTTATTTTGTAGAAATAGTCGTACACCAGATATGACTGACATGGTAAGGGGACCAATTTGCTAACAGATTAATGATCTGAAAGCATGACCAGCATTTTTGTCTTTATATCAGCAAACCAACATATTGGGTTATGATTAAAAAAAACATCTACACTTCCTTATTCTTTTCACAATAGCATGGTGTCAGTTTTTCTTACCCCAGCCACAAAACAATTGTGCTAAATATCTTATTGCCCTGAAGCACCAAAAAATGAAAATGAGGATTGGAACAAGAAAATTGGAACAAGCTACCTAGGCTGAATGGACTGGTTATCTTTTTGTTCAGATTTTTTACTCCAGCCTCTCACTTCAGAAGTTGAATCTTGGTGGAAGATCACAACCAGTGGCCCTGGGTGTCATGTCTTCTTCACACTGACAGCTGTAAACACAGTTTCCTTTGCCCCCATGTGATTCTCCCACCTTGTAGGGTGCTTGTGTCAGTATGAGTGAGTAAATGAGTAATCATCTGGATTCTATTCTGTGAAGCATCCTGCACTGACTTTTTCTGTTTTGGACATTTTTTTGCTTCTTGTTCTAGCACTGAGCCTTTGTCCCAGAAGAGATTTCTATCAGCCATGATTTATCTGATGCACAATCTCTTTCCATCCCTCCCTCTCTCGCCGTCACTCTCCCTCCCTCCCTCTTGTACTATCAACATTACTTTCTGCACAGACTGAATCATTTTCCTGTTCATTATTTGTTTGTCTGACCACTCTAATGGTCACCGTCTCTTGGCGACCACACCTGTTTTTCTTGGTTTGCCTCATACTGAAAATGAGTGGTGTGCACAGAATGAATAAATAATGTGCAAAGAAGAGAACTGAATCCTAAACATGAAATAATGTGTGCCATGTCTAGAAAGGACAAAAGAGAAAAGAAAAAGAAGAGGATTAAGAGGTTAGAAGAAACAACTACAAAACAATTAAAAAAAAAAACTTCTTATGACGGCAACCCACCACAGCGGATGAAGCAATTGAAAATGAATGAATGAATGGATGAATGAATGAATTAATGATTGAATGAATGAACCTCTAATGAATAAACAAACATGTGCATTGTTGGATCTGTTATCACCTGGAATTAGTATTTGCCCCAGTATCTCATTTGACACACACTCACACATTGGTATGTCATTTCCCCCTGGCACTGATCCATTGATTTAAAATATGTGGCTTCAGTAAGCCAACGTTCTTGTGTGCCTCCCATCCTTCCTGTGTGTGTGCTTCTCTTCAATTTTTTTTACTGACTCCCCTCCCACTCTCTCTCTCTTTCTCTCTCTCTGTCTCTCTCTCTCTCTGTCTCCTCCAACCAGACACACATACACCCTCTCCCTCTCTGTCTCCACTCTGCCCTGTGTATCACAGTCACTGTCTATGCATTCAAGGGATCCGAGTGTATCCACCTTTCCCTTTCGGCTCTATTTCTGCAACAGACTTTTGGTTCATCCTGCCCAGTGCACAGCTGTGCGTGCATGCCGTCAGGGCGGTTGGCTGACTTGATCAGAGGAAAAAGGAGATGGGAGATCTGCTGAGGGCAGGAAGGATGCGCTCGTTGCTGCAGCTTCTGATTCAATTAGCATGAATTTCACAGCAGAGGCAGTAGCGGCAGCAGCATCGTCATACTCTCCCAGCAAGAAAGAAACAGCACCCTGTATCGGAGGACCAGAGGACCAGCGACTCCTTCCCATCTATCTCCCATTATGGGAAGCAGTGCTTGACGGGGTGGAATCAGAACCTCAAAGGGTGAAGAGCAATCAAAAGTAGGACCGAGGTTCCAAATCCTAGGATTTTTCAATTGGACATCAACCTTTGTCCATGAATTAATCTCGTTACCCTGCCTTCTTCGTTCTGCTCGACATCTCACAACCCGTGCTGATTTTTTTTTTTTTTTCAGCGAAGGAAGTCTACTCCGCACTTGGACATACTGGACTATTTTGTCCCTCTTCTTCTCAGTCTTTTTTCTTTGCTGGTCCTATGTTCTGATTATTTATACCTTGTTTTCCTACTTTCAGCTGCAGACTTTGTGGGTTTGGATCTCCATTA
Organism: Antennarius maculatus; assembly: GCA_013358685.1. Lineage (NCBI taxonomy): Eukaryota > Metazoa > Chordata > Actinopteri > Lophiiformes > Antennariidae > Antennarius > Antennarius maculatus. Next base: position 6,128,531 of record CM023628.1, read on the forward strand.
AGGATTCAGAGCCCTGAAACAGGATTTGGCTGTCCCATTGTCACAGCATCTTCGCTTTTTCTTTTCTTTATTTGCCTCTCCCTCTTTCACCCTGGTTTTACTCCTATTTTCTATCCTCCTGCTCACAATTTAGGTTGTGTCCAAAAAAGCCCCAAAGACATGTTGGGAATCTTTATCTTTGATGTTGAGGCTTGGATTATGGGTGGAGAAACCCTCTGAAGAGCTCCCCAAGGTGAAGGAAAACCCTGTCTGACAATTATCTGTACGCAAGATAGTTTCTAAATAGCTAAGATGGAGTCTTGTGTTTGCTAAATCAGAGCTACAAAGCTTTTATTATTTCTGGGGTACAAAGGAAGTTGAAAGAGGTGACATTATATAGAAAACTTACATTAATTTATGAGAGGAAGGAGGGGATCCAATCAGAAGCTCTTGGATATCAATGTCAGTCTATTGCAGGATATTTTTGGGGTCTACTTTTTTTTTTTTACAGGAATTTTTTTTGTTTTGCTCACAATTTTTTTTTTCCAAGAATTTGGGGATTTTCAAACAAGGATCTTTTTTTCCCTCTATAAGCTTTTTGAAATTTCTGTTTTCTTTTCTGTTTGTCTCTGCTGGGCTGGGAAGCAGGGGACCATGGACCCTGGATTCATTTGAGATGCTCTCTTCCTGTTTGCGTCACCTGACGGGGAGGGGCCTTCTGTTTCTCTCAGGACCCACCCCCATGGAGCAGGAGGTGGAAGTGAAGGTGGACAGAGGGTTGGTACTGCTACCCAAACCAGTGGCGGCATCACCTGTGGTATGGGCCAATCCAGCTTTCCTATTCAGGCTGGTGCTGTCTTTGGCATTGCTGGTGTTCCCCTGCCCAGCTGTTGCTGCCAGAGTTTCCTCCTCCCTCAGTACCACCCACCATGTCCACCACTTCCACAACAAACATGGTACTGTGCCCATTGCCATCAACCGGATGCCTTTTCTTACACGTGGGGGCCATGGTAAGATCAGCTGTTTGCTCTTTTCGCTGCTGTGGAACTAACTAGATAATCCTTGACGCATGATTTTATTGAGTGGCATGCGAAGGTCCAACATAGAAGAATGACATGGTCTCAAGGTGTCAATTGGAAGGAGTTTTCTTCGAGGGGTTGATTTGTGATGGCAATGAGTTGAGTAGATGAGCCCAGGCAATTGATTCATCCATCTATTGATCTCTGTTATCTCTGGAAAAAACAAAGCAGAGCCAGACCAGGGCGGCAGGCCTCAGTGACTCATTTCCCCAACGGGCAGGTTCTTTATTCAAGTTGCCAAGATGATGTTTGCAGAAAAGATTCCCTTCTGAGCTTCTTGTATCACATCTCCAACCATCTGGGTCCTGCTACTTACCTTTCAAGCTCATCACCCATCTTGTGTCTACTGGTGTATTGGCTAGTTTAAATTCATATGATCACAACTCATATAAATACAGTAGTTGATGCATGACTCCAGTCAATGACAAAGAAAGACCTTAACTGGATGTGAAGATGTCTAATCTCATACGGCTTGTATCATGGAGTACTGTCTACTCAAACGAAATCCATTGATAATTGTGTGAGCACGCCTTATTTTGTCCTACTTTCTACAGTATGTCTTTGGCTCAGTGCTCGTTGGTGCATCAGTACCTATGCTGTTCGTAGTCTAAGCTGTCAGCGACAAGGCAGTTTCACACTGATTATTTCTTTGATGTTCCCATACTCAAGCTTTTTCTACTGCAATTTCCCACATCCTTTTTCTCTGTATTTCCCTTGTTGCCTTTTAAACAGTTGATACTTATATTCCTTTGACAGGAATTGTTAATATCATTTATCGATTCGTCGGCTTATGCTGCTGTTTTTCCATTTACATTTTCTTAATATCTCTCTGACTTCTGTCTATGTCAGTCTGTTCATTTGCTCCTTGTCCTTTCTCTTCTCTTTTTCCTCAGTATGCATGTAATCTGTATCAATCAACTGGCTAAAGATGGGCAGTGGAGCGTTGCATAGCCCCCTGTGGTACATTTGCTGTTGTGTCTCTGTAGGCGATATCAGTGCACAAACTCAGCTCAGTTGCAGCACTACACTGGAGACAAATCCCCATAGTCACAGTGTGACTGAGCACACAAATTAGGGATGACCTGTTTGGTAAAGAAGATATGAAGATATTATCAGTGCCATCATTTATAAATTGATTAGATCATGTTTTATGATGTTAGAGGTGGAAAGGTTCACCAAATCCATTAATCGACTTTTGATCTAATGTCAAAATTGTACTATTCAGTGTTGCCGCTTTTGTACTTTGTGTTTCATAAGATATTATGTACAATGTCTTTTATGGTCATTGTTTTGATTAACTGTGAAAAATTTTGAATTACTTAAATTAAGTAATTTTGAATTACTTAGTATTATAAACATTTAAATTCACATTTCAGACCAAACATCCTCTAATTCAGCTATTGTAAATTTTTTCTAACATCACATAGATTAACCCAATTACAAAACCAGTTTGGCATTAACATAAAGCCTGTTAAATTATACGTAAAATAAAAATTTAGCATGTAATAATTTGCGACTATTAATCTGAATGCAGTTGAAATAATGATGTGATCTTGAATTTCATCCTGAATTTCAAAAATCACAAATTGTATTTATTTTTTTTAATGCAGTGCTGCCTGGGGAGTTTGGAGGACAAGTGGCCTCTTGTAGAGAATTCTAGAGATTATCTGTCTTCTGATGACATCATGGACTATAGGTAGTGAAATCTACAAATGAATGTAAATCATTCATGAGCTGTTGGATAAGTAGTGAACCTGTCCCCATCTTTGCTTGTGAATGACATCAACATCCCAAGTCATTTGTCGCCTCTCAACATTTTAAGATATGCTACTGGCATAAAATGTGCCACTTAAGCATTGGACGATATGTCAGTTTTAGCTGGTAAAACAAAATTAAGCAGGCTGTATATCATCTTATTTTTGTCAATTTCTTGATCAGGTAATATAAAATTGATTTTATCAACAGAGTAAAATTTCATTTGTTGCTTTCTCATTTCCTCACCTCCCCTTTATTTCACCATTGTCTGTGGATTATCTGGGGACTTGATGTGCAACAAAATATTTAGACCTGATGTCTGTTATGACAGTAAATAAAACAATGTAAAATGCAAAAAAAAGCAAACAAGCAAATTATTCTACACACAAATTAAAATTTAGTAGAGAATCTAAAATATCACAAAAATGATTTGCAGATTGGCCCGGTCGTTTTTAGGGAGCTGTCGGGTATGGAGTTTAGCTTCTGTCAGTTTGAGTTGAATGCAGCTGAAGGCATGCCTTACTTTTTATGTGTTAATACATTTGAAAATGATTACTTACTCAGCTAACTGAAAATATATCCATACTGTTGACAGAAGGGAAACAGCAGGAGATTCTTTGGTGTGTCTAAATTATATCTTAAAACCCTTCACTAATAACAACTCAGATGAGCTCCAAAGCATTTGTCCTGCTCCCCATCTGTTTGTTACTACATTTGCTGAGTTTGAGTCTCAGATTTGTTTGCCAATATCAGACAGATAATCATTCCATTACTCTTTTTATTGACTGAAACAGAATGCGAATCATGTCATTTTTATCAACATAACATTGTTCCTTAATAGTGTGTAAATTTCCAGTGTTGCAATATAAAATAGACTGTTTAAAGCACTTGCCGGATCTAAGAGAGAAACTCAGAGTCAAACACAGCTTCATCTTTGTCATTTTCTCAAATGGCAACTCAAACTAGTGTCCCCTTCTAAATTCAATGTTTTTTTTTATTATCTCGCCTTCTCTCCCATCTGGTTGGGATAATTGGATTTCACCTCTCACATCTCCAGTTGCTAAGCTATTCAAACTGACATAATTAACATAAAAATGCCCTCTGGCTGTCTCAGAAATTATGGCTGTCTGGGCATATTGGTTTGGAAGTGAAATTGTGTCTTTGCTCTGAGAAAATGAACTGGATGAAGGCTACTTTTCCATAACCAACTGAGAGCTCCACTCTGCAATGAACAAGCCTCCCTCATAGTTTTTCTCATATGGGGTAAGGCTGGCAGTCATTCCTGAAGTTTATGTTGAGTGTAGAGGCAGCTTAGCTAAAACAGGATAGGGACATTCTTTGGTTGGCTGTATTTTCTGTCCTTTTTCTCTCCCAATATGGTATAGCAGTTGGTAATGTACGCCTACACATTGCTGCTGTTTTTCTTTGTTTTTTTTCAGGAGCTCACTTACAGCTCTTTCATTATCTGCTGCAAGACACCACAAGCATATTTGAACACTGCTCTGTGTGGGGAGTCAATTTCAATAGCCATCATAAATACTTCCATTAAACCCTGACATATCAAGTCCTTGTCTGAAATACCAGCTATCCACGTACTGTCAACCAACTTATTGTCAAGTGGCACAGCTTATTAACAGCACTAATACCCCACTCAGTGATAAGAGCCCACTTGTTTTAGAACCTTTTCGGTAGATCGTTTCTGAACTGGGTGTCACTGTCAAAACATGTCACCTTATAAACTCTAATGTTGGCTCTAAAAGCCTCTGAAAGTTCTCCATCTATCTGTACACAGTGTGCCAAGCAGGTATTACTTTACCAGGAAGCAGGGAACCCATCATCCATTAGGCTGTCACCATGGCCCTGAACCATTGTTTTGCCATATCAGATCTATGAAATTCAAGGCTCAGGATTTCTACGTTGATGCCATCCCCCAATGGCATTATTTTGTTACATCTGTCTCAATGAGCTTTTGCGGGGCCATGTTGCGTTCATTTCCTGGCACACACCCACCCAGTTAGGATTATGAACACTCGTTATCAGTGTTGACTGATCTTATAATAACTTTTTTGAAAATCAGCATTTCCATATTTTATATAGAAAAAAATTATATTAAAAGCAAACTGTGTTGTACACAAGTGCCGCAGTGATGTTACACATTATATTTAAATGTGGCTTGTGTGTGGGTGGAGAAATGTTGTGTAAGCTGCTTGTTAGAAGGTGCATGCATTTTACACGCATGTCCTTCCATATCTGTAGAGAAACCGATATCAGTATCAGAAGAAGGGCCTGGGGTCCACAGCCTGGGGTCCACCATTCTCCCCTGATCTCCTTTGTCACAGTCATCCACTGTGACAATGGACAATCTGATGTAAAAGATGGCCTTTTTAATCACACTCTCCTTTGTTTTCTACAGACAACAATCATTTACAACCCTTTTACTGGAAAGAAATTAATTCCTATTCAGATGCTGCAAAGTCTTCCCAAAATCACTGTGATTAAGAATAATCGCAAAACCTTGACTACTGAACTATGGGATTTCACTGGAATATATCAGTTTGTCTTGTTTTGACATCTAGTTAGTCCATGGAGATTATGACACAGTTTGAATGAGGGTTGTTTTCACATTTAGTTTTTTTGTGCTATTTTTTTTTCCTTTAACACCTGTTCACTGGAACATATGTTAAGACAGTAATCATTCATATTCAAATGAGGGATGGAATTAATGTTACTTATTCAAAACATCCTTACTTCAATTTGTTTGGGGTGTGACAGCAAACAAACCAGCCTCTGGATTTTATAACAAGTAGGGATGAGCGAGTGCAATACTCTCTGTATCTTTATCTGTTTAACCATCTAAATTATCTGTATCCGTATCTGTATTTGTAATAGGCGGGGCTTAAACCGGAAGTGGGTGTGGTTTGACTGGAAATGGATGGGGCTATTCGGTACATTATTTGAAGTGTCTGAAATTGATTTGGATTGATCAGAAGTTGCTATATTTATTGTTTATTTTGTGACCAATTATTTTTCAATTATTTATTTATTTTTACCACCTAATTTTCTTGCCATTTTTTTTCACACAAAGTTAAACAAAGTTTATTAAGGTGTGTGTGTGCTATGTAACAGTTGAAATATCTATACAGTATATAAATTACTAATTTGAACTGAAGTGAGAATGTCTCAAACTAAGAGCAAGCAGGTAAAAAAAAACAAAAAACGACTGGAGTGGAGGCAGTAACCGACGTGCACCGCGTATGTGCAACAAAACAAAAAAAGAAACATGTTCACCAAGTAACCTTAAATAGACCGAAATAGAGGCAAGCTGAAGAAAACTTAATTAAAGCAACGTGAGCTACAGCGAAGCCACGAACAGAGAGATCAGTCATTGTCTGTGTGTGTGTGCGAGAGTGGGGCAGCAGTCTCTGTAGGGAGGGGTGGGGGCTGTGTGTGACTGGCCGATCACAGAACGGGAAGACAGTCAGTTCTGAGGATTTTTCTTGTGCTATGCCACCTGGGATAGGCACCAGCTCCCCGTCGCAAGTGGCTGAAGTGGTCAGGAAAATGAATGAATGAATGAACGAGCACGAGTATTAACAAGTTTTACTCGTAGCATGCTCGTACTTGTCAAAAATGCGTCATCTGTACTGAATACTTGTCAGAAACTATTGCCTCATAACCCTCATAACAAGTTTAGTGTGCGCCCTCACGCATCAAAGCTCACGACTTCACCTCATCGCAGATTTTTCGTAGGCAGTGATACCGTACGTGCATTTTATTGGCTGACGGCATCTGGACGACTCTGTTTGCAGGCCTTGGTCCAAGAGTATTTATTATATGCCATCCTTTCATCTGCACCTCTCAAAACAGTATGTAATAACAGTTATCTTTCCGCTATTCATATGTCTCCTGAAATCATAATGGTGCTAATCTTTTAATTTTTCTTAGTTTTTTGTGCTAACAAAGATAAAAAAAAGAATCATTTGTTGGTGACAGTAAAATGCTGCTTAAATGGATGTCAGTCAACAGAGTGTTATGTTGGGAGGATAGTGATTGCCTGAACCATCCAGTCTGTATAACCCTGCTTTCACTGCTGTGTCTAATTCAATTGTATAAAATTGTATATAAAGACCTCCCTATCCCCTGATCAAATAAATTAGAAGGATGGTATTTCAAGTACTTCCTATGTGCCTTATGAAATGTTGTGTGTGTACCCTAGAACTGCTTGTCATGGCAGTTGTGAAAAGCCTCCGTCAATCCAAATATAAATCTGTAATATTTGCCCAGGGCTTTTTTCACTCTTTTACACCTGTGGCATGACTATAGTGGGTTGTTAGCAGTCCTGGCATTGCTCACCCTTCATCCATCAACACTTATGGGCTTGCAAACACTCATACACATACACATTTTTCATTACTCTGAAATGAAGTTTACTAGGCAAGGTAATCCATACCTGAACCCCCAATGCATAGGGCTAAAGGGATTAAAAGCTCATTTTGATTCAGGCTGTTTCTGATGTTGTAGATGGAGAGCTTCGAAAAGACTGTACTGCTTCATTGTTTCACCCTTGGCATTGAACAGAAGATATGCTCTTTTTTGTGGGACTGGCAAATACATATGAACCATTGCATTTCCTTGTGCATTCTATTACTCACCAGTTTGTATGTAGGTTATAGTATGATTCAGAGGATGACATGCATTCATCAGCGGCTCAAAGCTATATTTTATTAACCACCACTATAGTTCTCCTCTTACCTCATCCATCCTAATTGGAAACAAGAGAGAGAACCATGATCAATATGTGAAAAAGGTTCACCTTGATCATCTGAAAAATGGCATAGCTTCAAATTTAGGCATGACACACAATTGCAATTCCCCACACACTGCATTTATCTTAGCATGTAGCACATCGGTCACTTCCTCACATCACACAGTTGTTAGATTAAAACTCATAACCAATCCCTTAAAGAAGAACATATTCACTACCATCTGTGTAGCAAGACTGTTTACAGCACAGTTGTTATTATACAGCCAAAATAGTGTGTTTTTAAAATTAAGAATGTTGCGTTCTCTTTTTAATATCCCATCTCTACAGAGGTCAAACTTCTGCAGCTTGGTTTTCTCTAATTCTGCCATCATTCCGTGGTAGCTCCACATCCATGATATGACTCTTCACAAGCCTTTGCAACCAAACTGGTGTCATCATTTGTTTGATATTAAATGGCAATTGATTTTGGTATTTGTGTATCAAATTAAAACCCAACTCAGTCAGTCTTAGGTACAAGTTCATCATAGTTGAAGTCTGTTATAATTGTTGATCTCAATGCTCTTTGGGGCCATTAAATTATTATAAACTGTGGTTTGTATTGCATAAATCTGAGCATACATATAAAAATTAAACTAAATAGAAACTTGTTCAATATACAGGATCATTATGTGGAAACGATTTGCACATAATTATCATGTATCCTGTGTTTTCAATGATCCTGTTGAAAACATTGTATAGATATTTTAAAATGTGCAGTTATAGTTTGATCAGAATCCGAAAATAGTAATGAAAGGCTAATTTAAAGCAGTATAACAGGTGCATTAAAGTGTCTAAACCAAATGTGTTTAAATGAATACATTGAAGTAGTTCAGCGAGATGTCAATTACACGGTTGCTGCTTCTGCCCCTCATCTTTCGCTTCTCTTTGGTAATCATGGAAACTCATGTTAGACTGCTCTGAAAGTGACTGTAGAGAGATTGTATATTCACACTTTTTTGACCTCCCTGCTTAAAGTCAATTCTCCATCATTTTAAAATATCTGGTTTGGATTTATTCTCCTCTTTATCTTGAGCATATACCTTTTAATTATCATGTAATCGCAATACCAATTAATCTCAAGGTCAGTTGTACTTCAGAATGGTGCAGCTCTTTATTTTTTGTCATCATTCATCATCTCATTTTGGTCTGTTTCGGCAGCAGCTTTCTTTTCACTTATCCCTAGATCCTGTTATCTTCTATCTTCTTCTGACTATTTTATACTCTCTTCTTTGCTAAGGTCCACTGCCTTTGGGGGAACAGTCAGCGTTTGTTGTCCAGCTTGTGTGCTGTTGTTTGCTCAGCATAAAAATGAGATCAGCTGCTGCCTGCACCTACTTTGGTGTTGGAGCCACGAACTCCAGTGTGTGGTCTCTCTTCTCAAGTCCTCTTCTTTCATCATAAGTATATATCATGGACAGCTGGGCTGATGATGACACAATGGTCTATCAGATAATCATCATCTCATCTCTAGGCTTTTTGAGGAGTTCAGGTTTAATGTATTTGCGTTCATCTCTGTCTGTGTGTGTGTTTGTGTGTGTGTATGTGTAGCAATGTTGAGGGGCAGAGTTGTTGAGTGTTCCCCTTTGAGAGTCAAGTCACAACCATTCTCTTTCAGAGCACAACATTAGTATGCATTATTCTCCTTTCACACTAAGACCAAAGCACACAACCACATGCGTGGACACGCGCATCATGATGAGAAACAGAAAGGACACCTCAGGTGTTCTGGCCAGTTAAGATAAGCTTGCTGCTTTGACATTTCCTGTCTTGCGGCTACACCTCCACCCACCCAACCACTTTTTTTTTTACCTGAGTGTTTATGCGACTGTGAAAGATATATAATTAAACCAAGTATAGCAGGGTACATTCCTCCAAGAAACTGCCAAGGACAAATTTACTGTATCATCAGCTCCACAGAGATATTTTGTGCTTTGAGGCCAGCTATTGCAGGAGCTTCTTGCTACAACCTCTGGTGTCTTGCCTGGTGCAGTTTTGACATTTTATGAAGTGTGATTCAGAAGTGGGAGCATCAAAGAGCACTCTGCAGCAGCTGAAATCCACAGTCCCATTGGCTGAACCCACTCTTGAGCAGCACTTTCGGGGTTTATGCTGCCTGCACAGATATTTGTTGGGCACATGAGTGTCCTTTTGATAATTTTGTTACTGTCCAGCACTAGCATATGTAAGCATTTCGCCCCTTTGCATTCACCTCAGCTATGGTTGCACTGCAATCTGGCAGCCTTGGTTAATGAACAGTAAGGTCAGGTGCCCAACATGTAGGTTAATCATTTGCAGGTCACAAAAGTCACAAACAAAACAGTGTTTGCACGTGGGTATATGTGTTTTTCAGAGTCAGCTGTAGATGTTGACGATCCAAAACTATCTTTGACGGTGATGTAAACCACCAAATAGAATTCATGTATTGGTGAATTTAGTCTTTTTTCTTTCTTTTTTTTAAAAAAATGCAATCAATTAACAACATAGAGGACTTATAACGTAGGGTGAAGTATACCTATACTACTGTACCTCACTGTGATTTATCTTTAGAGCGAAGGAAGAGAAGGAGGGAGGAGTTATTACCGGTGAAAGGCAGCTGCGTCATTGGAGAAATCGTTGTATTTCTTACCACTTTCACTATCACCACTTATGCCGATACCACTAATATTAGTTTTTGCTTTATCATCCATGATAAACAATGAAGTATTTAAGGGGTTGCGAAATCTGGCGTGCTGAGATGCGAACAGACATGTATAAGAACGAGAGGGGAGATGAGTGCTGGAGATGCAGCGGTGCTGCTCGGCAGGGAGTTGCATCAGAAAGGGGAACTGCAGTTGTCGGATATAGCGGCGCGTAGTTGTTCATATCTACGATTGTTCGTAAGTTGGATATTCATATCTTGAGGACTATCTGCACCAGGAGAATTGATCATCCCTGCCGTGTCCGAGCATGCATATCCTCTCTGCCTGCAAGTGAAATTGATTTGCTTGTTCTTGTATGTTTTGGAGCCATCATGAAATAAGGTGTCATACAAGACCACTGGGAGCAAATGAACGCATTCCACACGACACAACCATTCATTGCTTTTCCATTAAAAAGAAGAAGGTGAGAAGAGGAAAAATAGTGACTTGCCTGGCTGAGGTGCGACACATCCTCCTCTGTCTGGGGCATGATTAATGCCTCTCCAAAGGAAGGAGGCCATGCACCAATACATATGTCTCCTACTAACATATATGAATGGGAAGGGCACTCAAGCTGCTATTATTTACAAGCTGCCTATTATTTTCTGTTGTATCCTTTCTTCATGTTGTCAGTCATCTTTTGCCACACACAGGCCGTGAACCAATGCTACTGACACTGTGTGATTGCTTTCTTGAACTTTTACTGATGCAGTACCTTGTACTCATGCATCATATAATGGAAATCACTTCTGTCAAATCATAACAATCTAAAAAACAGCCTATAGCAGCAGGTGCTATAAGGAAAAGATTGTTTCCATCTTGTAAAATTGTTTCTTGTGATGCAGCTGTTTGAATTATTGTTTAAAGTTACTGTGTGCTGAGAGAAGATGACACGGTTACTCTTGGTACATGGTGGTGGTGGGTGGTGGGTGGTTCTTTTTCATTCCCACCTCCACCACAGCTTAGAGAAACAGCAGCCTCATCAGTGGGAGTGTGACACAGCATGGGCAATGCCTTGGCTTTGTAAAAGTCACAAAGTAGACAGATATGTGTTTGATTAAAATATCAGACATTAAACCTACTTACTTAGGAGAAAGCCTCCAGTAGAAATGCTCACCACTGATGCATTGGAGAAAGCATGACTAATTCTTTGAAAAATTGCCATCTCTGTGTCTCCCACCATAATGAGTTTTAAGAGGCAAAGGAAAACACTTGTCCAATTCCAGATTTTGCAAAACTTTGTACTTCTATACTGTAAAAAGTTTGCAATATACATTATATTAATTTCAAAATCAAAACATAGAAATGCACATTTGGATTTAACAACTTCGCATGATTGCATGGTTCCTTGTACAATTGCAATACAATTATAATATGTCTGTATTTGATTGCTTTTAGGAGTTAGAAGGAATCATTGGCTTTGAAATTTAAACTGGAACTGTTATATTTTATTTGAATTTTTTATATTGATTGTGGATTTGAAGTTTTTTATATTGGCTGTTTTTACATGTTAGAGGTCAATGCAACGTTAAAATAACTGCAGTAAGCCCAATATGCTGAGCTTAGGAAGACAGAAAATGTTTTTCTGCTGTAGATAGGTTTGCTGTAGATAGGTTTGTTTGCTTCTGTTTGTGTGTGTTTAATCAATTCTAATCTATTTTCAAATCAAATTTAATTTACTTTGTCTGCTCAGTTTAATTCACTTTTCATACTATATTAATCAGTGCCGTATTAATGATATTCATTATGTTGTGTCTACCCACCTATGTAGAAAACTGTTTGGATCATTAAACATTTATTTATAGATCTAGGTTTGCTCAGCTGGTCCACAGCTGATCTTCATTCTGCACTGCATTGTATTAGAAAAATAATTAATAAGAACAAAAAATAATCCAAATGTAACTGAGCAGAAAGCTCTTATAGAAAACAGGCTGGCAAAGGGAGCAATCCATTGGGTGGAGCCAGGACTGTTTGATTTCTTTCTCTTTCTCTCTTTCTTTCTTTTTTTTAATAATCCTGCAGCCCTTTGGGACTTGGATTTTTTTTTACTTGAATAATTCCCAGTAGCTGCTCTCTGTGGTTACAAAAGTTCAGCTGAAAGTGTGATGAATTGCTTCAATGAAAACATGTATTTTCACTGTTTTCAAATTTTGCATCAAGATGTGGAAATGGGGGTTTATTAAATAAGATGACAGATTGAAACCTTACATTAATAAATTGCACTCACGCTTCCACCCCCACATGTTCAACCAGCACAGAGTAACTTTGTAACATTCAAGGAATTTCAAATAGCTTCATTCCAATTCGACACAAGTGTGTCAGGGACAGATGTGGTATCTCCATGATCCCCTCCACCACCACCACTGCTACCACTACTATCTCTAATGTGCCCTACAAGATATCCCTGCATGCTGCTTCCATATTGGCAGTAGAAGGAGGGTAACTGTAAAATAAAGTGTGCATGCTACAGTTATGGAAAAATGAGAACTTTGCACAGCAGGGGATGCAAAGAAAGGCCCACATAAGAGTGGAAAGAACTACGTTGAGTAGTAGTCTTCTTATGGCGTTTGTTTGATGTTCTACCTTCATTTTAGTGCACACGTAGAGCCTTGACATACTTAAGTTTCTTCCCTGTGGCCTTTGAAGGGTGATAGAGATGAATCAAAGCACCACTGGAGCAGAACCAATGATAGGTAACCCTTTGTCACTTTCTCTTTCCTACACTCAAGACTGTGTTTCTGTCCTCTTATCCCAGCCCATCAATCATTTCACGACCGAAATAGGTTATTCAGAAGTGGACCCAGGTGACAATCTCATTTGTGGATAACCAAAGCTATGCTGTGTCACAGTTCTGGGCTCAAAACTTCCTTTTGTTGGGGGGGGTACCAGCCATTCTTCTCCCTTCCAAATACTAATGTGCATTGACATTTTTCTTTTCATTACTTACCACTCCATTAAACACATATGAAGAGAAAGCCGAAGAAGAGCTACTTATATAATACATGTGTGGATTCTGCTCACAAGGACCCTTCATCCAAAGACCAGACAGGTAAATACTCATGCATTAACTGTAGCATGTAGTTATTCCATAATAGAAAGATTGACTTTATATAACCAGATCACTGTAGATGATCTTATGGTGAATCTTATTGTGCATTAATAGGTACCGAATTGTTAGATCTGATATTTATACTGGGTGTGGACCAGGTGCAGCCTCACAGGATGGAGAGACGTTGTAGGTCAATATATACTCAGTGCAAGTCAAGTGAAAGCCATAAGTCAAAGCGGCAGTAAAGCAGATTGATCGCAGCAGAGAGCAGGAAGAGCATTCCTAATAGTACTGGTAAAGTGAAGGCTATCCAGCTTCATCTGTACTTAAACAGAGAATGGAGTATATTATCTGTCTGCAATAATAACTGTAATTTGGGGGCCTTGATTCACCAAGGGGAAACCAAGAAGCTTATCTCATGGCCGCATGTACGGCAAATCACTCACTCACCCATTCTCGGCACTCACTGCATCCAGCTCCCCCTCTTCTTCTACCTCCAGCTAAAGTTTCCTCATTGGGCAGATTATTGACAGCCAATAGCAGGGAACGTGGGAGGGCTAAGAAGCTCAGTCAGGCAGATGGTTTGGAAAAGGATTGTTTTCCCCAGAATGGCCCATTTTAAACTGCAAGTGTAGAATATATTCCAGAAGGAAACAGCAGGAAGTACCATGACATTTTATCTGCTTTTTTGTTTACGCGTGAGTCCTCAACATCCCCATAGACATAAGTTGAACTTGACATTAAATAGTTCTCCTAAATTCTGAGTCTTAACAATAAAATTGACTCCTTGAAGCAATTTAGCCTTCTTGAATTGCTTTCAATTATATTTGCATATCCACTATCCTGAAACGCTGGAGCGCTCCACAGTTGTTGCAGACGTATCTTAGTGCATATTCATCAGTCAGGATAATGGCTGTCCAGTACACAAGCAGTTGTCAGCTCAGATAGATGACCAGATTTGCTCACAAACTGTGTTGGATTGCAGCAAGCAGTCGTCATGAAACCCGATCCAACAGGGATTTTGAGCGGGTCTCACATTTGGTAGGCTGTAATTTTAGTCATCCTGGTTCCTGTAATGATCGGATTACAAGCCTGGTTGCTCTTTAGTTAGCAAAACAAACACACTGGGTTCATGTCAAGGACACAAATTACAACAAAATTAATTTTGGGAAAGAGCAAAATTCAATTGGCATTTGAGGAATTACACAAACGGCATGCACAGTAGCCAGACACGTCTAGCTCAAGGTAGATGGATGGTTAAAGCTAATTAAGGCTACATCCCAACACTACCAAACTAACAGCCTCCACCTGGACACTGTGTCTCAGTTGCTGCTGAATGTGTCTGACCTTCGTCCGACCATTTGTGTTAGTTTCTGCTCCTGTCTGCATTTCAAGCAGTTCCTGCACAGGAGCCGCTCATTTGTCTGACATTGATTCAGTTTTGATTTCACTTACTCCTAGTTTCATTTCCACTTTTTGCCTTTCATTATTTGTTGTGTGATGAAAAGTGTTGCGTTGTTGGCTGGAGTGACATACAGTTAGCCATCTTGAGATTTGATTTCTCAGCACTATGCTTGACTTGAATCATTTCCCTTGCTGAGAGACTATGCTTCCTGCCTGTCAGTCCTCCATCTTGCTTTGTCAATCATTGCTCCAGGCTTCTCTCCAAGTGTTGTCTCAAGTAGTACAGCGATACATACAGCTCTGTAGGTATTGATTATATTTCAGTTACAGGTACATTCTATATTCTATGAGCTGTTCTTTTGGGATCACAAGTCAGAACTGTTGAGTAATAAACAGGATTGATAATGTGGTGGAAGCCTCCAGGCACCTGATAATGAATGTGCCAATACACGGTGTCTATTTTGGAAATATTTTGGAAATGAATTTTAGCTTGTCACACATTTGAAAGATGTGGAATCAATTATTATTCACAAGATTTGCCAATGATTCAGAGAAGTGTTTATTATGTAAATTATTCACAACCTATAATGTGTGGAAGTTGCGAATTTAATTTTTTCCAGCACTTATAAAAGTTTGTTAATATTGTTGGTTCTATGTTCTCTAGCTTCCAAATGCAGTGCAATATATGGTGGTTCACTGTTAGAACATCAGCATAAGTGTTGCATTCAATTTAAAAGTGGCTGTTCTAATAAACTACTTGTCTCCTTAGTCCTCCACTAATCATGAGTTGCACAGTGTTCGTTTAATTTGCAAAAGTTGGGTGCTTTGGAAGCTTAAGAGCAATTGCAACACCACCAGGGCATGCTAGGCAATGAAAAGAGATGGTACGTTTGTTGTGAAGCAGACTGAAGATGTACACATCACATACAGCTCCATTCAGTTATAGAAGTAATCACAGAGGCTGGTGCTTTTTAGTTCATGTCATAGTCAAAAGACCAGCTATGTGAGTCAATTTGTGTTGATGGCAAAGGTAGCAATGTGTGTTATGAGTACACCCGTACTGTGTGTGTCACAAGGCCAAATGGATGGAAGGACAGGAGCACGGAGAGTGGGTGGGGATTGATGAATGCAGGCACAGTGGGCGAGCAGGTGAGAGATGGAGAGCAGTATTTTTCTGCTCTCTTTTCTCTGAGTGCCTGGAGGTGACCTCCAGCTCAGCGATATGAAGAGAATGTCACGCAACATTACCTCTCCTCTCGCCCCAGACGCAGATGAAGTTTTATTTTTTGTGATATGCCGTAAAGAGAAAACACTTCTTTTTTTCTTTGATTAATATCTGCCATATTGGCAGGCAGTACACAAGATGGCAGTCAGAAACCGATTGCTATCCCTATATTTTTTCTCGCCATCTTCCACACGTTTTAATCAGAGTGTTTCAGGCTAAGAAGAGCACAAGTGCCTGGGGCTTTCTCCTGAAGCATGTCACCTATGATCTTCTTATTTTTTGGCTGACGTCCCACCATGAGAGACTTTGATTTCACAGTCAAACCTTCCACATGGAAAATGCAAGTGGTGGAAAACGTTTAGTACCCTTCTCCTTCATAACAAATGGGACAAAAGTGAAAAGCTGGAAGCCACATAATAAATATCTCATTTGTTTGGTCTGTCTAGAAGGTTTGGGCCGTTTTCAACCATGCATGCAGTCTGTTTCATTAATTACGAAGAGATCCTGAAGCCAAATCACTATTCCCTCTCTGTAATTACCTGTCAGAGTTGACCATCAAATAACAACACTGCCTTTTCAATTCTACAGCAAGTTCTTTTTTAGCTTCAACATCTCCCAGACTCTATTCTTGGAAACCAAGAGCTTTGTGCGGCTAAGGCAGGGTCCATGTGAACGTCATCTTATGAAGAAACCTATTCAAGATTTTCATCTGCTATTAGAAAGATATGACATGAAAGACAATTACTGCTCACAAACGTCAGATATGACGAATGGTCCCTTTAGGTGAGCTGTCAGAAGCTTGTCAAAATAACTTGTGAAAGGCAAGGTCTAGCGTAGGACAGTTGGTAGTATGGTTAGCTGACTGGACAGGGGTCTGGTGTTTCTGGTTTTGAGTAATGAGTTCTCTTTCTACACATGTAGGATGATGTGATGTACTGTATGTATTGATCTTATGTATTGCACAGAAAGGTATGTTCGATAAAATATATTGGCATTGCGGAAGATGCTCCTAACAGGAGTCAAGGGAGTAGTTGCAATGCGTGGGTTTATGTGCATCAATGTTAATGTGCATGGTGGTACAGTTTTTTGAAAAAGAATCTGTTGCCAAACTCATTAGAGAGTCACACAAAACATATCTCATTGCTTAGATTCAGAAGCAATTTGCTCAGTGTAACCAAAAAGCCTTTTGATGACTGAAAACTGACGGGAAGTTCCTCACACTGCATAGAGTGGGAGGTGCAAGTTTGTTTATGTATAATTTAGATTTGTGTGCATGTAGGCAGTGTGTTTGTGTGTGGGTGGCAGAGGAGCTGGCATTCGTGCATCTGGAAAGGTGACTTTCACTCCAAACAAACAGCTGAAGCAAAGGAGACAATCCACTTCAGTCTTCCTGCTCTTATTGGTATTTGATTGAGAATTAAGCTCCCTACACTCAAAGTGAACCGATATCTTGTTACAGGTGGGACGAGAAAAAGCTGCTAATCTTCTCCTCATATTTGCTCAAGTCTCAAGGACATCTTACACGGTGAAGTGCTAAAACAAGACTGCATGAGAGAATAACAATGTTTGGGACATATTTTTCCTTATTGGAATTTAATTTACTATCCCTTGCAAGAGAACATAAGAGTGCATTTAGGATTGCACAATCAGTGCCCCCCTGCTGGTGATCTGCATCATCAGGGGGCCCAATTAAAAAATACATTTAACTCATTTTTGGGAAACATCATACTGTTTATACTACCGTTGGTCGACTTAGTGCTCTGTACTCCATTGACTCATGAAAATGATTTGAAAGGTAATAGCTTTAGAATCCATGAAAATAAATTACAGTGCATAAAAAAATAGATCTGAATTAAATAACGAAATTATACCAATATCAAATGGCTGAGTTCAGATTTCTGTTAGCAGTGCAGTAACTGCAATTTATGTTGATAGATAGAGCAGGCTTTATGTAAAAGTCTGCCTTTGTGCAAATGATCCTGCACCTGCAGCAACAAAGAGCCTCCAATCCCCATGAAGATTTTCTCGAAAGCAAACCACATTCTTTGGATACTTTCAGGTTGACTGCCATTGTTATTGATCCTTTTCTCCTTCTGTTGTTTTTTTGTTGCTTTCTGTTCCATCCCTCAGCCAAAACTACAATATTTTCCCATCAGTGATGTGGAGCTGGGAGGCTTTGCGGGCTGTGGATGGAGCAGCTGTCACCCACACAGCGGACGTTCTTAATTGGCTCCCTTGGGGCTGTTCCCATGGTGGAGCGGAGCAGGGCAGTAACTGCTTGGGTATGCCAAAGAGAACCAGAGCCTATACAGGCCTAGTTTAAAACCTACTGAACAGCCTCCGGGATGCATTACTGAACCTTATAATTCAGTTGACAATTAGGGGAAAACAACTTTATCCATTTAAATGGATTGGGAATGTCTTTGTAAATGGATTAGCTAATAGTTTTCACAGCAATTTAGAGTCTTGTCAGATTCATCAAACTGTCAGTAGAAGAAACAGCAGCGTCAGAACCTGTTTTCTGAAAGTGTTACTCTTGATTTGCTTGTGGAACTTCACACTTACATGCTTTTACAATGCATACAATTGAACATGATAGATTTCTGAAAAAGGTTTAACAATGAAATTATTTTGAGTTTTTGAGTTTAAGTTATTGTCAGGCGACCTTAAATCCACACCTGTATTCTCAACCATTGGTGTGATTCCCATTGTCATTGTAGAAATCCCTGTGTCATCTACCAACATGTTTAATCAATCCTTTTATTTCAGTTTGTGTGCATTTCATGAGTTTCACTTCTTTCACATTAATAAACACACTATGATCTTGCTGGCTCCACGCCAGGAAAGAAGGGTGAGTCGATAATTCAGGCGTCTGTTCCCTCTATGTTCCTCAGTGCGGCTTTCCTGTAAAAACATCTTTATGTCACATGCTTCAGTTCCTTCCCTGGATATCTTTTTTTTTTCTCATTCAGTTTCTCCTCTTATTTATTCTTCTCTTGCACACAATGACAGTGCGCCCTCGTTCCTCACAGGTAATGTGTTCCAGGAACCACACGCAATTAACAAATTTTGCGATAGAACGACAAACTATTAATCTTATCGTTTACAGTAATTTAAACGTTTATGAACCCTCCCCATACTGATATTAACCCACCTTCTATCTGTATTACCTCTTCCCTTATCAACTTTGTAAAGCACTTTTGCGTCTCACGCAAGTCAGAGACTCACAAAACATAGCGCACTTCTGGATGCCGAATGCGCGTACGGTATTACTTGACTACCTACCAAAAATTTGCGATGAGGTGAAGTCGCGAGCGTTGATGCGCGAATGCGCATGGGCGTACTGTAATGTCACTTTTTTCTTTAATTAAATAGTCAGTTTGATAAAGATCAAGTCAAATGAGCATCACCTACATGAGACTATTCAGCTAAAGCTTCATGAGGTCCAGTATCCCTGTTCTTGCTGATGTTTGGACCGTTATACACACTTTTGCATTTTTTAACAGACTGAAAAGATGCATGTCTTTAGAACTATAACTTTACAATAATGAATCTCTAAAAATCCTCTTTAAATAAATTCACATTCTTATTCATCACATAATACTCAAGCTCAAAGTTGGACATAATAAGTTCTTAATTCAGCTTTTAAAATATAAATGGAAATCTAGCTAAAAATAAGTAAAAGGGGTTGTGGTAGCAAACTGAAAAATCCAGTCACACCCAAAAAAAATGCATTACAGTACAATTAAATGCATTCAATCTGGATAGTAAACACTCCCCTTTCATTTCACAAGACATAACTTGCAAAAACAACTGAAACAACTAACCTTGACAACTAAATTTTGAGTTAAGACTAAAATAATTGAAAACGGCAGCAAAAAAAATGAAAACCTCATCAGAAGGAAACCTGCTTCTCATGCCCAAACCCATTCTCTACAGTATGTCAGGAGGGCACTTTGATTGAGTTATTGCACAATGACCAATCACAGCAACATACAAGAGGCGTGATATTTTCAAAGCTTCTGGTTCCCTGGCAACTAGTATTTGAATGAAGTTAGGTGTAAAAGATTGTCTTTTAGTTGTATTAGGTTCCTAGCTGCCAGTGGATTAAGGGTTATTACACTTATTTCATGGTGTGTAACCGGCTGAGGACAAAGGCCTGTACCCTCCGGTGTCCTGCGGTCTAAATTATGCAATCACTGGATCACTTGGCCGAGCTGTTTGTTCGTACACACACGCACGCACGCACGCACACACACACACACACACACACACACAGACACTCTCGCTCTCTCTCTCTCTCTCTCACACTACATTAAAAGGTATGGAAGCAACAGGAGAAAATGTGTTGGTTCTGCAATAAAAAGCTTAACGTTCAGAACTGCATAATTAATCACGTTTAAACTTGTGGTTGTATCCTACAAGGAGCTTAAATATCAAATGTAACACTGTCCATACATGTTCATAACAAAGACGTTCAAAGTCAGCTTTGTTGTTGGTTCTGCTACATGCCTACACATACCAAAAACTGAAGTTGCAGCTCTTGGTATGAGTTACCTTTAAATATTAAATGATATGTTAGGTCTTTCTAACCCTTACAGTCCTCCGCTTTCTGAGGGTCAGCGAGGTTTCAAACTTTTGCTGTTTTTTCTGCCAAAGCACACAAATAAGAACTTCACTTCACTAAATATTTTTCAAAGCAACCAAACGATTCCAGCTAACTGTTAGTGGCCACCATTATAATGATTTTCTTTTTTAGCAAAAAATACAACTCATAAAACAAAATAGAAAGGTTCAGGTTATTGATGAAGCTGTATTTGTTATTTATCATTGCCCCATCTCTACTCAGGTCTTCCCAGTGGCTGATCTTTGCCTGCTGGGTCTGTTGCTAAATATCTGGAATTTAGGGGTAATTTTTTTGACAAGAAAATAAGGTATAGCAGTTTTGTTTTTTTTAAATAAACAATTTTTTTTTTTATTAATATATTTTCAGATTGTTGACTATTGCTGAACATTTTCTTTTTGATACGGCACACCTTCAGCCATAAGAGCATTTAAAAAAATTGCCAGGAAGAAATAAAAGATAAAGATGATCTCTGCAGAGCGATGGAGGGTCTCAGACATGGCCAGTTGAGCCAGCTAGAGGGTTAGTGAAGCAGTTTACAGGGACCTTCCTCTGACTGAAATAAAGAGTGATGGCCAGCTGGTGTTGACAGAAGCACACAGTCACTGCTCAGATTGATGAACGGTGCCATCAGAAGATAGATGAGGGTGTGATGGAAATGGACAAATCAGGTAAAACGGCAGATTAAAAGGTCAAAATCTTGGGCCAGGAAAATTGAATCCTATATATATTGTTATCAGAGCAGTATTAGGCATCATTTAAGTTATGCTCAATGGCCTGCAGGCTTTTAAAATGGCTTTTTTTTTTTTTACCAGAATTGAGTCTATCCCATATATAAAAATACTAGCTATATTATATTGTTTATTATATTGACACACATATTTATGACATTGTTTTTTTATTACTTGTAGTGAAGAATTGCAGCAAACATGGCAAACAATGAACGTTTTGCATGTGACAAAAGCCTCCAGTCAAGACTGACACATTGTGGTAACTACGTCATAAGTCATTTCATATTGGCCTGTTAGACACAGAATTATTAGGTACACCTCAATAAAAGCAGCCAGCTAAGCATGATTTGTTGTTTTTAAAATAATAGCAATAAATTGTGTTGTGTAGTTTGGATTGCAACTGTTGATAGAAACTCAATAAAATGTATTTCACTAAAAACATCCCAAGTAAAATAATAGGAATACCCTGAAAGGTCAGGTTCTCTAAATAGACTACCTGCTCATCCAAATGAAGTCCTAGGAATTAATAGTAATAGGGAGAGAAAATGTCCTCAGTTATTAAAAAGATATGAGCGAGAGAGAGAGTGCATATTGTCTCTCGCAGGCTGATATGACCCTTCCACAGAGACCAGAGACCTTTTTTTTTTTTTTAAAATAACTTACATTAGCTTCACTTAAAAGCCCAAATGAAACACAACGAAAAAGAGAACAAAGGATGCAAAGACAGGAGTACTGGCGTCATTACTGTGCAACTGACGGAGAACAGCATTTAATAACAAACTCAATGAATGGGATTTGACAGTGAGTAGGCAGAGGCAGTAACCTTAAGGTATGAAAAGCTTACTGAGCTACACAAATAACTTTTGCAGTCCATCTGTGGGCAGTGACTTAATTTTGTAGACTGATCTCTCTGGGCGGCTCCCAGTTGAACTTTATGAACGTCATAGTAGTGATAGCAGTGAAAGAGCACACTCTGTGGTGTTGTCTCTGGCTAAAAGTAAGTAAATGCCAGCGGTCATAATACATCCCTGTTTGTGAACCCCGAGAGATTGTGTGGTCAAATAAACCTAGCGTTGGGATTTTATGCAAAATATTTTGTGAGGATAACACAAGAGACTACAGAGATGTATCTGTACGTGAATGACAAAAATTTAATGACAGTTTGGGTCATTCAGTGTGAGTTCAAAACAAAAGTGGTTCAACCACTGGTAAAAGTGCTCTGTAAACACTGTAAACATTAAGTTTTTTCAATGAAATGTCTCTCCATACATCACAATACATGTCCTGACAGTAAAGTTACAATCAGCCCAAAGCTTTAAGCTTCACTCTCAGGAGACCGTAAATATTCATATCATGAATATTATATATATATAACCATTACTTCTTTTGTTCACCTGAACAGAATATGATATTTTGAGAGCCTGCGTATGAGTGCTGGAATCCACAAGAGCGTATTTATAGTGGTCATGTTGTCATCTTCAGTTTTCTGTCATACATTCTCAAGACTTAACAGTGTCAAGGTGAATACGATTACGCTACCATGTGTGATGGAAGTGTAACAGGCATAGAAACAGATTGAGAGACAAATGCTCCCAATGACTTACTCCCATGTCACATTAGTGAAACCTTGGTGTGTAATCATGTTATCTGCTCTCTTTCTATTCGAATCCACCACAGGAAAGTCAACTCTCATTCTAACAGATGTTCATTCACATAAAGCACAAAGCTGTTGCATGTCAAGAGAACAAGATGGATCATCTCAGTTGAGACCT
Organism: Antennarius maculatus; assembly: GCA_013358685.1. Taxonomy (NCBI): domain Eukaryota; kingdom Metazoa; phylum Chordata; class Actinopteri; order Lophiiformes; family Antennariidae; genus Antennarius; species Antennarius maculatus. The sequence goes on from CM023628.1 coordinate 6,151,631, forward strand.
CAGGTGTTCCTATTCATGCCACCCTTCTCCTTAGAATCTAATGGATTTTCCCTGCAGCACATCTTTATTGTCTAATGTGTAATAATGTCGTGGATGTTTTATGAGCTCGACCTAGCATGCAGACAGTGAAGAAAGTAACACCAAAGCTGATCGATGGCAGTGTACTTGATGGATATAACCATATGGAACAGGAAGGTTGATGGGGGAATTGGGGAAAACACAACACTCTGGTGCAGAAAGCAACATTAGATGCCTAATGCCGTTTTGCAGAGACATCTGGGCTTTAATGCATAGGACAGGAATTCTTGTATATTCTCCATAAAAAACATGGCTATGAGGGAATGGCCTGCCCACTTAGGCAGACATAGCCCTGAGGGATGAACTAAAGTGTAGATATTCCTTGACATGGCATATTTCTTTTCTGTTTTATGTTATTTTTGTATTTAAAATTGGAATAAGAAAATAACTTGTTTTTCTCCTTTGCTTTACACCGCCAATAGACTGTGATTACTGTTTCTCTTCCAATATTCAGCTGACGTATTTAAATTGAATCCACAAATATGCTGTGAGGACTAAAGAGGCTGCTTAGAGGCTATATCATAGATTTCAAACATAATACAACAGCTATACTCAGAAATTAAAGCAAATGTATTCATGTCACATATTTATATAAGATATGCATTGCACTCATACAGAACATGTCCCTGAGTCTGTGTGGCATTGAGTCACTTTGTACAGAAAAGCATGTAAGTTCAGCAGCGCATAGCATGAAAGAATGGTTCAGTGCTCCTGAGAGAGTGAATCTGTACCTGTCTCTTTTATGTCTACAATGCTTGGCTGCACTAAGCACTCATCTGTACAACCATATGGCCTCAGTCAGAGATGGGCAAACTCTGAAGAGACAATTGGTAATGGTTTGGCCTTAAGCAGTTGGCAGAACCTGTAAAGCCAAACAATATGTTTTTGATTTGTATTAGGGATACATTTAAGCATGCACAGTTCTGTTAGTCTGGCAGTTGGCTTTGTAATCAGTGTTTCACATTCAGAGCTACATGGTGCACCCTTCTGAATCTGGACACTGAAAAGCTTCATAAAACAAACTAGTATTTTGGTGAGGCTGATGTCAATTGTGTTAAATAGCTAACAGTCTGAATATTCAGGTTGTAAATGTCCTCTCCCATAGCTATATCACTGCACAAAATGCAGAGGACATTTTTGGGTAATTCCTGTACAACGTTTAAGCACAGATGGTAAAAATCCCTCTATCAACCATACACACCTCTCTGTTTCTGGGCACTGCACTGGTCCAGTGAACATTTGAAAACATTCGTCTTATCCTTCCCTTTGAACAGTCTTTCTCATTTTGAGGAATGAAGGGATATGCCACTGGGAAATGCCACAAAAGCCCAGGTCTTTGTGTTTCTGATATCATTTTGAAGGCTAATATCTCAATTTTCTTGTCTCTTAAACGCATTGTCTCATGCTTTGGTATTGACTACAAAATGGTAACACCTGGGGTACTGGTGTCAAAATTGAAGGTGAAGTACTGGCTTTTAATAATTCCATCTTGTAAAAGAGACAAAAAAAAAGCACTTTTCCAGCCATTTTGAAATCATAAAAGATAAACTCATGGTGAAAACTTCTGTTCTCCTGCATATAAAATAAATGATGGATCAAGGAATAGCCCTTGCCTGCAGATACAACATTAGCCAGCATGTTAGCAGTCAGCATTCCACTGCTGTGTTGGACAGTACATGATCGCGCACATTAAACTCAGTACAAGCTTTCTATCTCAGCTCCAGACTTGGCCCCCAGTTTCCTTCTGAAGGCCAGATCAGGGCGGGTGCAGCTTTCAAAGTCACTGGTCTTTAGCAACCCAATCCTCTTAGCACCAGGAAGAAGATCTCCCTTTGACATAAAGCTGACATACACAGCATGAAACCTGTCAGATATGTGTGAGGTGGGAGTGTGCATGTCTTAACGAAGCTAGGCTAGGTTTTTATTCATGTAGAAGTGTGAATTTTGAAGGAAGTCATGCAGTCATGAGTAGCGAAGTTTAATTAATATTATAGTATTTCAAATTCACGGGGAAATAAATGTGTATGTGTGGTTGAATGTCTGTGTGTGTTTTAGGGTTTACCAGCCAAAGCAGTCCTCACACGTCACTCTTATCTATACAAACAGCCATATAGTGCATCCTGATTATGTTCACACATTTGGCTGGCCAGATGGGCCGTACTTCTCTTTCAATAGACCCAGTAATCTCATCGTCACTTTTTGGCAATGTTTTAATAACACTGTTATCTCCAGATAATGCCAACGAGTCAGCATGGTTTTATTTATGCTCCAGATGGTCAACACTCAACAATTAGTCTCTTGACATTTGACTGCTAAAACGTTTGTTTTTTTTAATTTTTGCTTTCAAATGTGTGGTTTGCATATGACCGAAAAATAAAACGATCTGCTCACGGGTGTGTCTTCATATGAGTGAGTCTGGTAGCTTTAAGTGCCAGTTTTTGTGATTTAATGAATGCAATTATCACTTTGGGCAAAAAAGAATATACTGTTTATCAGTCTCAGGACAGCTGGAACAGAGTTCGTGTTCGCAATGTTGCTATCTCTGTGTCGCACACAGACATTTGTGGGGGAGTTATGGTGCCGTTTGGGGGATGAGGTGTGTGTGTGTGTGTGTGTGTGTGTGTGTGTGTGTGTGTGTGTGTGTGTGCGTGTGTGTGTGGTTATGAGATGAGATGGAAAGATGTGTTGTCTATCCTTCAACACCATCCTTGTTGCTTTTTTTGTTCCTCCCAATCTATTGTTTTTAGGCTTCAGTAAAAGACAGAGAGGTGGGTTGAAACAAAAAATATAAAAGAATGTGAGATGCTAGAAGAAGGGAAAGTTGCAAAACTCAGAAAAAGTGTTGGCAAGGGACTTTATAACAGTGGGTAAAGAAAGACAGGGAATGATGAAGAGAATGCCATCTTTGCAACTTTTCCTCTCCATATGCTGTTAAATGAAAAATTGTGGCCTCAGTCCAGCTACGTACTGTAGATTTAGAAAAAGACGAGAGGAATGCCAAGGATCTAAGGAACGAGTGAGATTTTCAATACATATTGATAAAAAAACTTTCTTTTCAGTGGGATTCATTTCACACTGCTTATTTGTGCAAGTTAGGTGGTCTGTGGGAATGTGTATGTTTGATTGAGCATTTATAGAACTCTTATAAAGGCTGTGAAGCACACAAAAGAAAGGAGCACTTTAGCCTAATGGGCCTTGCTGCCCAACCAACAAGATCACACATCTCTGCAAATCGTATTGGACCTGCATATTTCATAAGGGTAATGTTTATTTCATCGGATGTCTACCAACTGCTCTCGCTTCGTATTGACTCGGTGCAGCCCCTCTGAGCTGCTGTATAGCAGCTGTTTCCTTGTATGTTCTTTTTTTGTCCATTCTATCATTCATTTCTATTTTTCATCCTCATACACTGGCATTGCTTCTCCAACACTTTAGGTCACGCAAAACCACTTTCCACATTTTTTTGCTTCCTTCTTTGCAAAAAGATCTTCAAGGAATGCTCAAACACAACATCGACGAGGCAGTCAGAGGCTGCAACATCCCGCAGCACCCCTGAATTCAAAATTTTACCCTGACCCACAATTTTTGTTTTGTGATTATATCTCATCAGGTTTCAGAGATGTGTACCTAAAAAGGTATAAAAGTGAAAATTTGGTCTTGACCTAGTTTTTAAAGGTCAAGTTTGTGATCTAATTTCCATCCCCTTGCCTCCATGAATATAACACTGTTTTGTCTTTCTATCTTATCCGGTTCCTGAGATATGTGCAAAAAAAAGTACAAAAGTTGAAATTTGACCTTGACGTAGTTTATTCAAGGTCAAGGTGATCCTCTCATTTTCATCCCCTTTGCCCCTCGAGTAATGTGCTTTTTCTTTCATCTTTCTATCTGCAACGGTTGTGAAGATATTTGGTGGATGGATGGACGGACTTGGGAATATGAGCAGCGAGCCGTAATTCAGTTTTTAGCACCAGTTCCACTTCACTGGACTCACTGAAAGCATCACTTTAATGTGGGAAAGTGACATCTAATCCCTTATGAGTGGATGTAGCACTAGTGTTTTCTGTCTCAACCAATAAGGGTGATCTTTCTATGCAGAAGACGTCCACAATGAAATGCATATGAAGAAGATACAGGATCTTCCTGTCAACAGTTTTAACTATTTACTTTATTTAAAGTTTTAGATCTCATGTTTTATTGGTAGATGTGGTTTCTAACTAAATTTAACCTCACTGTAGCGATAAAGACACTGTTACCACTCATCTGCATCTCACATTCACAGCATTGCTAGAAATTTCCCCATCTTTACAGCCAGAGTCCATGTGATGTTGCTGAGACTGCTGCATTGCTCAGGGGCCATTAATTTCCAAGCTGTGCTTAACTCTATCGGCGCTCTATAGGGAGGATGACATGTATATGTATGAGTTTTCAGAGGCCATGATAGAGGAAACAAGCGAGGGAGGACAGTATATGGGGAGAGGCCACAAAAGTGACAGACTAGAAGGGGAGTGATCGGAATTCAAGACATGATGGTAAAGGTCTGGTGGAACAGAGGAAGAAGGGAAAATAATAACGGGCATATACTGCTTTCTAGACACATGGCTCTGGAAAGGGTAATGAAACAGCTATCCCAGAGTAGATGCAGCATTTCAGGCAGCGTGCACTGTGAACGCCATGCAACATTATTTTTAATGTGTTTGTCATTCAGGATACGCCTAAACCTTTCAGCATTGCGGGGCTGAGTTTTTAAGTAGAAGATTGGAAAATGGCTAAGGTTACATCATGAAGCCAACAACATGTACTTCACAATTCTAAATCCCTTAGTGGTGAAGTCTGAAGGTGGATTTTCGTGTCTCTGCAGAACATTAATTTATGACTATACAGGCAGTTTCTTTCTGTATTTTATGTCCCACAATTTTTATTTGAAAAGATAAGAGTGTTGTTTCTTACATGGCTGAAAGAGCAATGAGAGTTTGAAAGATTATATACATGCAAGTGTTTTCTTAATTAAACATCAACAGTAGTTGTATGAGAATGCAATACCTCGGCAAGATTTGACCCATGAACAATTTCAGAAGGAGAGGGAGAGAGATAATAGGGTACCAAAGCAGTAAACACAGTTATCACTGTATGAAAACTGTTTTTACAAATTATGAGACATATGCTGTTGAACTGAATATGCTGGTAAAAGGGTCACTCCAATAGCCTGATGCTAGGTATCACTGGCCTGAATCAACACACAGTATTTACACATAGATGTAGTTACACATACAAAACAAATTAACAGATGAGCAGTGATGCCTAAAAGGCAGTCAACTGCAACAGTCACAACAGCTGTGCTTACACATAGAGAGGATTATATACATGACGAGTTAGATTTCAATCTGATTTATTTTACGCATGTCTCACAAAGGTTCTTTAGCTGTCTTTCAAGGTCTTAACAAAGTCAAAATGTTGTTTCTGGGAGCTTTAGGGCTCATGGAGGACTCTAGTAAGATTGCAAGAAATAAGAGACAACTGTATGAAAACAAGAGGAAAGAAGAGACCAGCTTAGACTTCCAATCTGCATTAAAGTGTCTTTCCTCACCCCTGATCTTCCATAACAACTTTTCTAGCCAATAAAACCTGTATATTTACCACAGTATTCAGTACACTCCTGCCACACAATGGGAGTCCAAGAGTGTTTTTATTTTTATGGGATGAGTCACAAAGGCAGAATAAATCCATAGAACTTACATCCTGACAAGAAATCTCCATTATGTGAAATCCAGCCAACAGTTTTCTGAGATTGTTTTTTTTTTATTTACTCAGTAGCCCTCTGAATGTTTTGTACCAGTTATTCTCCTTTTAATGAGTAGTCAGATGTTTTTTGTTAGGGTGGCTTTGCTTTTGTTGTTATCTTTTGAAGCAAGTTCTTGGCTAAATATTTAGGCCAAAGGGTTGATGTTATAAATAAATATGGAGACAGTTCTACTTCTTGCTAGCCTCCCTTGGCTTGGTTCTGCTACCCGTCACATATTTAGAGATCCTATAACACAAAGTTAAAAAACACACATTCACAAATCTGGATGCACAGTAGTGGGGACTCAATGACATCTCAAATGATGCATTGGCAACAGGTTAAAATAACAGAAATCATGAATGTTCAGACTTCACAAATTTAAGCCACTATGTAAATTTACTTCATTCATACTTTATAGAATTTTCTCATGACTTACATTTATAAGGAGGAAAAAACAGCAGTGTAAAAATTATCAGCTAATTGACTATGAACTGTTTTATAATTGGATAATTGTCTGCTTTGTCTAGCATTTCAAATAGGGATGATGATTTTATTGGATGTCTGTTATATATTTAATGGAATATTTTTCTTTATGTTCTGAATGTTAGCGTTTTTATTGGACATATTTTCACCAGTTAGTCCATGAATTACATAAACACTTGAATGTAAATCATAAGTTGCTGCCAAAACAAAACTGTAGTAAGGGATGCACTGCAAACACAGTAGATGAAAGCATTTGAAAACTGGTGGAGATTATATCTTGTGTTTCTATCATGTTTAATGACAAACTGGCAAATTCTAAGTTAACAATATATTGTTTTCAAATCGAGTCTGATTCTAACTTTCTTATCCACTTAAAGTGCTTCACAACATCAACCAACCTTCGCCCCATCTCTGTGGAATCAATGTGCTTCTTGCTTATCAACATCGTTAACCATTGACACAAACACTGCTAAACCAATGGCATCTGCATTTGTGTCATGTTTTACCATTCGTTTATTCATTCATTCATCTTCCGAACCGCTTTATTCGACGTAGCGGGTTCTTCAATATGTGGACTGCTGCTCTACGAGTCAGACACAGCCACCCACTAAGCCTCTTTGTCTGTGGATGCAACATGGATCATTCAGAAATCAGGACACAGTTTTCAGTTCTTTTGTCTTTTTTATAAAATGATCTCTCTTATCTCTCCACACCCCCTGTGGTTGTGTTGGGGGATCTCATAACCATTGACCATCCTGTGTGGTGGGGAGCATCCCCTTCCTTGGTGCCAGGTATATACTGATGCCTCCCTCCACTGTTTAGGTTACAGGTCTGTCACCTCTACCGTTCCTGCCCCAGGCACCATTTCCGCTGCTTCTCAGAGCTCAGGCTTCAGAAAGGAAAAGATTTCTGACTGTGTTCCAAATGAACAGTGACAAAGATCTATTGCACCACTGAAAAAGAGACTTTTTAAATTTTTCTCCTCTGCGCATATAAATTCTTTATTACTTTATTTTTATGGTATTTTTTGTTCATTTTATTCACCCCATGTTAAAATTTTTGACTGTATAACCACATTACAATTTAGAATGAACAACAAAAATAATTTCAAGAACATAACAAGTGATATCTTTTTTTTTTTTTTTTTTTACAGGCATCATACTTTATAATATGAAAATTCGCTTTTAGGAGTCTCGAAAATTTAATACCTACTTTCATGCTATTGTGCTTGTAAGCATGTGTGGGATGCAGTCACACAATGTGTCGTCTATGCTAATTTAAAGGGCCAATCCATGTTATTTGTGATGAAAGACTATCTATCAATGCTTATTTTGATCCAATCCATGTTTTGTGTACAAATAAGGCTCTCCAGCAAAAGTTCAAGTGAGTGCAGCTCATTGTACTTGCACCATCTATCCAACTCACTCATCTATCTACCCATCCATTCATCCTGAGAGTCCATCAGAGATTAATGTCAGCTCTGACCTGTTGTTGCCTCTGTGTAATTCACTGTCTTTTGGAGGCACAGCTGGAATGAAGAAGCTGAAAAAGAAAAGTAGCAGTCCAAGGACTGACACAGGTTTTCTTATATTCCTCTCTGTGTCTCTGTGTGTGTTGACATGGTGGTGTGTGTGCAGACATTGGGCATTATTGTGTGCCCTGCAGTTGTCTGCTCCCTGTTTTTTAATAAGTATTTGTCAATTTCCTAAGTTTATTTTGATTCCAGCTTCAGATTCCACAGCACAGATTCTTTATCACTGTCATACAATAAGACCTGACTAACAACCACACAACCACTGCTTATGGTAATCATATTTTCTCTTTCTTATATAAACTTGAATATTCCCGTGTGTAAGTTATTTTAGAAATTGTCTCTAGACAAAGACGTTTGAGTTTTCAATCACACCTACTGGGGTCTGATCTGTTTATGAGCCTGATTTGAATTCTCCTCAAAATGAAATAAGCCACGAAGCAAACCACTCAATAAATAAACACATAAAACATATAAATAGATTAATATCTTCACAGCTCATTAGCATTTTGCATCTTACCCCCCGTGAAGTCACACAGCTCTTCATCTAGACTGCATCTTTTCAATTAACACTGATTAAAGCTGTTTGGCAAAATGGATGATGATGAGCTTTCTATCATCCTCCAGCTCTCTTCCCTGGTCCTCCCATCCGACACACACAAATTGACTCCCTGTTCTCTCTCCTTCTTTATATTCTGTCACTATCCTCTCCACCCTTCGCTGTTCCCTCCATATCTGCATCTACTTTCTTAACTGTGATAGCACTTAGACTAAAGGCTAGACTAAAGGCTAAAATGGATGTCTAGAAAGAGCAGGAAAATGAGTGCTGTGAACACAGAATGGTCTGATGCACACAAACTTTCGTATACATACAGTAGATCAATCACAGACAGCCACAGCAGGCCCTATCATGAAAATGGATCTGTTGTGTTTTTGAATGTGTCCAGTTGGGGCTGGCACGTATATTTCTTCTTATATAAATGTCTATAATCACCAGAAAGTGGGACGGATGAGTGGATATTTCATTCCTGTTTAACTGAAGATTTGTAAAGCAGTGCTCCATAAGCAAGATGAAGTGCAGTACATTTATGGTACAACAATATATACTGCTGTTTATGTTGCATCCAAGTGTAGGTCTAAAAAAATTAATAATTTAATGGAAACTCTGCATGAATGTATGAAAATGAACTTGGTGACTATTCCCTCTGAGAGAGTGACATCTGGTTCAAACCATCGTGTTTTAAATGTGTTACAGATAAATGGGACAATGAAGTGACTTTGTTGTAAAAATTCAAGGAAAATTCTCATCTTTATACACAGTGGTTTATTTTTTATTATTTAGAGGCCACCAGTGATGTGCAAACAACCCCTTCATAGCCAAGAAATAGCCACTGAGTGGGATGTTGTTTCCAAAGGGACAATCTCTGGGTTTCTTGCAAAAATGAAAAAAATCAGTAACTGCAAATGTAATCAAGTGAAATAGTTTAATTGTGGACTTTCACATGTCATAGCCTTTGCAGTTGTGCTCTGTTACAAAAACAATTGCCTTTAGAGGACCTTACAAGCAATTGCTCCCCATCCGATGGCCCTTCTGTACGACTGGTTTCCTCTGACTTTCTTAGTTTACAGTGGTGCTGGGTAAATAGAATGTGTAAAGACTGGTTTTGTAGTCTGACTCCACTGCCAGCTGTTTAAATAAACTCCTCAATCCTCTGTCCACATTGAAAATATATATATACTAGTGGGAACCCGTGGAAATTCCACGATAAAACAGTAGTATCAGACTTCATACCAGACTATTGAAACAAATATATTGGTATTATAAACCAATCGCACCCATCACCGAGTTCTCCCACCAGCAGGCAGCGCATCCCTGTGTGACCCAGAACTGGCGTCAGCGTCTTTGGCGAGTAACGTAAATGAATGAATATATAAATAAATAAATGTTATGACTCATAAAGAAAGAAACAGATGAGCAAATATCCAACTGTCAAGCATGTTTATCAATGCGTCTTCAACGTGGAGCTGTTATACGTCAGAGAATAGCTGGTTTTAAAGCCGTCCATTCTGTGTTGACATGTAGACACAGGTCACACACGCTGACGTCACAGTGGTTTTCTTCACAGGGAGACGCCCCCTGGATAGAAAACGTTTCAGTTACAACGCCCACACGACAACGTAGACTCAGCGTTTTCAAAAAACTTCACTTTGGCCAGCGTTTTTTTGTGAGGTCAAACAACCTAGAACATTGAAAACACACTCACAAAAAGGCAAAGACAACAGTAATATTTTTTACTCGCGAGGAGAACGGACAGAGATATGTTCAGTTACAAATCTCCACACTGCTCTGAGCATACCCGCCGAAAACCTCTCTTTTTATTTCATTTGGGTAGGCCCTGTTTACAATGTGTCCTAAAGGATGGGGGATGAGAATATCAGCAATGCACCATGTATGGTATAGTGTCACAAGAGGAAAATGGTCTTCCTTTATGGTGTAATGTCCTGTTTGGTAAAGTATCACAAGAGAAAAACGGTCTTCCTTTATGATGTATATCCTGTTTCAGCAGATCAGGGTTTGCATCCTAAACCAGTCATCAGCTGCTACATCAGCAGTGACCTTTCGACCCCTGCTAAACACAACTCGGTGCATAGCAAAAACTCACACGCACATTTATATATTCATGATATCAAAGAATGAAAACGATTAAATATGGGATAACTTATGTACATTAATCTAACAGTTTTTGTCCCGGATATCTGCATTGTTGTGTAGACGAAAGACGTAACCGCAACAAAAAAGTCTCGCTGCCGATGCCCCTTATGCCATATTGTTCACGTGATTCATTCTGGCAGATGCGCTGTGATTGGTTGGGCGCCAGGTAGTGGGTGGAGTTAAAACATGACAGAGTGAGGTTTTCAAGTGAAATTTTTAAAATATATAGGTGGGAAGATTAGAATGGAGTTGATCCCCTCTTCACTGCTTCAGCAGCTTCCTCACTACTACTTCCACCCTTCTGGGAAGGTTTCCTTCAAGATTTTAAAGTGCATCTGTGCGATTTTTTTTTTAACCATTCATCCAGAAGAGCATTTGTGCAGTCAGGCACTGATGTTGGAAAACAAGACCTGGCTCAAAATCTCTGTTCCAGTTTGTCCTTAAATTGTTCCCAGTAGGGGATTTCTGTTCAGGTTCAACCAAACTATGTTTTCATAAACCTTGCTTTGTCCACTTGGGCACAATCGTCCAATGGTCATCACCAAAATGGTCTCACACAAATTTGAAACATAAAGTATATTTGAGTACAAGGTGTTGGTATGCTGAAACATTAAGATATCCATCAGCCATTCACCGCTAAACTTAGCAGGTGGCACAGGAAGTCAGATAGTTAATAATCGTAATAATAATGTTGTCCTGGCATCGACCTAACAGACATTCATTACTCAGGCTCCCAGACAGAAAAGTGTGGCTTGTCATTCCACAGAAATGAGGTAGTACTGTTATTTTAGCATCTACTACATAAAGCAACAGTGGCGGGGAAACTGGAGGGTTCTGTTGGGTTTCACCGTGACAAACCTATTTGGGATAGGATAGGATGGGGGCATGGGCACACACAGCAGCTATTCTCTCTCCCGCTAGAGCGGTTCTTTCGTGTTTTTTTTTACTGCCTGTGGGTCTGAGAGGACTGTTATTTCATCTGTGCTGTATGTCGTACATATATGGTACATTTGACAATAAAGTTGACCATGACCATGAAAGTGACCTGTGTAAATCTGTGTTTTTTTGAGTGCAAAACGGAGACGGAGAACAATATTAAAACACAATATTAATATTTCATAATGTAAAAAAATACAGGGCTTTCTGTTGGGACAAGGTGCATTATTCAAAGTCAAAAGTATTATCTTGTAATTTAGGAAATTTGAATGTAGAGAAAATGTCTACCCTCCATTTATATTTTCCAATGTTTACTCTCAGAGCAGGGAACAATCAAACTCAACTACATTTTTTGTGTATTCACTGAAAGTTATTGGCATGCTAGGATTAGCCTTTATTTCCCAGGCTGCTGGTACATTTTTTATTATGACTATTGACAGGTGGATAAAGAGGGGACTTTTTTCAGCTAGGCTGAGGTCTTTCGTATTTTTGATGAAGGCGGCTGAGAAAAATAAATAAAAATATTTTTCTGCTGAAATGGATTCAGTCTTTGAGATCTGCAATCAAATGGGCTGAGAAGATTTGTAAAAGATTTTCCCCTTTCAAGGATTGTATCCTTAATTTGCTGTAATACACTTGAGCGGTGCATATGGAAGATGTCTTTGGAAAGTAAATACCTTTGGCAGGATTGTATTCACAGACTTACTTGTGTTGTTACAAAGTCTTATTTCAAATGTTTACCCAAGGCGTCTATCAGCAGGCAGCCAGCTTGGGTTTGTCTCAGCTCGACACATCTCTGCTGTCACCAGTTTTGTTTTCTGCTTCAGCCATGAAGTTAAATTGAGGGGGGTGGGAGTGAACCCGAAAAAGGGAAGTGAAATATATCCAAAAATGTCTTTGCTTTGATTGCAGTTCCTCTTTTGTTATGTTTTTTTTTCCTTCTGTTGCTCTCATGTCATTGTTTTTGATGGTTTCAGACCCCAGCATAAAATATGTCTTCTTTCTCTTGTCAAAAGTAATGCTTTTCACAGAACAAAGGTAATACTTTTCACATAATCCTGTCATGAAAAGTCAATGCCAGTGTCATCTAGCTGGAAATGCTGTTCTGAATACTCCAGGTGCCGCTTTCTGGGTGTCCCTGTGAAAATATCAAATCTGTAATAATTATTGTCTTACTGTTCATTAGGTCCTACTTGAAGAATTATTACTCTCTGCATCCCGTAAACATTTTCTGTTGTGTCATCTGTTTAGGGCTTTCCATTTCTCAGCATGTTTAAAGCTGATGAGTAGGATCTTCCCCAAAGACAATTCAGCTAAATATAGGCTTACTCAGTATCTGACTCTGAAAATTAGGTTTTGGTATAAAAGAGTTGATCTAAACACTTGATATCATAACATAACATCTATCATCTGTTACGACCAGTTAACCAAATATTAATCGACAGTCTTCTGTTCCAAAATGCAACAATCCTGTTAACTAAAATGTAGTAAAATAACCTTTTCTTTTTTGTCCTTGTCACATTGTCCTCTTGTCTGTACATATTTGTTGTAGATCCACTTTAAAGCTATAATGTCACTTTAAATGTCAGAGATCTAAGAATGGGGATTTTCCCTCATGTATCTTCTGTTAATATACTCACACAGCTACTCTCCTTACTCCAATCTGCTACTTAGCTTTAAGGGTTTCAGTAGCTGATCAATAAAAAAGTGGTCCTTTTGATTGTATCCTCACCATCCGCTGTGCCCGTTTTACACCAGAGACCACCATGAAACAACTACACCCATGTCCTCTCTCTCTCGCTCTCTACGGCCTCTCGTTTGCTCATTATCTCTATCTTCCACTTGCTTTGTTTGTGCGGTTTCCCTTTCATGCTAAAGTTTGCTGCCTGAGCGGAAAGATAAATGCTTCCCATCAAAAGAAGAATTGATTTTTCCAGTGGACTCCATAATCAGTGGTTTGTACATTTTCATTTTGATAACAAGTTGCAGGGGGTATTGTTGTAGTAATGACCACCACACTAGGGACTGGAGGTCGCCAGTTGGTGGAAACCACATCACGATTGATAGCGTATTTTCCTTCAGAAAGTTGGATTGAACCTGCCGTTCGTTATCATTAGTCTTCCTATGAGAACTCTCGATCAGAGGAAAGTAGTAGTATGATATCTCTGTTCAAGCTTCCAACTGCGGGGAAAGTCCAATTCCATAATAATAAGAAAATCATGACCCATTATTATCATTCCTCATGTCCACAGATATGACCTGGTTCTGCCTTTCAGAGCCAGAGCTCACAAATAGCTGCACAATCAACTGATGATGAGTTACGATCACAATTTCCAGGAGAGATTGAAGCAAGGGTTGAGACAATATTATGCAAAGAAAAAGTCTGATGAGTGATAATGCATGCTACTCAGACAAATTTAGTGATGGGGAGGGGACGTCGATGTGAGCGGGGCAGGAGTTGGAGTCAAACTTAATGGCCTATGCAGCGGCTAGTTGCAAGGTAAATCAGCCTATAAATCTGTGGCTTGTGTACCAGTCCAAGGCTTGGCACAGTACCCTGCCAGCAGTTAGCGTTTGCTTTCCACTTGACTTCCTCCATTCTTCTGGCTCTTATTGTGTCATTCTGCTGCTAGTCTTACTTCCCTATAATGAGAAAGATGTATGTAGTTTCATCAGGGTGGTGCTAAATTAAGATCACACTAATGTTAATTTAATGCAAGGTTGAACTGTATGTAAAAACTGTATATAAAAATCTAATTTTATTGTGAAAACTTCAATAAAGACATACAAGTGATGACAGAAAAATTTTCTAAAGCTGCTTTTCAGACTGGACTGATGACTTGGTTACCTTTCAGCCACACATTTCTCCTTGATCCTGGGAGACTCTTGTTCCTACACTTGATATACATACAATATGCTATTGACAAAACTGTGCCCTCTTACACATGGACTTCAGTTTGCTCCAGACATCTTTTACTAGTATTGCAAAGAGACTTGAAGTTTTGTGGTACCTTGGTGTTACTTTATGTTACAGCCTTGTAAAAAAGTCTTTCTTTTTTCTCCATTCTCCAGTGTTTGATTTGTCACTTCTGTAATACTCCATCTATATAATTTGTGTTATTTCAATAACCTAAAGAGAGCAAAAGTCATTTATTGAATCTGATTCATGTTGGGATACTCAATGCTTTAGATGAGTGCAGTCTAACATTTCACCAGATAAAAGTTCCATCATATTTTCTTATGTTATTGATAAGAGAACTGGCATTCTGATGGAGATAGAATTTACCATTTCATTCTACCTCCAGCCATCAACGGCTCTAGGAGAAGCCAGCAAACTCACACCTATTGATGACATACATATCCTTAGGCACAGTATATGTTATCATTGTAATAGGATATAAACAACATATGTACTTATTGACTGAATGATTCCATTTCTCATAGCATTGTAACTAGTGAAGGGAATCTGCCACTCACAGGCAAACTGGGCTGTGAGCTGTTTTTCAGAATGTAATTTAGAGATGTAAAGGCATACCCCTCTGAGACTGAGCAGCTGTCTTTGTTCCTGAATAAATGTCTACATGAGTATTAAACCCAAAGGTGTGTATCCAAGTGTTTTGTTTTGTGACCAAACACTGAGCTACCATAGTGGTTTTAATGCTGCTCAAAAGGAACTGACTGAGCCTGATATTTGACAAAATTTGATTAAACATGTTTTGGTGCATGGGTTTAATAACAGAGTAGAAAAATAGATAAGACAGATACAAGGTGTCAAATACAAAGACTATATATTCCTCATAAATATTGCTCCTCTCTTGCTAACATTGTTCTATAATCCAAAGTCTGGGGATATATATATATATATATATATATATATATATATATATATATATATATATATATAATATAGTATTCACTTCGGCATTGGTAACTGTTTTTTTCAGAAGCTGTATTTGCTTGACATGTAGTATATATACAGTATATAGGACATTATCCTTGCACCTTGTTGCATATGCATGTAACCCAAGGCAATGTGTTTCTCAAACCACACTGACAAAGCCAAAGGCATTTGGATTAAGATGCATGGTTCATGTTATTACCGCCCCCATCTTATTGGGGGTTGTCAAAGCCATTCCACTTGTTTCCAGGTCAGTGCTTCTGATCGGCCTGCAATTATTCATTGTCAAAAAAAGAGACAATTTAAGATATGAACTGCGTGTGCGTGTGTGTGTGTGTGTGTGTGTGTGTGTGTGTGTGTGTGTGTGTGTGCGTGTGTGTGTGATTATGTGTGTTATAGCTTTACGGAAGGTTGAGCAGTGGATTTGAGGAATAAGCCACCACTAAGCCTTTCCATCCCTTTATTTTTTTTTTCCTTTCAAGTGGCCCATTGTGGGTTTTTTAAAAACTTTTTTTCTATTTTTCGTAACCAGATCGATTAATCGAAAGGTGCAGCATTCACTTTTATTCAGCTGTGTTAATCAACTTTATCCCCCCCTCTCACGAGAAAACAAAACCTTGTTATGGCCTATGTAATGCTTAGCTTTACTCAGATCCATCATGTTAAGAAAAACAGCAACGTCTCACCCCTGTGACTTAATGCAGTGCATATCTCTTGGTGGGCCGGACTATTTAAACTAATTGAAGCTCAGCATGGTCTTTGATAAACAAGCTGTTCTCCCCACTGCATGCGACTAATGGAATCAACTCAGCTGAATTAATAATAGTGCAATAATTTATTTCATGTTTATCTGTGACATGGGGGACTGAACAAGCATAGAGGATATACTGTACATCTACAACAAGGATGTTGTTTCCAAAAGTTTCTTTCTGAGGTTATAAGATAGTAATAATTTGATTAGTGTTTTGCCCCTCTTTAAAATATATTATTAGTTGCAGGTCTAAAATAGATGTACTTTTCATTGGCTGAATACATGTGTAATATTAGCCAACAGAATTATTTATGTTTTTGGTGCCATAGTCGTTTTATTGTAGAATTGCATTTTCCTTTCAAGGGCCACAGTTTTCAACCACAACATAGCTTTAAGTGGCCTCTATTGAGTAGTTGACTGCCAAGTGCCACTTCACAGATTATTCAGTGTCTGCAGGAGGCGTGCCCTGCAGCAACGTGGAGAATATGAGTAGTGCACTATAAAAACATGTGGCAAAGGAATGTATAATATCTCAGGCCAGTAGTAAGCTGGTTCAGCTTGACTCTGTTTGTGTGCTGTTGTAAATGCATGTCAGTTGAAAGACCGAAGGCTGTCATTCATATTTGATTGAAACAGGCATTTTTTTTGGCGTTCCCATCCCTGCCGTCTCCTGATACATGGAATCAGCCCTGCCTTCCTTGTCAGATGTTTTCTATTAACTGGGCAGTTATATGCAATAAAACAACTCCCAGGTGGATTAGCATTGATAGTCTGTCAATCATTCAAATGCAAGGTGTCTTTCTCCCTCTACATTTTTGAATGATGCACACATACACATGCACACTCACCCACACACATACACACACACACACGCACACACACCCACACACACACACACATACACACCTGTGGCTTTGCAATTAGGGGAAATGGACACAGTGGCATTCTTACAGTATTGCATGGTGTTTGGCATTGCATAGTGTTTGACAATTAAAAAATTGCAGTAACTGCCAAACAAACAACCTCAAAATTACATGTGAAGTGTACAGTGGTACCTCTACTTACGAATGTCTCTACATACAAAATTTTCTACTTACGAAATTGGCTATTACCTAGCGTCCTGGCATCCCATTGGCTAAGAGGGAGCTCTGTGTGTAGCTAGATAGGTGTCTATGCAGCGTCCTCGTCATTCGGCCCTTGACTCATGACGTGTTCTTATAGTTTTACGTAAATATATTAACTTTTAGAGTATTCACTATGGACCCCAAGAAAGTGACGGAGAAAAGAGGAAAATAAAAGACCCATGACGTGTTCTGATAGTTTTACGTAAGTATATCAACTTTTAGAGTATTCACTATGGACCCCAAGAAAGTAACGGAGAAAGAGGAAAATAAAAGACAAGAGTTTTTTTGTCCATACAAACAAATTAAGAGATAATAGAAAAGCATGAAAAAGGGATGCGTTTGGTTGATCTCGCCAAAGAATATGGCCGTAATGCATCTACAATCGCCACGTTATTAAAACAAAAGGAAGTTTAAGGAGTTTAAGGCATCGCGTGGGTAGTTGGAGGAGTTCAAAAGGAGGACTGGAATTCACTCTGTGAATTCCAGTCGATGCTGTGAGGCAGGAGCTCATGAACCAAAGAGGGCAAAAAACAATGAAGGCAGCAGTTAAAAGGTAAATAACCATCATTTTTATTCTTTACTCTGTTCTTTTTTTTTACATTATGCACAACTCACTCTCATTTATTGAGTAATCATCTAATTGTAACATGTATTTGTTACATGTTTTGATGCATTTTTATGCTTTATAAAACATTTATGTCTGAATTTGGGGGGCTTTGAACAGATTAGGGCATTTGCATGGAAAACGCATCTCTACTCACGAAATTTTCTACTTACGAAATTTCTTCCAGAAATTTCTACCTCTACTTAATTTCATAAGTATAGGTACCACTGTATATTATTTTCAGTATGTCTTAAATGTATGATTCTAAATAAACTTTTAAATACATATAATCCTGTTTGACTTGCAATTATACTGACTAACGAAAAAGCTGATTGGAATACAGTTTTATGTACTGGGTTTTTCAAAGAGCCAGCATTCCCAGGATGTAACCATAGCTGACGCTCATTATAATACACAATACACCGGCAGGTTATCAGGCAACAAAAGTATATAGGCATTAAAATTAAACCAGTAACTTATCTTCTAGTGCCGGAAACAATGTGTGATATCTTTGACAGTTGTGTAGGTCACTATCTACAATCCAATATGTTTTATCTGTGAGACCTTACTGAGAATATGACACCTACAGCTCACTGTATTTGAAGCACTGACTGTCAGCTGAATCAAAGGATATTGCTTTTCCTATAAAGAATATTGGCAAAAGATGCATTTGTCTTCTTGAGATTCTGATAGCAGCCCTTATATGTATGTCCTATTGTGGGCTCTGTGTTATTAGTACACAGGAGCGGACACAGAGACCAAGGGCAAGGTTACTGGGAAGTTTTATTTTGACAAAGGGTAAGGAGTAAAAGAGAGAGAGAGAGAGAGAGAGAGAGAGAGAGAGGAGGGCATTGTGACTTTCTGGCATGCTGGCAGGCTTTTTCTTCACTATTAGTCCATGTAATTACAATTTGTCACCAAAAAGTTAAATATTTCCAGGATTTTTCTTCTAACAATCCATTTCTAAATAATAGATGTGCTGCAATAATTCAGATTGTTTGAGGATGGAAAATAACTCGGTCTTAAACAATTCCAAATGAGTGGCAGGCCCAGGAAGAGACCTTGATTTCCCAATGCTTCATTGCTCCATCTCAAACCTAGACTCATACATAAAAAGACCACCAATTAGGAGTTAGTCAGAGTGGCCCACCTTCCAGGATTATGTTTCCATAATTGAGTATGCAGCATATCACTCTGCTTACTCTACAGGGGAACTTTATTTGGCGACGGTCTTGCTGACAGAAGGTGATGGCTTGCTAATAGCTGCCAGCTCCAGGCAAAATTGCCTGTCAATGAAGGTAATTGGGCACATAAGCCATTGTGCGTAATGTCATTCCATCCACATTCAGACATTGTGAACCTTTTTTTTTTCTTTAAAAAAAAAAAGTAGCCAATTTTAATACATACCTGACCTGTTAGGTAATTTAGTAACCCCCTGTAGAACAAGAATTCAACTTGCTAATTTAACATTCCTTTCTGTTTGGGCTCGTATGTCGTAATAATTATTGCTGTCTGTTTATAAAAATTACAAAATACACATAGCTGATCAGGCACACTTTCCAACAGTAGGTGACTTTTTGTGGGAACTTTTTCTTGTCACCACAAGGCACAGCCGTGTTTAATTCTGGTAGCTACTTTATCTCGTCTGTCTAGACCAACTCACTGATTAGCCTGGGTGCACACATTTCCCCACCGTCACCAACTTTATTTTATCTTTCCTTAAGTCTTACATTTCTATAAGATTAGTCACTGTGTAATCACAGGGGTTTTCATGTTCCTTTCCCATTCCTTCAGCACCTGCACATCTCCCATTCTCCCATTCAATCTCTGCTTCTAAACTCATGCTTCTAAACCCCCATGTGACACTGGTGAGGATAGGTCTGGGCATCTCAGACAGACACTATTGAGAGGAAACTGAGATTAGCTCCAAGTAATCGATAGACAAGCAATGAAATCCAACAGGAGGAAAGAAATGCAAAGCAAATGCAAATGGTGCTTTGGCGCACTGAGTTTGTAAGACAGCATTCCATATAGATTATTATGTAGGTAGATACAGTATAGGGTTTCATGATAAGGCTCAAAGAAATAAATAGAATATATCCAATTTACTTGTGTAGTTCTGCTGTAGGTGAGACCATCTATTATCTTAAATATTCCCTTTGGTAGTGTTTGATCCACTACCAAAGGCAAGGTCTCCACCCTTCAGTCATACCTCGACTTCAGCCCTCCCATAAACAAGGAAAGGTCCTAGTGTAAAAGCAGTCAGTTTGTGGGAGCCCTCCTCTGATTATGTGTCTACAGTAAAATCAGGACAAACTCAGTTCAAAGCTATATAAGTACACTGGTGAAGCTTCTCCCATTTTCATTCCCTTTTACAATTTATTTCATCCCGCTTCAAAGCGGTGATTTATTGTAATTGCTGTTAGTCTGTTCATTTGTTTGTTCGTTCGTTTGTCCACCAAATATCTTCGCAACCATTTCAGATAGAAAGATGAAACAAAAAGCACATTACTCGGGCGGCAAAGGGGATGAAAATGAGATGATGACCTTGACCTTGAAAAAACTAGATCAAGGTCAAATTTCAACTTTTGTACACTCAGGAACTGGATGATATAGAACGACAAGGGAGAAGGCCTGTGTAAGACAATAGATCAAAACTAGTACTTTAACCTACATAGCTTTGACCTACCCTGAAAGGTCAAAGCTATGCACTTGTCAGGTGCTACTTTCAGGGTACCCTGACCTACCCTCTAAGTAGGTCAGGGTAAGTCGAGGGATGTTGCAGTCTCTGACTGCCTTGTACCCCCTTTTATTTGTTTTCTGTCCGTCTCTTTTTGCTTGCCTTGCTCTTTCATCTCACATCATATTTTATTGACCATCTATCACTGTTGGGTAGGGCTGACTCTGGACCATGTCAGCAGTTGATTGAGACCATTAATTATTGAACTCAATGCAACAGAGTTCTGGCCAAAATCCTCCCTCCAGCTCTTGCCATGGACTCAACTCTGAAGTTGCTGAGTGAATTATTCACCAGTGCCCTCTCTTTCCCTTGGCCACAGACCTGGAGAGCTGCTACACTTATGGACTTTATTTGGTACCCAGGGCTGATAACCAACAAAGACACCAAAATAAAACACCAGACAAGGTTTGTTCTGGTTCAGCTTTTGATTCGGATGTTGGGTTGCTTTCAGCCTAGCAAAGTGATACCAGAAGCTTGCAGCTTAAGTTATTCACAATGTGGTGCAAGACTGGAGCTGGTTACCAGAAGAGGACATGTATTAATCAGTAAAGGAAAGCAGTGTGATGGATTTTAAATGCATAGCTGCAGTATAGGACTGCTACATTTTCTGAAACGAGCTTCAGAGATAAAAGGGATGCAGAAGAAATAAGCATTCAATGGATATTTTCATTTGGAGCTTTTATAAAGTGCTATCTATAGATTAGAGAAGAAAGCAAAGTTGTACGTAACCTCTGCGGGGGAAGACTATCCAAGGAGATTTTTTTTTAATATAATGCCTGTTTTTTTCTTGAAAACCAAATCACATCTTTCATAGAAACCGTATCATTCATCCTTTTAAGTCGAAGCATGTAGGTGAAAGCACGGTCAAAAAAATGAAGACGCCAGGTTTGGATCATGCCTGGATTCACCGTTAAAGTCAATCATTCACAAAAATAACACGCATGGCCTCTTTGTAGTACAAACATGAAGACGTGTCTTTCACTTTCCCAAGGACTCGGCCGCTGTGAGACTCCCTGAGGCCATGGTGCTAGAACAACACCAAGCACACACACTCACTCACGCAGTCAGGCTGCATGACTAAACCCGCCCACCTTGTAGTGTGCTCAGATTTCCTTTCTCTGGAACACATACAACATGCCCACTCATTCCCAGCATACGTATCTAAATAGATGCATTATTCTTGTAATTCTGAGATTAAATTCATCTTATTTCCAATATTATATAATTATGAGTTCAAATATACAAATATATGACTGATTAGACATGAGGGCATTACAGAATCATTTTGGTTTACCATTATTTCTGTTTGTGACTGTTCTTTGTACATGACAGATTTTGGATTGAGCACATGATAAAGACAATTTTTACATCCCTCTTCAAAGCGGTGATGTATTGTAATTGTCAGTGTTC
The DNA here is from genome assembly GCA_013358685.1 of Antennarius maculatus. Taxonomy (NCBI): domain Eukaryota; kingdom Metazoa; phylum Chordata; class Actinopteri; order Lophiiformes; family Antennariidae; genus Antennarius; species Antennarius maculatus. The sequence goes on from CM023628.1 coordinate 6,173,678, forward strand.
GTGTGCTCGTCCTCTCATTCGTCCGTCTGCCCGTTAGTATGTCCACCAAATATCTTTGCAACTGTTGCAGATAGAAAGCTGAAAGAAAAAGCCGATTACTCGGGCGGTAAGGGAGATGAATATGAGATGATGACCATGACCTTGAGAAAAGTAGGTCCAGGTCAAATTTCAACTTTTGTACACTCAGGAACTGGATAAGATAGAAAGAGGGAGAAGGTCAGTGTGAGTAAGACCATAGATCAAAGCTAGTGCTTTGACCAATGACGGTAGGTCAGAGCACTAACTTTGATCTTTGACCTTTGCAAGTAGGTCAGGGTAAAATTTTGGATTCAGGGGTGTCGTGGGATGTTGCAGTCTGTGACTGCCTTATTGATGTTGTGACCTGGTGGGCTGATTGGACATGGACCAAAAAAAAAGGTTTCCTCATCAAAATGCTGCCTCTCAAAAGCCCACATGATACCGTGTTTGTGCTTTTGGTGTTAAAAATTAGAAGGGCTATTTTTGTATTATAACTTGTAGTCTGAGAGGAGTCAGTGACCCAAACAGAAACTACCCAGAGAAAAACACCAAGTTGCAACACTTTAAAATACCACTCCAAAACCTCTCAGCTATACAGTATTGAGTTCTCAATAGGTGTCATGTGGAGTGCTTGGTTAGCATTGATTATACTAACTAACATATCTGAGCCATTGGCTACACTCATCATCAGTATTGATCCAGTTATTAGGTCCTCCGAAATGATGCCATCAAAAGTATAAATGATCATTGGCTTGTTGGAAGAACAAACGCCATAAGCAAAATCATTGATCCATGTAGGATTTATTGACATCCTAATATGACAACGATTGAGTCCTGAGAAGGAGAATGATTTGCAAGTTCTTGCATGTAGATTAACAACAGCTATACTTATCTTTCCCTCTCAATATTCTAATTTAATTTTCAAATTTGAGCTTGTACATGTTTGGTGTTTGGTTTATCTAAAATAGATACATGTCGAACACAGAATCTATTTATTGTGAACTATTTAATTGTGCAAGTGCATTCTCTTTGTAGCTAGGGTGAGTGAGTTGGTGTGTGCCTGTTGTTTGTTTGTTTGCATAGATTCAATTTATTTGCCTTTTCCAGTTTGAGGTACTGGACCCCTGTTCTAGTGCTTTTGGTTGGAGGTTGCCTCAAGTCTACAAATTTATCGATGGGAAATGTCATTAAGGTGAGATCATTAAGTTGTCAAAGGTAAAAAATGTCAGATTAGTTTCCTTAAGAACTTCATTTCAGTGGGAAAGGGAAAGCATAATTGCCTTGAACTGAGATAAAATATTGTATTTTCTTGTACAGAATACAAATTTAGGCAGTTTTAATGTTATCCACACCCACAGCAATAAAGCTGTGGCAAAAGCAGAAACTCAGAGGTTGACAACATGGGCTGATATTTAACTTCCTTCCAACGCACTTATGCTGTGGGCATTATATAAGTTGAGCATTAAGTTTTAATAGCAGATTCTTCTGCAGCCTTACAGAGGAACCAAGTTGAAGTGTGTTTCTATAAAAAAAATAATAAGAAGGCTAAAGTCAAAGAAGTATTTTCTGTTCTACTGCTTTTCTGTTCTACTAAACTAAACTAAAATAATTTGAATTATGTAAACTGTTATGGTGAAAGAATTTAACTGTGGCTCCAAATGGCTCACTGTAGTTTCGTCTGTTAAATAATCAGCTGCCAATTATCCTCTCCAAGTGTTCATGAAATAGGGTTTTGAAATGCTTTTCTGTCATCCATACTAATTCCTAAAGAAAAGCAATTCTTCAAACAGTGCATTAGCTTACAGGCTTGCTGATCCCACTGAATCTTGCAGCCTCGCTCTTTGGTTTCCCTAAGCGCTGTTCCTACTCCACATCCTCTACCTCGACCTTCAGGGGAGGTGGAGGCACTGGAAATAAAAATAGCTTCTCATGCATCACTACAGGGCCTTGTGCAGTCGTTCACTCCATCTTTCATTTGTCTTTTAAAAAAATAGGGCATGGACTTCAGGGTGTTGCTCTGGGAGCATCAAATTGACCCACCACCTTGTAGATCCTACTTTAAGTTCAGCTTCTCCTCTGTCAATTTTTAGCTGCAACAAAATAAAATATGCTAATAGCAGTAAGTGTGTGACTACCAATGTCAGTTCAATGAGATCCACCAGCCCCTGTTCAGAGAAGGATATAGAATGGTCTGAATTGTCTAGGGATCTCATGGAGAAAATTCATTGTCCCTTGTTCAGTCAATTTTTAAATTCAGGGATCTCCTCGGTCGTGTCTGAAGTACAGTAGTACCTTAAGATATGAATTAAATTGTTCTGTGACTGAGCTTGAGAGTCAAAGAGCAATACCCCATTTCAGATAAATAAAATAATTTTAATCCGTTCCAGCCTTGTAAAAAAAAAAACAACTCAAAATTATAAAAAATATATATTTTTATCAACCAATAGACATGAATATTTTACCAGTGCATTATTAATTATATATGTTAACATTCAATGATAAAATATGAAAAGAAACACAAAAGTGAGATCAAAAATGAGATCCAGTCTCAGTTGATGTTGTATCCATCCGCTGATGGATACATCTCAGATTTTGCTAATATCTTGAACAAAAATATAGACAGCACGATGGCTTTTATCATACATAACACTTATGTCAAGCAGCTCATAAGTCGAGATAGCGCTGTATATCCAATAACTGACAAGTTAAAGCTTCACTAAATACTTACTATGGAACATTTCTTCATCACTGAATCGCAAACCAAAGAGCCAGCCAGAATTTTTACAAGTAATTACTGCTTGATTACTTAAGACAGTGGCTAATTACATGATCAGAAGCAAATGGCGCTGCACATGAATGTCAAGCTCCACTCCAAGTGTAATAGCAACACCAGCACTTCTTTATTTGAAGGTAGGAAATTATAAGTAAACAAATTCCCCGAGTGTCTGTGTAATATAATTGTGAGAGGAAAAAAATACATAAACAAGACCTGCTGGTCTGTATACTCTGGTGTGTTTTATGACACTTTACTGACAATACTGCAGCATATCACAGTGGAGAGAAGATTGATTGTTTGTAGAATTGGAGCAGGCCACTCATTGCAAATAGTTATGATTGCACAGGTTTGGTCTTCTTCTCCTTTCAGCTTTTCCCTTCAGGCGTCGCCACAGCAAATTAGTTGTATTGCTTTTATTTAAGTCAATACTACATATATATTTTTGTAGAAATAATGTTTATCATATAATAATTATATAAAACTATATAATTTAAAAATTTATATTAATATATCACTTTCCAGCCATTTGTTATTCACTCCAACCAAAAATCCTTGAATGCTCCAGACCAAAAAGATCACTTTCCTTTGAAACAAGAAGTCTGTTAAGATCATTTGGACTGTCAAGTCCAGTGATCCTTTGGTGTGTGTGTGTGTGTGTGTGTGTGTGTGTGTGTGTGTGTGTGTGTGTGTGTGTGTGTGTGTGTGGGTGGATGCATGCTCTATCTCAAGCCTCACAAGCAAACACAATAGCTGGTCAGGCCTAATAATGATTCCTAATAGGGAGCAGTAATTGGAAATAGCAACTTCATTAGTGAGTGACAGCAGCAGGTGATAAGACGGGGAATACTGTGTAGCCAGTGATGCTAGAAACTCATTATCTGCCATGCATGGCTCTCTCCTTAATTATTTGTGAAGATCTTCACACTCTTCTGAGCCACCCTCCCTCTTGGATTGTGGATTTTAAGTAGTTTCTATAAAAGAGATATTTGGGGTGCTACTATTATCTGTGTTTGGGAGGTGGATGGCCTTGGGATGAAAGTGATGGAATGGAAGAGGAGCCATAATTAAGAATCTCCATGCTTTGGTCTTTGATGCAAAGTAGATAGTGCAATATTTTTTGGAGAGGGTGGAAGGATGGGGGGGGGGATACCTCACTGCATTTGTTTGATTTTTAATATGCTCGACATTAATCTTCAGCATTTTTCATCAACCGCCTATTACTGGCACCCAAATACAATATGTCACTGAAAACACAGAAGTTAGCTTTGGGATGAAGCCACAAATGTTTGTTTTCCCTCAAAACAGTGGCTCATTAAAATTGTCAGTCTTTTGGGAGCATGAGGGATACATCAGTGGTTACCAATTACTGGCCAATGGTGTGGATCTGTGTCTCTCAAGCCTCTGTCCAGACCACAAAGCCTTTTGACCAAATTACAAATAATATAGGACCTATTGATAGATGATATTATGGTGAGCCAAGCAAAGGAAGTTATATGAAATGCCAAAAAGATGGCCTGAGGGAAAACCAAACAATTCAGCAAATCCTGCAAGTCATAAGAAGAGCTATAGCACAAGGTGTACTAGCACATGTACTAGTGTAGTACACTAGTATACAGTACACATTTATACACTATACACTTGAGTATACGCTAGTGTACAAGCAGTAGTACTAGCACCTCAGTGCTAGTGTAACTATGCATAGTGTAACTATGCATACCTTTGAACTGTAATAGTTCTGTCAAAAAAAAGCTCTTTATAAAGTAGAGGATTCCTCACCATTAACACTACTAAGAAAGAGGAACCTGTATTTTATGAGCTTACTGATCGGCATGATATCGACTTAAAACCAACTGTTTACATTTTGATGGACTGAAAGGATTTATTTTAGTATGTAAATTTAGAAATGTTCATAACCTTTTTTGGACAGAATCTCTAGTTGTAGCCAAATGGCAGAGGTTGTCAGGTTCAGTGGCCTTGGGATTCCATCTCTGCTTTTTGCAGATGATGTGCTCCTGCTGGCCTCGTTGGACAGTGACCTTCAACTCCCATTATAGTGGTTTGCATCCGAGTGTGAAGCATCCGGGATGAGGTTCAGCACCTCTAAATATGAGGCCATGGTTCTCAGCCAAAAAAGGATGGAGTGTCCACTCCTCATAAGTGAGGACAAAATCATAAGTACAAGCAGCTGAAATTAGTTTTCTTTGTTGGATGGCTGGGCTCAGCCTTAGAAAAAGGGTGAAAAGCTCAGCCATCCAGGAGAGGCTCGATGTATAGCCACTGCCCCTCTGCAAAGAGCGGAGTCAGCTGAGGTAGTTTGGACATCTGGTCAAGATGCCTACTGGACACCTTCCTAGGGAGGTGTTCCAGGCATGTCCATCTGAGAAGAGACCAAGAGGTAGACCCAGGACTCATTGGAGAGATTATCTCTCAGTTGACCTGGGGATGCTTTGGGATCCTTCAAGAGGAGTTGAAAGGGGCTGGGCAGAGGGGTGTTTGGGTTTCCCTGATTAAACTGTTGACCACATAACTGGGTGAGCAGCTGAACACAAAAGAAGGATTTAGAAATGTATTTGTTGGACTTTAATGTCTATATTTCACCTGAATGTTTGATGAATTTTTGTCTATTGACAATATAATGTCTTTACCAAAGCAGCATGGAAGGCAGTAGTTTTCACATTTTATTATAAAATTTCTACTACCAAAAGACATTGCTGCAAAATTGGTCTTATAAACAGAGGTCTTCAGTCTGGTAAAATGCTGAGCCTGTTTGGTTTGACTTACTGATGCTGTTGGAAATTCAATGAATGCTTCTGCTGTACATGATACCTGTATTATATAATAGACAATATATCTGACCTTCTTCTCCTTCTGCTATACCACATGTACTTGGCCATAGGCTGTGGTCAGATTTCTGTTTTCTGTGGCTTCAGCTCAAAAGACTTTAGTATACATTCAGTCTTTATCTGGAACATAATAATGATATAATGATAAAAATGATCAGCAAGAACTTTAAAAGCATTTTGGAGGCTTAGTAAAACAGTCTGTGGGTTTATTGACCTGTTGTACAGTTCAGTAACTTATTATCTTGAATAAATATGTTTCAGATAATCATGTGATATCTGGGCATCACAGACTTTTAAAGTCACACACATTTTACCTATTGGAAAGGGATCTCACCTGACTTTACCACTGTATGGCTGTACACACTTGGCAAACAAAGCTGTGAATCTTGCATGTCACAGCAAAATGTACTTGTGCATGATTAGCACTTGTGCCAACCTCATGCCAGTTCCGTATGTTCCAGCTGGTAGACTTGTATGAAAGAGGTACTGATTAGTTGCAATATAACATATATGATATACTACATGATTCAGGATGAGAGAAATAGATTAGTAAAAATCAGCTACACCTTCATTCTGATCTGTTGAAACAACGGCACATATATCAGCTTGAAGGTGAGTAGCGCAGCATGGCAGACGCGCACAGAGCCCAGGACACTGGTTCTAATCATTGAATGTTTTTGTGGGAGGTTCCTGCATTTTGTGGCCGACTGCGATCGTGAGAAGACTAACGATAGCATGTTTACTGCCAGGACCAGCCGAGACAGCGGCGGTGCGCCAACCGAAGACCCATCACATCTATCTTGATTGAAATTCAAATACATCATCCTTGCCAGGATCAATACTGCATGATAATGATGCTGTGACATTTGGAGAGGTTGCGTGTTCAGATGTGTGCTTGAAAGCCTCACAGCATGATTGTGCGGAATGACAGCATATGACCTGCGTGTTTTTTGGATTTACATCTATACAACCACTTCAAAACATTAATAATGTATCATTCATTATGTTAGTTTTTCTTATGTATGAAATTGCCAAATTTTAAGATTACATTGTGTTCTCCCTTCAAAACTAGATGATTCACAAGTGTGATTTGCTTTCTTGTGGATCACCAGGGAAACCAGATATCTTTGATGTGCAACATTGTTCTGATCTCTTTCAAGTGGATATACAGAAAACATTTGTGCTGTAAGAGAGAGAGATGTTCCTACCATCACTCATGTTATTCAGCATTATGAAAGAAGATGCTGTAAATCAAATCGGTGTTTGGTACAGGTGATCGGGAATGAATAAATTGTTTTTTCAGTCAGTGCTGGGAAAAGTGAAAATATTGCTACGACATGATCCTATCACACATTTCTGAATGCTCTTCACCTCACTTATGGGAATGATACAATTCTGCTAACCCGTTTGATAGTTTCCAAGTTCATTGGATACAATATAGCATTCATAAATAGAATCCTTCATATCACAAATTTAATTTCTACCCATAGACAATAACTTTCCACCATCTCTTAGTTTTTCCCTTAAACCTTCTTCTGATGCATTATCCCTCAGACCACTGACATCCATTGGCATTCCATGCTGAATAAATTTGAGCTGAGACATCTAGCTTTATGAGTGACACCAATGATCTATTGCAGAGGTTGAGAGTAGCCTTTCGGACCATTGATTGCTCCAGTCAAGGAAATGTGCAAATATAACCCCTATACATCACCGGGTAGCGCTTTAACAGAAGAGATGGATGAAACACAGCGGTGAGCTCGGTCTGCATTAGAGATACTAAATATTTCTGAGGATGCTTGCCCTGCTGATTAATGGCTTCATAAAACTTCCACAGCTAGCCCCCATCTTTAGTCGGCTTTTACAGATGCTGTTCGGAGAGTTTAAAAAGGATGAAATGTGAACCTGATCTGCTTTGTCTGCTTTTATATTGGAACAATTATAGCTGCCGCCCCTACGTCAGACAATTAGTGTCAAGTGGAAGCATTAGTTTTGTTTACTAAACAGTTTTTGTCCCTCTTACTTCTGCTGAATCTGTCAATACTTACTCCTAATCTTTTCTTGCTCCAGATGTTCCCTGTTTTTCAGCGCTTTTGGCCTGTCTGACTCCTGAAACAGTTGGCTGTATTGTAGCGAAACACTATTAATTACCTTGTCATCCCTCAACAGTTGGTACTGACAGTTTTAAGACCGGGTCTCTGAGGAGGTGGGCGGACACTGGCACTAAATTAAAAAAGCTGGAAGAGCTTGTCATATCCTGTCATTCGTAAATTTAATGAAAAGCAAAACGTGAGTTTGTCCGCGCGTGTGTATATGTGTGTCATGTTTGGTGAGCGACAGGGAGAGAGAGATGTGCTGAATAACAAACAGACGGGCAAAGGGAGGGAAGCAGACATGTATCGATAAAGTAAGGGACCAAGAAGCAGCTGGTGATGACATGTGCCGAGGTCAGGAGACAAAGGGAAGGACACCAAAACAAAAGGCTCAGTATCCCATCAGTCACAACACATGTGGGATGTGTCTAAAGCATGTTCAGGAAATGACTTCAGACTGTGCTCTCATTATCTTTCTGACATTCACTGAAATGTTTCTTGAAAGCATCACTTTTTTTTTGTCTCTGCTTGTTCTTTTACCTGATTAAAATTTCTGCAGCGTCTTTTTGAAGAGGAACAGCTGTCTTCTCCAGGCTACTACTCAAAGGAAGATTACATCCCCTTGAAACTTGGTTGCTACTTGCATTTCTCTGGTCATTATATCCATCAGTCAAGAAGCATTGTATCCACAGCCTGGGAGCATTGCAGCTTTGCTCCAAGTCAAACAATGGGAGTGATAAGAAATCTTCTAAACTTGCTAATTAAGCTAATTACAGCATGACAGCAAACATTATGTGATGATCTGGAATTCAGAAACTATAGAAGGTTCAAGTTGAATCCATTTGAGAAGCTTGTCTGTGTCTGTGATGGATTTATTTTCATAGACAGCTCAAGTTTTATATATTTCTATTTTCCTTTCATTGTGATGAAATAATCTAATACATTTACATGTAAGTTATGATGCATAACAGAACCCAGATTAAAATCACAGGAGGCATACTGTGACTCTTTGGTCAGACTGGCTTGAGAAGTAACTAGTATGATTGTGAAAATATTGAAAATGTCCAGCAATGACAGTTGATTGATTATTATCACTCCTTGAATAAGGATTAAAACCAGCTTTTTTAAAGCATAAGATGTCACACTGGGATGTTACCTGTAGTTGAATCTGAACTGTCCCTTGTTGCTAAACTTGAACCCTCGATTTTATGAATTGTGTGCTACCTCATAATTCCTTCATATTTAAGACACTTTAATTTAGCAACAGCACAGATTAAACATTGTTGTATGCCACAAAATATATATCCCAGAACATCACATAACAAGCTGCTCCAGCTTCTCCGAGTATTCCCTAAAGACGGACTTCTACTTGTTATTTAAATATATCATCCTGACACTTCATTTAATGGAAAAGCCGTGTTATCTTTCCTGAGGCCGTGTGCACCCGGTAACACCACAAGACATGCCAGATCACTGAGCCGCAGTGGCAAAAACACTCAGTAACGTGTCTGTCCTCTGTGATGGTGTTACCATGGTCTGGATCTGTGCTTGGCCTGACGAGCGAGAGCACCGCAGCGACCCCCGGGGAGCTAGCCGTGGTGCTGAAAGCACCGATCTCTGCTCCACTGCTGGGGCTGTCGTTTCATGAGCTGAATATCCCTTACAAAAAACACTTTCACACTGCCTCATCTGTTGGCCTTCACCTATTCAAATACCTGTGATCTTTCCTTAAAAGAAAAAAATATATATCAATACCAGTGAAATTGTTAGAGGCCAGATCTTCAGTGATTTTTTTTTATCCATACTCTGAAGAAATGATGAGAAAAGATCCATCCTGACAGAAGGAAATAATTCAAGTTTCTCCACCTTTAGAACCCTACGAGAGATATGACTTATCCTGTGTGGCTGTGGTCATCATCACATTGTGACAAGTGATAGTAAGACATGCAGCGACAGCATATCTTTGTCACATTAAGCATAGCCTGAATCCTAAATGTGGGCGCAAATGCCAATTCAGAGTCTCTATTTTCAACTTGCTCCAAAGACAGTGTGACATAACTGGGGTATCTTGTGAAATGAATGCACTGGAGGGTAAAAGAAAATAAAAGAATGGAGAAAGGAAAAGTGTAAGAAGGAATAGAACTTCTCCCGTCACATTTCTCAGCTACCTCACCCTTTCTTTCTCTCACCTTTCCAAAGTTTAATCGTCAGGGCCAATTTCCTGAGAGACTTGCACTCGCAAGAAATTAAACTCCCTCGACATCCAGCTACCCCACAGCACCATCCTTCTCTTTTCCGTTCATTCCTCCATTCTCCTCTCTCCAGTCTGCAAAGCACATCAAAGGTCTGGAAGAGAAACACGAAGAATCGCTCAGTCCAATTTTTGCACACCACACATCAGTCTGTTGCGCCTTCCTCTAACCGTTGGTTCTCTTGTGCCAACTCTGTCTCCAGGAGAGGAAAGAGGTGTTGAATGGAAATTACAATATGATCCTTTGTTGAAGTGGTGTCACAAGATTTAAGGAAACTGATTAAAATCTGCATTGTTATAGTCCTCTTGTTTTATTTTATGCATTTGTGGTCATCACTCTAAAGTACCAAATTAACTTCCAGCAGTAGAGATGTAATGTTTAACCATAAAATACTGAAGAATGCTTGAACCATTTGAAGCATTGTTTGCTGTAATGAGTCATTTTAGTTATTCTTTGACGTCACTTTAATATTAGAACTAAGTCACATGAAAGGACAGATTCAGTCAAATGTAGGTAGTTTATTTGTAATGCAGTCGCTACTTCTATGCTCCATTTTGGGAGACTTGCAGTTGGAATTATTGCATTGAGGGATTGCAAACATGGATGTTTGCCTGAGGCGCTGGCTCTCCTAAGCACAATGGTGGCATTGTCAGGGGTTTGAAACTAAATAATTTAGTATCTCACCGCAAAGAACACACACACACTAAAGGCCTCCACTTCTCCTAAGTACACATTGAAAGGCTACAGATACAGAGACAAAGCCCATTTTCATTCCATTTCATGCAGGGTTCCACCCCCATCACTATTCATTCACCAGCTTTGTGTGTTGTCTTTGCTGGGAAGTAGAAAGGTAAGACAGGGGACAAAGACAGCTTCAGGGTCGAGAATTAACATGTGTGTGCTTACGTCAAGACGAATCAAAGCCCATGTTGGTCTTCTTTTTCCTATCCAATTCCCCCCTGGTTGTTCAGAGATATGCCTGTTAACAAAGTCTTGATGCATGTTGAAATGAGCAGGATCATCATCTCATTGAGCAAAGCTCAGCAATGACGCACAATCACATCTGTGTTTGTCATTACAATTGTATTTAATTGCATTTCAAACCCCCATAGGAGCAGTGTGCACCCTTTTACTGCTTCACTGTAATTGGTTTATGGTTATTCTGCGCTGGGCAAGAAAACAACATCACTCCCCAGTAGGTTTCTCCTGACATTTAATATGGACGTGCTGGCTGAGGGGCTGGAAAGGAATGAAGGGTAAAATGATGAAGATGTAAATGTGGGGGTGGGGGTGGTAGTTACAGGGTGTGGTAATGGCCACCGTAGAAGGGGGTGTTCATCAAAAGATGTGTAAAATGTCACACCTGCATGGTGAAGAAAACAGAGAATATGGAAAGTCGATTGACAGCTGATCGACCCCGTGGTCATACACATACCACCATTAACCTGTGTAGTAATGGGTTCTTCATTCTGCTCAAGTCAAGTGTGACCAAGGCTGTCAGCCACTGAAGTGCAGCCTCATGGATAAAACATAAGGTTGATGCCAAGAATCGTACAAAAATGGATTGCATGCATCGTTTTAATACTATGATTATTGTGGCTTCCTTGTGTCAATCACATGTTTCTAAAAGATGTTTGATGATTTTCGAGGCAAAACATACTGTAATAATACCAGCACTGAGCAGTGACATGGACATTTGAGCATTACTTCTCCAAACAAGCTGTCATAAGTCACTGAATATATTAACAATTGAAGTACCATTTAACAATAAGACTGGACTGGTAATATTTTTTGAGTGAAGAATAGCATCTAGCTGTGCTGTTGCTTACATCTATTCCATCATGAAGTTTTCATTACCCTCTTAAGACTTCTTCCTTGATATGCATGGTAGGTGGCGCCAGTTAAGCAGAATTGTGTGTTATGGTCATTTAAAATGGCTATATCAGGGCGTTTCTGTCTTTTGCCTCTTCCTTGCCAAGTGCATTTCTGTTAAAAATGAAGTGGATGACATTTTGTATGGAAAAATATGTGCGTGGTGGATCAGTCATAAAGATGAGACACATTTTTTATTCATGTGTATTTATATAAAACTAAAAAATGAAGACATCAGTACAGCACAGCCCAGTACCCACAGAATTTCCCTGTTCTGTACACTTAACATCGTCCCGATTTGTATGCTAACGGTGTTTTACAGATGCCCCAACCCCCACCTCCCTTCATGTTCTTGCTGAAATGCCAATAAACGGTAGAGGCTCTACATCAATCCCAGCATCCCTTAGGGTGTCATGTACCCTGTGTGGCTGACACAGATGGAGGCCATGTCCCACTGGTGCCACTTTGTTTGGGTGGTGTTTCGCTGTGATTCCCTAGCCCATGGGTGCTTGGCAGGGACACACAGACCTCTTCTGGCATCAGGTGGTATCATCTCTCCAGGATCAGTTAGCATGAGGGGGTGTTAGAGAAAAAAAATGACATATGACACACATGATATGGAGGATTGCTTGGAATCAAACTTCTCATCTTTTTCCTGGCTAATGCAGCCGCCTTACTTCTTCCATCTACTTTGATAACAAGCCGAAGCATCCTGAACACCATCCCATTTTTCCGTCAGTTCCATTTTTCCTACCTTCCTGTAACAAACCTTCCCACCTTTATCTTCTTATCTGCTGCAAACCATGGCTCGGAGAGCCAGTTTACAAACTGATGAGAAGGATAGAGCAATGCAAGGGAGGGGGGCAAGGGAAATATCAGCAAATTAAATTTGCTGGAAAAATTGTATCTGATAGCACACATACATTATTAAATTAATAATGTAGAACGTAAAGCATGTGGACCATGTGTGTGTGTGCATGTTTGTGTGTATGTGTGTGTTTTGACATGCAGCAGCTCTTTCCACCTTTTCTGTGAAATTCCTCCATCTTTTTACCCACCAGTTTCTTTTCTTTGCCCTATACCTTCACTTTTTCTTCCTATACCTACAAAAAAACGCAGGCAATATTGTCCATAAAAATTGTCTGGTTAAAGAGAGCTCCACCTCCACCACCTGTAAATTTTAGGTGAAATAATACTGTCTCATTTCACCAGCGAGAGAATGGGAAGCGATCAACAACCACGAGGCACACACACGCTCCCCACCACCACTCCCAGTCCGTATGTTTCTTTTTCCCACCCACCTGCCTCTCAATATCTTCCTTGGCTGACCTAGATAGTGAAAAGCAAGGAGAAAAACATGACTTAAGCAGGATCAAAATGATTTTCAGCGGTGTTGTCACCTTTTGTTATACAGCTTGATGGCGTTTGGCGACGGCGTGTTCTTCCACTTCCAGTTGGAGATATTTACAATAAACCCAGTGTTCCTCTGAACACTCATTTCTTTCTTCCTTTTGTTAAACAGGAGAAACTCGATATCAAAAATTTCAGTTTTTTTCTTCTTTACCTTGGACAGAAATTAAACAGTCACACCTTTGATGGACCTTATAAAAAAAAAAGAAAAACCTTTTTGCAGAACACATTTTATATTCCTGTAGTTTCATCTTCTCGTAACAGAAAGCAGTGTCTTTTCTTTGCCGTATACTGGGTGCATGTTTCAATCTCATAGTCAGGCGAGGAGGAACACTGTCAGAATATGTGACTCTGTCCTCACATTCCACTCCACAGCTGACAAAGCAGGTCGTTTGAGCAAACAGTCTGAAAAATTCAGTCTTGACCTGTTTGGTATTTTTGGGCACAGAAAACATATCAGTGTCTAAAGGCATCTTTATACTGTGCTCTTAATTCTTTATTAAACATGATTAGGTGTCAGCACAGAAATGTAAGAGGTGTGAACCTACGACAGTTCTTGCGGCGATAAAGCCGCCTCTGGATTGCCACTCTTGATCTTTGCCTTGGGTTTTCTCGTTCGTTCTGGATGAATAACTTTGTGTAAAAAATGATTCATTATGTCCTATGAAGGAAACTTATGGCTAAGTATGATAAATGATTGATGAATTTATCCGCATGTGATAAATGTACAGTCTTGTTGAGATGCGTTCAATGAAATAATTATTCTCTTATCTTTTTTTGTCTCCCTTTCATGCTCTCCTCCTGCTTCGTGCCATTGATGTCTTGAAAACAACCAAATAGGTAAGTGACACAATATTACTTTGAATGCTTAAATGTCAAATTGACTTATTTGGTTCATTTTCTTTCCCAACAAAGGATGAGGCTGTGCAGTGAGCTGGCAGCTAATTCAAAACAAGTGCAAAAAAGTGTCACGAGAAACCTGTAATAGTGAGACATTTCAACTGAGAGGACTTTAAATAGGATCGAGAATCACGACGGTATATAATTTTCTCTCAGAAGCAAATAAAGAAAATACATACTGTAAATTTCAGTTGCCTTTACTGGTCAGTACTCACACACTATACTTTCCCTGGAAAACTGTCATTCTGGCAGTTGAATTGGTCCAGCTGTTTGCTTGCTTTATCTTACATGTTTAGCTCCAATGAGGGAAAGCTATAGTAAGAGCTTAGAATTTAGGCATAACATTATATTTTAATAATTTGGTGGATTGCAATGCGTCGTCTTCTGCTGCTGACTCATTTTTGACTTATTCCTCTATGTATCACATATTAATAGCCAGGGGAAATATCAATATATATATGGGGACTATAGGAAGGGGCCAGTGCCACATTTTTAGCAGTAATTACCTTATTATGTGTAAAACAGGGCAGCTCAGGCCTCACATTAGCACTGTTGATTTGCTAGTTGGAGGAAATTTATTGTTGTCTTATTTGCAACTTATTTTACATTGAGTTGCTCATTACAGCTCACCCTATTGGACACATTGTGTGATGCTTCAGTTGTTGTCTATCCCTCCCACCTTGACATTGGAATCACTTCCACGTGCTTCCAAATATCTTCTTTCCCAACAGCTCAAATGCAAACTTCACACCAGTCTTTCCGGCATCATTCCATCCTTTTGTCTCCTTTTGTCTTTTCATTATTAATCCCCATCTCCTTTTGTCCCTTTCATGATAATAAGCACTGTCTTTTCTGTCTTTTTACCCTCCCCCTGCTTGTTGAGCATAGAAAGTCTAACAGAACAGTTTGTCCTCCGCTCACACGTCTGGATAACAGAGCAAGATGGCGTTTGCATTTCTGTACAACAGGAGCTCATGTGCCCCAATTTCATTTCCTCCTTTGATCTGGTCAAATAGCAGTATTTGGAATACATGAGCCTGTTTAAATTCATGAGGTCAGATGAGAGCTGTCTGTAATTGGAAACATTTACACACTGACTTGAGTAGGTCCTCTCTCACAGCACTATGATCGGCGTGAGTGGAGGAGAATATGGCACAGCTGTCCAAGCCATGAGAACGTCTGATGGACTAGCGTAGCATTGTTTTAGTTAGCTTTGGATAGTTTTGAACAAAACACCTCCCATGATCCTCTCATCAGCTAGCTAAAAGAGAAACTGCTATATTCTATCTGACCCAAAGGAAAACTGAGTTGAGTCTGTAACGGTGGAAACGGTGGAATTGTGAATATTTTGAATTCACAGTCTGCATTTTATTGGGGCCTTTCAAACAAATAATCCTGAAGGTTATTGGATGTTTAGTGGTTTAGCTTACTTTCAAGCGACCACTGGTGCAGATAACCATCTTTCTTAGGTGTTCGCTAGGAGGTCATATTTTAAAGTTTTATTCACCTTATGTTTAGTCAGGTTCTCTGTCATTCTTTCTCAGAGTCAGACAGCAAAACCTTGAAAAAAATAACAAATGAGCGATATGTCTAGATTTGAGCTAAAAGTTTACTGACAACTCATTATAAAGGCTTGATAAAATTACCATTTTAGAGCAGGAAAAATTCCCAGTAGAGATTGATTTATGTCATTGTCTTTGTAAGTTGTTTTTCCACTCACGCAATAAAGCAGTTTCTCAAACTGTTCAGTATGATTGAACACAAAACTGACTTGAATAAATACTTAAATAAACATATAGATAAATACATAAAAAAATTAATTAATACATACATACCTAACAGCAAAAAAATGTAGAAGAATAAACCCGTTTCACAATACAAGAAGCCTCAGCAGGATTTGATGTCACCTGACTAACTCAAAAAAACAACAGTGGCACTGCATTTTTTAGAAACTGGATGATTCCTGATCCAAACTGAAGTCCTTATTGAAGAAAGTGGTTAAACCTGAGGTCAGGGGATAATCATTCATTTTTAATACTTTTATCACACAAGTTTTATATCAAACTGTCTGTCAGGTTAGGGATAAAAGCTTTGTAAAAGACATTATTTGGCGCTGTATGATGTAGAAGTTAGATGGAAAATAAATAAAATGAAGTCAAGATGGGTATAATTTGTTCTGTCTTTGTTAGACCTCAAGGAGTAGATGCAGTGATTTAGCTGAGCTGCAAAACAGGTGAATATGGTGCTTAAGGATTTTTATAGCCCTTAATAATAAACTGGTTTCCTAAACTGGCACTCAGAATTTGAAGAAGCCCTTCTGCAGAAAATTATCTAAAGGCTACATGCATTTAACACAACTATTGTGTTTTTGTGTTTTTGGGGGGGGGGGTTTAGAAATTTAATGTTACCCAAGAGCAAAAGTCATTACACTTCTTGGTCATTTCACTGAGTTCTGCAAGTTTAACACAACTTGTTTTATAATAAAATTTGTTAACAAGGACATTTTTAAAATGATTAACGTATGCAGAGTGAATATCAATTAAACTAGCCAAACCACATCCAGTTGAGAAGCCAGTGATTGACCTTTGCTGCATTGTTGCTGGTGTGTTTCAAGTGTACATAAAAATAATACAAAAACAAGTGTTGGCATGAAATTTACATGTAGTAAACCTTGGC
Organism: Antennarius maculatus; assembly: GCA_013358685.1. Taxonomy (NCBI): domain Eukaryota; kingdom Metazoa; phylum Chordata; class Actinopteri; order Lophiiformes; family Antennariidae; genus Antennarius; species Antennarius maculatus. The sequence goes on from CM023628.1 coordinate 6,190,518, forward strand.
AAGAAAACTGTTCACATAAATTACTTTATCATGTAACGGTATTATGTTTAAGTAAAAGGTTAAAAAATAGCAAGCATATTTTTTATTGATGCATTATTTGGTTTGAAGTTTGGGTTGCAAAATGGATTTGATCTCCTAAACACAGATTTAGCCTTCATTGGCGGATCACTCTTTGCATTTTAAATTATAGGGAAAAATGCCATTTCAGTGGAGGCAGCAAAAAGTTCTGCGTTTTAATTTTTCAACTTTGAAGAAAATCACCAAATTTTCCAAGCACACAGTCACCAGCAATCATTAGCTCTTATCTTTAATTCCTTTGTTTTTCTGTCAGCGGCATGTCTTTCTAGAGTCCTCTCCTATCATATTATTGTCATCACCACATCTTTAATCGTGTCAAATATGGTGATACAAACGTATCCAAACATTCATCTATACATTCTCTTTTCAAAGCCAGTTACATATTTTTTTTTATATAACAAAATGTGTGGGCAGCTTGCTTTTGGAAATAACTTTACCAAGGTTGGAATTTCTTTCTTTGCGATGTGAAGAAACTTTAAAAGTTAAGAAAATGGGGTTTATCATATGTTTGATCAGCAGTGTTTGAGCAATATATTCAGTCTGTGGAGATCTCTTGTTTTCTTTGAATTTGCATTTCAGTCAAATATGAATCACCATCATAAAAGTGTGCAGCATGGGCAAGGCTGAAGAAGCAAAGTGAAAGCGGAGAAATGGGAAGCAGAGGGGAAGGAGGTGCAGGGAGGAGATGAGTGAACATCGTGCTAAGATGATGTGCGAACAGAGGTTTGGTGCTGCAGGGAGTGGAGTTGCTGGTTTCAGTAGTGCTTTAAATGACCCTGCTATCTCTCTTGCATTAAACACACTGCCCTGCAATCTGCACTAAGCCTCAAGCCTCACTCTGCGCAATCCGCTTACCCTTGAATAGCTCTAAATTAGCAGTTGGCTTTTTCACTCAGTGCCTCTGAAAGACCAGAGGGGAGTCGAGAAGTTGTTTTCCCAGAGAAAAAGACTTGATACAGCCTGCAGAAAAATCTGTTTTTAATTAACTTACCTTTAGGGTGGTCCCAATCCTGAAACCTTGATTAATTTAATAGGACAGTCTCAGATGATGGCGCCTCTGGGCTGCCCTGGATGCTTCATTCTTTCTTGAAGGACTTCATTACTCTGAAATCCTTTAATATCACATCAATAAATGGCATGCACCTCAAATCTAAATGTTCCTTTTAATGTGCCAGGGAGACTTTTTTTTTCCTTTGGAGACAGAGTTAATGTGGCCTGCTGTTTCAGAATCTTTCCTAGTACTTGCATCCATCTCTGCCTCCCCCTCCATGTCGCCGGTCAGTCATGTGGGAACGCGCTGACTCAGCAAAAGACGATGGCAAAGAAGCAACTCTTGGTTGATGCATCTTGTAGTGATGCTACATTAAGCTTCCCATCATGTGGGATTACAATAACAGGTATTTGATTTGCTGTCGCATTATCTGCGCTTTGTAAAGCGGTCATGCCTTTTCATTCAATGACAACTATCTGCATTAGCAGAGATTAGATGAGAGTTGTGGAGTAGATGACCGAGGAGAAAGTTCATTGTTGTGTGGTTGTAAAATCACAGGAAAGGTAAAAACAAATGGGAACAAAATAAAAAAGAAAGAATTAAACAAATGCTGCGTGAGACAGAGTTTTAAGTGCAAATAAGTAATTTTATCCGTTCTGATCCTGAAGACTTCTCCAGAGACTCCGTGGATTTGCCTTAATTACCCTCTAAAATTCTGAAAAACTTCTCAATGCACAATAAGGGATTAATAAAAATCCTAAACTGCTCCTGAACAGAACAAAATGACTCATTTATCCGAAGACACGCTGATAGATCATTTGCTTATTCCGTCCCATGTGTACTTCAAAGTGTTCTAGTCCTTTAATAATGTAGTTTACTATATTTTTCAAGTTCTCATTCTTTTAAAAAGGCTATTTCTTCTTAAATGCATCTTTCGGTTTAACTCCCATTTCCTAATTCACAGCTGATGGCATTTTATTTAAATTTATTTCACATAACTTTCTTTCATTAATCACTAGAGCCACCGTCCTTCATTTTGGTTTCATTATGTGAGGACTTTAATTGACAAATCATATTTGGTAGAAAACATATACTTACATATTATTTAAAAAAGGTCATTTGCCATTTAACCATAGTTAAATGCCTTAATGTGACTGTAGATGGAATGAATGTGGTTCCTTATAGCTCCCTCTGAAAAACCAATTAAAAATGACGTTTGCATTTACAAACTGTGTAAAACATAAAATCTACTACTTTACAATAAATAAATAAGTGAATGAAATAATAACATGATGCTCATATTTTCTTCCCTGTCTTTGCTGACACATTGTAAAATATATTAGCATCACATCCCTAACAAAGTGAAAAAAGGAGTATTATGTCTTACCACACGCATGCCTCAGAAATCCAATCAAACCATATCTGTTGGAGCTAGTTTCATTTTGAAACTCTAAATTGTTTCACATGTTGGAAATCTATTTCACTTCTTTTTCAGGATGGTACAGCATAGATCTATATTAATTCTATAACTGCAATTATAAAGGAGGTCGACACAAGGATTATGGGTCCATTGACCCAGACAACAAAATCATCATCCTTGTTTCTACCTCTTGCATCCCTGACCATTCCCTTTTTTCATCATCTGGCAGGACATTGATCAAAATGACAGTGACTTTCTTAAGGCCTTATTGAATATAGACAAATATTTTCACAGATAAACATTCACAGAGTCGTTTTACCAGCTTGAGTGTCAGCCCTTCGTCTAACGACAGCTATAATTCCCATCACAATATCTCATGGGATTTTAACTGTATTGTAAGTCCTCAACACTCAGCCGGTGTTTAGAGAAATGGGATTTCTCCATCAGCTGCGCTTCTGGTGTCCTGCATCTCTATGTCTTTTGCTTTGGATGATGTAGATTGACATGTGGAGGGTTTGACCTAAGTCAACCAACGGATCAGAGGTAGCAGTGACGAGGGATTGGCTGTCCACACTGTCTGCAGCGGAGTTTTACAATCAGCTTCCGTCATTGAAGCTTCAGCATCTGCCGACTAACATGCAACACAAGCCGACATATATTGAAGTGTTTAACAACAAGCGTTGACAGCTGAGGGGTGCATCAGTGATTTAACAGCACCCGGGTAAGCTAAAGCACATCTATGATTGTGCATCTTGTGGTGAGCTTTAGATTCTGTGTTGTTCAGTCGTATGCTGAGTGTTTACAGGGCATACTCCCAAGTGACAGATGTTCAAATGGAGAGGTGTCTGCTCTGTGGCTGCAGTTTCCCAGAATTAATGTTCTTGTGTTTCCTTCATGCTGTTTGCCTTGGGTTCCTACAGCACAGCTCAGCATCTATGACATCTCCAGTGAACAAGACAGCATATTTTTTAGTCTTTGCACCCCCACACCTCCACCCCTCAACCACGTAGGTCAGAAGATGTTTGGGCAAATTAGAAATGAAACTCTTACGAAAAAAGCACAGGGAGTCATTTGATGGCATTGATTTCCCTCCTACAGCAGCTAACACCGCCACCTGTCAGAGCAGGCTTTTTAATCAGACACGGGCAGGAGTCTGTCTCCGTCGAGTGAAAAGAAAGGGTAGGGAGCTGACTGAGGGGTAAGGAGGAAAAAGAAAAAAAGCGTAGAACAATTGGCATGAAATGAACTGTCGTCTAAGCCAGCGCTCTGCTGAGCATAAAACAGTCAGGGGGTGGGGGGGTGATTTATCGTTGCAGCGAGAACAACGGTTGGGCTCCGCATGCATGCCGTTGTGTTCTGATGGAGCCTCATTCAATAAGTATTTTTAATATATGAACTCGTGAAAATACTAAAAAATAATAGTGCAACATTTTAAAATCGAAACATCTGACGCTGCATTTTGTTTTTGTTCCAGTGAGTTGCTAACGTTTGCTTTTAGACTTTGAGCTCTCCCCAACTCACTCCCTCTCCCTCTGTGCCTGGGAATTTCCCCATCAACACTTTCACCCTTCCCTCCATCCCTCTGTTCCTCTCTACGCCTCGGAGCCAAATCAAGATGGCTCGTCTCTTCGCTTCCAAGAAGTGAGGGGGGGGGTCTTTTGGAGAGAAATTGACTTGTGTCGTGTTCACCAAGCAGATGAGCCGGGCAGGTCCGTGCCCAGGCTCAACAATATGCATGACACACTCATTTGTCATGCATTGGCCTGTATGTCTCCCCCTGCCAAAACACTGTCCTGGCTGCCGTCCCGACTTTCTCTTATTCTCTCAGTGAATGGGTGGTGGTGGGGGGGGGGGGGGGGGGCAGACACAAAATGGCTGCTGCTGCTTCCAGGATAAGTGACTGCGAACGCTACGTCTGAATGGCTTCGGTGGTAAGTTTTTTGTTGTGGAGGTTGTTGTGGATGTGATGTTAGCACTCAGGTGAGATGTCGGTCCCTTTTAAACCAGTTAGAGGGCAATGAGTCAAATAACCACTTTATATCTCTTTCACTCCTTTTTGATAAAGATTTTGTCAGTTTGAGCCCACTGAAAGTGTGATCCACAGGTTTTCCCTGAGGTGATGGTGTTGTGACCAACATTAAGTGATTTATTGCATTGACAAGTTTTATTCCGTTGACCTTAACAATATTTAGTCCTGTCTCCAGAAATTGTTTTAGTTGACTTATATTCACAAAGGCTCTAGATTAGAGGCTCTGCTTGCATTGGCTGCCATTTTCTCACTGCACCCCCATTTCATAAAGGTCAGTGGTGGTTTTTGTCCTCGATGTAGGCTAGTTATTTTTCATTGTTCCTTCTCCTTTCTTTATTTTTGGCTGCGCCTGTCTGATTACACTGTAGTGTGGGCACAGCAGACACTGTGTGCTGGTTATTAAGGCCAATTTCCATCATTCCTTCCCCCTCCTGTCACCAGCACGCCTCTGTGAGGAAAAGAGGGGATTTTAATGGATGGAGGTTGATTAGTGCGAGGCTGAAGATGAGTCAAGTATGCAGGAAGACTTCAGAGTGAGGTTGATTTGGAGAGGTAGGGGTCACATAGAGAGGACAGAGCGAGCAGAATGGATGGTTGTAATAATTTATTTCTTCAGTGCTATCTGTATCACCATCTAGCATTTTCCATACTTACTGTAATTACATATTTATCATTCACACCAGCAGTTTATATTTATATAAGCACTCAAAACATTAATTGTACTTGACACTTGTTTCATTAATCCTGTGTCATTCTATCACCTCTCACTCTGCATGTCACACTCTGCTTCACGTTATGCTTGTAACAAAGCACAAAACCTGCACCCTCATCCTGAAAGATCGCTTCAAGATCCGTCCTGAATGGAAATGTCTTTCTGCTGTCTGTCCGCTGACATATTTTATAGCGGTCACATTCAGAAGTACCCCACAAGTATCCAATGGGTGTACCATGGCATTAGAATATTTTATGGAATTCTAATTCTCTTTATTCATTATAAAATTTTTCCCATCACTATTTTGCAGCACTTTTTGATTTTAAAAGTATGTATTTTATCACAACCATCTGCCATACAGTTTCAAAACTAGTACCAAACCATGCTAAACACAGAATGTCTTCGGCACTGAGCAGCCCTGTGTGCCTGTTGAAGGTTGTTTGGAACGCTGCTCTTGTATCATCTCATCTCATAAGACAAATTTTAGAAAATCTCTGCAACTATCTAATCATAGACAGGTCAGTTTAATTTCCATCTGTAAAAATTCATTTTTTGTCGGAAAATTTTGAAAACCCACTAAAAAGCAAAAGCATCCACGTGACTCACCAAACTATCTTGTATAAAAGATGTATTGTGGTAATTGTTGTTTAAAAATGAATTTAGTCAGACTTTGGAAGTTGACCAGCAGCATTGATGAAAGGGCTCTTGTGTAACTCCTCTGAATATCTGCCAAAAAATAAATCTTCATGTTTGTTTTCTCTTCTATTTTGCCTTGAGTTAAAATCGTTCTTCATATCAGCAGCTATTCTAGCTATAAAACTGCACGAGTCTTGTGTCACACAGAAATACTTCTGGCATCTAACCCATGTTTAGAAGAGTGTGTGAGCTACAACACTTTGATTAAATATCTCTTTCCCCTCCCTTCCAAATCAAAAGTAGGTCATTGCAGTACTGTGGGCCTTGACGTCGGCCTTGCACTGTGCTTTAACTCTCAGTTTCTTAGTGGACTCTCTAGGTGGAGGAAGTGTTCAGATCCTTCACTTCTGAGGATGCAGCAAAGTGAAAATACTGTATTACAGGGATGGGCCCTTGTACTCAAGTAAATGTAGATGACTATCAGCATCAAGATTTGTTTTAAGTGTTGATTAGACTCCTCTGACAGATGTATGGTCATATATGATATCATTACATACATAATGATGGAACACTGGTATTTAATTTGCATGTTGCTTTGGTCGCTGTGTGAAAAGATAATTCATGGAAAAAGGAAAAAAGAAGAAATTCATTTTCTGATTTTGCGTGTATTTTACTGTAATCTGTGTGTTTTCTGAATGATTTACTCATTACAACCACAAAATGTTTGAAGGTATGTATCCAGAAGTGTACATATTGTATGTGATGAGCAAAAATAATGGAAATTAAGATGTATGATGAGAAAACTACTGTGTTTGTCAACCAAGGGATCTTTTGCAGTGCGCAAGGCGAGCATCTGGGGTATCTTCAGTTGCTACTTTGCCAATCAGACAAGAAATATTATGTAGTCCCCTTCTTTATCAATATTTGATGGCAATGATGTGATCTTGCAGACATTTGGAATAAAACACCACTCTTTTTTAGAGACCTGAAAGATTAAAAAGTACCAAGTTTATCTTCATTCATATAATAGAGTTTAGAGACAATAGTTATACATAATGTAGTGGAGAAGAGACAAAAGATGGCATTCAGGAGACCTAAGTGGACAGAATGTATCTGAAGTTTTAACTCCAGTTTTTATGATGCTGCAGGGGAGAGTGTAAATTATTTTTATCATGAGAGAATCAGGGTGTGATTTTAATCTAATAACCGTGGCAGAGACAGATAATTGGACAGAAAAAGGGTTGGTTTCAGCCTGTTGGCTGGTTGTGATCAGTTCTTCTTTTGCCTCGGAGATGCAGCAATATCCAGGAGCTCTATGTCCTGCTGTGCTTGCTTTGTGCAACAGCAGTAGGTTTAGACAGGGTGTTAGCCTTTTAAATGGATCTAAGCCAGCGTTAAAGAAATGACTACTGTATAGCCTCTGTGGCAAGTGTACCATAACTTGGGGGATGTGTGACATCTCCAGGTGATACAGAGATGGTATGCTTCTATAGGCCTCCCATTTGTCTGGTGGCCAAAACAGCAGTTTACTTGTAATCTTACCAGGTTGCACTGCTGTTGAAGAGCCAATTGGACACAGGTTATATAGGAGGATTTTAGAGTCACACATTCAGTGATGAAGATGGTTTATGATGACTGTCATGTAAGTGTTATACAGTCATGCAATATCATTCTTTCCTCTCTAACCCTGATTACAGCTCTCCACTTATCTCTCTCAGATATTCCTACTCTAATACACGTCTCATTTTTTGTGTGTTTGCTTGTCTGATCAGGAATATTATTCATCAAATCCATCCCACTCAGTTACACATTCACAGTCTGAGTATGATCCAGCAGATCACATAATTAAACACTGTTTTATTTAAACATCCTGAGTCATATTCAGCTTATATAATAAATTTAATCCCAGTGATTTCCAGCCATGCTGAACATCTCTGAATTTACCTGAAATGTTATTTAATCTGGCAGGATTTTCCTCCAAAAACCAGGTGGTAAAAAAAAAAAAAAGTATTTCAAGACACTCAGCAGATAAAGTGAAATAAGAAAGATTACTTACATTTGCACGGAAGTCTTGCAATAAGTCTGCTTGCAGTACAAAACCAGCTAAGAATGTTTCACCTTGTTGTCAGATTGTCTCTCCTAATTCTAGGCAGCAATTCATTTCAGAACAAACTAGCTTGTTATGACATGCTTCCCAATCTACTAGGATGTCTTTTTTTATTCTTTCCATTCTCTGTCTCTTGTAGTGGAAGCAACTGTCAGATCAGAACAGAAAAGAATCATATCAGCCCAGTTATGGCATGTTTTATTTGCAATGCATTTCATTGGAGATTAGCTTTAAGATTTATTAAGATATATTGTGTACTTGTGAACCCTATCAGAGGCAGCGTGCAACCTCAGATCTTTAACACTAGGGATGAAAGGCTTTTGGTGCTCGATTAGATGCCTGAGGACTGGATTGTTTTTCTCTTACCGTCTGCTGTTGCTTCCTCATTTAAATGCTGAAGAGTAAAAGAGGCTGGACCTTACCTAATTTTAGTTAGAGAGGGAAAAGTTGAATTTCCCTCCGCCTAGTTCCCCCTGTCTCTATATCGCATGCTTCATCTCTTTTTATCCCTTCTCTTACTCTGTCTATCCTCCCCTGCCTAGCTCTAGCCTCTCCCAGTTCAACGTTTGCTGCTGGTTTTGCTGAAGGCTAGAGACGTGGTGGACGTTTAAATTCTTACAGAGGGTGTCTGATTAGAGACAGCTAGGCCTGCTGCACACACCTTTGCTGAGCCTGCAGGCAAAGAACGGCCTCTGTCGGCTTCTGCAGGAAGACGGGTGGGGAAATGAGGCCAGAGATGGAGAGAGGTGAAGGGAGATGTAACAAAGATAGAATGTAGCAGCAGCAGTTGAAGGGCAGGGAAGTAATAGGCAGAGGCAAAAGTGCAGGTTAGCAATCTTTTATAACTTCTTTCTCTTCTCATCATCTCTCTCTCTCTCTCTCTCTCTGTCTCTCCTTCCCTCTCCATCCCTATTCTCTTCTGCTTTTTCCGCTGGTTACAACAGCTGTGGGAGGAATTGGAGAGGAAAATGTCACTCCATCGCTCCATGTGTACTCCTACGAACATGTCTGTGTCCTGGATGACACCATCCCGTTCTTCCTTTCATTCTGTCTTCCACTCTCCATTTAAATCTTACCTCTGCCTATGGCTTTCCACAGAGACTGATCATTTTGCCATTGATAACTGAGGTCACCTGCATCTTACATGCATTTTACTTCATAATAAAATCTTATAGTAATACAGTGTATATGCATGAAATGTTGCATTTTCTTTGCTCTTCATAGTTCATTATTAGGACAGTGATGAGCACCTACTCAGTTATGGTTTTGAGGCAAACACAGTGACACAGAGGAATATGGAGGTAAACATACTGTAGCTCATAACTTATGCTTTCATAATACCTTACCACAGAAGAGTACCATTCCATGTACTGAAAAGAACATGCAGATCCCCTGACAACCAAAAACAAAATTACATTTTTCAATTTTAACCCACCTGAGACTTTATTTGTACATATTTGTAAGAGATGTCACCTTCATAACAGGATAGCAGAAGTGAATAAATTGTGTTTTGTACCTTTTGCTTGGATAATTCAGACGTTTGCATTGACGCTGTATAAACTGTACCCAGTGAGATCAGTTCACTTGCATTTACTGATATTTTTGCAGGCATATGCAACACTGGCGCCACCTTTTTCACCTTGTTGCGACTGCTTTGATGGCTTCAGTTGAATTTTTCCAGCTTTATGGAGGAGAGTAAAGTAGTGTCGAGTGTGATTCAATTGCAAGACTGGCTTTTATCCGCTTGCTCCGTAAATCTTAAACATCATTGCTGCTTCATTGAGAGGTAGGGGCGTCTGCTCCATTCCATGTACAAAGTACTTGTAGGGATGCGGCGGGGGGCGGGGGGGCAAGAAGGAAGTCAAGACATTGTAAGATGAGGAAGTCTGTATCATATAGCTCCATACTCTCGTACAAGAAGCTAATTCTTTTTGACATCCATGAAACCCTTTTTAAATCTGCTGACTGAAAGCATTCTGTAGGGAAATGAAATTTGGGAAGGAGAGTGTGAGTTCTGAGTGTACAAAATCTGTTACGGTTTGAAAGTTTTCCTCATAGTTTTGTTTTTTCTCTCACTCTCTGAGGGTTGCTGGCATTTCCTTTGGTTCTGCCATTCAGCCATAATTTCAGCCAGGTACTTTCAAACAATCATTTGTTGCACAGTTCATGAATCCTCTGCTTTGTGCAGAGATGTGTTATTTTGATTATCCTGAAGACATACAGCACTGATTCAAAACTAAACCATACATTCAGTTGAGTAAATTCTCTGTGTGTACATTTATTTTGAGAGTTTCCAAGTTCAGTCAAAAAACCAAAACCTCTCCTTTGTCCATGAAGACAGGAGTAGGACACAGATAAATGGCACGCTCCCCTACATGATTTAATTGACATGGAGGGAAGGCTTCTATGTGATACATCATTACAGAGAGAACTCTCGCAGTTGGTTTACGATTGAAAACTGGCTGAAACAATCTATTTCCCCACCACAGTGAGGCCCTGCAGACTGGCTGCTGTCAGAGTTGCATTGACTCAAATCCAAAGTGAACAGCTCTTATTATTTATCTAATTTAACCAATTAGCCAACACAGCATATCCACTTGGAGCGAGACTGGAAAATGTGTTTGGATTACTTGGTGAAGTTATTGTGGTGACACAGATGTCATTGGAGTGTGTGGACAGTGGAACGGTTGCCCACTTGCATCAAATCACATTTCAATTTCTGTTTGGAGGCAACTGTGGTGTTATACACTCTTTGCTGCTAATAATACATGATAAAACAAGATTGGTACTTTATTTGCCTCCGAGCATCTCTTTCGGCCATCTTGGTTCCAACTCATTTTTATAACCTGTCCTATCTCACTTAGAGTGAGAGTATAAACAGTCTTTTGCACTTAAAAGCACTTGAATGAGCAAGCAATGGGAACAAGTGTCTTTGCAATTCTGTCTTTTCTAGTGCTGAATTAATTGTTCCTCCTTTATGTAATTACACAATTGTGACATTTAAGGATTGTAAATGGCTTTGGAACAGCCACAGACCATCTCACCAATGTTGTGCTTTGTCCAAACATCCAATACAGGCTCTAACATAGCTCAAGGCTAAACACTTGTCTGTATTTCCCCCTTACTGTTCCTTGCCATCATAAAAATGCAGTGTTTTTGTATTCAGTGACATCGCCTAGGTTCAAGCACCCCTCCAGGCTGTGAGCAGAGGAAAGTGCATGTGAATGTTTTGGTTTGAAGGTTAGAATGCTCCAAGCATACTAGGAAAAGTCAACCAATTCTGCGAAGGAAGCATCAACACAAACGTAAAGATAGATGTTTAATGCAGTCAAGGTAATGAGCAAAACCGTCCGACACCTGCTGCCGTGGTCACATTAAGAAGTACTTGTTTATGACTCAGAGGCAAGATTTTGTTTGTGGCTCTAAAATATTAATAGTGTCTTTTCTCATTTGGAAGGCAGGTTTTGTCAGAGGCACACCTGAACACCAACAAGAGAAGCGTTAGTATGTTGTGAGTGGGTCCAGCAGACCTGCAGGATTCTTGTTAAGTTGCTACCATTGATCAGTATATTTCTCATTCAGAGAGTTTATACCTTGTATTTCAAAGCAAAATTGTTCAACCCACATTAAGTTCAATTACAATATGCTAGAACCTAATCAAATAAATAAAGCTATAGTGGCTCAACAGAGTAGATAATACAAGACTTTCTTGCAGATATAACACAAAGTTCTCAATGTCAAGGCTACTGCGGTCTCTAAACGGTTGAGCCATTACTGAAAGGTTTCTCCAGTACTTTAGAGACCGTTTAGCTCTTATGACCTGATGCAAATGTGTTGCATATCCAGCCACCAGCTTCTGGCAATGTTTCTTTGAGGTCTTAATACCACCGGAGATTTTCTCTTGCCTCAAGTCAAGCGACTGTGCCGTGCACTCGAGAATGATCCTGGACTTCTTCTGAAAACAAGTTTTGGATTTTGGTCGGCTTGAGAACATTGTCCTTCTGGAATCTCTGATAGATTTCATCTCCACAGATGGAAGGCATTCACTTCTAGGATTTCCTGATACTTGATGGAATCCAAGGGTACAGTAGGTAGTGCTGTCGCTTCACAGTTAGAAGGTTCTCTGCAGAATTTGAATGTTCTCCCCATGTCTTTGTTCCCTCCAGGTTCTCCGGCTTCCTCCAACCTCCAAAAAAATGCACTTCAGCTGAAATAATCATTCCAAATTGCACGTAGGTGTAAGTGTGTCAGCGAGTGGTTGTTTGTCTTTCGTGTGGCTCCACAGTGCTCTGGTGTTACATTCACAGTATTCCCTGCCTCTTGCCCGTCATCTGGGATATGCTCCAGCAACCCCTGTGACCCACAAAAGAGGAAGAAGCTGATAATTAATGAATGAATGAGTGATTGAATGAATGAATCTACCTGGCCTTCTACACCTGGACACTTCATAAGTTTGACCACAACCTTATTGTCATCAATATTACAAGGAGGGTCAATCATAGCTCAATTACTAATCTCTGCAATTCAAGATTTTTATGTTCAGTGAAGAAAGAAATGAAGCAGTCATCATGGACACTGTGAATGCTCTGTCCTTCAAAAAAAACTTGAAGTGAATGTATCCTTTATCATCATATACTAGGATTACTCTAAATAATGATGCAGATGATGTTGAGATGTTAATCATTGGTTAACTTCAGAACAAAGTGGAGAAAATATGAAGATAATTCTGGCTTGCTCCAGTTCTGAGCTGCTGTGGTGTTTTTTAAACTTGTTGTGCCACCATAATCTGGCCTTAAATAATAGGACAGAATTGTTCATTACTTTTTGGTGAAACATTTTGTGTTTCACCATTTCTTTTTAAGATCATTTGAAATAGCTGCTGGAATTTTTTAATTTTTTTTTTTAGATGGCACTACTTTGTTTTGTTTGGGTTTTTATACAAAATTCATTTGTCATACTTTTTACAGTAAGCATTTCTGTCTGTGGTTTGGGGGAAGGTATTTTCGTCAAAGTAATATATTAAAAATGAACTGAGAAACTGGGAATTTGGGGGCATATAAGTAATCCTGATTTGACTGAACTCATGCAATAACTTGTTTTTGATCTTCTATCTCAGTTTCAATTTTCAGAAGTCTTGAAGTCTAAAGTCACGTTAACACATCCCAAATTTCCTAGGGGATCAAAATATCTATCCTTTATCTACGCAGTGTGGAGCAAACTGATTTTATCAATAAATCTGTGTTGAAGAAAATCTATACACAGCACATATTTCAATAAATCCAGCAATGTATTCATGTTGAACACAAGGGCTCTCTGGAATAAGTGTCATGACTCCACCACCAGTATTAAAGGCAACAGATTTTTTCAGAAACCAGTTAGATCCTCAGCTTACATGATGCTGCAGTGAAGAATAATATGAGGCCTCCACTCATAACCCCAGCATTTGTTTTCCTTCCCTGTTTTCCTTTCTTACAATCTGTGTTTATTTGTTTGTGTGTGCAAACGCCTGTGAATTCTTACTTTCCCTCCGTTAGGGGTCTAATTTGCTGCTCGCCAAAGCCGCCAAGCGGTTCCTCAGCACCCGCCAGCAAATGGATTGTTATGTAATGGCCACAGCTTGCTGTGTTTGACTGCCAACCTCCAGTAAAAAAAAGAAGAGATGGAGTGACTAAGAGAGGGTTAAATATTTTTCAAAAAGGAAGAAGAAGAAGAGGACAGCCAGTTGGAGAAAGAGAGGATAAATGTTGTGGTTCCAGTGATGGCACCGTAAATCTCTGTCCCCGTTTCTCTCTCATGATTAGGATTTGTCACATTATAGGTTGGCTGTCTTTTTTTTCTCTCCATTGAATGGCACTCGGTAAAGGAAAGACAGTAATTTGTTTAGTATTTCCCATTTCCTGCTTCACTCGTCTGTCTTGTCAGCCACCCCATCCCCACCCCCCCCACCATATGAAATATCAGCTGTGTGACAGGCATTCTCAGACAGTCGCTCCTGCCCAGGAGTCCTCCTGGGGAACAAATACAATCAACTGTCTGGGCTTTATTCACGCACTTCAACACTGACGTGACATCACAGAACAGAAGCATGTGACATTTCACAGGACTGCTCAGAGTCCTCAGAGAGATGGCCTCTGGCTGCCTCCATATCTGCATGATCTAAGCCCATTCTTAGCATCTAGCTTTGGTTTGTCAGTTCAGAAATCTAATTGTGACAGACTTTGGCCCACTCCAAGGTAGTATGTCCTGTTTCTCTAGGGCATAGAGGGGTAATGGTCATTTATAGGCCTTTGAATGCCCCCCCCCATTTCTTTTTCAGATGCTGATTCCAGATATGGGATGAAAGTGGAATATATTCACATATAATCGTGAGAAAATATTAAAGATTATTAGGAATATCTTATTAATGTAGATGCAAACAGATGGCTAGTTACAAAAAATACATGTTCTTTCTTGCATATTTCTAATGCAGATTTGGACTATCAACTTGTACTTTGTATGCAGTTTGTGTAATTTTTGCCTATTGTTTGTTCTGTCCTTTAAATGAGGTCAGATTTTTCACTAGTGAATAATGGTAGCAGCAACAGACTTGTATAGAACTACTTTTGTGTTTTCAAGGGACCTCTGAGCATCTAATGGGATTTCTAGCAGAAAAGAAATCTGCTGCCAAACTGCTGTGAGAGTGACTTGACTGTTGTATGTGATAATTACCTGAACCAAAATGTGACTTATCTATTGATGACTTCACAAGTGGTGTCCTATTTCTGAGATAAAAGGTTAACAAGAATTTAGATTGGGTCTTATCAGATAAGTAGGTGGCTGGACCACCATTGGTCTGCAAAGACAGACCATCGCTTTATTTTCTACTTTTCACTTTGAAGCTACTCTTTTTGGATAACAGCTCATGATAGCTGGGTGAATGGGTAATGGGCTTTTTATGTGGGCAGGAATGAATATGAAATGAGTCATGATCAGGAGACGTTTCTTTTTCTTTTTTTGTTTTTGCCAAAAACAGTCAAAGCTTCATAATATCCTAATATCCTAAAGCCGTGCGTGGACTGACCTGGGCCTGCTCACACATGTCGGTCAGCCCATTCAGCGCACATGCAAACATTATTTAATGGATGCACCTCATACATCCAACTCAGACTACATTGTTCTTTCATCTTCCTACTTCATCCCCCCCGCTTTTGATGTGAGAGACCCTGGAGTCTGAGGAAGATGGTCCGAGTGCATGAAACAGCGCATCTGCACTCTTACTCCTCAGAAGAGGCTTGCCATTGATCCCCTTTGCGTCACTTGGTTTCTCCCCACATCTTTTCATTCCTTTCAATAACTCACTCACCTCCCCCCAGCATCTATCCATCTCTCTTTCCACTTGCATCCATTTTAACCACCTCATCCAGGAGGTCAACGCTCCTTCAACTGTACACATTTTTCTTTTTTCTCCCAACTATTCCTCCACCTCTAATGCCATTATTCTGAGTTACTCAAGTCCCAAAGTTCTCTTCATGCATTACATTAGATACCCATTTAGAAGGTGGCTGCTGCCTCTGGTCAAGTGAGCTGTAGGAGTCCAGATCAGGTTAGAGTTGAAGTTGCTAAAGTGGTAGTGGATGTTTGCTCAGACGAACAGATTGCGTAAGGTGTTTGCTCGCTTGCTCTAATCCCGACAGGTGTTGTATCAGGTTACATCCCTGTAACAAACAGGAGAAATGGAATTACTGGAAAGCAGTTTCATCCACTGGCCAATGCTGGCAGAGAAGTGATGCTCTTTTGAACTGTATCTGAACAGGTTTTTTATTAATCTAATAATCTGGTTTTCTTTTTCCGAAAACAGAGAATTTACTTATGTGCTTTGACAGGAAATTGTGATTCATTTAACATTTTTCCAGAGATAAAATCAAATTATTATTGTTATTATTATTGTTGTTGTTATTGTTGTTGTTAGATGAAAGATAAAAACAGCATTAACACAAAAAATGTTCTCCTTGTACCTGAATGGGTTCTCCAGCTTTTTCCCACCCCCAAAAACATAATATACGGTAGGGGGGATTGGTGACTCTGTAATCTCTGAAGAATTGTAGTTCTTGTTTTTCTAACACAGAGATTATATTTCTGATCATGTCAGTTTGTTTCTTAGCTGAGGGATTTCACAATGAACAATATACTGTACATGTCAATGGCGCTCTTGGCAGAGACTGTCACTTTCTGCGATTCCTGTTGAAAATCCAGCTCTGCTGAATCATGGTGTAAGGAGCTGATCTTTATTTAGCAGTTACAATTAGTTACTGTCCGTATCCATATCATTCCTGTGTATTAAATGATTGTGGGTGCAGCTCCTTTGTGCCTGTATAATCTTACAGCTACTGTTTTATAAGGTAAGTAATTCAGGGCTGGACCAGCTAAAACCAGCTTTAGCCGATGTCTGTTTGTGTCCTGTGAAGGGCCTAATTAGTATGACGTTAACACTAATAGGTCCACTGATATTAAAATATAATCAAGAAGTGCACACTCAGGCTTGCACATTTGCAGCCTCTCGACACACACAATCTGTGTGTGTCTAGAGGCTAGATCTAATTCCATAGATCTAGCACCAACAACACAGTCTGGCCTTCGGTAAAACAACATTGCTTAATGACTCTGTGGCAAACAAGGCTGTTATTCTGGACAGACCTGTTATTATTTCTTTTATTTCATTTGCTGCACATTTCTCTTAGGGAGATCATTTTTTCTTCACAGCTCTCTCACTCCCTCATTTTTTTTCTCTAAACTCTAGCCCTCATTGTTTTTTTTCTCTTCTTCTCCAGCTCTCTGGCTTAGGTTCAAGGCTAAACACCAGCCAAAGACTTGCTAACATGGTGTGTCATCTTCTTTTAACATATTTTACAGGCTTACCATGTGGTTGTGGGGGTGGGGTCAGTGTGTATTCCCTTCAAATGCATCAAAATATGAAACCACAATGTCCCAGGGCATCTAAAGCTGAACTATATTCATGCTACTTTCAGCTGCTGCGTGATTGGCATGTTATTATAGGAATGTGAGAAGATGCTGCTGTGTGTGTGTGTTTGTGTGTGTGCGTGTGTGCGTGCGTGCGTGCGTGCGCGTGTGTGAGAGAGAGAGAGAGAAATTTTGATTCATTTTTAAAATCACATTTATTCATTATGTCGAAATGCAAGATAGTCCCGTTGATACAAAATCCAAAAGACATTTACGCAAACAGGAACTCACATTTCAAAAACACATATGAAATGTAGGAACATAAGCACAATATACGTGAATTAAACCAACCACTGACTGAACTCAAGTTCCTCACTCAACTTGGAACATAAAATACCTTTGACACACCATAGGTTCATAAAAGTGTCTAAATCATTCATAGCTTTGAAATAGTTAAAATCAATTCTGATTCTTGCTTGAGACATTCTTCTTAAAATGCCTTCTGCACTGCAGTCATATGAACCCTGAACCTTTTTCCTCCTACTTAGATAAATCGCCATCTTTGCTTGGCCCAGAAGTTTAGAGTCTGCCAATCCTTTTTTTGATTCTTCCCACATTTCAAACCAATAATATACACCTGACTGTCGAAAACATGACTGAATGAGAGAAAGATACTCTCCGAAAACAGGAACAGATTGTCGAATCTCCGACAGTCTAGGTAGCAGTGAAAACCAATTTCTCCATGAGAGCAGAACGGACAGTTTTCCAACATATTTGGATTGAAAACTGCAATAAAACTGTTGACGGCTACAGCGTCTTGTAAAATCCTCCATTGGAGATCCCCAACCTTTTTTGTTAAGGGTGGCTTGTAGAAAGACTCCCATGAAGGGTTCACATCCACCACCAGACTAAGGTGACCCCTCCATGGTGTGTGTAGAGAGAGAGAGAGAGAGAGACATCATGAAGCTAGTGAGTAATTGGCATTAAGGTGTCAGATCCACTCTTGTCTGAGCAGAGTGCTCAGTCATCTGTGAAGAGCACACATTAACACTGGAAAAGTATAGCATGAGCAAAACTGTCGCAGAAAAAAAATCAACCAAATGAAAACAGGAAATAGTTTTTGCATCTGAAGCTTTTAATTAATCATTTGATACATTGTATTAAGCCACAGTTCATCTGTCAAGGTAAATTAGCTTAGCATAATCAAAAACTTTCTATACTATAATTGCTGCAAAATTTTGAAACCTCAGTTTTTTTTAATTAAATTTTTTAAAATATGAAGTTGCTGCTTTTTTATGTCCAATTTCAAGTGAGCAACAAAAACCAAAGACAACGTTAAGGTTATTCACCTATCTTTGTCATGGGATCTTTTCAACAATCCCTCAGTATTATTACTTTTAAAAGCAAGCTCCTTTTGGGGGTGAACAAACACATATGCACACACACACACACACACACACACACACACACTCTAATAAAACAAAACAATGGTTGAAATAATTGTAGTTCCTCACATTTTGATGATTTTCTAGTAATGCAGCAACAATCTCTGGAATGTATTTACAGCACAGATTTTAGGCAACATCCTCTTTGAGTGGTAAAACACGTCGCAAAATTTAAAAAATTGTAGCTGCTTATTTGTCTTTCACCAAAACTAAACTCATTGCATCCTCTTTCAAAAGCTTTGTTTGGCATCACACTCACTACACAAAAAGACATTGCTGATGGTGGAGAGTTTTTCTAAATAATAAATAAGATCCTGACCAACCACAAGAAGATTCCTTTCATGCAACATCTCGTCACATCGTTCCCCCAACCTCCTTTCTATTCCTCCGTTTGGATCCTTCTGTTCACAGATTTTTAGGAAACAAAAGCATCATCTGAGTGCTTGTGGAGGAATAATATTTGTTCAGAAATTGCTCTTTGATAGTAGCATCCCCTCCAGGGAACATTTCAAACAAACCTCGCAAGCACATCATTGTCAGAGGCAAAAGGGGAGAAACATTCGGATCCTTCTGAATTCTAAAAGGTACAACCGTGTATTGAGTTCCCACCGGTAGAATCAGTGAGGGGAATAATCATCAGACGTCTCAAGTTTACAGAAATGATTTCTGAACAGCCTGAGGTTTGATTTTTGAAAGACGTGCGCTGTTAATATTTGCCCACAATTACTGTAGTTTATTGTCAATTTATTTTACATTCTACACATCAAAACAGCTAAAAATTTTAACATTTTAAAAGAGCCTACTCATTCAAAACACAAAACCACATTATTTTCAGTTAAGTGCCCCTTTCGTTGGATCTCTACAGCGTAATGGAACAAGAAGTTCTTGTCACAGTGAGTCACAATTTGTCACTGACATCAGTCCCTTTTTTTATTAGTCATCTATAATTTAAATCAGAAGGATGACTAAGCTATCGTTCACCTTTTCAAATTATAGTCCAAAAAAAATCATCTTCCATTACAATGACGGTTATGACGGTTGAGATTCGCAATTGCTTGTGATCTATATGTAGCTCTAATAGGAACACATCTGTTCTCTAAAGAAGCAGGCAGCTGCACACTGATATGTTTTTACATGAGTCAGCAGCATCACCGAGTATGAAAAATTTATTTGTTAAACAAGACCCATGTCTTTGTCATCAGTCATAGTAATCAATCCACTAAAGGTAAATACACAGTGAGCATTACATTTAGCTCTGGAAGACAATAAAGACAAGCATGTTGTGAACAGTGTTAATCTTAAAAGCACAGGCTATGTGTATGCACAAAATAATTCCAATAAACGTCACCAGTGTGAAAAGATAGTGGACACTTTAGAAACTAAACTGCTACCAGCTTTGTTGAACCAAATCATTATTCAAGTACAGTAGACCATGTTTTCAAATATGAGAAGAAGCTTTACTGTCTCATATATGGTTTAATGCCACAAAATTTGTTCTCCACGTTTGACCCATCCCTGAGGAGCAGTTTGCAGCCCTTATGGCACCCTGGTGGCGAGTTGGGGTTTAATATCATGTTCAAGGATACATTAGCATATACTGTAGACTGGGGGAACTGGGGCTTGGCATTCATCCTTCTGGGTTACAATTTTACTTCTAAGTCTCTGGTCATCCACAGATCCACACTTTATTCCACAAAGCTCCTTTTCATTAAATGTGAACATCCTTTATGACGCTTATTAATTTGATGCTCTGTTCTTTGTGTTTGTGAATGCCACATAGTCTTAAAGCAAACTAGCACAAGGCTGGACGGAGCTGCTTCACTGCTAGATCTGAAAGACGATGGAATGTATGCTCACCTTGTCATGACATAGTTGGAACTGAAGTTCTTATGAGTCAGTTCAGATTAATAAGCATCAAAGACAAAGACAAATACAAGTCTGAAATGGACCAAATCACTAAAAACAGAATAATTATATTTGTGTCAGGTGTGACAGAGAAAGTTTATCTTAACTGTTTTAATGACTTTTAAAATCACATCTTACTATAAATCCTGTCTGTACTTTGGAAAGTGTCTAAAACTTGATATTGCCGTAATCAACTGTCGTTGCATCTCATGTGCCAAGAAGGCCGCTCTCTTTATTTGAAGCAATCTTGCAGGAAGCAAAACAGAAGAGAAATATTATATGAGTGTATTGGAGGGAGATGACTTGCTAGTTCCACTCCAGATGCAGTCAATTTCTGGGATGCCATTTCTATATCTTCGTATTTACTGCCACTGAGAAATAGCTATCAGTGCGAGGGCAGCAATGTTGACAATGTAGTTAGACTACAAACAGAATGTTTGTGTTTGCAACCATTTGTGTGTGACTGCCGATCAAGTGAGGGGGGTGAGGGATGGAAACACCCTAAAATGTCAGGAAACTTTATGTGCTCTTTATCCAGTTCAGGTTTTGTGTGTGTCTCAGTCAGAAACTTAAAGAGGAAGTGTTGTCTGGAAACTTTTGGCAAATGCCTCATCTCCCCCCCCCCCCCCCCCCCCCCCCCCCCCCAACCCATCCCTTTTTAAGTATCTCTGAAATGTGTCATGTCAAAAAAGCAGAAAAGAAGTCTCTTCGTTTAAAAGGAATCAATAGCTCTGCCTCTCTTCTTAACTGCTTCAAAGAAGCAGTCTGCACTGATGCAATAATACATGAAGGTTGGAGGAACCATCTGTGTATTATTGAGTTATTGTTTGAGAGACTGTCTGAGAGCTTAAAGTAAGAAGTGTGTTTAAATGTGTGTGGGTGTGCAGGGCTCCTGCACCTTGGGGTTTATTGCCTCTTAAGAATAGACTTCATTGCCATCATTAGTCTTTTTTCCTTGTGGAATTTCCATCTTATCCCCCATCCTGTCACACAGTTTCTGTCTGTCAACTCCCATGAGGCTTTGCAGTTTGCGTTTGACACTACAATATTGACCGCAGGCCTGAATGAAAAATAGTGTCATCTACCTTCTCCAATATGACCTGTTTATTCCAACTGTAGACGGTACTGGCCTAGAATTCACTATCCTAAATCAAAGGCCTTTTGTAAAGAAAGAATCCTGGAATAATAAAGTGGATAAGAAATACACTCTCCTCTCTCTGACACAGAATGGAAAGGTTTGAAAAGTCCGAATCGGTGGGTTTTTCAATGTCATCTAATTCATTGGTCTTTTTGACCAAATCTGCAGACAAAAGGAATAAGTAATTAATTTTTGTACAATCTTCTTTTGACAACATTACCAGCCAGCCCATGTGAATGGAATAAAAACCAACGGGAGGCCTGTCTGTTTTGATTCATCTTTTTGCATTTTCTCCACTTCTGGCACCACAGGTAGAATTGATCGGCCGGATCGATTGTGCCAGAGCTAATTTGACAAAAGTAATAAATATTTAGTCTCTTTTTTTGGGGGGGGGGGGGGCTGTGCTGCAGAGCAGTTCAATCATTATTGTTATTTTAGGGAAAGCAGGCAGGCAGATTGCTTTATAAGACAGCGCCGAGAGAAGGTCAGAGAAATCCATAACTGGCCAGGTTTTTGTTTGCTGACATGTCCCAGAGTAGCACTAATTTACTTTTAACGCTCAGTTTCCAATAAAGACTTATATTTGATATTTTGTGAAGCCAATGTTTAGTGTCCTCTAGTGTATCCTAGCATGTGCAGGCATTCAAATTAATATTATAGGCAGATAACGTAAATGATATGCCCTTACAGTTACAAATCCAGAATATAATAGATAAACAACAATCAATGTCTTTGGGTACTGAAGGCATCTTAAGTTAGTGAACCATTGTGATAATGAATAAATAATACACATTTTATTTTTAAAGTGTTTTTTCATGTTATTACTGACAGTGGTTAAAAGAAAACAGAAGACAATAAAAAATTAAAAAGACTTTCTCAAATATAGACCTTTATCGCTTGTTTCTCCTAAATAATATGTATTCTCTCTATTAAAAGGTTTGTTGGGTTACCTACTTTCCTATTTCTTGTTGTTCTGGATACTGTAGAAAGATAGTTTGTATGAATATTTATAGATGGATACTTACTTATGGTGAAGAGCTCTTGGATCTATTGGGGAAGAGAATGCCATTGCAGATTCTGGGAAAGAGGAGTGAGGTGGTCATGAGACCAGAAGAGCGGGTAGGCAATGACAGTATGGATGGGTCTCTTCAAGATTTTGGGTGATATGCTGTTGCAGATGTCAGCTCCATTTGTAATGAGATCAGGAATGGTGGTTTCCAGTACAGATTGTTAGTCACAGTTAAAATCAATATCCAATGTGGTATCACATAAATGTTGATCAATTTACAAAGTGAACTCAAACCTTGTCAGATAACAGCCTCAAACCTTCGAACCATATCTTGCATTTAGAGTTAAAGTTGTAAGTTCACCTCTTTACAACTCGATGTCAATGTGTTCAAATATCCTCTGTTCACAGAGCATGTCAGAGTGTATGGATGTTCTCTAATTGTATGGGGAGTTTCTTTGGAAGTCAGCCAGGGCAGAATATCCTCCAGACTTGTCTTATTGGGTTTGAGAAACACCTTTTCGATCTTTTTTTTCTTGCCATCTCATCCCCTTATTAGTGTGTGTTGCATGCAGAGTTTGGCTGATTTTTGCCTCAGTCAGAGCAGCAGATGTTTGCTGGGAGAAACAGTGGAACAAGAATGTGTCCTGTCAGACTACTCATTAGAGACTCTGCACCTCCTTTTTCTCCACATTTAGAAGGGTGAAGAATGCACACACACACACACACACACAAACACACACACATACACAAGTGCACAGAGCAGCAGCTGGAGAGTGGATGAACAAATCAAAGCAGGTAAAGTCAATAGCAGCTCATCAGGTAGTTGTCACAGCCAGAGAGAAAAAGAAAGTATTTCAGCTTATTCCTATAGTTTAGAAGTTGTTGCACAGCTTTTAGTGGCATTCATTCAAACTAACCATATCAGCTGATAATAGAGACAAAGATAATGTATCAGCAGACCTGCAGTATTTTGGTTTGTAGACGAGGTATATGATTGAGATGTTAAGTGATGAGAATCAGGTCACTTTTTACTTCATCAGAAAACAAACCCAGTACTCTGGTTTGGTAGAGCTGTTTTCTTACCACCATGCTAACGGAGAGGACACAGATGCAGAGACAATATAAGAAGATCAATTTTAGTATTCCCAAAACCCAGAAGGTCATACAAAAACGTCAAATTGCCCATGAAGTAAAGCAGATTGGAAAACAGTTATCCAGAATACAAAGTAACAATCAAAATGCAGGAGTAATCTAAGTTTTTACATAATCTCCAATATATGGATCAAAGGTAAAAAAAATTTAAAATGGTAATGTAAAAATGGTAATGCACAAAACGACAAATCACGGGTACTCAGTAAAAACTCAGTAATACAGCAACGACTCGGAACAGCACTATCAGAAAACAGGTTTATGTAGACCCATTACGTAATTGACAGACAAAAATTGGTTTCACAAAAGTCAAGTCATTAGAGGTCAAAAAAGTCTCAAAATTAAATGTAACAAGTGTCTGAATCATTAATTTGATTTATTTATGAAGAATGAGAGTGTAAAATACCATCAGAAATCCAAAATTGTTAAACCATACACCGCCCACCCTGAGCAGGGAAAAATCTGCACAAAAAATGTACAAGTTTCTTGGAAATTATCTTGTTTGCAAGTGAACCAGCAAAATGACACAAGTGAAAAGAAGAAACTCGAGTTTGGCAGATAAGTTATTGAGAAAAGCACAAGACTTGATGAATTAGATTGCGAAAAGTTTTTTTTTAACAATTTGTCATGATTTCTCCCAGTATTTGAAGTGTTACATCTCACAGTGAAATCTCTGCTCATTTCTCTGCCTCCTTATTCAGCTTTTAGCCTCAGCAGAAGAGAAGAGTGATGGGTGCACTTAGATGTAGGTAGAAGTATAACAAAGATGGATGGGAGCGCGTTCAGGGACAGGCTTGTCACATTGTCATATCATCTCATCTTGTGAGTAAACGGCTGACGAGCTGAATGAAAGTGTCCTTGAGCATTTTCATTGATTTGTCATTCACCAAAGAGCGACACAGTTACTCACTTAAGAAGCAAGGGGTGATTATGATTATAATATTATGGCACAAATCCAAATTTTGTTTGATTACAAGTTTGTTTGTTTTTTTTCCTATCATTTTGGAAGTGGAAGATTGCTGACAGTATTAGCTGGTATGAGAAAGTGAATCAATAGATAATTGAGTATGACTTTTGTTTGATGTGAATAAACAAAAAATAGAATGTTTAATTTCTTATAATTCACCAAATATCATCTATTTTTGCAGACAAATCATAGAAACATGTTATTTCTATAGCAACATGTGTCTTGTTGCACCATTATGTTCCATTTGCATGTTTTCCCCTTGCGTTGATCTCCAATTTCAATCAACTCACGGCGATTCTTCAAGACTTCTGTTTTGGATTCCAAGGCATTTTTTGTGTGTTCCGCGACATTAATGATCCTTAATAGTGCTTTTGATCCATCTGGTAGTCTTCATGACTGTTGATACATTTAGTCTCTACTTTCTGATCAGAACTGAGGACTGTTGGATAGGACGTGAAACCTTTTCAAACCCCAAACAGTCCAGCTATTTCGGATATAAGAATACTATAGCAAAACTCTTTCTTATTTAGCACAAATGCAATTGATATCTGCTCAACTCCTCTCTTTTTTCCTCACATGGCTCAGTTCTCATTTATCACAACATGGCTCCCCTCCCTTTCTGTTTGTCAGCCATTTTAGAAATCTTTCCTGCTCTTTTTCCACAGCTGTCTTTGCTCAGTTTCTGGGAAGCCCCGGTGCTCCACCGTTATTAAACACAGGAAAGAAAAAATAAATGCCAAGTTTTTCCTCTTTCTCCACCAGTTGGTACTTTCCAATCCTCGCTACTCCCTGCCTCCGTACCCTATTGTCTTTTTTCATCTTCTCTTTTTTCCCCTCCTCCTACGGTGCACAACCTCTTTATAGCCCTCCTTGCCATGCTGCGATAATTAGTCAGCGCTAAAATAATACAGCCTGGAGAAAACAACAAGATCTGAGCAGAGGGCTTAGCTCCGCTGGGAGGGAGGGAAGAGAGGAGGAGGTGGAGGGAGGAGGGATGGCGAGAGCCAGAAAGAGGGAGAGAGGAAGCGAGAGGGAGGAGAGTTATATGTGTCAGCCGATTTCAAATGGCTACCAGCGGATTTTCGGATAATGAAAGTGTCGGATAGTGTGTGTGTGTGTGTGTGTCTGTGTGTGTGTCTGTGTGTGTGTCTGTGTGTGTGTCTGTGTGCTTTGTGGTTGTTGTCAGAGACCCATTTGCCCCGCAGTCATCACAGTTTTCTACTTTCAAATATGCCGGACTGAAGCTTACCTCGAGAGGTTTATGGTTTGTGTGTCTTCATGAGAGTGTGTGTGGTTTCACAGGTAAATATGGCTGCAGTATGAAAATCTCTTTTGTGCAATGATGGTGCACGTATGACTGAAAAGCTGCAGTTCGAAACATAAATAACTATAATTTCTATCTCTTATTTGTTTGACATCCTTGCAAATAAAGGATCTTTGACTTTCTGACTTGTGAACCAACAACAAATTCTGTGAAGATCATGGCCTTTTGAAGGAGATGCCAACGACCAAAGGCAGATAAAACCGTGACACCAAACTGAAATTTGAATAAATATTTTTTTTCCAAAGGTAGAATTGCTTATATAAAACAACAGCAGGCAGCAAACAAACACATCAATGAAAACCCAAACAAGAAGAAGCCTAACTTGCTCTCTAGTTGACTGCCAATATGGCAGAAGAGCCTCTGGCAGTTTGAGCAAAGTCATGAGACAGAAGAGAAAAGTAGCCCCTAGTCATGCTTTTGATGATGCCATTTCAATTCAGAGAACAGTCAGCTGTGGGTATTTTTACCCACAGTTTACCGTTTTAGAGACATTAATGTATATTCATATAAAATCAATACAAAGATAAGATCTTCACCTCAAATTATGCGAGTAATACTATACATACATTATCATCTATATATACAATGTTTGTGTATTTATGACACACAGCCTACAGGCTTGAGAGCAGATTCATTACTCTATGCTAATCACAGTCAACGCTCGTCATTTCTAATTCACCACCAGGCTTATTGATACGAAGCCAAGCTTCAGCGCCGTTCAACGTACAGTTCAAACATGAAATTGCTCAGCGTACAAGGCGGACAGATTTCTCAGGTTGTTGAGGCAAAGTTCCTCTGACAGGGAGATCTAAGGAATTTCTTTTTTTGACGTTGAGGGTAGCGGTTCTACTGACAGCATAGCCAACATAGAGTTTGTCAGCTCA
This sequence comes from Antennarius maculatus, assembly GCA_013358685.1. Taxonomy (NCBI): domain Eukaryota; kingdom Metazoa; phylum Chordata; class Actinopteri; order Lophiiformes; family Antennariidae; genus Antennarius; species Antennarius maculatus. The sequence goes on from CM023628.1 coordinate 6,217,249, forward strand.
CCCGAGCTTGAATGTTGTGCAACCAAGGGCAGATGAACCTGCAGCGGCGCAGAAAAATTAACATTTCAAAGGGAAATAAGTGGCAACATTGGTGCTAAGACTAGCGCTGAAGCTAAACATGACTTCATGAAATACTGACATGTCACACTGTTTTATTACCTTGAAGGAGATGTTTTTCTTTACATGATAGTCTTAAATTGCCATCCTGAGGCCACTGGGTTCAAGATTTTCACACATATAATGTTTAGTTATTGTTGTTTTTAGGAAACAAAATCAAGCAACATGAAGTTAATTTAGGAAGCTGTATGTGATTTTTTTTTTTTTCATGAACGGCAGCATAACAAAAAATATAAATATTTCAGAAAACAAACGTGCTTTAATATAAAATGTAATGGCAACATATTTTTTCTGTTTTTCTGCCTTTGTGTTTTTGAATGCCTTCTCACACGTTGAATATGTTATTTTTGTGGCCCTATTTAATGATGTCTTTATCTGTCTTGCAGCTGGGACAACTTACATCTTCGGGCGAGGCGGAGCCCTCATCACTTACACCTGGCCACCCAATGACCGGCCGAGCACACGGGCAGACCGGCTGGCAGTGGGCTTCAGCACGCAGCTGAAGGAAGCTGTTCTGGTCAGAGTGGAGAGTGCTAAAGGACTTGGAGATTATCTGGAGCTGCACATAGTAAGATACTGCCTTGGGGATTTTGAACGGGGAAATGAAAGGATGGGGGAAATGGAAGCTACACAAAGCTACATTTAGTTAAGATGGGTCTTTGGGGAAACCCCGAATAGAAGAAGGGGGAGATTTGCAAGTAATGTGGAAAAAAAAGGATGTGGTGAGAAAAGAAGGAAGGATGTCAAAGCTGGTGAGAATATGATGTGCTCAGAGTAACAGGGAATAAACCCACGAAGGGAGCAGGAATAATATTGGTGTTTTTAGTTGGGGGTTTTTTTTGGCTGCTAACACATTAAACCTTCACTTATCAAGTGATTTTCAGTTGTTTTGATGTCGGGAACCGGAGGAATTAATCTAACTTATTTTCATAAGAAGAATAGAAGAATAAACATTATTTCCAAAACTATGAAAATAAGACCCAAGGTACTGGGTCTTATAATAAAACAGAAATCCATGTTTGGCCATGTGGAGAAGTCCTCAAGTATCTTCATCCAGTTTTGCAGATCCATTTTTTTGTCATACGCAAACTGGGGTTTTATTGAAGTTTGTCTCTTAAAGGCTTTTTCTTTTCAGTTCATGAGGTGCTGAATATCTCTCATATCTGTGAGTGAAGACATTTTCCTCAAATGACATTAGTTTTTTGGGGGGTTTTTTTAACGTGTAGTACTTGCAAGGGTCACTTGGATGAATCCTTGCATTCAGTCTAGAAAACGACTATCACCCAACAGCATTTGCTTTTATCCCCTGTCTAAGTAGTTATTAGCCTCTTCCCTGCTTTTATTACTTTCACATTTTAGGCTTAAAGGTCATATAAAACAGGCTCTAGCAATAACTATAAATGGCAATTAAGGGGCAGCAGCCATTTAGAAATTCATTCACGGAGGCTTTAATTGTGCTGTTGACCCTTGTGCTCCCTCTACCCAAATGAAAAGCTAATTTTCATTTAAACTGAGCTTTTCTATTATTTGGCAAGGAAGACCAGACCTGGTGACACCGGCCAACTCACAGCTTGAATAACAGCAATAAATGTTGTACAGATTCACAGACTGTTTACAAATTGATGAAGATGCAATGTATCACATGATCCTTTGTACTCCCTTAAAGTATGCACTGATGAGACACTACCACTGATGCAACACTCAGCAATCTACACAAGTGTGTGTGTGTGTGTGTGTGTGTGTGTGTGTGTGTGTGTGTGTGTGTGTGTGTGTGTGTGTGTGTGTGTGTGTGTGTGTGTGTGTGTGTGTGTGTGTGTGTGTGTGTGTGTGTGTGTGTGTGTGTGTGATCACGCCACACTCACAACCCAGGCTCTGACCCCAATTTGTTTGGGCTGCTTGTTCCTCGAAGCAACAGGAAGACAGTCGACCCCATGTCACGTTTCATCCAGTGCCACGTAAACCAAGAGAGACGGGGGGAACAATGATGTCAAAGATAGAGAGTTGGGTTACTGAGTAGCACTGCAGAGATAACGGTCACAGTAAAACAATTACAATGATTTGTCATTTACGACAAGTGTTGATAATTACTATAAGGACGAAAGATTGCATTTTTAAATTTTAATTGAGACAATAATTGTGGTCACAGCGATGTAGCACTTTAAAAGGTCCAATCCTTTAATTTGTAATAATAATTCTTTTGTTTTTTATTATTGTAAGGATTATGCTAGTGTTGGAAGTTACTAAATGCCTTACACATACACCTTACAGATGCTTACTTTTAATTTTCACTGCCAAGGTACTGGATTTCTAGCTCTCAGATTTCTGCAGCTTTCTGCAACTGTCTTTACAGCGTTGCAATGACATCAACATCACCGTCTCTTTCTAGAAATATGGTCCAGATTATTGAACATAATCTACAGACTTCAATGGAATAACTTTCAAACAAAAAGAAATAGTTTTCATGAAAAGTACTCTGTCCATTATCCTTTATAACAGAGGTGTGTCTGGAGTGACATGTTACTATTGTTTTTAAGCATCATTTAAATATTATTTTCCTCCAGCCTGTTAGGGTGTTGTAAGATATCTCAAAATCAAGGAAAGACAAGACTGTATTATCAGCCAGGCTGAGCGCCTCCACAAGCTGGCAAGAAAATAACTATTCAAGCCATTGGGTCAACAGATTCCTTAACTTTGATTTAACTTTGCGTGGAGTTTTTGGTAGTTTTTTTTTTATTATTATTAATATTCTCAGCGGACCTCAGCTCACTGTTTATCTCAGCATCACTCATCATTCATTTTGCTTGCTATCAGCTGCATATTCTCCATCTTAACCCTGCGTTTCTCAATTTCTTACTCATTCCCTCATGTCTGGCCCCTTCATTCTCTTCCTCTGCCTTTTCACACACACACACACACACACACACACACACACACACACACACACACACACACACCAGCTTCTCGAACACACCAGCCCAGCTCCTCTGCTCCCATTGCAATTACATTTCATTTTCTCCCGTTCCTCCTGAGTCGGTCCCCTAAATGACTCTTTTTAGCCCTTGGTGTGTATTTGGTTTCTGTTAATTATGCTCGTCTCTCTTTGAGGGGAGAAATGCAGGCAAATTAGACCTAAAAACCCAGGAGCCATGGCCCCATATCATCTAAGTTGATGGAGACCTCAAACACCCAGTCAAACTCCAAAATAGCTCATTCATTGATGGTGGCCTTGACATCCATCACCGGGAGCTTTTTATGGCCAAAAAAGTGTAGTTTCACTTTTCATTCCAGACAAACTTGTTAAATGGACACTAAGCCGAGGTTGGAGATGCTTCATACTGAATAAACTCCTGTGAATGAGGCTGCTCTTCATCCTCAAACGACACTATTTCTTGCATTTCTTTGTGATTATTTACTGTGTGAGTATGAATGTGTTGCCAACTTTCCTGGTGACCTTTAAGAGAAGTAGATGAAAAATGCCATAGGAATGAATCAGCACTGAGCAGACCTAACATGACTGTGCATATTTTTGTTCAGGATTGAATATCTCACATCTTGTAGATTCTGCATCATCCAGGTCAGAGAATCAGACATAAACCAAACTTAGCCAGATTTGAAGTCTGGTCTTTGTCGTTCAGCTGAGAGACTTCATCAGTTCCACTGACTGGAGGAGAGCTCCTCTTTAATCACCAAGGGTAGTTAATACCACAAAGCTTGTCAAGAGTCAGAAGAACTCATTAAGGTTATTGGCTGAACGGTGAAAGTCCAGTCATACCTCTCATTGGTCTAGCCAGCCATTGAGGGCTATTGTAGCAAATGTAGTCTTCCTGTCACTTGACATATACCACAACTGCATATCTGTGTGGGAGAGACTGCTCCCTTTCTATGTTTAGAACAGGCACAGATGAATTCACTTACTTAGCCATTTCCAGGTCAGTCAACCATACATTATGGCCCTCTTCTGCAAATGAAGTGTGACAGCTAGTTACATATGTGAAGTCCATCAAAGGTCCCATCTCTGTTCATAGAAGGTTTGAGCTGCCAAATTTCAATATCGTCTGGTTTTTGTCCAGACTAGCTGTAACTCCTGATCAGTGGCATTGACTCCTTCACAGTTGATGCTATAACCAGGTTCTCTGACAAATAATGTACTTAAGTCAAACAGTGACACACTGGCCTATGTCCATTTGCAGAAAATCTGATCAGAAAAAATTATTCAGCTAATTTCCAGGATGAGATTAGAATATTATTTTTGCATCTAAGGCTATGAATGGTTTTGATTAACTTTCTTTAATATTATAATGATGAAAGAAAAACATATAAAATAAAACCGACTCTCTTGTCAGAAATGTTTGTCACCAAAATATGGAAATTCACTTTGGTTTCTCCACTCACAACAAGAATGAAATACGAACAGACACAACTTGTATTACTTCAGTGAGCATTTCTTTTCTAGACACTATGTCCCCCAATCCCCATGATGTCTTTCACAGGATGTTAGCTGTTCACATGCAAAAATGGTCACTTGGGAAGGCAGGGCTTCATTTTTGCCAGTCTTTGTGACATTCTGGGCTGAGAGTGTGAGATTGAGGAAATGAAGGTTACTGACAGATATGGAAGTGAGTTGATGGCTGATTCTCCTATCTGTTACAGCTGGAAAAGGCAGCTGTCCTTGCATAGCTATGGAAACCAGTCATAAAATAATGTATTTTTCTACATTAATTAATTTTTTAAGTAGAAACATGTTCTTGTGTGTTTGGTTGATTGTTGGTTTGGATATTTTATTTTGTGACATTAGCCTGAGTCAGATTGCAGTCCTTTTGTAGCTACATTTGGAGTATTTTTGACAACAAATGTCATATTTGTTGATGTTAAAAAACTGAATGAATTGATTCAATTAATAATTCGTTTCCACTTTTAATTATAGCCACTTATTGCTTTTTCAAATTGAAGACCTCTATGCGCTTTCAGACATCTGCAATTTAGGTTTGGTACAACCAAATAAATGAGTGAATTGGAGAGAACAAGTGTAATCCAAATGCCTTTATCCTTCATTCTCCAGAAGATTGCATTGATCTTTTGGTCATTTTTAATACTGAGGCCTTTATTTGGAGATGAACTCTGTTGTTTGTGTTATTTTGGTGAATTTCTGTACACATTTTTGCACACATAACATCGCTAGAGAGCGGAACTTGTAAAGAACTATACAAATATTACCCCTTCTTTTGTTTAAATGTATGATATAAAGTTGATTTAGTCCATTGTACCTCGTACACAAATATTTCCAATTTGAAAACAAGTCCATGTGTGTCATAGAAAGGTACAAATTTGGGCCAAAAGTTTGAAAGTGTTTGCTGAATAAAATGTGGATAAAATGGCTTCACAAAACTTCTTCAGCTTATGACTCATTACGTATTAATAGGAATTATCACGCCAGTTCTTTTAGCTGAGCAAAAGCAACATAGCTCACTTAGGACTGTGAAAAGAAGTCTTTTATGTTGCCATTTTCTCTTAAGGCAAAAAAGGCACGAAAGGAACAAAGACCAGCAAATTGGGGGTATTTGTTTTGCATGCAGCGATGAGTCATTAATGAAGAAAAGAGCCAATATCAGAGCCATTCTCTTCATGAGTTACTCATAAACCCCTCTCTAAATGGCCTGACAGATGGCTGTGTAAAGTTTACATGCACTTTTCAATTGAGGCCTAGTACAATCATTTCTAATATATTCTTAAGAAGTGTCTGTTTGTATTTATTGCTGTTCTCACAGGCACCGCTCACAGTTGACAGTCATTATATTTACAGCTGGTAGGTTGTCACACTAACTCCTCAGTGAGAAGTGTCTCATCTGCAGTTATGGGCCGGTCAAAGCGAGTGGCGGTCCTCGCCATAGACTTCCATCACTGGCTGTTCAGTCCCGCCTCATAGTATTAAATAAAGGCTGCCTCTGATTACCCGTCAGGGAGCCATCCCTCACCACAACTGTCTGCTAAGAGCAGGGGTAGAAAGAGCGATGGGGTGAGCAAATGGGAAAGAGCCACGTTTATACCTCCACCCCAGTGACAGCTGTGACTAAAGACGTTATTTTGTTGAGTTGTTCACCCCCTTTGTTCTTGTGAGCATTTCTGGAATGTCAAATTTCCAACAACCACAGGTCATATGTCAATTGTTTAAGCAAGTAACTGTTTAATTATGTGTTGAAAAATGTGACTCGCCATATGACACCAGCCTAAAACAAGTGGTGCGGAAAGCGAGCCGGATGGAGAGTTTGGAGAGTTCAGCGGGGAACAGGAATTCTGGCATCAGATAAAGGCAGATGGTGATGTGGATAAAACTGTCAGGGAGAGGCAGGGCTTTTTATCCTTGACTCCACAGGCCCAGTAGCTCTGAGGGAGGCAAGTGCATGTAAGCACACACTCACTATATGACTTCACTCCTAACATGGAAACAGGGGCTGCTTTGAGGCTCCGGATACTGTCGTCAAAGACCGATTTGCAAGGATGCCTTCACATATAAGTTGTATAATTAACCCTAGTACACACAATTCACAAGGGCAGGCCTTTACATTCTCTCTCGCAGTGATATTGCTACTTCCTTATTTACAACTCTGTCCCACCTTCCCTATCTTAAATGAGTGTCACTTCTCTAGCCTGCTCTCTTTCATCTTGTCAGTGGGGTAAAAGCCAGACATGCAGCAAAGGATGTGGGTATGGAGCACAAAGAGCAGCTGATGGAGAAAGCCAAGCTTTGCTTTGATGAATGCTGCTGCCACGCAATGGAGAGCGTTGGCCACCGCCACTGTAATGAGATCGGGTCCTGGTGGGTCTCTCTCCTCAACTGCCGGGACAGATATCGATTAATCCTTCCCTTTCGCATCACTAATTTATCCTCCTTGCAGGTGGAGGGATAGTAGGGCTAGAGCTGGAACAGGGTGCATGGGTAAAAGAGAGCTAAACCTCACTGTAGATGCAGCATGGACTCCATTTATACCTCTCTATTCATAAGTAGAATCCGTTCATTTGATTCACCACAATTGTCGAGGGCAGCACTCGGCATGGGCTTAACTGCTGCCTGAGGATTTATAACTCTTTAGATGACCATTTCAAAGTGGTACCACCACTGATACCTGAGTGGTCATTTGTCTTGATTTTCAGATGCAAGGCACTTTACAAATCCAACAAGAAATGGCTGCTGAGGCATTCAGCAAGCTTGTCGTGCGCACGAGATTTGGATAATTTTTCAGATCCAAATGTTTTAAATGGCCCATTAGAGGATAATTAGAGGATAATTTATTTTGTCAACTTTGCAGCTGCTAAATCAAAATTACATCTACACTGCTTTTCAGCTGGTGTCTCTCTTAGAGACAGGGTGAGAAACACTGCTGTTCGCGAAGGGCTCAGAGTAGAGTCGCTGCTCCTTCGCGTGGAAAGGAGTCAGTTGAGGTGGTTTGGGCATCCGGTGCGGATGCCTCCGGGACGCCTCCCTAGGGAGGTGTTCTTGGCACGTCCAGCTGGAAGGAGACCTCGGGGCAGACGCAGGACCAGGTGGAGGGATTATATCTCAACACTGGCCTGGGAAGGCCTTGGGATCCCCCAGTCAGAACTGGTGGATGTGGCCGGGGAAAGGGAAGTTTGGGGCTCCCTTTTGAAGCTGCTGCCCCCGCAACCCGACTACGGATAAGCGGTGGAAGATGGATGGATGGATGGATGCTTTTCAGGCATGTGGTGTTTAAAGAATTTGGTGCTTGTGGCCACACCCAACTACTGACAACAGTTGTTCTACATTTGACAGATAATGAAAAGCTTCTGCATTATGTGATTGATGGATTCATAGTTAGAGGAGCAGAGTTATTAGAAAAAGACAAAGGAAGCTGATACAAGAGTGTTAATCCACTTGTGGGTAAGATGCACTCAGGACACGGTTGAGATTATTTTATGTTTTCAGCAGCTCTTAACAGTTGATCTACAATGTTCCTTATAGAGATGTTGTTTGCATTGCTATGCCTTAGTGTAATGTAATACTTGCAATTTGTGGAGTCACTTAGACCAGACTCACTCATCTCTCACTTTGGCCCAAAAAGACTTACACCTCGGAAGTTTTTCTGGATTCAGTATCTCTCTAACTGAAAGTCTAATTACAGTCAATGATTCCTGTTTATTTCACTTTTTGCAACTGTGATCAGTGAAGAGAAGACTTAGGATGACCTAATGAACATGGCTTTGGTTTTCTCAGAAATCTTTTTGTTAGTTTCTTTTTCTTTGAATCACTTGGACAGTACTAATAAGTGAACAAATCCCTGTAAGGTCTGTAAAATACAGTAATTTTTTAAGAAACATTCCATACAAGAAGCTCACAGGTGCTATGTGTCCAGTGAGGGCGAACTGGTGGATTGGCTCTCCAGATCAATAAGCTATTAGGGTCTAAGAGAGCAAGCCTGTCAGTGTGGCTTCAGTTCCGCCGTCAATAATCACCAGGGAAGACAAAACTACCCATTTATGTTCTTCTTCTTGTCATTGAAATAGAACATTGACTGTGCAGTATGATGCATGCCTCCTCCCAGCCATCTATATACTGTATAACTCTTATCTCAGTGGTTCCTTTAAAATTTTGTGGCTTTTTACAAATGTTATTAAGGTTTTTAATCTTGTTGATTAGGATTTAGTTTAGTCTACCAGGTTGTACTGTAAATACGTAAAAATCCAGTAAGTTTGTGTTCAACATTGTTAAAGAGTGATAAGATGGAGCTGGGAGGAAGAAGGAGAGAGGAATGGAGGGTAAGAAGAAAATAAGAGCTTAAAGGAGAATACTCTGCTGTTAGTGAGGTGCCCCAAGGAGAGGACAGCAGTGAGATTCTTTTCAAGTATCCTCCAGCCCTGAGCTCCCTGCTGGATGCACTTTAGCCTCCCCTCCCCTTAATCTCTGCAACAAGCACCAGATCAGCAAACACAGGGCAACCTATTCATCCAACACAGCTCTAAATTTATCCAACAATGCTCATTAAAAAGCATTTATTCAGATCCTTAGTCATCTCCACCTACCATCACTGCTGCTGCCACTATCAATTATTCTGTTGAGTTAATACACTCTTTTTGTTTCAATATACAGGTGTCTGGTCTGGGCTGAATCGTCTAATTAAACTATTCTCTTCCACGTTGAACTTAGAACATATGCTGACACATGCATGAATTTAACGCCATCCTTATTCAAACACCTTACAGTCCTTGTATGCAAATTCCACAATTTTGCATTCAAAACATTCTCCCAGCCTCTGGCTCTGTCTGCTGAGTATCATTTTAAGCTGCTGGTTAACATTTTATTTGATACTTGGACTTGGTTGACCCTTATGTTGTCCCATCTCTTTGATTCATTACTATATTCTTATTCATCCTTGCCCTTTCCATGTAACTTTATCTATTGACTTTCTGTACTGTTTCAATAATGCTTCTATTGATTGTAAACCATTATGATATATCTGTCACTGTTTCATATATCAATCGACCCACACATGAGCATCCTATATCAATGTGGTCCACTTGGTCAGAGAATATATCACTGTACTTTATTGCCTTTGCTTTTTTCTGTTTCAGTGCCTTGTGGTCAGCTGAAAGCACAAACTCTATCTCTGACCCTTTTCTTGGTCCAATCTCTGCGTAATTGTCAAATGCCTCTGGGACAGTGTTTCTACCTTGTACTAGTCAAAGAGAGAAAGCAGAGAAGAAGAGAATGATGAGTAGAGGATGAGAGACAAAAGGGAAAAGCACCAGAGAGATGGATGGACTATGGGAGAATGTCTCCAAGGCAGAGATAGGCTGAAAAGATGTTTGCATCTGTTCATCCAAGCAGACTGCACATGTCTATGTCCCCAAGTCCTGGGTGATGTACTCATGGCAGCAATGATGAATGCATCCTTTCTCAGACACCACTAGTTACATAGCAAGTCTATCAACAATTGCGCAGTTGGTAGACCGGAAAAAACCTTAATTATTCACTGCTTTTGCTGTTTTGAAAATGAGTGGCATTAACAATGAATTTGTAGATACATTAGCATAACTTTGATTAGAATACAGAATGAAAATCGGAAAAAAGTGAGTAGTGCACAAGAGAGATAAGAATATCTTTTAAAAATGTAATTCCTTTTGGGTAACGAGAGACCTCTTGATGAAGCACAGTGTTCAGCAAGAAGTTGAGAATGGGATGCACCATTGGGTCTGAGGTTAAGCCACTGATAAGGTCTGTTTACAAATGCTGTTACATGTAGGTGGGCTGGCCCACAGGCCAAATATATTCAGTCCAATGCAGCTTGAGGAGCTGGTCTGCTGCCAATTAATTTCCACTATTGGCGAAGAGACAACAGACTGGAGAGAAATGATGAGGCTCATCATCATGAAGGGATAGCAGGAGATTGACAACACAACTCATATTCAGTATGACAACTTTTTTTTGTTTTATCAGCATCTGTTAAGATTACACTGATGATTGGCATCTCACACTCAGTATATACTGACAGTCAATGGAGCTGTATTAGAGGTGAAACTGATAGAAGCCTGGTCTTTTAGTGTTATTTTATCAACATACAGAATTGACATTGAGGTAATTCCCAAGCTGTGATTATGATTCTGGATTTTTTCTTAATTTTAAATTATATCTGACTTGTAGTTCATCAAAGTGTTTTGAAAATCCAATAATTTTATGGTCCAAATTTTCTTAACAACAAACCATTGTAAATATTCTTACTATGTGACATCCTGTGAGTGACAAACGTAGGAATCTGCCACATCTTTCCTCACTGTCTATAGTTTTGAAATGCATTGTGAGCTTGTTTTGGACAAGGTGTCTGTGTTTTTCCATGACCATAGTGAATATGTTTGGTCATAGATGTTCCAAGAATTTGGTCTTTAAACAGTGATGAATGTGGCAACGTTCATATATTTTCTTTTATTTTCTACTTCAAACTAGGGATTTGTCTCCACCCTGTCTCATTGTCTGACTGTTATAGTAATAATTCCTTCGTTTGATTTACTATTTTATTCTTACTGTCCTCCTAAATCTCAAAGGGTTAGAGATCTAGAAACAATTTTTGCACAATGGGATAGTGACCTAGTCATAAAAACATGAATATTGGATGGTGGAAAATAAAATTTCTTTCTATGTCTCAGATTAAGCTGTTTACTCCCTTCTCTCTTTTCAAACTTCTTTATGGTTCGAGGAATAGTTTCACCTTAAAGTCATTCCCATTGATCTGAGTGACTGCAGTCTTAGCTCGAAGAGCAAGAGAAGTCAACTGTCCTGCATTCTTCTTTATTTACCCATGAGATGAAATCCTGTTGTCATACCGGTGATATCGGATATATGATGGGGCCCAGAGGTCTGTGTAAGAGCTGTGCAGCCTGTCACAGAAGCCATCCAATGGATGTTCGCTGCTGAATATTTCATCACCTGGCTGATAAGATGCACACAGGATTTGTTTTGATGCAGTTTCTGCTTTGGTAAATCTGAAAGAGAAACTGTGTTTCGATCTGGGATGAAGCCATTGGTTGAGTTTTTGGACAGGAGTAGATGAAATGGAATGCTTCCTTTTCTCTTATTTCTGTTTAGCTATAAATATATTCAAACAAGCATGTTTGCTTTCTTATCAGTTTGTAAGACAATATATTGTCATCTGCTGTATCATCCTTTATGCCTACTTTATGACACAGTTGGCTCTGAGTTTGACCCCAAATAGATGAGGTGGGAGAAAGGGGTGGGGGTGTTGATTCTCTAGCTCTCTCACTTTGATTTCTCTTGCAGTTCAGTGCACCGGAAAGGTGTGACCACTGTCCGAAAAGGAGAAGGAAGCAGTGGCTCAGTGATAGAGCAGGTCGTCCAATGATACAAGATCGGTGGTTTGATTCCCGCTCCCGCCAAGTCATTTGTCGTTGTGTCCCTGGGCAAGACACTTTACCTTCCTTGCCTCCATTATCAATAAAATATTCAGGGTATTTCCTTCCATTTGAACGATTTCTAATTTAATTGTTTAGTATCTTCCATACACCTTTAATGTTGTTTTTACTATTATCTAATTGGTATAATATTCCTTCTTACATTTCCTCATTAAATTAGCTAATTTATTTTTATATTTGTATTTAAGTTCAACCTCGACAGTTATTTGTTTCAGAAATTGTTTAGAGAGAGTGCTGTTTTCTTACAAGCATTATTCAGTCCTTTTGTTATCCATGGTCTGTTGATGTGGGTTTGGTTTTCCCCGCCATTGATTTGTTAAATTTTTGTTCTTTAACAACTTAAAAGTTTCAAGAAATATTTCATAAAGTCTTTTAATATCCTTTTCTTCATAGAAGTTATTCCTCATTTTTTTATTACTAAATCATTTCTGAATGCATTAATGTTTTGTTCTGTTCTCATTCTCCTGTACTTAATTGTATGGTTCTCTTTTTCTTTGACATAGTCACAGTAATGAATAACAAAAACGGGAAGATGGTCACTGATGTCGTTCATGAACAGCTCACATATTAGACTGTTCTTCATGTAATTTGTAAATACGTTATCTATTATCGTTACACTTTTTACTGTTATTCTACTTGGTTTGGTTATCAGTGGACATAAACTCAAACTATACATGGTGTTATAAATTCTTCTGTCAGCCAATGTTAATTGGGATTTAATTGGTCAATGTTGTTGTCCCCACAACTATATAAAACCTTCTGATTAGTGATGGAAAAAAACTCCTCCACGATAACCTTGAATTTTTCAATGCTTGAATCTGGTGTTCTATGCACACAACTACAAATGATATTTTTTTTGTTTTACCGTGCATATCTCAGCTGTGATACATTCCATCAGGTCAACAATAGTTGTTGTCATATTTAGGCTGTTTTTGATGTGTAGAGCTACCCCTCCTCTTTTCCCCCTTCTATTCACATAATTGAGCTCATATCCACTCAGCGACAGGTCCCGTCCCTTCTCAGGACAGAGCCAAGTTTCAGACAACGCAATGATATTGAATGGCTTTTTAGATTTATTTAAGTAAACTTTGATACTATGGTAATTGGCATGCAGACTTTGACAATTAAATTGAATTATTGATATTCCATAGTCCTGTTTAAAAACCAGGTCATCGTATTGTTCATCTATGCAGTAGCAACATGTGTTGTTCAAGTTACTGTCCAGATCAATGTTTTGTTCAAGTTGCCCACGTGTTGAGTGAGGTGGTCAGTCAGTGCATGTGTTACCATTGTCTATGGGTTACACTATACCTTGGTGGGGTCACTTGTATTTGTCCAGCTCACACAGGTCTCTGATGACCAAAACCTTGGCCTCCTCAGGTGACCCATTTAACTTTATGCACACCTTACAGTTTGCAGTCCATGGTGATAAAATTTTCCCCTGCTTTCTCAGAAGGAGTGCTTTCCTGGCTATGTCTGCATTTTTCTTAGTTAGGTGCTCATTTCCATACACATCTGACCCCTTGAGCTTTCTTCCTTGCTTGAGCAATGTATCCTTGTGCTTCCTACTGGTGAAGCGAATAATTATAGCTGGCTTGTCTGCTTTATTTCTCCGAGGGAGAGGATGGCATGCATCAATGTCACTGTTATTTACTGAAATGCCTTTGCTGTTGAAAAATGTAATCACCTGTTGCTCGATGGAATTCTGGTCAGAGACGGTGGGTCCACAGCTGGTTGCTGGTGAAGCCACCCCGGGAGTATGTCCAAGGTTTGGTCTGCAGCCTGTTGACAACAATGTCATTCACCGGGAGCACTGCTCTAAGTCTGCTACACGGCTTTCCAGAAGGGTCACCGTGTTGTCCTTCTCAGCACATTGCATTCTAAGTTCTTTAATTTCACCCATCATCTTTAGAATCAGTTTTTGATGTTTTGAGATAGTTGTAATTTCTTCAGACATAAAGTCCAGTGATTTCTTTATCTCCTCAATCTCCCCCTCCAAGGCTGCGTTATTCTTTGATTTTGGTGGCATCTTGTTTGTTCAAGCAGCCAGGTAACTGTTTTTAGATCAGGTGGAGCCTGGTGTTGGCCTGGGCCTGGTCCAGTTGGAATCCCGGTCAGAAACACGGATCGGCGGAGTCTTGTTCTCAACTTCTCAAATCTCACAAAATTCCCATGGCTGGATCACATACAAGATACAGAGACTGGAACATTATGGCCAGATCAATAAAACGCAATGCGACGGCCGTCCGACAGACACAGAATTCAAGTTACTCTGCAGTGGGGTTAATGTTCCATGAGGATTGGGGTCAGTTCACTTTTAACTCAGTCTTCCTCTCAAATTTCTGTAAGACTACAAGGGAACTTTCACTTTCACTAAAATATCAAATATTAAATGGTCATGTACAGTATGTACTTTTGTGTTAATTTCAGTGACTACAAAAACATTAGAACATGTTCATCTTAACAAGTTCATTCCAAATCACCTCCTCATCAAGTTGAGTGATTCGAGGTTTTGTTTTTTTTATCACAGACATTTCCATAGCATCGAAGCATTTTGCCCATCAAAGCCAAGCATCCATTCACTTCAATGGGACTGCTTGGGGTGAATAGAGAGACTTGGAGTGAATAGTAATTAAGTTGTTGCTGTTTGATTCTGTCTGAGTTGCACCGTCTCACATACACCCTCCCTTATGTTTGGGGGTAGTAGAGCCGCAAGGGAGGAACCTCTAAAAGTGATTGAAGGGTTGGTGACATCGCATCATTATCCCTTGCACAGTTCAGGAGGCAAAGGAAGTTCATCATACATTCATTTGTTGATGCTGCTGGGAGTTGGGTTGGCCATCATTTCGTAAGGTGGCCATCATTTTGTAATGTAGTTGGGCTCAAAACAATCAGATGCAAGAATTAACAACAACCACCTTAATTTTAGTTTGTCCTCATGCCTGATTTTTTTAGTTTTGGTTTTTCAAATGTTTGTGTGTGCCTTCAAAAGTGTAAAAAAAAAAATTTCCAAATCCCCAAAAAAATGTTTGCACACCAGCAATATGTTGGTCTGAAATGTTTAAATACAAGGATGTTAATTTAACTTACATCCACTGATTTCTCTCAAATTGCCTGCTTCATTTCTATGACATTAACAATTGCTATTGGGTACAAGCTAATGTCATTGCCCTGTTGGAGCCCATCCCAAAATCCTGCCACATGGTCGCCTATACAATATGAAAGCAGGATTTTATAAAATTATATATTATAATAACAACGAACGCATTATAATTAATTATAATGCGTTACTTGTTTTGACTCAGAAAATCAAAAGCTTTAATGTTTCCTTAACAAAAAACTGTGATTAAATTCTTGTGAGTGTGTCAAGAAGAAATTCAAATGATGCTGGCTGGGAATAAGGTGCCAAACTTCAGAAAAATTTGCAGATAATTAATTTTCATTCTTCAGAAAAGCAGACATTACCGTTAAGGCTTTTTGTATGTACTGCCATGATCTCATACATTATGGATCAAGAATCTGAATCGCTATGACTGAGCATGTCACAAAAGTTAAGAAATACACAGCAGTTTGTTCTCACAAAACATAAATTGTTTACTTGGATCGCAATTATGTGTCTTGCCATTGACAAAGTTCTGGAAAAGAGATCAAGCAGAGGTTTCACTCATATTTACAAGACACAAGTTGATTCAGAGGACTATAACTGGTACTGAATATTTTCAGTTCCATTTATCAGGAATATCCATCGAGTGTCCCATTGTCAATCACACCATCAACAGGAACAGGGTGTATTAAGTTTTTTTATTATTAGATGTGTTTGTCACTGACAGATTTCTTTCAGTTTAGTTAAATGGAAATGAGACTGATTTAGTAAAATAGTTTGATAAAAATGTGTCATAATTGGAATTTATGTCATGTAATGCTTAACTTTTGCCTAGTGTTTATTGTTGTCCAGCACACGCTTTAATCTCTTGTACAACTAACTTTGCTGAGTACAAATTACAGGACCTGGCATCTATATTGTTTTTCACAGACACCTCACACTGCCAACAAAATTTCTGCTGAAAATGTTTTCCAACATTGAATCCTATAAATACTATGTTGTGACCACTTTGTTTGTTTTTCTCGGCTTAAAATACCTGATTCCATCTTCACGAATGTGGGTGGAAAATTACCTGATTCCTTGTTAAAAAGATTGAGTTTTGTTGCTGCGAAAACAGCCGGATTGATTGAAGTACAACCAGTCATTGTCTCATTTGGCAGAGCTGCATATTGTTCAAATACATATAATATGTACAGCTGTACAGTGTTTCAATGGATGTCATCACATAACATGAGAGTTTGTAGTAGCCGTATTTTCACCCCTTTTATGATGAATACTGATGTTAGAATTTAGCAAACAAGATTCATACCTTCTGTTAGTGGGCGAACTCTGTCTCTAATTCTCTGGATACTTCACTGTTTGTCTCTTTCAATTTCTCTTTGCTGAATCAGTCCTTGTACTCTTGGTTTCAGAATGACATGCTGAGCAAGTACACTTATGCTCAGAGCTGATGTAGCAAAAGGTAGAGGAAGAGTTGGTGCAAAGCATGGAGAAGTCACCACTTTGACTATAATGACGGTGGATGTTTTAGTTTGTTGCCCAAAAAGAGGAAAGTACTGACATTATTTCAGCATACACTGCAAAATTAGGGATGTGGGAGGATTATGCAGAGCAGTGGTGGGTCTGAAATTTTCCTCCATTTCTATCAATGTAAAAATGGTGCTTGGTTTGGCAGTATGTAGGATTCTGCATGAGTTTACTTGCACGACTGTCCACTGACCTTTTATTAGCCACTGTTAGCCGATGCATTTTGGACACATGGATCCTTCCCAGTTGACTAAAACTGTAGCCGACAAGCTGTTCCACTCTGCCCCTGCAAAGAGCTGCTCCAAGGGAGGGGAAAAAAAAGAGATGGTAGTTGGATGTCTTCCAAGAGCAATTAGCTGAACCCACATGCCTGTTTGATTAATAAACATATGAAAATTAGCTTCTCTCAGCTACACTGCTGAACCTCAGTCCCGTTCATGGCCACTAGACATGACGCGGGTTTGCACAGAGCTGCTGGTGACTAATCGACAGGGCAAATATAGGGTGTAACATTCAATACAGAGTCATAGATTAGTCGGATCCACACCAGTGCTACTGAGGCATGATGAATGGACAAAGAAGCAGACCAGCGATCTGTGCTGACAAATGAAACCTTTTCCCCATCTTGCTTACTCCACCAGCTCAACGGTTTACTTTGCCACGCAATCTTTGCTCAGTCGAGCAAGGCTTAATCCATACATAAGTGACAGATAGGGCATCGTTATCAAAGCCAGCACTCCCAATAATTAGAAAAAGGCAGTAGCCAAGGCAGGGGAGACCATTTGCCTGATGGATTAACAGCGATCACTTACAGCTGCGTTTTCAGAGCTGTTTACACTGACAGTCATAATGCAGATGCATTGAGCATCAGCAACTCTTTTTATTTGATCCCCTTTATCAGAAGCAATCGACTAGCTAATCAGCAGATGTAATGGAATACAAAGGTCTATTTCCAAATGTAACGGATGCATTGTCATCAGAGGCAAAGTAAGAGGTAAACAACAGGCCCTCCAGGCCATTCAGATGCTCTCAGTCAAACACACGTGCAGAAAAACAGACACAAACACACGCATGCACACACACACACACACACACACACACACACACACACACACACACACACACACACTGCAAACAACCTGGAAGGAATGATATGAGCATTGAATATGATGTCAGTGACACAGAGAAGGACAGCAGGAGTGGTTCTGATAGCACTCCACCTGCTGTTTTAACAAGACCCAAACCAGTGAGCGTTTTCTGGGTCAGATGGCTAGGGGCAGTGCCTCTCTCCACTGGTGCACCCCACCAGCTATGCATCTGTGTGTGAGGATGATCCCACTGCACCCTTTATGGTCGTTATGAAAAGAATCAAAAGCATATGGTTTGCTATAGATGAATTCATTTCTAGCCAGGGCTAACACCAGTACGTCCACCAGAGAGTTTCTCTTGTTTTTCACACCTGTCGTAGACAAAATGGTTTAAGTTGGCTGTCTGCCCAGGTATATTAACAGCTGACAAAGTGTATTTGATTAACAGTTTTAGCATCATTTACTTTTTTTTTTATTTGTTCACATCCAGGAGAACAATGCAGAGCGCACTGATTGGCTTGTGGTTCAGTCTTCCCTCATGCATCAGTCACATATGTTCTGTGACAAGTGGAGATGTCTCCACTGTAAAAAAACAACTGTTTATTCCATTTTAACACCAGGGTAATGTTGTTTATGGAGACATCACATTTATTGGAAAGTACAGTAACAGGATAATATGCGCTTTTAAGGATTTACTAGTGATTTTGCAATTCCATTAAAATGACATGAGATTGATTTTTATTATTACGTCTTTTTTCTTTTTTTTTTTTAAACTGAAATATGATTACGAATGTTGTTACTCAAAGCCGAGGTATACCTGTACAGTTACAACAGTAGTTATGAAACTGCAATCTTTGAATCTTGAGTATTATGACAGGGTCAAGTATAATTTACTTTGATGAAAATTTTGACAAGTCAAGGTTTCTGTTATTAAATTGTCAAAAGTGAATTACAGCTGTTGAGCATTCTACTAAATGATGGGGAACCTTCCTAAATTCTTTTTTTTTTTTGTCGTCTTCAGCTGAAACATTTTTTAAAAGTTTGAGTGACAGCAAATTCACATACAGTCAAAATAAACTCTCTGTAATATTACTGTACTGTCATCATTTTGCTCACTGTAAAATCATAAAATGGGCCACTAGCAACCCTCCCTCTGTACAGTGGCAAGTGCAATGTTCTCTTCTGATATGGTACAGTTAAGAAAAACCCTCATAACCCTTCATATTGACAGAGTAACTTTAAGTGGCTATTTTTTTACTGTTAACCTGGAACAGTCAAGAGAATGCAATAAAACTTCTACGTGTTTCAACTGCATTCAAACACATAAGTGCACATTTATAAATTGCCTTTGCAGCCATTTCTTTTTGAAAACGCTCAGCAGGGTGAATAAGATGACGGGAAAGGTTATTTCAGTAATTGATTTGATGATGGAGTGCAATCAGGGAGCTTTCAGCGTCTTGATTCACATGACTGCTGAATAATTTGTGTGATGCAGTGACCTTCGGCATGTTGATGAACTGAAGCAAGAATTTGTTGTTCAGAACCATCCATCCATCCATTTTATTCTGCCGCAGTGGGTCACAGGGAGCTGGAGCCTATCCCAGCTGGCATAGGGCATGAGGCAGGGGAAACACCGGGCACGACGCCAGTGCTCCGCAGAGCCACACACAGACAGACAACCACGCACACACACACTCACTCCTACGGGCAATTTAGAACCGGCCAATGAACCTGAAGTGCATGTTTTTGGAGGTGGGAGGAAGCCGGAGAACCCGGAGAGAGTCCACGCAGACACATGGAGAACATGCAAACTCTGCACAGAGCAGGACTCAAACCCGGAACCGCCTTGTTGTGCGGCGACATCACTACCCACTGCGCCACTGTGCGCACCTCACTTCAGAACCAAATCAACTTCAGTATTTATTCCATAGCAAATCTAAAGAAACATTTATTTGAGGATGTGTTTATAACACAGACATAATTCCACAACATGACGACTTGTTATAAACATTTGTGTTAAATGCAATGGACTTATTGTTGTTATCATCAATTTGAGGAACGCAAAGCGGGCAAATGACAGCAGAATAACACTAACTACTGTAGATCTGAATGGCAGTTCAAGGGATGAAAATGCTTCCACCCACCACCCTCACCTCCACTGCTAGGATCACCAAGTCTCTTGCTGTTATTATCTCCTGGAATGATGAAAAAGAAAGTGTAAAAGTGGATCATGGTTGGTGGGCTCATTTAGTTGAGCATTTTTACAATGAGATCCCCGCTCAGTGTGGAGCCATATTAGAACATTTTAATGCCTGCCTGAGAGATAAATAAAGGAAAGGTCATAATCTACCAGGTATGCACAGGGTGTGGTAAGAGGTCACGATGTGGTCACACAGTCCCCCATCCAGATGGTGGGATTACCACAGACAGGTAATAAATCTGTCTGAATGTTGTTGATCATCCAATCCCTCATAGACAACAACATATACACTGAGTTGTTTTTCAAAATATTTTCATATAATTAAAATCAAATTGTCCAGAGACTCATGTTATGAGTATGTGGAACGATAAAGCATCTTTTTTCACATTCTACAATCAGCGGTGCTCAGAGAATACCTCCCTAAAACGCACCAGCTGCAGAATCTAAATACTTCATTATTGTACTCTCCAGATACAGTCATGTACATGTCATCCAGTGAACGTATGCAGCAGTGACGCTAGGTACATTTTCCTGTATTCTACAAGGATAGTAGCATATGTCAGCATCTCCTCTTTGCCGTATTTAGCAATACGACACTAATCTTCCACTCCTTTTAATAAGTGAGCATAAAAAAAGTACCGGTTCCCTCATCAAATCCAAAGGTAAAACAAGCTTTAATTAAACAGTAAACTTGTCACTGTCCTAGAGCAATTTTAATCTGTTGTTTTGATGCTATTAGCTCTTAGATTCAAAGGGGTGTTTGCAACTGATCTCATACAATTACTGCACCGTTATACATCACGCACGGGCTTTTGGGTATTCATTGACGGCAGTCATTTTTAAGATTACAATGAGAAACAGGGCAATATCGCAATCTGACTTTCAATCTGATGGGAATAGTGTACCGTCACCGCTGCACCTCTTGATGACATCCTCCAAGGAGAGCCGGCCTTTCTTGCACCACCTTTGGACCTAATGTAAGAAGTAATCTGTCCACTTGGGTTCAGGCTATATGGATACCTTCCGTACTCATGTACAAATCTGAGCTGGCTTAAATGTCAAAGTGAGGGCATTACCTGTGTTTGATAAGATGCATGCTTTGGACAGTCTGTGAGTGGAGGAATATGTTGCCTGTTACAGACGGATGGAAATCGCAACCCCTATCAGCATCTTCAGCCAAGCTCCTGTCGTTAGCCTTCATGTCACACGGATGTGTAACACATTATGACCGACAGTGTCTTCTGGCAATAACCCATCCTCAGCCCTTTTTGCCCGGTCCGTGTTACTCTGCTTGGGGTGGTGCCAGCTTGGGAAAGGGTGTCATCTAATCTTTCTCCCCCCATCAAAATCAGTTGGCAACAACATGCCGTACGTGTTTACTGACACTCCGTCTCTGTACATCTGAATCTTTCTGGTTGTGTCTCTTTTGTTCTCTCTTATGTTGTTTGGCGGTCTGACATCAGTTTTGATCCGTTCCTGGTTTTGCAGTACTTCACAAGTTTTAACTTTCCCACAGTTTTAAATGTAAGCTATGCACTAGCTTTGACCATTGATCAAAGCTAGGTCAAGGTCATCATCTCATGTTCATCTCTTTTGCTGCCCGGGTAATTTGCTTTTTGTTTCTTCTTTCTATCTGCAGCGGTTGCGAAGATATTTGGTGGACATACTAACGGAAGAACGGGCGGACGGTTCATGATTTTAAAAAACATGAACCAATAGGAGACTGACTTTTCCTAAATGTGTGTATACTTATTTCTGACATAGCTTGACCATCAAAATTTCAAAACGCAATAGAGATCTGAGTATTACTAACAAGAACTACCATAGGCCATACCATAGTCATTTGACTGCTCAGACATTATTTGTATGTAATTTGGATTATCATTAAAATATCCAAGAATAAATTGGTGGAATAGGTAAAAACACTTCAGGGTACCAAATTAAAACTATAATGATTGAATGTTTTATTTATTTGATTGACATATCCAAACTTTCTCTGCAATTACACATCCAAATTCAACCTTTGAAATGAAAACAAATGTAACTGAAATACCCAGCTCAACCCTAGGGGCTACATCTATTTTGTGGCTGCAATTTGATGAAATGTATCATATAATGATATATGACATAATATTTCTTCATTTGCTCATTTAATGTGTAACACAAAATGTGTTGAGGTTTGCACCATGCCAAAAGCATGATCCGTAAAAATACCAAAAACTGAGTTTTATTTCACCAGAGGTAAACATTTAAAGACAAAAAAAAAGAAACCTCCAATAGTCTCTGGAAAAAGCAGAAGTGGAACAATGATAAATTGTGCACAAAAATTGATGGTGTTGCTCATTATCTTTGTAGAGAAGACATTAGCAAAACAGGAGTGTGTTGTCGTGCAAAGTTTTTCATGTAGCAAGTGTAAAAGTGACTGGTCATGTTGATGTGATGTTACTGTGTTCATGCAAATTCAGTTGGCAGTCTGATCAGGGTACACACGCAGGTTTCGCCATCATGAAACCAACAGATTACAGATCATTTTACTCATTCGGGTCCTTTAAAAGCATTCGGTAGACCTCTCTGCCCCCCATATGGACATACATCTGACCATCATTTTTTCCTCCTCATTTATTCTGCTTCTTTTTTAGTCACTTTCCTCACTAAACGGTCAGCTTACCACATTCAAAAACATGGAACCGGCTACATATCCGTTCCAGTTTGACAGGTTTTACTCAAGACTGTAATTGGCCTCCAGTTAATCCCTGTTTTTCTTTTAGCTACTTTCCGTGGAGGGTAAATCTAGTCTTTGTTGGCACAAATTAGTTTATGAAGTGCGAGCTAGTGTGTGAAATAAAAATGATAGCACTTGACAGGTTCTAGCACAACTGCATGTATTCTCACATTAATAACAAAATTAAGATAATTTAAAGCAAAATTAAAATGAGAGAAATGATGGAGAGCTGCATTGTAAAATAACTATAACTATGTGTCTGCTGAGACAATTGGTGAAAGACAACATGCATGATACTTTTCAGCAGCTTTTGGAGACTCAAGAGAGACTTAAAACCCCCATGTACAATTAGCATCCTCCTGGAGGTAGGCTGTAAAAGTGTTGTCAGCATATCGTCTTAATGTGTGTGGCGCCAGTCTGAAGGCCCGGGCGGAAAGGACTGCTGTGCAGATACTAACAGAAAGCCAGATTAATGGTGATGAGAAGATGAGATGCCACAAAGAATTTATTATTTTTGCCCTTAAATAAATGAGCCCCGGGCTGTGACTTCATTGCTGCCACCTTGGATATAACACATGCTTTTATAAGAGCTGCTGGAAAAAACCTCGCCTGGAGCATGTGCACATTCATCCATGCATATGTGTTCACATGTTTGTGCTTGACAGCTAAATGCATGGCTTTGCATGTGTTGCAGTGGAAGATGGAAAGGAATAAAGGAATCTTTTAGCCAGCTGTCCGATGGAGACAATCCTTTATTGCTTCCAAGAACGCTTACAGGGCACATCGTACTGCTGGCCTGCCGGGAAGTGCTTGTTATGGACGTCTCATTGAGTTTTCTGAACATTCACTCCATGGATTAAGCAATCATTGTCTGATGTATAACTGTCTGTGTGTATGTACACTACCATTTATAAGCAACCGTACAATAATATAAATTTGAGATGCAGTAGTCTGTAAATAGCAGCTTTACTATCTACTAGATTGAAAATAAAGCTCTTGCTTATGTTGCTGATTTTCCTTCATATAAAATACAAAGTCTATAAACAGATATGCTATTCAGAGTTTGGCTCAATAGACATTTTAAAAGTATAAGTGAACTTTATGTACACAAATGCACAATAAACAGGTGAACTGTGCAAACAGACAGAGCATCTGGCCTGTAAAACTCAACTGATGTGTAGAGGTGCAGAGATGTGTGGTGTTGTACTGTATATTTCTGTTTAAATGTGTGTTCCATCCTAAAAGCTCATTGATACTGCAGTGAAGTGTTAACAATCTGACAGAGTCTTGCAGTGTTGGTCTCTCATTTACACACACATGCACACAGTCCACATTCTGCCATTGAAGTCTTTGCAATCCTGCAAACTTCAGTATTTGCATATTGTAAATGTATTTTTAACACAGCTGGTCGAGTTCTATTATATTCTAATCTACCACTATTCAAGTCTTGTCCAACCTTTATCTTTGTGCTCTAAATCCGTCAAGCCCATTGTGGTGATTGTGTGGTCTGCAACTGGGGCTGCATCATCTGCACCCACCCACCCCCACCCCTTGTTCCTGGCCCTCATTTTCTCATCACTCGGTTTGGCTCCGTCCGCCACGCTTTTGTCCCATCCTCACTTCCAGCCAAAATGGAAGCATCTGGCTCTCGACTCTTCCGCTTTGGCTGTAGGATGGTTATATTTACCAGTCTAGTAATTGGGGTCGCAAAACCTTGTTGTTGGTGTGTGTCTTTGTGCATCAGATGATTGTGGATGATTGCTTAGCCATATAGAAACCAATTTCTGTGTCTTTGTATCGGAAAGAATGCAGCAATATTCTCTAGTATTACACATTTATTAGTTAATATTTGCCTGCAAAAGACAGATGATGTACTTTTAGATCAAATCTAGTATAGAATAATCCTATGCTGTAAATTACCCACATTGTGTTTGTGGCTCAGACGAGGCTGGTGACTCCCATCATTTATGACCACAGTGATTAAGTCTGGCAGCTTTGTTTGACCACACAGTAAAACACAAACCATTTCATGAGTCAGAGTGTTTTACGCACCAGGAGAGTCCCTGTTGGCTGGTGGTTAGACGTTGGTTAAGATTTTCTGAGACAGGGGTTGTCATGTCATTCACATTATGTCATTGATTAATAGTATCTTATCCTGCATGAAACACACATACCATGACAGACCCATCTTTAGAAGCTCTAGGTGAAAGATGTTGGATGTGGTTCCTTCCTAAATTCAACCAAAGTGTTGTTTTACCTGGAGAAGACTATAAAGTCCACACATTACCATAGTTTAGCACTAAATTTGATTTTTTTTTAAGTTATTTATTGATTTTATTTAATTTTATATGTCAGTATCAACCTTTCTGTTACAGACTAAAAAATGTTAATAAAATTATTCTTTGTTATAAATTGAACTAAATTTCTTTGTTTTCGTTTTTGTTGTCTTTAACGTTGAGGATACAATGTTATGCAGAGGTGTCATTGTAGCAATTTTATAGACAATTTATATTCTATAAAGTTGCGATGGAGAGTGGGGGGGCACAAATTGTTTTCTTTTTGCTGGGGGGGCATAACAAAAAAATAACTGAGAAGCATTGCCATAGAAACACAGTGATTCACTGGTATTGTTCGTTGGTCTCCCAACACTAATAATATCATTATGTTAGTTAGCTGACGTCAGACCAGTGACATCATTTATTTCTCCCACTGCACTCCTTTTAAATCATCGTTGCATGGAACACTGACAGCGTAACCGCTCCCAGAACGCTCTATTGTTCAATATGATGACTGAGGCAGGTCATGTGACCTGAATGCCAGTCATTCCATCTCTCTACCTGAGGACCATGGGTGATTAGTTTTTCATAATGTCTCACTTTGCCTCAGGCACTTTGTTCTTTATCATCTTTTCTCCCACCGTCTGTTCACTTGTCACTTTTGTGTGACTGTCCACTTTTCCATCACCACATCCTTTACACTTCTCCTACGGGAGACATGATTCTCCACATCAAACTGATTTTGTCATTGTGATATTGCTGGTCTATTCACCAAGGCTCATCGTTGTAAGAAGGGTGCTGATTACCATGTAAGAGAAAGAGGCTGTTATTCCAGGTCATTAAGGTTATACCACTTCTGTTTACCACACCACCTTATACTGGGCAGGTCTTACAACCTTGCCTCCCTCAAGAACTTATAATTTGACCCAGGGAGCTGCAATCACCAAAAGTAAATCCATTTTATCGTCATCATTTCCCTCGATTTCAATCAGGGCATTGAGAAAAAGACCTCCAGGACTTTTCAATTAATGATCACAGTGCCAGTCCCCTCTGGCTAGAGGCACCTGGACAGTCATTATTTGACAACTAAATGTGAGCATCATTAATACACTTTATTACAGCACATTGACATTTAAGTGATGTCTTCTTAATTACTTTGATTGATAGTTATGGATAGATGAATCCAGGATGGTGGATCAGGAGATGGGAGGGGGGAGAAACTCCAACAGCTCCTTCAGTTATGACTCTGCAACCTTTCCAGCTCGGAGCTGAAATGTAAATGGTACCCTGGGGGTGATGATCAAGTTATGTATCAATGCCATTTAGATTTTCTCAGAAAACATAAGAGTGTCTACTTTTGAGTGTATTTTTTCTTCTTGTGTTAGAGATGTGCATTGCTTTTCTACTTCTTGAGGACGCTACCCGGGAAGATGAGGGTCTGATGTAAAGCCAGACATTTCTTTTCAGATTTGACAAAATGGACAGAAAATCATTCTTCTTCAGCTAAAGATCTATTCACTAAGGACAATAAAGTAATTGCTTTTTGTGGTTTGTAGACAGACATGGTGTTTAAAAAGGTTGAAGTGGAGTCAAAGACAATAACATGTTGGCCTGAATAGCAAGTCCTGTCTGCGCTGAATAAAGTTAATCAGTGCTGTTGGTTAAGATGTCTGTGTAGGTTCTCATTTATCCAGGTCATGGTTATCCAAAGCTGTTTAAATCAATCCACCGGACTTTAAGAAAGTTTGTTGAAGAAGTTTCACCTCTCAACCAAGAGACTTCTTCAAGTTCTGCTGTTGGATAAGAATATTTGATGCTCTTCCTTCAGGCGCCTTGCTCTCGCGTCGCGGATATGACGTCACGGACCGCTATATCCAATCAGTGTGTTTGGAGCTGTTCAGACTGATACTCATCTGTCCATATCTGATATAAAATCTCCAAAATGTGGTTTCAATCGGTCATGCAAAAATCAGATTTCATGTGTTATGTGACTGTTTAGACTACAAAAGAGACATCTGATATCACTCTGGATGGGCTAAAAATTGGATATTGGCGACCAGTCTGAACAAGCCCATAGACTACATGGAGGATTGTCGGAAGTGCAAAGCATACTTCCTTGCAGTCTACTTACCAACAGGCTACCTTAAGGCGAGTCAGTAGGATGTTAACAGATCCACCCCAGATTCTACCAGCTGTTGCCCTCAGGTAGGGAGAGCAGACTAAATAAACTTAAAAATTCGTCACTCGGCGCTAGAAGGAATTATAAAATGGAAAGTGATTTCTTTGGGAATTTTTGGGGGGGGTTTGTAATTTATGAACTCTCTGTGGGTGGGTTTTTGTTTAAGAATAGTATTTTATTAACTTTTATGGAACTTTCTTTGCTTTATATTCTGTACATTTTGTCATTCCATGGCTTTAGTGTCTGCATAGATCCCTACATAAATATCCACCTCTGTAAAACGATAAAGCTTATTTTGATCTTGATAATAATAGCAAATAGCACATAGCATATGCACTTGTGTGACATGAAAGCAAGTACGTATGTTTATTAAGCCTCACATTTACATCAGCTTTCTGAGGGTAGCTATAATGCTGACGTGGCCCGGGAAGAAATTGAGTTTCAAACCTTTGTCCCCTGGAGTCTGTATAATTACTCAACCATCACATACAATTTACAAATTCCTCCAAACTGCTGTATCAGTAGGAGTCATTTTGAATAAGAGCCTTTGCTAAATGCTTTACATGTAAATTAAGTTGTCTGTGATTCTGCTGTGTCAGAGCGTTGCCCCTTCCTCGTAGCGCTGACAGAAGCACTCCCCAAAGAACGAACACAACAGGACCAAAGGGGTTCGCGTCCGCCCTGTCTAACTCCCAACCAGTCATTAAACAAGACCAGAGGCTTGTTTTGTGTCATGATGATAACCACTGAGAGAGTTGAGCGCAGGATGGAGCCGCCCTCCTTTCCTGACCTAAAATAATGGATAAATGAGGTATGCAGTACCTTTGAGCCAAGAGCATGCAGATCAATGGTGGTGTACATGTTTTTAAAAAGGCTTGCTGAGAGAATGAAAATGGTTTGTTTTTTTTATTCTCAAACAAAGATAATCAGCAAAAACATGAAGTTGAAATAGTTTCATATTGGAACAAACTATAGAAGGAACATAATACTTTCAAATCAATGTTGAGTAAAGGCATTGTCACAGCCGTCACTTTGTCAAACATGATCAACATTCATTCATTCATTCATTCATCTTCTGCCGTTTCATCCGCACTAGTCATAATCTTTTTAAAGTCATGCACCTTCTGTCTGTAAATGGTCGCTTTGTAGCAGGAAATTATGTCCAAAGCATAATTGTGTCAGATTTGCTGTTATCCTGCTGTATATTTTTCACTTTGTACTTCATTTGCCTATCATCACGGAAGACCAATTTACATTTCTCAGCTTAAAATAACTTAATTACAGATTTAAATGCGTGTATGTCACCTTCAATGTCAGGTTTAAATTTTCAGATGTTCCTTTCGTAGCTTTAAATAACCTCATTAGCATCATTACTACAGTAAATGACTAAAACTACAATAATCTGTACAGAATGATAAAAAAATCCCTCAATCAGCCTTAGAAAGCAACTGCAAAAGCAAAAATGAAAGCAAACTGACTGTATTTGTGTCAAATCATATTAGACGGATCAGGCTATTAAAAGAAGGCTGGATAAATAAAGAAAAGGTAAACAAACATTAAGTCAAATTTAGACAATATTCAGTAAAATAATTTTAATTTGGTCACCATTTCTCATCCCCATCTGGGCCTTATATATGAATGTGAATAATGGTTCATTTCACTGGTGACAACTGGGTTGACTGATTCTAGTGGCAGGAGCTGAGAGTGGCATCTTATCATCTCTGCACAGCAGTCTCATTCTATGGTGTACTCATTATTGATCAAATTCCTGGAAATGAAATAATCTGGATTCCAAAATATTGATTTGAAAATATTGGGGATATATTCCTCAGCTTGTACTTTGGCACACTTTTTTAAAAAACATTTCTTAAGGCTTCGTATAAAGCTCATAACTACTCTACTGTGCTGCATAGGTGAGGCATTGCTGAACTTTTGATACGTATATTGTTATTTTTGGTCCAATGCATTAATTCTACTGTTGGTTGTAATAGATATAGTGTATTTTTTTCCAAACAGCATTAATATGACATCAAAAATTTTTTCACTAAAATCCAAATTGATAAAATAAAGCAACATTTAAAGACAGTGTATTTTCCAATTAAATTACCCATACATCATCCACTCTCTTTCAAGTTCTTCCATTGTTAAGCTCCTTCAGGAAGTACCACTTTTCTGTTTCTCTATCCCTGCCTCTGTTTCTTCCATCATCACTTGACGTCAAACAATGTGGGTCTCGTCTGTGGGGAGCATCTTACTTGATTGGGAAGCTAATCAAAATCTGGAGTATCTTCGCACCTTGGTGAGAAGGTGCTTGCCAAAAAAAAAAAAAATGTCAACATAATTTTCTGTGAAGCAGAAGTTCTTTAAGCCCAACTTAAAGCACTTGACACCCTTGAAAATTATAGAAAATAGAATTGTTAGAACTTCCCAGCTATATATCCTATAATTTCATTTCAACAATTTTCAATGATGACCGAGTTAATGGGGTGTTTTGGAATTCATTAGAGTTCACTCGAACTATTCTACCTTTATACACTTGTGATAAACATTCTTTTCATGTACACGATTTAAAACTTTTTAGGTGGCTTTCCAACCAATCCATTGAAATATTTTCTCATTTCCAGTGGTGTTGCATCACTGAGGTGCAGAAACGCTTTTCAGATCTCCAAATGTTAAATTAGATTTAATTGATGTACAGGAAAGTTTCAGTCACGGAAAGGACAACATTCAGTTCTCCGCTTAGAAGTCTTTTCGTGTCTCTTCAAGCTAACAAGCCTTTAGTAAACATGGGATTTTAAAATATACAAAAACCTGCAAACCGTATTTGCTTTCTAGAGGTCCTTTATATACTGTATGTAATAGCTAAGAGCCCTAGGCAAGGACGGGCCTCTTCTTCACAAGCATAGGCAAACATTAACTCCACCAGAGCACTGTAGGCGAGGAGATGGTGCATTCATTGTTTGAGATATGTCTGAAAATGCTATTAGCGGCGAGATAATGTATGGAATGAAAGACAGATGCACCTTTTAACAGCATTTCTCGCTTCTTCCAAAGGGCTATCTGCGGATGAGTGCGTCCACCCATACACCGTTTTTGCTAATCCTATTTAGTGAAACTATAATCAGGAAAAAAAAAAAACATTGGACGTCCTATCGCCCTGCTGTCTTCCTGTGTGGGCAGAACAGCGTAGTAAATCATTCAGAGCCTCAGAGTCTCTTCAGTCACACTCACCTCTCCACTCCAGTGCTCTCAGAAAAGCCATCTAAGTGCTGTCCTATTCGTGCTGCACGTGATACTCATATACCTGTCCCTCTGCAGGTTTGGCTGCACAGCCATCCATTATTACACGCAGTCACTTTGATTTATAGACAGTCTGCTTTGCATTCAAGCACACAATAACATGCAATACTTTAATAATGGAGCTTCTGATTTATTGTTGCACAACTATGGCTGTTTTGCATCTTTCTCTTGATAATATCACCAAAACCATTATCAACCCATCATCATCAGGTTAGTTTTCAATGAGGGGACATCACTAATGCCAGGATAAGCACCTTATTATCCAAATATTACTGTGTATGTAAAGCAAATAAATGCACGTGATACTATGATGCTTCAGAATAACATTAGCTTCTTTTGCATTTTTATTGATGCTGTGGAGTCGTACTGTACTGTATTGACATCTTTATGACAGGAGATGTGCAACCCACAATGTGGAAAAGCAGTTAGCAATTACAGCTGTTAAAATGTCTGTAAATTAATGAGACAGCTCAAAGTCTGTGGTATTTTTTCACTCTGAGCAGAGAAGAAGACCAGCATCAATCACCTTCTGTCACACACTGAGCTAGAGTTACACCAGCGATGTTTCATTCAGTGCAAAAAAACGTAGTAGAATAATCTTCTTGTGTCAGGATCACATGATCTATAAAAGAATTATAGTTTGCATTTTTTTAAATCCAACATATTTGTCGGATTCAGCTGGAGATTGTATTTAATCATTTGTGTCATTATTTTCATTGATGTTATTCTTACCCACAGAAGAAGCAGATTGTGTTGCTTTTTTATTGGGTATAAATAAACTCTCTTCTTCTCTGTCTACCCGACTGTCAGTCCAAACCAGCAGTCTGCCCTCCTCTTCCTCTCCCTCCACCAACCACCATTTCTTGATTCTTCATGGTGGTTTCAGGACAGCCCAGTGAAAAAGAAAACATCCTAATCTAGGGCACTTGCTGCATTCCATTAGCTAGGCCTGCCAACCCTTATCCATTGATCTGCCTGGATTTGGTAGACTTTTTAACTTTATTTTTTGAGGAGTTGTGCGGAGTGGGACTCGCGCCTCGCTGATCTGACTGATAAAAACAAAGATGAAAGAGCTGTATTTAGGCACAGGCTCGGGACAATAAGCAGAGGGGAGCAGAGGGTGATTGAGCTGGAGATAAAAGGATGAAGTGAAGGATGTGGAGGAATGTACGCGAGGCATGAGTTTGCCCTCCAAGGTCATAACATGTTGGTTGAAAAAAAATTATACACTCTATATGAGCCTCACTTAAGACAGAATTGTAAGAACTGGACATAATTTGCGCTCCTTTAAATAGAATAAAGCACACTGTGCTGGACAAACTTCTCCATCCACTGAAACTGACATGATTCTGATTTTGATTTAACAAAAGATCAAAATGTCAAAGTGTTTAAAGCAGATTGGAAACTGCTGCTACTTTGAAATCATGAGTTTTGAAAGCAGCACGACTGGCCTGGCTTACTTTCAGCTGCTTATTTCAGATCATTTGAAAGAGAAAAATAAAAAGCAGAAAAGGTGAAGGGTGGACATCAGTAGAATTACATCCATTTAAATGGAAGGTTATTGGTAATTAGAAGAGGAATTACAATACTTTAACTCCAAATAAAGTGCTAAATTCTGGCTGAGATAAAGGACTCGCTGTTCTTCCAGCAGTGCTCTCTAATTTTCCTTCCATCTTCCTATCCCTACTTCCCTCCATTATTCATCCCTGTCTGTCTCCCATGTCACATACATCAACCCGGAAATACTTATTTACCCAAACGCTTCCTTAATTAAAAACTGTCGCTCCTCTCCTCGTTGCTCGGCGCCCCGTCCGAGCCCCTTAGCCCTTAGTGACAGTCATTCAGAGCAGAAAATCTGTGGACTGCATCGCCCTGCTCGCAGGCTAATCTCTGCCTCTCACACCCTGTTTCTGAATTAACTGTCCTCATTATCGCATTCTTCCAGAACCTCTCCTCTTTTTCTATCGTACCTCTCCTTCTCCTCTCCCACTTCATCATCACCCTCCTCTTCTCTCACATTGCTCTTCCCTTCTTCCTGTCTGATTCCCCCTCAAAAAAGCAGGATGACAGGAGAGAGATGGAGAAAGAACCTTTTTTTTTTAAATGTTCCCTTGCCTGAAGTTGAGAATTTCCAAATAGCATTGTGACTGGCCAAAGGCAAGAAAATGCATTTTAATGTCAGCCAAGTGATAATTGCATTTTGACTGTGGTGGAGGGGGTTCATTACATAAACAAAACATTAGAGCTCACCGCGGTCGGGTCTGGTGCCGTCACGGAGATGGTGTGATATCTCGCCAAGGGAGCGTGGCCGCTTTACCCAAGTTCAGCTACAAAGCATTTAGCCTCATTAATTAACCTACTGTCTCCTCCTAATGATGCCGTCCAGTCATAGGCAACCTGCGGTAATAGATATCCAGCCATGGAGAGGGGTCTGGATGTGAGGATAAGAGATTTTTATTAATCGTTAGATTGTTATGCCTATACCCATCATCAATGGGGAAAAGCTGTTATCAGTTACTAGCCACTGACTAGCTGTCAGGCTGTTAGCTAGTAGATAGTCCACTACGCTGCCTGGTTATTTGGAAACTTTGTTTGGTATTTGTCAGATATCGCAGATAAACCTGGTTTATCTGCTCCCAGCAGCAATTTTAAAACAGGCTCATTTTGCAGCAAAATGAATCCATATCAGTGGAATCATCGAGAGATTCGCTCTCGGGGGTGAAGTAATCTATGCAGACGGATCTGACAGGCAGAAAGTCCAAAATAAAGGAAGCTATCAGAACTTATTAGTTGTGAGGCACAATGGACTTTATTAATCTCTTTAGTTAAAGTATAAATTGCGCCATAATTGGTTGGTTCACAAAAACTAGAAAAGGTCTTGGGAATAAAAATGAACTTCTTTATCAGCTGTAAACATATTGTCTTGTTAAAGCTTATTTATGCCTTTTACAAGAATACATTAATAACCTCCAATGTTCCACAACAAGCTCAGAAACATTGGTTTTGTGACATTAGACTTTTTATCGACGTCAGTGTTGCTTGATAGAAACTCCATCATCTTGTAGAGGTAACCATTGCAATCGTCTCATCTACATCTACTTATCAGAATAGCAGGTCACGGGTCTGCTGGAGCCTGTCTTAGAAACAGTTTGCACCCCAGACATGACACCAGCTCATTACATTCACACTCATGCCTACAGACGAAACCATCTACATCCATCTACCATCTACTTATTTTTATTCTGCTTTTGCTTAGAGGCGTAATGCTTTAAGTGTCCAGTCAGAATTAATTGCTGTAGAGTAAAGCAAGGGGCTTATGATGACTTGTTTGCTAGGTTGGACATTAAGGAGGGAGAGACTGATCTATACAGGTTGGCAAGACAGAGAGACAGAGATGGGAAGGACGTGCAGCAGGATAAGATGATTAACGATAGGAATGGAAGTCTAGTGACAGGTGCTAGTAGTGTGATGGTAAGATGGAAAGAGTACTTTGAAGAGTTGATGACGAGGAAAATGAGCGAGAACAAAGACTAGAAGAGGTAGCTGTTGTGGACTAGGAGGTAGCATCGATTAGTCAAAATGAAGTGAGGAGGGCATTGAAGAGGATGAAGAGTGGAAAGGCACTCAGTCCTAATGATACACCTGTGGAGGTATGGAAGTGTCTAAGAGAGGTGGCAGTAGGGTTTCTGACTGAGTTGTTCAACAGGATCTTGGATAGTGAGAAAATGCCTGAGGAATGGAGAAGAAGTGTGCTGGTGCCCATTTTTAAGAACAAGGGAGATGTGCAGAGTTGTGGCAACTACAGAGGAATAAAGCTGATGAGCCATACAATGAAGTAATGGGAAAAAGTAGCTGAAGCTAGACTAAGGGCAGAAGTGACCATTTGTGAGCAGCAGTATGGTTTCATGCAAAAAATGCAATGCAATATTTGCTTGGAGCATGTTGATAGAGAAGTTAGACAAGGCCAGCGGGAGCTGCATTGTGTTTTTGTAGATCTGGAGAAAGCTTATGACAGGGTGCCCAGAGAGGAACTGTGGCAGAGAAATATCTTAGAGCGGTGCAGGACATGTATGAGGACTGTAAGACAGTGGTGAGGTGTGCTGTAGGTGTGACAGAGGAGTTCAAGGTGTAGGTGGGACTGCATCAGGGATCAGCTCTGAGCCCCTTCTTGTTCCCTATGGTGATGGACAGGCTGACAGACGATTTTAGACAGGAATCTCCATGGACTATAATGTTTACAGATGACATTGTGAGCAGGGAACAGGTGGAGGAGAAGCCAGAGAGGTGGAGGTTTGTCCTGGAAAGGAGTGGAATGAAGGTGAGCCACAGTAAGACAGAGTACATGTGTGTGAATGAGAGGGACCCAAGTGGAAGAGTGAGGTTACAGGGAGAAGAGATCAAGAAGGGGGAGGATTTTAAGTACTAAGGGTCAAAAGTCCAGAGCAATGAAGAGTGTGGAAAAGAGGTGAAGAAGCGTGGACAGTCAGAATGTAACAGGTGGAGAAAAGTGTCAGGTGTGATGTGTGATAGAAGAGTTTCAGCTAAAATGAACGGACAACTACAAAACTGTGGTGAGACCAGCGATGTTGTTTGGTCTAGAGACAGTGTCACTAAGGAAAAGACAGGAGGCAGAGCTGGAGGTAGCAGAGATGAAGATGCTGAGGTTCTCTCTGGGAGTGACCAGGAAGGATAGGATCAGGAATGAGTACATCAGAGGGACAGCACATGTTGGAGGTTTTGGAGATAAAGTCAGATTGAGATGGTTTGGACATGTCCAGAGGAGAGATAGTGAACATATTGGCAGGAGGATGCTGAGTTTTGAACTGCCAGGCAGGAGGCCTAGAGGAAGACCAAAGAGGAGGTTTATGGATGTAGTGAAAGAGGACATGAAGGTAGTTTGTGTGAGAGAAGGGGATGCAGGAGACAGGGTTAGATGGAGGCAATTGATTCGCTGTGGCGACCCCCGAAGGGTAAAGCCAAAAGGAAAAGAAGAAGAAGAGTAAAGCTGTTAAATAACAATAATTTTTTTTAAATCTACAGTCCCGGAAAGCCTTTGTGATTCAGTGACTGAGTCTTTTCAACCCAAAATAATCCATTTGATTGACACGTTTGTACATTCTTGATGTATTAAATGGTGTCCAGGATGAGGAAGCAGCCCATCTATCATAAAACATGACACAAAGCAATGTGTAGTCCTTCTGTAGCAGAGACAGGTGCAGTGTTTAAACGTAAGTCCAGCTTGCCAGGTGATTTGTCTCTCGCCAACTCTCGTCCCCCACAGTCAGACGACCATACAGGAGCAGCAGGTATCTTCTCCCTGCGAGGATTCTTCCCAGCAGCTAACTTGGCTTTGTAAAGGCCTGTGTGTGCAGAGTGCTTTGGTTACAGACAGTATCTGAAGAATAATTTATTACATTCACTAAGTACATCAGAGCAGGTTTCCAAAATCCTTACTTGATACTTTTCAAATTGTACTTTTACTTGTGTTGTCTGAGTGCATGTATGCAGTAAAGGAGCGACTGGTGGAAGGATACAGACAGGAATAGAGTATTACGCTCTGGCACTGATGGAACTATCCATCACAGACAACAAGCCAACACTTTAACAGGATGAACCCTTCCACCAATGAGAATCCAGTTAAGGGTGTAGGAGACTGAAGGATACAGGTTGCCATCCTGGATGAGACTTAAAAAAAAAAAAGATGTGGTCAAGGCAGGAAGCAGGAAGTGAAGGAGGTCTCCAATGAAGACTTCAAATGCTTTCATTATTGGCTGCCAGATACCAGCAGGAGATAGAGTCAGTACAGAAGACATTGGGTCAAGACTCCAATCTCCACTCATGAACAAGCCTAG
The DNA here is from genome assembly GCA_013358685.1 of Antennarius maculatus. Lineage (NCBI taxonomy): Eukaryota > Metazoa > Chordata > Actinopteri > Lophiiformes > Antennariidae > Antennarius > Antennarius maculatus. Next base: position 6,253,547 of record CM023628.1, read on the forward strand.
CTGTGAAAGGAAAAACAATCCGCCAGTGCTGACATGTAGGCGATGGGGGGAAAAAAAACTGCAAACAACCAGGGTTGTAAACAGACACACAGGCTGGATAGCAATGCACAATGCACTCCTGGATATGACTTTGTGTAGGTTTGAACATATGGAGAAGCATCAAATGTGTTGTTTCAATCATGTAGGAACACACCTCCACACTAACATGCAGCTAAGGAGAAGAAAGTTACTGACAGAGAAAAACCAACCAACTCCTGGCAAAACTCCTCCGTCAGTTCAACACAAACACAGAACTCTCACTCAAATCGAAGCCAGAGATGTCCGTGTGAGTATCGTACAGAAGCTCATCATTGCATTTCTCGCAAGACACTGCTGCATTTTCCTCTCATCTCCAAGCTAATGACATTCCCCTGGTCCATTCACTGAGGTCTTATTAATGACACATTGAAGAAAGGGAGGAGGCACATTGACCTGCCTTTTATTGAGAATAATGGAGCCACAATGGCTCCCATCAGCTCCAATATTTCCCAGGTGGCTGTTCATTCATCACCGGACCTGTGCTTCCCAGGGGACTCATAATAAAGGCTGAATAAAACATTTCACTCCCCATTAATGGCCACTCAGCCAAGGTTGGAATCAAAAGCCTCCTTTTATATCGGAAAACAGGATGCACTTTTTTTTTTAGTTAAGCATATCCACAATGCTTGCCTGCTGCAGTATGACTGATTCTGACTGATAGGGAGTGTAGTAATCATTAGATAACATTAGGAGACAGAATTTACCCTGAAAACCAAGGGTTTGGTTGATACTGAGAGCATGCTATAAGACAATCAATTTCAGGATGCAACACATTGACTTTTCGCAGCATAAGAGTGATGCCGTGATGTTGAATCAGTCATTCCGACAGTTTTACTTGTCATTTAAAAAGATTTGAAAACATAATACATAACAAAGTAAAATAAGTCTGTCTTTACGACGCTACAAACCAAGGTTTTACATCCCTACTAAAATATTCATCAGACAGATCCGTATCCCAGACAAGCAGCATCAACAAGACTGGATTTATCTATTTCTGCTCTCCTTGCTTACGGCCAAGACAGCTTCACAAAACCTGTGTCTTCCCTTGGGAGACTAAAAGCCACTGTTTTCCACCTCTTCTCAGTCCCTTTTCACTTTGCTTAAATAGGAGTAGTGGAAATATTGGCTTACCAGGAAAAGGGTCACGCTGGAGATGTGTGTCACACCAAAATGTTATATAAACAAACATCTAAAATGTTTTCTGTGTTTGCCTTGGGCACTGAATGCCCCCAGTCTGACTGGAAGGCAATATTTGCTTAAGGAAGAACCTACTAAATCACAGCGATGTCGAGGTCACTTTAGCTCCGGAAGGAGGTGGAATGCAGGGATTACAACTCTGTGAATGCATCTTGTTTCATCCCTCAAGCTTTCCCCCGTTACTGATTGAGCTCAGTAGTCTCCTATTGTATCGAACTGTTGTGCAGACGGCAGACAGATCATTACAAAACGAGGGTCCAAAGTCTCATGAGTGCTCTATTTATTGATTTTGTGAAGACACTGTAAGAGCTCTGAAAAAAGCGCTAATTGACAACTCTTCAATATTTTCTAAATATGAGTCGTATTTCTTACAAACTGTCATTCATGCTTCTTCTTTACTTAAAAAATATCTCATGAATTAATCACCCTAGCTGTAACCCATCCAACATATTCACTGTTCTGTCTGCAAAGAGGGAAATTAGTATTTGATAACAGCCTGGATTTTTCCGTGATAGATCTGGGTATCTTTACAAAAATGGTTGTCACTTATTACAAAAAGACGGCACACAAAAATTTCGTTATTTTATACATGCAGTCAGGCTGCAAGTTGTGCACATATTTCCATTTAATCTAAATCTAAACTATTAAGACAAACCAGAAGGGAATACATCTGTGTGAATGTCTGACCACTCAAACATTGACTTTACTACAACAGCCCAAACATGGGTCAATGGGTGTGTCAGTGAGCTGTGACATCAGTGTGTAGAGGCCCTTAGCAACTGTTCCCACGACATCAACTTGTTTCCTCTCCCCGCATGTTATGTAGTGTCGCTTGTAATGCTTGCATTTGTTTCAGTGTGAGAGCAGCTTCCTACAAAATGACATAACCACCTGAAACATTCAACGTGAAGTTATTGATTATGTTGAAGTGTTATCACAAACTCCAGGTGATGACTGTTTCCCCATTTCTTTGACTATCACAAATGATAATCCCGAAGTGGCAATAATAAATCGTTGATGTATCTATGGCCTATTACCTTTGCTAAATTGCTGTGTGTTGGAAATGAGAGGGTCTTAAATAGAGAGCTCAGTGCCTGCGTCCAGTGATTGTTGATGTTGTCTGATAGGGGAAACAGAGCCCCCAGGCCTGGCTTATGCACTCTAATCCTCATTGAGAGATAAGGGGAGGAAGGCTTTGAATGTAACACACATTTATGCACAGAGGCGGATGCAAAAAATCACCTCGCATGCACAGATTGAAGGGTAAAAATGCTACGCAGGTGCATTTTTAAATCGCTGTGATCTGATAGCATGCTGTCTCATGAAATGACATTATCTCTGACATGCAAACAAAGACGCTTACACATGAGCACCTGTAAACACTCGCTGTCAAGACACCTACTTTGGGTTGCCGTATCTGAGCAATCTGGGTTATCTGGAAATAGTTTAATTTTTCATCTCGGGCCTGTCATCGCCTGCAAATACACAGAATAGGTGAGTGTGTGTTTATCTTGTCCCCAAATATTGTTTTTTTATACCCTGCTGCCATAATAAGTGCATCATAACTATTCTACATGTGCTTTTAAAAAGTTGCCTTTCACGAAGATTTAAAGCAAAAACAGCGATTAGTTTTATTTTCTCCTCTGCTTCTTCCCCTTAGCCTGACGCTTTTCGTCAGGACACAACAGAGGAGCCAAGTCTGAAACACATACTAGGAGCCTCTGACATGTAAAACGTCTCGGTGAAGCACTCGACCCACCCCTGAGAGACACACACTGCCCTATCAAATCAGCTGCCTTGATCAGTGCCGCAGTAATCAATCTCCATGATGCAGTCAGAGATCATAGACACACACTTGCACACACACTCATCATCATCCATCGAGTTCTGTGTTTATTAGACCGAATGTACTATACAGCGCACCCTGACACAGAAAATCCATATTCACTAACAGAACGTCTGTTCAGTCCGTTGAACTCGGATGAGATCTGTAGCAAAGACGAAAAATCCTCCAGGAGTGCATGTTTCCAAATTAAAATCGTGCAGAACGCTATGGGAAGTATCATTAGCGGTGCATGAATGTTACGTCTATATCTGAGTGAGATGCAGATGAGTAATTATTTAATGTTTACAGTGCAGGGAAAAGAAACGAATAAGGGGAGTGACCGAGACAGAGGCTCTGAGAGAGATAAATAGAAGAGGACAGAGTTCACCAGAGATGTAAACAATAACAAGAACAAAGAGGAGCAGGGAGACAATTTCCAGCAGGGTAGTGTTTATGCAAATTTTCATTTAGTAGGCATGTAAATGAGGGAGAGGAATGCAAACAGTTTTTTTTCTTTGCAGTACAATTAATGGCCTAAATAATGCAATAGAAAAAGAATGAATGCCTAATCGGCGCTGATGAGGAGGATGTGACAGCAGAAGAAAACGTGTTGTTTAATTGAACAGAGTGGGCCAAAGTCAAGAGTATGAACTGGTCACTATAGAATTTCACATATATGTGAAATAGAATTTCTCCACTGGGCAATTAATAAAGTATTTTTTTTCTTCACTTGACACTTGGTTTTGTAACCATTAAGAGCTTGAGGTAAAACTAAAAAAGAATTATTCACAAAAGAACACATTTTCTTCTGACCAATCAATTGAATTAACAAGTTTAAACATATTAATCCTCTGATAAAGATGCACATCATTAGTTTTTCTATTTTTCTAATATTTCTGATGTTTGCAAAAAATTTGGTAATAAAAGCAGGCACAGGGGCGGTAAGCGAAAGCAAGGCAGATGGGATGGTTGGACAGAGAGAGAAAATGCTCATTAGAAGAAATTTGGGCTGAAACAGTTCTGTATTTTCCTTCTACTCTGTAATTAGGAAATAGATTAATGAGAAAGAGACACACAAGTCTGCCAATGCTACCACAATTAACAAGCTGAGGAAAAGTTTGTTGTTGCATGGATGCGGGGGGGAGCAAAGTGCAGCCGTGATTTCCACTCATTGACTTCTTGTCTGTTTGCATCCCTCTCCGTTCCATTCGTGTTCACTTTTGGCTCTGTTTGTGCCTCCAGCTACATAAATACTCTTGCTCCACTCTTATCTTAAACTTTTCCATTAGACTTTGCCTCAGTATGTCAGCTGCTTACAAGTAGAACAAGAATACAGTAGTGCATGTGTGTATCTTTAAGAGCTTGTTCTTCAATGCTTTCAAGAAATTTAAATAAATAAACTCTCAGAGAAACGCAAAACACCGTATAAGATATGGCAAGCCTTTCAGTACCTCGAAGGCCACAGTGTTGAATTGCATTGACACTGTCTTATAATTGATTCAAAAGACGGCAAAGTAGCAATTCAATTATGAGAATTACAATGAACGGAGTCAACCCCTCGACCAAGGCTAAACAGTCAGACTGTAAAGGTGCAGCAACCATACAGATCCTTTACCACTATTTACATGATTCATTATCTGGATTTGCACCACAATATATGCTGTCATAACTACAGTATAAATATTACAACTGTGTGTTAGTTTATAGAGATTTTTTCTTTAGAAATTAGAGGAACTGTCACAGCAAAGTAAAGATGTGAAAATCTTCTTGGATCCATTTATGTATCCAGATTGACTCTTAAATTTAATCCCCCTGAAGGAATTGTTTTCCTTAGTTTCTACATAATCAGAGATTATGTAGAAATGTTATGATGAATCAGATGTATTTTCTTTCAGATCTAAAAAGCTAATATAAAAATTAACCCACTGCAGGGCTAAAGTCCGACCATACAAAAGGACCCAAACATCTTACAATTACAGTACAGGTTTTATATGTATCTATATACAATAGATAATAAGTATAGTGATGTCACAAAATTGTACTTTATTCATAGTGCAATAGTCATAACTATTAATAACATAACAGTGTGTTATTTTTTGGAGATTTTCTCTTCAGAAATTAGAGGAACTGGTATACCAATGTAACCAATATATGCGTTGAAATCAAATGGGATATACGCTATGATCTGGGTCCACCTCCAGGTAAATATGTGTTTTATTTTGAAGGAACCTGATCCTTTTATGGATTTGCAAGAAGTTGTTCACCTTCATAGGTAATAATGCAGTGATTCTTCTCTTCTTTTGAGAAATGGTGCTTATATCAGGAAAGGATAAAGATATTAAAGAAAACATCTTGAAATACTCCTGTTGACTTTCTGAGTCTGTTGAAAAATAAAAGGCAATGAGCTAATCCACCTCTCTACCCAGATCCATTCTAAAATGTAGAAGTCCAGTGTGCAAAACCTCAGGAAGAGACTGGGGGATGTGTGTAAAATAGGTGAGAATTTACACTGAAGTTTACATTTTCTTCTGCAAACCCACACACACACCTACCACACACACACACAAACACACACAGGCAGACATGCACATACACACACACACACCTGCATACCATACACACATACACACAAAGCCACATTACTCTGCTTAGACACATCTGATAGATTAGCAACAATTCTCAGTTTGTTAACTCTCATTAACTTCTTTTCTCTTGCCATCTTTTTCTGTCACTCAAACCTGAGTTTGTGCAGTTCGCAGTTCCATCATCTGTGTACCTGATTGTTGTCAATTTATGCCTCATCTTCAGCCCTGCCACTTGTCATAAAGAACCGTTGACTGGATTGTGGCTGACCTCAGCGTTCCTTGTGGCTTTTTATTGTTTATTTTTCTGCTCCGACATATATAGTACTGCACACTGTAGCTGCACCATTATCATCCAAGCATGACCTATGGTGTTTTCACAGATGTACAAAAGACGTTGTGGAATAGTAGGATTTCATGGATCTCTGATTTAATTACTGCTGGATGTCAGTAACAAGCATGCACAATGCTTTTGCATTGAGTCTGGGCATGACATGCGTTTGTAATATTCTCATGTTGTATGTGGAACATCCTACTGCAGCGCACATTTGGCTATATCCCATCATCACATCTGTGTTTGTTTGTCTGAATAGATGGAGAAAATCACTTGTCAAATTTTCTGCATGCATGCTCATATGTTTTACATGATCCCGATCCAAGGGCAGAGAGACAAAGAAGAGTTTCTCTATTAGTCTTTGCCTCCTCTGCATCTCCTTCAGGGTTGCTGTGTGAGAAGGACATCAAGATAAATCGCTAGATTCACGGGAATTTTGTCAATCTGACAGCCGCCCCAAATACATGCAGCAGAACAGAGAACATTCAAATGACATCTGACAGTAATCCACACTTAAACTAAAAGTTTCTCATCATCTAGCAAAATAAAATAGTTTTAAGCATTTGTTGCAAAACTGAAAAAAAAAAAAAAACATCGGGCTGCAGGATGAATGTGTTTTTCTCATGATTCATAACCTATAGTTCATCACTTAATTGTCTTTCCACCCCTCTTTAGTTGAATCTAATCTCAATCATACCTTAACCTTGAGTCATTTACCATTGTCAATTTTTTATGCAATATGAATAATTACTGTTTTTTAGACCTATTTTAAGTATTTATTGATAGAGTGAGTTTTCCAGAACAATCCCTCGTGGCTGTTTTTATTTTTTGATTCTATTTGACAGATGAGACAGGCCACTCCTTTTGATTTGCACTCAGATCACAGTGGGGCTGCATTGTCATAAATTGACCACAGGGGGCAGCAAATGTTACCTGAATAGATGCCCTGTGAGGAAATGAAGTGAAAAGGATGCATCAAAAAAAAAAAAAAATCAGGAGAACCAATAAACAAACATCAAGCTAAGAGAATTCATGGTGCAATGTTGTTTTAATAAACCCTGTAAACGGTGTCCTTCGTTTCCCCTTGAGATCAACAGGTGCCAACTTTTGTTCTTTTATTTACAGGAAAGGCAGCCATCATCCAATAATAACAAAAGCTACTTAAACTGAGAGCCTATTTCGCCTTAAATACTGTTAGACCATTAATAACTTTGAACATTGAGATCATAGCTGTAACGGGATGGCTAGAACACTGACTTCAGTGACATCCAGGTGTTTTGGCTCTCATTTGACTGATTCAAGGTTAAAGCGCTGCTATACTTCTCTCACTTTAAAATGTCCTTTTCATTTAGTGCCAAGATGTGAAGCAGTTTGAAGGTGAATGTTCATTTAAGAGTCTAAATCATGGGTATTTGTGGATGTTCAATTAGACCAAATGAAAGTTAAAAAAAAAAAAGCAATACATTTTACTTTCAGTGTCCTTCAGCCTTTGCATCCCCTGCTCATCTAATTTACTCACTTTACCCTCCGTCTCATCATCCTCTCTCCTCTGCACCCCCCCCCCCCCCCCATCATCCCTCCGCCTCTGCTGAGGACATTTATTTAGGGGAATGATGAGGTACGTCGTCTGTGGAGGGTTTGTCTGCTTGATTGGGTGATGAGGCTCCTGCTTAGGGTTTTTAGAAAGGCAGGCAGGGGAGAGTGTTCCATCTGAGCCCCCACACTTGTCTCTGACGCAAGCCAGAGAAGAAGAAGGTGTTGATATATAATGTATGCTTTTATTTTTAGATTTCAGCTCTTAGAACTCCAATCCTGATGCGTGTGTGTGGGTTTTTTTGTTGTTGTTGTTGTTGTTGTTTTTTTTGTTTTTTTGGTTTATACACCTCAGATGTGTGAACTGAAGCAGGTGACACATGCCACTGGTGAGAGTAAATAAGGGCTGACATTTTGTCATCATGGATTTATAAGGAGTAGCATCATGTATCTGTAAGGTGTGTGCAACACACACACACAGACATAGAGACCCTGAGAGTACAGTAAGTGGTTCTGGCTCAGCAGCATTAAACAAGGCCAGCAGTTTGCTGTTATGGACAGTAAATAGAGCAGAGCACCTCCTGTAAATAACCAACAACAAAGCCTCATAAATCTCTGGGTGTGTGTGTGTGCGTGCGTGTGTGTGTACATGTATATGTGCCATGTATGCTTGTGCATGTTTGGATGAACTCTTTGTAATTAATCCTGACCCTGTGTTCATTTGACTCACTTTATATGCTTACAACCATTTGTCAACACACCCACCACTTTTACCTGTCTGTGTGTGGGAGACCAGAGGGGAGTGACCACTCACTGACCTTCACGCTTTTGCCTCCATCTACCCGTCTGTTTCATGACCACACTGGTCACATGTGCTTATGTACACACAGTTAACTCTGGCATCCTTTCAGTGGGCCCACTGGCAGAGAAATCACAGGTCAGCCAGAAGCAGGGTACACAACTACGCAATAAAGGTGGAGACCTAGTGGCATTGGGTATTTGCAGGTGGGATTTCTTATATAAGAAAAAAGAAGTTTAATTACATTTTTAAAGTTCGATTTATGGATAAAATAGGTGGATTTATTAAAAAAGTTTTATCAAAAAATGAGAAAAATATTGGTTTATTTCCCCCCAATTTCTACCTTCCACCTTGCAAGACTGATTTTTGTCAAAGATGGAAAATGGCATTTTGAAAGTGCTTATAACTCTGTGCTGAAGTGGGAAACAGATGTCTTTGCATGTGGGCTTTGTGTATTTGTGTACACATGCTTTAGAGAGAGGCTGTTGTGTGATCTTACACTTGTGTTAAATTGTTCATTGGCAGCACAATCAGATTGACGTGTAAAGTCATTCGTCATCCTCCAGTTTTATTTGTTCTTCCGTTGAGGATATTCGGTGGGACTGTTTCAATAAAGTTCACAAATGCAGCTTTCAATTTATTTAAAAAAAAAGAAAAAGACAAAACACACAGATTCAACACTGAGCGTTCAATATTATTGTCTCGATGCATGATTCATCACACTTACCGGTCATGGTTGTGGCACTCCAAAGCTGGCACAGTAGGGTTGCTATGGTGACGCAGCGTAAGAAAGAAGCATATCTCTGCCTGGTGAGGAAACAGCATTTATCACCTGCTCGAGGGGGAGCAGGGTCTCACCTGGCAAGCTGACCACTCACATGTGTGATTCAAAGGGAAATATCTGCTGATTTAGCTGAGAGTTTAAGAAAATCAATGAAGTACCTGCAGCCCATAATGAAGTGAGACCTTTTATTAAAGGTGCACTGAAGCTCAAGGAAATGTTGGAATGGTTGCTTCCTGGAGAGACTTGAAAGTGGAAAAAATGGATCTTAACTGTGACTTGATTCTATATTTCTGAAACAGTGGAATTTTGAAATGAACAGATATGGAAAGTCAGAGACAAAGCCTTTTTTTTTCAATGCATATTGCTGTTGAATAGGATGCATTTGTAACAATTTCAAGTATTAACGCTTGAACTTCAGTTTTATCCTGTAATTTCATCACTGTTTCTAATTTACATGTGAATGGAATAGACAGGGAAAGCATGATGGTCCTGATGCGACGTTAAAATCTTTCTCCAGATTTGAGTTGAGACAAATAATCTGATCCCACGTCACAACCAGTTCGTTTGCAAAACAACTTTGACGTATCCTTTCACGTCTTTAGTGATGTTAGCAAAGATACTAACACTGACACAGAACCAAACTAGACCAGATTACACCGACAGGAGCTTGGCTAACCAATGCTATATCCAAATGGGTTGCCACAGGCTGGTGGCCCATTAAGATTGCTGAAGATCAGGGGGTTCAATGCATTTTCCACTTCTCCCCAATAATTGTGTCTATAAACGTCTGATATGTAGAGCTGCTTTGTTGTACAAAAGAACACCACTACTTTCCTTGGATACTACATACACACAATTAATATATTGTTTATTATGAATTCATCTCACCATCTCTTTAGTGCTTGTGGGACCTCAAATATGAGAGGACTCTTGTTGAAGCATCCTCTACTTCGGTACCTTTGAATTCCTATCTAATTGTTCACCCTGCCATCACTTCGGCAGGGGTCACATACCGGCATGTAAGATTTAAGTGGACCGGACGAAATCACATTCCACATAAATTGTGCAGTTGGCTCACTCCTGAAAGGTCAGGATTGAAATAAATCAGACTCTATCAGTGTGAAAGCAACTTTATTCCGATCAGCTTTGTGGATAAACCGTATGGCTTCATTCAGTTATTACATATAAAGGGAATGTAATAAATATTCACTGTTTTTGATATATGTATGATATACATGTGAAATATACTAAAAATTATTATTCTGTTTCCTTTAACAACACATACACAAATTGCTTAATTTATTCTAATTGATAAAAAGCATTGCAGTTATGTAGTTTAATTTGATGGAAAATTAAAATCTAATTACAAAAATTAAATGAATCAATCATTATCGTTTGGGTGGAGGAAAACACATAAATGAAACGTGTGTCTTAAATACAAATGGGTTCACAGCTAGAATTAGAGAGACAGCTGGAATTAGATTTATCATTAACACTCGAAGGACAGCTGCCACACGACGTTTTATATATATATATATATATTATTTTTTTTTAATTAGCAGAATTTGTTAACACAATAATTGTTCATTATGTGGAAGATGTGAGCAGGTTGTCAGATATGTGTGTGTCGCAGGTCTCGCCCTGTCACCCTGTATCTTGTCTAGATTGGGTTAGAAAGAAGACATCTTTCTCTACATTTCAGAGAGAGACGGGGCGTGAAGCTTTCTTCTCTTCAAATAATGTGAAGCCACCTTGTAAACAAGAATCCCACCCAGTCTTCTCTGCTGCAGATGGCCTCAATGCTTTTTGATAAACTTTGTGATTGTCACTTGTGAAGATGTTCTGATATTCTGAGCAACTGCATGCAGTTGAAAACAGGATTAGAGCCACGTGACTGTGTTTACCTCTGCTTTTGCAAAATGAGACATCCGTGCTCTCGTTGTGTAATCAGAATGAGATATTTACATATGAGCTTCTGCTCGGAGTCGTTGATACATGCATGTTCATTTTTCAATTCACATCATGTATAATTGTGAAAGCATTGGCCACTAGAGAACACAGGGGGAAGGTTGGGGCAGAGTTTTTCATCCATTTAATTACTAATCATCTGCTCTGGTTTCCTGCAGTTTAGTATAGATAAGCACAGTATATGATTCTCAGCCCTGAGACTAAATTAAATCATTAGCTGATATTTAAAAGAAATACAGTACATAAGATTCTTATAACTTTTGTTACATAATTTTGTTATATAATTCAGTATTTCATAGAATTTTCATTTTCCTCTTTGGAATTCAGCGAGCAGTTGATCTAAATCCTAGCAGCTGTAACTAACTAGAGTTGGCAGAATGGTGGGTAGTGCTGTGGCCTGACAGCAAGAAGGTTCCAAGTTCGATTCCTTTCTGTGCAGAGTTTGCATGTTCTCCCTGTGTCTGTATGGGTTCTCTTTGGGTTCCCCAGCTCCCTCCAACATCCACAAGCATGCAGCTTAGGTGAATTTTCCATAGTTTTCCATAGTTGTGTGTATATTTGTCATTCGTGTGGCCACAAGCTGAGCTGGTGTCTTATCTGGGGTGTACCCCAACTTTCACCTGTAGCCAGTTGGGAAAGGTTTACAAGAAGTTGGATGGACTATCTAGAGCAATGAATTATAACCCTGATTTCAGTACTTTTTGAGGTTATTGTCTGGTTTTCTTTTCCCTTTGAGTAACATCTTCAGAAGTCAGAGTAGATGAATTTATAAAGCACTTTATTTCCTAATTGTGAGTCAAATTTTATGCGCCTGAGAGGAAATATCTTTTTCATAATCTTTTCGAAGAAGACTGTTAAATGACATTGTTAAATGTGTGTAATTCAAACCCGATGTTTTTATTGATGTGAGTGTCTGAGTAAAATTCTGAATGAGCTGACACCACAAAATATTTATAGTCATTACAAATCCATTCACTAACCATCACCAATGTAAATAGTGTCGTCCATCCTTGCAGTGATTTACAGGGCAAGGAATCCACTTTTCAGGTACGTAATAAATCCCACACAGAGTAACACCCCAAGTTATGGGAAACACTCAGTCGTTATTCAGATTTTATCATCTTTATTTTCTAGTTAAAGTCTGAGCAGAATGTTATAAGGTTTGGCAGTATTTGTTCATGCAGCAAAGGGTGTTATAAGATTGAACACTGCAGAGAATCTGTGTCAAAATAACACATCAGCCACCTTTCAGTAAACCCCAATCAACACACCATAACCACTATTGGTGTGTTTTTTATTATTGGTCAGCTTGAAGGATATGGATCAAGTTTGGTTAAAGGAGGTCTCTGCAATTAAAACACTTGATCTGAGGCTGGGGGCTCATGGCCATGACCTCCACACGCTTCCATCCTCATTAAATTGGATGAAAAGGGTGAGGATCAGTCGAATCTCAGTATAATTCCCAGTATAATGTTGGATACTGGCATAATGTCAGTGCGGAGGTTTACTGGAGGCTAGTTGGAAAGGATTGCACAGGTGTTTCTGATGAACTACACAGACCGATGTAGAAAGGCATACACCAGAAAAGGATTACACTACCAGATTTATCCCTCAGCTTGAAAACACGCGTGCCGTGTGTGTTGGTTAACCAGCAGTGATCTCAACAGCGGCTCAGGACAGACAGGAAAAGGATGAAAAGACAAAAAGGCACACAGCCAGGGACAAAAAAAAAAAGAGATTGTGTTCACTTTATCCATGTTTGCTCAGTTTAGCAAAGGAGAAATATTAGCTGGTGTGCTTGACAGCCGTGGGGGAGAGAGGGGGAGGGGGGTCATTTGAACTGGAAACTGTAGGAACAGAATCTGGATCCACATTGAGAGTAACACCTATTTTCTTAACTTATCATCTCCTTAGTCTCCATTAAAATCTGTTAAGGCATTTTAGGTAAAAGTAATTGCTTGTATTCCCCTTTAATTGCTTGTTTGCTTATTTCTGGATGCATTTTAAATCTGCTTTTATGAAAATGTCATGTCATTCATGTGTTCATGTCATGAAGTGTAAAAATTGAGACATCTTGGAATACTGTGTGCAGTAATAGCTCACTTGATTTAAAGTAAGACATCCTTGGTTTTTGGCAGGAGTATCTGACGAGATTTAGATCCCTGAAATCATAGAGATGTATAGCTGGGTTGACAGAATGTGTTATAAAGCAATAAATAACATACAGTTTAGGTTTTAAACTCATAATCAGGTGTCCATTGTGGCCATGGCACTGCCTTTCCCCCTCTAGTATCCTCTCTCTGTGTTTCTGGATCTTCTGTTTGACATGTCAACTTCATTTATTATCATTACAAGAAAATTGCTCCATTCAACTGGTGGAAAACTCTCCATAATGCATCATTGATAATTTCCGTCAGAGGTAGTTCAGAACCACAAAGAAAGAATAGGAAAGCAATTAAAACTTAACTGATCTTTTTTTTTAGAATTTGTTCTGCCGTTTTGCAGAAAAGAAATAAAATTGGAGAAGAAAGATTAGGCCTTGAGGACGCAAAGCAGAAAACAATGAAGAAAACAGAAAATAGACTAGAATTAAGGTCATAGCCATTCTTTTCCATTTCAGCCAGCTGTCTCCCTCACTTCTTCTCAACAGTTTGGAACAGGTTGTTGCAGATAACATACAGACACACACACCAGTAACTTTTAGGGCTAACTGTCCACACTGTTTTTTCTGAAGTGTCCAAATGGGATCTTGCTCTTTTCAGACTGGGCCACAACATTGGCCAACCTGACAAGTTGCCATAGCAACAACGTAAGAGCAGAGGTGTCATCCACGTTTTGAACGTGCAGTGGCTCTTGCGTCATGCAGAGTGACGTCACAGACAGTCAAAACCGATCGGTGTGTTTGGAACTATTCAGACTGAGACACATCTGTCTAGAAGAAGAAGAAACATAATTAATTGATCTCAAAATGGACAAATTACCTTTTCCACTCATAACTGATACACATGCATATATACTGTATATATTGTGTATATAGGCCCCTGAAGCAAACACAACTACACACAAGGGGGCCTGTGTGTAGCTCCAACCAGGTGCACCCCCAAATGAGCAGCTCGTAGGGGGGACGGCGCCTTGCTCAAGGCGCCTCGGCAGTGCTCTGGAGGTGAGCTGACACCTCCCACTGTCAGCTCACCCTCTGGGTGTTTGGATGGGAGCGGGAATCGAACCGCCAACGTTGGATCATAGGACGACTTTATCGCTGAGCCACTGCCGCCCCTAAATGTGATTTGAAACTAACTCACGAAAGTGGTTTCAATCCGTCTTGCAAAAATCTGATTTTATGTCGTATGTGACTGTTAAGACTAAAAGTGGGCCACCCGCTTTCAAACTGGATGGGCTAAAAATCGGATTTTGGCAGCCAATCTGAAAGCAGCCTAATAGGACCCTGCTGGAGAATCTCAGACAGCAGTCAGGTTTAGATGAAGTTAACCTGATCACTGATACTTTTTCAATTATCTTCAGATAAGATAGCCAAACTGTATAAATTTTAATGTATGGTCTGAATGAGATATGTAGTGTTGTCCAAATACATGACAGATCAGTGACACATTTCTGACTTTACTTTCAAAATATTAGGTGTTGTCATTTTTAGGACAAAGAAAAACAAAGTGATGACAATTTGTTTTTGGTCTCATTCAAGCAAGGAAGACAAAAAAAAGTTAATGCCACAGAATTAACCCATACAATGTCAGAGAGGATTATTACTGTGCAAAGTTAACTTCGCAAAGACAGATTAAGCTCAACATTCAAGGACTCCACTATCTCATTTCACAGTTTGCTGAGTAGATTTAAACTGTCAGGCAGAAATGTTCTACAAACCTATTTCATTTTAAGTTTTTGTATCATCTACCATCAGCCAGAGAACACTCTGGGTATCAACTCCCTCCCCTCTGATCACTCACTGGAGAGTATAGATCAATGGGATTTTTCCAGAACCATGTTAGTAACTCCTGTCAACACAGTAATGAGCCTCTGGGGAGGGAGAGAACTAGTTGGGAGATAGGAGATTAGGAAAATGGGGGGAAAGGCAAAAAAGCACAGAAAAGTTACAATCCAAAGTTAGAGAAATATTCATGGAAGATGTGTTGGATGTCTTTCTTGTAATGACTGAATTGCCATTTCAATTTCACTTTATTAGGACCAACAGTTTCATTACTGACTGTAATTCTAATTCATATTGAAGTGAAATAGTGGTGTTTTTGTTTTTTTCACAGCTTATGGCACTAATGAAATGTCTTTGGGTCATCAGCTACTGTTCCATTTTGTCCCTAGAAAGACTGCCAGTATAATTATTTTGGTGGCGGATATATGGATTGCTGCCATATCTTAATGTTTAGTCAATTGATAAAGGACTATGCAGAGTAGGTAAAGAGAAAGAATTATTGAGCACAAACAGATAAGAAGGATGAAACTGCATGGATGGGAAACGTTATTAAGTGACCAAAACTGGCAAATCGTTGCCAGCACATGGGCTTAAAGAGATTCTTGTCTGGCTTCGCCTCAAGCAATTCACCTGGGCTATTTCACCGTCTTCTAACTTCCCTGTCTTATTACTCTCTGTTTCATCATATCATTGTATTCTCACTTCTTCTTTTTCATACTTATGTGTTTTCTTGTTCCTACACATTCTTCGTCTCTGCATTATCTACTCTGTCTTCCATCTATCTCAGTGGCAACTTGGAGAGGCTCCCACAATGAACCATGTTTGCACTTACAAATGTAGTGATTTCACTTTGCAACTTGTCAAATGCACCTTTTCTGTCTGCTGGAGAAATGTAGATTCTAGTGTAGTGCTAAGTTGACAGTAAAATTCTATGAGGTCTCAACTGGAAAACCTTGAAGAAAATGCACAAAGTGCACCTAAAGCAAAGGTGCGGGGAGATGCTTTTGTATAACCAATGAGGGTTGTTAGCCATAGGTAAAGTGGTAATTGTGTCTTCTCAAAATGCCCTTGAGGAAGATATTAAATTAATCATCTAAAGTTTAACTTAGGTCACGGCTTCACCTGCTGCTCCATTAAATGAAAAATGAATCTCTAATCACTTTTTTCAATACATCTTGTGCCTTTTGAAAGAGGTCACTGCGAGAGATGAACCCGCAGAGTATTTTCACATAATTCTGCAATTTCTTTCTCCTTGTCTGTCAGAAAACAACAGTTGTCTCCATCTTTCACCCAATCTACAAACAATGTCAGACTATCTGCTTTTGTTTGTTCTGCAAACTCTGTTTGCTTATTAAAGGTCCTCGGTTGTGCATTTTCTTCACCACCTCTATGGTAAAGAAAACGGAAGGTTGATTTTGAAAGGTTATAACACCAACTACAAGGAAATGTTGCAGAACTTTTTCAAAATGCAAACAAAGAACTTTTTTAAAGCATTCTTGTCATGCAAAAATAGGCTTGCATCTCTTACCATGGTGACCCCGTTACCTTAATAAGGCGATAATAGTATGTGTTGTGTCAACAGTTCCGTTTGCTGTTTGCATGTAGCGGAAAACATAATTAGTTTAAGTTCATGCAAATGTCAGACGTAAATAAGTGCTTTTTTAGAATCTCTGCAATCATTGCACATTTCCTCGAGAATTCATACTTTTGCAGAGAAGCATTATTAGCTGTAGCATATGACCTAAAGACAAATGGTGATTACATCTCCCATTTCAGAATATGGTGGTTACATCAACATAATCTGAAAGGCATAGAGGCCACACATTAATATGCATTTTTCAGACTGTATATGCGTGTGTGTGTGTGTGTGTGTGTGTGTGTGTGTGTGTGTGTGTGTGTGTGTGTGTGTGTGTGTGTGTGTCGATCAGCTCCCTGCATTTTATAAATGGAACATGATGTGTGTCAGTGCACAGCGTGACCTACCTGAAGGACACACTCATGTTTGCTTCTATGTGTGTGTGTGTGTGTGTGTGTGTGTGTGTGTGTGTGTGTTTACAGTGAAAAGGGGTAGGTCGGGTGGGATTCATGTCCACTCCAGGTCTGATGGTCATTCTGCTGAAGGAGCCCATCCATCAACAGTCTCGGTGGTGCAGCTCATGCATGAATCCACTCAGTTTGTACAGTATGGCTTTACATAGAGGGTTTTTCCTCTTGAGGGTGGAGAAGGGCCCCCTGCATTATTTTGGCTCGCTGCCGCTCTTTGTGTTCTCCAGGACAAATGGGGAAACTCAGCGTGACTCATACTCAGACGGGATACAAATACACCCACACACACACACACACACATACACACAACAGCACCACATCTGTCTGCGCCACCAAGTTTGTAATGAGATCTGATTCAGTATGAGGGTGGCCGTCTGTCCATTTTCAAAGAAGGAAAGAAAGAATTGCTCTGACCGGTGATGCTGAAAGAGAGCAAAGAAACGAAGAGTAACGGGAAGGGAGGGGGAAGGAGGGTGGGACTGAGAGATAAAGTGCTATTAAGATGAGGGGATAGGGCAAGTCTTTCAAGGTGACTACAAGAGATCTCACTAAACACATACAAATGAATCTGCTGAGCCGCCAGAGAGATGGCACATCATGTCTTCGCTGACTGTCTTGTCCTCACCCTCCTCTTTTTTGCCTGCACCACCTAAATCAAACTGACATACAGTACATGTAGATCCGTGTGCATGATTCTTGTCACTTAAGGAGAACACTGGGGAGGGAAGACGTGAACTCTGAGCACTCTCTTATCAGCCATTATGCTGTAAAATAGCTATCTGGTCCATCAAAGACACTCTGAAGACGGTAGATGAATGGACAGTGGACATTTTAGCCGGTAAGGCTCCTATATGTTATGCAACAGCCCACTACGTCTTACATAACACTGCAGTTCAGAGTGGAAGATCAGCCCAGCTATACTGCTCTTTAAGAAGACGCCCCACATGCTCCTCTCAAAGGCATCATGCATACATGTTGACAAGATGATTAGCAATATAGAGTCATAATTACCTCAAAAAGGAGATGTGTGGAGATAGCATATGATATAGGCCATATCAGGGCAAATACTTGCTCAAACTGCAATATGTTATGAAATATTAAGCTGCTTTAAACTGCGTGACGTAACCATGGTGATGGGCGTGCCCACAGAACATGATGGGAGTGATTGCTTTTCGTTTGGGGTCCAGTAAAAATCTATTTATCAGTGGCTGCTCTGTTCATGATGCTATACGGGCAGATTCATAAGCTTATAATTATCACAGCTCTGCATGCTTACACTGGTACAACAAGTGCAGCAGATACAGGCTGTGATAGATCATTAGTGGGGAAATAAGAAAGAAGCTAACTAATAGTTTCCATTGACCATCACCCACAGGTCTATTAATATGCAATCTGTCAAACCAAGTCATCAACCTCAGAAAATTCTCAAACTGGTCAGCAATCAGCAGCGGCACCGCTGTTGTTTTTACTCTGTATTGTTTTCCTGTTTGTTGCTCCTGAATCATGATTTGTGACAGAAATGCAAAAAGACACTGAGGAAATGCAAATAGATCAAGAGAGAAACATGTTGGGAGATGAAGAAGAAGAATTATGATGGAGCTGTCGAACTGCATTCACATTCACCCTCTTTGTCGAGCCTCCTCTTTTTGGCAGACAACCAGTCTGTGAAACAAGAAGAGAAGATCTTAGCTTTTTCAAAAAGAACTCTGAACCGGCAGCACCTAGAGACCCTGGAGGCTCATCAAGATTCCCCAAGACCTTTTATCACAAGGTGTTTATCTTGGCCCTTTGCTTTTCCTTCCCTCTCCTTCTCTCTCTTCCTTTCTGCACAATGTAAACAGTGAGAGTTCACTGAGGTTGTACTGTACACCCATATGCAACTGCAGCCTCGTTCTGATGCTGCCTCATTGTCATTCCACTCCCACCAACAGAATTTACCACGACACGCTCTCACACATTGCAAGGTCATGTTGAAAAATTTCATTCGGAAATGCTTTCATACTCCAGCACCACTCTTTCTTATCCGTGGGTGCTGCACAGAATTACAAATACGATGTTCTTTGTCTTTCAGAAAAAGGACAGAGTGACTCTAATGAGAGGATTACACACTTTTCTCTGGCAGCAGAAATACAATAACAACAGTTATTTGACAACCGTTCAAATAACTGTTGTGTCAGACACTGATCAGCGATTTCTGCTCGTGGAAAAAAAATATTTTTCATGATTCTCCTTGATATTTTGTCAAGGAGAGCGAGTTAGTGCTTGAGTAATCCCAATAATATTAAATCTGAGATAAAATTAAAGCTTTTTCTGATTTCAGTAGAAACTTACACCTTTTTGTAGGTATTTCCAACCAAACCCCTGCCACTGAAGCTCATTGATGGACACTATCCTCCTGAAGCACTTGATTTTGTAATCAGATTTAATTTAGTGTGCATTATACAGCACAGCTCTGTGCGGACCCCCCTACCTACACCACTGTCCCACAGAGAGAAATGTAAGATGAGCTAACCTGTGGAGAAAAGACCAAAAACATGACATTCTTACTCCTGACATTAGCCGACAGCTGCAAAAGATTAAGGGCTGCTAAGCAGCCGTTTAGAAGCAGTGGTGTTTAAAGAGCAGCCAGGGCTTATTGTCAGTTACCTACCAGTCCTTCATTTTACTGTTGCAGGCTTGAGTGCTCCCAGTCATTCAAAGAGTTTTCCCCTCCTTCTGTTTCCAGAGATATGTTCGCTTAAGGGAAATGGCCATTAAAATGTCATTACCACTACACTATAATCATTTTTAAAAAAGCACTGGTTCCCAGCGGCTTCCCAACCTAAATGGTTCAATACATTCCCCTAACACCAGGAAGAATCCTAATGTTGCAGAACACAAATGCTAATCTCTCTGTAAATATCACTCAAATTCACTCTCTCTTCTGCTTTTCAGTTGTAATAGCAAGGATTCTTTGCTCTGGTAAATTAAATTAATTCTCCAGGCAACAGTATCATGATTATTCTAAACCTCCTATTGCTTTGGCCAAGAGAGAGTTGGTCCCAAAATCCTCTTGATCACACTGTCCATTTAGTGTTTCTTCTGCTGCAGCATCTCAAGGGTATCTCTATTCAGCTTTGATTAAATTTTCACTCACGTGCATCTGGCTAAACGCTTTCTAACAGTTTTAGTATTTACTTCTTAGAATCAATATTAGATATAAGCATGCGTGTGGAGAGTGGGCAGAGAGACCGTAAGGGTCAGTCTATTACATGAATCAATTGATTAAACACCAAAGAGGAAGAAAAGCACTTTGCTATTTGAGACCTTGAAACATCTTTGCACAAAGAAATCATCTTTTGAGCACACCATCAAGCTCTAGTGTAACCTAGTTTCAATCTGCATTTGGAAGATGCATGAGTTTCCTGTTACACCTCCACATCACTTCTTGTTTGTTCTGGTGTTCAACATTCTCTTATTTTCTGTGGATCACTCTGTGCCATTAATCACGGTCACCAACACTGCCACTTGCACCCTCACAGTATATGCTCAATTAATATTCTAATTGCAGCTGTCATCTGTGCATGGCCATACCATGGCCTCGGCTGAATTCTGTAACCACTTCATACAGCTCAAAAGAATGGTTAGAATGCACATAAATTTGGTTGTGATTATACCGCTCATTAACTTACTGCACGACCTCTGCACTTATTTACTCAATTAACTTGCTATTTTAAGTTCTGTTAACATTAGTATGGTTTATTTTCCTTTTTTTAAATGGTTAATCATCCATGAATAATGGAAAACTGCCGCCAGCAAAAACCACACGCTCACCTTTGAATATCTCAGCATGTGGAAGGTGTAAAAAATAAATGCACATAGCTAATGATATAATGGAATCAATGAAGTTGTTTCTGCAATGGGCAGATAGCAGCGTGAAAACGTGACCCTTCTGTGTAAATAGGCTGAACCTGAAGCGGCAATCAGCAAGTATTTCTGTCAACACTGTGGACAAAAGGACAGTTGGGACTGATTCTAACCTGGATGTGGAACATAAAACTGTAACTGAAGATTTACTGCCTGACAGAGACATTGTCCGTAATGGAGGTTTCTATGCATGCAGTCTGTTTCCCTCACTCTTACCTTGCTCCATGCCTCCCCTGTAAACAGTGACTCCATAAATGACTTCGACCTTTCTTGTTAGTGACTATAGAAACCACAGCACGAGTAAGTGGTTGACTTTTATGAACATAAAGCAGTGGGCGACCATAACACAAATAGAAGGGAAAGGGGAGAAGATCACCAGATTGATACTAAAGGTGTTAGAGTCCTCAGTTCTTTAGCAGATTGATGTGAGTTCTGATGCTTCTAGTGTCATGAAACGTACAGACACTAACGTTTGGTGACTCAGTATCTTGATATCTGCAATGAAATTAAAAAATTTGTCATCATACAAGCCATACTCCGTAAGGCAGCGTGGTGAAATGCGACCATCAGAATGCTGACATAGTTGTAATGATGTATTGTTAGCTGGTAACCTTCTGGGGTCCAACATGAGGGTGTTGAGAACATTCCAAATGGGGCTAGCGGTAGAGCGGGTTGTCCAATGTTCTTAGATGAGCGGTTCGATTCCCACTTCCACCCAAAAACACCCAGAGTGAGAGCTGACAGTGGGAGGTTGTCAACTCCACTCCAGAGCACAGCCAAGGCCCCTTTGAGCAAGGCGCCATCCCCCTCACAAGTTGCTCATTTGGCGCACACCAATAAGGAGCTGCCCGCCACTCTACATCCCGTTGCATGCTTACAGGCCCCCTTGTGTGTGTTTGTGTGTATTAGCCTGTCTTAATTTCCCTTCAGGTATCATAATAAGTATATAATATTTAAAAAATTTAAAAAAAAAAAACTTTTTGGTCCACATGGGCTTTGAACCGACCACCCTTCGGTCCCTAACCCTAGAGGACTGATCTACTGCTGCTCCAAAGAAGAAAGGTTCAAAATAAAGCCTACAGAGACCATGACACAAACCAGGTTAGGTTAAGTTATGGTTAGGGGTTATTTGATTTACACCAACCCAACATTTTAATTTAGAGAGTCATTGTAAGGTTACTAATGGTCCTTTGTTGTTCAAAGAGTGTTTGTGATGTTGCCTTCCTCTCACAGTGTCTTATCGTTGTCTGTCTACAGGAACGGGGAAAGATCGGCGTGATCTTCAACGTGGGAACGGACGACATAATCATCGAGGAGAGCGCGGTGATGGTGAGCGATGGCAAGTACCATGTGGTGCGATTTACTCGCAGTGGTGGAAACGCCACTCTACAGGTGGACAACCAGCCTGTCATCGAACGTTTCCCCTCAGGTAGGAACAAGGGCCTCAGTCTGGGGACTGGGGGAGGGAAGGAGTCATCAGTGTTTGATTTGAATGTTCACAAAATTGTATTCTTATACAAAATGGATAACACAGTGGAGAAAGAAAGGAGCTTTGTCCAAAAAAAAACAAACTCTTATTGGCTTTCCATGTATCGCTAAACCTAACAAGGTTCTGCTTTATTTATCATGGCATTTTTATTAAAAGCAGCATCACATTATTTTTAGGGATAAAGTCAGGTTCTGGTCCAAAAGGCAGGAAGAGCCAAGTGGCATTCCCGAGGTAATCAGTCTCTCTCTAGAAGATTCCAGCTCTCCACAGTTAGCCTACTATTGTGGTTGCTGGCACAGAGAGAGCCACGACTGAAACGATGCCAGTAGAATGTAAGTATGCCAGTCAGGTGCTTTTGGGGCACATGGGAACAAGGTGCAATACAGAGGGAGGATGCCTCACGCTTGAAAAGTATGCTGAGGTGTTCAAAAGTCATGCTTCTGCTCCAAGATAAACACAGACACATCATTACACATACAGATTTAAAATGAGGGCAAACACCCAATTAGTCACTGCTGGGAGTGAGCTCATTCGCTGCTTGTTGTTTGACCATAATCACGCAGTTTTGGCCTGAATTATGAGGTTATTTTTGACTGTGCAGAAGCTCTCAATTAGTTTCTCTCTCCACTGTGTTTCCCCTGGTTTCACGGTTGTTCAAAGGAAGACATTTTGTATTCCCGCCATGAGTTTGATTCAGTAAACACTAGGCTTAACCAGGATCTACTGCCTGCCAGGTTGAGTATTAATGGGCCCAGTGCCAAGTCTTTAAAAGTCTTAAATCTCAGGTACATGCAAAGATCTGCAAATATTTTCTCCTCTGAAGTAAATGAATTCCATCTCCACAGTCTAACAATACCTTCTTAGGGAACATCATTGTTTCTGACAGCAGGAGGGGTGCCACTAATGCGACCATGATATTTTCTCTGGTTGACATATAGAGCAGTGGGACTGTGCCATTCTCGGTCACAGCAGTGATCCTGTATTCGGAGGCTTTGTTTTGGCACTGAAGGAAGCTTTTTCTTCTGCTCATCTGTTAGCATGGCGAGGGGCACACATCTTAGCCGACACAGGTAGCACCCTGTGACATTTCACTATTTTTAGTTGTAATTATAATGGAAATGCAGCCCTTTTTGCTGCCTCTTAAGTCAAAAAAGGCAGCTTGTTAACCCTGGCACATGTCATCATCCAAATCTATCTTTTCTTTCACGAAGAAGCCTCCACGCAAAGCCCATATTGTATTCTGTTTATTCCTCTTTCCTTCCTCCCTCCGTGCTGCTGTTGCTGTTGTCTTTGTCAAACCTTCCTTCCCATTTTCTCGGCTAATTACGAATTGAAGAGTGTTATTTTGCTGTTGTTCATCAGCTTGATGAATTTTGTATTTGTCTGTCAGGGTTTCGGAGCCTGTCTGAAGTTTTATGAGGACTAAGGAAAGGAAGTGGATGAATGATGGGGAGGGGGCTGCTACTTTGTTGGTGTGTAATCGCTTTGATTCATTTACACGAGCGAGAAACACAAAAGCTGTTTCTGAGTTCCCTCTTTGAAGGTTCCAGTTGTCATCTTGTGCATCGACATCCTGGGGAAACGGGGAGGGGGAAGGGGGGTTACACATTAGGGAAGAAACCCACAGATGAGACAGAGGCACAAAAGGGTGGAGGAGTGCTTAAGGAAAAGACTGACAGAGGGATTGAGGCAGGAGGTGTGTATAAAGAGAGGGAGGTTATGTTGTGTAGTGACGAGTGAGAGCTTAAGGGAGCTTCCTCGGTGAAGGTTTGTGTGTCCCAGATAATAGTTTGACATTTTATGGGGTTTTTTTGTAGTGAAACAAAATGAGCTTCAATCACAATATGCAATTTTCCGAGTTATGTCAATCAAGAAGTGGCTGGATTTAGAAGCATTTAGAGAAAGCTCGTACAAAAAAAAAAAAAGGAGCATTCAGGTCAGTTTTAAGGTTTGAATTGTACATTTTCGTCCAAAAGGGTTCTGTAAGACCCACACCAGGTAACTTAACTGAGATGTCACTGCTCCATTGTGCATATAAAATCAAGTGTGGACTTCATCGTATTGCAGACTGAAGCTTAAGAAATGTGAAAATTTGTAGAGGCACAATCCAAAATCAGTGTCAGTAAGGACAAAAGAACGTAAATAGGAAATTCTACACAAGAATCCAGAGATCTTTGTGGATCTTTTTCAGATATGTTGTCTTGCATGCTAAAATTAGGAGAGATCTGTTTCCATTACTTCCCTGGGATTATGAACATAAGGCTGCTGCAAGGTGATGATTTGAAGAGACAGGATGTTAACAGCTAACACGGTCATCACCGGTCAGGCACATTTTTAACAGCAAAGCAACACGTCTCTTGATTTACCACAAAGTGATGTGTCGTCCTCGGGGATTGTGTGTCTGAGTGTTACATGGGTGTCATTCTTTTTGTGTGTGTGTGTCTGTGTGTGTGTGTGTGTGTGTGTGTGCGTGTGTGTGTGTGTGTGTGTGTGTGTGTGTGTACACATATGAATTTGATGGACAGAAAGCAGACTGAAAGTATCAGAGAAGCACAGGGCTGGCTAACATAGTGTGTCAGGTGTCCCCGGTGGGTCCCGTAGCAAAATTCATTGTCCCTCCCACCTGACCGGATCGCACTGAGCACCTCTACCTGGCAACAGCAGAACAAACATGTTTAACAAGCTATAACACACCAGACATAATTGTGCCATTTCACACCGGATTCCCTTTATTTGGTGGTCACATGCTGAAAAAAAGGAGCAGACTGTTAGTCTGCAATGGTTTATTTGTCCCTCTGAGCCACTGTCCCGAAGAGTTTCTGACTCATATGTGATTGGCAAAAGGCTAAGAATAATTTTTAGACAAATGCACCCCCATAGCATGGCAACCTCCTGATTCTTCTCAGTTATAATCACAGCTGGAAGGTTTCTGACTTGAGGTGTTAACATTCATTTTATTTTTTGTTGTAACTATCGTTCTCTGACTAGAGAAATGCTCCAAATACATTTCTCGGAATAAAACAATTCTGCTCTAAAGCACGCACAGTGTCCCATCCTGACTATTGTGGATAGACACTTGTTTTTGAATAACTGATGACGAGTCAGTCTTGGCACTCAGACAACAGTGGTTACCAAGTAACCCAGAGTTTTTCGACTCTTAGCATTCATTGTGATCAGGCTAGTATTACAGATGCCAGGATCATAAGTGATCTTCACAATATTTTCCAATTTTCCTTAAAAAAACATTTTATCTTAGAATTTTAATATTATCATGAAATAGAAGCACTAAATTTTTTGCTAAACTGTGTGGGTTCCTCAGTGATGGAACCACTGATGATTTTCTTTAGAGAGCTAGATTGACAGGCATTTCAGCTAACAGTCTTCAATATTCGGCCCTCAGACTGGCAGGTCCAGCACACTAGTATAAGAGAGATTGATGACTTCAACACAACATACCTGAGATAATTAGCTCTGTCTCTTTAACACCATCTATCTCTCTCTCTCTCCTGCCCTTCCAAAAACAGTACAATTGAATAAGTGGTTAGAATACTTTTTCTGCTTGGACATTTTCAGCAGCAAATGTGTTTGTGGTGAAAAATAGACAAAAACATTATATTTAAGTTTCACTGCACAGCAGCTTTCCCTAAAATCATGCATACCTTGCTGCAATTGTACTATTTGTTATTGCCCACCCCAAGCATGTGCAAAGAATTGTGGTGATGACGGGTTGCATCAGGGCATATAGCCTGTGGCCATAGTAAATATGCATATGTGTGGGAGTAAGTCAGCCTCCACTGAAACACATTTTGGAATGACATCTACTTGTTTCAGGCTCTAATGCTACTGTGACATGTAGCGTCTTTGTGGTACAGAAAATGGAGCACCAATTTGTGTGCTCAGTAACATGTTACATTATTAGTCACACCTTATTTATTTCTATAATTGATTGATCAGTAATGACAAATACTTAATTAATTTAATTGCAAAAATTGTATTTTAAGTATGCTACCTTCCCCATGAGGTTTCCTTGTCACCCATGGTTTTTGGTTAATTGGTTGGTTGGTCTGTCAGCAGGATTATGCAAAATCCACTTGATGGATTTATACAGAATAACATGGGAGGATGGTGCATGACAGGAATAGACCCAATAAATACTGATGGAGATTCAGGTGACAGATACATTCATATTTTTTTTCACTTTCTGTAACATTCTATTTTTCAACATTTTCCCTAATACACAAAAAACCTTTGCAGTGAGCCTAAAAATCCCTTTAGCCATTACCCAGGATTTCTGACAGAGCTAAATCTTTTTCACTGAGAGGGGACTGGTGATATTAAATGATTAATTGGCAATCAACTTTTTCTTGATTCATATTTTTTATACTTATTTACTTCTACTTAGGCTTAGACTGAAAAGATTAATTTAAGCTTGACCATGTTTGACCTTTTTGGATTTTTTTATTATTTACTGATGAAAATCCATAAAAAATGAATAGATTTATACCATATCATTGAAACTTTTCTGAAGGCCATGCTTCCAAACCTGTTAGCAGGGCTGTGTGATGGCAAGCATATGAAATACATTATTTGTCATGTGTTTGTCTTTCTGAGAGATCCAGATTTACAGTCTATACTTGTAATCAAACTTTGATCCAATCTGGCCACAAACTTTGCAGCTTTTCCCCTCATCTCTCAAAAACTGAACTGAGTTAGAAAAAGACAGAATTTGCAAATATATACAGAAAAAATATTACCAAAGTGCATTTATTTCACAGAAGTGACTCATAACCTCATAATGTCTGACATCCTTTTCCTCTAGTTAGACACAGAGGACAGCATCGTCATCATTTCCCACTGATTTTCTCCTGAGGTGTATCTGTACATAATTAGCCGTTCAATATTGTGTTATTCTATATCCTTCAACACTGAACCACCAACAACAGTAATTTAAAATATCAATATTTATACCTTTAGAACCTCAGATCAATCACGTCTATTGCTTTTGTGAAATCGTCCACCGTGTTAATGTTCTGTGAGTGTGTCTCTCTCCTTCTTGTTTTTAGCGTGCAGAGAGGTCAGATGTGGTGGGTTGGGGTCTCCTGCAGCATTAATCCCTCTGTCCCACAACTGCTGATGTTATGGCTACATATGCAGTGTTAACCTACGGTATCTTGCTCAGAATTTGCTGGAGGTTTCACCTGCACCTACCTGTCTCACAACCCTTCTGCCATCTCTCAGTACAAATAGCCAAATCACCAAAATTGTCCTTATACTAATTCACAACTGTAAATTATCACATTATGCTTCTGCAAAGGAGCTTCTACTCAAATCCATCTGTAGCCTGTGGGTTTATACCACACTTGGCATTTTGATTTCATTGCTGTGCCCCCCTGAGCTTTGGATATTCATTACGCAACTCACAATTCTAGTTGTATCGTTACTTTCGCAGCATGTTGGCTGTAATTACCATATTTTGTGGCCTCATAACTTTGTTGTTATGCCCTTCTTCTTTTTCCACATTCATTTAACAGTATTTACATGCAATAGATTCGTGGAAATCTGTCATTTAACTTTAGTTTGGAGCTAGAATGAGAAAGTGGCCATGGAGGCAGGGTGTGGGGAGATAAAAGTGGGGTCTGCTGGGGAGATATAAGACAAGAAAAGCAACAATACTCACAACAAAGTGTAGGATGAATTGTCGCTGTCAGGCCTGTGATGGATGAGGCTTTGCGTCTTAGTGAATAATAAGCACTTCACAAATTGGATTGGATCACAAAAGATATGATTACAACCAGCCTCTACAGTACGACACAGTTC
This sequence comes from Antennarius maculatus, assembly GCA_013358685.1. Classification (NCBI taxonomy): domain Eukaryota; kingdom Metazoa; phylum Chordata; class Actinopteri; order Lophiiformes; family Antennariidae; genus Antennarius; species Antennarius maculatus. Next base: position 6,281,848 of record CM023628.1, read on the forward strand.
CCACACGGCCCTCACAGGCAAGCACAGGCAAACACACACACGATATATTATTGTCCGCAAGCCAGGAATAATTTCATGGCAAACTGTCCTTGCTAACAAAATGATTTTCTACTTAAAATGTACTCAAACACAGCAGTGTTCATTTTGAGTAGATCAACGCAACAAATGCAGCTCATAAATCAAGAATGGAAGTAGAAAGAGTAAAAATGAAGAACAAATGTTGTTAGTCTTTTCTTTTATCCTGTAAGGCATTTAAGGGATGAAGGCTAGTCATTAGAGGAAAAAAAGGAGAGGATAATGGTCGATTCATGAGGAGAAACTGTGATGGTGAGGTCAGCTCCAGCTCTACCAACTGAGTTGTTAAGACTTCTCAGATAAATGGTCAAAGAAAAAAGGTCACTAAAGGTCTCATCTGTGCTCTTTCCTCCGTCTTCCCTGTTTTCATCATTGGCGTAATGTCCCACACGGTTTCTAGATATCCATCTTCGTCTTTGCAACCTGCACACACAAAGAGAAACAAAACCAACCGTGAATTAGCAAAGGGAGATAAAAAGACTGAGTGAGGGGAGAAGGCTTGAGCAGAAGAACCACTTTCTTCTTCCTCCTGGCAAAAGCAATACGGGAGCACTCAGAAGTGCCAGTTAAAATGCTAAAAGTGGTAGAGAAACAGGATTTGGAGAGGAATGGGATACACTTTCTAAGACAAATGTTAGACAAATGTCCAGAGGCAGACGGACATAAGCTGAGCATGGACTAGATTTAGCTTCACTGGATTGGGCCTCCGAGCAGGAAGTGTTGTAGCAGCCTTGTGTGACTTTGATGGTCCACAGAGCAGATGATGATAGATGTGTGTGTGGGTGATACACAAGCATCTTTACTCTTTTATGGCAGCTCTACTGTAGAATAGGCTCATTTATTTGTTAGCTCATAGTGGTTTGTATCATTAATGATGCTAAATGTAATTATATTTTGCACAGCAGCAGCAGCAGCACCAGGCATGTGATGTAAATGATAATTTTCAAGATTTTTCTTTATAAATCACTGGTTGCAGTTTCAGTTAAATATATCATATAGCAGATGAACACAGTGATATTTGAGAAGTGAAATGAGGTTTATAGGATTTATATAAAGTGTGCAATAATTATGAAGAAAAGTGAACAGGTGCATAAATCTGGGCACCCTTGTTGTTTTATTGATTTGAATACCTTTAACACTAATTATTGGCACACAAAATGTTTTTGGTAAGCTCATTGACCCTTGATCTACATAGACAGGTTAAGCCAATCATGACAAATTTAAGGTGGCGAAATACAGGTTGTTCTCCTCTTTGCATTTTCTCTGAGGAGTGGAAACATGGGAGCCTCAAAAGTACTATCAAATGACCTGAAAGCAAAGATTCTTCAGCTTCATGGTTTAGGAGGAGGATACAAACATCTATCTTAGCAATTTCAGTTTATTCAGTGAGGAACGTAGTGGAGGAATGGAAGACCACAGGTTGAGGCCCAGAGTGGCAGGCCAAGAAAAATCTGTGATAAGCAGATAAGGATGGGGAGAACAGTCAAACTCAACCCACAGACCAGCTCCAAAAACCCACAACATGATCTCACTGCAGATGGTGTCACTGTGCATCAGTCAACTATTCATAAACACTTTGCACAAGGGGATGCTGAATGGGAGAGTTATGCGGAAGAAGCCTTTTCTGCACAAATGCCCCAAGCAGAGTCACGCTCAGGTCTTCTAAAGCACATTTGGACAAGTCAGCCTCATTTTGGAATAAGGTGCTGTGGACTGATGAAACTAAAATTAAGTTATTTGAGGGGCATGTATGGCAAGTGAAATACACAACATTCCAAGATAAACACTTGCTACCCACAGTAAAATTGGTGCGTGGCTGGTGCAGGTACTGGCAATCTTGTTTGAGTTGAAGATCTCTGGATTCCAGTCAGCATCAGCAGATTCTTGCATATAATGTTGAAGAATATTGAATACTGCATACTTCAACAAGATAACCCCAAACACTGCTCAAATTCTTCATGCAGAAGAGCAAACACAACCAGAATCCAGACCCTATTGCACAATTTTTGTAATTCTTATAAACTTTATTTCACTTCTGACATATCTTTGTGTTCATCTGCTATATGATATATTCAACTGAAATAGCTTATCCAAACAACTACTGATGTATAAAAGGAAAATCTTGAAAATTATCAGGGGTGTCCAAACTTTTTCATACAACTGTAATAAGCAGGTTTACAGATTAGCATTACATCCTTAGCATCAAAATGACATTTAAGATAAATGGCATAAAGGTGTGATGATCAACTTCCTGTCTCTTGTTTTACTCTTAAATGAAAAGGTTTTCAAAACCCTACATTTTAGGCAGCTGATCAGAAATGATTTGTTGCATTTGAGTCAAACAGTTGCATCATATGTATTTGCCTTTCAGCTGACTGATGACTTGTTTTGGATCTGTATATTGAACACTACAATATTCATTAAAATAGATGTAGCACTTTTCTAGGTTTATTAAAAAACTGGCTACTTAGTGTTGTTACTCAAGCACTAATAAAGAGGAAAATGTCTGTTCAATTGGCAGCACTGATACTATGAAGAAGCTCAGTGGATTCTTTGTGTTAGCTTGTCTAACAGGTGAAATAGTTATTAGTGGAAAAAGTCATCTTAATAGACTCCAGTCTCATTAGGCCCACAAGGAAAACAAGGTAAAATTTTAATTGATCTGTGCATTAAGGACAATTTTTATGGGTCGGAATTATCTTTTATTTAACTTTACAATTATAAAAACAGGAACAAAGCCTTAAATGAGGGCATCCAGCTCAGTAACTTGTAAATGATGACAGTTTCCCCTTTTTCCATGGTTTCCTGTAGGGCATCTGGGGCTCTGTGACTCACTCTGATTGACTCTTGCACAGTTGGAAGGTAGCTCATATTATTGGCTTACGGCTACATATTGATGGACAAAGAGAGAAATAATAGTGAAATCACTAAAAAAGTAATAATTAGTAGAGAGAGGGTGCCTAGTAGCTGCAGAGGTAGAGAGGGAAAAGAGTGCTTTAGGTAATTAGAGTGACAACTCTAATTTCCACATGACTGGAGATTGGGGGGGCGGCTCTCTCTGGCTCATTGTGACAGCCACCCTCCCGCAAATCCACCATGGCTGAGATGAAGGGTGTTGAGATTCTGTCGAACGCGAGAAGAGAGAGGGGAAGAAGTGAAAATGAGCTTACAGAATTGATGACTGCCACGCTGATGAAAAATGAGCAAAGAGTTAAAGTGATGAGGCGTCATTTGTTTCAAGTGAATGTCGATACACGCTGTGCGCGATGTCTTTACATTCAACAAAAGTGTGCGGTCGGTAGACGAGGGTTTTCTTTTTTTCTGCACTTCACAAGAAACAAATCTATTTCCCGCAATCTTTGGCTCGAAAGACTTGAGGGAGAAAAAATACATAGTTTTGTATTCAATGTTTTGGAAAAGTAATCATGCCCCTTGAACTTATATATATAAAAGTATATTTTATAATGTAATAGAACATGTAATAGACCACCAGAAAGTGGCATGCAACTCTGAAGTACGAAGAAAGTGATATTGAAAAGAGCAGTGTGCAAAAGTAGCCCACTGTTTCTTTTCTGAGTGCAACCATTTGCCTTCAGAAGTTGCCGATGATTGTTGAATGTAATGTTGACCCAATGACTAGATAAGTAGCTAGAGTAACTAAATAGAGTAAATAATCTGATCTCAGTACAAACACAACTGTTCTGTAATGGACTTAGAGGTTTGTTAAGAGAATGCTGGGGAGAAAAAAACAGCATCATGCTGTCCAAGTAACACTTTAGACAGGTCAAGGATAAAGTTTTAGAGCAGCTTCAAACTGCAAACACGTGGAAAAAGTGCCAAAAAATTTGATTTTTTGGCCTTAAGGCAAAACACTGTTCAGTGAAAAAGCTAACACTGTAGATCACTCTGAACACACTATTGCCTCAGAGGATGATGATGACAGCATCATCCTCATTTTTCACTTCTTTATTTGTAAAAAAAAAAAACTTTTAGATCATGTATAATTTTCACAACTGTACATCACAACTGTGTGCCACTTTGTGTTGGTCTTTCACACAAAATTCCAATAATTTATTTATTTACTTTCTTGGATTTGTAACACCGCAAAATGTGGAAAAGTTCAAGGGGTGAAAATACTTTACAAGCCACTGTAGTTTGAATTCATTTTTAGCTTTTATCTATTCATATTCTGTAATTAATACACAAAACACTTCGTTTCTAGAAATTTTCCAAAATCATCTTCTTTTCCTTTCAGCTTTTCCCTTCAGGGGTCGCCACAGCGACTCAATTGCCTCCATCTAACCCTGTCTTCTGCATCCTCTTCTCTCACACCAACTACCTTCATGTCCTCTTTCACTACATCCATAAACCTCCTCTTTGGTCTTCCTCTAGGCCTCCTGCCTGGCAGTTCAAAACTCAGCATCCTTCTACCAATATATTCACTATCTCTCCTCTGGACATGTCCAAACCATCTCAGTCTGGCCTCTCTGACTTTATCTCCAAAACCTCTAACATGTGCTGACCCTCTGATGTACTCATTCGTGATCCTATCCTTCCTGGTCACTCCCAGAGAGAACCTCAGCATCTTCATCTCTGCTACCTCCAGCTCTGTCTCCTGTCTTTTCCTCAGTGACACTGTCTCTAGACCGAACAACATCGCTGGTCTCACCACAGTTTTATATACCTTTCCTTTCATTTTAGCTGAAACACACTTGACTCTTTTCTCCACTTGTTCCATCCTTCCTGTACACGCATCTTCACCTCTTTTCCACACTCTCAACAGCGCCGATGGCGGTCGATGTTAACCCGTGCCTCGACCGATCCGGTATGGAAGTCGTAGGTTTGATTCGCATGTTTGATTTGGAAAAAGTTTTAGGTCGGGTGCCCTTCCTGACACAACCCTCTGTATTCATTCGGGCTTGGAACCGGCACAATAAGACACTGGCTTGTGTCCTCTTGCGGCTACATTAAATTTTCCAAAATCATGTCCTATTTTTATTGATTTCACCACAGCAGTTAGTCATTCCGTCAATTTACATTCAGTAACAGCGGATTGCAGTGCATAGGGCACTTTCCTTGCCCCCTCCCTGCAAGTGGATATGAAAACAATCCATCTAAAGTTACCTAATAAAAAACAGAATGAGGATACCTTGACAGAGGGAAGTTTTTGTTAGAGACTAATGACCGGTGGCCAATTGTCTCCAATGTAACCTCCATTTTCTTGGATGGATTTCCGATGTTGGTGTCTTGGAGAAGGGCATCTGGCTGCCTGCAGAGCTGCATGATCTATGGTTGGCCCCTTGAAGAGTCTCGACACGTTTTCATGCAGTCTCACAGATGCATACTTGCACTGAAAGGGACAAAGAGCAATCTGGGACATGATGCGACATTCATAAACTGGATTATCAGGACAGCCGAATCCAACTGTCCCAGAAACGGGTCTCTCACCTGCCCTTGTTCTCCATGCCCCTAAGGTGCCAGTCAGCTACAGCGTCCTTCACCTGACCCAGCTGCTGTGATGCCTTCTCGGGACAGGTTGCGTCATGGCTGTTAATGCAGCCCATTCTCCAGACATCAAACATGGGGTTCAAAATAAGGACAGTCAGGTTTTTGGCTTGCAGGTGGACATTAATGTCCGCAGGGATTGCAGAGTAACAGGCATGATGGCTGTCCAGAAATACCAGAATAGTGTGGGCCAGGCTCTGGTGTTGACATGCACAACATCTCCCAGGAGATGGTTCACACCTTGGCTCAGTTTGTTTTTGAGTGTTTACGTGCTTATAATTAAATTACACAAGCTTTTATACCCAGATGTCCACAAATTTAACAGTGTGCCATGTGAATAAAGAGGCTTTAAATGATCATGAATAGAAACTTTGAATTGCTGTGGCTTGGCATTGCTGTACATAAACTTATTAAATCTGAACACAGCAAAGTGGGTAATACTTTGATAAATACTTTTTTAATTACTTTTTTTTTTTTTACTATTGCTTATATATTTCTGCATTTCTTTCTGTAAAGAAGAGAGTTTATGTGAGTGAGACCTGATCTGGTATTTGGACCTGCTCAAAATAAAAAGACACAGAAGTACCTGAAAGAATTTGTATCCTACATTTCCCATCATGCAACGTTTGGAAATTTTCTTTCCAGGCTCAGGTCACCGTGGTGACATCAATATGACATTATCAGCTATTTTTTCTTGACTAAGTTAGTACTTTTAAAACTTTTAAAACTTTTTAAACATACAGTAGCCAGTAATGTTCATACATCAAGTTTGTGTATTCATAAAAATATACAACCCAGGGGAAATTATTAATTTATTAGTTTATTTACTTTCCCTCCTAAACATCTGATTTCTTGTAGTTCCAGGTCTAATAGCATTGTTTCTCTGCATATCAGGGAAAGGAGTAGTTGTGGGAGCAGAGAGTGTGATAATGGCAGTAAGGGAGGAGACATGGGCCCAGCTGTTTAATCTGTCCTTCCATTCTCATGCAGAGTAAACTTCAGTTGGTCAGGAGAAAAGCACAGAGGGAAAAGTTTTCCTGCTTCACTCCAAAGGATTTAATTCTCCACGGATTTTACACAGATGTGAATAAAATACAGTAGAATGACAAAGAGGAATCTTGATATTTTGTGGAGCGGGGAAAAAAAACAACCCCTTTCAACAGAAGTAATATTTTCTGGTGGCTCCACACACATTTCTTCTTGTATGAAAGCTCATGTTTTTCCTTTCGACTCCAGCTTTCTTTCTCATGTCTGTTTTTGTTCAGAGCAAATACACAAAGAATCATTTGTTGTTTCCTCCATCTTTTCAGTTGGTGATGAAGATGTTGCTTTTCACCAAGGAAAGGAATACACACATTTGCATACAGAACACACACTTCACTCTTAGCATTTATTTCTTTCCCTAGTACACACTTATTCGAATTAATCTCCTATAAATATATTAACGCTGTTGCTAGGCAATAAAGAGAGATAAACAGATAAAATGGAGTTACCATGCAAAAATAGGGACTTTAAGGGCCGGGTGAAAGAAGTGGATGAAGGATGGGCGAGGAGAATGTACAAAGAAAAAGTAAATATTATGGGGAAAGGATGGAGACAGTGGAGAGAAGGAGGAAGTAAAAGCAAAAAGAAAGAAGGAAGCGGAGGAGGGAACTGGAAGATGTAGCATGGATGGAATTGGGGAGAACAAAATCAGATGGACTTTGAAAGAAAGAAGGGTGGATGAACTCTCTATTTTATGATGAACTCATCTTCGGACAATGAAATGGAGCCTTCATCAGATTAAGTTAAAGGAAGATGCTTCCTCCGTATGATTCATACCAGGAAGTCAAAGGAGGGAGATTTAGCCAGGATTTATGGATGAGAACGCAGATGCAGCAGGAGGAGAAGAACATGGGCAGGATTGATTCATCTCACCGAGGACTTCTACCTCCCACTGTCTTCTTTTCACCATCTTTTTATTTTGATCGCCTCTTCTCATCAGACTTACCCCCCCCCCCATCCTTCTATTTATTTTCTTCTCTCCTTCTCTGCGCGCCACCAGGAGTTTCTTTTCTTCTGTAATTCGTTGATTGCTGCAGAGTGCCTGTGTCACCTCTAAAATAGGCTGGTGTGAAAGATGCACCATAATTGCCGATCTGACTTTCCAGACGGCTGAGTAGCGCCTCGCTAATCGTAGGTGCAGTTTGAACACGTGCATGTAATTGGTCCCCGCTCACACTGCAATATAAGTTGCTCTTAATTTGGAACAGTTTGCTTTCCCTAGAAAGATTTTCCAGTTGCTAAAAGCTGCTAGAAAATGGGAAACAAAATGACTCTGTGGTTCAGATACTTCTGACCCCCTGTAGGGTTAATGAAGGAAATATTGCCTGCAATAAAAAGCACCATTAAGGACGATTAAATATTATAGTGAGCGAACTACTGCTTTCCTTCCTAATTTTAGCCAGCTGTAGCACAGATGAACACATGACTGCAGCATATGAATAAAACTTAACGTGCATACTGTACGGCTCCTACTCCGACATGTTTGTACTGCTTGTTCTCTTCTCCACGCTGCTACCAGCTATCCTTCATTCCTGTCCTCCTCCTCTACCGCTCTTCATTCATTTCTCATTATCTTTTTTTTTTTTTTTTTCTCACAATGGCCCCTCTTTACCCAGTGCTAACAACCTCATACAGCAAGTACACGCGCCAACTCAGCCTGTGCAAGTCATTATTCCACAGGCAGACGTGGGTAGGGAGACCCCTGGGGAGTGGAGGCAGGTACTGCAAAATAGGGAGGAGGTCTGTTTTAGAGCACTGCAGCACCGCAGAGCAGCGAGGAGAGAAAAATCAAAGTATATTTGAGAGACGGCTGGATATACTTCACAGCTTCTGCTGTTTACTGATTATATGTTGGTTCCATACCCTTCTTCACTTTAACTGGACTCTGTGGACCATTTCTTCAGTCATTTACTGTTTCCTCAACAGTTACTTTCAAATACATATCCAGGGGTCAGATTGCTCGTAAATTGTTTCTTACAGATTTTTTAGGCCATTTCAAAACTGGTTCCTTAAATGTGACCAGTACAAGAATCTGAATTGGTGAGAAAACACCTTTAGACTTGATTTCTAGCGGTTGGTATGCAGCAAGGGACACACTTTTCCATTCAAATTCTCACATGTGATTTTCTTGGAAACCCAAAGAAATTTTGCCCCCCCCCCCTTCACAAGTTAGCATTTTTTTTTTTTTTTTTTTTTTGGAGGGGGGCGGGGTAAGGGAAGTAAGAGATAATTAAGGGAGGGATGGAATTTGAACAGCGGCGATGAAACATCGGAGACGCACTGATGAAGTGATGTTAATTGCCATGTGCCACCGAGAAGTGCTCAGTTAATACATTTGCAAAGGAATGAGAAAACTTGAGTGCTGACAGCTTCAATAAATCCTTTTCTCATTAAGAGTTGGATCTAAGATAATACAGGATTTTGTGTGTAGGGGGGATGAGGCCGGGTCTCTGTGTGAAATTAAAACTAAAACATGTCTTCCTTGAAACAACCGTGAAATATTTTTTTACTTCTGTCTCATTCTCATGTGAAATAGTTTATTGCTGAGATGTATTTTCCTGCTGTTTTCTTTTACAGTGTTTTAATTCTGTGTGATTCTACCTTGATGAATACATGCATCTTTAATTTGTACTCACTTTGCCAACAGCTATCATAAGTTATGATCATACTATATCTAAAACATTCATAAATCTGTTTAACTTTTTAGTACATAAAAAACTTAAACTGAAGGTAACTAGATTGTTGCTAACTTGCCTAAAAAAAAACAAACCAGGCCAAAAACACATCCTCAAGTTCTTCCTGTCCTACCTAAAGATGATTTAAAGCACATAACTTGCTAACCATTTGCATTGTTGCCCTTCTAACCTTTAACCTTTTAACTTCCAGATTTTTGTAACCTCTCTTAATTTGTCTTCTCCAAATTTCTTAAAGGGAGCTTTGATAATGAGCGCCTGGCTATTGCTAGACAAAGAATCCCATACCGACTCGGTCGGGTAGTTGACGAGTGGCTACTCGACAAAGGTAATAAAAAACCCTTTAACTCCACTAATGATCTAACCGCCTAACCCACCGTTAACCACCACTCTGGAGGAGGTGCAGTGCCAAGCAGCAGGGGTGAATGTGAGCTGGCGCTTCAGTGGAAAATGAATGTCCCCCATAATCCACAGATAAAACGTGCCTCACAATAATTGGCTGAGAGATCACAACGACTTTCTTTTCAGTATTTCAACTTGTCTCGGAAAGACGACTTTGAAATCAGGCATTGCTTTAAAAGCTGTTGATTTCTATTATATTTTACACCAGGAATTGAATAACTGGTATTTCAGTACAAATATCCAGTATACTGTATAGTTTGTAGTAATGATGCCATTCTCACAAATTGGAATCCAGGTATCCAGGGGACCGCATCCAAAACACCTTAAACTGGGGCTGCATCTCTTCAGAGAATTAACCCCCAAATAACCCAACATAACCCCTAATAACCTGACCACATGTAAACAGCCTACTGATTCTTTATTTCCTGTGTTTTTTTGTTGGCTGAATGTGAACTAATCACATATGAAAACAAAAAATGTTCACTGGCTTATTGGATCTTTCAAGACAGACCAACACTCCATGAAATTCATTAAAAGTTAAAGGGACTGTTGAAGTGTTCAGTAATCAGTCTACATTCAGTGCTGCATGTGGGCGCCACTATCAGCCCCACATCATGCAGTCAATCATTCACAGAATCACAAGTGTCCAATGTGGTTCCATCAAGGTGATGATACTTTAACCCTTTGAGTGCCGAAAAGTCCCAACCTCTTTGTGTTTGAGAAGTTTGTTTGTGCTGCTGAAGGTGGTTGATTCTTACAAATGAGAGAGGGATTAAATAAACCACAAAAGCACACTCCTTGTGTGTTTTAAAACACACATGGAGTTTTTAAAGTGTTTGTGATTAAAACAATGCAGTGTTTCTTACTCACTTCAGTGCATATCATGAATTCTATATAAATCTAAATGTCCAAAGCTGGAGTATCTGAGTTTTTTTCGTGGATTTGCTTATTAATTAATTAGGAGTATCACAAATTTTCAGTTTCATGCATCAGCTATTTGTTCATGCATCAGCTATTTGATGGGCTCCTAAGAAACAGTAGCGTGCGCGATAACAAATGCAGGAATGAGGAAGATAAAATTTTGCCTCAGAGTAAAATGAAGTATTGATGCAACAGACAAACAAGATAAGCAAGGTGCCTGCATGATTATTTGATGGAAACAAAACAATCTTTCCATTTATTTTCAAGCTCTTATAAAATGCCTGTTCTTCTGCAGTGAATTTGGTTTTTCACTTTTACTGAGGTGAGTTTAGATACAGAATTAAAAAGCTTGGGAAATGAAAGTTGAGTGAAAAACTAGATCAATAAAAAATTACTAGCCTACTTTATTAAAAAAAAGATTAATGCATTCTATGAAATTCTAATGAGAATGATCTTGAAATTGAATGTGGTATACTATTTCTTCTATAATCCAAACTAGTTAGTATTCAGCAAAGAGAATGAAAATGAAATAAGCAAGTAATCCTCCTTAATCTTCAAGTGAGGACTTTGGTCAGGACATATTTTTCATAGAAATTTACAAGGTCACCATTATCTAATAATAAGATTAGAGATAGCCGTCATGGACAGAAGAGACACAGTGGTTTTGAAAGCAGATTATGTTTCGTATTTAAGATCCGTTAGTCTAGATAATGAGGGGGAGTAGTGGACATTTTCGATCTCAAAGGGTTAAAGTTGTATGTTGCTTTGATAAGGAAGCGGCTAGATCTTCAAGAAACTCCTAAGCAGAATCTAACCACCTAACAGCAAACCAAACTCCAACCACACTAACTGCTGAGGGCTTCTCCTGTGACTCCACATCATTCTCCATGTTCGTGAATGGAAGCAATTCGAGACATTTTCCAGCGCTCCTGCTGGGTACAAATTCAGAGAGCCCTCAGTTATAACCTTGTTATAAATTATGTTTCACACAATTGGACGTGGATGTCCAATATTTGGAAGAACTTGGGCAGGTTGCGTCAATCGCTTGGGACGAAAACTAAATAAAAACCTAAAGAAGTTCTAACTCTGACTAAAGGACGCAAATGTTTTACTGGTATTTTTTCCGTTTTCATGTGATACAGAACTCAGAGGGTTAAAACAAAGAAAAAAGCTGAACACCAATGTCAAAAAATAATCTATCTGCTCTGGATCATTTAGCCAAAATATGTGACATAAATGAAGGTCCCTTTAACATTTATTGTTTTCACAACTATGAATGGAAACTGTTATGAATCTTTTGTTTTATATCTCATTTTCTGTGCAGGATGAAGGGTGTGTGAACATTTGAATGAGGGTTACAGACTGTTGTTGTGGCAAACAGGCTGGATCATTCATCCCCTAGTTCATGTCCAGCAATGGTCCAGGCTGTGTTGCCAATATGGGGTCTCCAATCTGTGGTGATTTTTTGGGATTAATGCCTTTCTGGGTCATTAACCAGAGTGCTCAAAACAATCAGCCCCATGGGCCTCCTCTCCAATGTCCTTACATGTTTCATCAGTCCTGTAAAACTCAACAATCATGAAGCTACAATGGTATTACTACAACAGTATCATTGCAATTGTATGATTCACACACTATTATGCTCATGCATGGAGAGAAACAAAGTTAGTGCACCAATCCGTCACTCACACAAATATATTTTAGTCACACTTGGACATAATGGAAGTCAGTGGAGCCAACAGGGTCCTCGAGGAGGGTTGCGCTATGCACTGCACTGCATCTCATTCCGAAGCCCTTATCCCGATTCTGCTGCCGCTGTGTGAGGCAGATCAAAGTGGGCATCTCTGTCCAGCTCCAGGCTTCCTGACTAGATCCAAAATGGCAACTGTTACAGGGACCCAATGGAGGGTAAAAATCAGAGTCCAAAAAGTTTTCAACAGCTCCATCCAAAATAAAACTTACTATAATCCCGCCCATCCCCCATTTTCTGCTCACTGTCTTCCACCGAAAACTGTGCACGCATTTTGTAAGTTCAGCTGGCCTGTTGCTTTAACAATTATACTAATGTGTTACCATTAGAAATGGATGATAACAAAATACAAATAAGAATCAGATCCTCTGAGCTGTTCCCCAGGGATCAGAGTTCCAACACCATGAGAGGTGCAGGTAGGTGCAAAGGAGGATCACTGTAATTCGGCAGAATCCGTTTCGCTGTTGAGTGTTTAATGATATAAGCTTCCCCGCGCCCAAGCAATCCATTCCTTCCTCATGGTTTGGGCCACAGACTAAATCAACATCTTTCGGCCAGGCATCAGTCCAGATCTGCTCATGATCCAAGCATCATTTCAGAGATTCTCTCACATCAGGCCTCAGTCGGAAGAGAGAAGCTCCCAGCAAACCTATGATAAGCTCCATGTTCCGCTGAGTTAAAGTCTCTTCTTTTTTTCATTTGATGTCTCTACCATTATGGTCATATTGGAGGAAAATAAGGGAAATTGTATCTCTTTTAACATGTTCTGTAGCTTTAAAGAAAGACACTTTTCCTTTATTTCACCGTTCCACTTCATGAAATGGCCCAAAAAAAATCACAGTCACCAGAATAAAATCAGACTAGATGAGGCCAAGCTAACCATCATGAAATTTCACTCAGTCCCCTCTGAACAGTGTACACTTATTCAGGATCCACTTACAGATATTGGATCACAGACGATGCCACATAAGATTTGGTCCAGTGCTCTGCAGATTCACCACCACGGTTCCAAATCCTCTGCTTTAAGAGTGCAATGGGTCCACACTGCTGCTTGTCAACCAACGGTTGACCTGTCATCTCCTCTGTCAAACCCATTTTATTCATAACCCTCTACCCAAATCAGAAAACTTCCAAGGAGCACAAAAGCCAAAATCTCCTAATTACCAAATAGAGCCGTGGGCCAAGAAGATAACTTGGGAGCCCTTCATAATTGACTTTGTCAGCATCCCACCCCCGTTGTGTTCCAGTCTTCTTCAACTTTCTCCCTCCTCATTATTTTCTTTTTTAGAGAAAATGGAAATTCGGGAAGTTCTAGTTTGTTGATACACATGCTAGAAATTCTGCAGGCCCACCAAACTGTCCAATGTTCTTTGATACATCACAAAGCAGGGAATTGACACAGGTTAGGTGCCTCCCACCCTGCAACTCTGCTAAGAGTAACATATAGAAGCTCCTGCAGCCATAGGATATCCATCCTCCTAGTGTGATAACAGGAATAGAGAGGTAGAGTCGTCATAATGATGGTGCTTTTGGGGAAAGATACTGCTGTGTCCTGCTGCAGCCCTTTCACATCCCCTCCACTGATGAAGGCTACACTTAGATCTTCCTCTCATCTTCACCCCTACAATCTTTCTTCACCTCCCTCTGACAGTCACCTACTCCCTGTCAGCTGCTAACAGCCGGGGCATGGGTTTAGCACTGCGACAGCACAGTATCAAACCACTGTCCAATTCCCTCCTTTCCACGTACATTCTGGGGTTTGTCACAGACATCCAGCTGTTATTTCACAGCCTCCAACAAACAGTCTGCGCATTAGCAAGCTGAGCGTGGCCCAAGCCCAACCCACTCCCCAGCTTGGCTCAGTTTAGCTTGTAATTACCGACTACAGCTCATCTGAGACAAGCTCTCTCTATTTAGAAAAAAAAAGAAAGTTGAGGAGGGTGCTGCACTGAAGTGAAGCTGCAACTGGAAACATGCTAGTGCTCCTGTGACTTCAACAGAATCCTCCTTTCTACATATATGTAACTGTCCACATGGATGAGTGATGTAACCGTCACTCATCTGATAAGATCAATTAATCAGTTATTCCTCAGGCACAGACAAAGTCATGTTTTCAAAATTCACCAGGACAGATTGTAGTTACTGTTACGACACATTAGAAGGAAAAGACAGATATTAAATACAGACAGAACCACAAATGGACAATTTTAACAATACTGTATTGTAATAAAACCTTTTTCAGAAAATATTGCTGGTATCTGGGAGTATAATAACTTAAAATCTATAGAATCACACAAAATCTGAAGAATCCAGAATCAGCAGGTCTAAACCATTTTGTTTATTGGTGAGCTCACCTTAATTTTTGATATCCATCCCAACATGTCACACTATAACTTGACAGTAGACCTACCAGTTCTACTAGACTGTCCCCCTTCCATGTTTAGGATCGGTGACTGGGCTTTTCAGGCAGCAGCACTTTCATTCTGAAGAAAATGCATTTAGCTGGTTCCTTATACAGGAAATCTATGTTCCTGCACTGTCACTGTTTATATCAGACTGCGTGGATGTTTGTTGTCAAATATATTTGGCTTACCTGGGAGTTGTTGTTTTTTTTCTAAACCTGCCAACTCTTGTTTCTTACCTCATCTGTCTTTACAGTGACAAAATATTTCCTGTATTCTCAACTTTCTTAACTTTGTGATGTATAAAAGATTGTCTATAACAAATATGTGAACCACTACATGCTGCACCAATGGTACAAAATATACCCTTATTGTCTCCAAAGTTGGCTCAGTCACCTCCCCCAATTTTTCCCAATGGCACAAGAGAATACATCAATAAATACAGTCAAAATTTGATCTTTTCGCCTTAATTTGCCACCAGCTTTATAGGTTTGCCACTGGATCTCAGGAGAGTGTGCTGCTGAGGCTGAGATGGGTCTCGATCAAAGATTTCCTCAAAATTCATGCCTCAGAAAAAAAAATTACATTACAGGGAAACTGTATTACAGAAAATGTGTTAGTTATTTTTTGTGGAAAATGTGTTAGTTACTTTGGTGACTACAGTCTGAAGAAATATATCAACATCTGTCTTCACAGTCACTCCCCACATTGGAATAACCAGAGTCATACAGAAAATTAGTCAAAATTGAACGAATAATTAGAGTACTTAGTTGCATATTGTAATTGCACTTTCACAGCAGTGTTTTTGACAGCATGCTGAGCTGAAGACACTGTGGCAGCATTCTCCCCACATCTGTAAATTTACACCTACTTCCTCTGCATGATCGTCGCTTCTGGTAATAAGACATGTCGTGACACAGCAGGGAGCTGTGACCTATTATAAACCCAACATTTTTCAACTGTGCTGGAGAATGAGGGGGGGTGATAGAGGCTTTCCATGTTCTCTACACGTGAGGCACTTCATCGGATTTTGCGTTCTTTTTTTTTTTGTATTTTTTGCCACAGCTCACTGCTCTGACTTCTATACTTCCCTCACCATCAGACTGTCATGTATTGCTGTATGTCTTCTTCCTCACACACTGCCTTTAAATTCAAGATCCCTCTTTTTCATTTTTTTCCCTCGAGCCTGCCATGCCCGTCCCTCCCTCCATGCTCTCGCTTCATCTCCTTCTCATTCTATCCTCATGCAGGCTCGTTTACTCTCCGTCCCATTTTGTCATCCTCCCTTGCTCCTGTCATCTCCAATGTCCCAATTCTCTCTGTCCCTGTCCAACCTCTTTGTTGTTTATCATCCCTGTCTCAGGGGAATTAAATGTAAAGCTACACATTGCAGATCAATTTAAGGAATAGTAAAGATTTCCTTGAAACTTTATTGTTGTAATGGAGCCAGCACCAATTATAGTAAAGCTTGTCTTCAGGGACACTACTGCAGGAAGTCTTTAGATGAAACGACAGGCCAGTTTAAATAGTACAGTTGGAGGCAGCCATGATTCTATTCATATTGATTACCTTCCACCTAAAAAAGGCAGTGGTACTGCAGTCAAAATTCCACTATGCATTATACATGGAATAAAGAGAAATGCTCTTTCCAGCTACATGAGATGCTGCGAGATGAGGGGGTCATTACAGTAATGATTCAAGTCAGTGCAGCTCTCACTCCACTCACTAAAATCCATGCAATCCAACCGAAGGCAAGTAACTGCAAATGATAATTCTTTTTTCAAGAAGACCACCTGATTTACCAGATACTGTATATACAGTATATCCAAGCTGTAGGAAAGGAGCAAAGATGTACCAAGTTGCAGCATATCTAGTCGAGGAAAACAGAAGAATGCACACTTCAGCAGCCTACAATGGAAACCTGGCCTTGGTATTCATAGGACAATACATATAATAGATGTTTGACTTCTCACTCCTCCTCAGATTGCCTCTTCACATCTTTAGGTAGATTTTCACTCAGCTTCCTGCTTCTTTCAAAGCATAACTCTTCATTAACCAGAGCTATTTTCATTTTGCTTTGTGACTAATCTTGACTATTGTGCATCCTATATCCTCCCATGGGTTTTATGATAACATACTATATGATCTCAAATATAGTTTATTCTGACAAAGATATGGGAGGATGAACAGAACTAAATGTTAAAAATATTACATCTCTGAAATCTCATAGATTAACAGCTGATGTGAATAGCACTGACCACACCACACAGGGTTAGTAAGCTGGGACAAGACCAGCCCCCTTCAGAACTGAAGAGGTCTCTTGGATGAGAGGTTAAACAGTTTCAAGAAACTTTCTTAAAGTCCAGTGGATTGATTTAAACAGCTTTGGATATGCATGGAAACATATATATTTGCATAGGAAGAACTAGCACGCAATATGAGATACAATTGATCTAACCAATGACACTGTTGGACTCAAGTTACCAGTTTTTGATTTTATAATGTATGGCATGTAAGTTTGTTCCAACAGCCAATCATCATGATGCCTAAAGGGCAATGTGTTGGAAATAGAAAGTTGAACGAACAAAGTCTGTACGATACATCATTTAAATTTACTGACAACTCCATGGCCAAGCTTCCCTCTGCTCTCTCTAACTCACTGTTCACACATTTGGATTTTCCGTTTTATTAATACTGAAGCAAATAACTCATGATCTCAATGCTCAGGAGTGATACTCTGATCCATCTGGAATCATCAGAATTCAGCTCCAATTAAAAGAAAATAAAAAGTTTAAGTGCCAGCAGTTAGTACTGAAACACAGGAAAACAACACACCAGCTCACCAAGTTGCCTTGGTATAAGCTGAAAGCTTTTTTAGAACTTTACAGTATTCAGTCGCTCCTGGTATGGTCTCTGCATTGAAGTGTGAGTCAATGAAGCCATTGTGTGCGGCTATGAATACCTGGTATGTTGAGTAGCTGGACAAGCCCCCACCACAACCGTCCAAACCTCCTCCTGCTCCAGCCCCTCTCATCCAAAGAAATGCTCATTAATTAGCATTTTAACAGCCCTGTGAAGAGAGGCCAGACAACCGCCTCCTAATCCCATCAAACTGGTCCAACGGATCCTCATCAGTGTGCAAACCCTGTGTGGAAACACTTCCACACGCACAAAAAGAAAGGCTTATGTGAATAAATGTTTGGCAGTAAACACCAATTGACAAGGCCAAATCTCACAGGCAAAAAAGTCACCGAATTCTTCCTTATAGCAAAAGTTATAACCCTGAGTTATAATATAGAGGCACACAAACTATTCTCTCTGTAGGGTGAGGGCTGTGACCCCACCCCCAACCTGCCCATGTCCACCACTAAAATTGGCTCTAAAACTGCACGTCACTTTTGATTTGACCCAACAGACAGTGAAATGATAACTTCATCAGGCCTTGTTAGGGTCCCAATCCCTACCAGACAGCTCCAGAAACAAACTCTGATTTGCCTTCATCTCGTCTGGAGGGCACCTTTCTTTGTTTCCTCCTCCTCTGGTGGGATGAATTAACAAACAGCTGTCACTGTGCTCTCCTGTGCTCAATGCTCACCGCCACACGACGCGACCACATGCTGTAGCTGAAACGTGGTTTTAAATAGAGACCACACAATCCATCTGTTTTACAGGTATAACTAACCTTTCATTATCTAAATCAGAACCAGACTACATGTTTCAATATGGCTTCATTTAATCACACAAACATGCACTTATCAAATCTGAAGTAAACTGCCCTGTCAGTACACAGCATTTCAATGTGCGCCCTCAAATTCACTGCACTCTTTATCCCCCTACACTGGAGAATGGGGGCCGTTTGGGCTGCTTGAAATAGGAGACCCTGTGGGCTGTGGTGTGTGTGTGTACAGTATATGTCCTCCAGTCAAGGACACTGGAAGAGTTACAACAGGGTAGTAAGGTCGGCCCGGATTATCAACGTGCATTACCGAGTGTGATCTCACGTGATGTTTCAAGGTTTCTGCTATGTACACAAGTGTGATTCCTCTGTTTTGCTATCTGATGTCCGTTCATTTCCAGTTTAGCAATCTGTCCCTCCCATCACTCCTCCACAAACATGCTGAGGTGATAGTGAGATTCAGATATTATGTCAACAGTGCATATGTGAGATTATGTCTCATAATTATGAAGGTTATATTTGGGCCCCCTCATGACTGCTGGTGGCGCTAATGATCTGATAATGGGTTGACACATGTAATGGGCCACAGCTCAGTAGAATAGATTCACTGTCCACCAGTTTGGTGAAAAATAACTTGTAGAAGCACATACACAGTACGGATGGTTTCATGCATCCACACACAAGTGCATGTGCATGTATGAGACATTATTGGTCTGATAGTCCCACCCACAAGAGTGTTACACATGTGTCAGGATGAGTGAACCTATTAAGATAAATCATAATTACAGTGATGAAGCAGCCTCTCACACTCAATTGAAAAACAAATGTGGACCGGTCCTCAGTGTCTCTATGATAGTGTGTGGAGGGCTGTCTTGATATTGCACTGAGAAAACAATAGCAATATTCAGAAGGCATTCAGAGGCTTCATACATCATCATTTAACACAATTACACACAGAAGCCAGCCACAGCAAATGACATGTGCATGAATTGCTAATGTGCAATCACATGCGCTTGAGGGGCGGCTGTGGCCTTTCATACCTGTGTGATGTGTATGCATGCATTCATGAATACAGAACGCATACTCCCACCAAGCCGGGAGGGTATCTCATTTCAGACATCCGTAGCATGACATCTCTAGAGAGTTCACATGATGCAAATGCACACATTAGTGGAGTATCCTTTGCACAAACAAACACAGGCCCTCCATCCGTACAGGGATTGATTTATCCATTAAATGAGATGTTTGGCTGCTCTGATAAGTAATCACCTCATCAGTTCTGTTTTGAACCCACGTCCTTCAAACAATCCTGCAATAATACAACCCTCCCTTTACTCGCCATCTTTCCTCATATACACAAGATTCATAATAGGAGTAAGAGTTTGTATTATTCCATTGGGATGGTGAACCATGATATCAACATTATGTAGAAATAAAAAGTGTAAAGTGTAAATAAAACTAAACTGGTATCAGTTAGAAAACACAAGGAGAAAAGCTACACCTGTACGACAACCTCCATGTATGTCCCTCACCACAAGTCCTGGTAACACATTAGTATTGGACACTGGTTAAACTAGCGACCCTATACTGCCTTCATCCATCTGTCTGTCCAGATGAATAATAATGACCACAGAGAGGGACGACCACTATTGAATTAAACATTTTCTTCCAATGAGGATCGCATTTTCTTCTTTTGGATGGCAGAGTCAGGTGAAATTTTTCCTATTGGCAGAGTACTTTATCATTGTGCAACTCAGGTGCATTGGAGGTCAATGACACAGACCCAGCATTGTTCCAATATATTCCCTCTCAGGGCAAATGAGATGCATTTCGTTGAGCACCTTCAGTCGGGGTCAACCTGTAACTGCCCCTGTAATTTATTTGACTGCCAGGTTCAAGCTGTCTTTCTAGGAAAACGGCACACGCCCAAGCCTATAATGGCTAGAAATGCAGCACACCAAGATCCAATTTCTGAAAAGTGCTTCCCAGGAAATCCCTTGTGATTGAAGCGACCCCTCTATCTCCTGTTCCACAATATGCCTGTGTATAACTGTTTTATAAGCAAGCTCGCCAAGAGACCATGACTGATTTGTATTCTTTGCCCTATCCCTCTTCTTCTCTCTATCTTTCCATGATTTCTCTTCTCTTGCTTCCACTTCTCTTTCTTTTTCGTCATTTCGTCACCTTCTTTACCTCGCACCTATCAGGTCGCCAGCTGACCATCTTCAACAGCCAGGCGTTCATCAAAATTGGAGGTGGTGGAGAGAAGGGTCGCCACTTCCAGGGCCAGATCTCAGGCATGTACTACAATGGCCTTCAGGTGCTCAAACTGGCAGCTGAGGGGGACCCTAACGTCCAGAGCCAGGGCAACCTGCGGCTGGTGGGTGACGTGCCCTCGGTGCTCACTACTGACACCACCTCCACCACCCCTCTGGCTGATATGTCCACCACAATCATGGAAACAACCACTACGATGGCCACAACCACCACCCGCAAACAGCGCTCGCCAACAATGAGGGACAGTGTCACACAGGTGAGCAGTCATGAGTCTATAAGCTTGTTTACATGAGAAGTACAGCAGTTTGACTGAGGCTGGTATTCTAATCATTGAGCCATGGAGATGTTTTGGTGCAATGCTTTGTGATGGAACATCGCCAGACACTTTTAATTGGCTTTCTAAAGTTCCTCTAAAATTTCAAAGTACTAAAAAATATACTTGAAAGATTAAACAGCATGGCCCGCCTTAGATGAGTAGGATTGAATTTCAAATGAAATCATAAGTCAACTCCAAGGTCAAACAGCTGTAACCTCAGCACCATGTTTTGTGTGAGCTTCACTTTTTCACCCTCACTAATATTAAGATGTTGACACAGCCCTTACATACAAAGGAGTCAGGTAGCACCTGTGTGGATAGCCCTGTCAGACCAATCAACACTTGAATTTTGATTTACTGCAAGAAGATACAGCTGGCTAAAGCCCAGACTTGGCAGATCCTGGAATTGCAATACATCTACAGATCTACAGAGGCAGGAGGAGGAGAAGTTAATGTAAAGTAAATCCTGTGACATCATCAGCTCAACCATGTAGGGTGCTCCAAATTTATAACTGCCTCAGACGTATGAAATGTTAAGATTTATGGCCTATTCATTCCTTACAAGTGCCAAGGGTTGCCATCACCATCATTGTAAACAGCCATTATCAAACAGTAGGAAAAGGCTGTTGCACACATAGTGCAGGATGTATGATTTGAATTCTCTTAAAAAAGACCTAATAATAGCCTAAAATATGCTTTTGTTTCCACCCTAAATCTCTAAATACAATCTGAATGTTGTGTGAAGGACTTCAATGTGTGATCCAGGCCATCGCTGCAAGAGATGATGGTTTTTCTTTCATGTCTGTCCTGGATGCAAATTATGTCAGCTCTCTCTACGTTCCTGTAATCACTTTGTAGTTTGCTTAAAAGCTGTCCTCTTCAAAAGTTACCCACGTTATACTTTAAACTTCAACCATCCAATAAACTTTCACAATGTCGCAGGAAACACAAAGGCGAGGTGCCAATTACTAGCACCTTTATCTTTTTCATTTGTGTTTATTGGTGCTATTCCTGTCCACAGGAACTTATCTGATATCAGTCAGGGGCCTACACACACTCATCCCTTACAACCCCCATCAGCAGAGTCAGAATATACTTAAAGCAGCTCACTCCTCATCTCAAGTCTAGATTCCATCATTTGAAAGTCCCAGGGTGCAATATGTTGGGGGAGGAATCATCCCCCCCTCTGGTTTTTACATCTGATTACAAACGTGTCATCATTCAAAAAGCCTTTGCTGCTGAGGTTTTGATATGTAAAAATGGAAGCATATAGACAAATTTGTGACAAGAAACTCTCTACCACGAGTAATTTGTGCAGCGAATGATGACTGATGATTTTTGAGCCCTAGAATCTCAGTTTTACCTTTAGAGTGGTAAGAATGTGTTTTTCAGTTCATCATCACACATTTTTAGCAGCTTAGTCTTTATTATTATTACTCTTATGTACCCAAATGAATATGTAACATTTTAATAGCCCAAAATAGCTTCGGTGAGCATGTGTCTGAAAATGAACAGATATTACCAATGAGTCACTCATCCACATATTTTTTATGATCAATGTGGCAAAATTTTCTTGTGCATACTAAAACATTAACACTTCATTCAGGCGTGTAGTTGGCTACGACAGCCTGATCATTCACACAGATGGTCCCAGTGAGACAGAATATTTATTTTTCTGGAATTTGTTCTTATTTGCAAGGGAGTGTTGATGGCTTGAGACAAAAGGAGAAAATTGTGCTTGTGTGTGCGTGTGTGTGCGTGTGTGTGTGGTAGTTAAATCAAAAGATTAGATTGTGTTTGATTAAATGAGATGTGGCTGGCTGTGTAATCCTGTTGCTTATATACAGGTAGTCCTCAACATACAAACACAATTGGTTCCTGAGAGGCTCTTCGTAAGTTGAATTGTTCATAAGTTGTCATTTATAAAAATTGAATTTATAATCGCCATTTGAGGTAATTTGAATGCCATAATTGCTCAAAATACTAAAGCACTATTCACTAAGACTTACCAGAAACAATAAAAAAAATGCAAAGAAAACACATAACAAAATAAACTACAGTTAATTTTGATTTAAATATTTCTTGGTTATGCGTTGGTTTGCAAAAAAAATAAAAATAAACAGAAAAATAATATTTAAGTTTACTTCCTTTCACTTGAATAAATGTCTGTCCACGACAAATATTGATCTCTTAAAATTACTAGAAAACCATCAAAATACATAAAACCATTTTACTATACAGTAAAAAATAATAAGTAATAAAATAATAAATAAAAATATAGAATCATGTTAAAATGCGTACAGGTACATACTGTAAAGTGTCAGTCAATGCAATTGTTATGAATTTAGGTTAGTTTACAGTTAGGTTTTGCTCCTTATAATTTAATCCTTGAGGAGAGGAAGAAGAAAACACTTCGAGGAACTCTCGACCAGCTTTTCAATGGCATCCAACAACAGCCAGAGTCAGATGTGGATGTTGACGATCCACTGAATGGCACTGTAGCATGTAGCATGTAGCTTACCTTTAGAGGTGTTTTACAGTAGATAAAGTGTACACTGTGTAGTAACTAGCAATTCTGTTACTGTTAAATCATTAGAATGATCAAGGTTTATAATTTTATGGATTTCAATCCATTCAAGCTAGTTTACATTCAATAATGGAGCAGATAAAGCTGTAGAAGGTATTCTTCCCTGACCAATGATTGCCGATCGTCCTTTCCATTCTGTCAGCATCATTTTTAAATTATCTGTTGTGGACCTGCTTGAGCTAGATGTTTGTCATGTTACATTAAGAACTACATCAATTCTAGACTTTATTTATGTCTCTTCTTTGGGCTGTATCTGTCTCATGTTGTTATCAATTCACAAACAATTGGCTGGCTCAGGCTGTTCTGGGTTTTTTTTTTCACACAATCAGTCAGACAGACAAATGGTGATGTAAACCTTTCCTCCTTAGCAGGCATCGAGGCATCATTAGTGATGACACTATCACCTTTAAAACCTGACAGTTATTTCCTCACTTTAATAGACTGTATTAACAGACTGGGTTTAAATATAAGCGAGTCACAGCTCCCAGTAATGTCTACACAGGATTGAGAATACTATGCATCCGCTCACTGCTCTGCAGCCAAATACGTACTGAATTTCAAACAACTGCAATTACCTCAATTTCGGGGGGATTTTGGAAACCTCTGAGCAAATTCAACACAACCGCCTTCCTTAATATTGTTGTCTTAGTATCAGCAACATAGAAGAAAGAAAGAAATGTACTTTCTTTATCCCGTAGGAAATTATTTTTTTCACTCATGGTGTTTTGTTAGTGTATTCAGACACACACGCATATGTGTCTACAGGCCTCTGAAACAAACACACACACACACACACACACACACACACACACACACACACACACACACACACACACACACACACAAGGGGATAACACTCAGTAGCAAGGCCAAGATAAAACGTCACATTATTAAACAAGTGTGAAGATATACTGATGTAAATACAATTAGGATAATATCTGCAAATATCAAGGGAAATCAACTAATGCTGCATTCCTCTTCTTCTGTCGACGATCAACCTACAACTGACTGTTTGATCTTTGCTCACTCACTGGTCTGGCTTCTGCGTCATCCATAACCACAAAATGTTGTGTGTGTGAAATACAAAATTCTCTAGATAGAAATTTCGTCTTTGCTCTGCTCCCTTTTAACTGAAAAATTTGCATACATTACACTGAAACATTGCCTGTGAAATATTGTTTACCCCGAATCATTTCCTGGGGAATCCAATTTGATGGCGGGCTTTAAAAGTAACTTTAAAGAAATAGCCAATATTCTGATGTGCCAATATTTGCTCATGGAGGCCATTTGTATTAAACTGAGACTATCATATAATCAGTTACCATTTTCTTATAGTAACATGTAGACCCTACATTAGTTTCATTAGTTAAAAGAAGTAGGGAATCAACAGGAATCTTGTCATATTTATATTCATCTGGGCAGTTAAAATCCCATCCCGTGGATTCATTGGTGAAACTCTGGGATGAAGCAAATAGAGCAATCACACAGGGCATACTGTGGAGCTCTGTAGAATATCCCAAGCACCTGTCGAGACACAGAGGAAGCAGACGTCTGAACCACGTGAGGCAAAGCAGGCAAGCAAACGGAAACCCAAATTTCATTTCTCCAACAGCTCTGAGCAGCCGCCGAGCTCCAGCTTTGATCATAGTGGAATAATGCACTTTGATGCTTAGAATAAAAGATTCACCTTTTGATGTGTGTGGTGGGGGTCTGTTCTTTTTTTTTTTTTTTTTTACCCCTTTTCACCCCTTGGTACTGAGGGTTTTTCCATTAAACAGTCGGAGTCATCACTTGTCTCGCTCTGACCCAAATTTGATGCCAGGGTGTTACAAAATGGGAATCGCAAGCTGCGTCATTACTGCTGCCGTCTTAAGTGGGGAGCGCTCCCAGGTGTCAGTCTTTGATTTGTGTGGATGGTTCAAAGTTGTCTCCTCGCGGATCCAATGTGGTTACTGATGAGAAAACTTCTGACCTCTTCAAACTGGAGGTTGGAGCTCTAGCGGTGATTTTTTGGCCCTCATGCCAGTTTCTGTTTAGTAAATTACATACAGTCCTGATGTCAGCTGTTTCCATGTTTGATGGGGTGTCACACTCTCTGGAGGCTGAAATGGACATCAGACTGTCAGCTAAACATTGCATTATTGAAAATGTATTATTTTTTCATAACCTTTGCTTTTATTAGTTTCTTGTTGGCTGCTTTTAAGGATGTACACAATTTGAAGTGCCCATTTATGTGCTGCTTCATGTGATGGTTTGAGAAAAGAAAGCAGGTGTTTAAATGGAAAGAACAGAAATGTGTGTTTGATGTGGATATTGCTGGAAAACTGAAGCAAGATCATTAGAGCCATTTTATGGATGCAGAGGTTTTGACTGTCTGCTCCAACTCACACAATGCAATTAATACATGATTACATCCAGGTTGTGGAGTAACAGCAGATGAAAGCGCTGCACAGAAGTGTGGCACTTGAATCAATTTTACTGATAAAAGCCCTCAGTTTTTGATTGGATGACCCCATGTTGGACAACATGAGAGGCTATGAGTTGTAGTTATTGAAAAGGAGCTGTCATGTCATGAGTCATGCAGAAAGGTAGAAAAATGATGTCAGTGTCATCTTAAAGACACCTTTCTAACTTTCATCACCATTTAAACAAAGTCAGGAACACGAAGCATGAACACAAAGAATCTGAGCCTATGAAACAACACATCACCTTACTTACACACAATAGATCACAACACAGGAAGTTACATTTTATGACAAGGCAGCTTTTAATGTCAAATTGTGGAAAGAAATCTGAGAAACTGAGTTTATGTCAGTCTTATCTCAATATGTCAAATAATGAATTCTGCATTACACGACAGCCTATTCTCTCATGTCGTATAAAGTAAATATGGCTTCTGATGCCAAGAAGCAGACTTTATTATTGCTAATTAACTGGTTGTGCTCATATATTATTACAGATGTTGTGTTAATCTGACTTTTGTCCTTATTATGCTGTAAAGCACTAAAATACTGATTTATTCAGTGAACCATTTATGGGATAGATGATCTGTTTTGTTGTTGTCACTGTTGCTCTTGTTGTTTGGGTTTTGGTTTTGTTTTATTTTTTGGCATGTTTAGTACAAAGGGATGACAAAATTATTATCAAAAAAGAATTGGTCCTACTTGTAGCAGACATCATCAATCATTTGCCAATCTTCTCTTAGAGTTTAAGATGCTCGTTTTGTGTTGACTCTCCAGTTTGCAGACATTTTCAGTTGATGAGTGATTCCAACTTCTATCAGCGGAATAAATTACCAGATCGTGGGTCACACAGATAAAACATTTTCAACATTTGACGCCTGTCCTTTCCTGTCACTTACTCCTTACCAAACCCAAGTAATGCCTTTCTAACATTCCCTCATGCATCTCATAAAAGGATTCTCTACTTGCAGCTTGTTTTTAATTAAACTTTGTAAGAATGGTTGCTTTAGCCTGGTGCTTTGCTGTGGCTGCCAGATACCTCTGATCATCTCCGATGTTCTTTTTGTCCTCTACACTGGTGTTAAATCTGTTCTCACTCTGTATCTCCTCTGCCTTATGTCTTGTGTCTTCCAGAATGCGGATGACCTCTTGGTAGCATCAGCAGAGTGTCCTAGTGATGACGAAGATTTGGAGGAGTGTGAGCCTGGAAATGGTGAGTCAACTCTAGGAGTTCTGTTCTTATAATTCTATCCAAAACTGAAGTGCAGAATAGAAACATTTGTAGACTCACCTAGAGAGAGATTCAGTCAATCAAAAAGCCCTTCCTCCACTTTCATGCGAATCCCTCTGTATTGTGACTGTGAAGCCCTCTGTATGCAGCTGTGATCTGCCCCGTGTTTATCTGTTTTACTGGTTTTCATAGAAGCAGGAAATCGGAAGCACAGCAGCATGTCAGTTGCTCATCCAAGTGGTTGTGTCTGGCATTTACCAAGCTGTTGCACTGAATGTCCTGTACCAATTGTAACAAGGCAGGACACTTCCATCATGGAAGGGCAGCTTGTTCTGTACAGTGCGTAGCCAGTATGCCCAGTGGCTGAGGCCCTGTTAGCGTGAACAGTTGGTCACAGCCTGTTCTGACACCATGGCAGGAGGTGGAAGTCAAAGGTCTTGTGTTTTTCTCCCTTTACCCTGTAGTTTTCCAACTCTATTACAACAATGATACTCAAAAACCAGCAAGAACCACATGTGAAGCAGTGAATCAACTGGCTGCTTTATGGCAAAGCTGTTTATTATTTTTAGAATTAGTATTTTTTATCTTGAATTTAATGGTGGATGATGTCCAAAGAGGTTTGATTACATTACTGTCATATCCACAATATCTGATTGGATCAATGAAAAGTGGACATAGTTCAGAGCAAATGTTCGGCAATGCTGAGCTTCGAAAGGAACTCAAAATTCTATCCAAGATTCTATATTCAGCACGTAGCAGGTGATTTATCACAGGGAGATGGTTTTAAATTTTTCATTACAGTTGACTCATGCATCCTGGTTAAAGTTTGCTATAATCCATTTTTGCCTAAATCCCATCTCTGACCTTAGTGGCGACTGATGTTCCCAAATTATCCGGTAATGTGAAGCATTTACGGACCCAAGATTGAAACTCCTTCCTTCGGTTCCACTTGGTGGATTCTTCCCAGAATTTAACCACCTGTTCTCAACCCACTGCCAGTTTCGTACAAGTTTCATACAAATCCATTTTTGTTTTCATTCATTTAACCACCTTAACATTATATATATCATACTATTCAGGATTAATCTGTCGTATGATGCATCAGACGTTAAATCTCCCGAGGATTGTTCAAACCTTCAGTTAGCAAGAAAAGCAAAATTCATCGCCGCTGTCCATAAAATCATTGGATTTACTGTTTTGTTTTTTCAGGATTATGGATGAGTTGAATAGAATATACATGTTACATTGTAAATGGTTGCAGATTATAGCAGCCCTTATGTGTGTGTGTGTATGTGTGTGTGTGTGTGTGTGTGTGTGTGTGTGTGTGTGTGTGTGTGTGTGTGTGTGTGTGTGTGTGTGTGTGTGTGTGTGTGTGTGTGTGTGTGTGTGTGTGTGTGTGTGTGTGTGAGGAGAAACAGATCCGAACCTGTGTTGAGAAGCTGAAGGGTAGCATTCTCCTGCGGTTTTCTCTGTAGGTGGTTGGGACCGAAATAGAGACTCAATTCCCTTCTTATCGGAAGGTAAAATGAGAGTTTTTCTGTGGAGGCTATGCCCAGGCTTAATCTCCCATGGGGTAGTGCTCTCTCTCTCCCTCCTTCTCCCTCTCTCTCCCATGCCCACACAAACATGCACACAGAGGAAGACATGCTCACCTTCCAAGACAGACACTTGTCTCTCTCACTCTGTGGGTG
Organism: Antennarius maculatus; assembly: GCA_013358685.1. Classification (NCBI taxonomy): domain Eukaryota; kingdom Metazoa; phylum Chordata; class Actinopteri; order Lophiiformes; family Antennariidae; genus Antennarius; species Antennarius maculatus. The sequence goes on from CM023628.1 coordinate 6,310,880, forward strand.
TAAAGTTTTCTCTCTGCCGCCATCTCTCCAGAGAAACAACAAACATCCTCACGCGCATGCACACGCTCCGTATCGCGCCTTCCAGATGCTGCAACAGTTCCAGCGAGGTGAGCCAGCAGGGTCGGATAAGCCTCCGTGAAAACTGTTGACAAGGAGAGAAGAATCAACATTGTCCGCAAAACATGTCCCCCTCTCCATCACTGCTTCAAACATACAGGCTTGGAGTCATTCTTTGAGGACCAACGCATAGTGTTTTCAATCACATTTGAGTGAACATTATTGACTCGCCTTCAGGGAGGACAGAAGATTTTAAGCACAGCTGTGGATTTTCTATTAAGCCTAGCACGATATGAATTCATAGCAATCAATAAGCCTCCTTGCAGCATATACCACCAGTGGTTGTGCGTTACAGATGTGTTTACTTGCAGCGATAGCGGCGACACAAATTTAAGGCATTGCAATTAGTTTTTTTAAACAACAACATTTCCTCCAGGAAGTTTAAGAAAAGCTAAATGAAGACTATCTGACAGGGCAGGGCAGGGCGGGGCAGCGGTCGTGCTCTTACTGACGTGCTCGGACTGGATGCGGAGCGAAAGGAGCTCAGGAAGCAGAAAGAAGAAAGGCCTGAGTAAAAGATGAGTGTGAAAGAGCTGACTGACCCTCATTGAGATTAGTGTCACGTTCCTCTGCGCTCAAAGCAGAGCATAGAAATGGGGAGAGGGAGGAGGGTGAGGAGGCGGCGGTGGAGGAGGTGGAGGATGCACGACTGAGAGTGAGCAGGGTGAAATTCCTTCCTTTCCCAACAGACTAATTAAACTTTGACTTTGTTAGGGAGTCTTAATTACATCACCCAATTAGAGGCTGGGTCTGGATCCTCCCATGTTGGTAATGAGCCTCCGTCAGACGAGTGAGGAGACCTCGACAGAGGAGACCTGGATTACAAAGACAAAGCATGGATGGTAGGATGGAGAGAAACCTTGCGTGCAAACACAGAAGAGGACTCTAAATAAAGATTTTTGTGCATTTGCATAAAGACTCGTGAAACACACATGCATGAAAAGTCTCTACCTTCCCTTCCCCTTCTTGTCACAGCTACCCTTCTACCCCAGGATGCTGTTGGGGCTACGTGTCGCTCCGTTTGTGGAGCCTCTCAATAGCTCATCAGATTATGGAGACTATTGGTAAATGTTCTTTATGAATCCAGACTCAGAGCTTTCCAGTGATCCAACCCTTCCTGGTTAATTGATTTGTCCATCAGTTATTATTTTAATCCAGAGTTTCCGCAGTTTAGTTGCTTGTCGATATAGACTTGAACTGGAATCCTCTGCATGATCTTAGGTGAAATCTGCTTAAATGATGATTGATCGATTAGCTTTGGTTGGATTAGGTTGAATTACCAATTGGTTCCACGTTCTTCTTATCTAAACATTTCCCTTCAAAAATGTGACGAGATATTTAAATAGCACAGGTAATGTAAGATGGTTATAATTAAACAGTAAATGTCATTCCTATGAGACTGAAAATAGAGCTTTTTTATTTATTTGTGTGAAAATGGAACAAATTAGAAAATTTAAAATCATTAAAAGATAAAAAAAAAGTTGCGATAAGACAGACAATAAAACAGAATTAAAAACAATATAAATAGTCCAATTGAGCAAAAATTGGATAAAAGTGTATAAACAATGTATTTAAATTAGAGCACTGGAAATGCATATCAATTAACAATTTAACAACAATCAATTCAAATCTAATTTCTTAGTACATTGTCTTGACACGTGTCCACGTGTTTCAAGACATGTTTGGCTCAGTGTGCTATAATTTGCACACATCAAACAGCCATGATAGGTTGGTTGGTTGGTTGTTTGGTTGCTTGGTTGGTTGGTTGGATTTCTACAGGCGAAGGTTTAATGTTGTTCATTTTTCATCAGTTATATATGTATTAAGAGCCAGTAGAATTTCTTATTTGATTTAACAGATATGCTTGAATGATGAATCTTGCAGTGGAAAAGAGATGTGAAGCAGATAAAGTGCAGCACAGGAGAAAAACAACATCTATAGACTGGGAATTGGGCCAACAGCTAAACCATGAAAGTGGAGTTTGATATTCTCTGTGCGTAGCTGAGATTTATGCCATAGTGAGGTGGGAACATCGTACCGGCCAGAAAAACAAATCCAGTCAGCTTCGTGGAGGTGATCCAGGTGCCGATGAACTGCAGGGAGGTGACTTTGACTGCCGCCAATATGTGATTCACTGAGACAGAGCATCATCCCCTCGTGTCAACATAAATCACTTTTGCAACCAAACGATGCAGCAGTTGTAAACAGTTTATGCAGTTCTGTGTATGAAGAAACAAGCTTGTTTTTCCTGTCACACAGTCTATCTGGCCATAATTGTTCCAAAAATGCAAGTATAGAAAGATAAATTATACAAGCACACACTATTGGATTTCCCATCTGTAGCCTAATCAAAGATGAATTATAGAAAACTCAAACCCCAAACAAGCCGATTTGTTGAAATATTCCAAATAAATGTGAAGCGTGGGGACGGAGTAACAATGTTTGATAGGAAGTTGACAGGATCCATCTGCCCTCCTCACATTCTAAGTAAATAGAAGATGACTCATATGGATAACAATGTGGTGTGTTGTGCAGGTAAACATCAAGAAGAAAAGTCATCAACAACAGTCAAACTAAATTAGTCAGGCCAAATATTTTAAGTCTCTCTCGTCTTAATGAATTATGAGTGGTGTTACAATGTTAAACAAGAGATGTCCACACTGGATTCAAGCTTTCTTTGTCCTTGTCAGTACTTGTAGAAGTCAGTCCTGGTCTTGGTTGAAGTACTGCTGACTCAAATATAGAGAGAGTCAATCCACAGAGAGGGGCTCCAAGAATGATGAAGACCCTCCTGCAGGTTAAGAAAAAAAATTGTATGCCTCCCGAGTTTCGTATCAGCATGTGGTTCTTGGCAGCTTTCAGCAGGAGAGTACATCTCAAGACAAACGGAGTAATTTCTCTCGTCCAGTCGCCCGCCTATCTGTGTTAACTCGACAATCACAGCTGCATACAGAGGGTGCAGTCGTGGAGAAGGGGGACAAACCAATTGGAGTTGTTGATTGGTTCAAAATATATGTGAGGCAGGTGGGGGTCACACGACAGGAAATGAAAATATTGGTCACTTGATAGCTGCCTCCTTTACTGAATTGTGGCTCACTCTGTGCATGAGGGCTGAGAGTCGTTATTTGTCTGGTAGCCACTGCCTGCCAGGATTATGGAATGATGATAATCTGCCTCCAGGCCTTGGCTGTAGAGCACAGCAGAGTGATATGAGGCATTTGCTGGAACACAGTGATAATGCATTTGAAATGCTTCACAGTTAAATTCACAAACCCACTTAATGCATAGTGCACTGTATCAACAGTCATAAAGCATTATCGAAGTGACTTCTAATGTCTTATAGATTCTCTTGACTGGTAATAAAGTAGACTGAATCTTGAACCATTATAACTACTTATACACAACCAGCTGCAGTGATGAGTCACAGTATACTGTAACTGTTCATACAGCATCATTGGTCATTGTTTAATGTGACAAGTGAAGTTAGGCACATATTGATGCATCTATAATAACATGTTTCATACTGTTTAATGGTTAGTGTACACTGCATCATATAATACATGTGCTATTGTTATTCTACTGTGAGTGAGTGTGGATCGCTAGTGATGATATATTATCAGCTTTGTCAGTGTAGTTTGTAAGCAGTCAAGAGAATTCATGAGACACTTAGAATTCACGAGCATTCACCTTTATGACCGTGTGAACTGCATCCGATTATATGAGTTTATGAATTTCATTAGAAGCATTATAATGCATTACAATTCACTATGAATGCACTCTTCTTCAAAAGGTGCCACCAACAATCCTTTACTCTAATGCCTATATTTGCATTTTGTCTAAACTCATATGAATACATATAGTAAAGTTGATCCTTTGGTTTACCATAAGAGGACTGTCAGTTTGCCAAAGCAATCTTCTGTATATGGGGCATGCAGTGAGGGGCGGTACCTCCTCAATAATTGGCAGACCACAAGGCGAGCAGAAGGTATAGAGCTTGAAATTGCACTCCCTACATCTCTACCACAGACACAGATGGCAATGTATAGATAGCGGCGCTACCATCTCGTCCATCAGCCTTGCTCACAACTGGATCTTGGAGGAACTATCCGTCAGGTCCTGAAAAAGCTTTTACTGAAATAACTTGTCAAAGTCACAAGTGTTGGGGAAAAACAGCAAGCTAAACTTACAAAATCGTACATGGTACGGCTGTTCTTAGCTCTCAGTAGTGCCATCAAACTGTGCTGTCCTCTCAGGCTTCAAGTTGAAACGCAGCCCTCAAACACAGAGAAAATAAAATAAAATGAAGAGAAACAACTTTAACATTGCCATGGAAACAAAACTTTCTAGCAGAACACAAGGGGTGGAAAATCACTAAGTAACTTCTCTTTTACAGCTCTCATATTCTTCTTGTTTCTCTTAAGTGTGTTCTAATGTGATGTGTGTTTAGTAACTTTGTTAACTAAATGCATCACCCTTTGAGAATAAAAATGTATGAATGTATAACAAATAAAGTTTGGGGCTTGGAAGACCAAGTAGGAGTTGTCCCAATCCCACGACCCCTCCTTACACCCCATTTATCATATCTGAAGTGCCTGGTTCTACCCTTCCCCACTATGATTCACCTCATCAAATGAACCAAGAGCCCGGAGTCATGATTTTATGCTGATGATATTGGCTTTTATTTGGTTATGTTTTGCTCTTGCCTTACCTTTTCTCTCCCCTAAAGATGTTCCATAATCTAATCCCCACTGCCATGTTTTCAAATGTTTTTTCCACTGTGACTCACACACATGCCAGACTTTTATGACATAATATGTAGTGTATAAACAAACTGTTAATGATCTTCTTCCATGCTCTGTTAACAAACTCCCAATTTGTTTAACTCCAGCTGGGCCTCCAGTCTGTGGTAGACTGATTCCTCCTTAATTATTACATTTTTACAAATGCTATTGCTATGCATTCAAATCATTTCATGGTGGGCTAAAATCAGATTGCATAACCAAAACTGTTGCTTTAAGTGTTCTCTTGTGTTTGGTGGATTTTTTAGAGGAACACAATTGTCCTATGTTTATGTGTGGTCTTTGGGAGGGAAGTGGGCATCAGAGACTCTTGGGGAAAGGCAGCATCAGTTTAACACTGTCTCTCAGTCTGCTGTAATGTGCACTCAGGAGTTCAGGTTAGAAATTATGGCCATTAGTTTCCTGTGGCTCCTGAAGGTTTGCATAAAACATATCAAAATGGGTCATACTAACCTCTATGCCCAGTGGGGAGGGATGGTTGAAGCAATTTTTCTTCTGGGAAAAAAAAATAAATGAATAATTCAACAATATATTTATTAACATTATGAATATTTTTAAAGATAAGAAAAAAGATGGGAGGAGGTAAAAGAAGGTGGGGGGGAGTTGTTTTTCACTATTCGAGAACAATCTTACACAGCTTTCTTTTTGTAATTTTTTTTTTCATGCAAAAATCATGCGGCCAATTTGTTGATGTAAGTGACCTGAACCTCGTGGTTTGATATCTTATTAAAGCAATCAGAGCAGATACTTCTGAGCATTAGCTTAGGTCAGACCAGTCTTAGGATAGACTTAGCTGTGTTGTACAATAGATATCTAGCTGTTCAGTGTAATTTGTAGTCTGAGTTTATTTTGTCTTACTGATAGAACATGTAGGTTTATGCAGCATAGGGTGTTAAGCCAGAACAGGTTAGAGTACTTTCTTACATGTTATATTGTATATGAGCTCAGAAATAGTCAGCATATTAACCTGTACATAGAACAGACTAACTAAACTTGTATAACTAACCTCATGTTAAGCTTTAGTCCTGTTCTAATACTGGTGATGAGTTTTTAACTTTTTTTCTGCTGATCTGGAGGCGGTGTCACTCAGGTCCTCTCTAACACTCCTCTCTGTTGTCTCTTTCTTGTCCTAGGAGGTGAATTAGTGTTGCCCATAATAACTGTGGACTCCCTAGAACCCCCATCCATCGCCACCCACTACCCAGTAATTCCCCCACCCCCCACCACCTACCGCCCTTTCCTCACTCTGCTCGAAACCACCAAAGAGTCCCTCCCCTTGCCCAATGGCCGGCCCCCCTGCCCCTTGGACCAGGAGGACTGCGAGGAGACCATTGAAGTGTCGGCGTACGGCTCGGGGGAGATGACAGAGTCGGATGACGAGGACTATTATAAAAATTCCCCACTGGTCACCGACAGGACTGTCCTCCCCCCTCCCCCGGATGCCGAGGGCGGGGTCCAGAACCCTCGAGATCGACATTTCTCCCGCATCCCTAACTCCCACCACCCACCTCTGTCCTCTACCCCGACAGCAAACCCTGACCACCTTGGGCCGCGCAAAAAGCCGGCCGCTGGCGGCAGCAGCAGTAGCAACAACAAAATCCCCGCTGGGAAAATGAACACGCGTGACCAGGTGCTGCTGCCGCCAGCACACCCCTCGTCAGACCCAGGCCACCATAGAGTCCCAGGAATAACCTACCCCCCAAATTTTCCCCATGTTCCCACTCCAGACCCCACATCTCCTGAGAGAGGGCTCCCAGGCGCCGTGGAGGTGCAGCAGTCCAGCAGCACCACAGGGATGGTGGTGGGCATCGTGGCGGCTGCAGCCCTCTGCATCCTAATCCTGCTCTACGCCATGTACAAGTACCGCAACCGTGACGAGGGCTCCTACCAGGTAGACCAGAGCCGCAACTACATTAGTAACTCAGCCACGCAGAGCAACGGAGCCCTTGTGAAGGAGAAACAGCCCAGCACTGCCAAGACAGTCACCAAGAACAAGAAGAACAAAGACAAAGAGTACTACGTCTGAGGGCACGTCGCCATGACGCACAGAGACAGACAGCAGATGCACTTAGAGAAGGATTGAGGGAGAGAGAGAGAAAACGCAGTGAATGGAAAATGGCAATCATCACATACAAGGCAATTCATTTAAAACCCAGTATTGTCAGCCAGTCATGCATGGTACTAACTCTAGTTTAATCAGATGGAGGATGCAAACTCAGATGGCAAGGTGACATCAGGGTTCTGTCCACACATATTAGCTTTGGATTGATTAATTTGACATCTTATGTAATGTTAAGCATGGTGTGGATTTAGGGAAAGGCTATTAGATGTCAGATCTCAACACATACTGTGCCAACAAGTGGGTACCAACCGTGCTGATAAAATAGTGATTAACGGAATAGCACGTGACAGGTTATTTGATATTTGAGTACTGTAAGAAAGCACCATCGTCAGTATTTGTGTCAGGGTCTGTACTTCATTCTGAGGCGAACATGTGGTGTAGCGGCCACTTTAAAAAGTTATCAACATATTTTACAACTAGGCTTGAATTAGCAATTCAACATCCGTCTGTAAAATCAATATACTGCCAACCTACAGAATCACTGTGTCATATCCTCTGTGAGTGTTTGTTATACCTGATCTCCTGTCAGTTCTCTCTCTCTCTCTTTTTAATCTCCTTGTCGACTGGTGCTCTGAAGCTGATGCAACGTAAACTCTGCCGTGTTTCAAGCATGTAGTATTCATTTACGAAAAAGAGACAAAACATTTCTTTCCTGTGGAGTTTAAAAAAGAAAAAATATGACAATTATTGATGATCATAACAACGTTAAACGTAGCAACTATGTGAGATACCACCGCTCCAACCTAATGGATGCTAACTTGTACGTTTAGCTGCCAAAATCTTGTCGAGGCCAAAATCCCGTTGGTCGTCCTTTGTTCCAACAGATGTGTCATATGTGTCTGGGGCTCCGAAGTGCCCCTAGTGGGCCAGCAGGGAAACTGCAACATGTCCTTACTAATAATCAAAAAACAGAATAAACCTCCAGCAAACAAGATGAACTATGCGCTATAAAATTATAAATACATGTATAGACGTTACAGAAATTTATGGACCTAAAGCGTGAGCGGAAAAGATGATAAAGCACAGGAAGGATTTTAACATGAGAACAGTTTCATTGCCCAAATCACCGGCCCCCAGAAACCCACCCCTGTCATGAACAGTATGGCTAATCAACGCCTGCAAGACTTGTCACTTTGGTTTGCTCTTCTCTTTTTTAATTGTTTGGAGAAACAAGAGACATTTTAGGGAAAATCTGAATTCATTCTTGCTGGAGTTCCAGGGTGGAGAGAGATACCTTGCAGCTGGAAAAAAGCAGCTGTGTCTTTTATTCCCTTGAGCCTGACTGGACTGATGGCAGCCAATGGGCAAAGCAAACTCTTTGGGAAGAGCACACAAGTTAAAAGGTGAACGGCTGTTCCCTGGAAGATGTACAACAGAACACTAGTATTCCAATTTTTCTCAACTCTATTAAAAAAGACAACTGTACCATGAAAAGAAAAAAATCCTGAAAAAAGTTTGTGAAATGTCTAAATATTTGACCCTCATCCCATTACTAAGAGAAATGTGTTTCCCCTACTATCATTCCTGTTGGGAAAAAATGACTATGATTCTGGGAAACTGAAATTTTTCTGTATTTTCTTTTGGTAACTGAGAAAATGTGATTTGGGTTATGAACATGAAACCACTCATTCTCCTTTTATTTCATTCTCAGTCTATTTTCTGTCCTGCATCAGTTCCTTTTTCCTCTTTATTGCAGATTTTGTGTCCCCATACCGCTGGAGAAAGCAGGCTCTATCCACCTCCATTTTTAGTTTTTGTTTATCTATTTTGGTCTAAATGGCTGGAGACAAGGTGGCAACCATTTCATTTGACAGGCTCTATTGATTCACCCTCCTGTTTCTCTGGTTTCTGTCTTTCTCCATTATGAGCATACTCCTCCCAGTATCTACCTGTTCTTTCTAAATGTTATTGTAAAGTGTTCCAGTGAGATGACTCTAAATATGTGTACATTAACAGAGGGAATACACTTGGTTATATACTTCTTACACCCTGTGTTGTGTGATCTCTTCATTATCTAAATCTCTCAGGCTAGTTCGAATTTACCCAAAATGCATTGATAAGAAGCTTCGCTAAACATCCAGAAATCATCTGGTAAGCATTATTCTTTGTTAGGCTGTCACTTTTATCACATAGCTTTCTGATCATTTCGTGAATTGGGTTCATTGATTAGATCAACAGAAAAAGGATTAGATTGTTATTATTTGATAATGATCACAACAGGCCTCGTCATTTCCATCTTTAAGGATGCAGCAACACCACATTTTACAAAAGTAAAAGAACATTTGAGTATTTATTGGTACAGACTACTGCTAGAAGTACTCAATAATATGTTACGCTATAGGATAGCATTGTGTGTGCTGCGTCTTCTAGCATGCAGTGTGTAATAGGTCAAAGTCAACAGATGTGATTGTTGTACACTAATGACACTTTGGGTCACTATTGCTTTCTCAGCACGAGTTGTGAAGCTGAAGCCTGGAATGGAGTACCTTCAAATAGGTCACTATGGCCAAATGAAGCAGTCAGAAATGCTGTAAAACACAGCGGATGTGTTCCATCACTGTGTTGTGCAGTTTTGGTCTTTGGTGTTTGTGATACAGTGACCTCTGGTACACCAACATGAGAAATAACAATATACCGTGTTAGCATTGCTGTAAAACATTTTCTTCCACCCCTGCAGGCAATTCAGCCTTTAGCATACTGTTAGAATTAGCTCGTCGCAAAGTGCTTCAGTTGAGAAATCAAATTTTTTATGCTCCCTTGCCTTCATGCTCAACTGACAGAAGTTAATGTTGTGTTGATGTAAAATAGTATCAGTACAGCCATATCATTTTATGAGTACAAGTACACAAGGCCTTAATTGAATGTGACACCACACTTTCCTGAGAGTCATTGTTCCAAGTTTACTCCAGTATCGAACAAATACAATGACTGTCCTGGTGTAACGTGGAAACAGACATAGAGCTTATGTCAGTGAATTTATAAGATCACTGACACCAGCAGGGGTATAGATCAGCCTTGGGATGGCACCTGTGAAGCAGATATGGATTTGCTTTACTGCTGAAGAACAGTCAGTATTGATGAGCTGCAGTCGATTCCAACAAGAAAAACAGTCAAACAGCAAACCTGCCTGTGGAAGCTTCCTGTTTATTTGCTCAATACGTTAATCAAGCTGCATCATACAGTTTTGCTGCATTTAACTGTGGTTTAGTTTTCCAACCCACTGAAGTGTTGTTTTTCTGTACATACCTCCATCCATCCATTTTCTGCCACTGTATCCGCCGTAACGTGAGGCGGGGGAAACTCTGGGCACGACGCCAGTGCGCCGCGAAGCTTATACAAACATTAGCATACATATATGTTAACACACACAGACACACCCGAGCCCGGATAAATACAGAGGGTTGTGTCAGGAAGGGCATCTGACATAAAACTTTTGCCAAATCAAACATGCGAATCAAATCTATGACTTCCATCGGATCAGTCGAGGCCCGGGTTAACAATGACTGCCATCGATACCGTTCACCTACAGGGTGCCGGTGGAAACTGGACTACTGTTGGTCAAAGAAGGGGAGGAGGAAAGTGTTCGTAGGAAGAGAGAGAAGAGGAACACCAAGAGTACAGGACTGCGTGTAGGGACATTGAATGTTGGAACTATGACAGGAAAGGGTAGAGAGTTGGTTGACATGATGCAGAGGAGGAAGGTAGACATATTGTGTGTCCAGGAGAGCAGATGGACAGGTAGCAAGGTTAGAAGTTTAGGAGCAGGGTTCAAGTTGTTCTATCATGGTATAGATAGGAAGAGAAATGGAGTAGGAGTTATCTTGAAGGAGGAGTTTGTTAAGAATGTCCTGGAGGAAAAAAGAGTGTCAGATAGAGTGATGAGTCTGAAGCTAGAAATCGAAGGTGTGATGTTCAACGTTGTTAGCGGGTATGCTCCACAGGAAGGATATGAGCTGGAGAAGGAGAAATTCTGGTTGGACTTTGATAAAGTGATACAGAGCATACCTAAAAGTGAGAGAGTTGTCATTGGTGCAGACCTCAGTGGACAAGTTGGTGCAGGAAACAGAGGTGATGAAGAGGTGATGGGCAAGTTTGGTATCCAGGAAAGGAATGCAGAAGGACAGATAGTGGTTGACTTTGCAAAAAGGATGGAAATGGCTATAGTGAGTACTTTCTTCCAGAAGATGCAGGACCATGGGGTGACCTATAATAGTGGATGTAGGTGCACACAGGTAGACTACATCAGACTGTAAAGTAGAGGTAGGCGAGAGTGTAGCCAAACAGCATAGGATGCTGTTGTGTAGGGTGACTCTGGTGGTGAGGAAGATGAAGAGGGCAAAGGCAGAACAGAGCACAAAATGGTGGAAGCTGAAAAAGGAAGAGTGTTACATGACTTTTGGGAAGGAGTTAAGACAGGCTCTGGGTGTTCAGGAGGTGCTTCCAGATGACTGGACAACTGCAGCTAATGTGATCAGGGAGACAGGTAGAAGAGCACTTGGCGTGTCATCTGGAAAGAAAGTAGAAAGAGGTTACCTAAGAAGAAGTGGGACACTGAGAGGACTGAGGAGAGTAGACATGAGTACAGAGAGATGCAGCGTAAGGTGAAAAGAAGAGATAGCAAAGGCCAAGCAAGGGGCTAATGAAGACTTGTATGCTAGGTTGGACTGTACGGAGGCAGAGCCTGATCTATACAGGTTGGCAAGACAGAGAGACAGAGATGGGAAGGATGTGCAGCTGGTCAGGGTGATTAAGGGTAGAGATGGAGGTCTATTGACAGGTGCCAGTAGCGTCATGGGAAGATGGAAAGAGTACTTTGAAGAGTTGATGAATGAGGAAAATGAGAGAGAACAAAGACTAGAAAAGGTGACTGTCGTGGACCAGGAAGTAGCAAGGATTAGTTAGGATGAAGTGAGGAAGGCATTAAAGAGGATGAAGAGTGGAAAGGCTGTCGGTCCTGATGATATACCTGCGGAGGTATGGAAGTGTCTAGAACAGGTGGCAGTACTGTAGAGTTTCTGACTGGGTTGTTCAACAGGATCTTAGATAGTGAGAAGATGCCTGAGGAATGAAGGAGAAGTGTGCTGGTGCCCATTTTTAAGAACAAGGGAGATGTGCAGAGTTGTGGCAACTACAGAGGAATAAAGCTGATGAGCAATACAAATGAAGTTATGGGAAAGAGTACTTGAAGTTAGACTAAGGGCAGAAGTGAGCATTTGTGAGCAGCAGTATGGTTTCATGCCAAAAAAGTAAATCAAAAAAAGTACTACAGATGCAGTATTTGCTTTGAGCATGTTGATAGAGAAGTACAGAGATGTCCAGAGGGAGCTGCATTGTGTTTTTGTAGATCTAGAGAAGGCTTATGACAGGGTGCCCAGAGAGGAACTGTCCTATTGTATGAGGAAGTCTGGAGTGGCAGAGAAGTATGTTAGAACGGTGCAGGACATGTATGAAGACTGTAAGACAGTGATGAAGTGTGCTGTAGGTGTGACAGAGGAGTTCAAGGTGAGGGTGGGACTGCATCATGGATCAGCTCTGAGCCCCTTCTTGTTTGCTAATGGTGATGGACAGGCTGACAGACGAGGTCAGACAGGAATCTCCATGGACTATAATGTTTGCAGATGACATTGTGATCTGTAGTGAGAGCAGGGTGGAGGAGGTGGAGGAGAAGCTAGAGAGGTGGAGGTTTGTCCTGGAAAGGAGAGGAATGAAGGTTAGCCGCAGTAAGAGAGAGTACATGTGTGTGAATGAGAGGGACCCAAGTTGAAGAGTGAGATTACAGGGAGAAGAGATCAAGAAGGTGGAGGATTTTAAGTACTTAGGGTCAACAGTCCAGAGCAATGGAGAGTGTGAAAAAGAGGTGAAGAAGCATGTACAGGCAGGATGGTACAGGTGGAGAAAAGTGTCAGGTGTGATGGAAGAGTTTCAGCTAAAATCAAAGGAAAGGTGTAAAAAACTGTGGTGAGACCAGTGATGTTATTTGGTCTAGAGACAGTGTCACTGAGGAAAAGACAGGGGACAGAGCCTGAGGTAGCAGAGATGAAGATGCTGAGGTTCTCTTTGGGAGTGACCAAGAAGGATAGGATCAGAAATGAGTACATCAGAGGGACAGCACATGTTAGGGGTTTTGGAGATAAAGTCAGAGAGGCCAGACTGAGATGGTTTGGACATGTCCAGAAGAGAGATAGTGAATATATTGGTAGAAAGATGCTGACTTTTGAACTGCCAGGCAGGAGACCTAGAGGAAGACCAAAGAGGACGTTTATGGATGTAGTGAAAGAGGACATGAAGGTAGTTGGTGTGAGAGAAGAGGATGCAGAAGACAGGGTTAGATGGAGGCAACTGATTCACTGTGGGGACCTCAGAAGGGAAAAACCGAAAGGAGAAAAAGAAGACACACACACACACACACACACACACACATACCTGTATATATACAGTATATATATGTGACCGATGTATGTCTTCTCTGCATTAATTACACTCTGGAACTCGTGTGGTGGCAATAGCTCAGGTGGGGGGGGTTATTCTGCATTCAACAACAAATGGACACAGGAGACAGTGTACAAGGTGTCAATTTGTGGACCAAAGCACATGTCCTGTCTGTCTCATGAAAATCCTCCAGCGTACTGAGGATTTCCCATATAGGCTACTATACTGTACGTATATGATTTAGTGATCATAAAGTGATTTTTATACTGCCAGATGAACAAAGCAAATCTCATTTCCTCATAGAAAATAAAATACAAAATAAATGTAGCATATTTTTCCACCATTAACTGTTACCATCTTTTTATATTATTTTAGCTTATTTAACCAAATCACATAAACTTGCAATAAAAAAAATACACATTAAATTATAACACTTGCAACATACCTGCATTCAACAACAAATGGACACAGGAGACAGTGTACAAGGTGTCAATTTGTGGACCAAAGCACATGTCCTGTCTGGGGAAACACCGATACAACCTGTTAGCTAACTGTACTGGACACGTTCTTTACAAGTGAAACGATGTACACAAAGTTAATGTTTGACCTAACACAAAATGAAACAGAGTTAGTCTAATGGTGTTTGCTTTCAGGCATGTATCTCAGATTAACTTTTAAGTGCTTTTCAAAATTATAATTTATTTTGTCCAACGACGCACGGACATTACCTGTCTCATGAAAATCCTCCGGCGTACTGAGGATTTCCCATCATGCTTCGCTAACATGAAGCAGGCATGATGCAGACATGTACAACAGTAGATGGCGTAGTTTCCCCATTTTAGCAGGATTTTAACTACAACTTATTCAACTATGTTACATATATACATATATGTATACATATACATATACAGTATATACTGTATATGTATTAGGGCTGTCACTTTAACGTGTTAATTATATTAATTAATTACGTTGCAAATTAACGAAGAGTACTACAGATGCAGTATTTGCTTTGAGGATGTTGATAGAGAAGTACAGAGAAGGCCAGACGGAGCTGCATTGTGTTTTTGTAGATCTGGAGAAAGCTTATGACAGGGTGCCCCGAGAGGAACTGTGGTATTGTATGAGGAAGTCTGGAGTGTCAGAGAAGTATGTTAGAGCGGTGCAGGACATGTATGAGGACTGTAAGACAGTGGTGAGGTGTGCTGTAGGTGTGACAGAGGAGTTCAAGGTGGAGGTGGGACTGCATCAGGGATCAGCTCTGAGCCCCTTCTTGTTCGCTATGGTGATGGACAGGCTGACAGACGAGGTCAGACAGGAATCTCCATGGACTATGATGTTTGCAGATGACATTGTGATCTGCAGTGAGAGCAGGGAAGAGGTGGAGGAGAAGCTAGAGAGGTGGAGGTTTGTCCTGGAAAGAAGAGGGATGAAGGTTAGCCGCAGTAAGACAGAGTACATGTGTGTGAATGAGAGGGACCAAAGTGGAAGAGTGAGGTTACAGGGAGAAGAGATCAAGAAGGTAGAGGACTTTAAGTATTTAGGGTCAACAGTCCAGAGCAATGGAGAGTGTGGAAAAGAGGTGAAGAAGCGTGTCCAGGCAGGATGGAACGGGTGGAGGAAAGTGTCAGGTGTGATGTGTGATAGAAGAGTTTCAGCTAAAATGAAAGGAAAGGTGTACAAAACTGTGGTGAGACCAGCGATGTTATTTGGTCTAGAGACAGTGTCACTGAGGAAAAGACAGGAGGCAGAGCTGGAGGTAGCAGAGATGAAGATGCTGAGGTTCTCTCTGGGAGTGACCGGGAAGGATAGGATCAGAAATGAGTACATCAGAGGGACAGCACATGTTAGAGATTTTGGAGATAAAGTCAGAGAGGCCAGACTGAGATGGTTTGGACATGTCCAGAGGAGAGATAGTGAATATATTGGCAGAAGGATGCTGAGTTTTGAACTGCCAGGCAGGAGGCCTAGAGGAAGACCAAAGAGGAGGTTTATGGATGTAGTGAAAGAGGACATGAAGGTAGTTGGTGTGAGAGAAGAGGATGCAAAGGACAGGGTTAGATGGAGGCAATTGATTCGCTGTGGCGACCCCTGAAGGGAAATGCCAAAAGGAAAAGAAGAAGAAGACGTTGCAAATTAACGCGCAATAAAAATTAACGCAATTAATCGTGAGTGGCAATTCAATACGCAAGCATTTTAAATTTGGCCCATTGAGTGACCCGTAGGCTGCAGTGACGTCACTTCGTGCCTGCGCCACTAGTCAAAAGCAGAGTGACTGACAACAGAGATGGACGCGACACAGGAGAGCGAGGCAAGCCCACTCGGACCTTTGGGCGGAAAGTTTATTTATAGAAAGAACAAAGACGGGTCTATCAAAAAAAAACCGCAGTGATTCTGCACTGCCAATCTGCGCCTACGGGCCGTCAGTCTGCCCCAGGGCAGCTGTGGCTACACACGTAGCTTACCATCACCAAGTATGAATGAGGAGTGAATGTAGCGCTGTCGCCTCACAACACGGCGGACCCGGGTTCGAGTCCCGCTCTGTGCGGAGTTCGCATGCTCTCCCCGTGTCTGCGTGGGTTCTCTCCGGGTTCTCCGGCTTCCTCCCACCTCCAAAAGCATGTGCTTTAGGTTGATTGGCCGGTCCCAAATTGACCATAGGAGTGAATGTGTGTGTGAGTGGTTGTTTGTCTCTGTGTGGCTCCGTGGTACACTGGCGTCGTGCCCGGAGTGTCCCCCGCCTCACGCCCTGAGACTGCCGGGATAGGCACCGGCTGCCCCGCGACCCGCGTCA
The DNA here is from genome assembly GCA_013358685.1 of Antennarius maculatus. Lineage (NCBI taxonomy): Eukaryota > Metazoa > Chordata > Actinopteri > Lophiiformes > Antennariidae > Antennarius > Antennarius maculatus. The sequence continues at coordinate 6,327,141 of CM023628.1, forward strand.
GCGGGTTAAGATAATGACTGACTGACTGTAAAGCGTCTTTGAGTGTCCAGAAAAGCGCTATATAAATCTAATCTATTATTATTATTTTCATATCACCGAAGCAGCTCCAGCCTAACGGATCATTTAAATGCAAAACATGTCAAGGACACAGAGTTGAACGTTAGCTTACCCTTTTAAAGGAAAAGCCTGTTGGCATCTTGCTATTGAGGCATGTTATACTATTCATTTTGAATTGCTGTATTGAGTCAGCTTTAGTATTCATTTTGATTGTTAGTCTGCTTATGTGCCTATTTGAGACTCAGCCTTATTTTATTTCTGAATTTTATTTATTTTAACTATTTGTATTGCATTTTTGAGAAATGCGCCTGGCCTAATTGGTTTGCTGATTTGGCCTTTTTTTCTTTTGAATTTCATTTATAAAGCACACTAAATAAATCTTCTCTTCTTGGTGCATTCTATTGATTAGTAATGCATTACAATTTTGTAATGTCCTAGAATTCAAATTCTTTATTTGGGGGCCTTTAGCAGGTATGAAATCAAAATACGATTAATAAGATTAATTAATTACAAATCCTGTAATTAATTCGATTATTTTTTTAATCGCCTGACAGCACTAATATGTATATACGGTATATACATAGTTTTCAAATTCCAGTTTTTTTGTTAACATCTTATTTTAATGAATACTGTCCCAACAAAGTTCCATCCCCAACTAGTTTACTATTTCTAACTCTCCTCTTTATCCTGCTGAACATTTTGTTAAAATACACTAATTATATATATTACACCCTTCTCTTTTTCATTTGTGGGATTCACATTTAAGGAGAAGGAAAAATTACATATGAGTGCAATCATCCCACGTTACATTTTACAAACAGCCTTATTCACACCTCTTCTAGGAACATATTTTTTACACAGTGAATGAACAAATCATCACAAGTGGCCAATCAGTTTTGTGAGGCTGGTTAAAAAATGACAAGCATTCTGCTGACGTTAGAGAGCAATCATACAACTCAAGAACAGACAGCAACACCTCTCCAATCAAGACGGACAGGAGATCGTAGCGGCTTTACCTGTTTAACACTTGTGATTTGAGAGACGGAGGCTGTGGTAAGTGCTGTAAGGATGTAACAGTGATTCACGTAGAGTCTTTAAACTTGAAAATATTTCTTTATTTAAACAGTGAGCCGCAAATGCATATACCCCTATAAATTGTACTAAATTAATAGCAGCAACCATCCCTGGATCTCTGTAGGTTGATGAAAAAACAGGCCATAGTTGGACAAAAGGGAGGATTTGCGTTTGTGAGCCAAACAATTATACTGTATCTCTTCTAACTCAACATGGCATTAGAAAACTTTTCCAGTAGTGATTTACCTCACATGTCAACCAAGGAAGCATAAATGTAGAAGAGGGCGTCCCTACCGGGTCCCCGGATCACTGAGAAGGAGGTGGATTAACAAGTAATGCATTTCAAATTAGTTGTCCTGTCTCCATTAATAAATCACACTTAAGTTACTTAAATTATACACATTAACTTAGCATGATGGAAGAACATTAAATGTGACGCTTAACATCGAATTAACGTAATAAATCTGAGAAGATCTCTCCGGTTCAGCTGAATAGAGTTTCTGCCCATCCCCCACACCAACCCCCAACAATAGTGATATGGCTGTTGAAACTTTTAAAAGCAATTTTCTGCATCCAGTTGGAATAGAAGTAATGTTTTCTCATGATTCATGTGATGTGAGTCGCATATCCATCCATTTACTTCATTCATCTATCTATCAACAGTCTGCTGATGCTTATCGGGCGTAAGGTCGTGGGATTGGAGCCTATGCCTGCTGACTTTGACAATTTAATTTCAATTCAATTCAAAACCTTTATCTGTCCCAAAGGGACAACTGAAAGCACATAAAGAAGTAAAATACACAATAAACAGAAATGTACAATATAAACGGGTATGTGCAATGACATACTAAATTGTTTTGTTTAAATGTAGAAATTGTAAAACTACAAATCTATAAAGTTACCTGTCAGAAACACTTCACATTGTGGCAGCATTGTGTGAGTTGTTATGAACAGTGTAAACAGGGTAAACATAAACTGAAGAGAGACTCAGCAGGACTGACACAAGTTGGACAAGTCACCAATTCATCACAGGATCACACAAAAAGACAAATGATCAAGTGTTCAGTGTGTGCTGCAGCTGTGAATGTGCACACCAAGAAAGTGTTAGCCAAATGCTAACGACATGTAAACATATGTAGAGTTTTATTAAGGGAGCAAGCACACAGCACAGCTGACACCCAATACGTTTGCACTGGACGTACTGAAAACATCATCATCATGGTGTACATGTATCATGGCTAGTGCACAGCCTGGCCATCATGTGCAACACCAACCCACTCCCACATGAACACACTGAGACTGCAGTCGAGTGAGTGGATCATAGAACGGTGGTGCAGGAGCAGATGGAAGCCTTCTACTGACTCAGGCATATTTTCTGTATCCCTGGGTCTCAGCTGACGTCTCTAAACAGTGGTGAGCCGTTGCTCCCAATCGTCACACAAGCAATATCGTAGCCTCATCAGCTCATGGCAAACTGAGCATTACAAAATGCTCTGTACCTTGAGATTATGTGACACCAGCGCTCATCACACAACCAGAGCAGTTGTTTGCAACAACTCGACATCTATTGATGAGCTAATGGGGCATGCAGCACAATTAGTCCACTTTCTACACACACTGCTGATTCCAATGACAGACCAATTAAGCAGGAAATTACAGTTCGACATCTGTCCACTTAACATACATACATTTATCTACATTTATAAATATCTAAATGATTGCTGAATCAAGCAGTAAATGAATATTTTCAGGAATTTAGACAAGATGTGCATGTGTGTGTGTCGGGGGTAGAACTACATGACACACAAGGAATAAAATGACCTTTGTTATCGCAGCATATTCATATGGCACCAACAAAGGTAGGAGAAAGTGTCACAGTAAACCAATTACAGCGAGTCCACACCTCTTGTCTTGTAGTTCTACTTGCTGTAGATGTGATAAATGTGCTTCTCCTGGTGTCTCATGGGGCAAAACAGTTGTTGTGGGCTTCTTAAAGGTCTCCGTCAAAGATAGTGGTGCTGACAATGTTAATGAGGAGCGCTATAAATCTATTAATTAATAAAACAGTGATATGAAAATACTGATTGAAGAAAGTTTCTTGTTTATCATAGATAAAAGAAAAGTTGAGAAAGACTACAATTACTGGATTGAATTGAAATTGAAAGGAACTTAATGCCCTCAAGGAGATTTTTTTATTTTTATTATTATGTTTTATTATTATTACTTTAAAAAGTTAAATCACGAGCACATACTTTTTAAAATAGGTAATTATACTCCTGCTGTGTATGCAACAGTTTAGTGCAGAAGAACTTAAAAACTGAGCACAGGAAATGTTTTCTGTGAAAAATTTCTGGAGCACTGCTTGAAAATAGTTAGTCTCAAATTACCCGTAATTAAATGTCCAGCATGTGTTCTCATTTGTCACATACACATAGTTCTGTGTGTGTGTGTGTGTGTGTGTGTGTGTGTGTGTGTGTGTGTGTGTGTATGTGTGTGTGTGTGTGTGTGTGTGTGTGTGTGTGTGTGTGTGTGTGTGTGTGTGTGTGTTTCTATATGCAAATTCAAAATTTTCTAGTTTGGGATCAATAAACAATATCTATCTATCTGTCTGTCTGTCTATTCTAATTGAAAAATCCCTTGACGATAACTATGCATTCCTGTGTTGTTGCAGTATTCCCACAGACAGGTTATTGTTATATCCAGTGTACATGAATTATAGCCATACATTGTACACACATATTAGCAGAGCATTTAATTAATAACCCAGATATCCAATTAGAAGCTATGAAATGATGATTGCTCCAGTCACACTTCAACCTCTTTATGAGCCCACCATCAAGTCCTGCATATGTTCAGAAATAGGAACAAGCTGTTTTGCTCTAGACAAACAAGTCCCCACTTTTTGAAACCCAGACAAAATAATCAGGAGAGTGTCTGTGCCTCAGTAAGAAACTCCCCTGAGATCTGGAGATCTGGACTAAGTACTTTAAATATAAAAATGAAGAGTGGAACAAGCAGCATCCATCAAATCTTTGACTGTATCTTGTGTTGTTCTTACAGCTTTGGTTATCTGAAGTCTACCATTTCATACTCATTATCTTTGAGGACATGGAAGATGCGGCAGTCAAAGTCATCCCTTACCTTGAAACAGACAACAGAAAATAAAGATAGGAAGAATTTGATAGTAGGTAGCTATAGAGACAGCTGTGCTTTTCTACACTGACTATGAATGAAAGATGAAATCCGGTTTGCCATCTGAAGCAGACACAGGGGACAGGCGTCCATTGTCCTGTCTCCTCTGATCAAGTTGCACACATACTGTTAATATTTAGTAATCAGATTGTTCTGACTCGACTCTGTACAGTGCTGTCACAACAGACTCTACAGCAAGGATATGGTTTAATTAATACATTAAAAATGCATGATTAAAATCTAACCAAACATTGAGAGGGAGATCAGTCAGTTCTATCAGCTCTCATCATGATAAATGTGAGTGATGCTTTTGTTCTATTTCAATTTTATCATTTAAGGATAAAAAAAAAAAAAGAAAGAAAGATTCCCAGATAATCAAGTTAGGAAGTGGTGACTCAAAAGTCACAGCTTTTCTCTCCACAGGGATTGTTGGACTCATGTAGAGAGACAGAACCTCATCAAAAGCTCTCTTCGTCAGTCTGGAGCAGAGGTTAGAGAACGTGACTGAGGAAGGAAGAACAAGCCTTTTGTTCTTCATTTAGGCTGCTGTTTCCTGCCTATTTCATCATCCCATCTTCTATCCGACTGTGAGATATACCTCACTGCCTCTCTCCCCTTCTACCCACCAATCCGTAAAACATGATGTGCGCACACACAAGAGTCTGTAAGTTACGCTGTAACCATTGTTCTCTGAGTGGACCGCACTTCTCTTATCTGTATTTGGTGGCAATTATTAGAATTATTATTGTAAACGAATAGGTTATGGACACATACAAACAGACAGCTAGATAATTATCATAGCACAACAGATGGATCTAAGCAAAAAATATAGCATCTACAGGCAGTGATGACATGAATATACAGTAAGAAAATTAACTGGACACACAGAACACACAACAACTGTTGCAAGAGTTCTTGATTTATCTGAAAACTCAAACCCCACCCGCTGCAGGATGGCTGCACCGGGGAAAAGGTTGACGAGTCGGGGTCAATATTTTTCCCCATATTTTACTTTTTCATATACTTTGACATGTTTTCAAAACCATGCAGTCTGCTGTGACATTGACGTTCATTTAGTTACCCAGATAAACTTCTCACGAAACAACAATCTGTAACATGAAGCAGAGTTTTATTTATTGTAATCAAATTTGAACGCATAGACATTATTTCCTTTGAATGAATAAGAATGATTAAAAGTCAGACACAATGAATATCTATGACAAAAACAGAAGTGTAAAGTAGGTGTAGCCTCAGTTGCAGGCCAGCCACATTGGTTCAGAGTAGAGAAACCAGTGGTTAATCCCACAAAAGAACTACTGATGTTCCATCATAGTTGTTGCTTAGAATTAGACAAAGCTGCTTTATCTGTAATCTAATGGCAGCTCTGAATTAGTTCAGCTGATGATATGAACAACCCAGACTAAACTTGAGTACCTCCTCACCCAGAGAGAAGTTTGCCTCAGCCCTGCTCTGCCCGACATTCTGTAAATTACAGAAATGAAAAGTCAAACCCAGAGACGTTCTGCCTGTAGGGAAAGAACAACTTTCTCAAATACATCAGTGCTTAGACAGGATGAGCTCTGATGGCATCTCGGCTTTGAGTGTGTGTCTGCGCTCGCGTGGGTGTGTGTGAATGTCAGCAAAGGCGATTCTATTTGTTTATTTGCTTCTCTGAGAAGAAATACAAATTGGCTCTGATACGACTGCATGTTTGTTTGTGTGTATGTGTTGTTAATTGTGTGTGTGATCATGCAACCCAAGGAAGCATTTATGTCAATGTCAGTAAGGTAGCACCTGGTAAAAACTGTTGAGTCCACCAATACCTGCAGATTGAACACAGAGCTGAAGTACAGCCCTAAAAAAATCCACTAATGGACTTGTAAGAAAGATTCTTTTAAATTTCCTGTGGTATCTTTTTTGTCTTGCGTTTTTTGAGTGTGTACACCTGAACACATTCCTGCAGATTATTTCATGTTATTCCACCGAGAAATGGTTTGTTTTGGAAAAAGAGGTGAGAAGCTTACAGATGTGCTAGAAAGGCTAAGGAACAAGACGCCCGCTAGCTGGCAGACATGGAGGTAAATAAAGCAGGAATAAGAATATCTGAAAAGGAATAATCTGCACTGCAAATGTTCTCAAGTAAGGACATGCATCTATATCAGGCCCCAAGGACGTGTCAATTTAAAGCAACACCAGATGTTTACAGAACTACCTGAAAGCCAAACTTTTTTTTTTCCTGAAAGGTTTTAGCTTCTTCCACCTCACTGTGCTTGGATTGGCTGGTTTTTATTACATTTGAACCCAGTGCTCCAATAAATCTTTACCTTAACTAGGATGCGAATCCAACTCCCAACTCCACGGCTGTGTTTGAAATATCACTTTAGAGGAAACCGGATGCATGTGCAGCTCATGTGTAGCACATGTGCGTTTTGGAACCTCTTTGGTGTCCATCCAGTTGGAGTGTTCAAACCTCCCACATGAGCAGCAAGGTTCAAGAATGGCTGAAGTTCATTCAGTTTTAAGAGGTCTGGATTATTCATTTATGTCACATGCTCAGCTACCAACAAAAAGACCTAACAATAGTTGGTGGATGGCTGTGCTGACATTTAATGGCGGGTTCAATGCTGGGACTGCAGACAATCATCTTTTGAAGGGCAGTATTATCCAGTGTGCTGTTTCAAGGAGAGACAGCTCTCTGAATGAAGGTTAAAAAAAAAATCCTGACGTCACCATTGGTCATTATCACACACACATATTCCTTGTAGATACCTGCAGTTGAAGTACCAATGCCATCTGCGTGCAGACACACACACACACAGACACACACACACTGCAGCAGTTGGGCCACACACAGCCTCACATTCTGCTTCTGTGTCCTGGTGCTTCATGTTTGTCAGGGTGAAGCTTTATCTGCTTTCATTTGCTTAACAGATTCATGCATAAAACACACGTCTCTGTCTCTCTCTCTCTCTCTCTTTGTCTCTCTCACACTGGCGACCCTCGACCAATTAACACCAAACATCCACACCAGTCACTCGTCACATGCACGTCACGTGGGAGCTGAGAGCAACTGCAGGGAACAGACTGCAACGACTCCAGATGGACTTTATTTTTTGTCGTTTCATTTCCTCATTCGTGGATTTTGTGAAGTTGTGTGTGTGTGTGTGTGTGTGTGTGTGTGTGGCCCAAAACGAGTGCAGCAATCATTTCACAGCTGGTGTGTTTTTTGATACCTTGTTACCTGTTGAGAAAGTCTTATTCTAAGGTGTGGAGAAAGTTCTGGACTGTCTTTACTGATTGAGAGAGATTCTAGCTCTGGCATGTTAATATGTTGCTGTTGTTATCGGTTCATGGGGATTGCTGTAATTACTTTTGATAATATTAGCATGTCGGTTCTATAAGATTATTCATGAAAGCACCTTTTACATTGTTTTTTTGTGTGCTACTGGAAACTTTTTATAAGGCTTAGTTTTGGTTTATAAGGCACAATCCCAGAATGCTTCTCTGTCTATGTTCTCATCTCATGCCTTTTGCTGCATGCCTGTCCTTCCACTCTGTTTTGTGTAATTACTCCTACTGCTGAGTAAACGTCTACATTCTCATATGAGTGTGTACCCAGTGTGAATCCCAACATTCAGCAGCTCTCCGGGGGTGAGTGTCTGATCGGTGCTTCTCGCCAAGACGCTCAGTAGGTTGGGGAGTTGGGGTTTTGCCTGATGACACTTGCGCTGATCTGAAATTTGTTCTATCACCAGGAGGTCCCTGTATGGTGCAGCACCAGACAGAAATCTACCCGCCGCCTCCTCTTTTTGAAACGTCTTCTAGTCTCTTTCTTTCTATTTCCATCCCGTTTCTGTCTCTCTGGTCCCTCTACGGTAGAGTCGCTCTCCCTCCCTCAGTCTCTCCTCACTAGATGCGTGACGGTGTTTAGCCTAATTGACAGCACCTCTTGGGCATGACACAAATAGAGGCTCAATTTACAAGTCAAATATGTTAAGGAGCTGTGCATTAAAGGAAGGGAGCCAAGCAGAGCTGTGGCGCAGCAGGAAGCGGATGGAGAGGGTAACGCGGGCTAAAAATGGGACGTGAATCTGCCATTTGAAGTGTGGTTTCCTCCGTGTGTTTGACTCAGCTTGAACATGTGGAGGGTAGTGCTAGTGTAGGCAGAAATGTGTGTAATGCTGTGGCTGTGTTTAGAATGCATAGCGGGCCTAAGTACAGTATTAACATGTGTGTAGGAGAGAGTGGGAGATTGCCGTCCGGACTACTGAGCAGAGAAGAGAGTGACAGATGAACGGGTAACTGCCTCCAAACGTCCGCTACTGCGAGGAAGCCATACGTGTCTGGTGGACACACACGCACCTACACACACCTACACACACAGAGACAAACACACACACACACAAGTGTATAAAAGGGAGAGAGGGCAGTTTGAGAATAAAATGAAGGACTCCATGGACAAATGTCTTCCTAAATCACTCAGCTTTCGATAAAGGTCTCGTGTTTTGACGAGTGTGGTTACTCATGGAACCTTTAGGCATCCATCCCCTATTTTTGCCCAGTTTCCATAGCAACCATTTTTCTTATGTTTGGTAAATGCAAAGTCAACATCAGCATATTGCAGAAACTTATTGTCCGAACTTCCAGGCTGTGAAAGGAACGACTGGAAGACGCTTCACCTTCAATCCTATCGTCCAACACACCTCCTCACACTTAGATCATTTAGAATTTCTCGGTTGTCTGGAGCCAATTAAGCACATATAGAATGAAGAAGTGCTCATCAAGCCACTTTTCTAGATAGGCTTCCATTATAGAACGCTCTAATTAAATTGCCTTGACATTGAAGTACCATCCATCTGACCTCGCCCGCCTCTGAAGACACTTCAGCTCCATCACTTGAGTAGAATCCACTCATTACCACCACACTCTCTGAATGGATGAGCATGAGTGTGTGCATTTGTATGTGTGTGTGTGTGTGTGTGTGTGTGTGTGTGTGTGTGTGTGTGTGTGTGGCTGAGTAAAATGATGTTAATGCATTATGATGACGACGGTGTTGCGTCTCATAAACAGTTGCACAGACACATTCAAACCTGGGGTTGGTTTGAAGGGGGTGAAATAGATTTAATATCAGGGATTTTCGTGGAAATATCAGACTGTGTGTAGACAGGCTGAGGAATTACTGAGGAAGTTCCTGTATTGATAGGTTTAAGTAGTGATTAAACAAGAAAGTGGAAGAACTGAGAGTAGATGAGAAAATGTTTAGGAAGAGGCAGACAACAGGAGGGTTTAATATTTGTAATGTTGCTGAAAGACGGGATCTGACAACCCAGACCCCCCCCAGCAGTGAACAATCAGAGCACTCCTGATAACTTCCAAACATGTTTGACAGGAGTTCTAGATGGTAACATCAGTAAGGGGGTTGTAACTATAAATATAAATACACATTCTAGGTCTTGAGGGTAGCTGGCGCCCTAAGTTTTCACTGAATATGGTCGTGCTGATGTCATCACCTGCTCATTTTCACATCCAAATTTTTTTAACATTCAGCTTCCATTGACTCTCGCTTGAACATTGCAACAGCAAGTTGTCGGTCCACACTATCAATCCATTTTGTTCTCTGCCTTGCGGATAACGGGTCTTTATAACCCCCTCCTGAGTCAGGATCCCCCTCCAGAGTGTGAAAATGCGTGTTGATATAATTAAGTACTTTCTACATAAAACTTGATTGATTATTATTCAGATGCTGTTATACTATTCACATAAGTGTGTGTTGTTTTACTGAACATGTCTTTATGGTTATTCTGGCCACAGTGTGTCTTTGTGCTTGTCATGTGAACATGCGAACACTGTTGTATGCATGTGTGTGTGTGTGTTAGCCATTACACATGCGTCGCCGCAGACAGAAAGGAGACGTAATGGCTATAGAAACTATTTCTGTATTTTAAAGATGGCCTCAATAAAAAAACATGAGTGAATAAAATGAAAATACATCAGTCACATAAGCATGAGGGAATACAGGAAATAAAAAGCTGAGTCGGAGTAGGAATATATCCTGGAGGGCTGTGTTGAATTACACCATAAAGAAGAAAAGTGTCACCGCTAGTGAGTTTACTCAGTGTGGGACTACCTTCCACGGCCTTTCACAGAGTTCACGAGCCGGAATGAGATCCTTGTCTGCAGCCGAAAGAAAAAAAAACATGTTATCTCACTTCATCTATTTCTACTGAGGGTGTTGCTGACTGTTACTAATTCCTGGCCCAAAAAGTGATTAACAGATGGTGCTCTATGATTAGCGGTTTAGCTAAGAACATGGATACTGAATACATTCAAGGGATTTTATAAAACAAGGTTTTGAAAATGTTAGGGAGAACAGAGACCAGTGATAGTTCAGACAGAATGGAAAGAATGTAACTTCTCACCAAAGGCAGTTTATCATAAAAAAAAACAAAGTCAAGTGGTTTCAAACAGGCTTTGATTTATTGAATCAATCAGAATTGATTAATTTATGTCTTTATTATTGCATGTATCATAGGTAGAATGCACACAATCCACAAGCAAAAGGTGAGGTAACAACAACTACGTCATGTCTGGAATTTTACATGCAATGTTTTCCACTTACAAAGTACTGTATTAATATATTGTACAATATTGCTGTAAATTTACAGAGTAATTTACAGTATTCACAAGTGACACATTTATCTTTTTACCGTTCACCAGATTGATTGACAGCAGAACCAAGAAAAAAATTCATATTTCTTCCATTTACAGTGAGGAAGCCTGTATCTTCTGCCCGAGGCCATCGGCTCATACTCGTCGAGTTTCGGGTCACAGGTGAGTTTAAAACTCTTCTTCCTCTTAGGGACAACATGCCAATTATTTTTCCAGCCTTTTTCGACCAGTTGTGAGTTGTGATCTGATTTTAACAGAGAGGTTACCAAACCATGTTGTGATGCCACATGGAATAAAAGATTTAAGGGCTACCCTGTAGAACAGTAATATAATGTTTTTATCGACTGCATGAACCTGAGACTTCACACAGAATGCAGGCTCTGGCACTAATTGCTGTTGGGAATCCAAAGGCATACGATGTTATACAAGGCCTTGCCTTCAGGAAACTACTGTGTATTTACAATGTGTTAACTGTGTATGAGTGTAAAGTAAGTGTTCTGTATTTAATATTACTATAATACATACCAATTAAAAAATGCGCATTTTGCATGTAAAAAAACTCATTGGAATTCTGTCCAGATTATTTTCTTGATAAGTAATTCCTCTAATTAAACCTGTTGTATGCAGATGGACAGACAGACTAATAAGATTCACCTGATAAATCTCCTTCAGTGGAGTCATAATAAAAACTATATTTTAAATTTCTGTTTACCATCTGCAGCAGCTTTTAAGCAGCTGAGCAGGTTGTATGTCATCTGATTCACCTTCAAATTTTAATTCCCACCCTTGTTTCTGTCAATATTAATATTTATTGCAAGCAAAAAGTAGGTTTAAATGTTAAATGGACTGAACAGTCTTAAATTGGCTCAAATCTTATTTGCAGCTGAAAAATAAAATGGGAGTGATAGGGCTGATGTCTAGCCAAAGCTTCTACCACAAGAAACACAAATTAAAGAAACATATTCATAATTATTGTGCTGCTACAAATATATTACTGAGAGGTAATTTACACTAAAGGTTTTCTGTTCTATCCTCTAACAAAATGTGGTTCACATGATAAATAATGTGAATGGATGACATGCCAGAGCTTCAACCAAACATTTCTCAGTTTGTCAAATGGTTGAATAAAATGCATTTAAAAAGCCATCTCATCACCTTATCATTTTTTCAATTGCCCCTTGGGGACTAATAAAGTTTTTTGAATTTGAATTGAATTTGAATTGAACCTCACTTCTCACTGTCATCTTCAGCTGGTCTCAGTCACAGTTAACAAACATTTATCTTTTCCCATCGGTGTCTCAGTAGATATGCAAATGATATTAAACCTGCTAAATATGTTTTAAAAAATAATTAAAAAACCCAGTCTTTTCCCTGGTTGAATAGAGCTCAGGATGCCAGATGATATTAGTTTTACTGAATTGTTCAGGTCTAATGAAGATGCTGAAATCCAACCAACAACAATTCCTTCTGTTTGGATATTTATCTTTCAAATAAAGTGTTAGCTTTCATTTGTGCCCGTCTGTCATGTTTATAAAACAGCATCATGACAAACATCACGTGGGATCCCGCTGGGTCTTCTGGGATCTCATTTACTCAACATTTGATTATTACCTCCAAATGAAAAAAAAGTAGATTTATGTGCTACAAAGAGAAGGAATGGAAACCTGCTTCATTAAAATCTGGATTTCATCATCAGCCCCTGTTAATTGTGAGGTCCACTGATATTTCTGCGGAAACATAATTATAACATCACAACATAAAATAGCTTTGCTTTTTAATTAATGTTTTACTGGACGCCAACATATTTCATGATGGAGCTTTATTTAGACTAACTGTCTGACAGAACCTAGGTGCTGCAACCGCACAGTCTTTATTTAAATTATTGTTTAAGAGGATGAAATAATACATTAAGTAAAAACAATTATGGTAATAATTAATACTGATATCTGTATCAAGGAGTGCATGAAAGCCTTAAAATATTCAGGGGGGAAAAAAATCAACATATTTGAAAAGCGGAACATTTGTCAGATTATTTTTGATTATTATTTGTCAGTTAGAAAATAATCATTTCACTCCAAGTATTCATCAGGGACTGCACGCCTTTTTAAAGGAACATTCCACCAAAGCTTCCACCGAGACTTTCAAGTCCATTCAGCTGGAAAAAGGTATTGTCATTTAAATTGTTTCTTCTTTGTTCACCCCTATGTTCCTGTACTGACTGCATCATAATAATTGTGCAAATTATGTATCTGCTTATTTCAACATAATCCCAGTTCTTCTACTGGTCTGTTTAGGATATCAGTCAGAACAGAGTGGCCACCTTCTCCTACATTTACCTGCGAGAGTATGGAGTTGATCTCTTACATTTCCCCGGAGTCTGAAATATATGTCTTTTAAAATCATTAAATGTATAGAAATGATTTGATATTAAATAATGTACTTGTATTTTGGGTGATACGCAGCACAGAGTGCTTTACAAGTCACCATAAAGAGTGACAGTTGGGACAGAAGCGTTGTATGTATGAATACGTAGTTTAGGGGAGAGATAGAATAGAAGTATAAATGTATAGCTGATGATAATGAATTAGAAATAAAATAACAACGGGACTGTAAAAGCAATAACAAGAATAAAAACAAATATAGAGTCGTCATTAAAAGGAAGTTTAGAGTACGGATGGAGAAGACAGAGTTTTTTCCTCTGCAGTGAAAAGACTTTGATTTCAACAATGTACCAATGTGAAGTTGTACAATTTATTTTCCTTGGTTTCCTTTTTTTTTTTTTTTTTTCAGATTAAAGTCTGTTTATACAGAAACACCGACCCTGGTGCAGCACAAAGGATATTTTAAATTCCAACAGCACTAAGGTTTGTTCAGTCCTGCAGGCTCAGATCAGGATCAGCTTAAAATCTGCTTTAGCATCTTCAGGAGGACCAGATTCAGTTTCACCCAGAGAAGTCTTGACACTCAAGCAGGGTTTTAACAAAGGACTGTTGGAAGGTTCTTCTGATTGACCCCAACAGAAGTAGTGGAACAAATGATTCTCTTTTCCTGACCACTGACAGTGGCAAATTTGAGATTCAGCTGAAGAAAGAGGTGAAAACCCTTAAGGCTGCTCTGAAGGAGGCTAAGAAACTGTTTGGGAGCTATCAGATCAACTGGGAGGAGGAAGAATCTTCTGTCCTTCAGGATGTAGAGGTTATTAAGAGGATTAGATGGAGCAGGAGTGGGAGGACGAGGATAGAGATGCAGAAGACGAAAAAGAAGAAGAGGTGGTAGAAAAGGTTGTTCCATTTCTTGAATCTATGATCAGGAGTTACCTCGATACTGGTATATTAGTGAGGATTAATCAGATGGACAATCTCAGCCCTCCAACAGCCCTTATTTGGGCATCCTCCTGAAAATACAGGAGCAGATGCTGAAAAGATTTTGATCCAGATCCTGATTCTGATTCTGATTCTGATCCTGATCCGGGTCTGTAGGACCGAAGAAACCTTTGTCCACACAAATACTTTCTTTCCCATATTTGGACAATAAATTAATAATAACAAAAGAAAATTGAATAGTGAACTCCTTACAATAATAATGTTTCATTATTCAGGTAAACAGAAGAAACAGGAAAGAAACTTTCCACTATTTAATATTTATAGTTATATTAAAGCACTAGCTAAGGGCCACTCCCATAGATGTGTGAACCATGTAGGTTTAACTGATGAAGAGGCCATTGTGAGCTGTTCTAAAGATGGGGGCAACTTAAGATGAAGGATATCAGCACACAGTCAGCACAGATGTGGCTCAGCTCATGAGATCCATATGCAGCCAACAACTCAACCAATTTATTATCTCTCTAAGGGGGATGAATGGACTTCCCAGGATTCATTTGGATAAGAAATGAGTCCCAGCAAAGAAAACCAATCCGTCATCATTTCCCTGTGCTGAGGACAGACAATGAATGACTCTTAAGAACTCTATTTATTAGGGCCCGAGCTGTACACTGCTGGTTTCTCCTAAAAAGTGCATCAGTGCTGGTCATGAATCTTGACGTGAATCTCAGCTCCCCCAGGACAGAATCTCCTGGAGAAAGATGAACTGCACAGTCAGGCCTCTGCAGCGGTGCACCCTCCAGCAGCTGATGACATCACGTTCCTCATGTATTAAACTCTGTTCTGTTGTTGTTGCTTTTCATGATGCGACAATAACCCCCTCTGCTTTTTAAAGCTGACATCTTACATCTTCCTAAAATGAAGATGTGAGACAGTCTTGTGTGAGCACAATAAATTAAACTTTGCAAGCACAGGTTTTCGTGGTTCTTGCAATAAATGATTACACACACCTATATATTACTTAAACATTTTATATAGCAATGATTTTGATAATCACTGAATAATATTCACAAGTTCCAGGCTGTATTTGATTGAATGGGTTAATATTGAGATTTTTTTCTGAAGCTGCGTTTTCACCAAGCTTCTTCCAGTGTAGGGACCTTGGAAACCATATGCAGCCCATAATAAATATGCATAATACAATTGCATCAATTTATTTTTTTGTCTCGAGAAGATGTAGCATTTATTAACCGTCAGTCACATCTGATTAACCAATCAGTGGTTTGCAGCGTTTTAACTCCACACTTTAATGTGGTATCTGTGTGCTAATAGGCTAATGGGCAGGTGATGTGATGTAATGGGGAAGTGCTATTGGTGTCATCCTTCCTCCCTGCATTCCACATCATCCAGCATCCTTTGATAGTTCACCTGTGGCTCTCCTGCCATCAGCAGAACCCTAGAACGCTCCACATATCTCCATCTGTCATCCTATTGCGTTACATCGGAGCTACTCATGCCTTCCACAGTCAGCAGCCTGCAGCAGGGTGTAGCTGCTGATATACAGTAACCAATGAGATTTGCCCCCCACAGTCAGGGATTTAAGCTAAATTAGCAGCAAATAGCAGCTGTCTCAGCCAGTTTTTGTCACAACAATGAAGCATGTAATTGTTCTGCACACACACAAGAAGGCCAACCGCAATATTTGCGCCGTAAACTCTCTCTCTCTCTCTCTCTCTCTCTCTCTCTCAAGTCTTTCATGCATGCAGGCACATTTAGTCAAGGCTCTTTTATAAGGTGCTACAAAACAGGCAGCATTGGCACTTCCCAGTGTGACAGTATCTCGGACACGCTCCTGTTGAGGTGGGTTAGCTGTGAAATCAAGTGCAACGAGGAGATCTTTGTTTTTTTAACTTAAGTACCCAAGACAGTCCGAGACAGTCCAATAACAATGTTAAGAAACAGGTGAAGCATGTGACCGGTCACAGATCACCACCTCAGTCTGTGTGAAGTAAAAAGTCTGAATGTTAAAAGCAAAGTCCACAACAATCACGGTAATCACCGGGATTCAAAACACTTCCATGCCTCCTTCTTCCCCTTTGAGCTCTCTGAGTCACGAGAATTCGAGACTGACTTTCTTTTTGATTCTGCATATATTTCTGTGAAGAGCTTTTGTTTGTAATTTCCATGATCTCAATCTGTCAGTCAGCCCTCCTTGTTATACGTGTGTGCGTATGGCGCTCTGCTGTGGGAGGATCCACCTTCCCTAAAAACATCATTAGACAACCTCGCTCCACAAAGCTATTTCTGATGGCAGCTCATCAAGGAGGCTTCAGATGAGTGAGAGAAGCAAATGCATGTTCAACCTCTGACCCCGGATGCCAGGGTTGGTTTCTGCTATTCCCAGCTGGCGTCATATGGGAAAGCAAAGTAATAAAATGATAGGCTAGGGTTATAATTAATAGAATAGATTAGAGGGCAGAGACTCATGATTGATTTAGTGCTGCAGTGGCCTCATAAGAGGTGGCTGTGTATTTACACATTGCCCTCTGGTGGTGGTCTGCACAAACAGGACTAATCCCCCCCAGGCTGCATGCATGGAATCATTTGTTATGTGATATGTGATATGACAAAATGGACTTAAAGCAAAAACAAAAATCAAACCTCTACATTCAGCTATTTAAAAAAAAAGTCTGTTATCATCGTTGAAAGACATCTGGGCTTTCGATTATGACAGCAATGCTGATATTTTTGTTCTAGCGTCAATTTTCTGTGAGCCATTCTTATCAGCCTGCTGCTTTCCTGCTGTGGATTTCCCCTCAAAAAGGAGTTTGTGTAATTTGGCTGTGAGGCCCCTATCACACATCAGATTAGCACATAACAGGTACAAAGCTTGAGGTTCTGACATGAGGGGCAGAGGTAGGAAGAACATTATGTTATAGTTCATAGAGTAACAGTTCTACTGCCTCCCTTCTTTCTGTAGTTCATTTAAATTTGAACAATTCTGCAGCTATAGGGTTAAGCTGTAGATCAGTTTATTTTTAAGAAATGAAATGCAGCTTCCAGAGTTTTGATGATTGATGATTTTCCAAGTAGGTTTCATATTCTGGTTTTAGATAGAGGAGCAAAGAATTCAGGGGTGTTTTACATTAAAGAGTTATTTGAGGTCAGACTTTTGAGTGTCTGAATGGTGAATTAATCATCTCTAAACTGTAATCAAAATGTCAGAACAAACAGCTTTTGAAATCAAACAAAATGTGGATGACTCTGAAGCTCTACCCCCAGTAAGGGTGAAGTAGAATAGATTTGCCTCCTGTATTCTGGCTAATAGCTGTTTTGAGACTTTTTCATGACTAGTAATAATTCTGGTCCCATTTAATATTTTTGACGAGGTTAAGTCGGGTCAAATAGTTTAGAAATGTAAGATTCGTTCATAATATTTGGTTCTGTGTTGGATAGTTTGTGTCTCAAAGATGGTCACTTTCATTTTAACACACATGTAACAACAGAAACATCCAGCCATCCATCTACAGCCACTCATCCATCTTGTTGTTCAAGGGTCTGCTGGAGCCTATCCCAGCTGGCTAAAGGTGGGGTACACCTCGAATATGATGCCAGCTCATCACAGGGCCAAACAAAAGACAGAACAAACACACATATTTACACTCTCACCTATGGATAATGTGGTGTGTGTGCAGCTAATATAAGATTAGAGTGTTTATATGCATTACTTTTTCTCTCAATTGATGTCTTTGTTCCCAAAAATCCCATTTGTGAGTCATCTGTCCACACAACACCTCTCAGAGCCAAAGGACACAGTTTGTTCTATGACTTTCTTTCTCTGGCTGCAGATTTGTCACACAACGATCTGTATTGGTGTCTCACAGTGAACTTTGCAGAACAGCCTTTCCTAAAGTGCGCAGATTTCCTCTGTGCTTTCAGAAGCGTGTGGTCCATCTCCAGCCTTTTTGACATTTCACAACTCTTCCTCTCAAGTCCTCTGACATCACTCCTGATAAGAACCTGTGATAACCAACCGCCTCAAGCCTGCGTCAGAGTATCTCAACAATGATTTGAAAGGCAATGAGTGCACAGAAACACCACCAACGATTAAGGTTACTGAAAATTAATTAAAACATTCATTAAAAAATAATAATTCATTCATTTTTATTTACCTTTGGTTAATTTATGCTCACAAACATACAGTGTTGTGTTTTGCTTCCTAGAACAGGTGGAACATCTGACAGGGATGCTGAAAATCATCTGGCACTCTAAATGCACATACTGTACTCTGATTGTGTGTGTGTGTGTGTGTGTGTGTGTGTGTGTGTGTGTGTGTGTGTGTGTGTGTGTGTGTGTGTGTGTGTATGTATGTATATATATATACTGTATGTGTGTGTGTGTGTATTATATATGTGTGTGTGTGTGTGTGTGTGTGTGTGTGTGTGTGTGTGTGTGTGTGTGTGTGTGTGTGTGTGTGCGCGCGCATTAAAAAGAAAAAGATTTAAAATTGGGTAGTTTATTCCGTACACCTTGAGGCCTAAGAGACGGTGGTGTTGAAGGCGTCTGATGTTGAAAGGAAAAGAAAATATGAAATAAGTTTATGTTTAGTAAAACAGTCAGCAATCATTTACATATAAATATCCTGTCATTATATACAACAACTAAAGATTGATTGAAAGTCATTTTCACAGCTTGTAGCATCAAAAGTACTTTATGATAAAGTTATTTTGCGAATGTTAACAGGCTGGTGCAATTTTTACGCGGTGTTCAGCATAGTCTGTATTTTTTGACACATTACCTACATGAAAACATAGATCAGTGCATACAAACATGAATATTTTAATTAAATAGAAAATGTGCATATGTAAAAATGTGTGTAAATGTGTCATGACTTTTGTCATCTTTCATGGAGTCCAGTACAGCTTTAACAGATATTCTGAAAGTCTTTGTACTTTTTAAATTATTTTTATTAGCAATGTAAAATGTAGAAAAAATTACATCCTAATTGATAATAGTAATAGGTTTGAATAAAACACTGTGTGAAGCACTGCAGAGCCTCTAAACAGACTTTCATCCACAGTGTCCATGGCAACAAGAGCCTGAAGATTGTCCTGTGGTAAAGGAGGGTCAGCTGTTACAGAGTTTCTCCATCTCGTCCTGACGATTCCCCTCATTCTGAGTGTCGCGCTGATGACTGACGGGCTTGATGAGAAGGAACCCCCCGCCGTCCCATGATGCTCCTCTCATTCTTCAAACAGAATCATGTTTCAGATGATGACCTCTTTCCAGAGGAGTTTCCTATTTGAAGTTAGCTCGCTGCTTCACCGCATTGACTGCGGTGTCCTTGCAGTCCTCTGTCTGACATCCCTGTGCAAACAGGGAATATCATATCACATGCATTTGCAGTCTTGGTGTATGAAAACACACCTACACCAATAGGGGTGAAGGTTATCTTCATTTTCCTGACCCCCCTTGAAGAACAATAGCTTAATTCCACTTTATTCAATTTTCCTGACCCCCCTTCACCCTCATCATTAATAACCTTCTCATCCAATAAAAGACCTGATTAGATGGAGGTCTACAGGGTGCAGTGGAGGCTGTGCAGTACAGGCATTTCCTACATCACACTGGAAGAGGAAAAACTGCAGATCTGACAAGAAACAGATGGTGGGAGGATAAAAAGACTTTTTGCTCACATGTATCACCCCCCCAAAAATGCATGTGCTGCTCTCAACCCATTATCATCTGTCAGGTAACAACTGCGGGTCACACCAACGCACAGCTGTTACCTGAATATGCAGAGAGGAAACACTGACAGAAATTATATCAACTGAGAGGCACTCGTGTTCATTCCACACCACGGAGCTTAAATGGTGTTAAAGGGTGTCTAAACGTGTCAAAAAGTGAATGTTTCCTTCAGCTTGTGGCAGTTTTGATGTTATTTTAGGTTTAGTGTGCAAAGTTTCTCCCTGGAGGAGAAAAATGTTTCCATCTGCTCCCCGTGGGTGATGATGGAGACCCAGATGGGGTACAGGTGAATGTTCCTCTACAACTTCATGAGGAGTTCAGGAACAACAACTCGACTGGTTGCCGTGACAGTTTACATCAGATCCTCATTAGAGAAAGACGTTTCATACTTTTTTTCGGTTATCCTTTTGAATGCATCAGCAGCATCAGGTTGACATTTAATCCAGCATCAAATGATGAACTGAAGACCTGCTGACATTCTTGTTTCGATGAGGATGAAGTGAAATAAAAACTGCCTGTTTTTCCTTGAGATTGAGGTGAAAACCAGTGGAGACAACAAAAATACATGCATGGATAATGAAGGATATTTATTGTGTATTTACTATTTAAAACATTTTTTTACATCTTATTATAGTTTTAAAGCAGCTCAACAGTGACTCAGCAGTAACAAGAGGATGTCAACTCGGCAGAAATGGTTTTCTTTTAAATGCTGTCTCAGTATTCTGAAAACTATTAATGGGTTTCTAGTGGTTTACAGAAGTCACTAAGCTTGTAAATTGTTTGTGGTCCAGTGCATTTAAAACATCAATGTGTCAATGATGCCATGTTAAATAGACTTTCTTCTTTCAATCCTGCTCCTGTAAAACTTAAATATTCCACCAGAATGTCGCTGATGTTTTTCAGCTTTTGAGAACTTCCATGTTTTTATTAACTGTTCCATCTTTAAACCAAATGTCTCCACACACTCCACGTGTGTTTTGGTGCACTTCAGTCAGGAACACTTCTGGAGCTTCCTGCTCCTATTCATCCTCATCCTCCTCTTCGGTCTTCATTCTTGGCTGATTTTTGGATTAAACCCTGTTTTGCCTGAACCCTGTGTGAGGGTCTTCCGGTGGCATGACATACTTCAGTCCTGACTTCCCAGAACAGAAACAGAAGTTATGGAGTTATATGTGGTTTATAAAAGTTCCAGCTTTCATGAAATAAGACTCCAGAAGTATTCAGTTTAACATTTTACCAACATAATAGAAGTTTGATAAAAGTTTGATAGCGTGTTTTCTGTCTTTTAAACTGAAATGCTCCATGATGCGATCTCAGGAGCTCAAAAAACGTTAAACGTTTTTTGTTGCCGAATAGAAAACTGGACCTTTTGTAGAACCATAGAAAAATTATAAAATATTAATAGTTAGAATGAAAATATACAAAGAAAGACGTCTTTTTCCATTGTTATTGTTAGAGTTGGTATCCAACTACAATCAATTACTAATATCCAATCAATCACCTATATTTGGAAAAAGTAAACATTAAATGCCAAATTAAGCTTGTTTCAAAGGTGCTTTTTCCTTTAAGAATTGTGTGGGGAAAAAAAGTCACAAACAAGTCCGGAGTGTTACATTTTATTTGGTCTCATCTCTTATTTAGCTTTTTCCTTTGTTTTTTTTTTTTGTTTTTTTTTTAATCCACAGGTTAAAACCCTTTATGATAGTCAAGAGAAATAAAAATATTTTCACATACTGTATACAGAAACAGTCCTCTTGACACTGAACAATAAAAACAGTTGATTAGGCCCAGCCCAGTGCGAGATTTCACAGACATGCAACAAAGGCAACGTTTCCAAAGCCAGACGACTGAAAGACCTCCGACTCGCATGAGCGGAGACACTTTCTGAGAGAGAGACGTAGAAATGTCTGCCGGGGCGTTATCCCACGACCGGGTTGTAATAAAACACGCAATAGACGAAATAGAAATGAATGTGGAACAATTACAATGAAAGCAAATATATACAAAGACAGAGAGGAGCTGTCTTCTTCACGGCGGTGACAAACACACTCGAGTCTAGCAGTTTTACGCACATAAAAATCAGTATGGGTGCCCCGAGGGGAAATTGACTGCAATTTCTGTTTAGGATTTTGCTAGAATGTACACAAAGAACCAAATTTCAAGCTCTGGTAAGCATGACGTTTAATGTTCTGCTGCCCAGAAATGGCACCTGTGGAGGAATCGTCATGAGACAGACTTAAAAATGAAGAACAGGGATGTAAACTAACCTGTCTGTGTGTGAAGCACCCATACACATACATCTTAAATACTCCAGTGAGAACCTAGAATGAAGCATTCAATCCATCATCCTGATGTGGACTGCGTCCATGGCCATCTAGAGAAATGATCCAGTGTGTAGAAAGATGGCCATTCATAAATATCCACTCTTCCCCCCCTTTATAAAACGGTTGGGGAAAGTCTTTATCCGGTTGGCAGCTGTGACAAGGAAAAGCCATTTTTACAGTACTGAGGTTTGACTGGTGAGGTTTTCCAATTGCCTTTGACGATCATTGAGAGTTCAGTTATTTGAGCACGAGCACCTGAAAGAGACCACCTACTGCTAAATATCCCCCCATGCCAAAAATCATTTACCCTGAATTCTGTTGGTGCCTGAGAAGACATTGATACGTGTTAACGTCACGCCACATACTGGATGTTTGTCAGACAGGAAGCGGATGGCTCGTCGTATGGCAACTTTAACAAAGAATTTATTTCACACCTGCTGATAAACCAACTCTTTTCCCACGACTTCAAACTTGAAATACGTGCACCTTTAACCAATGAGACTTGAATAAGCTCTTGACAGAATTGAATTACAAGGCTCACTAGCAGGGGAATGGAGAAGGCACTCCTAAAATATATTATGAAGACAATGCAGAAAATACAGACCCATCAAACGTAATCTCCTCAGTGTGTTTAAATGACGCAAAGCAGGTTTAAAAAGACTGAAAATAAATCAAAAAGGGTGCAAAATGGATTGTACTTAATATTATTATTATTGTTGTACTGATCTGTAACCTTTCTTGATGAAACAACAAGCAACGTCGTTTTGGGATGGTTATTTTCTGAGCCCGGAGTCTCAGAAGTGATTTGTTCTCATTCACGGCGGCCTCTCTGTCAGGTTTAGTTGCTATAAAAAAAATTTTAAAAAAGAAGACAGCAGATGGTGACCTCGGATACGCAGATTGAAAAGAATTAGGAGAGCGAGCAATATCTTACACAATTGGCTTTTGTCCACACGCCAATTGCGATGCACAATTCCTGTATTGTCGATGAAAGGTCATATTTGATCATTTGGTCTCGGCCTGTTAATGCCAAACAAAGGCCTGTGCAGGTGTTTCGGTTTAATACCAGCCAGAAAAAAGCAATAATGTGTTTGTGGCACTGATGGCCGGCTGAGACACAGGCTGATAACCTGATGCATTTGTGAGCTCTGCTTAATTGAGCACAAGCGAGCGACAGCATCAAAGGTAAATGGGGTGGGAGCCAATGAAATGTCAGGACATTAGGTTTCAGAATTTACTCCTCAGAGACCGGCCAAGAAATGTCGTTGTCAATAAACGAGAATCAAGACGACGCGCATTCCGCCAGATTTTCGAGTGAGTCCATTCAAGCATTCAGAGGATGAAACCGAGATCTGGGATCACTGGAGCATCGTTCAACAGTTGTTTATGTGATGAGGGCTTTGCTGTTATTGGCTTGGCTTGATTATGTCTAAAAATTATGTATGAGAAATTATACATATTTATACAACATGTATAATTTCTTATCATTTGGGGTTTTGACATAAGAAGCTTTGCACTGGCCTGCACATTCTGGTTTCACGTGGGAGGTTATTGTCAGTTTAACGATCAGTGTTTTCAGGTTAGATTGACAAAATGCAGCAAAATGAATGGTTTAAAAAGAGTAGAGGAATTGTACACGTATATACTGTATATGCATGTTGAATATATAGTAGAGTGACAAGATAGTTTCCCCAAAGGGATTATTAAAATGTATTTCTAAAGAATTCATAATCTGATGATGACAGAGGATGCAAATAAAGCATTAATTCATCTGGATTAAATTCCTCTACACTTTTTTTTAACCAAAAACAGCGTCTATTCCTATTTTCAGTGACACTGCTGGACATTCCACTGTTACACCTTAACGAAAAGACAAAACCACATGAAAGAAAGCTGTTAATTTATCTGAATGATGGTGAATTGACCATTGGAACCATGGCTGAATCTTCAGCTTTAAATTAAAATCATTTCAGCAACTGAAAGTGGACCAGATATCAGTCTCCACTGCAAAGAATTCACTCCAAACCTCACTGTCAGGTTCTACTCGGGACACTGATTTGCAATGACGGATGGTGCGATGCCTGAAAGAGCTGAGCGTCACAAACAACTCATCAGGACTTTCTTATTGGAGTGCCTGCTGTCAGCTGCGGCAGACGACTGGCAGTTGAGGTTCTGGCTTTTGGCAGCCAAAACCAAAAATTGGACATCCGTGTCCGTAAAAAGCTTCCAAAAATGTGTCCTTTTATTCCCTTAGCTGCAAAACTGTCAGATTCGAGTTACAACTTAAAAGCCTAGGCAGGAGAATCTCTTATGCATAAACGTACATGTTTAAAGGCATTTACAGAGCCTTATGCAGGAGGAGCGTTGAACGATTTAATCAAACTGCCTCCAGTTTGTTAAATTCATGGAATTCTATTTTATACGTCAGCTGGTCCTACAAAATTATGTTCTCTAGATCCAGATCTGTATTTTACGTTCACATTAACTCAAATTAGACAATTTTCAACAAATGATACGCCATCTCTTAATCATTCTTGAGGTGTATTACTATTACGTCATGAGCTTCATGGTAAATGGTGGGTAATACTTTCTAACATGAGGTCTGAGGGAGAATTAAAACTCGGCGCGGCGTGAACAAACAGCCGGGACATGAGTGGCAGGCTGAAGAGGATATCTGACGTACACACAGAATTTGTGACAGAAGAAATCTGTCAGATGTTTCAATCATTTCCATGTCTTTCATTTATCCGCTCTCCTCACGGCGCTCTGTTGACAACAAAAACTACCCCGGACTAATGACTATCAGCGGACAGCTTTGGTGGCTTTGTGTGCTGACACAACCAGACAAGGCAATATCTCATCACTCGTCATGTCTGGGAAATGTTGCTGAAGAGGACGAGGCAGCGAGGGAACGTAGGGAACACTGCTGACAAAGCCAATTAAACCTCCAACTTTTTTTTTTTTTGCACACCATGGAGGAAAATCCCCAGTGCTCACATCCTACTGATGGCAGGACAAGCGCTTTACTGTTGAGGTCAACATAAAACAACTGTTTGGTCCTGTCTCATGAGTTGCTTACACACCGTTTTCCTTAGTGTGAGAATATGGATATGAAATGGATATGTTTGTCTGCTATCTGAAATCTTAATATTAGCACCTCCTTAGTTATGGCCATTCACAGTTTTGTCAGTGACCAATAAAATTACTAGATTCAGGCCGGTCAACTTCTCCTAAGGTTTCTTTTTTTTCAGGGCAAAAGGCTGACTAAAACAAAGCTCTTACATGCTCAAATAATAAAGTTAAGAACTGCAGTTTTACTCCTATAAATGTATATTATCTGAAAGTTTTGGTAAACCTGGCTTTTACTGCGGCATCGAGACAAATCTGCCCTCAAAAGAAGACGGAGGCAAAGAAGAACGAGTAAGGGGAAAAAAAGGATGCGATAATGAAAAGGTGAGTTTCTGTGGAGAAGATTTTATCTGGTCAGCACCTGAGGAGCCGGTGGCAACAGTGAAAAAAAGGGGGAGTGTAGATGGAGGAAAGATGTTCTGCAAAACACAAACTAACTGCGGAAGCGACTCAAACCCTTTGCGAGGAGGATCCAGGGCGTTTTCATAACGTTGGGGCAAATTAATTAACCAAATATGCGAATGCTTTGTTAACGCTCTCTGCTCTTATCGAGAAGCTAATTATCAGTATCAGCCTGCTCTCTTCGTCAGTAGTATTATTAGGCTAATCGCAAAGCTCTAGCCTTTGGAGACGAGGTTAATACTCTTCACCACAACAAAGGCGTTATTGTCTGCCAATGACTCCACGTCAATGATGAATCCAATCAGTGGTTGTACCTCTTAAAGCCTCGGCAAAGATACGGGTAATGGGATGAGTTGGTGTGGATCTTTTTCAGGTGTTCACATGCTTGAATCAGGCCAGTTACATTAATAGATGTCATGAACACGCTACTCTTACACATCGTCTGTAAGTGTGCTCTCCAACCAGGAGACGCTGTGATGAACTACAGTATTTTACGCACTATAAGGAGAACTAGATTATAAGGCGCACCTTCAATGAATGGCCTATTTTAAATGTTTTCACCAGAATAGGGCGCACGGCATTATAAGGCGCATAGAATAGAAACTACTGTGGTGGCTGTGGTTCCATTATGCTGCGCTAAAGGGATTGCATTCACGACTCTGCAGCATTTTCTCAAATTTTTAAGAGCAATCACTGCTAGCCAAAGGTGCTTGGCATGTGTTTGACACCTGAAACAGCAGGTAACTGTGGGGGGAGGGGGCACAGTTTAGACTTGTATATTTTGTCTGGGGTACTGACCAGATAGGCGACAGTGTAGGGGTTGAGATTACAGCTGAGAGCTGAGAACTTATCTGAGGACTCATCTTTAATGAATGACCTATTTTAATTATAAGGATTATAAGGCCCACTGTAAGTTTTTGAGAAAATTAAAGGCTTTTAGGTGTGCCTTATAGTGCAGAAAATACTGTATTTGACTATCAACTCAGAAGGGAAGTTTTTAGTTGCTGTTTCAGTGTATTCTAGTCTGTTGTAACAGCTGATGGTAATATTCCCAGCATATTTTAAAAAATATTCTTTCTGCGATATGTGCTGTATGTGTTCCTGAAATCTCACCACAATCTCTGGAGCGATATTAAAAAGGTTTAGGATGGATTTCTAATAAACCAGGAAGAGGATTTACTTGTTTCAAAAAGGCAGCTTAATTCAAGGCCTAATAGATAAGAAGATTTGAGTGAGTTTAATTAGAAACAATGGCAAAGAGGATGCCCGGTGAAAGTAACAAGAACCCCCTATTAACACCTCGGAAGTTTAGTAGCGTGTCACATATTTTGATACTGCTGAGGAATAAAACATTCATGGTTGTGGTTCACATGTCAGATTAATTTTCTGCTTGGAAAAATGACTTCCTGGAGTCTCCACAAGTCATCCGCCATTGTGGCAATAACAAAACTCCAAGGAGTCACTCCTCTGTAACATCATTTAAGATCAAATGAACCGTTTTGCATGCGATCAAAGACACTTTGTGTTTGTGAGCTGGTTTTGTGAGACTAGTGCTCTTCTGAAGAACTGCACAAATTAAGTTTAAATGACACCGAGTCGAAAAAAAAAAAAAACTCAAGTATTTGGCTAAACCTTTTCACACCATCAGACAGGTGGTAAATAAACTTTTCCTGTCCACTGTGGCAAACCCCAACCATCTAGCTCTCTATGGAGGTAAAAACAATTCATTGGCAAACTCTCATTGTGCCTTACATTGTCACAGTGGCAATCTTTGGCATTTGAAGGGAATGCAGAGGCCCCCCCCCCCCCCATCTTGTTTCCTGCGCCGTGCGGACTGCCAACCAAATGAATTTGTTCAATCCCTGGAATTTCCCAGGGAATGTGACTGGAATGTTATCTGCTTCCAAGTGGAATGCCTGGGTCACGGTTTGTCTTGCTTTTCAAGAGCGGCTTGGAATGTCCACTGAGTGCTGTCTCCCAAAATGCAACAGGCAGACGCTGTGCAAAATAAGACAAAAAAACAAAACTGTAAGCCTTTCTTGGACAATGGGTCTAGACATGAATACACATGTGGGAACTTTTTTTTTTCCACAAAAATGCTAAGCTGATTTTCAGATTCAAACCAAACCCAGAGCATCTTCCCTATGCAACAGATCAGCCATTCAAGGAACCTCGAAAAGAAATATATTAAAAACACTTCACAAAATAAGGCACTCCAAATTTTCCATTGTCCTGAATGCTTTCATTCTGCAACGAGGTAGAGGCAGATGAAGCTGTGCAAACTGCCTTATCCACCTCTGCATTGTCACAATGCTTCAAAGGTATGGGGAGATGAAAGCAGGTGATATGAGCAGTCTGATTGAATCTGAAGATGGGACTAGTGATCTGCCTCACGCTCCTTCAAAGGGATAGAGGAACAGACAGAGAGGGAGAACGAAATGGGCAACAGCAGTTGGTTCAAAGGCAGCTATCCCACAATCCAATCTACCACCTTTCACTGGCATTCTGGTTTGCAAAGCAGCCGGCTTGTGCATAAATAAAATCTGCACTGATTCAGACTCCTGTGGGAGGGGGGGGGGGGACGACTCCCTCAGTGGACTGACTGATGGGTGTGCATTTTTTTAAAAGTTTCCAAAACTTTGTTAGGAGTGGAAAGGATCCTGAACAGCGCGCTCCTGCCAAACCTCACATTTAGAACCTGTCGTCTCTGAGTTGTGTCGGGGACTTGAATGGTTTGAGCCCCAGTGTCCTCCGGGGGTGCACTCTCTCTTTGGTGCCATCCAGGGGCTTGCTGCAGGCTGCCCAGCCCAGGTCAATAAGGGGTGAGTCAGCTGGGTTGAGGGGAGCTATACGGAAAGAGGGTAGCGTGGGCGAGCCGTTGGTGGAGCAGGGGGCAGAACGGGATGTGGGAAAGGGAGCCGAGAAGGGGTCAAAGGGCGAGGCTGTGTCCGAGCCGCTTGAGGGGTCGGCCTTGAGGGTGAACGGGTCACAGTCAGGTGAGGGGAAGGGGTCACAGTTGTGGAAAGGGTTGGTAGGGGAGGGCTGATAGCCCAGGAGATTACTGTCTGAGCGGTGAGGACTGCAGCCGCCACCTGAGTTCCCGCCACCAGCTGAGATGAAGCTCCAAGGATCGATGCGGGGGCGAATGGGGGACGGACGGGGGCGGGGAATGACGCTGACCTCCAGGCGACGGGTTTTGGGACTCCAGAGGGCAGGGTTAGGGTGGAGAGAACAGGGCGCTGAAGGCTTTTCATCAGAGTCCTGTGTGTCTTGACACAAGGGAAGGTCCAGAACTAGAAGGGAAAGAAGAAAACATTAATCGATGAAAATATTAGAGAAAGTTTTCACATACAACCTTTTAAGCATCTTTATTGCCTTGGTCTTTATTTTCCTGCTTGTGAAAGCTTTAATTGTTAATCAGCAGAGTAATCTCAAACTGCTGAAGTGTCGCTTTGGTGTCCCCTACAATCTGAAGTAGATTTGCTTTCTAATATCTTGCAAATCACAAATTTGTATTATGAAAATGATCCAAAGAGAAACATGAACGAGTCACACTGTTGCTGCAAAGTGAAATGAAACAATCAGAAGTGCAAAATGCTGATGCAATTAGTGGAAATTAATTAAAACACAGCAGTAAACTTGTTGACCAAGTTGCGGTGGCAGGAAACACCGAACGTAAATTAGCACTGTCAGTAACATTAAATTCAAGATAAATCATCTCAGATGAACATTTGCCGCTCTAAAATTTAATTTGTGACTCTAAATGAAATTATTTACATCAACAACATCTCCATAAGGCTGCTAAGCTGTTCAGTCGACAAAGAGAGCATTCCAGAGTGACACGAGAAGCATCAGAACAAAGAAATGAAAATGTACCAGCAGAGGAATCCACTGCATTCATTTCTTCCTTTCAAGCTCAAATCCATCACCGGCAACCTTGTGCCAGCCTTCTATGCATCTGAGTCATTATAGTCAATTAACATAATAAGATGTTTAACTAAAACACTCATGGTTTAATTATGTGTGGCTTTTTTGCCTCCATGTGCCCAATGTAATGAGTGCATGTGGTTTTTTGAAATTATGGTTGTTCGCGGCGGAACGAGTAAGGCATGTCTTCTCTAACTGGGGGCAGAACTGTTCGAGCCGCTGTGGCGAATCGAGACTTTTGTGAGACCATATATAGAGTGTGAAATGCTTCCATAGGGCACTCTTAAAACCCTTGCAACGCCCACACACCCTTAAAACAACCAATACTCACGCCTCCATCATTACGGCTCTTAACTGTGTCACCGCTACCAAGAAATGCGTGTGAGACTTTGGGCAAACAAGTGAATGCAGTGTAGTGTTTAATGTTTATCAGCATGATACCTACATTAATTCAAAGAAACCATAAATGTGCCCCAGGGACCTAAGTGCATTTCATTCTGATGGGAAAAGGGTTGCTAATTCTGTTTGGATGTGATTTTTTTCTCTTGTGAATTGTGTGCATCCTGCATATGCGACACACAGGCATGCATTTGACATTCCTCTGTGTTAGAATTCAATCAAATGCCAGGATAAATGCACCTAGATGCAGGCACGAGCCTGACAAAGTCCCAAACTATTTGAGGAGGAGAAGATGAAGTCAAGAATAGATTACTGAACGCAGCGCTTTCTGTCTGTGTCAACCTCGATGGTGTCGCCGGATGTTCTGCATTCATGTTTAACTCTGCAATAAAAGAAAACTCTGAATTTAAAAAGAGAAAACAGCAAAGGATTGGATGCTAGCTTCGCTTTGCAAGTACTCATATTAACAGTGGAGTGTGGAGGGCCAGCTGTTACCTGAGATATGCAAATAGCCAAAGACAAGCTTTGATGTAAATGAAAAAGCTTGTGCAATATTGAAGCTTCCCTTGTGCCAAAAAGATCTTACTAAAAAGACACAATAATAACTCTGAATGGTGAGAACGGTGAGGGAACATTGTCATGCTGAGGAGGTACATTATTCAAGGTAAAAGTTGGATCCAATTTCAGTGAGGGGCCTCCCAAAAGCAAAAAAAAATGCTTAGTGCAATATGGGAAAAGGCAGATGAATAGTGCTGATTAATTAAAAACCATATCATGGTCCCGATCTGGAGAGGAGACTAATTTAACAGGCAAAGTTTAGCATTGCATTTTCAAAAAGTTTGGAATCTTGTAACAGACAAATAATTAAAAAAAGAATAGTCAAAATCAAAACCGCTGAAGCCAGCATACTGCGACTTTGATCATATAGTTAGACATAAGCTCCTTCCCCTTTCCCCACAATGCAACTGGATAGAACAGGCTCTCTCCTAACAATGTGTTCATTCCCCTGCTGGGTAGTTAGCTGACTCTGACTTGCATAAAAGGTGGAGTGACCCTTAAAGGTATCATGCTGACCTAGCTGGGAGGTGTGCAGGCCTTGGCTGGACCTCCTCCGCCTGTCGGATCTGTGCTCCCAAGGCTCACAACCCAGCTCCCCATTAGTAGAATAGGAACCTGAGGTCAGTTCTCCCACACTGGCCCTGCCAAGTTGCAGGGGGGTCCTGGGACTTTGTGGACTGTGCTGCACCTGTGACATCCGGTGGCCACTTCTCTCACGTGGGTTTGGGGGAGGTGGCGTCAAGGGCAAAGGCATCAGTTCTTGGTAATGCAGAGCTAAATCCAAGACTGGTCTGGGGAGCGGCTCAGAGGGAGAGAATGTAATGAGATCATCCACTACTGAGGGGTCTGAAATGAAGAGTTTCGGGGGGGTAATCTCTGGTTCAGAAGGGGTGCGGTCCCCGAGGGAAGAGGGATTAGTTCGAGGGGGAACCCTTGGAGGAATGTCCAGGCAGCGACCTAGTCCAATGGAGGCCAAGAGAGAGCCACTGCTCAGCAGGGCCCGGTGGGTGCTTTTAACAAGACCACCGAAGGAACCCCTCTCGGGCCTGGGGGAGCCGGCTGGGGAGGAGGAGCCTCCTTCCTCCGAGTCTCGCTGAGGTAGAGGAAGCCGGAGACTGTCCTTTACTGACGAGCCTGTGGAGAGAGAAAAATGTATCTTGCTTGAAGTTTTAAAGAGGACAAAGTGTGAAGGTATTTATTATTCATTTAAGTTTTATGTATAATTCACACTCCTGCCAGTAAAAATCCGCCACTAATGGAGGTTTTTACAGCTGGATGTGGTGATGGTCGGTGGTGGGTACCATTCTGAGAAGGAGGGGTCGGCGTA
Source organism: Antennarius maculatus (assembly GCA_013358685.1). Lineage (NCBI taxonomy): Eukaryota > Metazoa > Chordata > Actinopteri > Lophiiformes > Antennariidae > Antennarius > Antennarius maculatus. Next base: position 6,359,267 of record CM023628.1, read on the forward strand.
GAGGGTCTGTACTCCTCAAAGTCATCTTTGGAATCTCTGTTGTCATTGCTGTCCGACTCCAGGAGCTTGGCCCTCATCGACAAACTGAAAAGGCCAACAGATGAAATTATTTCAATGTGGAAATGAGATTAGACCAATTATTGTCAAGGATTATGGCAAAAAAAAAAAGCACAATCCTGCTCTACCTGCTTTCCTGAGGACTAAGACGCAGGACTTTGGGACTTTTAGGACTTTTTGGGCTTTGGGGTCTCCAGTGAGGACCCAACCTCAAGTCTCCATTGGCTTGTTTCAGAGAAGGAGCTTCTAGAGGCCAGACTGGACTCAGACCAAACGTCTTGCTGTTGTCACTGGGACTGACTGCAGAGTCAAAACGAGAAAAATAAATGAATAACTGTTTCCATGTCGACATGAGTATGCTAGGCATTTGGCCGTCTCTAATGAGGTGAACAATTTTGAAAAACTCCAGCTCCACCAATACACCAACAAGACCTGCAATCATGTTGAACAGTGACTCCTACTACAGAGTTCATCAAAATGTATTTGTGTTATTTCTGCAGTTTCACTACGACTGACTCTAAAGCAGTTCTATAAGTACTGTAACAATGTTGATGTCAACTTGATGGGAGTGAATTACCGACCAAATGTGCAAGAAGAAATGCAGTGCAATAGTAATTTCAGCTGCTATTCACACTAATTATGACAGTGTGGGAACATGCTCTGTTTTGAACATTATCTGTTTGAGCATGGTCTGAACATTGAGTGATTTGCCATTTACAGCAGGCTTGGCTTGCCACAATACCCTTTCACCCCTTATGGAGTATTGAATCAAAGGGAAGACAAACTTTAAAAAGACAAATAATGCAAATTATAAATCTACAAATTAATATTGACTTGACATTTTATTCCCACTGATTCCCTCATTCATTTCAGATCATTTAATTTCTTTTCAGCTTTAAACAACGGTTCACAAATGGGCATGTTGTATTATGTTCATTGGCCTCGCTAGACTGAAGGCCTGGCTGATGCACTTCACCATCCATCGCTTGCCAACGCAATGTTTTCAAAGCAAGCACAGAAGTTGTAATTTCATTAAGGTCCAACCGAGGCCTGAGGATTTAAATTTCTCTGCATATTTTTGTGGAAAATTTCCTTTGTAATACGTCAATGATGATGACACAATGTTTTGATATCTTGATTGTCATAATAGTGATATATATTTCAAAAGCTACATCTATGAATGGCAGTGGCATTTGTCATGTCAAGGGAAAAGAAAATATGGAGACAAGGCTAGTTTGGCTAGCAGATGAATGAACTAGTTTACATTTACTGACTAACTAATTTCCCCGCGGGGATTAAATCAGTATATAAAATTTAAAAAAAAAAGTTTGAACAGCTAAAGCATCACCTCTGGATATGTGGGGTGGCTTTAACAATGAAACTTTATGTGGCTATATCTAGACCCAGCATCACTGCTATGTTTCTTTGATGGTGCCATTAATACCATATTAATATATAAATGTAGAGTTTGCTATACTGCAGATATGGCAACTGGACTGAGGAATAAGACTAGATGACTAAAAGCTAATCCGGCCTTTAATATCAATAAACCTGACACATATGCATCTATAAATCTAGAACAATGCGTTCTAACACTAAACCGTGTTGAAAAGAGCTCTGGAGATGAATCATTCTAACCATTCTCTTGGTAAATAAATCTGTGTGTCAATAGCAAACAAGTGCTTTCTAGTGAGAGGGCAGGAACAAAAAGCCTCTGTACACATTTGAATGGCGGGCACACTCAGTTTAGTGATTGCTGTTGAAGGGAGTCATTGCAACGTTAAGAAAATGAATCAAGGAGACAGATGTTTTGGATTTACTAACCCCTTATACAGATAAATGTTTCACCATAACTTCTTCTTTCACGCCAACCCCCACTTTGTTAATGTTTAGAAAAGTACTATTAATTTCCTGCTGGTACGCCACAAATTTCCTTTTGGGTTTTGTTAAAATTTCCCATGATGTAGCGGCAACACATTCCCCTTGAAAGGACACAACGTTGGGGCGTATGTCAAAGAGTCTGAAAACCAGAAGAGTATTGTAAATCTCTGCCACTGCCGCTACCCTTTTAAACCCTTCTCCGGGAGCAAAGAATTCCGGCCTGCTTATTTTTAATTCAGTAAACTGCTCTGTGGCCACTACATGCATGAAAAACCGAAGCCCCTTGCTGACAAGACAATGCAGCTCAATACCTCCCCCCGCTGCTGCAAAGACAGAACTGCAAGCAGCGGGAGCAGTGGAAAAAAGGCTGCAGAGAAGTGCTGAGCCACTGAGAGGAAGTCAGATAATCTTTGGTCTGGAACAGGCTGCTGAAAAGGGAAAAGGGTGTGTGTGAGACAGAGAAAGCAGTTAGGCAGGGAGGGGGAGATGGAGAGAGGAGAGGGGGCCCACAGGGAAACTGGGAAAGACAAAAAAAGATGAGTGGGTGGCTCGGGGCATATGAAAAAAAAAAAAACAGAAACAGAAAGGAATTGTGTTTCATTGTTGTCTTTGCACACTCGCAAGAAGGCGAGGGATCCCACATTCTCTGCTTTTCTAAATGTCTACAATAGCACACCTGTGTACCTGTGCATGCAAGAGTGTGTGTGCGTTTTTGTGTTTGTGCGTGGCTGCTCTCACGTTGGATCGCACGGAAGCGAGGGCCAAAGGACGGCGAAGAGCCCGAACCCAAATCGGGGGAGTTCCGTCTCTTCTCCAGCCCTGGGGATGCTTGCACTGTGATCTTGTGAATGAAATCTGCAGCAAAGACAAACAAACACAACAAACATCAAACCAAATAGATGTCTTGGTTTATCAAACAGAAATCCTTAACTTATTTTATGATTTCACTTTAGGGATTTTTTTTTTTTTTTTTTTTGGCCTTTTAATGTTTGGATAGGACTGAAGAGGAGACAGGAAATGTGTGTGAGAGCGAAAAGGAAGGATCGTACCAAAAACAAACCCAGATTAGAGCAGCTTTATGTGGCTCATTTCAGTGTTGACTTTGCACATTGATCCCTAGTTTGCATTGCTTATACCACAGCCCAGTCAATATCAGAAGATTCGTTTGAATAAATTATTCTCTAAAATAAATAAAATAAAAAGTTCAGCACTGTTACTCTGTCAGTTTGGTCATTGGCATCCTGATAAGTTTCTGTCATGTGTTGAAAATAATAAATCTGGGTTTGGAATTCTCTTAAGGAGAGTTGCAAAGCGCTTATACAGACACTTATCAGGCTTTGTAACAATTAGCCACATGCAGTAAGCCTCCCTGCTAACCTGTGATAGCAGGGGCAGACTAGCATTAATTTGCTAGTGATGGTAGAAAGCAACACTGCTAACAGTGACCTTCAAAGTTTTGAAAGTACCAAGAAAGAAAGTTTTAAATTAATTACTCCCTAAAGTTAAGAAGTCAAGGCCTCATTAGCTGCTAGGTGTTTGTTGTTGACGGAAATAATGATCATTTGCTAGCCTGCTGGCTAGCAAATAATGCTAAAAATTTGTTTAGATCAAGATCAAGCGGAAGCAAAAACATAGATGACGCACGTCTAAAGGTCTCAAAGATAGTTCATATTTTAATTTACTTAATTAATTGGATAAAACAACATTACGGCAATGGGAATCAGTTAACTTTCTTTTTTTTATATAGCATTGTGGCAAAAGGAAGGGAATATTCAGGTAGACGGAAATTAAAAACACCGAACTCGAAGCATGAGGGTGGAGGAGAGAGGAAAGGGTGAGGGGCGTGTACTTGAAAAGAAAGTAAGAGGGAGAGAGGAGGAGAGAAAAAGAGAAATTTTTGGGGGGGGGGGATTTTTAACATCACTTTTATTCATAAAAGTCAAATAACAAAATCATCACGTTGACACGAAATCAAAAAAAAGAGGCTTATGTAAAGACGATCTTCAATAGTACTGTGCGTTTTCTGAACAATAGACATAATTTTTTTAAAAAACAATTATCCGTTCTCCACAATCATGACTTTTACTTTTTTCCTGACTTTTTTCAATCTATAAAGCTCTTGAGACAGGGAGAGAGAGAGCGAGCGAGAGAGATAGAGCGAGAGAGAGAGAGACCAACAGAGTACCCATAGACAGGAAGTGTTGAGGCGTGGTTGGCTCACTCTGCCCTCTCATCAACCCCCCTCCCCCCCACCCACCACATCACCGCCCTACTGTTGCTGGGAAAGGCCTAGCCACAATACACACACACACACACACACACACACACACACACACACACACACACACACACACACACACACACACACACACACACACACAGTGCATTTACGCATGCTTGCTCAGCCCAAAATACACCAGCGCACGCACTGAAAAACACTGATTGGCTCCTGTTTGTCCACGAGATGCTCACAGTTCACATCCTGAGTGTTGGTCGACATAGAAAACGGGTAGTTGTTGGTGTGAAACCTTTCACAGGAAGAATTTAATTTACAAATTAACCTGTGACGGTACATTTCCTGTTTTAACATTTGACATTTTCTGAAAGTTATTTTATGACAACTGGAAATACTACCTGTCTTTTTACGTTACCCATGTGGCGGAACCCTTTAGAGAACAGAGTTACAACATTATGTTACACACACACACACACACACACACACACACACACACACACACACACACACACACACACACACACACACACACACACACACACACACACACACACACACACACACACACACACACACACACACACCTTGAGGCATGCTGATCTTCTCGCCATTCTTGCTCTTGAGCTTGTGCTTCTTGAAGGTGCCCTTCCTCTTCTTGACGTTGGGTTTCTCCTGGTTCTGGTTGAGGTGGAGGATGAGGAGGCTGAGCTCGCGCTCAAACACGTCCTGTTCCCACTGGGCCAGCTGCTGCTCCCTCTGCCGCAGGAACTCCTCGTGGGACTTCTGCTCCAGAGCCGCTCGCTTCAGCTCCTCCTCGCGACATCGCAGCTCCTGGTGGGAGAGAGGGGACAACCCGGCGTGAGAGGTGTGGAGGAGATTGTTATCAGCAGGATCTTGAGTGATTTATCTCTGACAAGACAGTAGAAGACGTTTTTTGTTGTTACCCCCTTCATAAGCCTTCATGGTAAGTAAGTCAAAACTTCCATCTGACAGTTTATTTCATGTTCTGTTTGACTACAAGCTGGAACGAGTGAACATTTCTGGTTCACTGATTTTGTGTAATTGGCACAAATACGCCAAACATAGCCGGTCTAGCAATGTTCCGAACTTCTTGGATCCATCACTGGATTCTGTTCCTAATTTGTCCAGGTCACAATCTTGTTGTGGTAAAAATAATCCTAAACCATGCATTTTTCTGCTCTGACACTATTTATTTATATTTATTCATTCATTCATTATGACTGAAAAGATGCGCTTCTTGGTATCCTGATGCTATCCCACCGGACAGGGATATTTCCTTTGACATCATGCTTAGAGCAGGAAGCTCAAAATCTTTCATAATGTCCTACACACCACTTATTGATCGACAAGTAACCGAATAGTCAATCGATAACAATACTCCAGAGTGATCTGCGCCCATATTTTTAAGTTAGAATAACATATTAGATTCCCCCAGATAATAGCTAATGTCGACATTAAACCGCTTCCTTCTTTTTACATGATACAGTAGGAGAGGAGAGCATAAATTCTGACTTAACAACGCGTATCTTAGACACATTTATTTAGTCTTGGATATAAAACACACCAGATGTTCTCAAGCCAGCAGCAACATAATGTAATATGATGGGATGTTTTTGGATGAAATGAAGTGAGCATAGAGTTGCTGACTTAACCAGAATATTACTGATGCCTGGTAGAGACACCAACACAAGTCATTTTGCATTGCTAGCTTGTTTCGGATCATGCATTTCCACAACATCAGAGAAAAATGACCACCATGTGATCGTAAGCTATGAGATGAATAAAAAAAATTAAAAAAAACACCTTCTCTTTAGCCCTGAGTTCATCAAACATGTCCTGGATCTCTAGTTTCCAGTCCTCCTGCAGAGAGTGGAACGAGTCCTGGGGCATTTCCTCCTTCACCTGACGCTCCAGCGCCGTCAGCTGGTTCAAGATGGAGGAGAAATTGGGTCTGCGGTGGGGGTCCTGGTCCCAGCATTCTGTCACACAAACACACAGTCAGACACCCGAGTCCATGCTGACACTTTAGATACAGTCATTACTGCTACAACTGGACTCGACTGAGCGTGAATGCATGGATGTTTGCACACACAAATAAGGATGTAGTGAACCAAAGCAGAGGGAAATGAACGTTGTGAGGGGGGAACTGAAGGTGATTTAATCTGACACTCAATTGTTTCCCTAAAATAAGTGAAAAAAAAAAATCGAACGTCAAACAAATTCAGATGTTCCAGTATACATTTCATGACTTGAGAGAATTCTCTGTAACTGATACAGAAAAGTATTCGTTTCACCATAAAACTCAGTCAAACCAGTTTAACTGAAAAACAACCACATTATATCAGTTGATTCAAACACCTTCATTAGAAGTAAACTTCAAAAGACTGACTACGATGATGGATGTTTCTGCACTCATTACGCATCATATTGAATAATCATCTAGCAAAGCCTTTAATTTTTATTTACATATACTTCAGGCACTTGTGTGAGCACAATCTACAGTCAAGCTGATCACTTATTCAAAGCGTTATGCTTAATTAACTTGCTGTAGGGGGGTTTTGCATAAATTGCTGCAGCACTTTGGGCACTACAAGCAGATCAAAACCAATCAGATAATTAATTAATCCTCTGGGGTAACTATCAGGGGTGTTGCGCACTGATCTCTCTTTTTTTAATACAACCGTAAAAGACAAGCTGACATCAGGAGACGGGGCTAAACCGGAAAGCATGTAAACTGTCGATGTCTAATTTTTGTCTGATGTTTCGCGGAAGCGAAAGAGATAACGGCATGTTATAGAAAACTCAGGTGACGTTTCTTTTCAACTCGAAACTTAGACAAAGAAAGAACATTCTTGGGCATAAAAAATATTGCTCAAGAGGGAAGAACAAAACACTTCCTCTCTGCTGTCATGCTATTGACAACACAGGAATTTGTTTTCTCAATTCTAACCCAGATTTGCAGAAATGGAAAGACAGTATGCTAATAACCCCAATTTGATCTCACGCTAGAGACACGCCAACGAACAGAGAGTCAAAGACTAAAAACTAACCTTTATTACTCAAAACAACTTGTGAGAAGTAAACAGCACTCACATGCTCCTTGAATCATTCCTAAGTTGGGAAAAGTTTGTGTGTTCATCAGACTTAGCCAACTTTGGTCACACACTGCAGCCTTTTTCACACATAGATCACACAACAGCACTTCGACACTGGCTTTGTTTGTTCACACTGAACAATGCAAGAGTTCCGGTGAGAGATTCAGCCCACCACCTTTCCATGAGGAAAAAGCATTGTGATGTAAACCCAGACACTATTATATGACAGTTCATAACTAGCTCCTATACATTGAAAAGTCTCCCATTTACGAAGAGTTTTCAGATGTTTCCTTAATGCTCTGCAGCTTTATAAATTTCTTGATTGGGCTGCAAGAATAACATCATAAACCTTGACAGCCCCCTCCTGCATTTCCACCTCGTCTCACCTGCATCATATCAGAATATGAGAGTATTCTGTAGTTACATTTCTACGCATATATCCCACCTGCCATGAGCTGAGCAAAGGGTTCTGGACATGTGGAAGGGATGGGCAGGGTGAGCTTATTGACAGCGACTCCATAGGCGACGGCAAGTCCATCGATCCCTCTGTACGGCGCTTCTCCTGTTAGCAGTTCCCACAGAAGAACACCATAGCTGGAGGGGGAAACAGACAACGAGACATTAGAACACAGACCAGAGTCAGACGTAGGATATATCCTGGAACCTGGTATGTTTGCGGATGGATGTGTGTCTGACGACGGTGGGTAGTCAAGATAAACCTTTATTTATCCCACAATGGGGAGATTTCCAAAATTTCTATTATTATTGTGTAAAAATGAAGAAAAGTCAAAGAAAAGATTTGCTACACTGCAACCAATAGGAATGCTATTATTGCATGACAATGGTACTGTTACTGTCTTGTGATGAAATTGTACCAAAATCGCTGATCTGTCCAAATATTTGCTAGAGCGCCAAAACTTCCTGTTATTTGTCAGAAAGTCTGAATGTCCCAAAACCCTTTTTTTTTCGTAACTCCGAACTGCATTTCTTTCTGTTAAATTTTGCACCTCTTATATCGGTTACTATCAAACTGAAGTCATTAATTCTGTATTAAAAAGGTTTGATGAAAACATCTCCTGCGAAATGTAGTCATTGATCGCTGATAGGTCCCACAGTGTCTCTAAATCTCTAAATCCACACACACATTATGTAAAGATGCTTTAGAATAACATCTCATTTGGTTCATACTGACTTAAAGATCGGACTTTCAGACTCCAGTCTATAAATTTCAAAGGTTTTGTGATGAAACTCAAAGGCCCATTTTGATCCTACTTCTTGCTTTACAGCACATGAAACAAGAAGACAGGTCAGTGCAGTGGAAGTGTTTTGCTTCATGGATCACATGCTTATAAAAGGATGTGAATTCACGCCAAAAAAATATGCAAACATGCCTGCAGGGCATTCAAACCCACGCAGTGGGAGCAGGCTTGTGTCCTCAGAAGATGAAGCGTGGATGTGGATGTCCCACGCTGTTAATTACTTCTCGTCTGGAACTGACTGTGGAGACTTTCTAACTGGGGAGATGAGGCTGCAGCATTTTTTAAAAAATTTATGTAGTCTTTCCACACACTGTAACTGTGCATAAGTGTTGTTAGTCCACTCGCCCTGAGGCTGCCGTCGTCTTTGGAGACCGTCGACAGATGAGGGGGGAAAAGTAGAACAAAAATTACCCTTAATATTTACAGCCGGGCTGCTTGACTGCTGACCCGCTGCTTTCTCTCTGTGCCGCTGCAGATTGTGCAGTGATTGCTCTGAAAATGAGCTTGTGTGGTTTGGTTGAAGGTGTCGCAGACTGAGAGGATGAGTCTGCGACATATTCAGATGGCACTGAGCCCATTAGGGTGGTGAAAAACGGCACATTCGCACTAAATACGGTTCTTTAATGTACTAGAAAATTCTTTTAGTGGCTTCACCATGGCTGAATCCTTTTTGATGTTCTCAAGAATGCTTTAAAAAAGGTCCTCATCACAGCATGCTCAATGGGATTCCCGTGAGCTCTGTACGGGTAAAAAGAACCATATAAGAAGGGATGAAATGGTCCAAATCCACAGGATTAAAATTAAATCATCCCATATGGCAGTAGCTGCAATAACCACAATGCAGAAAAGCAAAGGTTGTGTTAATGCGGTGATAAATTATTTTACTTTTCACTGCTGCTGTCCGATTCATACATGGCACTCAAAGCCAACAGGAATCCCCACAACACGTTTTACTCTTGTATTGTCAAACCACAAATCATAGTCAGGGATTCTTTCTACAAAGATGTGGCCAAACACAAACACACTGTTACAGGCATGCACACACAGAGACACACACACACACTGCTCTCAGATAAAGGTTGTGGTTAACTCTGGTGCGTGGCCTCCTTCTTTCTCTGTACTAGAGACAATACGACAGTGTGCAGTACACATGTCACACAACAAAGAACAGAGCAGCTCTTTGAAAAGACGCCATCACATGGCCTCACCACCCCATCTCTCTGCCCTCACATCTCTTCATCACCCTTTCTCACCTCTCTGCACTTTCGTCTATTATTTCTATCAGGTCTAAAGAGCCTGCAGCAATTCCTGAGGATATCAGAGGGATTCATATTCCAACAGAAGGAAGTCTGGGAACTAACAGAAAGAGAGTCTTTAATGGGGTAAAGTTACACCAAATGAATGGATTTAAATGTATAAAGTCATAATTCAAATGTTTTCTGACTGGAGCCGATGGAAAACACCAAGGAGCCGTTTGATCCTCTATTTTGCTCTGTCACTATTACAATATAGTGGTCCCTCAATATAACGCAGTTCATCTTTCATACACTTGCAGTTTCGTACACTTTTTTGTGCAATTTTGCATCCTTTTGTTTTTTTACAGTGCATTGTGTTCTGAGTCCTGTGTGTTTAAACAAGACAGAAAAGTGTGTAATGCCTGTCTTAGTGATGGTGTAGTGAGAAATTTTACAACCGTAAAACATCTATAATAATTGGAAAAAAATTAAGCTGACTACTTCACAGATTTCACCCTTTGTTATTTTTAGGACGTAACTCCTGTGATTAACAAGGAGCCACTGCACTGATTCCTTTTCATTCATTTTCTTAACCCGCTTAATCTACTTACGCAGGTCGCGGGGGAGCTGGTGCCTATCCCGGCAGTCTCAGGGCGTGAGGCGGGGAACACTCCGGGCACGACGCCAGTGCACCGCGGAGCCACACACAAAGACAGACAACCATGCGCACACACACTCATTTCTACGGGCAATTTGGGACCGGCCAATCAACCTAAAGCGCATGCTTTTGGAGGTGGGAGGAAGCCGGAGAACCCGGAGAGAACCCACGCAGACACGGGGAGAGCATGCGAACTCCGCACAGAGCGGGACTCGAACCTGGGTCTGCCGTGTTGTGAGGCGACAGCGCTAACCACTGCACCACCGTGGTGCCTCACTGTACTGATGTTCAGTAAAACTTCTAACAGTGTCATTTCAAATAATACTGCAATCTGTATTATTGCCTCTTCCCTTCTTCTCTTCTAACCATCTTAAAGACAGCATAGAGATTTGGTCACATGTTGGTCCTTCAGCCAATCATAGCCTAGGATTTTTCCCCCTAGAAAAACTTCAGGAAAAGGAGTTGATATAACACAGGAAGCCAGTTTCTGTCTGAAGGTCACAAACTCCTTGGAACAATGCACTGCTTTATCAGAACTTGATCCATTTAGTCCGATCAAATCTGGCCATTCTAGAGGAGCCATTTCATCAAATTATTTAAACACATCTGACAAATTTCATCTGAATCAATGTGATACCAACTTGGTATCAACGTGGTTCTCTTTCACATGTCAGGATTGTGAGTCAACATCTGTGACCTTTAACAGGATTATTCACAAAATATAGTATAAAATATTAACATAGCTCTAAATTTAGTAACTTACCTCCAGACATCGCTGCCCTTAGAGAAGGTGGAGGACTTGATGACCTCGGGCGCCATCCAGGCGTAGGTGCCGGCAGTACTCATCTTGGTGGTCTTGTGCCACTCCCTTGCCAGACCAAAGTCGGTGATCTTCAGTGTCAAACCTTCCATACATTCATTCTCTATTGGCTGAGCAAGCAGAACTGCAGGAAGAAATGAAATTCAATAAAATAAAATGACAGATTTTTTTATTTATTTACAAAAACGTCTCATTTCTTATTTCCTCCTCCTCTTTCTATACTTCTATTTTCCAGGCTGAAAGTGATGAACACATTTACACAAACACAAATATCTCTTTTAAAGAGGTACCATGAAATATAAGCAAATGTCTTCTCTGTTAAGATCATGACGACTTTATTTCTGGAACGACTACACAAATATGACATTTCAGTGTTCGATTCTAAATAAATATCATAAAATACAGATATATATGAATAAATTGAGCGAAATATTTAAAAACTAGTGATCAGGAACTATTTGAGATCGAGCGGCAATAAAGGTTTTTAATAAATCAAAGAATAAATAAAGGAATAAATAGGACCACTACATTTTACAAAAATAAATGCATTTAAACATATTATACTTTAAATATCAGAAAACACAAGAAAAATGAATCATGCATATTGAGAAAAAATAATCAAGATATTTGTCATGTCATTAATTTAGCTTATTTAATATTTTACTTTATTTAATGAGAAATTCAAGTGTCACAATGTACTCCATAATGGAATATCATTAGAGCAGAAAATGTCCAAATATGGAAAGAAGTTAATTAAGCTTGCTTCAAATGTATATTTCCTACATTTTACTGTGGATATCACTCTGACTTGTTTAGTGATGTATTATTACCCTGGATCACAAGCTCTGATCGGTGACTCGGTGCAGCACAGTGCGTCACGTCCCAAGTGCACAGCCATACACAGTGGTATGAACGCACCTGCCTACTTTTGTTTAAGTAATTATTGCACAGTGGCGGCATGGTGGCGCAGTGGGTAGCGCTGTCACCTCACAACACGGCGGTTCCAGGTTCAAGTCCCGCTCTGTGTGGAGTTTGCAAGGCTCCGCGGTACTCTGGCGTCGTGCCCGGAGTGTCCCCCACCTCATGCCCTATGCCAGCTGGGATAGGCTCCAGCTCCCTGTGACCCGCTACGGTGGATAAAGCAGCAGAAAATGGATGTAACTACACTATGTTGCTAATGCTAACCGAAGCACACAGGAGGTGTAAACCTGCCAGAAAGTGATCTTCATCCTTTCTGTGTAACTAACAACATCCTTTCTGTGTAACTAACAAGCTAACAAGATTTCTCTACACTCTTTACTGAATTTATTAGTTTGGGACTGTTTTACCACTCTAAAACTCCCAGAGTGTATTAAATATATACTTTGGATGAGTTCTTTTAATTGCCAATCATAAAAAGTCACACATTGTGTGATGATAGCTGCACAACTTAGTAAGGACTCTGCAGCACTGATGAACCACTGTTCCATTTGTTCCTGTAGGTGACTGTAGCAACATGGACCACAGATAGTGTAGTGAAGACTGTCAGATGTGTCTGACTGTTGCTGTGTGAACTCAAGAGTCTGGGCGCCGTTCAATCACAGATTTCTTACAAAGCAGAACAGCTTTTCAAAAAGTTCACTCCAAATGAGCATGACTCTGAAACCAGAGGGTTTAAACGTGTCTGAAATCTATCACATGACTGAGAAAATGCTGATGTGAGTAAAATAAAGAGCTTCAGCTTTTAAATCAATCCACTGAGCATGGTATGAACAACACGGTAGTCTACAAGATGTTTGGCTGCAAAAAGATTTCAAGGTTTCAAACTAAACTACATTGTCGTTGAACTAATAAAGCCATATTAAATCTACAGAAAATGCCTCTGTTATTATTTGTTAATAAATATGACAATTTAGTTAAAACCAAACATGCCCTATGCAGAAGATGAACAGTATAACAGTCACTGAATCACTTCATGTGTCATTTTTCTCTCCTTTATTTAGACTTTCACACCTGCACAATGTACGGGGTCATCTTTATTGCTCACAACACTTACATTTCTATGCCACTTTATATTTCATATTTTTTATTTACCTATTACTTGTTTTTAGTAGTATTTTGGTGTTGTATTCCAATGCATGTTTATTGTTAAGCACCGAAAAAGACAAATTCTTTGCATGTGCAAACTTACTTGGCAATAAAGTTTTTCTGATTCTAATAAAATATGATCTTGACCCTCTGACAATTTTTGTCTGGTTAGGAAATATGATGAAAAATGTCTTATTTGGCCATAATAAATCTAATTAAAGAGTGCCTGTGTGACTTCATTTAGATTTGCTGATTTTCTTTCCTGGTTCATGTGACACCCTTTAGCAAAGTTTCATAGAAATCTACTCAGAAGTATATTTCCAACTGCCCAAGTCACAGTCAAACAAGAGACCAACAAACAAATGAAAAAAATGAAAACATCCAGAACTGATGCCCAATCATACATGGATGACTGATATTCAGGAATGAATTGAAATGACTGAATAAACATGAATCTAAACATAGTGTAATCATATAAATCCCAAATGAGAAAAGTACACGGTGTGAACCGTAACAAGTTATAAGTGAATTCAGCCAATGCCATGCAGCCGCGCCAAGTTGGAAGGCTTTGCCTCCTTGAAAATGTAAGGCTGAGGCTGCTGCGGTGTGACTGTATCACATGTCTCCGGATGATCGCCGGCCATGCCTCTCTCCGCCTTTGCTGGCAGGCCGGGCATCATTCAGGGCTAGACTGGCCATCAGACACAGGGAGGAGAAGCAGCAAAGAATTTGACTTATTATAGGGAAGTAAGACTCCTGCTATTTGCAGTCACTTTCCGACTTTCTCAGCTCTTTTCCTTTTTCCTTCTTTTGGCTGCATCTCAAAAAATCTATCTTCTCTAGTCTGTCATTTCTTTGAACGCACGAATATGAGATTTTATGTTCTTCTGCAGAATGATTTTTCCTGCTTTGTTGTCTCTGTCTTTGTCTCTCCCTCTCAGACATCCTGTGCTATGCCTCGTAGCCCAGAGGCAGCAAGTTTGACATCAAAAAGGAATGCATCACAAGCGGTTGTGTTGTCTGCGCGTTGACTGTGTGTGGATGTTGAAGGGGATGGGAGACCTTTACTTAAAGTATTTAGAAAATAATTCCTTAGACAGAAGACACCTTCCACGAATCTCTAAGATGATGACAGGAGCAAAGACAATCTGTAGGGGGCTCTCACTTAACATTCACATCGGCGTCCTGCCTCAAGAAGACGCCATAAACAATAAAACAGCAAAAGTAGCCAGCAGCCAAAACAAAAACAACCTCGGTGGCGAAAACGAAAAGTGCACTCTCATTTAACCTTTTTGGAGAAAATCAATTTCTGTCCATTCTATGCTTGAATCATTGGTTCTGTCAATTCCACAGGCCCTCGGGGAGGAGGTAGCAGCATCGGAGGGGGTGCTGGTATTTACTGCAGGGGGCCCTGATCCCTTTCTCCACTGACAGTCAGTTAGCATCTGATGAAAACAAACCCTGGCCGGTCACCCACAATTCCACCCGGCTGCTCGACCGCTGCGTCACAATCCCACTTCGTGGTAGTGATGTTGGCTAATTAACCCCCCAAAAAAACTAAAAAACGAACAAGCAGATGACTTGATTTTGTTGTTCCTGTTTGCTATTCTTTGTGCACGATAAGCAGAGTGATATTTTAGGAAACTGAGGCTAAGAGTGTTCATATGACAACAGACCGACAGACAGTCTGACAGATAGACAGACAGGAAGGAAGAGTGGATGTTGTGGGTGACCAGAGGAGATAGAGAGGGGTACTAACAAATATATGATTGAGAGAAACAGGGTAATGCTAGAAGTGGGCCTGGAAAGCAGAATTATAGATAACATGCACGCACACCAAACCATGTACACAATGCTCTCTTTCTGCACAGCCAAACACACACACTCAGACACTAACACACTCACATTCCATGTCCATTTTTTTAGTAACACACCCAGCTAGCAAAATATGTAAAATATCTTCACACACACACACTGAAGGACATGGCAACATAAAAGTATACCAGTATTTATAACCTATAAACACAGACATTGGCTACATCCCAAGGATGGATGGGCTACGAGGTCAGCCAGCTATGAATTTCTAAGGGTGACACTTCATACATTTTGATCTGTCCAAAAGGATATTTTCATCTCTTACGTCCAGATTATTATCTGGATTATGACCTGAATGCGGGTTCACATGAGCCTGGAGGTGGAGCATCATGACTTGTCTGTGTCTCATTTTTTTTTTCCCCTCACTGGCTGATTGTTACTTTTCGTGATCCTACCTTATCTCAATTAAAATCAGTAATTCAGAATCCTACCTGCTTCATGACGTTACCCTGCTGCATGGGGACATTTTTAGAAAAGGGGGTCATTCTAGCAGGCTTTTGTGGGGATTTTAGAACGTAAAGAACATTTAAAAAAGATATTGTGAGAAATGATTGTTTTTCACTATTTAAATGGTCTGGATGTGCTCCTGAGGCCTGTTGCATAATGAATATGTTGTGGCATGTTTTGTGCTTGTGAAACAAAATGCATTCGTTTGTTATCGGCTTGTGTTTGCAGACTGTTTATGAATCATGGCACACTTGTAAAACATGTTTTGATTGTTTTATTGGGCTTCACGGCAAATTAACTCCACCAAAAAAATTTACACCAATGCATTCACACACTGAACATTGCAGAGGCAGATTTATCTTGAAGTCCTGCAGAAACAAGCAAAACTAGTTTATAAAGTTAAACCTCTTTGTATTTATTGGATGGATATGTCCAATTCTGCATGCACAAACAATATGGATCCACAACACTGGTCTGTCTATCCACCCACACTCACGTACACAATCTCAACACACAAACACCAACATTAGTTAGCAGCTTACTGGACGGCAAGAGAACCCCTCCAAATCAGCCATGGACCCACATAATATGAAGTCTGCTGCGAATACCATCAAAACTGTACTGTATGGAGCGACAGGAAAGGTGTGGTGCAACATCCAATGAACAAACTCCCTGCCATAATGACCTGTGGCAGCGCAGAAACAGCGCTGACACAAATAGCTTGTTTTAGGAGTGAACCTTTAAAACTCGTGCTAACACTGATGAAAAAAAACTTTCATAAATTGCACTGAGCTACTCAAAATAAAGACAACTGGGCTTTTTATCCTCTTATCTCTACCCTGATTTCACATTTTGTGGAGATGTGGTACCAAAAGTAGAAAACAGAGCAGGAAATTCACCTCTCCTTCAAAGTATAACAGCCAGAGTCATGACTAGATCAGTCTTGCCCAGACAGAGTGTCTTCCTGATAGAGAGACGAAACCAACAATGTCGCCAGTAAAACACCGTGACAAATCTCCATGGCAACAGGACTCTGTTTGGTATTGTTTGTTGTTCAGAGACAAGAGTTTGTCAGTTGCAGACATGACTCTAACAAGCAGCAGTCCAGATATGACTTTGGTACTGGGACTGACACAAAACTGCAACGGTTCGCTGCGCTGGAATCCAAATGAGTGGGATTTTTTCTGGGAACATTCCAGGGATGATTTCACATAAGTTATTAACAAAAGTTACCTGATTACTTTCTTACCTTTGTTAAGTTAGTCAAATATAAGGTTTAATTTCAGAACAGCAACGTAAAATGCAGCAAAACATGTAAAATCAGCTCAAAGTTAAACCAAAACTTCCAATGAATAATTTCCAGTTGTAATAAAGTTAAATCAGACAGAGGACAGGATTTCAAACGCGAGTACTGTATCTACAAAATCAGAAATCTGGCAATGCTTGAATTCACCTTTTTTTCCATCTCCACCCAGCCCCACCCAATACAATATTAAGTAAACAATGGATTAAACTATGTCTATTTGCTTGAACATAATGCCAACTAGGTGGGCATTACCTAAACACATTAGCCAAACACACAGATTACTCCTCATCCTATTCTCTTTATATATGACATCATTAACTATAAATCAAGTCTTATTTGTAAAGGGCTTAATCATGGCAACAGACATTTCAAAGCGCTTGTGTCAATATAAATTAAGTCATTCTTCAGAGCTTATAGATTCTAATAACCCCACATGTGAAATGTCCATGTGATGAATTTGTGATTATTTGGCTAAAAAGCTTTAATTTGCCCTTTATGTCATTTCTCCCTCACATGATTGACAAAAAACAAAAGGATTCATGCTAAAAATAATTATCTATGCAAAACATGGTAAAAATTGGCCGATTAGCATTAGCCTTTTAGCTGGTGCATACTGTATATTCCTTTTACAATCAGTTAATTCATGGAGCTGATGTCAACTCAGCTGGCAAGCTAGCCATACTGATAAGATCTACCGGTGATTCCAGCTGGTGAGATCCACAGCTGCAAGACATGCACAGTCTGTTTTTGTCTCTTTGAAATTTAAGAAGTAAAAGCGTTTTTGTCAGCACAGAAAACTGAATGTGTGCTGCAAGAAGAAAGGAAAGCGTGATCGGCTACTACAGTCGCAAAAGCAGCCAACTGCATCTGCAGGGCCCGGCATACCGAGAGCGAACCCTCGTCAAGTGTCAACATCCTGCTCAAGGTTGTTTCAGAAGACATGTGACCTCTGCTGAAAACAGATAGAGGTTGTAACCTTTGAGATTCGGGACAGTCTTTCTGCTTTGTCATCCTAACAGATGCTAAACTCAGCTGCCTCTACGTCTTCACTCTGCACCTCACTAATTACATTTTCTCTATAATTTGATGTTGGGAGCTACATCTCCATCTCTCACCGCATCTCTCATCTGTGTCATCATCCCTCAGCCCCTCCAATGTCATGTTGGGAATGGACTGATATATCAGTGAGCGACTATCAGGCAGATTTTGGCTAACGTTAAAATCTGATATTATTTGTTCATTTTTTTTAAACAAGAAAGAAATCTCAAAGTCCAATTCTATCCGTGGAAATGCAGCTTGGCCTTTAAACATCAGTTCGACCTCATGCTTACCATATATACTCGCTCTACCTTCCACCCTCTTCCCCCTCTTTGCCCTACACCCGTAGGCGAAAAGAGAATTCCGGCAGGGTGGGGGCTTTCCCCAGGAAGAACAGGAGCTTTGTCCCCTGAGGGACGAGGCCATAGGCTGACAGACAGTCTGGCAGCCCCAGACCAGGCAGCCAGAGAGAGAGAGAGGGACAGAAAGGAGGGGTGGGGCAGTGATAGGACATAATCATAGTGAAGAAGATGAAACCAGCACCCACTCAGCTGAAGTTTCATCTCAGCTGACAAAGTTAATCAGAAGGTGTAGGAATCAAGCAACATCACCGAGTTGACTAAAAGGCATCCACTTCCTGAAAGAGCTCTCTGACTCAGTCTGAGGAGACATTTGTTTCTCCTAAGATTCAGGTTCCAGAACAAGAACATCCAAACTTGGTCTGACCGCCCGACGACTTCAACAACTTTACTTTCAAGTTCTCCAGATGGAAGCACAAGCATTTTAAGTCAGTACAGTGCGCCCTCGTTCCTCGCGCAGAATGCGTTGTCCATTACTGTGGTGCGGTGAATAGAGCGACAATTTACCTTATTATTTACGGTAATTTAAACGTTTATTACCCTCCCCATGCTGATATTAAACCACCTTCTATCTGTATTACCTTTTCCCACACTCTTATGAACCGTTTAAAGCACTTTAGTGTCTCTCGTTAGTCCGAGACTCACAGAACATAGTGCACTTCCGAATACCGTCAACCAACAGAGTACGCATTCGGTATCACGTGACTGCCTACGAAAAGTCTGCGATGAGGTGAAGTCGCGAGCGTTGATGCACGAATGCGCACTGTGCTAGTTTAAATACTTGCTGTTACTATGGATGGATTTACTACGAGCTCATGGAGTAAAACGTTCTACCAACAGTACATAGCATTTTATTGATCTGCGCTACCCTTATCTGCACAATGCATCAGGTTTAACATAGAGTCTTCAAATAATATTCTCGGTCAACTTAGTTCATTTCCTTTCTCCATTTCACTGTTAGTTTTATTTTCATAAGATTCGGCTACAGAGTCTAAAAGTATAGAAAAAGTGCTAAGCCCTGACGTTAACCAGCAAAGAAAAAACAACCATCGAAATCAAACTTGGGTGAGTGAGCCGGACAAACCTGCTTCTATCCAGCGTAGTTTGGCACACGAGCCAAGTTTTTGTTAAGACGATTTCAAAACACACCCTTCAACAAGGTGATGTTTTGTTTCTTAACTTCAACATCGATGCTGTCCGAGGGGCAGGTTATAAATGACTCTCTGTGCAAAGCATGTGGTGTCAGTTAAAGGCTGCGGCATCCCAAAAACGATCACTTATTAACATGCCTCCGATGCGCATTTGTTGAAGTTTAACCTCCAGAAGTGGCATTTCCCTTTAGACATAGGCAGGGGGTCATTACTCTTTTTAACTCAAAAGCTCTGAGGTGGTGAGACAATGAGGAAGACATGGTTGGTGTGAAAATGAAAATACGATGGACTAAACACAACCATTACAAAAAAAATCCAAACTGAATGTAAAAAACCAAAAACTGAGTTTCTGTGAATTATCTTGCAGAGTTTAGGAAATTACTCGAATTTAAATTACTTGAATCTACTAGATCATGAGTAACCTCACATGAGCCTCTCCTATTGGAGATTAAATTGTCTGTTGTGGACAAAGTAGAACTGTAGTTGTTCCAAACATTGTTTAAAAGGCAGAAATTAGGTAAGAAGCACTTGGTATATGGTTATGCAGAGTTTCACACATCATGCGTGTAAAAAAACACAAAGATAGTCCATGGACCATTTCCACTGGAAATAAAGCAGTGGACTATGCTAACACCACATAATTTTGGTGTTATTCATAAAATCTTACTTTAATATAGAAATAATTTTTATCTAGACGTGATGCGCATGATATTCTTTCTCATTATCTACGAGCCTTTCAGTTTGGGTTGCATTTTGCATTCAAGCCAGTGGTGAACTTTGTATGAGCTTCATGCACAATATAAGAGGAATGTTTAAAAGTGTGAGGAACGTGTAAACCTGCATTCATTATTTATGGACAAATAGCATCACCTTATCTTTCCAAACTGAAATCAAGGCTGCATCAGTTTAATATAAGGCACAGGGGTTCTGTCTTTCTGCCATATTTCTTTCACTTCAGCATCAACACGCTGCCTCGCCTGAACCTCGCCTGATTGGGTTTTATCACTCCGTTTTTAGGTCACCAAATAATCTATTTTACCTTCAAAATGTCCTCGACCATTTTTGTGATATTATCTTCCTAAATGGTTTGATTTTAGATAATGTTTCAAGGCTATTTTGACTAAACTCACACTTGAAGCAGTTTTATAATGGTAAATCCATCCCAAAAGTGCTTGGTAAAATTCCAGCTATTGCAAAACAATCATGCAAGTTTCACCTAATCTAGATGTGAATCTGCACTGAAACTGATTAAAAGAACAAATCTCTAGGTATATAAGTGTAAAAAACCACTAAAGAAGCTGTTTTCTCAGCTACACATTGGTAACAAGGCCTGTTCTAGAACTATTTGTTAAAGTATTGCCGCTAAATAAACATCATCTGTGAAATACAGATATTTTAAGGACATGATTTATTATTTCCAAAAAAGATAAGAACATTCCCTAAATACAAAATACTATACAAAGTCATAGGATTTCACAGATCTACCCCTCTGTGTGGATCTGCATAAAACCTGAAATGACTTGAACTGTTCCATAGAAATAAATTTAGTAGAAGTTGAGTAATCCTCTAGTACTTTCTCATATCCTTTTCTAAGGCACTTCAATCAGTTCCAACCAAATCGGCCACTGAATCATCTCCAACCCTGCCAGCAGAAGCCTTATCAGCACTGATGAACAACACTTCGTTGGTTAAAATCAACCAAGAACAGATATCCTGATCCTGATGGGGCTCTACTCTTATATTGGAGAACTGTCTAGTCTTTGTGGTGAAAGAGAGGCTGACCTGATGTGAGATTTAACCCCGTTCTGGAAAGCTCTCTACATCCTGTATGCTCCGGTCATCTGCTGACGGCTTTTTCTTCTTTCCCTGTAGTTGTTGTTTTACCCCACAATCACACAGTTCTGACCACACACACACACACACACACACACACACACACACACACACACACACACACACACACACACACACACACACACACACACACACACACACACACACACACACACGCATTGAATCATCCAACTGCATGCTTGACTAGCTTTCATCATTATTTATTTCTTATATTGTTTCTAACCTTATCAGAATAAGTTTTAATTGAAGAATATCTTCTCTTTGGTCTTTTGTGTGTTAAACGAAAAGGCATTCAAGACAGGCTCTCTCACTACACAGGAAAAGCACCACAGAAACGAACAAACAAACAAACTACAACCAAGGCAGTCAGAAACTGCAACATCCCGCGACACCCCTGAATTCAAAATTTTAAAATAAAATAAACAAACATGCTATAGCTTGAAGCTTCTGGAGTTTGCGAGTCCTATCCACATCTGAGTGGGTTCCATCTGATTTCTCCTGTTTCCTCCATCAGCCCACAAACAAACAGTGTGGACTTAACTGACCACAGGCATGAACACATAAAAAGACAGACGAATGGTCGTCTGTCTTTTTATGTGTGACCTTGTGAACTGACTTGTCCAAGATGTACCCAGCCTCGCCACCAATGTCAGCCATGACCCTGCAGCAGATAAGCGGCTATAGACAATAGATGGATGGAAAAGAATGAAAATATCTGCAGATTAAGGAGGTAGCAAAGGGTTCTTGGATCACATCTTGATGGTAACGGTTGAAACTCATGGAAGCAAAAAAGAATCTGTGACTTTCTTCCCACCTCACTAATACGAGATGAGAATTAGACCTTTCTCTTGGTCTGTGTTACGGCACAGCTGGCTGCACTGCATGCTAATTCAGGCTAGTAAACTGCTTTATCACGCAGCTGAACTCAAACCCAGGTGACCTCTTCGGCTCTGCAAGTCAGCAAGGGTTGCTTCATGATGAACAGAAATACAGTGATACAGATCAAACCTTGTAAAATGGAGCAATTGGGTCAAAGTTGAAAGGAAATACCAGCGAATTCTTTTCTGATGCATTCAACGTGTGTCAAAAAAAGATTTCAAGTTTCCACAGTAATGGACAAGTTCCTCATTTTGATTTTGTGTTGTTTCCGTCACTGGTCTTCACCTCTCTCTGCTGCTTCACTGCATTTCCTAGAGGGCAGGCAAAACTGCTGAATCATCGTTTTCTCTTTTGAAAGCACTGAGCACTGATCCCCCCCAATTCAAAATCTGGGACAAAAAGTTATGCAAAATTGTGCAAAAACAAGATCAGAGTATCTTGTTTTGGCACATAAACAGTAATGATGCGTGCTGTGACAACATCCCTAACGACTGTTTCACATTAGGAATCATGTGTAGCTCAGCTGAGAGGAGTGTGATGAAGCAGTGAGGCAAACAGCACCACGACATCAGACGGGAAACATCTGATATTCTACAACTCAGACTCCAAAGAGTCTGGGTTGGAGAAGAAATAATCCATTGATGGAATAACCTGGTCATTTAGTATATTCAGGTAATCAGCTGATCTCATTCTTTGAACACACCCTGTTGCTGAACCTAGACCTGACCTGAACGGGCATATTCCAAGATGACAATGTCAGGATTCATTGGGCTAAAATTGTGAGGGAGGGGTTCAGGGAGCATGAAACATCATTTTCATACATGGATTGGCCACCAGAGTCCAGACCTTAAACTCGTTGAGATTCTTTGAAAGAAGAATCTCAATGAGTGCTGGAGATGGCTTCACATAGTGGTCAGATCCCATCATCATAAATGCAAGATCTTGATGAAAAATATGAAAAAATATTGCATCACTGGATGGAAATAACTCTTGTGATATTGCATTAACTCATCAAAACAATATCCCAGTTAATGCATGCTGTAATCAAAGCTAAATGCAGTACAACAAAATATGAGAGGGTGTGACTTTTTTTGATGGCGACTTTTTTTTTTGGCCAGGCAGTGTATTTATCCTACACAACCTCGTTTTCAACCCTGAAATGTCCGAATTGTTGAATAGGGGGATGAGATTGGAAAGGGTAAACGCAGTGGTAAGGGCAGTTCATTTCTCCACACACACATGAAAACATCACACACCCAGCCATCGGGACAGTCAGACAAACACAGAGGGGATGTTTTCAGTGTGGGGCACAGGGGGCCCTGAATGAAAACATGCTGGTAGAGGGATGTATCAGATGCTTGTCCACTCATGGAAAAAAAGACATGTTGATCCAAGATCTAACTGTGGCTTCTTCCTGAAAAAGGTCTGTGAGTTCCCGCCCAACAAGTGCTTAGCTTGGCAGTTTCCCCACCAGTTCCAGCTCAAGCTTCTGCACAGTTTTAAGGCATGTGGTCGGACCCGTGGCTGTTTTTGGGTCTATGAAGGCTTCATGCACATAACTGAAAGAAAGAACAAGGGCTGGACTGAATGAACGTCTGAAGACGATAGGAAGGTTCATACAGGAGCTGCAGCGAGAAGATAGCACAGCTTTTCAACAACTCTAGTTTCTCATATTTATTTACATTACAGGATAACCCTTTGTTTTAACATTCTATCACTGTCTGCATCTATTTTTTCTACATGAAAAAAAAAATCTTAAGTGTCTGCTTATGATTTTTAATTGAAAATAATCTTTGTTAAATTGAAGGTGTTTTCATGTTGTTTTGTATAGTCCCTATTTTGTAATCACTTTTCAATGTTCAAAAAACTAATTTTTAGGTTTATTTGAAATTTTTAATTCCTTTGAATTTTTTCTACAAAATACCTAAATGACAAACTTTAAATTGACAAATTTCCAATAACCTCTTTATATTTCCTGGTAACATGCCACTCTTTGTTTTGTTTTTTGTATGTTTTCTTAATTTTTTTGCTTACATTACATACATAGCAAATAAAATATTGATCTTTAAACCTATGAATGGGCAGGACTGTATGATATAAATATTGCTGACAGGAAAAAGTCACGGAAAAAAAAGCAAAAGGCAGACAAATTTGCTGGTAAGTGTAGTTTGAAACCTGGAACTTAGCAGGAGAGTGCAGAGGCGTGTCACAGTAAGAAAGAAGATAAGAAGTAGGCATCATCTATGAAGTTAATGAGAGCAAAGGTTCAAAGTCTGACTTTTGGAACCACTGACACAGTCAATCATGAAACAATTTGATAAAAAGTAGGACTCAGTATTTGCTGCAGATCTGAACAGAGTACAGGGCAGCACACTCTCAAGACCTCATAACTGTAAGACACCAAGAAAGCAGAGTGTCAAAACAAAAATGAGGTGTGAAAATCCCCAAGATCTCCTGCCCAGTTAAACAGACACAATCGAAAGCAAAAGAAGTTCCTCTATTCTTCTCTTTCCATTTACTTTGGGTGAAATTCCAATTATGGCTTCTGGCTTTGATCCAAACATCTCACCGTGGCCTTTCTTCAACAATGTTGTAAGAATCGGCATCAGTTCATTAGTTTTTGATTAGTTTTTGAAAGTAAGCCTAAATAATTAACAGCAACAACCTGGTCCCATTCTTCATAAGTATGTCAGAAGTATTTTAAAATAGTAAAGGATTGGTTTACTTTTGTCGAGGTGGCATAATACTGTAATGAGTTTCAGCTTCATGTCATCACTTTTTGTTTTTTAGCGTGCTTGGGGTGAAGTCTCAACTCTATGCTACCTCAGCTTTCTACATTTCTGGTGGTTCACACATCTTGTTGTTCAACTGTATAATGATCAATTCAAGACTAATGCCAGGGATACGGAAGGTGAATGGATTTGACAGTTTGAAAACGTTCTCCTTGCAGGTTTGCATATAAAATGATAGCAGAGAAAGAAGAACTTGCAACACTGCTTTTGAGGAACTGTCACCATAATCAAAGGTTCAGCAGCAATATTTCAGTACATTTTGCTCTTCGAACTCAACGACGTTGTCTGATTTTACAGCAGTTTAGCCCACAGTCTCCCTCATGTTAAGATGCTCCTGCACCTGAGTGTTAAAACCTGTCAGCACTTTTACGAGAGTACAGCACATTATTGTCAAACCAACAGAGAGTTCCTTTTAAAATGAACCCCCTCCCTCCCATCTCCCCACCACTCCTCCCCATTTGTCCGCCACAACAGGATATTGCTCAGTGACACAACAGGGTTATGGCTGTATGGAGACATGTAGGGGCAGGCCAGGGACAAAGACATCGGGAAGAATAAAACAAGCAAGAGGCAGGGGAGCGATACGATCTCCCTGTGCACAGAAAGATAGACAGTGTTGGCTTTGGCCCGCCTCATATACAAACACAATATTAATGTAGCTCCACTTATTTTGTGCCACAGGAGACGCACTTCCTGTGGAGAAGTCTTATTGGAAAAAAAACTGGCACAAGGGTGAAGATAAGAAAAACAGTGGAACTAGGGTTGATGGGATATACTATCCGATTGCGTTGCCTTGAGTAGCAACTTGGCAACACTCTTCCAACCATGGCAGCCAGCCCTGGATGTACTCAGTGCCTTTTAAACAATCTTGTTCCATCCAAAAATGTTGCACAAGCTTGCTGACCGTCCATCGTCAGTTTTAGTTTCTGTGGTGGCATCCTGCAGATTCCGTAGTTTCCTCCTCACAGGTTAGACAGGTCATTTAATCCAGTGGTCCCCTACCCCCGGGCCGCGGACCAATACCGGTTCGTTGGTCATTTGGTACCAGGCCACACAGAAAGAAAAAATATTTTACATTACTTCCGTTTTATGTGACGTCTGTGCGGACTGACGCACAGACAAATGCGAGCGTCTGTCCCGCTTGACAGGTCCTTGGTCACATGACAGGTTGTCAGCCCACACAATTAACCAGCCACAACCATGCCAGTGTTCTGGATTTAAGTCAAGGAAGATTATCCTGAGATCGCCCAAAAAGTACCGAAAACCCTGCTTCCATTTCCAACCTCCTGTCTTTGTGGAGCGGGATTTTCTGCAGTAACCGTAAAGAAAACCAAACTGCGGAGTAGACCGGACATCCTGAACACACTTCAGGTAGCATTGTCTCCCGTTACCCCTAGATCAGCGGTCCCCAACCCCTAATTCTCATTATTATCATGTGCAATTTCCTCCGGGATTAATAAAGTATATATCTATCGATCCATTGTAATTATTATCATTTAATTAACTTGTTCACCCTTTTATTGGAAATGATCAGTATTTCTCTTACGTTGAATGCACTGATTGTAAGTCACTATATTTCAAAATAAACCTCATCAGTGCAGTCACCTCAATCGAGTCTTTAATATGTTTTCTTACAATTATTTCGTTTAAAGAGATATTGATTATCAATTTATGACAAAATGTTTGTTTATTGTCTGTTGATGTCTGCATTTTACATAAAACCACTGCGGATGATTTATTATGAGACTACAGCTTTTCTGGCGTCATTAACGATTATCGAGCAAATGAAGACCAGTTCCGTTAAGATATTGTCTGATGAAACTGGTCTGTGGCGCAAAAAAAGTTGGGGACCACTGATTTAATGGACCACAGGAAGCAGGACTCAAAAGTTGGCTATAAATTTGACAGGTCATCCATCACCTGTCCCAGACTTATTTCATGCGTTGCACAAATCATATGACTAAACACATCGGCCTACATAGCATACACAGCAACTACACTGTGTTTGAACATGCACAGATTAGTAAAAGTAGTTGCCAGTTTAATGCCACTAACCCAGTGGCAGCGATCCTGTGACCTGACACTCCATTTTAGGTAAGCAAACATTACAAAATAACTAAGCTAGCTTGTGTGCTGCTGGCCACTCACAGCCCTGACCCACAGTAACAGTCACCAGAGTTCATTCTTAATTTTATGTTTGCAGGGATACGAATAATTCCAGTCTTTGTCGTGAATATATGAATAATTAATTTATAACAAGAGACAATTATTTTGTAGGAAGGTCAGAAAAAGTTTTTTTTTTATATTTTTTACCTGTAGAATTAGCATGTGGCCTGTTTTGACTTTTCACAATAAAGTTCCAACAATACCCAAACCTATATATAACAATGACAGCGTAAGAGGCATCATGAGGTAACAAGGTCAGAGAGCAACAGAGAGCAATGGTAATGCACCTGAGTGGGTTTAGCCACAGGAGAGCATGACAAGAAAAACATGGAGGAGGGTGAAACCGGTAATTCAGAGAAGACGGCATCCCTACCAATCGACAAGCTCTGCCACAGAAACAGAACCATAAAATACAAATAAACTAATGAAATTATAGTGAATTCTTAATTTCCGTTCTTAATTTCCCTTCGGGGATTATAACAGTGTATTAAAATTAAATTAAAATTCTTTTTAACATTTAAAGACTAGTTGAAACGGTGCAAATCCTACAATCACTCAATTTCTTCCTAATTATTCCTACACTGGAGATTTGACGCAACCACCCTAAGAACTACTGTGGGTCCCTGCATCCCAGTTTGGAAACCACTGCTATAAAATATGAATTTGAGAGATTTTTTTTTAAACTGAGTGAAGCCAGGCTGGTTTTTATTTTCACCCATTACTTCTGTAAATCTGAGCCACTTAAAATGATAGCCCTCATTTGGGATCTTAAGCATCAGTTTTTAAAGAATGTTAGTTTTTTCTTGTGTTATTATTTTTGATCAAAATTAAAGAAGAAAAGAAGAAATGAAAGAAAATAAAGAAGGAAATGTACAGTAATTCAAATTTGATATGGTATGGTAAGATATGGTCAGTTTAAATCATTACTGTTCTGTACCCTTAACATAACCCTACAGTGTCAATCTCCTCATTTATCCTGAGAACTTGGAATCATGGATATTTTGCAGAGTCAGTTTTTCCCACTTCAATAATTGGCAGCCATGATCTCTTTCTATTTTGGTGGTCTTTCGGTATCTTCGGTAAAAGGCAGTGTGAGCTGAGGGAGGTTGAGAATCCTTTGGGCTGCAACAGATAGAACCACAGAGCTGACTGCGATTATATGCTGCTTTGCAAGAATGATAATAACAGTGTGGAGGCTGCTGTGAAATTCAGGTGGCTCAATGTTGGAGTTAGCAGGGAGCACAGCTAGAGCTTTGAATTACACTTGTTCTGATTGAAAATGGGGGGGGCGGGGACAAATAACTTCATACACAATATATCTTTGTAGCGCAGCTTTAATGACAAGGTCCAATATGTATGTGTCTGCTACAGCAGCCTGGAACACTAATGCAGAACTTTCCCAATGCCCCACACTCCAAAGTGAGCGGCAACAATGTTTAGACAGAAAACAGCATCTTCAATTATTGAAATCTGTTAGTACAACACGCCCTTTTATCCTTAAATCAACATCATTTAGCAGGCCTTTCAGCCTCTGTACCCTTGGCCAACATTTAAGTGACTCAAATGCCTGGACAGAATCAAAAAAAAATTGTTGTAAAACTAATCTTATTACTAATTCTTGCTTTGTCATGAACTTGAGCCATAACTGCAGATAGAGCTGATATCTTACTACACATCCGTTACTTTGAATCTACCAATTGTGGAGTAAAAAAAATCTAAATTAGATACTTAAATTTCCCACACTGAGATGTTTGAGTTAATAATTCTACAGTATCCCGAGAGAGAACGGTTGTCTTTGTTCTAGATATGGCCTTGTAAACACGAAGAGAGACCTTTAACAGTCACACAGCAGTACAACATGTTCCATCATTGTCATGGGGCATGTTGCTGCAAGGAGGGTCAAGGATATCTGTCAGGGCCCTTCACTTCCATCACACTAACATTGACAGAGTTGGGTTTTGCTGATGAGAAACTCTGACTGCATGCAAGGACTTACTGTTGTTGGACTTGAGATCTCGATGGATGACAGGGACGATGGCCTCGCTGTGCAGATACAACATCCCTCTGGCTATTTGTACAGCCCAGTTAACCAAGACGTGTGGCGGAATGCGACGTCCCGCCAGCGCCCGGCTCAACGGACCACCTGAGGCGTACTCCATGATGAGGCACAAGTTAGGCTCCTGCAAGCAGACACCTTTCAGGGCGATGATGTTCGGGTGAGTCAGCATGGCGAACAAACGGGCCTCCTGCCTGACATTCTGCGCCGTCACGCTGATGTCCTCATCCGGGTCTTGCCGGGCGGCCTTTACGGCCACCAGCTTCCCTTTCCATGTACCGCGATACACCTTTCCAAAGCCCCCGACGCCAATGACCTCCTCCAGGCTCAGCTCTCTAAAATCCACCGCCTCCGGTTCACACTCGCCCACCACAGCCGGACCGAGCTCGGCCACCACGCCGTTGCCCGGTAGCTTCCCATATCCATTTGGTTTAAAAGAGCCATAGTTGGATGGGAAGATACCCACCTTGTTGTTGACCTTACCTGCCCACCAACCCTCATCCCCGGAAATCTCAGAGTCCAGAGAGAGGACTTCCACAAGGTCACCCTTACGCAAGGTGAGCTCATCTTTACAAGATGCTTCATAGTCGAATAAGGCTGTCCACACAGGGTTGGTGAAGTTCCCTTTTTGTGACTGCTCCAAATTTTTCCAGTTCGATAGCGGGCCACGACTGAATATGTTCTTCAGTGGCTCCATGGAGCCTCAAGCAGATGTTTTAACTTGATCTGATTTTGCTCCCCCAGGGTTTGAAAATAAAGTACAAAGGAGTACTTTATTGCACCTCGCTCCCTTTCCTGTCTTTCTTGTTGGTTCATCAGGGACCAGTGGAAAGCGTTCAAAAGCTTGACCAACAAGTGAGATGGAGGATAGGATTCAGAGATAAATGAATGGCAAGTGTCTTTCATTCGTCTTCACATTTAATGCAGAGATCGTAGCATCATCTCCACTGAAGTTCTCTCAGTGATGCAGTTCACCAATACATGATGTGAGCACCAGATCATTCCACTAACCTGTATTTAAGAGCTTCTTTAATCACTTCATTGTAACCAAATTGCCTCTTCTCTTCCTTCATTGAATCTTGCCACCTGTATCTCCTGGTTTTGAAAGCTGAAATTGGAAGGACCAACATAAAAGTGTCCGAAACTGTCCTTAAGATACTTAAAAAGTTTCACTCCCGCTACATTGAACTGTCCATCTTCGGGGTTTTATTTATTTTTAGTCATTAAGTGCAGTGGTCACCACAAGCAGGAAGCGCTGAGAAGTGGAGAAGAATAGCAGGAAAGGAGCGTTCAGTCCAGCCGACCAGTGTTTTACGACTAGTTTCAATTCTGACCAGTTAGCTTGATTGAACGCAAACTTCCAGTAATAATCGCATCTCTCCGCAACTTCGCGGCATGGCTCCAGGAAACCCCACATCCCTCGGGGCGAGTATTCATACTTACAGTCTTATGATAAGCACGTAACGAGTGGAGCTTTATAACGGCATATAACCTCAAGAGCCGTCGACTTGGTAACAGGAAGAGCAATCCAAACCTTTTCTTTTCCTTTCCAGAGGGAAGTAAAGTAAAAACTAATCTCGGTAGTTCCTAAATAGAGTTGTCCGCGTGGCCTCGTCCAGCTCGGGGTCGGGTTGGTACAGTCCGTGTCCAATTAACGTAATAATTCCTTCACTACTTCGTATTCCTTTTCTTCGGTCACTGTTGACTCGTCGGGACTCGAACCACTTCTACGTCTGAGCTTACAATCACTGGAGAGGGTGGGGTTTCAAAACTTTTCCTCTCCCAACAGGAAGAGTCGGGTGACAGGTTACGAATTTACAAGTTCCACTATGGTGATGCCAAAACACCGCCCGTTTCTACCTCTTATTGGTTTATCGATGTATTCTTACTCCAATCATCAGCCCTCGTGTTAATAATTGACCAATCAGAGGGAGGGAAGGGTGTTACAACCCTTCATCATAGTAGGATATGAAACGTAGACACAGGGTATCATCAAGGTAGATACAACGTATGTCCGGTTGCAACGATCAAAATAAGTATTAGAGGTTGCACGTTTTGATATTTTTCTGTGTTTATTTACATAGATGACAATGGCTGACGACGTTTGCATGGCAAAAAAGATCAAAACATTAAGAACAAACTCGGCAAATTTATTTGACACAACTCGGGTTACTGCTATGCAGATTGTCATTCCTTTTAACTTGGTTTTTCTTTCAAGTTCAACACGTTTAAAAATAACTTTTTCAACGTCAAAAAATGAACTGCAGCTTTTCATAGGACTGACAACATAAACTGTTTATTTTAGCATGTATTTGAAAAGATATAAAGTGAACGTGTTGTTTATAAAGGACTATCCCTGTGACTCGAGTTTGGAGACATTTATTTTGAAGTAGTTAGTCCATCACTTTTTACTGCTCTGATTTTATTTTACTATGAGATAATCTAAAGCAAAACTCTGTCTTTAAATTAAAATACAATTTGGTGATTGTAGATATTAGTTGAGTACTAGCCTATTTTAGCATGTAAAGAATATGGATAGTAATCTTAGCCTGAAGTTGTAATTTTCTTCTGATATGATTTTTCAACAAAGGAGGAAGAAAGACTGATTTATTTTATTTAATTCACTACTGATTTGCATTTGATCATTTGAAATTGATACATCGTTTGGCTTTTATTTGGAAAAGCATTCGTTTATCGACGGGTGGTATTTTTGAGACATTCGTGGAATATTTATTCAAAGGTTTTCATGTAGACAAGAACAGTAACTGCATTAATAAAATAATACAAATATAATTGTGCATTCACACTTAACATTTTTTCAGCCTTCATTGCTATAATCATGCACGTCTGTGGCCAGAATTTATTTTACACAGTCTGAGTATATTTTGTGTATTTAAGCTCGTCTATTGCTATTCACACATTGCTCAGACATTCATTAAAAATGTTCCAGTAGTCAAAGAGAATAAAGCCTTGCTGATGTTGCAGACTTTACTTTGTTGAGCGTGACCTTTACAAACCCTGGAGTTTCAGGCATATCTTCCCTTCTAGAAGCATTGAGTGTTTGGCTGGCTACACCACCGAGGGTAGAGAAGGGTGGCTGCTGGAAATCTCAGATTCACTGCTGTGCTGTTAAAAAAACCCAAATCTAATTGTTTCGTCTTGTTCATTTCATAACTAGTAGCATGATCCTAATGAATATCTGATCTTTATTTGTTCACCAATGGCAGAAACTGATCCAATTTTTATTTTCTTACTTTCTATGGCTAATTAATTTTAAAAGACATTTTTATTTGTATTTTCTATAGACAGAGTCAACCAGTTCTTTTTGGTGAGCTTACACACAAAGAAATGGTGTTGTGATGTTGTTTGAAACACAAATGTAGAGCCACAGTTAAAAAAAAGTGTTGACTGGGAATTCCCGAAAATGGTGACATACTTTTTATTGAAAAGTAATGCACTGTTATAGAGGGAACAATGCTGCCCTGTACAAATCACTGTATGTATATGATGCTAAAAGAAAAGTTCAGTTTCCCCCTCTGATGATGCCTGAGGATTAATAAAATGTTTACTTAAACAAGTACAGTATTTTAGGTGGCCGTAAAATGAAGTCTTTTATTGTTGATGAAGGTTGGGGAATTCTTTAGGACAATTTTTCCAATGTTTTTTTTTTTTTTTTAAGTCAATGTCTCTCTGGACAGGGATGGGAATCAGAGGACTACCTTTGGCCCCGCCTGCTGCCATGTGGAAACAGTGTGCTTCCTTCTGTTAGTCCTTTGATGCATCCACTCCCCTCCCTGCTTCTCTGCCTCATGGCCGCCGTTTGTTTGGACACCAACCTCATAAAGTCAACTACACAAATCCCACCTCCTCCAACCTCCACAATTCACACTCACAGACACAGCTGACCCCACCCTCCTCGCAGTCCGCTGAGTCAACGCCTGTACAGGAAGGATGCAGTTGTTTTTGCGGCCCAGGCTCAGGGTTACTTGGTTGGTTGGGTGGGGGGTGGGGGGTAAAAGAAGGCTGCATTTACACGACAAAGTGGACTTGTAAAAATAAAAAAGATAGGAGAAAGAGGAAAGCGGCTGGACACACGCTAGAGTACCGTCTACTTGACTTGGAAAGTAGAGTGTCTGATGGTAACAGTCTCCTCTTTGTAAACACCACCTGTGCTGTCTTGTACTTATCTGATTTGAATACCAGGAATACCTGCAATGGTGAGTATAAATACTAACACTTGTTTTTGAGGTTGCATTAATCAGTGTAACGTAAATCGGTGAGAGAGAAGCCTATAATGGAAAATGTTTAATAAGTATATACCTGCTGCTGCTGCAAAGGGTTTCTCTGTCTACAACGAATATCTAGAATATCACTCAGTAGTGAGCAAAGCCAAGGAAGAACAATTCAACACATCTGGCCTGCTTTCCTGACTCGGTTTCATGGAAATCACCTCAGAGGTTCTTGCCAAATCAAGAGAAATTTTGGGAAATGGCCCATCTGGAAATATTAGGGTGAAAATTCCTGGACCACACCTGAATTAAATGGGTTCTTTCCTGGTCCATGATGCATTCTGTCCAGTAGTTTTATGCAATCCTTCTGACAAGCAAACAACAGACAGAAGGAAACAAACTCCATAGAGAGTTAATACTAACTTGTTTGTAGCTAAGCAGTGTGGAATCATGGGAGTTGCTGTTTTCATTGTTGTGTTGTGATTTTGTCCATACACTTGTTTTCATGCTGAATCTCCTGAAAGTTATAAAAACAAGAAATCTAAAGAAATGTTAAACTGGTTAAATGTCAGAAATCTCTCCCTATGAACTTTTGAGATATAAAAATTACACAACTGAAAAAAATATGCAACCAAGGTCTAGTTAGTTTTAGACATTGTAAAGAAATAAAGAAATATTACAGTATTTTCTGCACCATAAGGTGCACTGGACTATAAGGTGTACTTTCAATGATTGGCCTATTTTAAAAACTTTTTTCATATATAAGGCGTACTGGATGATAAGGCGCACTGTTGGTTTTTGAGAAAATCAAAAGCTTCTAGGTGTGCCTTATAGTGCGAAAAATATTGTACTTTTTAAATCTTTAAGTCTTTAGTGTGTGATTGATCACATTTTTCACAGCAGTTACTGAAAGGCTATCATTTTTAACACATCCTTCAAATGTAATTTAAAAGTTGTGGCACATTTAGTCATTTTTGTACATGCTAAATAAAATCACAGTTTTATTCTCAACAAGATCCTTTTGTTCCAGGTCTGGATCAGAAACACTAAACCAAACTTTGAGGAGAAAAACCGAACATATAGAAAAGAAAGGGAAGTAAGAAAGGAAAAGTAAAATAGAAACAATGTGATTGAGAGGCAGAAAGACAAGATGGGGAAAAGAGACAGAGAGAAGACAGGAAAAAACAAGGAAAGAAGTAGAGGAATCAAGATAGACAGAATGTACAGAATGTAGCAGAGACAGTAAGACGGAAGGAAACTGAGACAAAAGGAGGGCGTGAATTGACGGTTGGAAAGGAGCAAGTGGATCACAGGAAGAAAACCAAGACACACTTTGGCTCCTGCTACTGTAGGTGATACAACAGAAGGAATAGCTGCAGCTGTCACAGGGACACGGCCAAAAAGCTGTAGTCGTACATTTGAGTGAGAGACGGAACCGTAGCCTAGAAAAAGGCTTTAAATAACTTGTCACTACAAGGTACTCAAAAATGGCAAGAGCTAAAGCAAAGCATTCTTCAAAGTCACAGATGACATGACAGCTACAACATGGAGATTCGCTGAGCTTAAAACTGATCTACGGTTGAAGCTCTGAAGGGGGCCTGAAAGGGCCTCATTTCTACAGGTCAGGTTAGCGATGCAGGAAGACAACGGAGACGACTGGTGGGCAACAGAAGAGCAGCAGGGCAGGAAGCGATGGCAGACAGCGGACATCAGCGTAACGATAAATTCCATGGTTTCTGAATCAGATGCTGCTGGCTGTGACCAATTATCTGTTGTTCAGTCTACACATATCAGAAGCATGAAAGACAGCAGTGAAGTTACGGTACCTCTGACAGAGGTCTTAGTAAAAGCTTCAGCAAAAAGGATGAAAATGACACGAAAAGAGGCAGCGAAGGATTGAGGAACTTGTTCCGTCTCTGACTGAGGTCAGCTTGGAACACAACTGAAGTTCAGACCAGAGCAACCAATTTCAAGCTGGATACAGGGGTAGAAATCCTATCTTTAAAAAAATCGACATTGAGGAATACATGCATATGCCGAGATTGGACATTAAAGTTGGGGATAAGGACGCATCTGATGAGAAAAGCAGTTAGACAGGGATAGAAATTGTATAAATATTATTGACAAAATATCAGCTGGAACTGCTGAGCGTTGGAGCTTTGTGTTTTACTTTTTGCAAAGTATAGATACATCCAAGAAATTTTGGGAGGGGACTACACATATTCTTGCAGAATTAATTGATATAGAATTACCGGTACGTTTCACATCTCCTGAGTGATTCCCTCCTTTTCCTTATTGACCCAGTTTGGCTGACAGACCTAAACACGGCCAAACGAATTAGAAACTACATAAAGATTATTTATCTGAATAGGAAATACAACAGTGTAAAAAAACCCTCAGAATGTTTCAGAAAGGCAAATGTAATTTTGGATCCAAACCAGATTCTGATATGAGTCCTATGTGTTTAAGACCCATAAAAGATAATAAAATCAGTGAACATTTTATGTACAATAATTCAATGAAAAATTATAAATTAATAAACTTTTATATATTTTATACACACACACACACACACTTCAGTAAGTGACTGAATGACATCTTCAAGCTTGGATATGGAAAACAACGAAAACAAAGGATGTGTTTTTTTTAAATTGAAATATGATCTTTATTTCACCCATACAAAATAAAAAGAATGTTAAAAGTTTACATACAGTGTCAACTTCAACTGTCTGTTCAGAAACATTTCATATGAGACTGATACGTGAACGGGGGCCCCATCGCTGCTTTCAATGGATACATTTAAAACAAGCTAAAAGAGGGGAAAGGGCTACGAGGAAAATTACTCATTTTTTGGGTTGACTAGAACAGAAATCAGAGGACAAAAGGATACAAACAACTTTAAAAACAAAGTTATGGTCCAAGAGTCACAGTACACTTCTGATAGGTAATGTAGCGGAATTTAATAATCAAACAAAATAACGTACGGGGTTCAACTGGTAGAACGAAGAACCTGGCGGCGCAAAAACCGAAAAAAAAAAAAAAAGTCAATCACCACCCTGCTATGGTCGCGATTGTGGAGGTTTACAGTTCTCTTGATAAAAACGTGAATTAAAAATAGAAACCAATTCAAATAAAGTATTTTTACCGTGGTTTGGCTAACCCACGGTAAAAATACATCTGCTTCCTTGTTTATGTTGACAGTCTAACACACAAGCTGCGACAAAGACAGGAAGTAGGGATTGCATGTTAACAGCAGTATTTCACAGCCAATCGCTTACAAGGTAGCACAAAAGCTTCACGGGTGAGATGATGACCTTCTTTTCCCTTCACCTAGTGTTTATCTCTTTCCAAATATTTCACAAACTGTTGCCCTGAACTCATCTTGAATAATTGCTCTTGAAAGAGCCTCAAAACTACCCCTAGAGGATGTTTCAGCCCCACCTGACGGTCTGACTAAAGTCTACTGGAGGACTGGAGGAGAAAGGAAAGTGCCAAAAGAAAATATGCTACAAGGAAACACAAACCACATCTATCCAGACTGCTTGGGACTCATGGCAAAATAGAACAAGTGACTTGTTAAAAAAACATCCTCGTTGCATTCTTGTCTACAATAAAATAAAATGTTTAAAAAAAAAAAAAAAAGATAAGGAAAAAAAAAATTAAAACACATAATGTACATCCAGTTTGTTTCCCGTGGCGATGGCTCGTACAGCCGGCTGCTCCTGTCAGTGGGTTGTGATGAAGAGTCTCTCCCTCCTCTGCACAGAGCAGCCACCGCAACGCCTTGAGAAGACTGAAAGTAATGTACGTGTGTGTGTATGTGTGTTGAAAGATGAGGGAGCTAAGAGTCATAGTCTTCGTCATCATCGTTTTTGTGCGGCGCAGGGGCAGGGGGAGGTGGCGTGATGTTCATCATGGAGGGGTGGGGGGCAAACGCCATGCCGCCCTGGGGCTGTGCTGGAGCCATGGCGCCCATTGAGATCATGTTGCCCATGTGCGTGTACTGGTGGGGGGTGTTTGAGCTGCTGGGAGACAAGCAGAGGCATAAACCAGATGAAGTCAGTTACAGTTATATTATCTTTCTTACAGTTGAGCTGTGTGTGTGTGTGTGTGTGTGTGTGTGTGTGTTGACTACAGAAAGAGTAAAGTACTGAAGGAAGTACCACTGGCAACAGGTGCCATGCTGGTATTAGATCACATATGAACAGGATTTTACTGCGTTTGAATTTCTCTTCTTTTTGTCTTTGCAACATCGGAAAGTTCTCAAGAAGTCTGCACCAAATCCACTTCTTATTAATGATATATAGTATGTGCTTATTATAACAGGTAAACATGCTTTTATACCACAGTGGTTTGCCCTTATGGCCCTTTACATCAACGGCATCGCCTCACTTTTACTTGCATTTTTTGGCATTTACATTAGCAAACTTGGAACAGCTGTGAGGTACTGCAGCTGCAGACAAAATGAAACGGTGCTAACAAAGAAGAAGCGAGGGGAGGCGAGCCGATTCCATCCTTGTAAAGGAGACGCTGGTAAACCTGGAACTGCCAATCAAACAGATGAACATGAGGGTTATTTAAGGCGCTGTAAGATTTGTGCAGCCCTAAGTAGTTTCATTCATTCCCCAGTTAGCTTCTCAGCTATACATAGAGTCTACGCCCTCAATGAAACCCTGCTTGGTGATGAGTATCATCTGGTAATAGCATCCACTGTTGTTGCGTGAAAACAGCGCCATCTTCCTGTTGGTGGCTGTAAAGAAACCCAGACGTGTTCGTGTGAGCAGGAGGGGGAAACTTGTTTTTAATTTGTGGGCTTCCTTCCAGTTGATAAATCTGAATAGCTTCCTGGTGATTTACTGTTAAAATGATACTGTTTGAAATTCTGAGATGAGAAGCAACACGTTGTGTGTTTTCTTGACTACAAAGACATTCAACATTTCCAGTCTTCTGTTGGTTGAATGGGACTTTTGTAAGAGCTTAACTATGACTGGTTGGTGAACTCTCAGATGATTTTGTTTTTAACATAAATGCTACTCGCGTTTGTGTTCCGAGATGACATAAATTAAATGTAGACAGCATTTGGCAGCTAAATGAGAGGAACCAACAGTAAGTTGGACTGATAACAGAGAAGAGGAGCGATTTCTATTTTCCCATTAATGTGTTCAAAAGCTAATAATATGAAAAAGACAGCTCACCTAATTACTGCAATGGTTGTAAGAAGAGTCTTAACTCTCTCTCATTCAAAGTGTTTTCCTGTCTTTGAGAGAATGGAATGACCATTCCCTTAAGGGAAATGATAGGAAGACGTGTGACAAAAGAAACGGTCACACTCCCCAAGAACTATTTCTAATGTGTGAAGTCGTTGTGTTGCCGGCAGATGCACACACATTCTAAATATGGCTGTACCTGTGGAACTTGGATGCAGCCTGCAGATTTGTGCTTGACTGAGAGCCGTCCTCCTCTTCGCCATCTGTTTCGCTGTCCTCAGATTCCTCCTGTTTGCATCACAAGAAATAGACATCACTGAATCTGATTGGATTTTAACATTAGTTACAGTTAAGCTACAGTGTCTTGATATTTCTGCTCGGAGTGTTGGTTATTTGTTACTGTCTAGAATTCACTGTGTTCTGAGCTGTAAATAGCTCACCATGCATTTCTCATGATTAGATTTAACTTAGTTTGCAAATATTTGTAGACTGAGACATTATTTACAACAGCTAACTCAAACCAATCTGAGCATGCACAGAGCCAAGATGCTGAGACTGAGCTGTGTGTGTGTTTCAAGTGTAGTCAAAAAAATAAACAAACAGACAAAAGGTTTGAGCAGATTGATTTTTGTCTGTTCATAACATACATGTTCATTACATACTTGCAAAAATTATTTTTCTGTTCTCAAATCATCTTGATGCTCGTTCAAGAACAAGGCACGATAACTTTTATTAGCTGTTAGCCGTTCAACCAACGCCCACCTCTTGCTCGGACTCCGTGCCAGACAACTTCTTGTCTTTGCCTTTGGAGCTGGCCCCTCCATTCTTACGGCCAGATCCCGGTTTACGACCCCTGGGGGAGCACAAAGAATCAATCAATCAATCAATCAATCAACATTTATTTGTCTCGCACTTAATCAGCAACATTTCAAAATGCTTTACAGACCCAACAGGATGGGTGTAAAAATATTTTTTGTTTCTCCTTTCACGGCTTCATGACTTTGTCATGCCGACAGCTTCTGCAGAAGCTCCAAACGACTCCTCAGACATTCACACAAGTGGATCACTTATCACATGTTAATGCTTTAATTAGAAACAATTTTGGATTAATTCAAATACACAACAACCTGATAATTATGCACAATCTGTTCTTGCTCAGTTGCAGACAACTTATAATTACAGATATTGAACAGATGTATTTTGTGATGACATTACTTTAAAAGAGAGTTCGGAGGGAGCCGAGTTTCTTCAATGAAAATAACTGTCTCATTGAGTTTTAAATGACTTCCCCTTAAGCTTATTTTAACAAAGAGACAAACAGTATATGATTTCCACTTAAAACTGTAAGACTTGGTGGAAACACAGATTTGACAGATGTTTTAGACAAAAAAGTAAACAGCATTATTTTTTTCTACCTAGCAAGATTCTAATAGCCCCTATAATTAACTGAAGATGAGACCATCTTTCTTCTAAATAAATATACAGACACATTTATTCCCCATACATCATTCAGATAAACAGACACAATTCTGATTAAGAGAATCGCTGGCCTGGTACTTCTGTTGGAAAGAAATGTCTTTCAGCCATTTTTAGCTTAGGAAGTGATGACTCCACATGACAAAGTCCTCAAATATCAGGAGCTTGCAAACACTTCAACCTGAATCCCAATCAGTCTTTCTGCTCTCTTTAGTGCAACGTCTTACAACTCATTTAATTGATAGAGCAATTCTCTGCTTCAATACATCAGCAGCTGCTGCGGGGGTTTGATTTTAAATTCGATGCCGTGTTCTCTCCTACATTCCTCATTAATCAGTGATTGCTTTGTAACGTTATAATAACGTGGCCCCTTTTGTTCTTTTAGTAATTCATTTATAAAAATAAATGAGGTAACACCACAAGGATGGCAACTCAATTTCAAATGACACCAAGTTGCTGTTCCTAATGAGAGAAAAGTGATCGTCCTCCCATCCATATATAGACTGCTGCCCTGTTTGTATTGACTGAGTCACTTGTTCCACATAATACTGTGGCTTCACAAACTTATAAGGGATGGCTGACTGATAAACTGACTAACCAGAGAGCACAGACAACCACTGTTATGTGATTGCACCGAGAAGCACCAGTTCCATGAGTTTGCCCCTGATAATGTGACTCCTTCACCACGAGAACTT
This sequence comes from Antennarius maculatus, assembly GCA_013358685.1. Classification (NCBI taxonomy): domain Eukaryota; kingdom Metazoa; phylum Chordata; class Actinopteri; order Lophiiformes; family Antennariidae; genus Antennarius; species Antennarius maculatus. Next base: position 6,400,126 of record CM023628.1, read on the forward strand.
GCTCTTGAAATTTGGAATCACACTGGTATCATTACTTTGTTGGTTACGTAAGAAGAACATTGTCACAGTTTTCTTCAGGATCTATATCAGTAATTTTTGAGGACACAAAAATGTTGAAGCTGAATGGAATGAGCAGTTTCAGCTTCAATCTGATTTTGCCTTATGCAGCGTCCACACGTCAACGCATACCCAGTGATTTCAAAAAACTTCACTTTGAAGTTTTCCTCCCGGATATCTGCGTTGTCGTGTGGACGGAAGGCATAACCGTAAGAAAAAAGTTGCGTTTTCAAAAAGATCAGGCTATGTGTGGACGGCGCCTTAGTCTGTATCATTACTATTTGTAATCTAATCCAGTTGACAACACACATCAACTTTAATCTGTAACTGTACGGTTTGTTATCAATAACAGTAGAGAATATTCCCTTAAGCAATGTAACTTCAAATACTTAGCAGATCATCAGATTAGATATTGAGGTGTTAACTTTATACAGATGTCAGCGCTACTCTTCCTCTGTAATTGCATTGTTTAATACATGCATGTGTGTAAAAGAACATGAGAGATACCTGCGTGGGACTCTTTCTCCTCCCCCCTCAGTGTGATTCTCTTCCCCTTCACCCTGCATGTCTGGCACTGCTGCCACCAGGTCTTTTAGGAAGTCAAACTGTTGCTCCAGCTCAATACACTGCTTCCTGTAAACAAAACTTTCAATCAGTAAATGACTTGATCCACTGACTTGAATACTATGAAACTTACTCATCGTCAATATTCTCTAAGAAACAGGAGATCTTGAACTTAAAAAAAATCCTCACAACACTACTATCAGGACATCACTAGCATCAGAGGATGCTTCAACCACAACGTACAGAACAGAACAATAATTTAAGTGTCTTCATCAAAATATAAGGACAACGAGATGCAACCGTTTATGATGCATGTACTCGGGACTAAAATTATAGCCATTCAATTGCTACAATACACATGTACTAGATATTATTTTCAAAGTGAGTTAAACATAGAATGATTCACAAAGACATCTAAAATAGTAACACAGAAACTTACAGATGTGATGTTGTCATTGTCTTTGCATTTCTAGACTGTGTGACTTGACAGGCCTTGGTAAGCAGTGATTCCAGAAAAAGCTCCAGGGCTCTTGCTGATGTCTCGGTTCAGGAAAATGGTTGAAAACACAGCATCACAAACATTCACTTGTGAAAAAAGATTAGTTAAAAAAATCAATAAATACAACACAAGAAGACGTTTCTAATCCAGTCATCATACATTATGGCCAGACTAGGGATGACCAACATTTTTTTGTCTCTGGATGCAAGCCAATTTTTTTTTATATACTTTATACTTATTGAAATATATAATTCACTCTGCTCAACAAGAAAAAAAAAAAAACCATTCCGTTACTCAGGAAAAGCATCTTGCCCTTGTAGAAATTTAAAGAACAGTTACTACCATCCTTTCAAAACTGACAGCTGAAACTAGAAGAGTGAATATTTCTTGTGGGAGGATACAAATAATAACAGGTACAGCTGCAGCCACTTTGCCTATTTCTTCATCTGTCTGCATAATCTTCTTAATCCTTGCCTGAAATGACAATTGTCAGTGTTAGAGGTTAGTTATGATCAGAAGTACGATACATTTTAAGCTTTCCGTGTATCATGAACAATCATTTAAAACCCTATAAATAAACCATTAACCACATCTTTTCAATCACGGCAAGAAATGCAAGTTCAAAAAACATTCCTTTCACACAAGCCTGGTTTAATTTAAGCACTGTTAATATCCCAAAAGTTTGGTGTATTTGCACCTGCAAATAAGACATTTGTTCAGAATTCTGCTCAGACGAAGCTTCAATTAGCTTGTAGTTGCTAAAAACAAGTGTTAAATACTCGACTAGCTAGCTAACCTACGGCGTGAACCTTAAATGTACAATGTCTTAACAAACAATGGGAGGCAAAGTAAGTAAGCTAATAAAGACGCCAACAACGGTTGTGTGCGTGTTATTTCATTTTGTATAATTGAATTTGAGTGTACATGTCATTCATTCCCCAGTTAGCTTCTTAGCTATACACATATAAAGAAACAGGCCCAACTACATTCAAGCTAGCTAAAGAAGTTAGCTCCGTTATAGTTTATTACTAGTTGTTCTTCACATCGGTTCAGCAAAGCAAAGTTTAAACTTACCGGAGGGAATCTGGCATTATATTTCTTCTTTTTGCTGGGCATAGTAAAATTACCTGGGCTACCAACCTAAAATAAAACGGAATATATTCCGCAGTTTTGTTCTATATCATGTATAAATCAGCTCCGCCGGGCACACACTGGATAGCATTAGCTAACTAGCTAACGCGTTAGCACGTCGTCGTCACTCGCTGCCTGTTCCGCGTGAGGTGTGTTCGGTTCCGCCGGGTCACAGCGCCGTCACCATCCGTGCCACTTCTACAACTTGTATTTGTAAGAACGTGATGTTAGTTTCAGGTAATACCAGGCGATTTTTGCATTTGACGTATTCAAATTCCATCTGGATTTTTTTTTTTTACTATTCATCATCACGTCTGATTGATTTAAAGTTAATCCGATAATTAGTACATGTATGCTCAAAGTCACGGTTTTAGAGATCTATGATGTCAATCTCAAAATATTAATCCCAAACAGATTGTATGTGTGCATGTTAACCCATAAACTTTGATGGCTCTGATAAATCGTGTGAAGCAGTCAGAGATTAATTGAACATAACTGCTGCAGGACACTTTGAAGATGCTTTCAAAGGACAAACTGTTTTCTGAACAAAAACACGGGAATAGCCTTTATTGTCATTGTATCAAATACAATGTGTTAAATACAACGAAAGTAGAGTGCTGCTCCTTTGGCGCATTTACAAAAAAGTAATAGTAAACATTAAAGACAGAAATATACACAAAATAGAATCTTCAGAAACAACAATAGTAAAAATTAAGCAAAATAATTTTTTTAATTACCCACTTATTGATAGTACAAAAAACCCCACTGAAATCGTACCAGTACTGATTATAGATTCTTTTTAACAGCGCTTGTACTTTCAATACGATGAAAATGTGTGCTGGGTTAAACACGTGTAACGAAGGGTCAAACCACTTTAGTCGAGTTTATAAAAAACAAAGATAAGGTAAAATGACAGAACGTAGCTAAATTGCTTTTTTTTTTTTTTTTGACAGCGTTGAAACGCACAAGTCCAGCAGGTGGCAGTACGGAGCTTCAAAGTCACGGTTTAAAAAAAAAAAGCGAGAAAGACGTTTCGCGCATGCGCGGTAGCGGAAAATTAATATTTACTCACGGCACAAGCAAGCGTCTGCTGGTGAGTCGTGACCCGTAGTTTACGACCCGGGGTAATAGTTCATACTGCCAGCGCCCTTATTATGTAAAGTGTAAACGTTAACATAGTTGTGATCGACTGCTGGCTGTTAGTAGAGTGAGAGCATATGTATTGCTAATGTAGCACGGGAGCTAGCATCACTAAATATCAGCAAACAACCAGTTAGCTTGTGTGTTTGTGTTGTATGTAAAACACTAGAACCACATCTGTAAATTAATTATTGATATTAAGTTTCACAGAAATGTTCTCGTCTCAACAGAACAAGCTCCAGGACGTTATTAACCTCAAATTGTCAGCAATATGGAGGAAGAGGAGGCCCATGCAGATGGCGACATGGAGACCCCATTCCCAGCAGACACCTACGCTGCTGAGGCCATGGCTGCAGACATGGACCCCTGGATTGTTTTTGATGCCAGAAGAACTCCCAGATCAGAGTTCGACAGCTGGCTGGAGAGCAACAGACCCTCACAAGTGTACAGATTTGGTGATGAGCAAGCTGGCATCAGTCCTGTGGGGTGGATCGCCGTGCTGGGCATTGACCACTGCCCCGCCAGTGGGGACGTCATGGGTCTTCAGGAGGGCTGGGAGAAACTTTTGTCCAGTGGCCGACCTGCTAACTTTCAAACGGTGAAGGAACTGGCCTTAAATCACGGCGTGCTCGCAGGCAAGTGGCTGATGCACTTGGAATCTGGTTTTAAGTTGGACCGTGCCTGGGAGTGTGTGGCCAGAGCAGCTGTGGATGGAAGGATCTCGCTAGTTAAAGTCAGCACCCATGATCCCACAGGAGAAGGCAAGCAGGTCATTTGTGCCCATAACCAAAACTTCACTGATGAGAGCGATGTCATACGATTGGACTCAGTCATCCGTGCCTCTGGGGTGAAATGCCCTCTCTCCTACAAGCCAGATGTTTACACATATCTTGGAATCTACAGAAACAACCGCTGGAAGCTTTGTCCGACAATATATGAGAGCAAGTTTGACCTGGAGTGTGTACCCAGGAGGTCCCGTATTATCAATAAAATCACCAATCTGGAAGTCAAATGAGCCTGTAGGAACAACAGGATAGTTCTGTAGTATAGTTGAAGGAAGAGCTGGTTTGTGCTTCACTGCTTGCTGACTGACAGACGTGAACATTGTTTGCTGAATAAGTTCAAGTAACAAAATGTCACTTTCATACCTAATGAGTATACTCTTAGGGATCTTTCCAACATTCAAGCACTTGGCTGAAAAAACCGTTGGTTTGATTTTACACACAAAAAATTATACATTTCTTTTGCTTTCTTGTTTAGTATGTTTAAAACCACAGAGTTGCCAAATAAAGTCTGCTTTTGAAGACCCTCTTAATAAGTGGTTCTTTTTATTGCAGAGAAAAGTATTTTGCATTAATCAAAGCCAAAAAAAAAAAAAGCATTAGTACAGTTTGCGTTTGTCATGCAAGTATAAAATTTCAAAAATTTCATCTTAAAGCAAGTACTCTTAACAGGTAAGAATAATTATTTACCAGATGAAAATACACCACAAAAATCAAATTTGATAGTTTTTCTGCTACGAGCATATACATGTATATTATTTTTGCTTGTTTTTATTTACATACAGCCCTTCATTTGGTTCTCCACATTTTGATTTGTCTAGAAACGCATCATTACAAGAAAATTATAGTTACTGCTGTAAAAAACAAAAGTATGAGGTGGGTGTTTTAGATGGAAAGGACAAGTTCCATAAGTTGCACGGACTTACCTCTTAATGTGATTAATTCTTGTTAATATAGACTTTGTCTCAAAGAACGCAGTCTGAATATGAACATTTCACCTAAAAGAATGATAACATTGACCACAGTAAATATTACAGTACAAAAACATGCTTCACATGTTCCACAGAAAATAAGCTGAAAAACATTTATACTGTTTAATTCAGCTGTGCTACTCATATGCTGTTTTGGTAGACAATCTAGCATGATCTTGACTGGCAGGAATATAGAATCTGACTTTCAGACATACTATATAAGCCATGGAAAACCCCACTGCTTGAAAAGCACCATGACTGCTGGTTTCAAACGGCGTGTCCTCAGGAGCCGGTTTCATATACATTCTGTCTCTTCCAGACCTTCATATTACTTTGTTTCTTCAATGTCTTCGGAAGCAAAGTTTCAGTTTTGAAGACTACAGGAGCCTTAGTGGACATAAATGCAGTCTCTGTTAATAAGAGTCACGAGGACAAACCTTAAGTTGGGTGTCCTGGCACAAACCTAGCCTGGCCCCCGCTGTTGAAAATGGAAATAAGACGATCTTCGTCCGCAGACATCAGCTCGTCGAACTCATCCAGCACCGGCGGCCGGTGGTTGTTATTGTTGGATGAAATGTCAATCATGCTCTCCGTCTGCAGCAAATTGATGATGCTGTTGGGGTAATTCATCCAGGTGCTTCCTGGGATGCTGGCGGGGTCGGAGGTGTTCTGGGATATATTTGTGGCAGCACCAGAGGAGCCAGGAGGGGCGGATTGTTGGCACGAAGCTTGCGCCAACATGGAGACGCCGTTGCCGCCCTCGCTGATGAGGGTGGTGTTCAGCAGGTCGTCGAAGTCATCCATGTTTAGGCTGTCCAGTGTACCTTGGGCCTGGGCTTCAGAAAAGCTCGGAAACTCTGGTATGTCATCGTCTACAAGCGGAGCGTCCACGCGGAACTGTGAGCTCTGGTGGGGGAAGGAGCTGCTGGGCTGTGGGGAGGCCGTGCTCACCTGAGAAACCTGCTCCTGGGGCATGGTTGAAGAAATGTTGGGGAAATATTTGTGAAGGTCTGTCAGGCTGACAGTTGAGAAGTCCTGGTTGACAGTGCGGGTGGTGGTAGAGGAGGGGGTGGCGGATGATATCGGTACCTGGCCCACCGAAAAGTTTGACACCGGAGTGGCTTTGGGCTGGTTTAGGGTCAGAGTCTCCATGATCCTCCATGTTTGGGTTGTTGTCGCATCGCAGATGGAGGGGGTGGCCTCCACCTTGGGCTGGACTGAGAAGAGCTGGCCTGGCTGGGTGTATGAGTAGGAGGGCTGTGGCTTCGCAACACTGGGACCGGGGGCCACCATAGCAGCTGGGGACACAACACAGGTGGCAAGCAATCTCAGTTTTTGTTGTTGTTTTTTTTTATGAAAAAACTTTGTTAAAATACAGCTTCACATATTTAAGTCGGGATGACAAGAACGAATGAAATGCCAGATTTATAAAGCATCTATATCAAGGTTATGATGAAGAGGTAAATGCTGAAGAAGATGACTTCATACAGCTTACATGGCAGGGTCCCCAGAAGTTCATTTGAAGTTGACTTTTAAAAGCATTGTCAGCCTTCTTTGGGAATCTTTTTAACTCATTGGCTGCCAAAGACGTCACCTCTGATGACGTCTATCGTCTTCCAAGGAAGACTGAACTTTAATTTTGAATGAACTGTTCTTTCAAACTAGGTATCAGTCAGATATTGTCTACTTGGTTGTACTCAAAAAAACAGCCAACCAGTGGTGATTGATGACACTCACCACAAGTAACATGAACAAACTGAAGTGACTCACCAGCTTGTGGATTGATCGATGTGTGCTTGGCCGTGGCTGTCCTCCTGGCTGGGCTCATGTGCCGTCTATCTTGTGGAATGGTCACTGATAATCCAATAGGCAGGATTAAATCGCATCACATCACATGACATCACGACAATAAAGACAAAACACTTCTAACAACGCACCACTAGACAGCATGGGCCCCAGCTTCAGGCTCTGGAACATTTCCCCCGTACGCTTTCTCTTGTCAGTCAGCCTGTATTCATCTACGAGAAAAGGAAGCACTTGATCAGATGAAAAAAATGTAAGCTTTTAGGCATTTTGAAAGAAGTTAAACATCTGCAAACTCTCACCAGGGTCAGCAGGCAGGTACTGGAAGTCCATAGGCTCGCTGACCTCGCGGTCAGAGGGACGGCGGAGCTGCATTTTGACTCTAATGGGCTCAGAGAGGTTGGTGTCACAGTATCGGGGTGTGCGGAACACGATGGCCACCTGTCTGTGGACGTCAGCCTGGGAGAAAGTGCCTTTTCCCTCCCAGGAGTCCTGGAAGAAGCGCACCTCGATGTCCTCTGCAAGGGATGGCACAATGCAGTCTCAGCAAATCATGTTCATTGTTTTAAGGGATGGTCCCGTATGTTCTACTGTTCTTTGAGCATTTTTTCTTCTCCCTGATCTGTGGGAATTAACTCATCAGTGAGAAAAAAATACTCAAAGTACAGACAAAATGTACCTTTTTGCACTTTGTCACACAGCAGAAAGATCTCATCCCCTCCTTTGCAGCTTCCATAGTTGCGGTTAATTCTGCAGATTTTCAGCTCAGCAGTGTTTGGGGCCCCTGCATGAGGGAAAGAAGGCATTTTTAAAAACATTATAATTTAACACTAGGGTTAAAATTTGAAATTAATGCACTGGAAGCAAATGCAGCTCTTTTAAAAACAGATTTCTATAAATGTTAGTGCTTTAAAATAACCTTTTGTAATGACAGAGAAATTTGTAAGACCAAGACAGAGAAGTCTAAATTCTCCATCCGTTGCTCTGTACATGTTCTTGTTGCTCAGGCTGAGCAGAAATGTTTACATTAAAAAGAGGAACTGAATCTAAAAGAATTAAAGGTTTCACGCGATATGGACCAAAATAAAAAGAAGAAAAAATTAAAGTGCAAAAATGACTTAAAATATCTGCACCAACTGCTCCCTAACAGACTGCATGTGGTCCACTCACTGTTGTCGTAGATGGGCTGTGACACCACAGGTTCCAGAGGATACAGCTCCCCTGTGGGCAAAGTGATGGAGGCCTGGAAGCAAAGCCGAACGGAATTCAGGTCGTATTCCTCCTCCCACACCTTCCCATCGGGAACTGCAGCCGATACACAGCCAAGAAAGAGTGGGATGAGATGTCAGCAGAGCAATCCTCCAAATAAATTTCACACTAAAATACATTTACATTTTTCTGTTCCTTCACCTTTTAACTGAAAATGCTAAAAATCCATGTTAGTCTTTATAAGTTTCTTATTATGTGTGTTATGTCTTCCAATTTTTTTTTTTTACCAAGTTGTTGGAAATCGTTTTTCTTCTAAGCTGTGACAATATTGGAAGAAACTTCCTAAACTTACTGTACATATACGCTCGTAAGTACTTTTACTTTCAAAATATTAATATTATACATTATGTAGAAATCTTTGTTGCTCTACATCCTATCACTGATTTTTTCTACATTTTTACAATCCATTGCTCTAAACTGCAGTTTCTGTCTCTTTATGATGTTTTTTCTATTGTAACAGCACGGTGGCTATCACTGCTTATGCTCACAACCCAGTGAACACACCAAAGCTAAAAGCTAATCTGGCTAAAGCTTTAAATACAGACACGTACATAAACAGATGGTAAAAAAACGACCTCCTCCGCCATCCCATCTCGAACATGCTGTACAGTATTTTTCCCACAATGACAGATTTAACTGAGAAAGGGCAACAACACAGAATGTGCTTTGTGTTACATTCAACTCGAAACACCACCACTCACTGTTGAAAGGGTTATTATTGGTCTCCAGCCGACAAACGATGGCCTCGTTCACATCCTTCTTCTTAACACACTGAATGCCCAGGTTCTGAAAACTGAAAGCAAAAACCGTGTCAAATTAAAACTGAAAGGCAGAAACCACCACCGAGCCTTGTTGCTGGCTCTGATAGTCCAAATTCATTTATGCGAAACAAAATAAGTGTGACTGTAACCAATTCAGACCCAATTTCCCATAAAATCCATGTTTAAAAATAAAAAAAGCGACATCATCATCTCATGGGTCACTGACCACATCCTCAAGCTTAGAGAACAGTTAAGTGGAAAAATACGAGATGGCCGGCAAACTTCCAACAGATGAGGCAGTTTATTCAACATCCAATAATAAGAGGAGATCGCTTTAAGGCTCGCCAAAATGGTCTAACCATCCAGAAAACGCCGATTTCCAAGTCTGAGTTTGTTTGAGCTGTGATTTCTGCTTTTCAGACATGTTGATGTCGGCAATATTCCCACTTAGGCAACAGAAACTGTGATAAAATAGCTCAAATCAATGGATTTTTTGTAATCTGTTTTCCTCCAGTCTCCCATTTCAAGGACTTGATGTTCCGTCAGCCCTTCTCTACTCAGTATGGTGAACAACTCCCTTTCCTCTGGCTGGATTTCAAACTTGTCAGTCCATTGGCCGCTCGAATAAATGCAGCTTCGTCAAAAATTGCAGACATATTTCCAAACTTGTTTTTCAGTTCAGATTTTTTTTTTTCCTCAGATTAACCTTTTGTTATCTGATGGTTAACAATTAAATTTCCAGATCACCAATAAGGAGTTCTAGTGTGAACACCAACAGTAGATATGTAGCACGCTGCTACATTTATGCAGGAGTTTATGTAGTCGTAGAAAAAAACTGGAAACTAAAACATTTTTAGAGCAACACCTGTATCCGATGCGGAGCCACGCAAGGAAACGACTCAAATGTGGTTTGATTTGTGGTTTTAGATTTCTGTCTTTGCACAGCCCTGAAAAAGAAATCAAAGCAGAGGGTTTTGAAAACCAGAAATGCCCTTTACATTATGTAGCAAACTAATGTGGAATCATGGGACTTGTAGTTTACTTTCGATCAACCGACAATCTATCTCCTACCAATAAGAGGCATAAATGTCAACTTAAAGATTCATTTACAAATTTTTAAAATAAATAAAAATGCAGAAGTCTACCATGTTCTATTACATCATGACTAATTCTATTTGATTGGTTTTATTGCCTGCTTTATCTAAAGTGCATATAAAAACATTTCTTATTATTTGATTACATGTAATACTTTGTTTAGGAGAGTTTTTCGTCATTTAGGTTGACATTAGCCTCAAACTGGAAGTAAAACTGAATAAGTTGTCCTGAAACCTGTCGGTTCATTTCCAAATATCCATCCACTGCGATTGCGTCTGGGTGGCCTTATAAACCTCTCAGAGTCATGAAACACGGCTCAGCACTGAGCTTGTTAGCAAATAACCCTTTACTGGGAGTGCAGGGTTCAGTGTGAGCGGTCGGGATCTGCCGTTCCAAAAAAGGACGAGGAAATCCATCTTTATCAGTCAAAGCAAATGAAACATAAGTTCTTAGGCCCCCCGAGTGGCTCTTGTTCATCTTTGCCCGGTCAAACAGTTTTTTTTTTTAACAACGTGTTGTAATGCAGAAGTATGATTAGGACACACTGAGTGTTTGAACTTTACCACTCCTGATGAAACAGACAAACGCAGATCTTCTGCCCAGGCCAGAATTATGAAACGCCAAGCTTTTGACACTACAGGGTAAAAATATCTTTGTTATTGTTTTTTCTTTACTTCCTGCAGACCCTGAAGACATCTTCAGTTCTTCCTGCGCGAGGGCAGATTTGTAGTAGAGCAGTAAACCAAGCAGAGGCAACGTGACCCCGTTGCACTAATTTGAACACGACTGATACCACATTTCACGTATCTCTAAGGAGAGCGAGACGCAGACAGTAACGTCTATGTGGCGAACACACACACACCTGTGTATTCTTCTCTCCTGCAGGTCGGCCTCGTAGTATCCGTGTTTACAGTCTTTGCCCACCAGCTCGTGGGGGTGAGGCTTGTGTGGTGGGTTCCTGGTCACCAGTGATATGCGAACACGCAGCGGGCCACTGTAGTTGTGCACCTAGAGTAGAAATATATACGTTAATGATTTAGTATATGCTTGATTTAAATGCAGCACATTACTCAAAATATGCAGCAAAAATTTTATTCTGTTTTACATTTGGATTTTATATTTCTGCAGATTTTTTTTGGCTCATTTAAAAAGCCTGACAAAGACAATGTCTTCGTTCTCACTCTTCTTTTTATTCATCTTAACTCTAGAATCAACGTCGATTGCTATTATTTATAGGCTTACAAATTAGTTCTTTGTTAGCACTAATTATTATATTTATCATTTTCTTTTTTTCTTGGTAATAAAATGTCTGGGAAGTGAGAGAAATTGTGGAAAGATATTCAAATGTGGAACAAAGAGGTGTAATTAAAGTCAGAGAACAACAAATGATAAAGATTTTAGACAAACCAGTGGAGACTTAAAAAACAAAACAAAACTATTATTTTTAAACAAATTAACTTATTTGCTTGCCTGATTTTTTCTGCTATGTATCTCTAATATTCTGTTCAATTCTATTCAAATTGTTTTGCATTATTCTCTTTTTGCTTTGATTGAAAAGCACGTAAGAATTTAGTGCAACTGCAACTGATGGTCATTTTTATATTTTTATTGTTAGTGACTCGGTTACAATTTTTGATCAACAAATTCTCAGAACTCTCCACAACAACTACAATAAAATGTACTAAAACTCAAGGCGATGTTTTTGGAACCACTCAGGTGGCATCTGTAACCTGGGGGTCATGGGTAGGGGCTGGGTGGGGGGGGGGCACCTACAACAAAGTAAGTAAAAGAAAAACCTGCAGCCCATGAATTTGATTTTATCACAGCTGAGAAAATACGCTGAGAGTCCTGCTCACCTTGATAGCCGGGTGGGTCTTCGTGGTGTCGTTGCTCTTTTCTCCCGGGATGCTTCCGGCAGAACGTCCCTCACATTTATACCTAAACCTCATCCCCCTTTGCTTCGGCTGCTCGATTATCTCCACAAAAGGGTTTGCTGGTTGGACTGATGTCCGCATGGAAGCCAGAGAAGAAGAGTGCGAATCAAACACGGCATTGTGTGTGTCTGCTCTGCTTTACTGAGTCAGTGTGTCAACACTGACATACCTCTGTCATCGATCACCAGAACACACAGTGCTGTTTACCCATGAGCAGTCAATTTCAGCACTGATGTTTGCGAAACCAATTACTTACTGGAAAGAGTCTCTTACCTGGGTTGAGCGTACTCATGTTCCATCCATGCACGACTGTGGAGGACAGAGAAAAAGAAGACAGTTTAGCCACTTGTTGGTCAAAGTCCTGCAGAGATCAGTGCTATTTTTTACTGATTGTGACACGCAGAGGAAACAGAACACAAACCAGACGCATTTTTTCAGCAGTTTGTGGTTTAGTCACAGCATTTGTGGTGAAAATAAGTCGTTGCATTGTGAGCTGTTGTAATAAGTCATCATAGATGGTCCTTCTTTAGGGTGTAAGGGTACAAAAAGTGCACAATTAAGAAGACAATGACGGGCTGGGTGTAATAACTGGATCAGATTACCCAGCTTGCAACCAGAAGCCTCCACATTGTGACTGAAGAGCGGCCGGTGTTTCGGTTTCAGGCGCTCAATGAAAAGCTGGTGTGTGAAATTCTCTCAGACAGAAACAAGGTGCGACACGAGAACAACAGGCCGGGGCTCCGCCCACCAGCTGATGACACCCCGTCGGATACTTTCCAAGTTGTAACAAGTCTGCTTCACGACCTCAGGCCTAACCCAAAGTATATGAAAAATCCTGAATGTCAGTGACTAATTCCTTTTGTCCAGATGATTAATGTTTAAAAAATAAACATTAACTCGAACAAACAGCATAAAACTCCACCAAGGTAACTCAGAGGATGATGTCATTGCACCTCCTGTGGTAATTTGACCCTCAAAATACGACTCCCTAATTCGTGAAATCTTGGATCTGGAATCACATTTTTTTTTAAAAAGAAATCTTTCACTAATGGTGGAGTTTCTTCAGGATCTGGATCAGTAACTTTTGAGATTAATCAAATGTGACACCAACCTGAAACAACACCATTTGTATTATTATCATTTCTTATCTTTTCCTGCCAACAAAGAAACACACAAACACCAGTGGAAAATGAAAGCTCATTGGCAGCGTTCCATCCCTCTGGTTGCACTGTTGCATCAGTTGTATGGAGATGACAACACAGCGCATGAGCCGGTCATACTTCCGTCTAATGAAAGTAAACATAACTGATTTCTGTAGTGGCTGAAAGAGTGTGCTTGTCTTATGATTTTCACACAATAACCCGTGTGAAATTATTTACATGACTTAGTCTTCACGGTAATCTTCCTTAACATGCTAAAGGCGAAGATAATAGATGTAACATTGCATCAACAATGACATGTGGAACACAAGTGGAAAAGCCTGCTTTTATTTTGAAGTGATGACTATACAACTTAAACCTCCTGTGAATGCGCTATTCAGCGTACCACACCTATGACAGCTGTTGTGTCGTTAGTTTGGACACCCCCAACAAGAGGAATGGCAAAGAGGAGCAACAGTTTGCAAAATAGTATCTAAATATGATATAAATAGTATAGTAGTAAAAAAAAAAAAAAATAGAACGTGAAAAAACCAGAGTTTCGGCAATGAAGACGTTTTCTCAGAAGTCCTTCAAGGTGAGGACCTCTTGCCATTTGGGGTCGTTTACAAGACAGCATTCAACAGTTGGCTCGATTCCGTTTTGGTCATTTGACTGCAATCATTGACATTTCGGAGGCTTTATCGGCGTCGTTGCCATAACAACAAGCGAAACAAAACTCCTCTGAAAATGGTGACGACAACGTCCAACTTCAAGCAAAACTATTATGGTTCCAGTCTCGTTTGACACAAAGACAGAACGTCACACTGTGAGGGTTTGTTTGTGCTGAAGACTTTATGGACCCTCCAGTGATGTGATCTTCTTCTGTGTTGTTTTCCAATGTAACATGTAAACTTTACATGCAACACCTTCCAAACCTTCGTACGGCCCCATGTGGACGATGATCTTTCCCAGGTGATTTTACAATGGAAAACTTTTTTTTTTTTTTGTTTTCGGCAGAAGTGTTGCAGTGTAAACATGACCTATACTCTGATAAATCTCTGACATGAGATTTAATGTCAAGTCATTGAAGATGAAGAGGAGGTGGTGGTGGATGGAGATTGGGGTAGTCTTCTTCGCCAGGGGCCCTCCTACATTCTAGGAGCGCCACTGCTGGAGGTTCACATGTTACCCGAACTAAGGAGAGCATAGTAACTGTCATCGTCACTCGTTCACAATGCGATTTAACCCTCCATGTTTTCACAAATGAAAAGAAGATCAATATAGTTATATATTTATATAGAAATCTCAGTACAGCTGTGACACCCGTGGAATGGATCCACAGGCCTCTCGGTCATGTTTGGCTCAAGGGTGCCAAATGAGGGCTGTACACGTCATAATAAACACAATCAGTGCCAAACCGACTATAAATAAAAGCGCAAAGTTACGTCAACTTTGTTCAAGTGCGTTAAATTCCTCTCAACAGACTCCTCCTGTTAGCGCAACGCAAACGGTAGCGGGGCTTTCCCCTGTGCGCACAACTCTCCGCACTATTCCAGCTCCAGGCTCTCCGCTGGGTAAGCTGGTCCACACATAACAAATCCACGTCCACTTACCCTCCATAGCTGTGTCCGAGTCCGAGTCACGCTTCTCTCTGTTCACCACTCCTGATCTGGGATCCGTTCTCAGCTATCAGACGCGCAAAACACGACAGAATGGACTCCAAAAAAGTTCTTGACAGTGAAATCCTGGTGCCTCCTTCGCTCCACCTTCTTCTGCGTAAAAAAACGTCAAGCTGCACAAAACACGACCAGGTTGAGTTTCCGCCGGTGTGACCGCAAACCCACACTCCCCACGGGCTGTTTAGTGTTGTTTTTTTTATTCATCAGCAATAGTTTGTTTATTCTGATTAATAAATAATACTGCCTATGAAAGCATAGATACAATTTATCTGCAGTGGAATAAAGTTGGACGTAACTTTATGATATGAAAGGTTATGGGATTCCTTTACAGATTTACAGAAGAGGAAGGTGTGTCACGGGGTGAGGAGCCTGAAGTCCAACCTCAGTGGAGGCTGTTGCTCCCTCAGTTTGGTCTGGTTTTCAGATATAATGTGTTAAAAATAATTACATTACAAATAAAAGACTGTGATTAAAACGAAGTCGAAGAAGTCAGTGAAACCAACTGTATAAACTAACAAGAGAGAGGGAGAGGGAAATTATTTTCAGTTTCATGGCTTCCTTTGTTTTTTTGTTTTTGTTTCGTGTCACTTATTTTCAGTACCATTTTTCATTTTCATTTTGACTTGGGCGTTTCTTTCATGATTGTAATAGAATATTCTATTTACTGCACATTGCTGCTAACTTTATAATCTTTAAGAGTCGTTGAAATTAAACAAGAAACAAGAATTTCTTTTAAAACATTAGTTCAAACTACAGTAATACAGTACAAGCTAGTGCTTTTATATTGAAAGGGTCCACTCTTCGTTTCCGGTAATGTACACCTGGTGGCTTTAAACAGCTGCTCCCTCCGTCTTTTGTTGCGGCGCAACTTGCCACCACCCACTCCAAACAGTGCGGAAATACCCAGATGACGCACTTGAAAGGAACAAAAAAATAAGTTGTGCGTGGGAGCCGCAGTAAGACGACTTTTAGCTTTAGTCAGCAGTTGGAAGAAAGTCTGAGAGTGGTTTTGATCTCCACGGCAACTTTATTGTAAAGTAAACTCTGACATGTTTACTAGCAAGTTCCCAAGTTGTCAGCCTTAAACATTGACAAAGTCATGCCAAACATACGGGTATTCTAATGATGTACTATTGGCATTATTTTTTCAAGGTTTATTCTCCCTTTTAAATACAACATACAGAAATGAGTTCTTAATAATTCACAGACAAAATGATTCACGTGATGACGTATTCTGGCCACAGGAGGGCGCTGTAAATCAAGATGTTGTGTACGAAGCTGCTCCCTGATACTGAGACACCAGCAGCAACTGGAAGTTAATCGTGTCTCTTTTTCATACTTTTTAATAGTTGCTTGTTTCATTTGAAGATAAAACTTCCAACAACAATTGAGCAGATTATAATGGCAATACAAGTGAAAAGGAATCAAACACAGGACATAATTATCAATTTGGACAGACAACATTTGTCGACAGCTATTTTTCATTGTACAAATAAATACACTTGGAAACAAACTGCAGTTGTAAAAAATGTAATTTTATGGATTGTAGGTTATTAAAAGCCCCGATTTGTCGTTAAGCTGTTCTTATCTAAATAAAGTCTTCGTTTTCTCTGTTATTGAGTATAGAATATCCGAGGAACCGCGAATGCATCATAATTGTCTCTATTAGAGGCTGTGAGTGGGCGGAGGCTGGCGGTGCAGTGAGGCGGTGCCTTCCCTGCCAGCTTCAGACTGCGGCGGGCAGAGCTGTTCGTTACAGAAATGGCGGAGGGAGAGTTGGACGTTGACTCGCTTATTTCTAGGCTTTTAGAGGGTAAGTTTGCGACAATAATCCATTTATCCATAATCCTTGTGTTGTTGTAGTTTAAACTGCACACAAATAACATAGCTTCGTTTGGACACGGTTTCTTAAGGAAAAGGGCCACTTTCCTTGCTAACGTTAGCGTATCCCGGTGTAGTGAATAGAACCAGTCTCTTATGTCGATAATGCACATCGCAGACACACCTTTAGTTATCACTAATTCACATAAATGACCCATTTATGTTTGTATATTTATCTATAACTTCGACAACTAAGTTGTGGATGGAAGACGAGGGTCGAGTTCGGAGGAGAACGTCAGACAGACTTGAGAACTAATTACGGTATAAAAAATTAGTATTGCTTTGAAAAAATGTCGTAATACTCGTACTACATCAGTACTGATGTCATCACTTTGGAATGAATGTTTTTAAGCTTGACCAAATCTCTATCGTCAAACCTGAGGTTTTAAATTTCACGAAGTTCTGGACCAGAAAACCATAGATGGTGGTTTCAGAAGTAGAAATCCCGTCTTAAAAAAGTTCACCCTGATGGGACAGGTATGCCAAAAACTTCACCTGAGTGCTCTGAACTTGACTAAATCACTGTCGGCTGAATTTTTTTTAAACACAGTCATAAGAAAAAAAAAAGTTTTCAGATTGGTTCGGAAAACAGATTTGTCACAGGTTTGTGGTGTTTATGTGTATTAGCTGAATGTTGAATCTTGCCACACACCTTGATGATCCTCTTTAACTCCACAGAGCCAGTTCCCATTCAAGAAGCAGCTTTGTTTCACCCTGTTCATCTCACTGTTCTGTTCATAACTGGTATTTTAGATTGCTAAGTGAACCATTCTTAAAGTCAAAGCTGTCATTATTTATGTCCAGCACAATAGAGCATAGATCTGACCTGGGGTTCTCATCGGCTGGCAGATTGACCAAAACAAGCCTCAGCAAACTTTTAAAAAAGTTATCATCCTTGTTTTGCTCCACTACAGACGCAGTGGATGAGGGTTTTTTTTAGAAGTGGTGTTACTAAAAAAGGGAATCTGTTGTGGCTGAGCAGAAGATTCTTGTTCTCTCCTGCCGTTCCCTTGAGAACGTGGAGACAAGGGTCCTTCTGTGTCTTCAGCTAGCGTGAAGACAAGCTGAGAAAACCGTCGTGATGGATTGTCTCTCACTGGCACGGATTGAACACGCTGAAAGTCACACGCAGACACTAACGCACACAACTTGGCGACGTAAACTAATGAATGAACACAGTGTAGATCAACATGTCGGGACCTAATCGGCGGGATTCCGGGCTTGCACTAGGAGTTAGTAAGACCAAGCCACTGTGGCTCAGTGTAAAAGAATTGAGTAAGCCACAAAAAGCCACATTCTGTGTCCAAGACAGCGGTGCAGCGCGCTCACGACCAACACTTGTCGCGGGGGTTGTACGGCCCTGGGAAATTTTTTAGAAAATGGGGTTGTTTTCCTACATTCTGAGGGCAAAATCTTCTGTCCAGTTTACCTACAAAAATACACTAAAGTCAACAGTTCAAGCTAAACTATCTTTATTTCAATCCTACTTTATGCAGGTATAAATGTGAGATTCAACAATTGAAAACATACAAAATATTACTCATTGTTTACTTGGACTAGAATACATTTTAACCTTGACTTAGACAACACCATTGGTATGCCATAGTTTAGTTTTGTTTTGTTTTTAATTCGATAATATGATTTTTCATGTCAATTTAAAGAGAGGCATGAAAAATAGCAAGCGAGGTGAATATACATTTACATGCATCGCTGGTTATTCCTGCCGGTCATAGGGATCAAAAGTCTAAGTCTACAAAAAAGTATTGATAACATCTTTCATTTACCTTCTGATTGTTCTGTCACCACTGCTACCCCCTCTCAGCATTCACCTTTTGTTGTTTAATTAGGATTTTAACACAAACTCTGCTATATAACACTGGTTTCTTAATTTCTTTCAATCAATCATCCTCTCCTTGTTGTACACCAATTTGTGGGTTTAGCTTGTAAAAATAGAATATTTTTGTTTTTCATTGGATGAAAGGAGGTCATGACCCGAGTGCATATTAATGATCAGGAGCGTCTGGGTCACTTCAGCTATTTCCGTCGTTTTGTGCCGATGGAAATAGCGGCGCTAGCGGGGGATTTTCGCAAGTCCAAAAAAGTTGTGCGTTTTAGCCTTTTTTTCCTAAAAATAAGAACGCCATTATGGCTACACAAGCGAAAAATCTTGTAGACATGGAATTTACTTCGCCTATGGCGACGTGGTGAATGGCTAGCGCAAGCCCAGGGATTGATGGGGTGCGTGTACATGGCGTGCGTGTGTGTATGTGTGCGTGCGCGCATTCTGTACGATACCAGCAACAACAGTCTGTATCTGTTGAGCAAGACTTTACAGTAGATATTCAGTTACAAACTTGATAGTTTGTGTATGCAGTGATATAACAGCGATATCCACGGAAAAAATGGATGGATTTGGCCCCAAAGGCTTCCAAATGTGAACTGCTTCCTCGGCCACTGTATTTTCCAAACACATCATCAAGACCCTTTGAAGACTCATTGATCCTCAGCTCAGTTAAACAGACAATTAGATTTTTGCACAAATAGTGAGACTTTATTCATGAAATGTAACATAACTAATAGCTCAGATGAGCCATAAGCCTGTTCAATAGGTGTCTGCTGTCGGTCAGTATAGATAAATGTCAAGACAATGTGGCTGATCTCCACCAATAAGGCATCCCATAATATCAATAATTGGTAATGATCGTTTAGCAGCATATCATGTAAACATTTTTATTTTATCAAACTGTGGGTCGAATGTGGACATTTTCTTCAAGTCCATTGGCGTTATCTTCAAAGTTGCTTGTCGCTCTTGAACTGCTGGTCTTTAGGTGTTTAATCCAGTTCCGTGAAGGAGCTATGGTCACAGCGGGGAGGACTGTGAAAGCTTTGCTAACCTACGTCTCCATCTTGTGATCCTGTGAGCACAGATCTCTAAACATGCACACACCCAGACTGCCCTGTGTGTGTGTGTTGGATGTCTGCTGTATTGTAGGATTGGGCCTGTCATAGGTTTTGTTGTTTTTATTTTTTTTTTTATTGCTGAACCATCGCCATGCCAGTTTTTACAGTGTGTACCCAGATTACATCTACAACCTGCTTGATCTCTCCCTTTATCGGCCAGCTCTGGTGCCAGTCACTCATGAACACAGGCGCTCTTACAAGGGCTTGCTGATCCCCCCCAGTAAATGTCAGCAGGCACAGCTGTCCCTGCTAGAAATTAACCTACCCTTTTGGTGGCACACACTTGGGGGTGAGGACGGTAATAGAGGACGTGGACTGCTCATCTGTTTATTTTTATAACCCAAAAATATCTTTTAAATTCCAAATGAAACAGATGGCAGGGAACAATGTTCTTCCTTACGCTTTTCTTTAAAACGCTCGCCTGTTAATGATGGCACTGGTTTGAATCCCCCCAAAATTATTCAGTGAGATCCAAATGGATGACTCCTAACCAACTGGAAAAGTCACTAACCAATGGCTAAAGCAGACCAGTTTGACGATGGGTGATCCTGATGTGGTTGTCTTCCTGGTTATGACTAGAGCTGAGTCAGCTCTTGGGATGCTAATGTAATTTGGATTCTTTTCTAAACCAGTGGAAATAATCAGACAGCAGCACCAAGTTAGTTTAAAACTGTTTGGAGATCACAAAACCCACATAAACCAGTTTGAAACTGGATTCCTGTTCATCATATGTACCTCAGTTTGTCTAGGAGGCTGTTTTGACTGAGCTAGCGAACATGCAGTCATAGCTGCTTAGAATTCATGGCTCTACTCGCCTCATGAGACACTCTGTTCTGTTTGTTTGCCTGGAAACTAGAGAGAGAGGGGTACATTATCATAACCATACTGTGCAAGTTGCGTGAATATTGGATTTCATCAGTCGGCCAGAAACATGACCCCAAACAAATGCCGACGTTTGTCTTTCTGTACTGGATGTGTAAATACATCTCACCGGTGCTACTGTTCTGTACTTAACCGCGGTTTCATTCTGGGACACTGATTCAAAACGGCAAACAAACATTGTCTGGTGATGCTTTCCATATAGTCTGATCAGAATCAATCTTGTTTAGTGACCACATTGTAATTTTAATAATCATGCTTGTTGGACTTCATCCTGGTACAATCTGTTCTTTTTGAGACAAGTGTGACACTTTCCTTTTTTCAAGAACCGATAATGAAATAAGTCTTGATAGACAACGCCAACATTTTGTTGATTCTTTTAACATTTTAAAAATGTTATTTGGCAGTATCTGATTCTACGTAACCAAACACCTTGGGCTAGTTTCTCTTTCAGTCAGAAAACAAGGCCAATGTGTGGAAAAACCAGACCGAGATCAGAAGAAGACACCATTTTTAAGTCATTGTCATGACACACACACAGCGCACGTGACTGTCAACTGTTGTTTGAGCAGTTGACAGGTGTTGTCCAGCCAACAGGCTGAACCTGATCGACTGCCAACACCGTTTAAACTTACTGGAGCCTCTTCAGTGGGCTCAGTGTGAATGTTTGTAGCCTCTGGGGTTTCATCTGTCACTCTTCTCAACAATGTCTTCTTTTTCTCTCTTGTGAGTCAGGACATTTTTATTTCTGCAAGTTTAGATGATGCAGTGAAAGCTTGGCTTGTTTGCGAGTTTCCCACATGAGCTCTTTGTTCAGTTCCATCACTGATACATGTTGGGCCCATCACTGGTTCATGTTGGATCCATCACTCGTTCATGTTGGATTCATCACTGGTTCACGCTGAGCCCATCACTGGTTCATGTTGGGAAATCTAAAGTAGGTGACCAGATCGGCACACTTCCAGCCGGGTGTGTAACATCATGACTGTACTACCATATTAACAGGGCTGAGTATATGGATAGACACACACTTTATTTATCAAGGAGATTATTGTTGTTATTATTATTGTCTTTGTGCTGTAGTGGCTCAGAGTTATATAAGTTCTGTTTTTAAACCGTTGGTGCAGTGTGAGGGTATATATCACTATCTAATCTAATGGAGACAGGAAAAAAAGAACTTTCCGTAATTGGCAATTAGACATTTAATGACTACGGTGTGATGTTTAGTCGCTGCTGCGAGGTAAATCACAGCCGCATTACACCGTTTCCCTCCTCATTGATTAGTCTTTGCTTGTTGTGGTGCAAGTAGCATGTTAACAAGTTCACAATGGCATTATTACAGTTGCTTACAGCACATTTTGAGCTGATGGCCCATTTCTACAGCAATCAGAGAAAAGCGTCAGTCATCAGTTAGCATGGCTCAGGAAGCCTGCATGTCCTCTTTTCTGTGTGTTTTTGCAGTTTACTGACATTTTTGTGATTTGAGAGCATATGGAGTCCCACCTTCTCATTAGTTTGTGCTGTCGCAGCGCTGTGGCTGCAAAGCTGCTATTACGGCCTCTCCAGCATTCCCACACTGAGCCCACACCGGCCCCCAGCCTGAGCAACAACAAGCCCTCTGTGCAGCCTGCCAACACAGGTGTCCTGAAGGCATCATGTGGTGCCATCCGCTCCATGACCTCATACATCTGCAGGTCCTGGGGGGGAGGGGGGGACGATAAAAAGTTCTGTAATTTTGCTTCATTTAAAAAATCTGTTGTTTTTTTTTCTTTGAGAGAACAGCTGGAGAGCAGAAAGAATCAGGATGACGTGCAGTAAACCTCTCGAGTGGGTTGAGTGATGCAAAGCTGTGGTTTTATAGGAACACATTCCACTTTCATATAGAAGTTTCTATTTCCTGTTTCAAAAGTGAGGCTGTTTTTATTGAGGTTTTTATTCCCAAATTTTTCCCATTTCATTAGTTAGAAGCCACGAGAAGTAAAGTCACTTCCTCTGGTGTTGAATTATGGTGTGTGATAATCTACCGTTAGCTCTTTCAGGATCCATTTTACGCCAGCCAGCCGACATGTTTTGGTCGGGCCATGGCGTTCATGCTGCTGGCGTTTCACTCTGTTATGGGAACAATAGTGCAGGGGAGAGCGCTCACCCCCTGGCACCAAAGATGGTGCAGAGATCACCCAGGCTTTCCCTCCCCTCCCCTCTCCTCCTATTCACTCACTTGTTTTTCCCCTACTTGAGCTTCAGTTTCTCCCCACATTTCTCTCATTTCTTTTCTCCTCTGCAGCTCTCCTCCTCTCTGTGCATCTACCCACACCTCCTGTTTATTTCTCCTTCAGTCTCTCCTCTCAATTTCATCCTTTCTTTCACCCCACAAAGATGGCCATTCACCCACGGCGCTCAGAGAGTGGGGGAACAGAACGTCCTCTGAAAATGCAAAGCCCGCAAAGAAATGCCTCCACAGTTGGTATTTCTGCTGAAGATCTGCTCCCTCTCTTACTTTGTGTTCCTTCGTTCACTGAGAGGGTCAGTGTTTTCCACCGTCCCCCGTGTGGGAGAGGGTGAGAAGGAGAGAGTGGATGGGAGCTCGCTGGCCTGGCGCCCAGCTGGAAAGAATGGGTGATAGAGGAGGCGCTCCAAAGGTCTGACAGGGCATCTTTATTGGTGCTGCGAGGCGCAGCGGCGACCAAAACACGCTGAGTCATAAAATTCACGACAGCGGTCAAGCCACGAGCTGTCTGGGTTCTCTGACTTCCTCCCATCTTCAAAAACATGTAAATTAGGTGAATTGATGGTGGTCATTTCTTCTATTATTGTCTGATATTTGTCAAGATAGCAAGTTTGAATGGTAAACACAACATGCAAGTTTGTAATAATTCAGAACCTTATTTTGGGGCGAAAATGTTTTTCTAAGTTGTGTTGGGATGCTGTTTCACACTGAGGTCAGAGTTTGGTTGTGACTGAAGTGTTTCCTTGCTGGTCATGAGTAACGTGAACCCACAGCCCACCTCTACTGGTCTTACTGTGTCCCCTGACCTGGTTACTCTTCTTTTTCCACCACATCCTACAACACAGCCTAAAAGCTCTCGCTCTGTCCCACACTGACCGGCCTATTTCCTCCTTCCTCCATACATAGCACCCATATATGGTCAGGTCTTCAAGAAGCAATCTGTCTGGAGTTGACTTATCTCCCTTTGGTTGTGTTCAAGTGAGCTCTGCTCTTTTAAATCCATGGAAAATAGTTGACCTGCATGACCGAGAGCGAGTCATCTGCAAGCAGCGAGGCAGAAGAAACTCATTTTTTTTGTCCGATTGTGCAAACCTTGAGCTGCTTTAGGGTAATCTGGGTTAAACTTGTATGTTTCTTGATTTTTCTTGTCAAAGTCTTTGTAGTGATTTGACCTTTTTGCAAGTTTTGACTCATAAAGTTGTAAAAGTCTTGTCAAGATGAGACAGTTTAATGTTTATGTGTTGAAACAGCTGTGGTGTGGTTCAGCAGCACAATGGTGGGCTGGGCGCCACCAAAATATTTGGGGAATTAGCTTGCCAACCAAAAACATTTGACACAGACTCAGTTCTACCTAGAAAGATGGTGTGTTGGTGAACCGTTTTTTGTCATATAGAGGGAAAACGTTTAAAGTATTGGAATGAATGTTTGAAAAAGTGAAATGGAAAGCAGTAAACTTTTGTTCAACTTTGGATCAGTTAAAATGTTTCCTACGGCATGTTTTCATGACGAGATTAATAGCCCTCCAGATTTCATTCCATCTAAAACCCTTTTTTATCAACTTGAACATTCATTTTTTTTGGCACGTAGATTTTGATGCAACCCACAAGTGTTGTAACCACTTTTGTATCCCGGGCTGAGCCAGATCCCCATCCAGCCAGCGCCGCACGGGCCTGAGGGGTCGATGAGGTGTCTGGAATGTAAAACCAGTCTGAGAGGAGCGCCGGGGACTGACGTCAGCTGGGTTCACCGGCGAGGCGGAGGAGTGCCTCGCCAGGAGAGCTCTACCCTGCATAGATACAGAAAGATTGAAGGGAAGAGGAGTTTAATAGTGACGAAGGAAGTGTGGGAAAGAAATGGGTGGACAGTCATATCCTGGAGAACACTCTAAAGAGGTCAGAGCACATTCAAGTTAAAGCTCAAGCAGACGAACACCTTACCAAATTAGGAAAGATGGATGTAATCAAATCTAAGATAGTTAGAAAACCTAGCAGGAGACGTGGAGCACCAGTTGCATATATCTGAGGTTGTCTTGTCCAAATCTGAAATTTATCCGACACATTTTTGTGTAATGGGCAGGTGGAGCACAGACCGATGTCAACTCGTCAGTCAGTGAACAGTTCAATTATTGATGTACCGTATATTACTGGAGCAATCGAATCTAATGGTTATTGATGGAACAGATAAGTTGGAAGTTGACTGCGAGGGCAGCACAGCATTCTGGGATGGACCTAGAATTCATCTTCAAAAAAGGCATATTTTGTGTCGTTTTGTGTGTTCTTGTGAATGTTATAAAGAATCAGGAAACTGGTTTGCAGATGCCTTTTTAAGACGCTTCTGGTCCAGCTTCCTCTTAATCTTTAAACTGTGATCGACCCAGGGAGGTCATTTGAACAAAGGAAGAAAACTTGTGCTTTGTGTGTATGGTCCAATAGTTCACATGGTGTGTGTTAAAACAGTGTGTTATCATCAGACCTACTGCGTGTTGGTATGCAAAGCGTGGGCTGGCAGAGATGACACTCAATCTGCAAATCAGCTCCGTTTTTTTTTTTTTCTGTAGGTGAGAAGCAGCTCTCCTCACCAACACCTCGCAGACTGGTCTTGATGGGTTGCCATGGTAACCAGTTGTGGGTACCCACCTCCTGCTTCACTTTTTTCTTTTCAGTAGGGAAGCTGCAGTGCAGTAGTGACAGAGTGTAAAGGATGCTGGGATACCTCCCTGCAAGACTCTAGTGGTACGATCTGACATCAAGGTCAGTGTGTGCGTGTGTGGTGGAGAAATTAAAATTTGTTGTGTGTGTGTGTGTGTCCAGCTCTGCCTAAACTAAACCACGTGAAGAAAGGGTATCCTACCATGGTGCTATTTGAAGTGTGTGTTCTATATCAGCCCCCTCCCCCCCGTGTCAGCTGAGCCAGCACAGGCTTGCAAACGCATCACGGCGAAGCTGAAGGGGAGGGGTGTGAAATCCCTCCACAGTGGACACAGACGCTAACTTGAGCGCTGGCCTCACTGAAGGATCTGTTGTGTATGGCGACCAGTAATAAAGATGTTTCTAAGTGACTGGAGAGTTTCAGTTTTGCCTCCATACAGTTCTGGCTCAGGGTTTGTGTTTTGTTTTTTTGTTGTTTTTACCGTCTAATTATAGCCCCGACGTGACCCTTCAGGTGAAACCTGTGATCGCAAGCTTGTGTTTGGCTGCAGCGCAGGAGCGTCTATCTCCAGGCAGAAATAGCAGGGTCATGTTGGTCATGTACACACACACTCTGTGTTCCCTGAAAACTTGCGTGTCTGGTATTTTCAAAAACACACACACATACACATCCAGAAACCGTTGTTCTCTAGGTTTCATGCATCCGCTGCTTCTGTAAACGATCCCAGACGTTGAGCT
The DNA here is from genome assembly GCA_013358685.1 of Antennarius maculatus. Classification (NCBI taxonomy): domain Eukaryota; kingdom Metazoa; phylum Chordata; class Actinopteri; order Lophiiformes; family Antennariidae; genus Antennarius; species Antennarius maculatus. The sequence continues at coordinate 6,426,284 of CM023628.1, forward strand.
GCGGGATTCCTCTTGACCTCGTCCATGCGATTCGCCTGTCAGACCGCGTTTTGGCGCCTGCAGTGATTTTTTTTTTTTTGTATCGTGTTGCATTGGTGTCACCTGACAGCAGTGTTAGTCAGCGCTGGCCCAGTTTGAGGTTTACCTAGCAGCAGGAACAGAGGCGTTTTAACTGGGCAGTAAGGAAACATGTAGGGCAGCAGTGTGCAGAGCTTGTCTTACACCCACACGTTTACGTTTGGCAACAAATTTTACATTTTTTATTTTTCCTCCAAGTCTTAAGTTGTATTTATTACATCCCACTTCAAAGCGGTGATGTATTGTAATTTTCAGTGTTTTTGTGTTTGTTCGTCTGTTCGTTTGTCCACCAAATATCTCCGCAACTGTTGCAGATAGAAAGATGAAACAAAAAAAAAGCATTGGTGTTGGGCAGCAAAGGGAATGAAAATGAGATGATGTCCTTGACCTTGAGAAAAGTAGGTCAAGGTAAAATTTCAGCTTTAGTACACTCAGGAACTGAATAAGATAGAAAGACCATAGATCAAAGCTAGTGCAGCTTTGATCTTTGACCAATGCAAGTAAGTTAGGGTAAATTTTTGAATCCAGGGGTGTCGTGGGATGTTGCAGTCTGTGACTGCCTTGGTTCTAGTTTTCGGGGTTGTGTTTGTATGGATACTGATACTGACCGCTGGGATGTTCACTAAGCTGTGAAACTTTCATCAGTCTTCTGTACTGTTGGTAGAATGATCCCAGCTCCTGGTCATGTGACCAGTTACCCCCGCTCCCCCCTTATTTTCCTCTCTGTTGTGTAAGAGGAAGCGTCTCCACAGTAATACCCAGACAGTGTTCCATCCTCCGTCTGCTCTCCTTCTTACACAAACTCAGTTGTGTGACGATAAACAGAGAATCCGAGCGCTTTTAATAAAACTCATAGCTCCTCTTTAACCCTGTCTCTCCTCTGCTTCCCCTCCACCAGTGCGAGGATGCCGCCCCGGGAAGATCGTCCAGATGACGGAGGCTGAGGTCCGCGGCCTCTGCATCAAGTCACGGGAGATCTTCCTCAGTCAGCCGATCCTTCTGGAGCTGGAGGCTCCTCTCAAAATTTGTGGTGAGTCAGCTTCCTTCCCTGTGGTGTCACTTTATCTACCATAGCTCCTTCCTCACTCTGTCGCTTCCTCTTTTTCACCTCAGGTGACATCCACGGACAGTACACAGACCTGCTGAGGCTCTTTGAGTACGGCGGCTTCCCACCGGAGGCCAACTACCTGTTCCTGGGCGACTACGTGGACAGAGGGAAGCAGTCTCTGGAGACCATCTGCCTGCTGCTGGCGTACAAGATCAAATACCCCGAGAACTTCTTCCTGCTCCGAGGCAACCACGAGTGCGCCTCCATCAACCGCATCTACGGCTTCTACGACGAATGTGAGCGTTTCCCAGCGTTTCCTCTTCAGTCACGCGCTGCTGTGGCTGGTTCTGTTACGTAGGCCGGCACAGGAACGCGTGGCCGCGAAAGTTGTTCAATTGGGGACATGTGAGCGTGTTTTTGGAGGTGTATTGTGTTGTGCTTTAACTCCAACTGGTGCAAGCTGACTCTTTGACTTACGAAACAGAAAATCGGTTCTGTTCCAGAGGAGCTTGTCGCGAACACTGAGGAATGCAGAGATCATCTGCAGAATTCCTGTCGATCTGGTCTCGAAGCACGTTTGATCAGGTTAATGCTCCTGAAGCTTATAGGCTACAGTCAAGATTTCCGCTTATAAAGGGAATTTAGGTTCAGTTTGGGTTCCAGGGCTTCTGTAGACTTGGATTATACGAAGTGTATTAAATATAATCATAAATGGAACAGAGTCCAGGTTGGTTTGTTCGGGTCTTCTTGTTGACTTGTTTCATTTCTGATTTTTGCAGGTAAACGCAGATTCAACATCAAGCTGTGGAAAACATTCACAGACTGCTTCAACTGCCTTCCCATAGCCGCCATCGTGGACGAGAAGATCTTCTGCTGTCACGGAGGTATTAATTTTCATGAGTTAAAAACCTCACTGGAGGGTCAAATCCGTCAAACTGGAGAGACAAACTTTGTTTTTGCTTCTCTGATGTGATGCACATAAACCAAAGTGAAAATGAAGCAGTTAAAACTGACGATCTCATCTTTGTCCCGCCATAGGTTTGTCTCCAGACCTGCAGTCTATGGAGCAGATCAGACGCATCATGAGACCCACAGATGTGCCCGACACGGGTAGGTCCTGAGGGTGCTGCGTCGCCACGGCTGCTGTGAATCATCTTTGGAGTTTTTTTTTTTTTGCTATGAGAAAATCCATGGGGCTAGATCTGTATCCTTCTGGATACAGATCTAGCCCAAATATCAACCGCTATTTATTGTAAACACAGAATGCAGATGGTGACGACCAACATTCCAATTCCTTAGTAGTTCATTGAACCTCTTAAGAGGAAAATCTGCCCCAATCGATCAAAGATTCTCCGTGACGCAAGTTCAGCTCTAATTTTAGCCCCAGAAGTTGAAGCGCTTCCTCTTTTTAGTAAACGTAGGAAGTGAGTCGGGCGTTTGTTGATATTTAGTCCAAGGGTTTAGACTTACACTCGCGCGTTCAGGGGGAGGACAGATGTTCATTTATGAAGATGAGGTCATTAAATGTTGGTGTGATTCCTGTCATCTCTGACTTGGAGGCATGGAGACGTCTTACCGTCGGCCTCCGTAACAATCAGGGAATAGAAATTATTTCTTTGCCTTCTTTAGAAATCTGGAGTTGTTTGCTAGTGAATAGTGGAACTTCGTGTGTGTGTGTGTGTGTGTGTGTGTGTGTGTGTGTGTGTCCGCTCCACCAAACCAGGATGTTTTGTCCTTATAAGGCAGCTGGTGTTCCAGCCCTGGCAGCCGCCGCCGCTCAGATCCTCTTATGGTGTTTGAGGCAGACAGTCTGTGGGGGGTGTGGGTGAGGGTGGGCTGTGTTTTAACAGCTAACACACTGTAAATGTGACATGAAAACATTTGAGGTCGTTTCACGGGACCCGCGTCAGCGATAGCGGGTCAGACACAAACGTGAATCGCATTTCCCCTGCAGGCCTCCTGTGTGACCTGCTGTGGTCGGACCCGGACAAGGACGTCCAGGGCTGGGGGGAGAACGACCGCGGCGTCTCTTTCACCTTCGGAGCGGACGTGGTCAGCAAGTTCCTCAACCGCCACGACCTGGACCTCATCTGCAGAGCCCACCAGGTACAACTCGTCTGTGCTGAGACGTCCCCAGAAGATGCCTGTGTGAACCTGTGTGTGTGTGTGTCTGCACCCCCAGGTGGTAGAAGACGGTTACGAGTTCTTCGCCAAGCGCCAGCTGGTGACTCTGTTCTCGGCTCCCAACTACTGCGGAGAGTTCGATAACGCCGGGGGCATGATGAGCGTAGATGAAACCCTGATGTGCTCCTTCCAGGTACGAAACGCACACTCGTTGGTCAGTGTGTCCAGATGTGTGTCCTGATCAAAGGGGGTAATCAGATTACTCTGGACACACACCGGCTGAAATCATGGTCAGTATTCAGCACTCATCTTCAAACCACCGTGGGAGCAGCCTCGTTTCCCTGGCCCATCTGTTTTGTCCTGTCAGAGAGGGATCTGTTACCCCGGTAACCGGCCCCGAGGGCATTTATTAGAAAGTAAAATCAAGTCAAGATTGATGGAGACGTAAAGACGAGACTAACACAGAAGACTCCGGAGCCGAGTGAAGTTTACTTCTGAACTGGTTAGCCAAGTTTTGACACGATTCTAAATTCCCAAACCAAAGTTTAAGATGTTTTTCCTCCGACATATCCACCTCCATAGGAGGAGGAGCTCTAGTTCAATCCATTTGTTTCAATATTGTGCAACCTCAGTTCCAAAACCTGTAGATGAAGCCTCAGGAACAGCAGGCATCCTCCAAATCCTCACGGTGCATGTCTAGTCGCATTGGAAGCTAATTTCCTGTAAATGCCCCTCGGTCGTCTTCTTCTGTGGTAGAATGTTTCCATGTTTAGTTTGTGTAACAGTCAACCTGCGTTTGTGTATTTTTAAGATCCTGAAGCCATCTGAGAAGAAAGCCAAGTACCAGTACGGAGGGATGAACTCAGGTCGCCCAGTCACTCCTCCCCGCACAGCCCAACCCCCAAAGAAACGGTGAAGAAGGATGGAGGGAGGAAGAGGCAAACGTCTCCCGTTTCACTACACAGAATAAGTCAAAGCGACACTAGGCAGAGGAGGAAACTGATGAACAAAACTATTTGAAGAGACACACAAACCGGTTTTCTAAACTCTCTGAACTGCTGTCCTTCTTCAGTGCTTTTTCTCTACATCTCTGTAACATTTTTAAAAAGTGTTGAAAGAAAATAAATGTCATTCTGTAGCATCGTTTTTGTTTTTTTTTCGTCTTTTGCCGTTTTTTTTTCTTATCAGAATGACATCTAGTTTGGTTGATCATCTTACTCCCTCGCCTGTTCAGGCACAACAGGTATTAATGACAACTGCTGGGTTTTCAATAAATACAGGAAATTAATCCGTGTGAGCTGTGTGGTTCTTAGATAAATGTCTGCTCAGATGAGCTTTGTACTAAACTGACCTGGTTTAACTAATCCAGTGATCTAAGCAGGCCGTTTTCCTTACAGAACCTTCAATGTCATCTTTTACTTTCAACGTAGAGCTTGTTACTAATAAATTACAGATTATCATCTTTAATCCAAAACCAAACAATGTCCAGTAATTAAACAATGTCATTTCACCAAATCTCTGGGTGTTCCAAAGAAGCTGAAAGGCTACTGAGCTACAAGATAAACATCACAAAAATTACAGAACGGGACACAATCATTTGCATACATCCATTTATTTACACACCTGTAAAAACATGAATTCTGACAGGTATGAGTTCCCTTTGCTTTAACTGTCGGTTCCCTCCTGTTTATTTACTGTGAAATATTACCGTGGTCTCACACAAAACCTGCTTGGAATACATCCAGCCGGTTAACGATGGACTTCCTGCCAAGCTCCAGGATGACCAACAAAAACCAGTTACCACACTGGGAACAGACAGTGGCTTGTATTTACAGTCAATCCAATATGATTTGAACACAACAACCTTTCAAGTGGGTTTAATCCATTAAGGCTGATTATTTTCATCTGCAGACTTCTACATTTGTATTTGTTGTTTACATTCTGTAATGTTTTACGACCTCTAAGGAAATAAACATTTAGGTTTGACAAGGATCCTACATACATCATGTCAGTGTGTGTTGCATTAACGTTCTGTAGGAAATAAGAGTTATTTTATCACCGTACTTCAGTACTTTCTGTTCCTGCAGCATCGATGACACCTTGAACTTTGGGACCAAATTTAAAAAGAAAACTTCAGTGACATATTTTGTTTGCTGTAAACTACCAATTCAAATATACTGGTAAATAAATGAAAATATAAGATAAAGATGGTTCCCACTTGATGGGAATGCAACATAAAAGTTTGGACTTTTAAGTAACAGTTCAAATAAGAGCGATGTAAACATCAGAACTCAATGGTTTGTTCGCACGTGTGCAGCAAAATCATGAAACGCATATAAACCCTCAATGATAATAAACAGATTAAATGAAGTTTCTGCTGCCTTACAATAAAAACAAATATAAATAATGTGGGTTCAAACTAATGAAATCCTACAATTAGTTTTATTCACATGATTCCTCTGTCTGTGAAGACGCGTTGACTGGAGAAATGCGGTTTCCTTTGATGAAGCTGAAAATCTGAGACAATCCCAGTAAACAAAAAACAATCTAAAACAAGTTCTTGTTTTTTTTTTTAAACATAGTACAGGAGAAAGACTAAATATCAGCGATAAACAAAAAAAACTACAAGGTCTGCAGCAATTAATCAAAATTCAAATACAATAACTAAATATTCTTATTATTGGCACACGCCTAAAGCAAACAGCAAGATTTGACACTTGAGCAGCCAACACAATGTACGTATTATATGAGGACATATTTTCTCTTTACAATTTCTCAAATTCTTTTTTGAAGGCGGCACCACTTAGTCAGAAAACAGTAGCTGCCAACTTAAAGGGACAGTAAAGTTAATTTTAAGTGACATATTAGGTGACATGTTATTCAACTTTAAGTGACATATAGTATGTTATTCATCACATGCGCGAGCAGGCTGCAGTTTCCTCTGCTCTGAGCGAGTTTGTTGTGCTAAATTTTGCGTTTTTTTCTGTGTATATTATTTTAACTTAAATTTAGATAATGTATAGCACTATGCTACTGTACTCCAGGGAGGAGTTGATGTCTACGAGGGTCAAAGGAGACCCAGCAACACGCAATCTCATCCCCGCCGAGCTCCGACGTAGATATCGCGGATGCCGAGCGGGTCCCGTTGAAAGGGCTAGACTAACGGCTAGAGCCGCTAACCGGAGGCGAGTCAAGCCTTCTGTCGCTAGATGGTTTACTGTGTCATTACGGTAAACCATCTGGCGACTCATCCCAGGTTTTCCATTGATCGGTAGCCGGTCAATGGAAATTCCCATTGACCGACTACCGATGCTAACACCCTAGCTGGTCAATGGGATTTTCCATATTATGTTAGCATTGAGCTAGCCACCATTCGTTACTGTTTGGACTGTTTGGAATTAATATTCTAAGGAACGATAGGTCCTTGTTTTGCGTTTTCTTGATGTTTTATTGACACAACCGTTCACCTCTCAGGCAACCATTATATTTAAAGAGTTAATCGCGTCGTGGATTACATTGTTTCTTATGGCTGCCAAGCCATGTTTGGCGCTAGTGACGTATGTCGCCCACGTGACCACTGTATGCGGAAGCTGCTCCGGCGCAGATTTTAAGCTTTTCTGACCAAAGGGATGATGCTACATATATAAAATTTATTTTTTCCTCTATTTTTTATAATGATGACATACAGTATATGTCACTTCAAATAAACTTTACTGTCCGTTTAACAGTTTCAACAGGCCGAGGTGCACCTTCCTTCAGTACTGACCCGTCAGCTTTAGTATCATAACGTTGAACACTGCGCCCTCTTGTGGCCAAAACCAGCATGACGAGTTCAACAAAAATAGATGAGCAGTTCCCCTTCCTGACCAGTAGGTGGCAGCAGCCGACATGGAAAACGGGGACTAAAGCTGCTGGAAGATGAATTCTGAGACCACTGACCTCTGAGTCCACGAGCTGGACCCTCCATTTCCATTTTCCCACCAGCTTGTGCTGTGTTTGTGTCTTTTACCAACTTTTTGTGGTTGTGTGTGTTTTAACCTACTGTTGTAGGTTGTGTCTTTTTTCAGCTGTTCAACCCTTGAGGCACTTTCGCAATCAAATATGTACATTTTAATTTTTTTTAATTGTAAATATATGTTTAAAGGCTAGTTGTGTGAAACTTTACCAGTTTTTTTAAAAATTATAATCTTTAAAATTCCTTTGTTCCTTGTATTTCAAACTGAACACAATTTGAAATATTCACGTTACGTTATATACACTCTTTATCCTAAAGTCTCACTTGGTCCATTGTCTACATATATTTTGATACACTGTATGTAATCCTTACATATTAAAATGCTTTCCCATCAATACTGGTCGAGCTCAACCCAAAACAGGGAAATGGGTTATTCCTCTTGTGGGGCCACTGCCCACAGGATCCCCAGTGATCCGGTGCAGTATGGATGAGGCAGCCTTGGCAGTCTCATCCTCTGTTGCAGAAGCTCATGACAGGGACGTGAAATGTCACCTGTCTAGGGGGTGAAGAACCCAAGCTTGTGAAGAAGGTTGAGAAGTTCCGACTAGATACCGCCGGTCTCACTTCTACACACAAGTTCCAGAACCAGTCGTCTGGGGGGCTGGACCCTCCATTTTCCTGGAGTTGCACTGGTTTTGAGGCGACTGGCTGATGTGGGCTGACTCATAGCTCCTTGGGTTCTACGGCGCTACATGAAAGGGTATTTTCCTCATGTCTTAAGGTCGGGGAACGGGTTCTGACTGCTGCGTGCAGATGCAGTCAGCAGCTCAGACTTCCCACCCTTTCTGAAATCCTTAGGACAAGTGCTAGAACAGGGGCCTCCATTCCTCTGGGAGACTTCTATGCTTATGTGGGCATTGATCATAACTTGGAGTGGGGGTCTGATAGGGATGAACACCCTGCCCGATCTAAACCCAAACTGTGCTCAAGAGTTGGTCTTCTGTACCAACCAGTTTGTCCATAGGTTCACGTTAAAGGTGAGCACAGTATATCTGATACCAGGACACCTGAAGTCCACTTTGTAGTCATATCAGCCGATCTACGGCCGTATGTTCTGGACACTCGGGTAAAGAGAAGAGCAAGCGAGGAGGAACGATGAAGTTTTCGCCCCCGGTTATGGAAAACCGGACCAGCTATATATTTTCATGAGTTGGAGGAAGCACGGGAGACGAGAGGAGCAGGCTGAAATAACATCCCAAATATTCCCACTTTGCACCTCATTTTTGAAAAACATTGCTGATTTTGTCTTTTTCATATTGAAAAATGAAATCATGTATGTCTTCATTTCTGACTCTAATGCGCTGGACTGTTTCAGTACGAGGGGGAAAAAAAAAGGTACTTTTTTTGCCTCAAGGGTTCATTGACTCATCAAACAGAAATATAAATTCTATCAAAAGTATAAACAACACAGTTAAAGAAAGCTCAGTCGGGCCAAACACAACTACTATCAACCAAACTTCAAGACTATCCGGTTTTGATCAAGCTGAGAAGAAATAACGACAGAAATAACACCTTGACGACAAAAATTTAAAAAGAAAACTGCAGACACACACGTGTCAATATAAAAAAGGTCCAGCACAATCAGTTCCACGATTAGAAACCAGAGGGAATGTTTTCTAAACTCTGTGTTAGCAGCAGAAACTGATGATCAGTAATTTGGATTAAGTCCCTCATTTGTATTAAAAGAAAAAAAAAAAGCGATCAGTTGTGTGTCGCTTCATGAACAAGTTCCACAGCGTCACACGGGGTCCTGGTGCTCTAACACACACAATACCTGACAGATTCACGACAAGAAGCAAACGAGAAGCTGGTCCAGCAGGAGCAGACGGATTAACCATGAACAGCACGTGTGGGACTAGACCAGAGCTCGCAGAGGGAACGACAGGCCGGCTCCTAAGGACAGACCCAGCGCTAAGAAGAAGGTCATCAGGGCTCCTGCGGTCTCTGCATCCTTTGGCTCCACCAACCTGACGACGAGCACAACAGTTATATTATTCATCAGCTCTGTGGTGAACAAACGCAGTGCGACCTTGAAAGAGAACAGAGGCAGCCTGAGCAACCGGTTAGCTGCTTGTTCCAAATGTATTCACTGTCACTGTGGTAATCCAGCCGGAACAAGAGGAGACTTTTAAAAACACAGCTCACTGGTGTGTTCAAGTACGCCCAGACATTGAAGAGTCGGCAGCTGTGAAGCGACATAATGCTCACGACGGCACAGTTCCTGTTTATTCAAATTGTCAGCAGCAGCATCCTGTTTTTTGTGTCACACTTCCGGCAGTTTTTTGGGAAGCAGCTATTCGAAGTTTTATTGCTGGCTGCTAAAATCATCTTTAGAAGTCAATTACAGTATTCCACACAATTTCCACACTATAAGGCGCACCTAAAAGCCTTCTATTTTCTCAAAAACCGACAATGTGTCTTATAATCCAGTGGGCATTATTTGAGAGAAAAGATTTTGAAATAGGCCATTCATTGAGGGTACGCCATATAGTCCAGTGCACATTATACTGCGAAAAATACTCATTTTTCAACGAGGAGGGCTAAGGGACGTTCTGGCTGAGCTTGTCAGTTTAAATCAGGCTTCTAGTCATAGAATTTAGCGTAATGACATCTGATCCAGTTACGGAACAGAGGATGGCGAGTCAGAGAAAGGGGGAGAAGTTGTTACGATGCAGCAAACTTCGCATCAGAGAAAGTTTGCTAAAGGGGATCAATTGCTAAAAAGCGCTGACAATCAATGAGTTAAATCCATCAGGGAGTAAAAGTGTAAACCCACATTACTCCCAAAGCTGTGCTTTTCACTTTTTTCCCCACTGATGCCTTCTAACTGGGTGTCTAGTTTTAGTTGGACACTAAAAACACACGTCAAGATAAAGACAGCTCTCAGGTCAGTTGTCGGTTCAAATCTGTAGGTACTCACTGTGGGGCGTAGGACATAGACAGGCAGGCAAAGTAACCGCTGGAAAGAGAGAACACGGTCATGATGACAGTGAAAATGGCGTCGTGGTAGAAGAAGATGGGGAGGTGGGAGCGAGGCTGGACGTTGCAGAGCATCAGCAGAGGGATGAAAATCACCCTGGAGACGACCAGCACCACGAAGAGAGGAGAATCCTTACGGGGCTGCAGAGGCGACACGTGCACACGGATCCCGTGAGGCGCGCGGAACAGGAAAAGAGACGGACAGTAAATCATCAGCGACTAACAACGTGATCCACGTTAGGAGCACACGGCTGTCCGGAAGGAGGAACGATCTGATACCCACCCACTGCACGAAGGAGGTGACGCTCCGACCCATCCAGTCATTGATGTTGAACGTCAAGAAGCAGCTGACGGTGATGAAGAAGCGCTCTGAGGAGGAGGAGATGAACAGAGAGAGGCAGATCAGTCGGAGCGTGCCGATAGTGGAGAGATCCGGACTGATGGCTGCAGAGAGAGGAAGTCCTACCCCACTTTTTGGAGAAAATCGTCTTGACATCTGCAGTGACCGCTGGGAAAACCGACAGGGTGACTGTGAATACGAACGTCACACAGAACGCCATCAACCAGATCTGGAAAATTTAAAAAACACAGCTTTAGCGGGTGTGAAATGTTTTTATGCGACGATCGCTGAGACGATTAATCTCGTATCGTCACCTTCTTGAAGACCTCCAGCACTGAGGACTTGGCTTGTTCCTTCTCGCTCTCCAGGGACACAAAGGCATGCTTGGTCTCATCCGTACAGGGGTCTCTTTCACTCTCAGCCAGACCTCCATGTCCGTTCAGCTTGCCGTTCTCCACCGTGCTGCTCTCTGCATTTAGACATTTAAACTTCAGGTCCGAGTTCGTCTAAAATCTTACAGTTTGCAGGTAAAACTTCAAATATTTAGAGAATCGCTCTGGGTTACAAAGGAAGCTGTTTGAGGGCCTCCGTTGGTTGAACAGGCTCGTCTTTGTTTCTGTCACAGTCTAACTGGATGGAGGGTAAACTTGCATAACGACATAATGTTTACACTAATTGATTTGATTGCTTCAGACAAAGAACGAGTCAAGAACCCGGAGGAAAAGCAAAAGCGAAGCTCTGTCGTTGCCAAATAAAACGCCGGCTGCTCCGTTTGCTAACGTGAAGAAGGGATCGGCTGAGAGTTTGTTCACCCCACACCTCTCAGCAGCTCGTCTGTGGTGCCGGCTTCATACTTGTTGGCTTTGTTGAAATAATACTGGGCAAACGCCTGTATGGAAACATAAAAGACACATTAGGCTAACAGCAGAGTTAAAAAGGATCTCACAAACGACAGCAAACAGCAAACAACCACAAGTTAGTTCACATAAAATCATGTCAGCGTTTATTTAAATGCTACTGTGTTAAAACACTTTATCAGCATCTGAAATTAAACGAGGATTTTTTTTTTTTTTTTTTTTTTGCTTTATTGTTTCAGATCTTTAACAGAAATCGTGTTTGGTTCGTCCATCTCTGATGTCCTCAGAAGCCGCCGACATTCTCTCATCAATTAGATTTTTTTTAAATTCTGGGACCACAAAGGAAAAGAAAGTGGTCTTTTGACCTTTCGTATTTCTTCTTTGAGTGATTACAAAGTCGTGATAGCATCTGCATGACCGTGTTAATGATCGACAAAACCGCACGTTGGAATAGATTGTGAGTAACGCTGTTGGTGCAGAGCTCTGACTGACCAGGCGGGGCAGCAGCAGGTAGCTGATGAGTGTGACCAGCGTCCCGACACACGGCGTGATGAAGTAACCCATCGCCGCCGTCTCGGGGGCGGCTTCACCTGCGGGACAAACGAGTGTGACCAAAACAGGACAAAAACAACTGAGGCAAACAGACACAAACGGCTGCCATGTGGATCCAGATGGAGATGCTATTTAAAGGTGTGTTACTAGGCAACTGGTCAAATGTTCCGTGCGTTTGTGGGCGGCTTACTTCCTATGGCTACCAGCATGGCGATGGCGGCGAATGTCCCGGCGAGGCCTTGGCCGCTCATGAAGATGGCGCTGTACTTCAGAGGCAGGAGGCCGACCAGGCCGAACAGGCTGCCCTGCAGGACGGCGCCGAACGCTGGGGGAGAGGAAGTACCGCCCACCTCAGTGCCATTTCACTCACATGATATGCTGATACACGCAGACACACGCTTACAGTTGATGAACCAGATAGTTGCCATGGTAACAGAGAAGAAGTTGTCCTTCTCCATGGGAACTTTAACCAGCACCGCAGTGAACATGAAGAGCAGGAGGACCAGGATCAGGCTGCCGGCGATGCGTATCCTCTCCGATATCCTGAAACAGGAAACGGTCGTTTTACATGTCTATGTTGGGGTTTTTTTTTTTTGGGGGGGGGGGTGCCCAGCTTAAACTTCCAGCCTGGTCACTGACCTCTGATACAGGATGGAGTTGAGCAGCGTGAACAGCAACAGTGGCAGCTGGGACAGCAGGGTCATCCAGTTGACGTAATGGTAATCCTTGCCGGCCACCAGGGTGCCGTTGATCCATTCTGTTGTGTTCAGGGTGGCTTGGAAATACTAAAACCGAAAAGGTAAAAAAAAAAAAAAAAATTCTGGATTATTGTTGTCTGATGATTCAATTTCCACAATGAGATGAAAACTCTAAACAACAGCAACGGTAAACAAATCATTTGCGGGACGCATGGAACAAAAAAGTTTCCCCAACTGAGCAGCAAGTTTCATTTTTATCTAAACAAAAAAAAAAAATCCCTTATCTTCTAAAATATCATTCAATCTTGATATTTTTAATAGCTGCCCTGATAATATTTCTGTCATCAGAAGATGCGAGAAGCGATCCTGATCGTTGCTCAATGACGACGATCATTCAAAACCCTCATCAGGAGTGGAGGTCATGTTTTTGAACAGATGTTTCACATGGTTACCCGACATCATGTGATGGACTTATGGGGGTCCACTCATTACAGAATACCATTCTGACTAATCCATTCCATCGTGCTGAACACATGGCGTGGCTTTCTGGACACGTCTAAAAGAGGTATACAAACGCCCTCAATCGATCATGTGATCAGAAGAGTGGAGAAACTGTTTCCTCGCTCGGCGAGGAAATCGGTCTTTTGATGTGATCAAACACAGTCGGAGCCCCAGATAAAACCGACTGATCTCCCTGAACAATGATTTTTACCGATGAGGCGGTCATGAAGAAATTCCATGGCAGCAGCGTTCCCAGGCCAAGGATGAAGAAAACAATCCCCACAAAGTATCCCCTGTGGAGGAGAAACAGAAGGTGTTTTTACAGCCAACATCTATATGCTACCGACAGAGAAGCTTTCCTTCAGGCTATAAGTTCTTTGCATGGTTTCCTATTGGAAACGGCTGCTAGAAGGGAAGGTTGGTGCAAGGGATGGGGGGGCTGTCCGCAAAGGGCCAGATGTAACTTAAAAATGTAATTAAATGTAAGTCAATGCAATGTAAAATAAATGTAACTACAGTACTCCTTAATGTTAAATAACATTATAGTTACACAAAAAAAAATTTTTTTTGCTTGTTGCTCTGTTATAACATAAAACCTTTTAATTTGTCAGGTTATGAAACCCACATAAATCCATCAATCAAGGATCAAAACTATCCAAGCAAATAGAAAGAAAAATAACATCAAACACAAGTTACGACATTAACTTTGTTCAAAACGTTTTGTCAAAGTTAAAATGGGCTGAATTACTCCATTGTGTAAAATGTTGCTTTGGTCAAAGCACACTTTTGATCTTTTTTTTTTTCCTTGACATTGATGTTTTATGGTCTCACAGGACAGACAAAAATGTGGCGGGCCACATTTGGCCCCCGGGCCATGTGCTTTAAGCTGTTCGGCTGGATTGTGGAGACGGCATCCGACTGCACTGCTTTGAGATGCTGATAGTTTACCTCCTCAGCTGATTCATGGTGTACGAATGTCTTTATGTTGCAGACAGCAAATTCTCATCAGTGCAGTTAGAGCAGATTTCTAAATGTGTCTACAAAGCAGTCTTTCTTCACACGATCCAATAGTGGATCGGTTTGAAATATTGCACCAAACTGTCAGATCTGGATTAACAAGGTGGCTGATTGCAAAAGGGAAAGAATTCAATCCAATCACTTGTGATTCATTTCTTGAAATGACTTCCTTATTAAAAATAATGTCTGTCAGTCTGGCTGCACTTTAAAAACTAGTTCCTTCTTTGAGGAACTGTTTGTATTAAACATACTGAAAAAACCCTAATCAGCAAAGCATGAGACTTTAGAAGCCACAGGCAACACACTCGAGAATAACACCACCAAAAAGAAGACAAGGTTCTTGTCTGATTATCTGTTCGCCGACTCACCGGTCTTGAGGAGCATCCGTCTGTTCCTTCATGCTGATTGAAGAAGTTGTCAAACTGAAAGGGTAGCAACAGAGTGTGAAAGGTAAGCAACACTGTAAGTTACTTTTCCATACACTTTCCCCCACGCCAAGTTCTCAGTGCTGAAAATATACACTAAACCCTTTACATTGCAGGGAGTGGCCAGGACAAGCCTGCATGAGGAGGGAATTCTCCAGCTGCCTGTATAGAAAACAAACAGGGCGAGTAATGAGGTCCCTCTCCTCTACTAGAGGTCAGAAACAGCTTCCAGCGGGTTTAACACTGAAACCAAAAGCCCGAGGCAGGAGACGGACTTTGTACCGTTCAGATGTAGACATTAGTAAACTTCAGTTTGAGATATGTCCGCCCTGAGAGGTCATTTAAACAGAATTCCTGGGTCTGCACTTTTTCCTAAGGCACGGGTCACACACAAACACTGACTGTTGTAGTAACTTGTTTTTCCAACACACTCTTTATAAAGTCCTGTGATCCATTTGTCCGTCAGCATTTTGTTCCCTTCAACAACTTCCTTTTATGTTTCATCTTGTACTTTGTGTTGTGCTGCCTGTGTTGTGCTGCCTGTGTTGTGCTGCCCGTGTTGTGCTGCCCGTGTTGTGCTGCCCGTGTTGTGCTGCCCATGTTGTGCTGCCCGTGTTGTGCTGCCTGTGTTGTGCTGCCTGTGTTGTACTGCCTGTTGCACCGTGGGTCTGAGAGGACTGCAATTTCATCTGTGCTGTACCATATATGTTGTGCATGTATGGTACATTTGACAATAAAGTTGACTGACTTTAAACACCACTGCCAAATGGAACACAGGTAATAAGAAGGTTGGTTGACTCATTCAGGTAATATTAATAAAATGAATAATAATCACACGAGTAAACACCCTTCAAGCCGAGTGAACACCCATCATTTTCCACGGATCACAGGCCTTTCGCCTAACGCCGCCACCTTTGAGTAAAACAACAGACCGCCTTCACCCTGGCGAGACGGGCGGTCACGCTTCACCTGACTGAACATTACATCTGGTCGGTCAAAAGGCCTCACAGTCCAACTAGAGAGCCAAACTAATTTTAGCCAATAAGTAATTGACAAACAAGGACAAAGTGAGTCTGAACATGACCGAATGGGGGGGAGATCACAGACTCAGTAACTCTCCAATTCACTGCAGCGATCTATAAATTGTAAATCAAGGGCACCAGACTTGTGATTTTTGCTTGAATCAATCATTAGCCAATCAATGGTAGAGAAGGAAGATTGCAGTTTAATATGATGCAGAGTCATGGGAGGAAAAGCATTGACACAACTCGTTAATTATTGAAAATAAAACCATGAAACTGGAACACACCCATGACCATGAGTGCAGCCACTGTCACAGCGTCAGTGTCCCGGCCTCAGTGGGAGCCGCTCCAGATATCCAACTAAAGCCGTTGTGACAGGAGACCAGACTGCACTGACTGTGAGAGTAAGGAGTCAGATGAGAATGTAGACGACATAATGAAGCGTCTAACCCAGGGGTTGGCAACCCAAAATGTTCAAAGAGCCATATTGGACCAAAAAAACACTACATTGAATCTGTTTGCAGCCACAAAAACTTATGAGCCTTATACGAAGGTAAGATAGGCTGTAAGGGTGTATTAGCTTTATTTACCTATATATTAGCCTACTATAAAAAATTACTAAATATACATGATTAAATGTTTATTTTCCCTGTATTGCATCCTGTAGACTCTACAGGTGCCCTTCTCTAAAGTGTAGAGAATGGCACCACGTGACTACTCTGTTGTACGATATTTGGCAATTTAACTATAACTTGAATATATTAATGTTTTAAGTTTTGCTGCATTGATGAAGTTATAGAAATTAAATAAAGAAATCAGATTTTTGGTGTATTTTTTATTTTGAGGATTCAATAAACAAACATTGCAATGTGTATATAGGCTTCCTGTACTTTCAGACCTCCCCGTGTAAATAGGTCAGTTCTCTTCAAACCTCAATCACAATACAATCTTCTCCTTTTCCTCTTAGTTGGGCGTCAGAGAGCAATAAAATACAGTCTACAGTTAAAGCATAGCCTGAAATTATAACAATGAAACAGAAACCTTTTGAAAGGGTAAGCAGACCATATAAAAATGTATTTAATTTCGATTCCAGTGCATTATCTGCTTCTCTTTAGTTCTCTGTAAATTCCAATTAAGTCAGTGGAAGGGTCAAACGCAGCTGCTTCCCCTTTTCTTTCCCCAATTCTCAGCAACACTCACAATGCAACACAGCATTCCTCGAACCTGAGTAATAAAACACAATAAAATCCCTGTGTGAGTCCCTGTTCCAAATATATACTAACAAAAATCAGAAATCAAAAAACAGTGAGTCATTTTGTTACCAAATATGTGATGATAACAGGGTTGTGTTCTCACCCATTTAATGTGACTTCTGTTTTCCGACATGACTGGACAGCTTCTCGACATCGAGCATGTGAAGATGAAACCTTTATCTTCATGCGGGACTGCAAGCTCTCATCTGGAAGGCGGGTGTGGTATTTGGACTTAATGTATTCCATGCTTGAGAATATCTGCTCGCACATGTACTGTATGTTAATCCAAAGATTGATCATACTCCACATGCATATTTCTATAACTGTCAGGGAGATCATTCCAGGTTTCAGACTCAAGTTTGCACTCGAATGACAAAAAAAGATTCCAGCATTTGCAGTGCAGCATTTCCCCACTCATGGAGACTTTTATTGAGCATGTTTAGGTGACTTGTCATATTCGCCATGAGGTGCAGTTTTTCCAGCCACTCAGTCTCTTCCATTTGTGGGTAGTTCACATTGCTGCTTTTTAAGAATGTTTTCACATGTTCTGAACAAAAAAAGCAATGCAAAACCTCCCTTCTGGACTGCCAGTGGAAGTGGATCTCTTACTGCCAAGTAAGAGATCCGATTATTTTGCTGTGAACTTAATCGAGTGATTCCCGGAACTTTCAATGAAAGTTCCGGGCGATATAATGCTTTTGCATTATCTTGTTTACCATCTGAATGACAAGGTTAAAAAAAAAAAAACATCCCGAGGTTATTTCCATTTTCATAAATTTTTGAAAAAGCTCCAGGGAGCCACGAGGATGTCACTAAGGACTCATATGTGGCTCTAGAAGTAAAGCACAACCTTTAGCCATCCAGTTTCAATATGGATGGGCTAAAAATTGGACTTTGGCTGCCAGTCAAAATGCAGCCAAAAAGTTGATTTAAGACCCTGTACACAACCCTTGCCCAGTCCAGTCAGTTTTTGTTTTTTTTTCCAAATAACCACATAGATGCGTTTTTAAAATACCCATAGCCATGCGGGCCAGGGCAAACTTGGATGATTAGAAGATTATTTCCATCCTGAAGTGAGGCAGCAGAGATAACTACTTGTATCATGTACATGATATCATGTACCTGTTGTATCTGAATGCCAAAGATAAAAATGATAATAAAGTCCTTTTAGTACTTGAGGCCCTTGTGATGGAAAAGATTACAGATTTAAAGCAAAGACAGCACATAAAGAATGTCATACGTGTTTCTCTGCGGGTCTGAAGATCTGACACAATGGAATCTGACAGGAGACAAATATTGTTGAAAAGATGATTTCAACACCAGTGCTACATCTCTTGAATGGGAACAGAATTTGCATAACAATGTCATTTTTACAGTGTGAAGAAGTTGTGTCAGGCCTTTTGAATCTCCTGAAGGAGCCGCCCAGACCTGATATACTCAAAATGGGAATATGCTCAAACCTAGTTTACACAGCAGCAGATCTGTACTGTGTAACACTCTGAGGGAACACAGTATTACACTCTATCAATAAAAACTATGAGAAAATGTCATTTTCATTTTCCAGGGGTGCTTTCGGCCTAACAGTAGTTGATATTAGTTGACTTCAGCATGAAGCCACGGTACAGTTCACACAAGACGAAATCAATCTCTATCAATGTTACTAGACTGATGCTGTAAATTAAAATAGATAACAGATAGTGATGGTGACACCTGAGTCAATACGTGTTTAAATCATGTTTTCACCAGATTTACAGAGCACAAAGCCAGCAGATGGAAAGGTCCACAGATAAAGCTAACAGACAGTTTAATGAATTTCCTGCTCAACACTCTCCAGCAGTATCGTCTCCTTGTGTACCTGCTGCCAACAAAGAGAGCCGCGCTTCCCCATCATGGCTACACTAAAGCGGACACGACTAAACCTGTTGAGCGGAAGTGCTTCCAAAAAAATATACTGAGAATATACTGAAATATACTGAGAGTTTCATCTACATGATACCTGCACCGTTTTGTTTGAATCTAAAAGCTGTGTTGAATTAGATTCATAACAGGTATTGTATTAGCGAGTGATGCGGGTACTGGACTGATGATCACATGTGACGTTAGCCTGACCGGACACCAGTCGTTCTGTCCTGACGTCACCCAGGCTACAGTGAACGCAGTAAACGTCAGGTCATCTTAAAGATGTCGAAAAATCGTCCTCCGTTCTAAACCCCCCACCCCCATTATTAAATAATTCACCTCCCTGTTAACTAGGCGTTAGATTAGATTAGCATAAGCTAACGCGACAGACTCACCTTGAGTAAACGTTTCGTCTCCGTCACGGTGTTTTCACGTGTTCGTCGTAAATTTGAGAATCTTTGGAGTCCAAAATTCCGAACCTGATGAGACACGAATTGACAGATGCTTTAAATCGTCGTCAGCGCACGTGCCGGAAATGTGGTTTCACAAATGGCTACGGTAGTTTACGAGGAGGCTCGTGTGAACGGATTTGGAGACGTCATTCGCGCGACACTCCAGTGGATGTGGGATGAACAGGAGCTCCGAGCTCCACAAACGTATCGTCTGACTTCCGGTTCCGAACTTCCCCCCTAATCTTCGTGGGCAACTGACAACAGACAGGTGTCCAAAGTAATACCGCAGTTAAGTTTTTATCTTTTCAAAATATTTGGCACATTATTACGCAACATTTACGGCGCTCAGCAAATATACTTTAATTTTCATATCATACATGTAGGGATTTTTGAAACTATTTTTCACACATTTATGTCTCATGAAATTCCTGCATATGACAATTGTTTCATTCCGAACAGAAACAGAATTATAACGTTTCCACTGACGTTTCTGAAACGGTTAAAACAAAAACAAAAAAGTATAGTTCCCGAACCGGTTAATAACGTACCTTGTAAGAGTAAATACGTAAGTAGCTTCAGGACTTTTAAATTGGCAACTACAGCAATTAGTTTACATATAGTGTAGATTTGGCCCTACAGTAAACAGAACAGCGCTGATCCAGTTGAAGAGCAGAGGTTGGAGAATCAGAGGGAGACGGAGAAGTTGCAGCAGTTTATTACTGAGCAAGAAAATCAAATTGAAAATTTCAAAGCTTCAAAGTTTTAGAGCAGTGTCCTTTTTCTTGACTGCTGGTGATTTGCCTAAACTTCTCTCTCATCACGCATCGAGTGAGTGACAGGAAGGGAAACAAGAGGTCAGATATTTTTTACAAGAAAGAAATAAAACAATTGGAGGTAAAGCTTTGGACAACTTGTTTGTGCGCCCCAATGAGCTTCTTGTAAGGGGACGATACCTTGCTCAAGGGCACCTCGGCAGTGCTCTGGAGGTGAACTGGCACCTCTCCACTGCCAGTTCACACTCCAACATGGGTCCACATGGGTCTTGACAGGCCACCCTCCAGTCTGTATCCCTAGCACCCAGTGGACTGAGCCACTGCTGCTACTGCAGGATATTAGATCCTCAAATAAGGAAAAATTCAACCATGGGCATTAAATTACTGTATAAATAAATAAAATATTTAAGAGCTGATCAATTCTCTAAAAGCTAGGGTGATCTTGTGTATCAGTAATTCACAGTTGTGTTGAAACTTTTACTAAAGGTATGCAATCAGTTATGTTCCGAGGCACAAAAATTATTTATGTTATCTCACAAGTTGTGAAAATTGACAACTAGTTTATCAAGGTTGATAGAATATCAGATCAAGGTACCGTTTTACATATTTTTACATTTCATTTGTCTCTGCAAACACCATCATACTCCATGTTCTTTTGAAACTGTAGAGTAAAGGTAACAGCTAAGCTAAATAAACACAGAGAAATATGCAATAAAGGCATTTTAATCAGTAGGAGGATAAATAAAGAAAGCATGAAAGGGGAAATGATTGAGACAAAAGACAAATACATAAGCATGAACGGACAAAACCTGAAAGAATTATCTTGTAAAATTAAAATTTTCTTTACAAATGATTTCATTTTGAGATATAATTCTGATCTCTCAATATTACATTCAACATGAACTGGTCTTATTTATTTCAACATTACCAGATGTTTTATGGTCAGGATCCAAGTTAGCATCTGAAGTTTGGTTCAAATAGGTCTACTGATAATAGAGTTCTTGCAGCTTCCTGTATCGTGGCTGAGGATCAACCTTCACTAGCAAACAGAGGTAATAATACCAGAACATCATGAATATCTTCAAGCTAGTTTGATGTTTGGGTCAACATGGGTAAAATAAGTACAGTATTAACAATGTAGTACTTCCTGTTATCAGCAGATGGTGCTGCAACACCTACTGATGTTAAACGATGAATGTCTTCCGGGTGTGACCGTGGTCCAACCTATCAAATCTGGGGAAGAGGGATCAGTGACATTTATAAGTTTGGTAAAGGGTTAGTACTTGTGCCACTGACCCACCTGAAATGATTCAGAGACAATATACTGTTTTACGTTTTGTTTTTTATTTTTTCAATACATATAATTTTAATGACTGATTCAGCCAAACTTTGATAATTAAAGTGTCTAATAAAGTTTGAAATAAATGAATAAAAAAGTTTATAGTGGATGAAGTATTGTGAATATCATAAATGTGTCTCATTTGGTAGGAAGAAGATGACTTGCCCTTTATGTCTAAGGTTGTGAGTTTGAACACTGACACTGCAGACCTGTGTCTCATCTAGTCAGGCATTGTTCTGGGGGAGCGCCTGCCCTTACTTTTCTTTCTTGTAGCACATTTCATTGGAATGATCCGCTCATTGTTCTACACACACCTTACTGCAATCCATTTAATATGGTGGGTTGGAGCAGGCAAAAGTCTAAAGTTCACCTCCATGTTCACCTCAGCTGTCCTCTCGTATTGCTGGACTTCTCGGTGTGCAAGTTGTGTGGAATGCATTTTGAATGTAGAATATGGCCGTACGTTGTGTGTACTTTATTCTGACGTGTGTGTGTGCGTGCGTGCGTGTGTGTGTGTGTGTGAGTGAGACCTTCCGTAGTGCTGTGCTTGTCTGCAGGCCAGGGTGTGCTGCATGCATCACAGCCTAGGGTGAACATTAAAACAGATCGCTCATCTGTTTGAGTGTACACACAAAGCACCCACAAGTATAACTGCAAACATTAAGATAGGATGAGGTACCTTTATTTGTTCCACCGTGGTGAAATTTACACGATTGCGGCAGCAGTAATGAGTTGTTCAGTCAGACATTCATACATACATACATACACTCTTCTTCTTTTCCTTTCGGCTTTTTCCTTCAGGGGTCGCCACAGTGAATCAATTGCCTCCATCTAACCCTGTCTTCTGCATCCTCTTCTCTCACACCAACTACCTTCATGTCCTCACTTCACTTCCATAAACCTCCTCTTTGGTCTTCCTCTAGGGCCTCCTGCCTGGAAGTTCAATACTCGGCATCCTTCTACCAATATATTCACTATCTCTCCTCTGGACATGTCCAAACCATCTCAGTCTGGCCTCTCTGATTTTATCTCCAAAAACTAATATGTGCTGTCCCTCTGATGTACTCATTCCTGGTAGATTTAAACAGAATTAAACACACACACACACACACACACACACACACACACACACACACACACACACACACAAACTAGTAAAATAGTTTGAAGCCATAAAAACTAAATTATCCAAACCTTTTAAGCACATAAAATATTTTTTTTGAGATAGAGTGATATACAGCATATACACGTACTATTGACATCATTGCTGCTGCACAGAAAACACAACAGGCAAGCTGTGGATCGGATATGTTGCAATGCTGATCATAACTGATGCACTTTTCTCTTGTTTTAGTTTTGTTGCTGAATGTTACAAAACAGACAGCCCTGCAGAAGGGTGGTTAGTGGTTGTGGTTCTTCCTGTTTTTCTGATGTTGTCATCCAGGATACCAAAAGTACACCTGAAGTAACTCACATGAATCAAAACAGTATGTGACAAGTAAATGTACAGGCACAGGTGCCAACCATCTGGGCAGATGTTAGTAAAATTCTATCATTGCCCTGTACAACATCAAATAATTCCCATCCTTCAACTTCCTCACAAATGAGACATGAGATTCCTGATGGAATCTGTCTGACCCTCTATGTGTTGCAGGTTTCTGGTGACAGAGGAAGCACCTTTGGGATTTTGGGATTTTACGCACTCAGTAGTCAATTTATACCTGTTGTGATTGCTTTATCTTTATCTGATTGCTTTCTTAATATTTTAATTCTTAGTAACTGTTGAGCAAAAAAAGAAAGTTGTCGGACGAACATGTGCAACGTGAATTTACATGTACTGTATAACGGAACGTGGTGGGAGTCAGTGTGCTGCAGATTTGCAATGTCAAGTTGAGCAACTCTAGTCTTGCACTGGCAAAAATAAAGGAACACTTCTTTAAACTGCATGGAAAACAAAAGAAACGGACTTTGCTGTGAAAATGACATAAGCGTAGCACTTGCCAAGGTGAAGCCACGCATATCTGAACTGGTCTGTCAATAACAACATCAGAAGTCACACCGGTAGGTCATTTCATGTGAGTTCATGCACTGTCTTGGTTTTGGTCTTTGAAAAAAGGTGACATTAATGGACAATTCATTAATTACACCAGTAAAACATATAATTATGTCTTAAATTTGAAAAAAAAAAATTTTTACTAAAGAAGGGTTCGGTGAGTGACCATATGAAACCGGCAGGGTTTCGGTACCTCCAACAAGGTTAAGAACCCCTGTTCTAGACATACCAATGAGTCATAAACTGTTTTCAATTGTAAGGTAGATTTTTGCCGCTGACACATAGAAGTAAAAATTTTTGGAAACAAAGTTTTTACTCATCCCTACATAGAAATACCTCATAAATATGTCTGTATCTGAAGGAACAGATGATGTCTCTCACGTCTCTTCCTCTCACACAGAGGAAAGGGTAACACAGTGCGTTGCATGTGTTGTGGGTAGGACTTAGAGAAGCTATAAAGTGATGAGCGTCAGCAGTCAGCACTGAATCAAGACTGGAAGATGAAGCTTTTCAGCTGCTTCTTACTCGCTTCTCTGTGTGGCCTCTCGTCCTGGAGTAAGTAAAAACACAGCTTACCCTTTAGTAACACATCTGTCAAGTGAGTGGGGATATGTATTTATGGTTTAGAGTGACCATTTGAATCTAGGGGTTTCAAAAAATAAAGTCAAATTTACAAAAAGATGGGTACGTCAATTTTCTGTTGTTGATTACGGATTCAGTTTGCTGTTGATTTCTGCAAAAAACCAATTCAAGTATGATCCATTTCATGCCATGTTTACATGATTTCTATTGTCTGATATTGTTCGCCAACTAGCCTTCTGTTGAAGTTCTGTGAAGATGTGTCCTTGTCATGAACCACCACATGAATCATGAATTCTTATCTCTATCTTTATAGGTGCATCAGCAAGGATATCTTTGATCCAAACTCCGGATGTCACCATTATGGAAGGGGCGAGTGTCAGCATTGGGTGCTGCTGGACAGTCATGTTTGACAAAGTGACTCTTAGCTGGCTAAAAAATGACAAGAAGCTCTCTGTGATGCCTGATAAACAGAACTGCTCATTCTTGACTTTTACGGAGATTACAAGAGATGATTCAGGGACATACGTCTGCATGTTGACGGTACTAATACCAGAATTTATTGAAGAAAAAGGAAATGGCTCGGTCATCACAGTAATAGCCAGAGACAACACAAACAAAACAGGAGGTAGGTGACAAAGTATTAGTAGCCTGATTGTTTTAATTCCAGAATAGGTTAGTAATAAGATGCAATCAGACGGTTTTCCATTTTAAATATATGTAATCTTCCAATTGAAGTGAAAACCTTTCAGATTTGTTTGACATGTTCACATAAATTCGATTAAAAGAAAGAAATTTCACTGCAGTATTTTTTTTTATGTTATTAGATAGACAATCAGAACCCAACGGGACTACTCTGCTGCTACCTGTGATCATTCCTGTTGCTGTAGGGATTCCATTGCTCCTCATCCCACTCGCCTATTTCTGCGTTCTGCGACGGAAACGAGGTACACAGGAATACAAAGCTCGTTTTTCATACAACAGAAAACCGATGAAATGTGGTTTACAAGCACTTTGGTGTCCATTTAATTTTTCTTCCAACAGTCAAAGAGTGTTCACAGCGTACCAGAGAGTAGAGAAGCATATTACGTATTGTTTCCTGAAATTATGATGATTCCAAATTGAAATTGCAGTAATTAATTTAAAGGCATTCATGTTATACTTTTACTTCTCAAAGTTTGTTTCTTGGTTGGACTGATTCTGAGCTGATAACACAAAAACAACAGGACAGATTTCCACAAATGTTGGTGGGAGGATGGAATTGGAAAGAACCCATCATTGTTTTGTGCAGATCAAGGCAAAAGGGTGAATTCAAGATGGCTTTACATTTTTGTGTGTGTGTTCTTTTCTTCAACTGCAAGACAGTAAAAATTGCAAAAAATTAAATCACTTCTCTTTGTGGAGGTTGAGGGCATGGTCCCGCCAAGTTAATCAGGTGTAATCAGGTGTATGGTAAAGTTGCTGTTGGAATGGTTTATATCTGAATATTGAGGCAATAAAATTCAGCCAACAAATATTATAGTGATGTAAGACAAAGGGTAAAAAGAAAAGGTTCAAAGGATGCAATTAAAAAACAGTTACAGTCTAGTTTGGTGACAGCAGCAAGCTAAATAATACTAAAACTTACTAGAATAAAAACAATTTGTTCCAAAGTGGTTCAAACTGTGGGATCCAGATGATGTGATCTAGCTCAGGTGAGATGGCCAAAGTTTCCTGACACTGTCATATTAATTGCCAAATGAAATTTGTTAGGGAAGGAAGTTTCTCCATATCTTTTCTCATCCTGTCTTCACTTCTGCATTTTGTACCAATGACAACGTTTCAGTCCAGACTTCTGTGTGGGTCTAGATTTATGAAATGAAACAACATTAAAATTAGTGTCTGTGTGTGTCTGTGTGTGTTTGTTTCAGCAAAAGCAGTCAGAGTGATCTATGAGGTTCCCCACATTAACTCTGAAGAGGCTGAGATGGACCGGCACAGCACCAGCTCCTCCAGAGGTTCCTCTCAGTGGGTGAGTTCGGGGGAATACATTCACACACAGATGTTGGTGAAATATGCCACTGTCAAACTTTCTGACTGGTGCATGGGGGCATTCTATATTTGCACAATTAAATAAAATCTTTCACTTTTGTGTCTAAAAGTGGGTGGTAATTATTATTATTAATAAGTAATTATTGAATGAGTAAATAAATAAGATTAAAAAAATATTTTAAATTGTTATTATAAATTGTTAATTTCATTATTATTATAAATTATTAATAATTTCTCTACAAGGATCATTAAAGTAAATTAAAATAATTTTAAAAAATAAAAAAAAGGTTTGTAGGCATTTACTCCATTCACTCCTATTCTTTTAGGACTCCTTTGTCAGCACCTTCTAGGTGAACTCCAGGTGACTGGTACAAAAAATGTATTCTGGAGTGAACAGGATGTATGTGACAATGGTTTTGTGTATGCACAGGCAGTGCATAATTTTTGCAGAAAAGTGTGAAAATGCACAGACCTGCTTTCTCAACGCACAGAATTCCAAATATGGCTTCAGTAATGCAGAAAACCTTGTTATAATAAGTATTAATGTAATACATGACCAGGAATACTTAGAAATAATGATTTAAGTGGCATGTTAATGTGATGTTAATGCATTCCGTGGTCAGTCATATTGCAATACTGTGGGCAGCCATACGTACAGCAGAATATCCAGTCTTCTTTTAAGTCTTCTATCAAACTTTGTGCACTGTTAACCCCTCAAGATTAACACACACTGATATACTTTACTGCTCTACTACACTTCTATGTGTGCTGGCAGTGATTGTGTGTATCTCTTTCGTGCCAGGTACCAATGTATGAGTCCTTGGATTACTTTGAGCGTGTGCAGCCTAAAGAAGTGGGTGAGGATCCGCTCAGATCGACATCCTGAACTCCTTTTTTTTTTTTACTACATTTCAGCATGATTATAATTATATCTTTACCTCAATTATGTAAATATTATGAGTGTAAATGTATTCTATTTTTTTATATTAAAGTTTTTGCCATATTTGTTGTCTAAGTTCATTGAATGAAGATGACGTGGTTTAATTACCTGCCTTTGTTTGTGGTATTGATTTTGCAGCAAACACGTACTGTAGGTTTCAGAATGCATTTGGTTGACAAGACCACTGAATGGAAACGTTTGGGTTTAATATGTCATGACAGGAAATGGAAACGAAGCCTCTGATGGTTGAAGGCTTTCTCAGTGACCCATCTGTGTTCATTTTAATCACCCAGACGTCACAGATCTGACATGCAGCACCTAAACCAGTGAACACAAACTGAAACCACATTGTATTAACTTCACTAGTCATAATAGCAAGAGAAACAAAAGGTCAAGTTTAATTCCAACATTTCCACGGAACATGCAGCTTCATGCCACTCTGCTTTTCCTCCACACCGGCTAATGGTAGGTAGCAGCTGGGGCAGAATCCTTTTCCTGCAAATTAATAGTCTTCCAATGTCAGAGTGTTCCTGACATAGGTTGCTAAAGCTTTAGCTTATATTTTTACATCAATACGAAATTTTTATGGGTTGTTTGCGTCTGGACCCCAAGGAGAAGAGACTGACTCCAGAAAAATTAAGTTTTATTGCTCAGGCTGCAAACATGAGTGGGCAACCACAAAAACCACAAACACAGGAAAGGACAGGCAGTTGAGAGGCAACTAGTAACACTAACATCACAGGACGAAATTATCTGGGACACTCTTTGGAGAGGACCAGGCCTTTTGAGAAGAGGCTGATGAGCAGAGTGAGAACTGTTGTGACTCATCAGCCACTAGGAGCCGGCACACCCCCTGCCACATCCTGACCTGTCAAAAGAAAACGAGTTCAACACAAAAACAGACCTGCAGAGAATACAAAAAGAACAGAACCATGACATCAATAATGATAAAGGCCTAGAGGAAGTGTATAATTTGTTTTTTTTAAGGAAGAGTTATTGGTGCCTAAATTAAGGTCAGCGATACAAACATTTACATTTTCAAAGAAGGTGATCCTTTTTGTCACTTCAAAGGGAGATTTAGTTTCTGAGAAGAATGAGAAATGATTTAAAATTTGATTTGTGATATCTGGGTCAGAAGTGGGTGAGCCTGTGGAGTCTCTAACTTTGGGAATCAAACAAAATGCATCTTTTAAACTGATGTGCCAATAGTTTACTTGATTTAACCCCATGTCCATACTAGATGACATTCTGCATCTGTTGTTGTCAGGTCCAATTCTGACTGCTGACCAAGTCATCGCTTCAGCAGGCATGGTGATGTATTGACTGAGTTTAGTTGAACTATATCCTAAATTTTAGATGCAAGGACTTTAATGTAATTTTTCCTTTTGAATTTAATTGGAATATGTTGAATATGTTATGAAATAATTTGCCTGCGTAAATATGCTTTGAGTGATTCTCATAACAATCCTGGTAGTCACTTTTATTTGAAGAAATTATTTCCTCTGTTGTGGAAGACAAACACGAAACGCATTGTTATAAGAGCAGTGGGAAAAGTGTTTATATTGATAATCTAGATATCACTAAGTGTAAAACTCATACTTCAAATTTAAAATCATATTGGTACCAGTATTAGAAATGCTAGCAAAAAGGATCTTTCATGATGGCTTTCTTCAGGCTCCAGTCATAATTTTTGAAGATTATCAGCAACAATCTAGTCTTTGTACAAGTCCAAATCATTGTGATGTTTCAGCAAACTTTTCATGAGATCTTTTCATCCAAATCTTCTGTGGGTGTCACTGTCCTTTTTATTCAAGCGTTATTCAAGCGTTAAGCAACATAAAGCAATAAGTGTCAAAAAATCTTGTGAATTCCTGTTGAGCGGTGTTAAAATGTCCAAATGACATCACCTCGAGAATGCAATGTATTGTTCCTCACACCTTTGCAAAAAGTTCCATCAAAATCACCTCAGGATTTTGAGTAATCCTGACACACCAATGCTAGCAGAAATGGTCACATGCTAAAATAAATTATATTCCATACACAAATCAACAAAACGGTTCTAGCCAGCAACAACTTGCCAACCCTATCGTTTGGCATGTTGATCTACTGTAGTTATTGTTTTGCCTTATCCATATGTTCCTGACTTTTTTTTTTGTTTATTAGTTTTTTGTTCATGTTGGACAACTACAGCTGATGTGATCTTTTCTGTTACTGCCACGTTCATGATTTGCTGCACCTGGTTTGTTTCCCCTGATGGTTTCGTTTGGTCTTAAGCCAATCCATGTTTAGTTCTTCCCCTAGTTAATTAGTGGATAATTAGTTCTACCTGAAATTAATGAAGCACCCTGGTCTGTCTATTTAAGACCCTTAACTTCAGTTCAGCGCTGTCTCAGACTCGCAGCGTAATTCAGTATTTGTTTGAGCAGAGAGGCTTGTATGCCAATCGTTATTGTACTCCTTGACCGCTTTTTGTACGACCATGAGTTTTCCTTGCCTGAGTGATTTTGACTCCCTGCCTGTTTGACCATGATTTTTGTCGTCGATGCCCTGTGTATGACCTTTGGCCTGTCTGTTGGATTACGATTTTGCCTGCCCCCTTTGTGCCGTCTTTCTTCTGATCATCTGGTTTTGACCCCTACCTGGAATTGACGAGTTCTAATATTCCCATGGTACTGTAAACTGAGCTTTTCTGGTTTTGAAAAAAGACTGATTAAAGGATTTTGATTTTGTGACATTTTGAATCTCGCGGCTGGTTCCTTTGGAAGCCGTAATACTGGAATCTAATTGATCCACTAGAATCTGGTTTCTTCTAAAATTTATGTTAGGAACACAGGAGCTAAGTCTTGGATTTGTCTGGGTCAGATGATGATGATGATGATAACTTCCTTTCAAAAAATATGTTAACACATTGATCATTATTTTCCATACCAGCATTGGGCAATGTTAGCTGAGCAAATACAATGGTAGGGTGTTTTATCTGAAGATGAACCCACGCAATTTCAACATGTTAAACATTCATATCATCGCAGATGTAATTTCAGCTAAGCGCTTTTGATCTGACCAAAAGGTGGACAGCTGTGCTGAGCCCATACCATGTTGTACAACCAATTTAAAACATACAACCACTTTATGGTAAATTCAAAGTAGTGTTAAACTGTTCCAGGACATGAAGGAAATCATTTGGTTGTGCATCTTCATCAGTTCTTTGTGTTGCACCTTCAAAATCCTAAAATACATATCAATTGCTCAAAGTCAGTTTTAAGCTGTTCAGTGGTGAAGTCCACTGAACAGCTTTGAGAAAATAAAGCGGCAAATTTATCTTTGTTACACAGGGCTAGTGCCTTTTGTGGCAGTTGCATTTGTTAGCATAATATTGTTACTTACCAGCATACATAACAACTAACCACACTAGATGCAGTGACAATGTGCGTCGCTGTCATGACAACCAGTTCCACTATCTGCCTCTGCCTTTCTTTGTGTAAAGTGTAAAGCGAATCAGGGAATCAGTCACCTTTTGTGTTGCAATGAAAAGACCTCTCCTTAAATCAACAGGTAAACGACTGTAGTACCACCAATCAGGGAGGTAGTGTGTACTCTGGGTGTTGTAGAGCTGAGGTTGTGTTGACACACTTGGAACACCCTAATAACAAATAACTCGTACCATAGGAACCAATGAACTCCTCTCTAAGGGCTATAAAGAGTCGTCTCCCTCTGCCTTCACCCCCAGACACATCTGCTGCTCTGTCAGTCGTTGGTTTCACTCGTCGCCTCACCTACCAGTTCTTAAACCAGCAACCATGACGCAGCTAGAGACAGCCATGGCCATTCTGATCAAGACGTTTGACACCTATGCCGCAGGTGAGGGCAAGAAGGACTCCCTGAACAAGAAAGAAGTCAAGACCTTATTGGAGAAGGAGCTGCCTGGACTGCTCAAGGTACATCTCAGCAATGTAGAAGGGTAATGTTAAGGTTCTGTAGTTATAGTTACAAAAGTGGCCTCAGATGCTGAAATTGATCTTTTCATCTCATGCTTCAAAACCACAGGTTAAAAATGTTTTAAATTTAATTCTAGATTTTTGCCGCCCACATTGCAATGTGGGCGGCACGGTGGCGCAGTGGGTAGCGCTGTCGCCTCACAACACGGCGGACCGGGGTTCGAGTCCCGCTCTGTGCGGAGTTCGCATGCTCTCCCCGTGTCTGCGTGGGTTCTCTCCGGGTTCTCCGGCTTCCTCCCACCTCCAAAAGCATGCGCTTTAGGTTGATTGGCCGTTCCCAAATTGCCTGTAGGAATGAGTGTGTGTGTGCATGGTCTGCCTTTGTGTGTGGCTCCGCGGTGCACTGGCGTTGTGCCCGGAGTATCCCCCGCCTCACACCCTGAGACTGCCGGGATAGGCACCGGCTCCCCCACGACCTGCGTAAGCGGATTAAGCGGGCTAAGAAAATGAATGAATGAATGAAATTGCGATGATAACATAATTTATACTAAAACAGGCCTTTGAAGTTAGGTTTTGGAGAAAAATTTTGAGCAGCCACACCTTCACTAATGGTGAACATGCAGATGTGCACTTTAATAAACAATATTCTATATATTTTTTGAACGTTTTAAACTCTTTAATTGGATTTAGCAAATTTCTGCAGCAAAACGCCCCATTTTGAATTTTTCTTCGATTCAAACTAAATCCAACTAAATGGGATGTGGTTGGAAACAAAGACTGACCACTGTTACTATGCTATCCACGTTTGCATGCAGTCACATCATGTAGCATTGGCATACAATCCAACAATCCTAATGTTATTTTTTCGGTCTATGCAGGCAGCGAAGAACCAAGGTGAAGTAGACAAGCTGCTCAGCGGTCTGGATTTTAACGGAGACTCGGAGGTTGACTTCAGTGAATTTGTGGTGCTGGTTGCTGCTTTGACCTGCGCCTGCCATGACCGATGTTGCAAAAAGTGAGCAGGGTGACTGCACCTCAGGGTGGGTCCAAATGGACACAAAAATGACATAAATACTGTTGTTTGTAAGGAACTTGAATAAAAAGATTTGTCTACATGTGGCTGGTGTTGATGTGTTATCTGAAAAATCAGAATGAGAAAATAAAGATAATCACTGCCTGATCTCAGAAATGAAAAAAAAAATTGCTTGGCTTAGGTTGGACACATTTTTACATCTATTTCACAATGAGAGCATTACTTAGTAGACAAAACAAGCAACAGTTCTTAAGTCTTTTGAATACGATGCCCCTCAGTGACAAAATGGTTATACATTAAACATGAAATATCTTTAAAAAAATTTTTTATAGCAGCAGGAAACACTCAGACGCACACACATTCACCAACACCATTATTATTAAGATGGTCTAAAAAGGAACCAGACCAGGATTCAAGAAAAGCTTCTAATAAACATTCCTTACATCACTGAATTTTAAATAACACTAGAACGGTTATATTTACATCAATTTACACAGGACAGAATTGTTTAGGCACAATGTTGCGCTACAATTTTAACAGCATAACAAATATCAAAATAATTTTTAATAATGTTGTCTAAATAGCAAAGAACAATATTAGTAATTTAATTTTTCATGTATTTAGAAATAAAGTTAATAATGCTAGCATATCTGTTGAATAATAAAATCAACCCAACATGTTAATTTACATTGATAACTTTTTTTATAATATCTTGCATGCAAGCAAACATGCATGCAATAATTCTTTAAAAAAATTTTAATGTCCATGTAATGTGGAATAAAATTTTAAAAATGAAAATATGAGACACAACGGGGCAATTTTAAAGTATTATATAACAAACCAGAGTGAAATTGACGTGGCCATGCTGCAGTTGTAGAAAAAGGTAAATGGATTTATACGAGTGATGGAAACAAAATGTTGACTGCGTTTGATGTGTATGTGAGTAAATGAGCTTTGAGACGCTGGTCGAACAGTCTCAGGTTAGAGCAGTCATTATATTTCCTGTCTAAGTAGAGCATGGTGACTTATAAGCAAATATACAGAGCCTTCAGAGACTGGAGATTCTCTCATGTGTGTATTGGCCGAGGAAAGACTTGAACTTTATTTCCTAGCATAAAAGGTGATATTGTGTGGCTACAAATGTGTGACATTAAGGTGCAATATTAAAGTCACACCTTCAAGGTTCACCCCTGTGCTAACGGAAGAGGACGCTTGAGAAATCTCACCCGAGTGGTCAACACATTGTGTTACCTGCTGACGCAACAGATTCAGTCACATCAAGACTGTGGCTGCATCTCAATCCAGCCAGGGGTAACAGGGTGGGCTGTTTCCGACCCACGTATGTCATAAATACCAAGACAAAACAACAATGGTTCTTTATTGAAATACAGCTGGAGTCCAAGTTATGTCGTTGGATATTAAGTTTATTGAGTAAATATACTATTTGTCCCAAGTGCAATTTATCCGCATCAGTGTTATTGCAAGTATCAACCTCTAAATGATTCAACCCTCTACGAAAGTATCTCAAGTTCTTTGTGGAGACATTTTCTCTGATATGACCTACAACCAATGCGATGCTTATCCAGACACCAGTTTCTGGCAACATTCCTGAGGAATCTTAGCCCATTCCTTTGTTTCCTCTGAAACAAAGCCTTGAGAACATTGAGGTGTGCATGGGATTGCAAGGTTCAATATGCCTAAGCTTCCTCTTCCTCAAAGGTGTCTTGTTACTTGATAATATCCATGTGACCCATTACTCACTAATGGTGTCCATTAGCTGAGAAAGCAAAGCGTCACCGGTCCACTGCCATGCGAGGCTGTAAATGGAGGCTTCATTTCATCATCATCTACATTTTCCCTTCTGACATAAACTTGATTCATTTGCCCCAAACATTATAGGTTGATCTTATCTAGAGAATAACATCTGAAAACATCCATGTCCTTTCTTGATAGGTAGAGAATGGAGCTCTTACAGAAGGGTGGGCCTTAACAGAAAAGTCTCTCTGTTAAAGTAATTGTCTTATTGTGTCTTGTGTCCTATTTGATTTTATTATTATTAATGGCTGATGAAGAACATAATTTGCCAATAAATGCAACTGGTAATTGGCTAATTTCACTTCCAAAGCTTGTGTATTCAGGTTGAAAAACCTGAATGCACAACAGCTCTTATTTGATAACTAATTTCCGTTGCGTTTGTTCGTCTTCAGAATGTGTATGTGAGTAAATGTCCCAGCAGTGGAGGGGAAACTTTAGAACATGCTAAAAGGTAGCTCATTCTCTAATCAGAGACATGAAGCTGCCTGTTATCCACCTCTGGGATATTTTCCCTCTGTAGGTCAGGACATGGGTCACACTGGCCAAGTGACACACTTACTTTCTCCTTCTGGAACAGTTGTGTAATTAAAGAATGACTGTGCTGCCCTCTAGTGGCATTTTGCCTCCATTCTCCTCCTGAATAAAAGGCATTTGTTGAACAGGGGCAAGGTTCCATCTTTGTAATAATCGCTGGCATTATGACTACTGACGAATGCCATCTTGAGTGAGTCATAGCTCCTCGTGTGTGTGTGTGTGACTGGAGCTGATTTCTCTGTACAGGCTGGGGTCTCAGCGCTGCTCATGAGAGGCTGCTGGACTGTAATCGGTTTGCAAGGTCACTGAGCTCAGACTCTCCTCTCCCCTCTTCCTCACTCTGTGTGTGTCTCTCTCTCTGTCAGGGCATTATGGGAGCTTATGAGGATTAGAATGGAGCTCTGGAGTCAGGAGACACAGGTGAAAGGGATCATGTTTTTACTGTATGTTCTGGTGCATATGTTCACAAGTATTTGACCATTTATTACATTATTGCATGTTATTTGATATAACCAAGAAAGAGAAAATCTGATGTGTGGATTCTATATTATCTAATCATTAGATAATATAAATTTCACACATCAGATTTTCTCTTTCTTGGTTCATATTTAAACATGTGTTTTAGATTTTAATCTTCCTGCTTAAAATGCTTCCTCTAAGCTTTCAACATTTACTGATATAATTCCCTGAGAAATGGCCTTAGCATACTGTCAGAATTTCTGAAAGATTGCCTTACGAGAAATGGAAAGAATATTGACTTAAAATCTTGCGGAGGAAAAGGTCAGCTGCTCATCTCTCTCTGAAATGACAATACTCAGGTCTTCTCACCGGTCCTTGGGTGGGGCAGTGGTAAAACACACGTGAGGTGACTCTTCAGTGAGCCGCCTCATTCCTACACCATTACTTAATGGTATTAGCTTGAATATTTATGAGGTGCCCTTGAGCAAGGCACCATCCCCTGCTCATTAGGCGCACCATGAGGGAGCTGTCTGCTGCTTTGAGGTCCCTTGTGTTTGTATGTGTGTGTGTGTATGTGTAGACATTGTTCAGTGTGGATACATTTATAATGTTGCACTCATCAGTGAGGATGTGATTCATGAGAGGTAGAGACGTAAATACCAGAGGGGGGGGATGATCCCTCCCAACAAATCTCACCCTGGATGTAATTATAGTTACTGCTGATCAAAGTCGAAGTCTTTCCACAGCTTTACCGGATGTGTGGTCAGAAGTCATCGCCGGACACACACACGCACACACACGCACACACACACACACACACACACACACACACACTCACACACACACACACACACACACACACACACACACACTCTGCTCAGCTCGTTCCACGTGAGGAGGTCAAGGCATCATGAATACCTTGTTCTGTTTTTAAAGCCACACATCTCTGGTCATATGAACTTTAGGTACAAACACACTGCTGTTTTGCCTTCTAAACCTGAACCCACTGTTTTTCTTGGGAGTCATGGGTTCATCTGAGGGATTGAAGTCACCCCACGTCTGGTACCATTGAAATCACCTGACATGTGACTGTGACGCAGTGCTATTTATTCATGTCTGTTTCACCTTATGATGTAGTGCCAACAATGCAGAGCACAAACTGAAAACACAAAACTAAAAAGGACAATAAATGAAACTGCTATGATTATTCGGTACCAATTTACAAAAAGATCATCCATAGATAAGAGTTGTATAAAGGGCTTTACATCTGGTTATTAGTTAGGATTAATGTTATAAAGTCATCAATGGATGGTTGTAAAAATGGGCAGCACCACCCAAACTGTATCAATAAGTTCTGGAGTGGGTCAGCAACAGCAACAACTGTGATAGGGAACAGTGGAATTGTGTATCAGGAAAGCTAAAGTAAATGCAAATAAAAGTACAATTCTCTATCAAATCTTTTCTACATCACTTTTACATCATTTAAGGTTGCAAGGTTGATATTATATTTATAAAGCCTCAATTATTTATGATAGCTATGCTATCTGAAAACCCCTGGAGGGAGCCACAATATAAAACTGATACGTAAACCGAAGTTTCATAAATTGCACATCGAAGGCATTTCCCAATCATCCAGGTTGTGTTGAATAACGTCAACTGAACTTGTTGGAAGATGTTTCTTCAGTTCTGAGATGAACTAAACAAACCTCTTGGACAAGAGGGGAAACAATAATACAGTATAATTATTCACATAAACTCTGCACACCAGACAGAACACAGTTTAACCAAAGTATAGTGCGTTAAAGGTGTGGCATACTGACAGATGGGTAAGTGTCTGTTCATACCAGTAATAGTTAATGTGTGAGTTATGACACTGCGCTTACTGAAAATTATCCCGTCTTCATACTTTTCCTTTACCTGTGCAGACAGCATGTGCTGAACGGAGGCTTGTGTAACAGCCAACAAGCAACCATCAGGGAGTTACTCCAATACCTCACATTCCTGTCGGCTGAGAGTCATTACTGTCAAACAAGATGCCGGTGTCTGTCTGCTTTAGGGCCATGTTTCCTCTGCTGAACAGGATTATATGATTCATTACAAAAACTGTCTTCAACATCTGATGTCTTCCTCAACAATAATCGTGACTGACAGACAGCCACAACCCTGATTCAAAAGAGAAGGTTTGATAGCATGCGCAAACAAACCAAAAGTGTTTCTCTCTCAAGGAAGACGGTATCAACACTGTCACCATTGATCTGCATGAGCTGCAGGCTTATGGTACAACATATATGACATATACAGTATTTGTATATGTTCAAATATGTTTTTTCAGCTTTCATCGAAGTTTAGAAGTTCCATTTAAATTCAAATTAAAATAAAAATTAGCTCCATGTTCTTAAAGTATTGGAGGCAGTTGTGTGCTTGTTTGTGTAGCCCCTAGAAACATGACTCCAGGTTCAAATTAATGAACCTGAATTAATATTTATCCCAGTTTGGGATTGCATCATCATCTCATTTTCATCCCCTTTGCCGCCCGAGTAATGTGCTTTTTGTTTCATCTTTCTATCTGCAACGGTTGTGAAGATATTTGGTGGGCAGACGGACAGGCGGATGGACGGGCAGACAGACGGACACACGAACACTGACAATTACAATACATCACCACTTTGAAGCGGGATGTAATAAAACATTTCTAAAGGTCAGAATTTTTTATTTTATTTTATAAGAGCCCAATAATTTCCTAAAACAGGAGAAAGAAGAAACTGTGTTTGGTTGTGTTTGTTTTATTGCATTTGGCCAGCAACAGTCAGCAGTGACAGAGAGGAATAAGATATTTAGCAACAGGCTCAGGTATTGTGACTGCTGCCTTCAAACACCTGTTTGAAGGCAGCAGTCATTGTTGGTTCTGGAATTTTATCAGGAATATGCAGACAATTATCATCAGAACATCAGCAATCACGAAGCAAATTCCAGACTGAGGCTCAGAAAAATTTTAAATACCACCACTGGGAATATTTTGACAGAAAACAAGCATTCAGTAAAATCTGAAGCGGCTATTAAATTAATATTCTAAATATACAAACAAACATATTTTTTACTTAGAAATAACAATACAATAAGAAGAATTACAAACAAACAATAACAATAAGCGAATACAAGAGACCATTTAAGATATTTCAAGTGACTGGCACCCTCCCTTAATTTTATTTCATGAATGAAACAAGGAATACACTTAACATGATTTTAGCTCCTTTCTATTCCTATTTCTTTAAATGTTTAGTTTTGTTAAGAAAACTCTGGTCCATGACAGAAAACAGAGTCATCAGCACAGGAGAAAGAGACTGTGTCAACCTGTTATCTGTAATCACTCGCCGTCTGCAGACAGAAGACAGGTTAAGAGAGGGCGTGAAGCCGTGCTATTTGCATTGAGAGCACATTCATACCTGCGCTGTGCTGATAACAAGCTCTCTGTGCAAAGACTGGGACTCAGTGATGTAATCTGCATTTTCCTGCTTTTACTGCCACTGGCCTGTGACGTCAGTAGAAACCAGCAACGCTTGTGTCCTCCTGGTGAAAACAGGCCTGTTCTCTGTCTTGCTGTACTGTTAACACACAAACACACACACACACACACACACACACACACACACACACACACACACACACACACACACACACACACACACACACACACACACACACACACACACACACACACACAGTGACAAGGAGACTTTGTCCTACTTTATCATCAGCAGCCATAGAGACGTCCTCCAGCACAAATGCAATTAGACATTGTCACGTTGCTTGACCGAACACCAGCGTCAGCCAGCGGGCATCTGGATTCATCCAGAGCCATTAGCACCCAGAGATCCTCGTAAGCCCTCAGGTCCTCCCTCCGACACTTCAGCTCTTTTAGATCGTCAGTATGAAACAACAACCACATTTACTTTCTTCTTCTTCTTCTTCACTAAACAGTCAATTATCACCTCATCAATTTATGATGTAATTTGTTTGAGTGCCTAATGGAGCTATTTCATGCAAAAATGATCAAAGGTGTTTTAAAAGTTGCTTTAATAGGTTCATGCTTTGTTTACAGGTACAATGTGTGATTAGAATAGAGGGGAGGATTAGCTAACTGATCTCTATCCACTGACTAATCACAACGCAGTCATAACTGAAACAGCCTCTTTAGATCCGACCAATTAAATCAGAAGTAACACCTTATTTCAGATTCAGATCTGATTTTATCTTACATCAAAGTGAGCCAGTTCCTATCCCATAAAGATGCAGATAAACATGTTAATACATTTATTCAAATAGATAAGAAACAAGGCTCTTTTCCTTGTTCAAAAAGCTTACATGAATTTGCATCCAGCTTTCTATACAGCTTCTCTATTTTAGATCCTGAAACGTTGTATTTTTGAATATGCAAATTTTTTTTTCAAATAAGGAATCATGAAGTACAGGTTTTTATTACAACTGTGCTACTAAAACTACGAAACACTTGTCCAAAAGATGTGAGACAGATGTGAGAGGATAACTGAAAAGCTGTATTTTTAGTTTGACTTTCATTTAAACTTATATTATATTGTATTCACTTCATTTCACGCATATGCCTCTGCAGCTGTAGTTCACTGCACTGCAATGAACTCCAGCACACAATGACAAGCACATATAAGACATGAAATATGAAAGAATGTTTTCATGATAAACAAGAGGTCCCTCAGGGTCCCCAGCTCTGAGGGTTTTTAATTATAGACAGATAGAGAGGAGTTAAATACAGTAAGTGCTCCCTATTAACTACACTGTATATCTTTTTAATACTTAAAATTAAAATAAAAACTAGTTAAAGAGGCACCTTTTCAACACACATGATAGCTATATATTAAAATGCATTTT
This sequence comes from Antennarius maculatus, assembly GCA_013358685.1. Classification (NCBI taxonomy): domain Eukaryota; kingdom Metazoa; phylum Chordata; class Actinopteri; order Lophiiformes; family Antennariidae; genus Antennarius; species Antennarius maculatus. The sequence continues at coordinate 6,465,937 of CM023628.1, forward strand.
GAGTTTTTCCTCAGCTGAGGCAAATCCCACTCAGAGCATGTGTCTAAATCCAACTGTAACCATGGAAACAAAATAACAAAAAATTGTAGAGGTTCATAAATAGCAAAAGATAGACGTGATGAAATTTTTGATAATTAAATATTATAGTTTTGAGCAATGCTAAAGAAATAAATGTGACATTTCATACAAAACTCATTTTCATAACCTTTCCTCACCTCCTTGGAGGGCGAGAAGAAGAAGACGTTTACTCTGTTAATCCTTTTGGGGGTTCCCTCAGGGAATGGAAATTTTACACTCTTATGTATGCATTACACACACACACACACACACACACACACACACACACACACACACACACACACACACACACACACACACACACAAACACACACACACACACACACACACACACACACACACACACACACACACACACACACAAACACACACGCGCCTAGGGCCTGTAAACATATAACAATGAAGAAACAGAGGGTCAAGTGAAGGGCAGCAACATAGCAGCGTCCTAAAATCTGCAACAACAGCAATAATAATAATAATAATAATAATAATAATAATAATAATAATAATAATAATAATAATAATAATAATAATAATAATAATGCAAACTGGATTAAAGTTTTTAATAAAATTATAAAGTGGTTCATAGTAAATTTAGTTTAGAAAAAAATCATCTATGATGTCAATAAGTAAGCAAACAAATCTATAGGAATTGTCCGCCAGAATAGAAATTCTTCATATCAGGACAATTTGTTTCTTTTCTTCCTTGCAGACATTAAGTTTATTCAAATAGAAAGAGCTGCTGTTGTCAAAGAACTACAAAAAAATTCAATTAAACTGTGTCCTTTATTTAGAGGGAAACGGAACAACAGACCCTTCATGTCCAAAGGCTCGAGTGTTCAAATTGAACCCACAGCGGAAAGAAAAGGATCCTATCCCATCAGAATAATGTGAAACAGACTGTGAATCAGACTCTTTACCCTGAAAGCAGAGACCCTCATAGAAAAGAAGTGAATTATTTACATTCCAATACATAATTGAATACAGTCTTAATTGCACACTCTCATTCTCATCCATCTATTTTTTAGCTCCCGATAAAAGTTTGTATCATTCAGACACAAAGTAAAAACAAGAGGATGGGATTAACAGAACAGGAGGTAAAATATATACACATTACTCATTTATTATGATCACTGGAGTCAATCTGGAGTTTGTTTTTATTATCCTTCCAGATGGAAAAAGGTGAGTTATGACATACTGGCCCCAGTGCTACATTGTGCAACTGTGAGCACAGGAAGCAAAACATCAGTCGATCAGACCGGTCGCCGTCACTGACGCCTATGTGAGACCTTAAACAACATGTGGGTGTGCACACACATCCCAGACAGTGGTAAACAGCTCTGAGACAAGAAAGAGGAACCAAGCTCATGTGATTTGTTGGGCAGGGGGTTGCAGGGGGTGGGGTTTGTTTCTTCCACAAGGATCCTGATTTGTCTCTTTGCTTCATGCTTCTTGGGATTCTGCGAGGGGATCCTTGTCGTGAGAAGTGTGTCAACCACAGAGGTTAGAAAAGTTTAGAATATAATGCATCACACATGTTATCAGTCTGTCCTATGATAAAGCATAACATGTGATTAGACCCTGATGATGATGAACAGGTCTCATGAGGTCATTCAAAACATAATCAGGACAACACTCATTTAACTTTATAAATAAACTGTGACTGGATAAATGCATCCAGCCAGATTTGTTGAGGGTGAGATAAAACAATTAGTTTTAAAATGAATACTAATTTGCTGATAATTTTTGAAACGGTGAACAAAAATAGTTTCACTTTCGTAAAGGTGATGTTGATGTTTTATCTGTACTTTATGTTCATAAAACCTGGAGCCAAACTTGTGGCACAAGCTGCGTGTAACTATAACACTGACTTGGCCTAGTTATGACATGAGTGCTTATAAGGTGGAGGTTAAAGGTTAATTGTTGCAGATAAAAAAAAGTTAGAATACAAACATGAGTTGTTTATCTACTGGAGCAAAAGATGTGGGTAATACAGTATATAACACTATCTATACACAATTCTAAGATTGACTGTGATGAAAGCAAGAAAATATTTTCTACATTGAAAACATGTTTTTATTTCAAGATCCATCCATTATTCTCTGGCAATCTTTTAAGAAAGTGTACTTTGAAAATGATATCCTTTATGTTGATTTGTAAGAAAACACAGTAATGTCTATTCTGGTCCTTAGTTTAACAGAAATTATTCATATATACTGTATATATTTTGCACATCTTGCCAAACCAACCAACAAACACAAACTGTAACCTAAGGGGATGTAGAAGTCAAATGATGTTGAAAAAGTGTTTGATGTTTAGCTGCAACTAGATGTTACAACTGGTTCCACCACACAAACCAGTTCTTAACCACAGCCAGGAGCTACCTGGTCAAAGTGCCACCTAGCTGACTGACCTTAGAGGACAAACTAGAATTAGCCGTTATCTTACCTATTTTAAAAAGAGATAGAAATATATGGTAAAAATGATTGTACATGCAATAAAATTTACTTTACACATGATGTTAACTGGTATCATTTTAAAATACACAACAATAATAACACAGGTTTGCTCATAGCAATAGACTGAATGAACATATAATATCCTGCAAAGCTGGCCTTACTGAATATTGAATGAGTACTTGAATAAACTGAATGAGTACTTACACTCTGAAATACATTTGTCCCAATTGCACACACATAAAAACAGGTTAAAACTGTTATTTCCAAATATTCTTATTATTTTTGGACTTCATGCTTACAACAAAATTTTTATTAGCAAGTTTTAATAGTAAAACCCTGTCTTCACTATTAGAATGATCAAATGGGAGCTCAGGACTGGCATTAGGTATGCAAATGAACAGAGAATAATTTTGTACATATCATCATCTTAATCAAGAATTGAGTGAAATGAGCTGATCTTAATCATCTCCCATTAACACAAGCAAAGCCAAATGTTAAGGAACAGTATGATGCTCTTCCCAAACTTGTGTTACGACAGTGATATAATGCAAACAAGCCGGTTCTCTCACATGTCTATATTTATCCAACTCTGAAAAAAGGGATTGACCCAGAGTGGCACACCCATGGGTAATAGTTCACCTCTCGCTGATCAGGTGAACATGAACACTTCGCTTTCACAACCTTGGGGTGAAACCACAAAGAGGCCTCTTACCCACCCATCCACCCACTCACCCCCCTCTCTCCTAGGAAGGGATTATGAGGCATTTTTCAACTGCACCACATGCTCTGATGCCGTCAGAGCATAGAGCAGCTCGATTGAGATGCATTAGACTGCATGTGTCTGAGGATGCTATCAGTGGCAGGAAAGATAGAGCCAGATAGAAAACGCCCCCCCCCCCCCGCCAAAAAAATCTTTAAACCACAGCTCGTTAGTTAAAGGCTAAATATCTCTCCACTAAATGAAAGAGATGCCCCATATGGTTTCAATTGATTATGGAAAGTTGCACAACTCCCTGATCAATCAGGCCTCTATGGTGCAGAGGGTCAATTTGAGTTTAGCCTTTGGCTCCAGTGCTGTAGATAAAGATCAAAAACTCAATATTAGTCCGCTAACTGGCCTGGGACCTGGGAACTGTAAAGAAATTGTATATATATATAGCCTCAATAACATCAGCTGTTAGACGCACATAGCATATAGCATACACACACACACACCGGCTACAGCACTACACTAGTGTAATGTACGCATAAAGGATTAAAAGGCACATGCAGGGAAAATGCTTGCTATTGTTACGCTCGTCCCAGAGGTCACAGCCTCTGGGGTCAGAGGGGAGTTGACCACATATGGACCCTTTACTGGGGACTGGTGGCTCCACTAAATAATAAGCACAACCCCCTACAAAAGCACACACATTTACTAGTCAATGGTGACCAAGTGGCTTCGAGAGGAAAATGTTGCTGGGACATAATCTTCCTGTACAACATTTGCTCTTGAGGAAGAGTGGCACAATAAATAGTATTGGTGGTAATAGTGATGCAGCAGTTACAGTAACTGGACTGAATAATAGCTATAGTTACAAACTGTTATGATATTGTTTTCATGTGAAATGTTAAGACAACATATACTTATTCATTATAACTACCTTTAAACAGTTCATAAAAGAATTCCTACAACTAGATGTAAAAAATTTCCACCAGTAATTAAGCATACGGTAAAACAAGGAAGAGCATTTATTTTCATAGAAACCACTAGAAACTGAAATAAAATAAAATAAAAAACCTAACCTACATTTTGTTCTTTTAAAAAAATATTAAAGTAGTTTATATACAGTATGTATATATATATATATATATATATATATATATATATATATATATATATATATATATATATATATATATATATATATATACATACATATATACACACACACACACATACACATACAAACACATATGTACGTATATACACACATGTTTACAGTATATATATATAAACATATACATAGTGTAAACACATACACAAAAGAATAACTGTTTGCACTTATTTTTGTATTTGTTGTCTAATCTTAAAACCAAACAAGGGAATTTAATCATTTAAATGATTGTCAATGATGAGTGTTATTTATTCTTTTAACCATCGACTTTCATTCTTTTCTGAGAGTGAAAATGATAGGAGTCCTAGTTGGGCTTCTGATGCAATACCCCAGCGGAGGAATCAAACCTATACGGTAGGACGGCAGAGGTTTGTCTTGTTGCTTGGATACGAGCGCAGAGGGTGGAGAATTAAGTAGTCCTTCGCGGAGTGAAACTGGGCGCTCGTTGGCCGACATTGTGGCTCATGTTGTGACTATGACAGGGGGATGACCTTCCTTCCGCTTGAGCCGGAATGTCGCTTGTTTCCTCACCGCTGTTTAAGACACACTGCATGTGAAAACAGCGCCATTTCTGTCGGCGTCCATGATAACGTGATGCTACCGCAGCGGATTCCAGAGCTCGAGCTCGGAACGGCAGCGGTTGAGAACTAGCCGCTCCCCTTTACTTCAGCCCACGGCAGGTAAGCAAAACAACATTCCGACTCTGACTTTTCGTTTTGCTTTTTTGAGTTTTAACCCACCTTATTGTTGCATGTTTGCACAGCGTACTCGTTCCCAATATGACGATATGTCGTGCATTTTGAGGGGAAAACGTCTGACAATACTTTGGTAGCAAACCGGGGCAGCCGCTCATCCGCCCCCCTCTGTCACAACATTCAAGCTTACGTGAAAGCTAACTATTTACTTCAACTTGACATCTCCTCTATGTAGCGTTAACTTTTTTCAACTAAAGATGCTGCGTTCACAACTAAAGTTTAGACTTGGCCTTAGCGTTTGCGTGATACCGTTTGCTAGCTAACGCTAACTATTTAGAAGTAGCCTCAGCTCGCTTGGTCAGTTAGAAAATACGTAAAAGCTTTATTGGCCTGTCTCACTAAATTGAACAGTTTCATCTGATTTGTAGTTGTTTGGTTCCGTAAAATATTAAGGAACCCCTTCACCACAAACGACGAGCTGTTCTCCACAGCTAACTTGGCTAACTTAGCTCATTAGCTCACTTAAAGGTCGGCGGTCCGGCTAACCTTGCCGCTTGACTATAACGTGACGATAGCTGGTTAACGTTTATAATCTTACAAAAGTCGGTGTTATGTTTCCACCACTTGCAATACCGCTGTTACTGTGTTATATCAACTTAATAATGGAATTAATATTCAAATTGTGTATCATTCTTGGTTGTTCGGTAGTTGCATTGCCGCACTCAATACCCTAGCATTGTGTTATTGCTAGAAACGCACGTTTCTACAGAGCCGAAGTTAAATAATTTGACGACTTGCTATTCAAGACACCAGAAAATAATACGCTCATTTCCTTGTTAAGGTAGCTCTCTTAAGTAATTGGTTGGAAGTAAAGTGCAGTCAGGTCAACTAACAACCGGGGCTAGTAAGCATACAAGAAACAGCTGGGATATAGACTGGTCCGCCATATTTAGAAATCGATGAAGCCAGAAAACCTTTTGCCTGTTTTGTGTGTTCTTGTTTAATTGATGGCAAATACAAGAAAGGATTATGATTGCTCTAACGTTATGACTGCGCAGTGTACAGCTGCTCATCTTAACCTTTTGACGCCTCTAACGGGCAACCTATAATGTGTCACCGTTGAGTGACGCCTGGCCCAGCCAATCAAATCGGTGCGGCCTCCATTTGCTCTTCACGACGGTTCCTCAATCCTCTGCGGCAATATGAGACACATGGAGTGTACAGAAAGAGTTTGTCAGCCCATTAGCAAATCCGTTTAATCCACTGTTAGTTCTTTTCAGTAGTTTTTTTCATGACACTCAGTTTTCTGTGATTAAAACAGATTTTGACAACTAGTAAAGTGAAAAAGTTGTTATAATTCAATTTCAAACGCCTGTGATCCGCTACAACAAATTGCATTGTCATGACAACATAGCCTATTACCAGAGCTGCTGTGATCAAAATAAAATGACTTGTCATGTTTGGTTTGTAAGTTAATTGTTGCATTCATTTTAAGGTTCAAATGTGACTTGTAAGTTTTTCCATATTTTCTAGCCATTTTGAACTTTGAGAGTTTATACAAATTTTCTGCATTTTTATAGAATAAATGCTGACTGATTTAAATCAACTTTTTGTTACTTTGTTCCTGTTTTACAGTGCTTTTGCAGAATTATCATCACATAGACTTTGAATCACTTGGATATTTTAGATACTTTTACAATAATGTCAGCTGATTGGAATGAATAGTGATGTGCAAGTCACCTTGGCTAAAACCTGATTTTTGGCTAGTGTGTAGCTGGAAATTCCTGTTAACCTTTACAACTTTAAAGGGTGCTTACCACAATAATGACTTATACCTTCATGTATTAGTTTGCTGAATACAAATTAGGGAAAAGACTAGTATTCTAAAGTATGATGTGATATTTCAGGGCAGCATGATGGTGCAGTTGGTAGCAATATTGCCTCATCGTCAGAAGGTCCTGGGTTTGATTACTTTCTGTGTGGGGTTTGTATGTTTTTCCTGTGTCTGAGTGGTTTGTCTCCAAGTTTCCTGCGTCCTTCCAAAAGTATGCAGTTCATGTGAACTGATAACTCCAAATTGACCGTGTGTGTGTGTGTGTGTGTGTGTGTGTGTGTGTGTGTGTGTGTGTGTGTGTGTGTGTGTGTGTGTGGTTGCATGCCTTTCATGTCTCCCCACAATGTGCTGGCAATGCGTCTTGGGTGTACCCCGCCTCTTGCCCGTAGCCAGGTGGGATAGACTCCAAAAAAAACCTGTGACCCATAATTTTTTTTTTATGTATGAAGAGTACTTGTTTATTGCTGTTATTCCTCTCTAAAGTTTAAAATACCGGTAAGATCTAAGAGAATTTTTTATGCCCCCATTTAACATGGATTTTTTTTTCCTCTTTTCTGTTTCAGGTTGTGAAGTAAGACATAGTCCCCAAAATGGACCTCTTCAACTGAGAAGCAAACACAGTCTGTGTTTTGCTCAGATGCTGAAATCTATCAGCAACACAAGCCATGCCTGACGATTAAAATCAGATTTTTTTTTGCTCAAAGCAATAAATAAAAAAATCCTACATGTCTCCACATGTAGAGCCCCTTCACTTTGTCCTGCAGAAGTGACTGCTCCCTCTTCCGAAGGTTCTGTCTCATCGTCTACCCTTCTCCAGCCACCTGAAAGTAACACAATGCTGCTCCATTTGAGAATGGCCAACACCTGAGGTCCCATGCATCCAATGAGCACCGATTCAGACGGTCCTGCTCCTTCTGAAAACCTCTCCTGCCCCTACCCCCTTGTGGGCCCCCTGCCTGCCTTAGAGATGTCCTTGCTCCATTCTCTAGGTCCAGTACAAAGCTGGCTTGGCCAGGAGCTGGAGAAGTGCGGGATTGATGCAATGATTTACACCCGCTATGTGCTAAGCCTTCTCCTGCATGACAGTTATGACTATGACCTGCAGGACCAGGTAAGCTAAAAAAAACAGTGGAGAAATATTTCTATTGGGGAAAAAAGATGAGAAATTACTGTTGTACAATAATCCATCGTTTGTTCGTGCTTCAAGATGGACGGCTTTGCGACATCGCAGATTTTTAGTAGGTAGTCGCGTGATACCGTAAGCGCATGCTATTGGCTGACAGCATCTGGAAGTGCGCTGCGTTCCGAGACTTACGGAACGCAGTGCACTTCTGTGAAACACAAAAGTGATTTAAACAGTCAATAAGAGTGGGAAAAGGTAATACATAATAAATGTAATACAGAAGGTGGTGTAATATCATTACACCACGGGGAGTGTTCATAAACGTTTAAATTACCGTAGATAATAAAATAGTCGCTGTATCGCGAAATTTCATTTTTCACAGGTGGTCCTGAAACGCATTAACCACGAGTAACGAGGGATTACTATTTGTTGTAAATTGTCAAGGAAGTAACTAGTGGACTTCATTCAGTAACAGAAATGATCCATGTGTAAACATAAAGACATCAAATTTTCATGACAGCCTGTCTCCCCAAAATTATGTCACTGTTGCAACACTTCTAACCCCTTCACACCAAATACTGTTGCTGGCGACAGGAAAATGACTATATTCTTAGAAATACCATGACAATTTGATCTTTCTTGCTATTGACAACATACTGAAAGCTGTTATGTTTCTTTCACTACTGTAAAGCACTGTATATCTGTATGAACAGTTTAGGGTCCATAAAGAATTATTTTAATAGTGTGACTCAAGGGTTACAATATTTTTAAGAATGTAGTATTTTTCCTGTCACCTACTGGTAATTTTTTTTTGTCATTTTATGATTATGCGTAGTGCTTTGCTTTGTACACAATTATATATAGTATACAGTGCGACCTCTTTCTTTGTGGTTAATGCGTTCCAGGAACCACACACAATTAATGAATTCCACGATAGAGCAACAAACTATTTATCTTATTATTTACAGTAATTTAAACGTTTATGACCCCATACTGATATTAAACCACCTTCTATCTGTATTACCTTTTCCCACACTCTTATCGACTCTGAGAAAATCTGAGACTCATGTAACCGAGCACATTTCCGGATGCCGTCAGCCAATAGAATGCGTGGATGGTATCACGTGACTGCCTACCAAAAATCCGCAATGAGGTGAAGTCGCGAGTTTTGTTGCGCGAGGGCTCACTGTATAAACCTGTACAGAAATATAATTTTTATCCTTTGTAAAAAAATCTTTGATTGTTTTCCTAACAACATTTTTTTCAATAACTTCTTGGTTTTCTCTTGGAAAGGAAAATGACATCTTCTTAGGCTGGGATAAGGGAAGTGGGAAAAAATGGGGCAAGAGTAAGAAGAAAAGTGGGACCGACCTGAGTCTTGAGGAAATGAAGAAGCAAGCTGCTGTGCAATGCCTTCGTTCTGCATCTGATGAAGTAAGAATCATTCTCACTTGTTCTGCTTTTTTCTGTTAGTGTATTATGTTTTGGATAGGTGTCATAGAAATTTTGTATGAGTTTGTTGAATTTCACTTGTCTTTAGTGTAAAGGAGTCATTATTTTTAAGTGCTTTCACTTTAGCGGAGTTCAAACAAATTGATGTTCCAATGAGAATGGAACTGTTGTTATGACTTTCCATTTCCACTGGTGCTTCATATCGATTGGAGTGGATAAAGACGAACAATAAACAAGTTGACATATGTTAAACTGGCACAAGATTAGAAAAACGGCCCCACCATCAGGACTCTGTTTGAATTAAGTGTTGATTCTGAATTTAATCATACAATCAAGACCAATTTTGAAATAACCAAAATCAACTTATGTTATTGTATATCCCAGTGGTATTTTCAAATCGTTTCATAGCTTTTTTTTTGAGAGATTCCTGACAATTTCATTTGCTGCCGGTGGTAGTAAGTTGTGCGAGTTAAGAATGACACAACATGAAGCTTGGGGGAGGGTGTATGAGGCAAAAAGAGTGTTGTGCATCTCCCGGGACTGGGCTCTGCAGTCTATTTTTTAACCAGCACACGCTACGCAGGATTGCAGCAGTGAGCAGCGGAGTTAGTTGGCTGTCAGCTGACTGGTAAAAGCACAATGATGCAAGATGAAACATGGGGCAGGAGAAAATGTAACTTTTCATGAGGTGGCATGGTAAGAATATTTTGCAAGAGTGATGCAGAAGTGAGTGAGTTAAAAAGTTGTAAGACTGGTACTGATGAGCAGCTGTTTATATTTTCTTTGACAGTACAGACTTGATCTAATTTTGTGCTTTTAAAGTTCTTGACACAATTTTCAGTATTGGAAGACAGTAACAATAGGATATTTTGTTATTTTTTGTAACTATCTGTATTGTTACTTTGTGAGATAATCATGTATGACGTTGTTTAGGCATTTTAATTTTTTTGAAAGCTTGTCTCTACTATTGCTAAATATAGCAGTCATGGCAGAGCATGCCTAAGCTCTCATAAGTCAGCTGGTTTGACTTGTGTCAGCCCCGTGCGCTTCATTATTTTGTTTGGGTACTGTTAAGGTTACATTATGACAGGTTACTGGATGTCATGGCTCATTATTTGGTGAAGTTGAATGCTCCTTAATGTATTAATGCAATGTTTTGCCAGTAGAACTCTACCATGATAAAGGGTATCACCACCTGTCTTGACTGTTTCATAGTTGCAGGTGCCGCTTGATCATATTGTCTTGATGTTTAAAATTTAAATTCATTTCTCTGCATGTGCATCATGTAATAGTGGTGTTGGTTTGCCCATATTGTGTAATTTGTTTTCTTGAATCTGTTCCTTGTCTTTCTCCTTTATACAGAACTCTGGAATTGAGAGCTTGGTTGAAGAGCTTTGCTCTAAACTAAAAGAAATCCAAAACAAACAGAAAGGTTTGATTTATTTCCTTTTATCATGTTAAAAATGTTTTGATATAAGTTTTAAAATAATAATCTGAAGTCTTATTTTTTTTGTCTTAACAGAGGACAAAAATGTTCTAAAGAAATCTGATGGCTCTCAGTCTCCAGAGCGAGTTGAATCCCCCTCTTCAAAGGACCAAGTGGAAATGTAAGTTTCATTTTAAATAGTGTGTGTGTGTGTGTGTGTGTTGGGGGTGAGGGGGTGACGGGGTGACTATGAATGCATCTAAATCGAGTTTTTTATTTGTTTGTTATGATTGCAGGTATTATGAAGCATTTCCTCCTTTGTCAGAGAAGCCCGTTTGTCTCCAAGAGATCATGACGGTGTGGAACAAGGCTAAGGCTTGCACATACTCGAGTTCCTCATCCTCTGCAGCTCCACAGACCAGCACAGACACGTCTTCCCCAAAAGATTGCAACAGTGATGGTGAGGCTCCAAAGGAAAGAAACCTTGAGGCATGTGGTGCCATCACGACTGTATCTATTGAGAGAAGCCAACAGCGACGAAGCAAGAAGGAAAAAGAAAATCGATACCATGGTGGTGCAGCCGTGGAAGAAAAGTCTACCATCCACTCTAAGAGACAGACTAAACACCGATCTGAGGGCAAATACAGACCCAGATCCTGGTCATCTGGCTCTAGTGAGGCAGGTTCAAGTTCAAGTGGAAACCAAGGAGACTCCAAGTCATCTAGATGCAAGGCAGTTAGAATAAGGCACAAATCCAAGGAGGTTTCAAAAAATAAGAGAACCCGCAACAGCGGCCAGTTGAAGGTAGCTGACAAAGATGAGCGAAGAAACGGAGGAGGGAGCAGTAGCAGTACCACTGGTGGTGCTACCAAACAATCACAGCTTTACAAAAAGGGAAAGAGACCGCTGAAGGAGATTCGTAAAGATTCAGGCTGGAAGGAAGTTCAGGATAGTAACAAGAAGGAATATATGGAGGAGCCACTATGGTACACTGAGCCCATCACAGAGTATTTTATACCTTTTAGCAGCAGACAAAGCAAGCTGGAAACAAAATATAGAAACAAGGTAGAGTGTCCTGATGGTTTTGCTTTGACAAATGACATGGAGAGGCTGCCAGAGAGAATCCAGGGAATCTGCATTGCCAATGAGAGCTACCAGAGAGCATACCTAGCAGCAGGCTCATTTGTTGATGGGCACTTTGTGGAAGGGCCTGGTGAGGATGAAACTGCTGAACTCACTGGGACATTAGACTGCCCTCAGCCAGAGGATGGTAGAGATTTAGATGACAAGCATCTGTCTGAATATACTCACTTCTATGAAGTTGATATTTATCAATCCATATTGGATACTAGTGCCTCAGACTCTGTACAAGAGAGTCGGATCTTAAGCATGATTCGACAGAAAAGCAAAGAGCAAAGAGACGTTGAGGCAGAATGTTGTTTAGTGTTAGATGGTCTTGAGCAGCAAGGGAAAAGTGCAATACGGGCAGACTCACAGGAAGCTTCAGGATCTGTTGGATTCTCAATGGAGGATCTTGGGAGCATGGCTCAGTTGTGGGGATGTTTTTCACCCTCTACTTCAGAAGATATAGATGGAGAAAGCTTCTTAGGAGATTCTCCGATTCGACTCTCCCCCCTTTTTGATAGCGTTTCATTTGCATTGAGCAGACTATCTGGAAATCTGGAGGAGCCACCTGTTCCTGAAGCCACCAGTGAACCAACTGGTTTGAACTCATCCTGCTTCTCTCTTTTTGAGCTGCAGTATGACAGCCCTACTCTTTCTTTTCCCCGCGACTCACTCACCGTTGGTTACGAAAACAACACCGATTCTAGTAGCTGTCTCGACCCGCATTCACATAAACAGTCTCGTTTGCTTATATGGACCAAAAATAGTGCCTTTGACGAAACTGAACACTGTTCTAACCTTTCAACGCGAACCTGCAGTCCATGGTCACATTCGGAGGAGACTCGTTCAGACAATGAGCAAGGAAATGTTCAGACAGAAGATGCTACTCAAATTGGCAATGATGATCTCGATTGTATGATCCCTCCACTCTCTGGTACCTATCTGGAGGATGAAATCCTGGATTTTCTGCAAGAAAACTCTGGCAGAAAGTGTGAGGAGGTGATTGTTAGTACAGCATCCAAACAGGCCTTCACCAAAAAATCTAAATTGGAGTCTATTTGTGGTATAGCATTAGAAGAGGATGAGAGTAAACAGTACAGCACTGGCATGTTTTCAGATAATACTACGCAACACAGTGACGACTACAGCTCAGGGATAATAAAGGACATTTGGACTGCAATAGATGACAATTCTGTAATTTCTAGGCAAGGAGCAGAGAAAACAAGTGAGGGGCTATTCTCGAATGAGTCAAGCAGTTACTGCTGCAGTTGTCTGGAGGTGCAGGCAAAAGGAGTCCCAGTTCAAGGACCTCAGAAAAGAGCAGTGCAGCGGTCGGAGTATCACCTTTGGGAAGGCAAAAAGGAAGAACAGGACTCAGCCAAAATCAAACCCCCCATGGTCGATGGTGCTGGGGATTACATGACTCCGTCCAAACCCTGGGACTTGAACTCGAATAAAGAGAGTACATCATTTATCCTGGGAGGGGTGTATGGAGAGTTGAAGACATTAAGCGGTGATAAGAACTGGGCTGTTGTGCCACCAAGTGACACCCATGATAGCTTGCTTCAGTGTGCTGCTGCTGCTGCCTCCAACTCAGACATGCTTACCATCACCGGTACAGATGTGTTCATGAACACTGGTAGCTGCTTTGCCCCTGGCCACAGGCCCCTGTGGAGGCCTCTTGTGTCCTTTGGGCAGAGTGACCAGGCCATTAGAGGAGGTGGAGATGGACTGAATAAGGGATTTTCTTTTATCTTCCATGAAGATTTGCTTGGATCTTACGGAAGCTTGCATAGTGAGGAGCAAGGTTTAGAATACCCGTTTGCATCCTTCAACCTGAACAATCCTTTCTCTCAAGTCCTCCATGTTGAGTGTTCGTTTGAGCCTGAGGACATGGCTTCATTCAGTCCAGGGTTCAAGCCCAAATCCATTCTTTGCTCGGACTCTGAAAATGAAGCCTTCCACCCACGACTATACGGCATCAACCGGACGCAGTACAGGGCTATTCGCATTTCCCCCAGGACTCATTTCCGACCAATATCGGCCTCAGAATTGTCTCCTGGTGGACCGAGTGATTCGGAGGCCGAGAGTGATAAAGAGGAGCTGAGTTTTCCCGTCCTAGCACCAGTCGACATCTTTGATGATCCTCAGGCAGACCTTAAACCTCTGGAGGAGGATGCAGAATGTGAGGGTCCTTATTACGGGAAGTCAGAACTGGAATCTGGTAAATTCTTACCCAGATTAAAGAAGTCTGGCATGGAGAAGAGTGCTCAGACCTCTCTGGACTCACAGGAAGGCTCCAGTACTCTCTTGCCTATTGCTGAGCAAGAGATTTGCTTAGACTGCAAAACCGCAGCATCTGCATCAGCTGCAAGTGGAGAGACGGTAATCGCAGCTGGCAAGATTCAAAAGGAGGAATCTTCAGGAGAGAAACAGTCCTGCTTACGTGCACCAGCAGGTCAGAGCCCCAAGTATGGGATTGCGTATGACTTTGTTGGCGATTTGCCAGAGGTGAGTTTTGTTTTAAATTATCCCCTAAAAGTATCTCTTTACTGAATGTAGTGATCAGTGTGAATTGAGCATTTAGCAGTAATTGTTTTTGTCATCTTCAATAAAAAAAGGCTCCACATATTTCTCAGTTGGCTATTTACTGAGAAACACTTAACTGATTCTCATTTCTTCTGTTTAGTTTCCCCTGTTAAATGTAAGTGGACAGGGAAGGCCTGGCAACCAGCAAGATGAGTGCTGGTGGCAGAACACACTCTGCTCCCCCTTTTTCCCTGGACCCCAGTGCACAGGTGAAGCTGAACCTTTTACTAGTTTATCAACAATTCTTTTTCCAGATTAAACCAATGACAATTTATTTTTGTCGTAAGTTGTGAATTACTTTGCAATGCACAGCTTATTTAACTTTATATACCAGACCTGAAATACAAAAATAACTAGAACACCCGCGACACCCCTGAATTCAAAATTTTACCCATTCCCTTCTGTTACAATGCACAACATGCAGGTGATAAGGAAGCAGAGGCACAGTGAAAAGCCGCTTGAATATTTACGAGTACGACAATTAAACCAATGCACCTTCTTGTCTCTTCTCTTTTTAGGGAGCAGCAACATTTGAATACTCCAGTTCTGCAGAGGACACCTGTCGTAGAGAGGAAGCATTCCTCTTTTACTGCTGGACCAGCTAAGAATCAGGTCGTCGCAGAACTGGAAAACATATTATAGGCCCCACACTCATCCCTGCTGGTTTTATTTACTAACGTAATACCTTGTGTAATCAATCAGATCAACAAAGAAGTGAGTGAAAATAGGAAAATCCAAAAAAATGTGTTTTTCATTGAGTGATGCTATGTGCAAAACATGCATTTAGAATTTGTTTTCATTTGACTCTTTTGAATACTGGTCCCCATCCAATCTCACAATTAGGGAGTAGGGACTATATTTTGTTCAATCCTTGTCAGTTTGTTCCCTCAATTTTGCTTTAAAACTAGGATACTGGTAGTAAGTTTTGTCTGAATGGTTGTGCATGTGTGTTTGTCCAGCCAGTCTCACTCCTCTTCAAGTTGAACCTGTTGTTGTATGAAACAATTGCGGTTGAATCATCTGGTTTCCAACTTATGTCCAGAAAGATAATACAAGAATGTTTGAGATTTGTAAGAATTTGAGAATTTAAATAGTTTGTTTGGACCACTTTCTGAATGTGAAGTAGATAATCTGTGCAGCTTTTCCTAAATATTCATAATTTCCCAATGTGTGAAAAGTTATCACTAAAGATTATGATTTTGGATGGTGATAGTCATACAAAAGTTAGTAGTATGGTTTGTGAGACTAAAAAGTAAAAAATAAAAAAAATAAAATCAAAAGGAGTTCTGTCAAGGAAGAAAATAAAATGGTAATCTACTTGAAATGCAATGCTGTAAAAGAATTGGTTTGGGGTGTTTTGCAGGAAACGCCTATATTGAAATGACAAAACTACAGTCATTTAAGCAGACATCTGTGTTGCAACTAATTGACACTTCATTCTATTTTCTGTAAATTTATGGTACAGACTTTCGGTGCTACAAATACGTTCAAAGAAATCTTTGAAGTTGCAGTCCCATAATATGGTTGTGATAAGTAGATGACATAGCCTGGTTTTGTTCTGTAGACCAGACTCTTTAATATCATTTGCATAAAATTTTTAAAAAGATTTGCCTGATCTCAGTTCTTGCTTAATGTGGCTTGGCTTTTACTTTTAGGTAACGTCTCAGTTGGGCCTGTGAGCATTAAATACCTGCAGGTGTTTAATGCTCATGTTTCTATAAGACTTCAACTTATTCTCCCCAAGTAGTAAGGATGAGTCAGCCTTGCTGCAAAAAAACAAACTAATATAAAACAGAAAATGTCAGGGCAAACCAAAAACAAGGCATAATCACACTAAAATACTTTTTTTTTTTTCATATGCGGTGTGTTTTTATTTTTTTGGTTTACAATATATCTTGTGGAAATATTGAGTTATGACTCATTGTGTGTTTGTGTGTGTGTCTGTTGGTGTTTGTTGGCAATAGAACTTGTGAAGGCACTGGTTCAGAGTGAATGTATTCGGTCTTTAGCTCAGTGAAACATGATTGCAGAAACCTGCAGTCACAAATGTTGGTTCTCGCTAAATTTGAAACTGACCTGAAAAAGTTTTCGGGGAAACCATTTGAGCTGTGATTGGACCAGCCCGAGTTCTGTCCTGTGCTTTGAAAAACGAAGCACCTTCAAATAAATGTTGTTAATGTCTTTAATTTCTTTTAATGAAATTAGTGAAATAGGCTATGGGTGATACATTTGGTTACACGTTGGCATAAAATTGAAGCACAGATAATTAAAATCATCCTTCCATTCAATAAAAATGTCAGCTGTGTGAGGAGACCCACTGTAATGCACTGTCGCAGGTGAAGGTGTCTATTCTTCAGGCATGGCTTTGGAAATGGCTTCCGCATCTAAAAATGCAAATATGTGTAACCCCCCCCAAATATTTGTTCTATCAGTACCTTTTTGAACTGAGAAACACCCCCCACCACCGCCCCTGCAGTAGCTGAATGAAAGGTATTCCAACTTCAGGGTATTCTCGCCTTTCTGTGACAGTCATCGGACACTCAGGAATTTTTTAATCTAAGCATTCTGCATCAGTTAAACTCAGACCTGTGACAGTGCATTGATGCATTAATGTAAAACTTTTCTTTGATTGTACAGCAGAAATTATTGACACTAGTTCTTTCAGCGCATACCACAGAGGTGACTCATTAATTTAGAGCTTTAGTTTAAGGGACAAAAACAAGTAAGCCATTGTTGATTGCATAAGCAATGCAGAGGGGACTTCAAGTGCCCTGAGTCCTATGCAATACCTTGGCACATGTAAAATTCAAGAATATGTGGAGAAAAGTCATTTAGGTAGTTTTGCACGTTGGTTATTTTCAAGTTAGGGACCCCTGAGAAATATGAAAAACAAAATCCTGGAATGTCTAAAAGTACAGCATGCAAGTGTCATACTCCATCTGTTTATGTTGGATTAATTACAAATGAGGCTGCATCAGTGATTACATTGTTATGGCTGCGCATTTGTGAATCTGAGTGTGCCAGAAGCTAAGTCACACATAGCGCAAATACTGGGGTTCAAATACATCACACCTTTCTCCATTTAATTCCTTAATTTTAATAGAGTGTATTTTAAAATAGAAAAAAAAAATGCATTCAGTGAGGGTATGTGCATTTGTAACAACACTGAATAAGTCGCATTGTTTTGATTTTTACTGTGGTCTAAACAGCATCTCCAGCACTGAATTTCCTCAACTTTTCATTCCCACCCTCCCGAACCCTCTTGTTACCTGAATCTCACCTGTCCTGATAGATGTGTTCTAATTTCATGTACACCCTGGATAAATTGTTTTGTTTCATTTTGGATTTTCTTAACATCTAATAAAGGAATAAACCAAACCTCTTTGGGCTCTTTTCTTTTCTGTCAGTGTTGAGGGCTGTTGAAATGGAGTCGTCCAGCTTTGTGATTTAGATCCACATCGTCCTGCTGACACTAGAGGGCAGGATGAACAGCTAGCTCTCCCATTTCTCTACAAAAACAAAAATACAAGAGCAATACAGTGTTAGACACCACAGCATCCATCCAGTTAGTTTGAAATGTAATGTCACTTGTATTTATTTGGATTATTAGTCATGTGACACCATTGTCTAAAATTAATGGCATTAAGTTGAATTTAACTTGAATATATTTTTACATCAATTAGCAATAAATTATTTTAACTGAGTAGTGCTCTTCAGATAAATTTTGAACTAATGTCAGAATATACTGGTCTGGTAAGATGGTTTTAGTCAATATGACACCTTTTATAAAATGATGATACATTCTGGGATCTTATTCATAAAATAGATGAATAGAGACTTTAATGAATGAGGGGAATGTGGGGAGTTGATCTTTCTTACAGACACAAGGAAAGAACGTAACAGAAGTAGCAGAAAACCACAGATCGGCTCAAAAGAACAACCAATATATAAATGAAAAAATGAACAAGATGTTAAGATAATAAAGAAGAAATATCGAATAAAATTAGTGAAAGATGGAATAAATGGACTAATGTCTGGGGCAAGAATATAAGTTTGGACCATGCAAATGCGTCATATAGCAGAAACCACAGTACAGTATATTTATGCTGTGTGAGTGACGTTTGCGCGCTGCGGTGTTGATTAGTCATGCCTTCATGTCCAGACAGGTGAATCCATCGACGGTGGACATTCTTGGCTCGATTACATTTCACTCACGACTCAAGTTTGTTTTAAAATGGCGGCGGAAGCGTTTAACCAGGTATGAAATGTTGATGATACCGGATAAACTTGTGAAATATGTTTGTTCTTAGCACAGGAGAAGTATTTCCTCCATTATGAGGATGCCACCAGAGAGAAAAATGTCTTACGTGTTTTAAATTTGTTTGCAATTGAGGGAGCGCCGTTTAAATGTAATACTCGGCATCAGGAGCAAGTGCACTTGACGAGCCCGTCGCCTGTAATGCTTACTGGCCGCCATTTGTTTCCACTTGGATATCAATTTAGTCTTGTATCCCGTCAAATGACCTCCCACCGGAGCTCTCCGTGTACGCTGAGCTGAGTTAGGAGACAGGGTAGAGATGGTGAAACAACAGTAGTCACAGCATCACCATGGACCGCCCCGGTGGGGAGCCTGCCCCCCACCTGTAGCATCATCAGTCGGCATCATGGCGAACCCGACCCTCGGTGCCCCGGAGCGGACAGACGGTAAGTGATGTGTCGCGTTGTCACCTTTAACTTATAACTATGAATGAGAATTTAACGCAGCGTTACAGTTTCTACCAGCTCTCAATGATAAATATTATTTTATTATAAGTTAGAGCATAAAATCAAACAAATAATAATAAACCTTGACGTGTAGTACTATTTATGAGCAGGACCTGTTCTTTTTCCTGCTAAATATACATGTATGACCGAGGAAGTGCTTCTCACAATTTAATTGAAAATGAACTGTGAAAATATATTCCATAAAATTACAAAATGCCTCCTAAGTCGTCTGCTTTCCGTTATACAAATTACACAATGCTGCACAACCAGTCAGAGAGCGTTTATGGAGAACCTCAGCATTCCAGAATCTTGCTATCCCAGCTCAGATTAAAGTGTGTGTGTGTGTGTGTTTGCTTCAATGACTGGATACACAATAGCAGCAGCCTCCTTGAAGGTGTATAAAAACTACTGGTTTTGTGTTTAGTCCCTCATACCTTCCACATGATGAATATAAAGATGAGTGTGATGGAACGCTGACATTTATCGGTGACCTCTGGCTGTAGATGATTTTCACAAGAACAACCTGTTGCTGTGTTTTGGGACAAAGAGTAGGCAGGCTCACATGACACAGGGCAGGTCAGGATTTAGAGTAAGAATCCAGTTTTGTGTGTTGACAGTTTGGAACTGGACTGGAACTTTTATTGACCTCGGGGATTTGATATGAAGCAGACTTATGTTCAACTTTCCCCATTTTAAAGAAAAAAAAAACAAGACCTGTGTTCCTTAAACATGGATCCTAACAGAAAGGCGTTGATCTGGAGCTCAGTTAATTAATGCAGCTCAGTCACACTAGCTTTGTCTTAGCCTCTCAGCTGGTGTCCAGGCACGATGCTGGGATCCTGTTCACATAACAGTACAGATTCCAGTTACACTCTGGTTGCTGTGGGATTAGTTTTCACCTAATCCCTAGTGCTAGTGTAATATTAGATATATTAGATGTGTTTTGAAAATTTTTTAATCAAAATCAGGGCTGGGTTAACTGTTTAGATGGCCTTTAAGATTATTTATTGTAATGTCTAAAGAAATAATTTGGCACAGAAGATGAATTCAGGATTTTGGAAATCTTAAAAACTCTTTTGATAAAAATTCATCTTTGGGAGTTAGATTCACAGAAATAGTTAAGTATTTGAATAACATGGTTTTAATAATAATAATTGTAAAATAATATGTCAATTTGTGTATGCTTTTTACCTGAAGTGCTGTCTGTCACATTGTTTTACCAGATTGAATCTAAAAACGTGACTAAAACCTAATTTTACAGAAGCCCTTAAATGATCTCCTATTTTTTTTTCAAGATGTGTCTGGAGGAGCCATGATGGAGAACGGCTGTGTGATTGTCTCCCACCTCCATGAGCAGAACAACTTGCACCACCATGAACCCAGCATGACCCTCCACAGCCAACCCTTCCTGCTCAGTTACAACCTCCCCTGCTCATCTACCCACATGTACTACAGCAGCCCTCAGAAAAGCCCCTCAGACCTCAACCAGGACAGCCACAGCTTGTCATCCCAGGACTCCGGTATTCCGACTCTGGAGATCAATCCTCCAGAGCCCATCCTCCACAGCCACCAGCGCCTGTGTGACTGCAGTCATGACTCTCCTGCCACTTTGCCTTTGGATGATCCGTCTGACACCAACACTGTCCACAAATCCTCCACTTTCCCCCGCAGCGGGTACGACTCCATCCGCCTCTTCAGCCCCACCCTAAGATTATCCACCACGATGGGGATGGGTGTCGGCGGCGGAGCCTTGAACCGCCGTGATGACATCTCGGTGTGCAGCGTGTCTAGCATGAGCACAGATCTGTCGGTGTCCAATGAAGACATCCTGGATTTCACCGTCACCTCTGACTCCAGTGCTATTGTTACCTTGGAAACGGATAACAGCGGCACCACGTACTTCTCAGATGTGACGCTGTCATCGCCAGGAAACGCAAGAGACCTATTGAGTCCTGTGAGACCACATTCAGATTCAATGTTCACACAACAGCAAGAGGATGGAAGGCCAAAGAAACTGGGACCTCTAGCAAGCTTATTTAACAAGTAAGTTCAGATTCAGTTAATCATGTCTGTGAATTATAGGGTTAGTCATAATTTACATGGGGATCCTCTGCGACATTCTGGGTATTTCTTGTTCATTTGATGTTGAAGTGACATATTAACATTTGATAAATACACTCAAGTATGTCGTGTGCAGTATTTGAAGTTGGGTTGCAAATGGATTCATCACCTGCAGGTAGAAGCTTGGATCCAAACTTTAATTATAAAATATTGACATTTATTTAGCCTTACAAATGTTGATTTACTTTCTGCTAAAAAAACTACCAGACTGTGTTATAAGCATTTATCTCTTAATGTATGTAGGCTATATATCTGAAATTGCACAAATAGAGGGATTAACCAGTTTGACCAGTTCACCAGGGCCAGTAGGACATTTGAAATATTTAACGTTATCGGTTCCTGCAGAAGTGTGCTCTGTTTGTTGTCAAAGTGGAAACACTGGTATTGAGAAGTATCAAAAAAAAATTAAAACAAATGACTCGTGCTTACATTTCTAGCCAGTCAGTTCATTTTCAATTTTTTTTAAACTACTTTTGATGTTCAGTGACCTAAATGTCGAGTAGGTCATTTCATCGATTTAAAAAGTAAAAGTGTACCATGCTTTTAAAAATATTAAATAGACCCTTTAATACATTATAAAAGTGCATAAGTGTAAAGATCCTGATTTCAGAAAAATGAAAAAAGGTATGAACTTCAATTTCTTTTTCTTTTTGCCATGTAAAAGATCTGAACCAATCAATTTTAAAAAAATCCCAACACATCTTAACAATTGAGCAGCTTGAATGTATTTCCATTTGTTTCCTTAGATCTATTCCTCCACCCTCTGAGTGGGAAAGGTGAGTTACTGTACAGTGAGATCATTCAGAAGCATCTGTGGAGTCGTCTAAGCCAAAGCTACACATAGAATTCATGAATGGCTTTGTCCAACCACGTTAGCAACGTCTTGATATCATATTTCTCTTTTGGTTGTGCTGATGAGGCTGAGAGTCACATTTAATTCATCTTTCCACAAAGTCTTAAGTTGAATTGTCCCTCACAAGTAAGTAACAGCCTCTCAGTAAGTAATAGTTATCAATTCTGGTCCAAGTGATTCCAAAGGAATGTTGATTAACAGGTTGCCAAGCGATGAATTCAGGAGGATTTTTTTTTTTTGTCTCCATCCCGATATGCTATTAGAGGGTCTTCATTCTTCGGTCTTGTCATTTTGAAGTGGATTTGTTTTCCCAGCAGATTTGCGTTTTGTCTTTTCTCTATGCTTCATATTGCTGTACCACAGTTTTAGAACATATCAGATAAACCGGTTTTTGAACCGCCGCTGGGAAGTATTAACATGAGTTTGTCCACTCTTGACTGAAAGCTTTGTTTTTACTGGTTCCTTTTCTCTTTGAGCACACCATTTCTCTGACTCCTATAGGACGGTGTCCCAGTCCACACTCAGACAGTCTGCCAAGTTTCCTCCCAGACAACATTATTCTTTTGTCATTCTAGATGTTCATTATCTGTTTAGAACAGCAGGAAAACAACCTTATGAAGAATTTACATGTAAGAAGTGTGTGATGTGTGAAGGATGAAAAGACGTTGAAGAAAAAGCATTTTACCCAGATTTAGAAGGATAGTTGTCTGTTTTGTTCCTCCTGTCAGTTTAAACTCTTTCAGATCTTGCAAAAGGAGGCATTGCTCAAACCATGCTTAGCTAAGACATCCTTCCCACCAGTCTTTCATAATATAACATTAGTTAAGTGTGGCTTTATGGATCTGTATACTCCTTTTGCATCTCTTGGACTAGATGTAGGGAAAATGTTTGTGGCGTATCGCACAGGCCGACAAATGACTTCAATGATAAAACCAAAGTGGTTTGTGCTACACATCAGGGCGGAGTCTTCACATCCCAATACCTCACAACTTACTTGTCTGACAGGAAATCCACACAGCACAGCAAATCGTGCTTAAAAGTTCTTGGTTTTGTCTCGTGCAAACTGTTTTGCATTTTAAGTGTTCCCTAACATCTGTGTTTGCAGTGTGGAGTTCCTTCTCCTTAAGCAAGTTCATGTATACTGCTAACAAAGATGCTATCAGTTGTTCGTGTTTCTGCTTCTCATTCAGTCAAAAAATTAGCTTTGTTGTCACAATCAGTCAAAGCCTGATTGTTCAGTTACGAGCTGTTTCCTTCACGCATGAAGACCTGTTATTTATTTATTTTCACACAGCGATCTTGTTCTTCTCTCTGGCTTTGTTAATAAAGACTAATAGTGACTGACAACGAGGACAAATACTGAGAATGTTGTGATTGTATTGAGAACCCTCAAGAGCTCATTTGAAGTTTGTGGTTCTTCAGTTTGGTTCACATTCATTGGCATTGATCACGTTTAGCTTCTCATTCAGTCATGAAGTCGGCCTCTGATTTCCTGCTTTGTCACTTAATGTTTACATGTGGAATTTGAATCAACTGGGGTTTATTGCACCAAATAAAAGCCTTATTTATTTTTAGGCCAGGCAGCTGGCAGAAAACTGAGGTGCAACCTGACACCGGCTGTGTTCTTTAATCGTGTGTGTGTGTGTGTGTGTGTGTGTGTGTGTGTGTGTGTGTGTGTGTGTGTGTGTGTGTGTGTGTGTGTGTGTGTGTGTGTGTGTGTGTGTGTGTGTGTGTGTGTGTCCACGTGAAGGTGTTTACATGAGATTCAAGGTTTTGCTTTTCTTCAAGGTTGTAAATCCTGCGTGATGTTTAAAACATGTAAATAAATCATAACATGAAAGAGCCCAATAGTAAAATGCATTGCTTTCACAAATACTATATTGAGAGACTATTAAATGATATACTGTGTAATTTCTTAGTGAGATACACCATTATAGGAGTTTAGACCCGATGACAGATGGCTCTGGATAGACAGGTGCTGTCACTGAATTGTATGATGAATCTTACATTTAGTGTTGTTGAGGATGCAGGTGACTCCAAACATAAAGACAAAAACCAATGCGTACGTGCTTTCTGTTTTGGAATTGAAAAGAGCTAGATGAAGGTCACTTGTAGTCCTGAAATGTCAACATTATCAGAACTGTTCGTATTATCATATCAGAATGGAACAAAGAACAAGACTCTCTTTATATGTGACACTGAAGACGCAACATGTGAAGCTGCTCCAAGGCACAGCTGAGCCAAGTCATTAAAGTTATTGGTTTAGAAAATGCCTTCTGCTGATAAATACCCTGTATTGTATTATAATAACATATTTGATGCATAAAAATTAAGTGTTAGAGCTTTTGATTAACTTGTCCAAAACTCCTCACCTATTCTTATTTTTAATTATGGAAAGAGTTTTACTTTCAGAGTGTTTTTCTTCAAAGAAATCTTCCTCAGGCACTAACTCTGGTTCATAAATGTCAGAAATGGTGCCACTACTCATTTCCATAGACAGTATTTTCTGCAATGAAAGATTTGATTTAAATAAATGCATTAAATGTGATGCATTCAATAAAAAAAAGCGGTAATTCAGCATTATTTCCCCCTCCCTTTCCCTGTTGTTATGACTCTCTTGCCCTCACATGGAGCGGTTAGTCATTCCCTCCAGACACCTTCTCTTCACCCTTTCCTCCCCTCCCACTGGTGAAGTCAGGCCTCCTCCTGCCTGTTCCTCCACAATCTCACTTTGTCTGGACAAGCTGCCTCTGTGGGACTTCTTTTTTTTCCCTCTCCTTAACTAAAAAAATGGAAGTTAAGGGTCTGACTTTGAGCTGAGGGAAAGATTTGTCTTCATCGGAAGTTTGGGCTCTTTTTTTATTTTTATTTGATCAACTTTTAAAATTGTGCACCATTTTCAGTGTGGTCTGTGCAATTGAAGATTTTGACCAAGGGTTTTCATGGTGAGAGCAGGATGGCCACCCCATCACTTCTTCTGTACATCGACAGGTAGGGCAACACAAACCAGCAGGTGACACAAAATGTGTCTGGTGTATGTCTTGTTAATTACTGTTTCTGTTTCAAGAGTTGATTCGTAGAGAAACTGAATGACATTGTCCTAGATGACCGTTTTTCACGAATGCACACTGTTTTCTGGCCGTTTTGTGTTTCTTTTAGCTTCAAGCAGCTTGTAACCTCTTTTACTCTTATCTCTCATGCTGGGACAAACTGGTTGTACTCTGCTTTGCCACTTCTTGTACTAGCTTGTTTGGTATTTCTCTTGTCAGTTGAACTGCATGAGCCACTGGAGACACATTATCTTCTTATTTTCACACAAGGGTGAATGCAAGGGTTATGAAATCCTAATATTCACTGGAGACCATAAAACAGTTCAGTGCAAAGCCTCAACCTGTGTCGGACACGTAGATTTCTCTTTTTACTAGCCCTCTTGGTTTTTCTAGCTGCTTCACTTGAGCATAGTTGCAACCGCCCAGCTGTCACGTTGAATCACCTTTGACCTGAAATGAATGCAAATCACATTCCAGTTTTGTTGACAATTGTTAGGCAGCATGCATAAAGCGTTAATACACAAGCTTTTTATCAGGTGTACAGAAAAATGTGATGTTATGTGTTGAAGGTGGGGCTTGGTCAGCCTCTGCTCTTTGATGAGCATTCCTTTACAATGGCTCAAGGGTTACTAAAGTTCATCGCTTCCCATCGTTCAAAGCCTGGTCAGTTTGTTTTTGCCACCACAACATTACTGCCTTTGGAAATGAATTTAAATTGTTTTATACTGAATGTTTAAAAAAGGACAGAAATTATTTAGACAGCGCTTAAACTTTTTACGGATCTGTTTTGATAGAATTTTATCTGCTGTTGTATAATGATGTATGTGTCATGCTTTGGCCGCATTTTCAGAGGTGATAGCTAGAGCACAGTTTATCAGTTTATGGAGGAGATTGAGAAGGACAGTCAAATGATAAAATGTAGAATTTTCACTTTTTATTGGACTATTATTGGCCTTTTAAGTAAAATTAATTTTTTTCACCCTGCCAGTCACTCCATTGTGAACTCAAAGAGGATGTTTTTTTTGCTAATTATATCTTCACGTAAACTCAAGTGACTTGGATCACAGCAGATATTCCTGTACTGAAAAGAAAACTTCCTTCAACATTCCAAGTATGACATGTTGCTCTGCAAGTGTTGGATACCTTGTTGGATACCTTCGGCTTGTTTCACAAAGCACGTCCACAGAACTGGCTTATTTTCATTGGATGTGGGTTTACAATGTTATATACAGTTATAGTTATGAGTTCAATTACTAAGGAAATGGTAATGGATTGACTTTTGATTTGTTGGGCTCATTCAAGTCACGTATTGGACTTGAATCTTCGTTTTTCTTTACATGGTTTCTGAAATGGACCTAATGTCTTCCACATTAGTTTTAGCTGCTGATTGTAGTCATGTTGAGTGAGTATTCTGCTACTTTGAAAGCAGCATAGGCAGCTCATCCCTATGGCAGCATGTTGCACTGTGTTCACACTTGTCACATGCTCGCCTTCAATATGTTTTGATTCATTAAAGCCCTTAGACAGCAGAATGAGGAAATGTCTTCGTCATTTTCTGTGTGCGTCAGTGTCAGTAAATAGACGGGGAAACTTAGAGACTGATGTGAAACATGCCTCCTTGACAGAATGAATTCTTCTTTTGAATTAAAATATATGTGGGCTAAAGGTGAAGTGTTGGCTAACAGCCTTGCTGTTGTCTTTAGTTTTGTTTTGCGCAATGTTTTTGAAAATTCTGTCTTTTAAAAAGTCCAGAAGGAAGCCTTGGTTTGATTGAGCAATGATGGAATAGGAACCTTTTAGGATGTTGCTTGGACACGTGAAGAAACGACTGCTTAGACTAATTGCAGTTTTATTTAAAGTTATTATTAATTTGCTTCCATTTATTTAACATGCTGAAGACCTTGTACCAGGTTACTCATTCCTCTACTTGCAGGGGGGGGACAATGAAAGTATGACCATCTCTTCAGGTGTGACCAAACTAGAATTCTTTCCTTGGTGTTGTTTGTTCATCATTTTCCTTTCTGGTCTTGCAGCACTGTATTGTAATGTGATCTTAACCACAAACATTTTCACTGTGGAATCTGATATTTAGTGTAACATGAACTCCGTATCATTCAGAGATCAGATAAAATTTCTCTTAGGTATTTTTTTTTCTTCCTTCTTTGAGGGAAGACATCATGAAACTCATAATTCTCAAACTGAATATTGTTACTGATGGGAACATCTTGTGGTGCCAAGGATCACTTTGATTGCTGGTTGTTGCTTTGCTAAGAAAAATATACACACGTGAAATAATGTTTTCATGAGTGGTAATGATGGTTAATGTTTATCTGTCTTGTTTCTTAAGTCTGCATTGCCCACTGAATTGGTCAGGATGTTTGACTTTGACCAGTCACACTAGGATGGACTTCAAAGTCTGTTAGTCAGTTGCTTGGCTTAGATAATAACTAACATACAGTATATATTGTATATTTACTGTATATAACATATATACTGTACACTTTTTGCTAAAAACTTCTGTGTCAGTGTGAATACTGTCATTCTGTGTCATTTGTATATCTATGTCTATGCCTATAGATGTTAGGTGCAAGAAGCAACATATATTTAATCATTTAAATTTCATTATTTTATTGTTTATGTAATTGCTTAATTTTTTTTAGCTTTTTGCTTTGGTATTTTTTGTATGGTTGAAAGTTGCTCTGGGCCATGTCACATCCACGTGTGTGCAGGCGTGGATTTCTAACCCAATCTGGTACAATATCCTCCTCCTCAAGCCAACTGGTATAATTTTGATGTTGAATCAACGATTGAGTCAGTTCACTGTAGTCCTCGCTCCACATTCGTGGTATAAAACAAAATGCAAACATATCGCATCATCAGCAATATGTTTGTCATTTTAGAACAGGACGAAAGGATCATGGAACTGGTTATTAGGGAGTCACTGGTGATGATGCCTCCTGGCTCCAGCGCAAACACAGGAGCTTCAGCAGGAGCACTGAGCTGTACTTCAATGAAACCTCCAGCCTGTTGTTATCAGCTTCCCATTCTTTAAGCTGACCCCAATCCAAAGCCTACTTGTTGGTCCAACATGTGGAGTCTGCTCTTCTCTTGGCTCTCCAGGGTCCACAATGACCAATAGGTGTTAACCCATTCTGTGAAGCAAAAAGACTGATATCAATAACTGCAAATAAAGAGTCAGAAGTATTAGATTAGGTGGACTCAATGAAAATCAGCGTGAATAGATTGAATGAGGTTAGTTGTTATTTTACAATTCTTAGGGATCTTTTATATGTTGGTGTATTTTCACAGCTAGGTTCCCGCCAGGTTTTTAATTAAAGTCCCCACCACCAGTTTGGTGATAACACCATACTTGGAGATAAAGGATTACATTACTAAGGATCCGTTAACACTGACAACTGACTTTATTAATGCTTCCCCATTAATATGCAGATTTCCTGAACCATGAAAACCTCATTTCCTCAGCCATCCCTGGGCTTGCGCTAGCCATTCGCCACTTCGCCATAGGCGAAGTAAATTCCAGATTGGCTACAAGGTTTTTAGACTGTGTAGCCACAATGGCGTTCTTATTTTTATGGAAAAAAGGCTAAATACTTTTTCGCTCGCTAGCGCCGCTATTTCTGCTAGCGCCGCTTGCTTCGGAATTTAGCCGAAGCATGCCGACGGAAATAGCCAACGGAAATAGCCGAAGTGACCCGAACGCTCCCGATAATTAAATAGCACTTGGGTCATGACCTCCTCTCGTCCAATGAAAAACAAAAAGATTCTTTTTTTTACAAGCTAAACCTGCGAATTGGTGTATGACAAGGCGAGGACGATCGATTGAAAGAAAATGAGAATAGAGTGTTTTATAGTAGATTTTTCATTAAAATTCTAATTGCACAACAAATGGTGAATGCTGAGAGGGGGTAGGAGTGGTGACAGACCGATCGGAGGGTAAATGTAAGATATTATCAATACTTTTTTGTAGTCTTAGACTTTTGATCTCCATGACCGGCAGGAATAACCAGCAATGCATGTAAACGTGTATTCACCTCGCTTGCTATTTTGTATGCCTTTTTAAATTGACATGAAAAATCATATTATCGAATTAAAAACAAAACTAAACTAAACTATGGCATACCAATGGTGTTGTCTAAGTCCAAGTAAACATTGATTGATATTTTGTATGTTTTCAATTGTTGAATCTCACATTTATACCTGCATAAAGTAGGATAGAAATACAGATAGTTTAGCTTGAACTGTTGACTTTAGTGTATTTTTGTAGGTAAACTGAACAGAAGATTTTGCCCTCAGAATGCACCAGAATGCAGGAAAACAACCCCATAGGGGTGTGTGTGGGAGTCCCCCCACACACACCCCTATGACAAGCACGTTTGTACACCCCTAACAATTGAAACTTGCATTCACTATGTGAAGATACAGTCATACAAAATATTACTCAGTGTTTACTTGTAAGTTTTACTTGGACTACAAGACATTTTAACTTTGACTTAGACACTTTGATTTTAGTAAATTTGATTCTTGGTATTGCTCAATGTTTACTTGTAAGTTTTACTTGCTATTACAGCAAGCCGCTGTCTTGGACACAGGATGTGGCTTTTTGTGGCTTACTCAATTCTTTTACACTGAGCCACAGTGGCTTAGTCAGACTACCTCCGAGTGCAAGCCCAGTTTAGTGAATTATCACTGCATGTCACATGTTGCTCTTCTATAGTCAATGCACAAGTTCTTTGTCTGGGTTTTATTTGTCCAACGATGACCAGCCAGATGCCTCATGGATAGTAATTATGCTGCATTGATCGCCTGTATTGATTTTTTTCTTCAGTCCATAGATTGGTTTTGTAAATTCAGTGGTACGCACACATACCACACACTTTGCTTTGGGGGCCACAATGGTTCCCTGGCAGAGATTGGCTTGCAATTATGTCCCTCTTATCTTTTTAACCCTGTTGTATAATGGCCTCATTTGTTTCCGATTTACAGGAGCCTGTTTTCCAGGAGGGTGAGGGACAGTCGGTCAGCGGAGCAGAGGGATCCAGGGTGGAAGCTGTTTGGAAAAGTCCCACCACGGGAAGGCTCCAATAAGGACCCTAAGAGGATACAAAAGGTACATATTCACATCTGTACTCCATCTATGAGTTAGTTTCAAATTAGGTGTTAGTTAGCGATTGTGAGTGTCAAAATTCAGACTACTGCCCCCTGCTGGTATGGAAAGGCTTTTTTTATCAC
The DNA here is from genome assembly GCA_013358685.1 of Antennarius maculatus. Taxonomy (NCBI): domain Eukaryota; kingdom Metazoa; phylum Chordata; class Actinopteri; order Lophiiformes; family Antennariidae; genus Antennarius; species Antennarius maculatus. The sequence continues at coordinate 6,496,633 of CM023628.1, forward strand.
TGTTATTATACAGTACATGGTAGTTTCAGTTTTTTCAAATACACCTTGTGGGCCCCATTGCAAAAAACATGAGATAATGATTATATTGTTTGGGTGAGTTATGGCTTTCATAAGTTGAGACGACACAAAGTTATAATGTGTATGTGGCACATGCTGTACGTTTGTGTGTCTGAAAACTAGGGGGGAGCACAGTTACTGAGCATACCAGATGTATTGTCTATACCACCTTAATCGTCATTAAATGGTGAATCAGATTGGTTAAAAGTTTTGATTGATTATTACAATTTAACTGAAAAAGGAATACAGTGCCTAATTAAGCTTTTTGAATTTTATTGAAATGGTGTTCAATATTGATTTTAGACACTTCTTCAGGTTTAATTTCAGCAACTTGTGTTGTAATATTTCCTTTTGGTGTTAACACTGCACCCTTGGATAATAACACGTATAATAACATCATGACTCCTGCTCAGGACAGATAACATAAATGATGACCAAGAACATACTGTACATTCTGACTTGCACTTGCCTTAATATACACCGGGAGTAATTAAGGTCATGAGATTTATTGCTCATGGGAATTGAGAATGAGCAAAGAACCTTTTCTTTTTTTTTAAATGGCACATTTACATACACACACACACACACACACACACACACACACACACACGCTATCGTCATTCAAACCCAGAGCTTTGTCACTTCTTCTTCTCATTTCGGCTTTTCTCTTCAGGTGTTGCCACAGCGAATCAGTTGCCTCCATCTAACCTGGTCTTCTGCATCCCCTTCTCTCACACCAACTACCTTCATGGCCTCTTTCACTACATCCTTAAACATCCTCTTTGGTCTTCCTCTAGGCCTCCTGCCTGGCAGTTCAAAACTCAGCATCCTTCTACCAATATATTCACTATCTCTCCTCTGGACATGTCCAAACCATCTCAGTCTGGCCTCTCTGACTTTATCTCCAAAACCTCTAACATGTGCTGTCCCTCTGATGTACTCATTCCTGATCCTATCCATCCTGGTCACTCCCAAAGAGAACCTCAGCATCTTCATCTCTGCTACCTCCAGCTCTGTCTCCTGTCTTTTCTTCAGTGACACTGTCTCTAGACCAAACAAAATTGCTGGTCTCATCACTGTTTTGTACACCTTTCCTTTCATTTTAGCTGAAACTCTTCTATCACACATTACACCTGACACTTTTCCTCACCCATTCCATCCTGCCTGTACACGCTTCTTCACCTCTTTTCCACACACTCCATTGCTCTGGACTTTTGACCCTTAGTACTTAAAATCCTGTACCACCTTCTTCTCTTCTCCCTGTAACCTCATTCTTCCACTTGGGTTCCTCTCATTCACACACATGTACTCTGCCTTACTGCGGCTAACCTTCATTCCTCTCCTTTCCAGGACAAACCTCCACCTCTCTAGCTTCTCCTCCACCTATTCCCTGCTCTCACTACAGATCACAATGCCATCTGCAAACATCATAATCCATGGAGATTCCTGTCTAACCTCGTCTGTCAGCCTGTCCATCACCATAGCGGACAAGAAGGGGCTCAGAGCTGATCCCTGATGCAGTCCCACCTTCACCTTGAACTCTGTCACACTTACAGCACACCTCACCAATGTCTTACAGTCCTCATACATGTCCTGCACTGCTCTAACATACTTCTCTGCCACTCCAGACGTCCTCATACAATACCATAGTTCCTCTCTGGGCACCCTGTCATAAGCTTTCTCCAGATCTACAAAGACGCAATGCAGCTCCGTTTGGACTTCTCTGTACTTCTCTATCAACATCCTCAAAGCAAATACTGCATCTGTAGTACTCTTTTTGGTATGAAACCATACTGCTGCTCACAAATGCTCACCTCTGCCCTTAGTCTAGCTTCAACTACTCTTTCCTATAACTTCATTGTGTGGCTTATCAGCTTTATTCCTCTGTAGTTGCCACAACTCTGCACATCTCCCTTGTTCTTAAAAATGGGCACCAGCACACTTCTCCCCCGTTCCTCAGGCATCTTCTCACTATCTAAGATCCTGTTGAAAACGCCAGTCAGAAACTCTACTACCACCTCTCTAGACACTTGCATACCTCCACAGGTATGTCATCAGGACCGAGTTCCTACTCACTCTTCATCCTCTTCTGTGCCCACCTCACTTCATCCCGACTAATCTTTGCTACTTCCTGGTCCACAACAGCCACCTCTTCTAGTCTTTATTCTCTCCCATTTTCCTCATCAGCTCTTCAAAGTTCTTTCCATTTTCCCATCACACTACTGGCACCTGTCAATAGACTTCCATTCCTATCCTTAATCACCCTAACCTGCTGCACGTCCATCCCATCTCTGTCTTTGTCTTGCCAACCTTTATAGATCAGTCTCTCCCTCCTTGCTGTCAAACCTAGCATACAAGTCATTATAAGCCCCTTGTCTGGCCTTTGCTACCTGTACTTTCACCTTAGGCTGCATCTCCCTGTATTCCTGTCTACTCTCCTCAGTCCTCTCAGTGTCCCGCTTTTTCTTAGCTAACCTCTTTCTCTGTATACACTCCTGTACCTCCTCATTCCACCACAAAGTCTCCTTATTTACTTTCCTTCCAGATGACACAGTGAGCACTCTCCTACCCGTCTCCCTGATCACATTAGCTGTAGAAAGCTTTGTCACTATAATTTCAATTTATATGTTCACTTTATGCAGTTTTCTTCTTCTTATAGCCGCCAAGAAAGGTGTTGCTGATGTAGTTTGACAACTTCTAATAAATAATACACTGTAGCTCCACTAGCCACTGTTATAAAGTTCTCCAGCACTTTAAAATTTAAAAGGTGACACCAATTTTTTACTACCCTTCTGTTGACACTAGTGATGGGAGAAAAAAAGTCATTATTTCACATTCATCACAAAACAGACAGTAAATTAAAAGACATGCTTTCTTTTAAAACATGCAAAGGACTGTCTTTATTCTGTCAGACTTGAGTATAACATGCCATGGGTGTTTGTGTTGCTCAGCAATTTGAAATTCAAAATGTCAAGGTCTTTAAGAGCACGTTGTCAAATAGCCAGCTGATGCCTGAACACTTACAATTTCCCACTCTTGTTCAGAGGGCAGACAGCAATGTGTCTTGGCCCCAAATGAAGAGCATCACAGCGCTGTGAAAATCGAGCAGAAAGCAGGGTGGCACCTTGTAATTAGAGCCTGTGGAAACCTGTTATTATGTAACCATCTACCATGTATCACCACCACCCGGGGAGTAGCTCTCCTCTCTCATCTTTGTGCTGTTAAAATCCGCTTGAAATGTCTGCTTCCTACAGCTTTCATCCCTTTAACATGTTGCACTGGCTTTAAATAGCTTGTTATGTTGACAGTCTTGTGTTTGTTAGAAATTAAACCCTGAGGACTGATATGCCGTCATTGACATGTGTGCTCTGTTTTAATAGCTTGGGTTAGTCTTATCTGCGGCTGCAACCTTATATTGGCCCTCAGGAATCAGTTAACACGGATAGGTTTTCAAGCTTTTGTCTTGCCGATACTGCTGTTCAAAGGCGGGGCCAGTACACTTTGTGTGTGTTTAATGCTTTATTTGCGTTTGTTCGACTGCTATAAGATTGTGGTACTTCAAACAGCAGCGCTCCCCATCAAAGTGGGGGGGGTTGAAGGTGGAGCCAACATATGTAGAAGCGTCAATACAACGTGAGATCACAATGAACTGCTACCGGCTGCAGAAACAAGTGGCTTTTAGCCTGCGGAGCCTCTAAATATCCTTGTAATGCAGGTCAAACATGTCCGAGGTATTTCAAAGGGAGAGTGAGTTTACATTAAATTGGATAATTTTACCATCAGGAGCTTTAATTTTAATGCCAAGTTATGTGAAGTCCTTTCAGACTTAAAGAAATGAGTGACTAGGACTTCTTTTGTCCTAATATTCTAAATGCCATAAAGAATTCAAATCATGATGTTTTTATTTCTGCTGCTTTCAGACAATCATTGGACACTGAAAGTGTAAAATATCAGCTGATACAAAATAGCTTATAATAAGTCTGATGTTATCAACTCATCTCTTCACTAGTCTGCTCCATTTTTTTTGCATTCACTTTAGCAAATCTGGTACCTGATGCTGTTTTTGGAGATTCCAGCAAACCAAGACAATAACAAAAGCTATTTTGGAGGCACTGTCAGAGAATCATCACTGCCATGCCTCATTGCAGGGAGACTAAACAAAAACCAACCAGACCCTCCACTTTCAAATACTCTTTCAATTGTGTCTGTTGACAGCGTGGAAGACCATGCTGTGGTCAACAGAGAAGGTGAAGATTTGTTTGGTGGTGTACCTGGCCATGTCACAGAAATGATGTCTCGGTGTGTTTGTTGGGCTTCACTATGGTAACCAACTACACTCGGGAGAGCTATAGCTGTCGTGTAAATGAAACCATGCTAGCAAAAATGTGAGGCAATACGGTTAGAGTAAGAGCCATTAGTTGATAGAAGTGAAAGAAAGATTTGTCCTGAAGTAACTTTGCCTGACGTTCTGGCGTCTCTCTTGTAAACACTGCTGTATATGAGCAGCCCACCCTGAAACAGCCCCTATAAAACAACTACAATTATGACATCATCAGGCTGAACTGTACAGCCTCTTTGGTTTCAGTTTCCATCTGGAGTCATAGAAACTCTTCACAAACCCTGCTTTGTCTCGCTGACATCACTGTAAACAAACAATATGCATGGAATCACAGAACAAAACATAATAATGATAATAATAATAATGCAATAAATATAATAATTATAATACAAAACATGCAATGATTAAACAATACAATATGCACTGTCTTGAAATGTAACAAAATAAACATTTATGGATGTGATAAAAGAAAATGTTTCCGGTTAATCCAGGAAATGTAATGCCAAAATTAGGTAACTCATTAATCTCATCAATGTAAAATAATTTAAAATAAAATTCTGATCTGCACATTTATTTGATGTATTTGAAAAGTGTAAATTGTTTATCAAAACAGTTTACCTAATTGATTCCACAACTCGGAATTTGAGGCGACAGTGACTAAATTAGGAGTGAGATTCTTCATCCACACAACAAGAGAATTTTTCTTTTCAAGAAATAAGTTGGTTGCTTCCACTTCTAAAATTAAAAATTTTGGCAAACATAGAACAATTTCCAGCCTTCTTTCCAAATGAAAAGCTCTTACAACAAAAGCTTCCAGACAGTCACATCTTGGAAAAATTAGAGTAGATTATATTTGATTGTTTTGAAAGCTGTACATCTATAAGTCAAATATTTCATCTATTAATAGTGAGAATCAGTCATGAAGCTGGGGAACCATTCTCCTAGAGCACAGGCTTTCTAACTTATGTTGGGGCTTTAGCTGCAGCTGCTCACGGAGTCTGGACAGGATTAAGAGAACAGACGGTGGAGTGGCTGAAACCTGATCCATCACTCTGAAGTTGATTAGAATGCCTGAAGCAGCCTGAAGCAGAGAGCAGAGCTTTTTTTCAGTGCAGAGATGAGCACTATTAAGACACAACGGTGTTGATTTGCTGACACGCATGCAGCAGCGGCGGTGATAGTCCTGATTCAGAGCCGCTCAGTGTGGTGTTGCTGCTCGGAGAAAGGAGAGGAGGCAGAGGGGAGGCAGGGGGGTATCATGCTGCTGCTCCCCCGTCTTCAGTGCGGGGTGTGTCCCTTCTTTGGCAGCTTGACTGTCCCTCTCCTTCCTTTTTCACATCCTCCTTGTCCTCTCACTGCTGTGTGCCCCGTTGCCTGGAGTGAGCCCACAGGAGTAGTTGCAACGATGCTAGGCTAGCATCTTGGAAAACTAACCCCCACTGGAGGAGGTCTGTAAGGAACTGCAGCGTTCATGGTGAGTGAGAACAAGTGGCGGAGCTCGGAGACCCGCCGTGTCTTTCCTCGTCTGTCAGAGGGCATTGGTAGTCAGAGTGTGACAGAAGAGAATGGCTCGAGTTTCACATTATAGCTTCTTTCACTTGGTCGTAGCACTGTGCTCAGCTGCAGAGAGCATGGTGATGATAGTCGGCATGTCTGTGTCTAGAAAGATGAAAATATTTCCTGCTTGTGTTGATGGACTAATATCCATCCAAGATATGACCTATCTTAACAGAATGGAACCTGACACCACCATTCAGTAGTACAACAAAAGCACGTGCGGAAGTGACAGCACTGTTTCTTTTCTATTTTGGCTTTTTGAAGAATGCCAAGAGGAATTCCTCCTCTTCTTATTGTTCCTGTTTAACGGATTCGAATAGGTGGCACTCCGTTTGTTGTCAAGTAAAACATGTATGGGGAAAAAAAAAACACAAATTCCAGGTGTTTGGGGCCATACCACTTATTCCAGGTTTTATATCACATTTTATTCATTTTCTTCTCAACAAAGCTTCCAGATTCATTATTGATTTGCTAACTTGGAAACAAGGATCCAAAAGATACTACATGGAAATGAAACTGCTATCTCAAATTCATTCAGATATATTTAATTACCTAAACAGGATTTTATCAGATCTGGAAAAGATGTTACTCACAGTTTTTACCATTAATATTCAAACATGATGGTAGTGTGAATCTGTGAGGTTAATTTCTCCACGGTTAAGTGTAATGTTTATATGAATGGATATTATGGTAGTTCAGTAAATTCAAAAATAAACCCCACAATCAAAAATATCCAAGAAGTAAATCTTGCTTGAATACTAAGTAACTTGTCTTCTGCATTGGGTTTGAAGATGTTTCTTTAGTTCACGAGTGATCACTATGACTGGATAAACAGCGATCTACATCAGCATACCATCAAGACGTACTGCAGTATTATTGTGTGATGTTTCTAAAGACTGCATGATGTTATGCTACTCTGAGTCAAGTGACAAATGATAAAATGTGCCCTTACATCTGGTAACTATGACCTCTGTGGTCCAGTGGCACACCTCACTGGACAGGAAGGGACTCCAGACTACATTAACTGTTGTTGGTTTGAAACACCTGAGCTGTCTGCTCTGCATTGTGGGAAATGTCAGCCTCATGTTTTTACTAGACAGTTGAATTGTTGGTTTAACAGGGATATTTCTGACTCTTCTGCATCGACTGCTCTGTGAGAAACAATAGTGTAGTACAGAATGCTTTATATTTAACATTTTAAATTTTATAGACTTTATTACAACAGTTTGAAGGTTTAATGCATGATGGGTGTAGATGAATGAATAAACAGACGGAATAAACTGCTTTATACTGTAGCTCTGCTGTGATTTGGAGAAATCTGCAAAACACATAGAATGGAGTGTCTTGTGTACCTTTTCTGTCCACACCATCCTCAAACAAATGTGATGTTTGTGCATTTTAAAAATTTGTACCCATAGGCAACTTTCACTAGTTGTGAGGCTGTTTTGGGATGCTAAAGGTGAGTCAAAAGAGTTTTGTGAAATCCATTTTCTTCAACCTAAAGTAAAGAAAAAGTACTGATCAGTTATCAATTGACAGAAGAATCTGCTAGCTTTGCTAGCCTAGCGTAGCTGCTGTCACCCTTACCTAACTCACCCACACGCCTTCCTTTCCACACACATCCCCTCTCATGTTACACCTTGAAAGCAGTGCCTGCATTGCTGTTGAAAGGACGCCAGAAAGATGTCTCTTTCTTTCCCTCCCTCTCTCTGCAGTATTTCATCCGTTTTCAGGGCGCAAAGCTCTGGCTAACCTTTTTGTCGACCTGCAGCTAACTTTAAATAGCAGTCCATAAATGTCTGCGCAGTCAGTTTAGATCAAAATTAAAAGTTGTCTGTTCAAACCTGGGGTTGGTCTGTAGCTTGCATGTTTTATAAAACTATGTTAATTACCCAAGGTGTAATATTTGTTTATCTCTTTATGGCTGACAAAACAGTTCATCAACTAGAATGAAGGCTATGAGACTAAAGTCAGTGGTGCAAATGCTTCTCTTTAATAAATTGTCCACTTCTCAGTGCTGATGCCACTCAACTTGGTATTGGACCCTCTTTTTATTATTATTATTATTTATTTTATTTACTTTATTAGCCGTAAAATTAGCCATAAAATGTGTATCCATGTTGCAGATATGACATAATCACAAAACAAAATTTTCTCCTTGATCAGACTGAGGGGAGAACTTGGGTAAACATGCAGCTTCGTGATAATCCTCAACACAGTCCAAGAAGGAAGGGAAGGATCTAAAACCAGATGTAGAGATGATAGCGGGGAGAAGAAAACTAAGGGACGTGTCCACATGAGAATGGTGACTCACCCTCCGTGTAGTCATCCCAGTGCTGAGTGCAGGCTTACCCATGAATCACCTTTTATCTCCAGTGGTGGGGGAATGGTTTTCCATTAGTACCCTTCACTCTCAGCCTCCCTCGTCCTTTTTTTCTGTCACCTCCGTTCATTTGTTTCGTGTGTCGACTGTTGATGCCCGAGCCACGAGGGAATGTTCTGACAGCTTTTCCTGACAGCTTTTCCTGTCATTCATTTTATTTTCACACAGCAGTGGCTTACCGTGGCTTTGAAATGTAGTCACCGTTTTCCCTTCTGTGAAGCATTTGCGAGATAGCCAAAGTCAATAGCGTTGGTATCGGCTTTGTGTTTCCTCCTGGCCTGAATTTTCAGGTTCAGAAGTGGTCAGAGGAGCCTCCTGGCACGAGACAGGAGTTTTCTTCCATATAACTGATGGATCTTTTTAGGATCTGAAATGGCTTATCCCTTGATTCTTACATCATTGACGACAGAAAGAACCTCTTAAATTTCATTTGAATGTTGTGAAACAGTCAAGCACCAAAAGGAAGAGGTTCGTGTTTTTCTGTACATCTGACTTCTGTGCGTCTCTTGCATCACCTGGCTGTTGCCTCTTGTTCTTACTTTTTCCTGTTTTTTTTGTTTATGGCATTTTAATCACATTTTATTCATAAAGTTTATGGCTGTTATCATTAATCACAGAGAATTTACATATTTGTATGTCTCATCTTCCACTGATGTCCTGCATTCCTCCTCATGCAAAAATCAGTCCGTTTAAATTTTCATTATACGTCCCACTGGGTCAGTGCACAGCTTCTGTCACAGTAGCATCCAACACAAAGACAGATGAATAAGATCAGCTGCATTAGTGACACTCAGGCCTGCACACACTTCCAATGTTGGAATAGATGTTTCTGTTTCTTTCTGGCCTGTGCTGATAAATGCAAACCTCCCTGTGGCAGCGCAGCGTTAAGCTGATTGCTTGCAGTCCTCAGTCTGCATTATTTACCAGCTCAACGCACACTGGAGGCCATTTTGGATCTACAGTGGTATGTGTGTGTTCTCTTTACAGTGGCTTCCCAATTAACTAAGAGAATTTAGCACCTTTGCGCCTCTCACGCATAGGACCTCTGGGATTGGCTCCAACAATCCCCGTAACAAGCAAAAGCAGATGAAGTGGCTAAGACGATGAATCAATTAATGAATTTAAGCATCTTTTAGCACCCTGGTCTGAAGGTCTTCCCTTTTTCTTTCCTTACTCCATCAGGTCGCCGATGCTGACCTCTAGATATCAGCACTCAGCTGCTAGCTCACACACTCACACAACCTGAAAGTCAGCTGATGGCTGACCTTTTGTTAAACTGCTCTGAGGCTTTAGCTTAGACAGTCTGAATGTCACATGTCACACTGGTAGTGGAGCAGAGTCTTTAGGCACCAGCTGACATGCTCAGGGGCTAAAGAGCGTCGACCCTCAGTTGCCATAGTATATCTCAGAATTTCACTACTGGAAAGTCAGTCTGCATAGAAAACTGCTGTTTATGCTGCAGGAAGATGGAGATGCTTTTGAAATCGGTGCTGCGTGACCAGAGAAACCTGAGAACAGTGTGGTATACCTTTGTTCTTTTACGTAAACGACTGACGACAACCAGAATGCTTTTCTCCACAAGACAAGAACAACCACTCCTGCTGGTCGGCAACGAAATGCGAGTACAACAGCACTGGGATTTCTGTTTGCAAGCAGACGACAATATGACCGGCAGCCCAATAAGAATAAATGAAATAAAATGTTTGCAATGGAAAACATAATCAATATTTCCTAATTAATTTGATTTCAAGGTATTCAAACATAATATCTATTTCTGAAAATATTGTAAGTGAGAAAGAGGTGTGTGGTAACAGGATATTTGATCGGATCTTGGGTAGGGTGACTCTCCACATCCGACCTCTTTTGTGTAGGGGCTCCATTAACAAATGTGGAAATAGGACCTGTAGCTCAAACAATAGAAATCGAGCTAGGAGAAGACACAGGAAATGGAGAGAAGTTTAACATCGGTATGCGGATACTACTTCATGAAACAATGCTGGGTGAAAATATGCACGAAAGCTCCTTTAATGTAGATACAAGTGAACTCAAATGATCTCTTACTCCCCCTAAAGTCCTAGCAGTCTATGCTCGACCAAAAGTTTAGCTTTGAGACCAGCTGTGACCCGCTTTCTCTGGCAGACTCCTCTTTGTCAGCAGCAATGTGAAACTTAATATAGCTCAAATGAAACTGTCGTCAAAAAGAGAACTCCGCTCTGTCTGCACTGTTGTAATTGGAAATCTGCTTTCATTGCCAGGAATATGAAACAAAGGCTGGCAGAGCTGGACCTGGCAACCCCACTTCTCCCAGGCAAAGTGTGAGGAAAAACCTGGACTTTGAGCCCCTCTCCACCACCGCACTTATACTGGAGGACAGACCTGCGTATGTAAACACACTCACATTTTTCTTTCTGACTGACTGGCTTTGGCTTGTCAGCCTCCTGTGTTCTTTTATCTCCACCTTCCTTTCATTCTTTGTGTATAAGTCCTCTGCTGATCTTTACTCCATTCAGCATTGTTCCAGTTTTTGCAGTCTAATACGAATGATGACAGATATGTGCTGCTGAAAGCGTAATTCCCCCCCCCAAAAAAACAGTAGCGTGGGTTTACAATAAACTTCCTCAGGTTCGTGCAGGAAGTCCAGCCACAAATGAGTTCAACCACTGATCAGATCCTTTTTCCTTCATAACTGTCTCCCCCTAGTGGTAGAAATAATCCACATGCCGTTTTAGTTTTCATTTTAACTTGTTTATTCGTGTCAGAGTTAATTCTCCGTCTATTCAGAATATTCCGCCAGAACTTCAGCAGTTGAAACAGAAAACATTGATCTCCTGGCTGACAAGGCCAATAAAACTTTGTTGGAAGTCTCAAAAGAGATATTTGCAGCTTGAACTGATACCAACATGCTGTCCTGTAACCTAAATTAGGATGGAAGAAAAGAAATGTCTGCTAATCATATATTTTTGGAGCTTTTGACTACATCTCAGGGTTGATGGACTGAGAGCGTTCCAGCGCTGTCAGATGTACTGAAAGCTCCTGAAAAGGCAGGCAGACCATTTTCATTTTCAGTCTACTGAGCTACATTTATTACTTGTCCTGGAGCTTCCACTCACTGGACATGATGCATATCAGCACAGATGTTGTTTGGAATGAGACTTTTTTCCTTTGGTTCAGTATGATTTAAACTCTTGCTCCTTTTGTCTTGCGTTTGACTCTTTTTCTACCAAACTTGATCCAATGTGAATAATAAAAGTAATTGCAAACTGATTTTGTTTGCACTGATGTTTGTGCACTACAGAAATCTACCTGCTAAGCCAGCAGAGGAGGCGCAAAAACACAGACAGCAGTATGAAGAGATGGTGGCCCAGGCCAAGAAGAGAGGTGAGGCCAAGGTTTCCTTAACAGCTGCAGACAGTCCTGTCCTCTCAATATTCTAAATATCCAACCTACCTTGGCAAACAGCTGTTGCTCTCTCCGCTTCTCAGAGGATGAGGACCACAGGACTGAACAGATGTTACATCTCTTCAGTCTGCTCGACTTTTCTGTCAGTTGTCCCTGTAGTAACCACCACTCTTCCTGCTTCTTATACAGAGTTGAAGGAGGCTCAGAGGAGAAAGAAGCAACTGGAGGATCGGTGCAAGCTCGAAGAGAGCATCGGCACAGCTGCCCAGACCTGGAATCAGGAAATCCTACCTAACTGGAACACAATGTGAGCAAATAGTGATTGTTTCATCTTTTTTTTAATCTGCATTGGTCTTGAACTCGCAACCTCCCCAACCAGTGGCACATCATTTTTATTTTGAGAAATCTAGGATACTGCGTATGTCTATCCATGCATACAAGAGGAAAATAAATGAAGGGAAAAATGAGAAAAGAAAAATAAATACACAATGGTTAATCAAAACTGCTGAAACTATCATTATTTAATGTTCTTAAATTAAAGACATCTTTGTAATCATATCTTTCCTGCCTGAATGACTCAGATGTTTCCCTGCTCCAACTCACTTGATTGATCTTCCTGAGCTTCCTGCCAAAGCTGACACCACAGATGGTTTCACTTGACTTTGACTTCATCAGAGATAGAAGGGTGGATTTCAAAATTCCTAACCTTACTTTATTGTCACTGAAAATGATCGCGTCGACTCCATTTTGCAAACAACTGGAAAACCAAATAAGTTTACAATGATTAGATTAATATGAAATGATTTCCACCAATGAGAGCGCTCATCGGATTTTACTCTGAAGAATATTCATTTCTTGGACACTTCCACTGTCCTTAACGCTCCTGCAGGTGTACATCTCGACGAGTCAGAGACCTCTGGTGGCAGGGCATCCCACCCAGCGTCAGGGGTAAAGTGTGGAGCCTGGCTGTGGGCAACGAGCTCAACATCACACACGGTAAATGGGAGTGAAGGAGCGTCTAAGAACGTCGTATTTTATGGTGAAGAGAGAAAAGTTGTAGTACTGTAGTTGGAGACATTAAATTACCAGTGAAATAAAATAGGAGGAAATAGTGAGTCCATTAAGATGCACGGTCCAGCAAGTTCTCCTGTACAAAAGCTAACGGGCAGCATTTCAAAGAGTTCTCTTGTCTGGATTGAGGTTACACACACCCACACACCCACACACACGCACACCCACACACCCACACACACACTAACTACAGATTCTTTCTGCACTAGAACCACTAGCTCCCTCAGGGTCATTACAGATAAGATGACTGCTGAGCTTGTCCGCTCGTGATACACAGTCTAATGCATTATCAACACACACACAATCACACACACCCACTCTGCTCTCAGGTCTCTGTAATGTCCTTGTTTCATTACTAGGAACTCTGCTGTATTTTGTTCTTGTTGCTAAAGCTATCACTAGGATATTAATGATTCCTGCCAATAGGGATGGAGATGGCTTTCCTGAAATCATTAATAGCTTAGTTGTAATTATTATGAACAACATTGACATCCTACAGAATATCAATTCCTCCAGTCCTTACAATAAAACTCCCTATATCGACAAACAAGTTGTAAAAAAGTTTAAAGTTTTTTAAACATTTCCTTACTTTCATATAAACAACTCTTGTTTGCAATCAACTTGTTTTTGATCCTCTTCTGCTTCTTCCTCCCTCCTCACAGTGACTGTTTTGTGTTTGTCATGTTCCTGCAGAGCTGTATAACATCTGTCTGGCCCGAGCTAAAGAGAAATGGAATACCACAGCAGCGCCAGCCTCAGAACCTGAAGGTGGTGAGGGATATAAAAAAGTTTCCTTCATATTCACTCAAAGTCAATGGGACTAAACCTGAGGTTGATAGATAGATAGATACTTTAATGACTGTACAGTTCAGTGTTTGTTCATTTCTTGATGTTGCCTTGTTTTCCAGATGCTGGCTCGTCAGATCGGGAGTCCAGCCTGGAGCAGATCAAGTTGGACATCTCAAGAACATTCCCCCACCTGTGCATCTTCCAGCAGGTCTGTGGTAGCAGCACATCCTCATCATACAGCACTGACATGAAAAAACAGGGCTTCATTGAGAATACGTAGTATCTAGACTTGAATGTGTTACCCCTGTAACCCTGGGAAGAAAGAATGAAAATCATTCATGTTTTTCTACTCAAGTCTAACTTTGAGGTTTCAATGAGTGTGTATCACTGACCTTTTTGTTTATCGTCTTCATCGTTTCTTTGTTTATCATCAGGGTGGGCCATATCATGATGTGCTGCACAGCATTCTGGGAGCATACACTTGCTACCGGCCAGATGTTGGCTATGTAAGTCAAACCTATGAAACGCAGCACCACATGTTGCAGCGATATCTCTTATTATACTGCAGCTCTGGAAGAGGACGTACCCCCACCTTTAGGCTGTGATTGGTTCTAGTGTCTTTTTTTGTCTTTCCTGAAATTCATGTGCGTGTTCAGGTGCAGGGAATGTCATTCATCGCAGCTGTGCTGATCCTGAACCTGGACACGGCCGACGCCTTCATAGCTTTTGCCAACCTGCTCAACAAACCCTGTCAGATGGCCTTCTTCAGAGTCGACCACAGCCTTGTGAGTGCACATGCAAAAAACTGATTACAGTGTGTTGTAGTATAACTACTTTATGAAACACAATAGTAAATAATTAATTAAAAATGGTGTAATGTTTTCACGTCGGCCTTCCTCACGTATGACACCACCTGCAGTGTTCCTTTAGATGCCTCCCTCCCTGCCTGCTTATTAGACCCAGTGTTTCCCTCTCTTACTCATCCAGATCTCCTTCTGTCCACAGATGCTGACTTACTTTTCAGCATTTGAAGTGTGCTTTGAAGAAAATCTACCAAAGCTTTTTGCACATTTCAAGAAAAACAACTTGACCCCTGATATTTATTTAATTGATTGGTGAGTCTCTGGATCTTTTTTCTTTTGTGCCTTTTCATTGAAATCTACCTGTTCTTATACACACTCATTGCATTTTAGTTTGCACATTATTGTGAACTGAGCTCTGCATCCAATTTTTTATATCTACAGTATATATATGTGTGTGTGTGGGGGTGTGTGAAAATTGAGATATATCTGTGTTTCTGTATGAGTGACTGTATCATCTTTAAGCTTTTCCTCCCTGTTTGTCTTCAGGATCTTCACTCTTTACAGTAAGTCGCTGCCTCTGGACCTGGCGTGTCGGGTATGGGATGTGTTCTGCCGAGACGGCGAGGAGTTCTTGTTCCGCACCGCGTTGGGGCTGTTGCGTCTCTTTCAGGACGTTCTGACCTGCATGGATTTCATCCACATGGCCCAGTTCCTCACCCGCCTGCCTGACTTCATCCCCGCTGAACAGCTCTTCCACCACATCGCCACTGTTCACATGACCAGCCGCAACAGGAAGTGGGCGCAGGTAGGGCGGTGCAGCTTTGTATTTCCAGGTGTCTGGTTGATACTCCCCTTCTACCCTTTTAACCGTACCTCCGTCCTCCTCAGGTCCTGCAGGCCTTGCAGAAAGATCTGGAGAAAGGTAGCCCGGTGCTGAAGCGCTGAGAACACACCGGAAGGAAAATCTGACAAATTGGACTCCTTGCGGTCCGGATGGTCCAGTAAACCGACCTGGTTGTAGCCTCTAATAATCCTCTTCTCCAGGGCTGTGACTTACCTAAAACTAGAACTGGGACCCTGGAGGGAGGGCTGTTGAAAGTAATATGAGGCCTTATTTATCTCCCACCACCCCTCCTCTGCTCAGACACCCAGACTGGACTGGAAAGTCTGCTGGCAGAGGCTGAAGAATGTATCCCCCACACACTCCCATGTCCTCCTACAATGCTGACTCAGGTCTTTTACAGACCAGAGGAAGCTCATACATCTTTTGCTCCACGTGGACTTTTAATTTTCTGTGGTTGTTCAAACTCCACTTTTACATTTAGAAATTTTACGATTAAAGTCCACGTTCGACTTCTAAAGTCAGGTAAAGTGACCGCATCGTCCTACAATGACATCTCCAGAGTCAAACCTGTGAACGACCTACACTAAGTAGAACCTCAGCGAGTGTCTATGCATCTTTTATTCTGCACATTTTCTCTCAAAACTTAACTCATTCCTAAATTTAAACCTTGATGTACGTTTCGGGTGACTGAACTGTTCGGTGACGTCCGCTCTGTTCTTGAATTGTCGGATAGCTTTGTGAGTTTAAATTCCACGGAAATGCACATCACCTTAATGCTGAAGGTAAATCCACCGGTGTATCCGAGAGCACCGCCTCATTACGTTTATGAAATGTTTGAACCCTCCAGAAAGTCTTAAAACTGTCTGTAAAATGTGTTTTCAGTATATTTGTGTCGTAGAGGTTGGAGTAAGTAATGAAATGATTCCACACACGGACTTCACCAGCTCTTAATGTGTTGAGCTACATTTCTGCTTGTTAGTGTTTTGATTTATGATGTTTTAGTGTGATGTCTTTAATTTTTGTATTTATTTAATATTTACCAAAAGGACAACGGGACATAAACAGGACTTATTCCACTCAGAAGAACGACTAGTAATGGACAGGATGTGAGGCTATGGGAGGATGACGTGTCTGAGGTGTTTGTGCTTTCTTTGTCTGACGTGACAGTAAATCAACTATTTTTAGGACGACGGCATTGCAGTCAACGTGACACATTCATGGATGGTAACAGGAATGTGCTGAAGGAAAGTTTGTTGTGTCGGCTCTCCAGTTGAAAGGCTTCGACAATCAGCTCCAGCCTTTGAGGAGAGGCCGTAGTTTCTGTTACATCTACCCTTCTTTTTTTTTTTTCGCTGCATCTCAGTGAATTCAAATGTAGTTCCTCAACATTGTTCACCTTGTCATGCTATCTGTCTGTGCAATTTTGTTTTCCTGATTTAGAGAGCAGCTGATAATACAAGCGGTTTTGCGATTCACGTGTGACTAAGCCTGAAAGCTCAGTAAGTTACTTGTTCGTTGTTACAGTAAAAGCTGGCCTGCGTTTGACTCGAACCTCCCAGCTCTACCAGCACTTCCTGCCTCCAGACACAAACGGACTAAATCAGTGTAATCAGTGTCGTATGTTGTTTCATATCCTGGATATGTGTGGTTTCTTTTGTTTGCTTTGCATTGTTGATTTTTTTTTATTTTTTTTTTATTTTTATTTCACTTGAGACCCGTGCACTGTAGAGGACTGATGGAGACAGCAGAGGGTAATCATGCAGCTGTATCTCACTTGAAATGTATATAAATAATGGTTTTATTAAAATAAAGAGATGTACATATTGAACCAAACCACAGCTGTTTGTTGTCATGTTTACTTCTACTAAGTATTAAACATCCACAACCTCACAATGCGGTAGAACACATCCAGAGGTTACATTAGATTATGTATTGACATCTTCATGTATTATTATAACTGCTTTGAGCAGTTGAGGAGCAAAACGTGAGGAGCATTTGAAAATGAGTGACAGGGTTAAAAGGAAAAGGGGATTGGGCTCTTAAGTCTTGTTGGACCACATCCTTGCATCTGCTAGCATAAGAGAAATTAACAGTAACAGATGAACCTTGCATGAAAATCATCAGAATTGCTTATTTTCTGTGTCCACTCACTGGATATTGACTTCACAGATTCGGACAGGCCAGTAGAAACATAAGAACACACTGTTCTTCAGCAACATGTCTGGGTTTACCGCCGCTGCAGTCGAGGCTTCCGACACAGTCACGTTCAGGCCTGTCGAAGTCAGCAGCAACTTCCTTCCTCTGCCCACATCTCTCAACTACTAAATGTAGACACGAAGTTTTGTTTGTGCAACTGAATAAGACACTTTATTTGTCACATCCGATTATGCATCATGCAAAATGGTGAATTTTTGTTTTCTGGGTTCGACTCTTCCCCAAGAAACAGCCTTCAGTCAAACCTCATTTATATATAGTTCTTTCAAAGGGATGCAGCTAAATCATAAATGTTGTTGCAGTGTTTTTTTCTAGACTGACTTCATGATAACGATATTTTATTTCCTGAACAGATCCTGTTGAAGATGCTGTAGTTTGTAGTTGTCGTCATATCTGATCTGCTGAGAGACAGTTTGTGAGTAGAGTTTGTAGCCTTGGTCTTGTGGTTAAATGCTGAAATTGGGAACCTGGCAGACACCGCAAACACCAAGGCAGATCTATAGAAGCTGACAGGCGTCTGTGTTATCTCACTCCGTTCCCTGCAGACTGAAAACCAGTTGTTGTTTGAGTAAGGTTTAAACATGCATTGGATAAACCAGGTGCTCCTGAATGTCGTGTGGATCCTCTTCTTATACCAAGATCCTTTGTCACTCAGGACAAGAGGTTTCCAAAGAAAATTCTTCTGCAAACGCTCATATTAACTATCCTTAACTGTAACGTTTGGAATAATAATGGAACCTTTACCTGATGGTCATGGTGAGTTTGTTTTTTTAGTATCTGTGCAGAAGAGAAGCTCCAACACACTGATTGGAGAATTTTGTATCCAGCCTCCATCTGACATGAAGACAACAACAACAACAACAACACAGCATTCAGTCACCATCTCCACCACTAAAACCAGTACAACAGCTGAAGGTAAGAATGTCTCCCAGATGCTTACATGTTTGGACATTTTTCTGCATTTTGAAAGTGATGGAGAACAAATGTGCAATTTGTTACAGATCCAGAAGGTCAGGATCGGAATTATTTATATTATTATATATTTTATGTGCTTTTCTACAGCAAACAGTGACCTGACATTGGGTGAGACCCATTCCATCAGCATCAACAGACCCGGACCGGTGTACGTACCTCAGATAATCTGACAATTCTCATGTCATAGTTCAGATCTCTAAGGAGTATCTGTAGACTGACTAAAGTTAAATTATGATCTTTAGAAAATTACAAATTGTTGCGGTAATAACAGAAACAAGTTCTAACTTTAACAGTAGTAATAAGTCAGATGTTGGTAAAACATGGAGCATTCACAGACTTTAGCAGAAGACCCACAATATTTTTTCCATTCAGAACAACGTACACACTTTTAACCATGGAAACAATAGATAGATAGATGGATAGATAGATGATTATTGATCCCAAAATGTGTGTTATGTTTAACATATACTAAATACTAAAATATCTATAAATTTGTCAATTAATAAAACAAATTGTACATCACAATAACGGAATGTGATGAATCATGATTATTTAAGATGTTTAAAATAGTTTAAATTTTAAAAACACATTACATATAGTTCAGTATTTACAATGAAAATATAAATACCTCCTTCATCAGGTCGTGCAGTAGCTGAGTACTGAAGGATGTTCTGGTCTGACTCCGATGCTGGTGGTCGTTCCTCTGTTGGGTCACCCACTCATTCATTGTGGTGCAGTAAACAGAGTCTTTGTGTTTGTCACCTGTTAGAGACATGGATGAGTTCTCAGCCACTCCAACTCTTCCTCCTGCAGAGAAGGCACCCTCCCCAGCCTCCATAACACCCCTTGAGTTGACTTACTCAACCAGCAGTTTACAAACGGCTCCCATTAGATTGACCATCAATTCAAAAGCTTCCATCCGTCTTCGCTGTGAGTGTGTTTTATCTGTGTTACAGTTTCATGGCAAGAGGACAAAGAGATAAATAAAGTATGTTTTAGTATTCATTAGAAAACAGAACATCTTTATAACTTTATAAGTTCTCTGACTAAACATTCATTCATTTTCCAGTCCACTTCCTCCACTTTCAAGGGTCACAGGGGTTGCTGAAGCCTATCCCAACAGACTTATACATATATTTACGTGTGTGTGTGTGTGTGTGTGTGTGTGTGTGTGTGTATAAAATTCTTTATTATATACTTGATATCAATCCAATAATTCTACAGAGCATGATATGGACACGTGTAAGACAGCAGATGGAAGTATGCAGATCAGGAAGCAGGTGAACATGTTGGGGTCAAGATGGGTTAAACCTGCTAATGGAATGGTTTTCTTCCCACAGACCCCTCTGATGACCGGTATCGCGGGTGTAGATGTGTTGAAAGTATACCGTACACACTGAAAAGCATATTGAAGGCTGAGATCAAGATATACCCCCCAAGTATCTTTTGTCAAAGAACAGAGATCATGTGAGTAACGGATCTGCTTTCTGATAAGTCATCTTTCTGCATCGTTCCACTAGTGTTACCAACACTTTCTCTCTTTCAGTTTGAAACGGAACAACGTGGAACGATGTGTGAGTCCAGATTCGCGTCTTGGAGGAATGATCTTGAAAGAAGTTCCTGCAAAAAAATGATTTCATCTGATGATTTTTTGAGGGACAGCATAGAATTAATAGTTAAGATGTTGAAGTTAACTAAGTTTGACCAGGAGGCGCTTAAGAGCCTGAAATTGAACCTGGACACTGACATGTGTTGATGTACATTTGCTGCAAACAAGATGGCAACAAATACACAAGCTGTATGTTCCTCCTTCCTCTTTCTCACTGTACGCTGATGAAGCAGCTTCACAAAATCTGTGCAAACAGTTAATACATTTTGAAACTAAAGACACCTTTACTGCAATTTTGCTTTCTCTTGATTCGATTTTATTATCATTTATTACTTGAGAATGTTGATATACTTCAGTTTATGTTGTAGTAATAATAATAATAATAAAATCCTAAAATGTGGCTTCTGGCCTCTTATTAGTTTGTCTTGCATCCTTAAGAAAATCATTTAAAACATTCTGGATTTGATGATTTAAAGCATGTCTTCTTGGGCTTTAGTTTTCAATCGACTTTCTGAATCAAAAATGTACCGAGGCATTCACATCTTCCTCACACAGCCAAATGTTTTTTCATTTTAGCATTATTTAAGGACCAGCTCTAATTTCGCCTCATGTACAGACTTTGATTAATTTTCATTTAATGAAAACACGCATTTATTTATTTTAATATGATTCACATATCATTCATCTTCTCAGTTACCAAAGAGAACACACGATTGAACACAAAGAGCTCAAAACAAATGACAAGAAACACATCGCACACAGTTGATGCTATGAATGAATGTCTATTGCTGTTTTATATAAAAAATGTAATAATATCAGTTGAGTCCAAGTCAAGCACAGTTTTAATTTCCTTTTGAACTTTGACCAACTGATGTTGCAACATAAATGATCAGTTCCTGAATCTCTCTCTCTTTCCTGCTTTGCTGCTAACTGATCCTATCATGAGCATCATGTGAAAAACAGCATCTTCTCTCAACGCCTTCATTCAGCCTGACTGAAGGGTAGCTGGTAGTTTGTTCCAAATCCAAGATGGACCTCTTCATTATCAGTAAACTGCTTCTGTTGGCTCTTCTGCTCCGACCGACTGAAGAAGGTGAGACACAGTGTGGTCGATAGGAACCCTTTGGGTAGAAACAGACATGGATCTTTGATTCTTGATGTTCTTGTTCATTCTGATCTATAATGTTGGTGTAATGAGTAATAGTATTATTTTTAAGTCATTAATCCACAATTATTTAACTCATTAATTAGTATTACGCAAGAATCTGTGTCTGAAACAGACAGCATGGTAAACAGAAAACTAGTTTTTATTGGTGTCATTTAAAACAAAATGTATTGAATCTCATTGAGGAAAGTACTTGTTAAAAAAGTACTAACCTGACACTAAACTCTGATCAATTGAAATTAATGAAGTCCAGTTTACACTGTCCAAAAATACTGATGAGAAGAAACATAATTTAGCTGGCTGACAGGGTACCTGTATTTAAGCTACATTACTGTTAAGATATTTATCACAGACATTTACTCATTAGTAAATCAACACACCATTCAGGTCCTACAGTCAGCAGACTTCATTTCTACTAAGAATCGGATCAGATGAAAGTATTGTGGTTCTTTACAAGCCTGTTATTGCTCCCATTATCAGCTACTGACAAATCTGACCTCAATTACAGGACAAAACAGAAAAAGCAGGTGAAAATTACATGAACTGCATACAAAAGATTACAGTAGTTTGTTTAATAATAATGAACCATTGTAATGTAGTTAAAAAACATTTTTGCAGATGTGCACCACAACCATTTTCGTCTGCGTTATTCACGTGCTTCTTCAAAATTTTAACAGTTTTGCTTTATTTTAGGAAGATTACTGCATTTATGCACCTCAATTAAAAAAACTAACTCTAACACACTGAATGCAAATTCACAATGACTCTAAAATTGATTGACTTTCTGCTTTTTTTAGCTTTTAAAACAGGATTGGAATTCATTAAAAAAAACAGCCTTTTTGTAAATGTTTCAGTTCAAAATATTTGCTCCATCACTTGACAGGATGTTGTCTTTTCTTCATAGATGGAAGGAAGCTCTCTCCACCTGACTCAGACAGTTCTACACGCTTTGGCGAGTTCTGCCTGCGTGTGAACAATAAGTCTCATTGGACCAGCTCTGAATCTCTTGACCGACCATCTCATCCAACCCAAGTTCCAACTCCAGAGCCAAATAGAGAGCCCATCATTCCGCCTCTTAATATCCTGAGTGGAGGTGGAACCCTTACCCTTCCACACACACACTCACACTCACACACACTTACATACTTGCTTACTTTATTTATCAAGAAGAAAATTAAGTGTTTCATCTGTTCTCTCACATTCACACATTTCAGGCTGTAAGTGCCAAGATAAAGAGAAGACATCCCTGAATGAAATCCATGGACTTTTAAGGACCTTTGTGACACAGTTTCCCCATGAATCTTGCAACGTGTATGAATTCTTGTAAGTGTTAGCTCCTGTGTTTGTATGTGTGTGTGTGTGTGTGTGTGTGTGTGTGTGTGTGTGTGCGTGTGTGTCATCTTGTAAAGTTAAGCAAGAGATTTAATACGATAGATTAACAACCAACAGGTGGGTCCAGAGACTGTATGTCCACCATATTTCCATCAGCCTCAGCTGTTTTTGTTTGGGAATAAATAGGAAGATGCTAAAACAAGATAATGAACATAGATGCGAATGATTTATTTTAATGCTCTTTATGTGGACTTTTCAAGCATATGGTCATTTTGTAGTTAAACTGAAGATGTACTGAACTTATTTGGTCCTAACCCCCATCTTTCAGTGCGACATTAAAAAACGGCAGCACCATTTGTGCAGTCACAGCCAGCCTCAAAGATGTCTATGAATATGTCCAGCGGTAAGTGTTAGTCTGATTTGATTATTTATTAAACTTCCACCTGCACCCATCATCACATAAACCACATACCACTGAATGGGAATCGCCACAGTGAGGTCATGGCATTGGACATGTGATGCAGTAAGGAAGAAACACCCATGTCTGACTCATCTCCAGGCTAGAAATGCTTCCCACAGAACACCTGATGTCTCTTTTTTTTTAAAAATGAGTTGAGATATTTTTGTTTTATTTTATTTTTTAAATTTATATACTGTTATAATTCCAGAAGGGAAATTAAGAATGCACACTCTAGTATGTTAGTCAATCACACGCATGCATATTAGTGTATGCAGGTCCCTCTAATACACACAACCACACACAAGGAGGCCTGTAAGCATGCAATGGGAGGTAGAGTGGCGGGCAGCTCCGTCTTAGTGTGCCCAATTGAGCAGCTTATGAGGAGATGGCGCCTTGCTCAAGGGCGCCTTGGCAGTGCCCCGGAGGTGGTCTGAGACTGAGCCACTGCCACTACATCTCCTCTACACACTTTATCTGTAGAAATTTGCGTGTGTACATGTGTGCTTTCTTTTTCAGAAAATTGTTCTTTACTTCCGTCACTGGGCTTACTGACAAACCAGTGATCCCGAGCCGAAACACATTCAAAATAAATTCTGGTGTAAGTACACCTCATTGATAACCTTCTCTTGTTAATAGTCAGATCTTCCCACCCCATAAGGTGACTGTTTCCACTACTCCCACTCCCACTGATCCGACCACAAGTGAGTATCCAAACCCTGGGTGAGGGGGGGTGGGGATTTTATGCATTTTAATGACTAATACCATGACAACCATGACATGAAAACAAATATTATGTGGTTTTACAGGTCATGTTTGTGAATCCTGCAACTTCACGGAGAACTTAAATGACATTAACCAAAAGGTTATACAGTTCATTACAGTGAAGCTTCCATTTAATGGTCTTCCTTTGATTAAGTAAGAATCTTTCTGTACATTTTCTCTAAATGTGTGTAAATTGTTTAAATCTTAAACTCTGCATGCAAGAATTGACAGAATCCAATGTTGACAAAGAATAAGATCCATGAATATATTGACCAATTTGCTTCAAACACTACACTAGAAAATAAAACAATGATTTTTATGTTTGTCCATTGGCTTACAGCATCAGAATGGAGGATGAGATGGACTGCTGTTTCAAATTAGACCAAACAAACATGGTGAAAAATGTGATAAAGAGGGTAAAGTCGCTTCCAGTGATACCAAAAAACTGTATGTGAAACTTTTTCCTTCTGTTTGCATCATATTTATTCCATCAAATATGTTACTTAGAAAATAGCTGATGCCTGCCAATCAGCGGAATTGATCAATCATTGTATTTTATTTGTCAATATTGTGACAAGGCATCATTTATTTCCTTCAAGTCCAGAGTGATGGATGTCGCTGCTCACACATGGTGTGGAGACAGGAACATGATGTCTTACCAGTGAAAAGCATTAAGATTTGGTTTCCTAGTGAAACGTGTCGCTTCATCGAGTTCATGTAAGTCAGCCTCATCCAACATCACTCTGAATATGTATGATCACAGTGAAGTGTGTGCTGCATCATCACAGTGTCATCAGTATCACATTGGTTCATCAGATAGTGGTGACACATAATCTGCAGGCTTCCTGTAAATGGGTTAAATATAACGGAGTGAACTCTGTTTTCTTCATATGTCCTCATTTTTCTCCATTGTCTTCATGTAACTCCAGTCTGATTTATTTACAATGCGTTTCATTTGGCCAAAGACAGAATGTGCGGACATGAAACAGAACCACCACAGTATTTCAACATTTTTGCCCAGTTCAAAAGTTGTGTGTAATTGTGTCGTACTATATAAACTGTAAAGTGAATCGAACCCATGTTTTCCAGTGAGACACAGGTGGATGGCAACGAGGTGTGTACGACTGGAAAAGTCTCCTCTGAATATCTTGTGATTCTGTGAGTAAATATATGGAGCCCTCGTACTGGTAGGCTTGTCCTGTAGGCTTTAATTTACTGTAATTATTCATGCAGCTTGACATCATGGTTCAGCTAGACCCTTTCATTTCTGCTGCTTTCTTCACCTCTCTGTGTTTGTGACTGATATCCCATCCACAGGTAGTTAAATTTTTTGATTACTTCAAACCAGTTTGTCTCCTTTTCCTGTCCTCTCTGAATCAAGTTTCAAGTTTATTTATTCTTATATAGCCCAGAGTCACAGAAAATGTCTCAAAGGGCTTTACAATCTGCACATGGATGATATCCCTCTGACGTTTGTGTACTGCGAATAGTACCCCAAAACCCTTTTAACGGGGAAAAAAAAATGGATGGGGGAAACCTCAAGAAGTCTACAGAGGAGGGACCCCAGGAGCGGACAGACGAAGCAATTGATATTGCATGTACAGATTAACAACAAAACAATAATAATAACAATAACAGTATCAATAACAATAATAAATGAATGACAAAAGCACACTGATCCATCCAGTAGAGTGAGTCACCACCAGCTGATGAAGCAGGCAGAGGTCACCAATTACCGAGGATCCACCACTCTGAGGACAGACCAAATAAATGCCTAAGTCATTGTTCTGGAAAAAAAGAAATTAAAGTGTATGATTACACCTGCCAAAACCCAAACCATAGCTGAACCAAATGAAATGGAACCAGACCCCCCTAGTGGATGGTGAGTCAGATCCATAGTATAGCTTTTGATACAACCAGCCAAGGAAGTGGACACAAGTCAGTGATAGCCGATGATCCACCACACAAAGGCGATGTCGATAGTATTTCTTGCTTTGTGTGGCTGAGATGATGTAGGTTTAGAGGTTGAAACCAATTTTGATAATGCTTCAAGAGAGATGGTCTCAAACTGTGTTAAAGAGACAAATTGGCAGTTTTAGCGGTAGAGAGAGCACGCTTGTAGTTTAAGACACACCCATGCTAAGAGATACAGTATAATTTAGTTCAGATTTTGATTTACGCAACCTGCGCTCCAAACTCCTGCAGGCCCGTCTGAGAGCGCGTGTCTCCTCATTAAACCGTGGTGTAGACCGACGCAACGAGTCCAACAGACTAGAAAGAGCTGAGTTTAGGTCACTAGTGTAGTTTTCGACTGATCTTGTCGGTACAGTAAAAGGAGCCAATACCTCAGCTAAAAGCTCACTAAGTTTAGATAACGCTGACGACCAATACGGTGGGTAGAAATTACATCAGGAGTCACACTACGTGGACAAATAGAGTAATAGTAAGTAATAAAAAAATGGTCAAACATCAGTGACGTAAGAGGACAGACAGTCACAGCAGTAACATTTATACCATGCGATAGAATCAGATCTAAGGTATTCCCACTGAAATGAGTTGCTTCATGTATCCACTGAGTGAAACCAAACAAAAACCAGGCAGTCTGTATACTACTACAAGATGAAGCCTGCTGTTTACAGCTGTAGGCCATGGTTTTAAAATAAGAGCCTCAAAAGAGTTAAAATGAATATCTAGATTAGAAGTCAAGTTAAGAATTGATTCATAAACTAAAGCAACACCTCCACCCTGTTTATCAGGCCTTGCGGCATGAGCATATGTAAAATCAGTGAAGCTTCATTTAACGGTAAGAAGACATTTGGTTTTAGCCATGTTTCACATAAAGCAATCATATCCAGGCCATGCCGAAGAATGAAATCGTTAACAAGCAAGGCCTTATATGACAGTGATCTAATATTTAAAAGGCCGAATTGAAATGTGGTAATATCACTAGCTTTATTATCAAACGGTTTAACAGCTGAGGATGTATTAATCCTAATAAGATCCTGTGTCTCAATGAACCTGGGAAGTACTGGCCTGTAAACACGATGATGTGATAAAATAACTGGGATAATTTCAGGTTTAGAGTCTTGTATAACCCGATCAGGTGATTTATATTGAACAGTACATTATTACTGGTGATGGGGTCCTTCCATTAAAAATCCGAGGGAGGGAGACAGTCTCAATGTTACTAACTATCCCATCACTTTGATGGTTTCCTAGTCTAGACTCCACACCTGCACCAACAACTACCCTAGCAGGTTCTCTAATAACCTGCAGCCCGAGCGCTATATGGCTACAGTTAAACACGCTGTAAGGCCCTGTCTATATTCCTGGACAAAAAAGCTGCGCCTGCCCCAGTAGGATGCAGGCCGTCAGCTCTCAGCAGCTCAAGGTGGCCCCAGAACGAAGGCCAGTTATCTACAAAGCCTAAACCCTGTTACCTACAGTAACGCATCAGCCAGCGGCTCATAGCTGATAATCTACACTAGGTCTCATGATTCCCCCGCACAGGCAAGAGGCCAGAGACTATTACTCTACACCGACACATCTTCCTAGCACATGTTAATACTCCACTCTCAATTTTTTTTACATTCTTTTTAACCACCCCCACAAAATTACACTCTCATTTGATCTTTATTTTGACATCTAATTTATGATGAAAAAGGGACGAGGACTTTTGAACAACTTTTTCAAAAAGAATTATGGGAAATTTTCTTTCCTATTATTATCTTTTTAATCTTGCTCAAACCACAGGTTAACAGGGATTCTCACTGAGCTTGTGAACCTTTTGGAAGTGCTATATTGCATTACAGTGTAAAATTTAAATTTAAAACATGCAAATCAGCACTGTGAAAGAGTTTTTGAATGATCACACTTCTATTTTTAATGCGATTATTTATAAATTGACTAAAATGTTACAGACAACGGTCTGCTATTTACATCATTAGGCATTTTGAGAAGCAAGGTAGAATTTATCTGATCCCAAAAATAAAGCTACAGTAATTGAAAAGAATGTCAGTTCATATAATCAGCTGTTAGCTGCTTCCCTTCCAAGATGGTGATAGATGTGTTGAAAAAAACGCATCTGTACTAATTTCCTGTAAATTGCTACAGATTATAAAACACTGATAGGTTTAGCTCAACCTTCTCACAGCACCCATTGTGAACCTGTGGAGGAGCTTCCATTGCTGTCTCTGACAGTAATATTCTATTTTGATTTATTATACACAGGGCAGACCTAATGTCAGACGGTGAATCTGGTGAGGATGATAAGGATAATGTATCTTATCTGTTTGATAATGGAGATGAGAGACCCCAGCTTGGTCACACAGATTCACTTGATGAAGGACACCTGGTTGGTGAAAAGGGTCTGTCTGATGAGAAAAATGATTATCTGGAAATGGATTACAACTACTCTGCTGGACTCAACGACAACAGAGTGGGGGAAACCAATGTGTTGGGTGAGTTTTGCCCAAGATGTTTCAGTATTGTGTATTCATTCATTCATTCATTCATTCATTCATTCATTCATTCATTCATTCATTCATTCATTCATTCATTTACCTTTTTGAAGAAGAGACATCTTCAGCTACTTACCGTATTGGCTTGAATATAAGACGGTGGTTTTTGCATTGAAATAAGACTGAAAAAGTGGGGGTCGTCTTACATTCGGGGTCTAGACATTATACCCATTCACAACGCTAGATGGCACCAGATATCTTTAAAGCGAATGCTGAACTTAACTCCCCAGGCCAAAGCGAACCCCCATAGCGGTAAGAAAGTTATTGCAATTTTGTTGGTTTATGACAGTAGATTGGTTTATTTACATTTCAAAAACCAGAAGCCATTCATTTACAAATGGGATTGCACTTTAGTTTACATATTTAAATGTTCAGATATTAAGATGTGATTTTTGCATAATTTGAATGAGGCAAAATAACATGCTTTTTCTCTCAAATACAGTATATTGCTATAATAATTTGTTTCAAATGTACTGTAATTATTTTCTGTAAAAAAATTAAATTTGGTGTTCAAAAAGTCTTTTTTCAAACTTGAGTCTTGAAAAAGAGGGGGTCGTCTTATAATCAGGGTCGTCTTATATTCGGGCCAATATGGTATTTAGACTGCAGATTAGTGAATGTCAATTCCACAGTCAAGGATGAAACAAAGATTATCCACAAACATATCAAGAAGATGAAAATGTCCCCAAGACTGATTGCTAATAGGATAACTCAGGCATCAAGAGACAGTGGATAATGAGGAAGAAGAGGTTGTACCATGGAAGGCCTTCCATGGGTGGAAAATACTTGATGGAGGGGCAGCAAGCAAGAGAACAACAGGCCTTAAGAACCAGATCCGTAGAGACAGGGTTCTACCAAAGCAGACAGGATCCAAGGTTTAGGTTTTAAAAAGATGCTTTTGAGACATACTGCATGCTAGCAAAATGTAAAATGTAAGCCAGGATACACTGAGAGACCTACCAAAGGGTCCAGAATAGAGCGCATGGATGTCTGCGTCAAGTATGGATTAAAAGTTCTGAAGTCCCACAGTGAGGCACCACCGGAAAGAATTGAACAACACAAAGCCACAGCAGATCTAGGAGGTGACAGGGGCATGAGGAGCTGCGACACAATGACAGACTGAAGAACTTCAGCAGATTCCAAGAACAACATCTGAAGTCTTGGTACAGAAGAGGGCAGTCAGAGGAACACCAAGATCCTGTTGAGGTCCTCAAACTCCCTGGACTCTGGTAGAGACCCCAGGCTTGAGGAACACACACACCACGCACATGGGGATGAGACCACACCCCGTCCAGACACACACAGTGCATAACCATCATGTTGTGAGAAAAATAAGTATAGAAACACCAAAGGAAATATCTACCTAATAGTCTGATGCTCAAACGGTATCTTGAGCCATCAGTAGATGAGGCAAGGCAACAAAGCCCAGTTCAGGTACCAGGAGTCTGTGTTCTTTCCTGTCAGTAGTGCTGCGCCAATTGACTCTTTGCTGTCAGTAGGACTGCGCCAATTGACTCTTTGTGAAGGGAATCCCTTTTATCTAAAGTCAGACATCACAGTAAGGCTAAAAAGTGAGGCTAAAAGATCTTGATTGCCCCCTAGTGGCCTAATTATGCCCTTGAACCTGTGAGTTAGAAGAATTTGAAGCAGATTCTAAACTCACTTAACATTTTCTAACTAATTTGTTTTCAGAGACGTAGTTTTAGTTAGTTCTCGTTTCTTCTACAGCCACTTATCAATGTTGCGGTTCTTGGGTCTACTGGAGCCTATCCCAACTGGCTAGGGGGCAAAAGTCAGTCAGGCCACATGAAAGAAAAAACCAACACACTCAGACTCACATCTATGGATAATTTTTGTGACCAATTCACCTAAGCTGCGTATTTTTGTAGGTGAGAAGAAACTGGAGAACCCGGAGAGAACCCACGTAGACATGGGGAGAACAAACAATCTCTGAACAGAAAGGAAATGAACCTAGAACATTCTTGCTGTGAGGCCACAGTGCTACCCACTGTACTGCAATGCCATGCAAAGAATTAACATTATAGATTAGTTTAAGGAGTCCTGATGAACTGGAGAAAGTCAGTAGCACCACTGTATAAACCGGAACCTGCATCAACAGAAATTGTTTGTGTGATGTGCCAAATGAAAGTGTTACACTATCATTTGTCTCTTTAATAGATTCTGTTGTGTGTGTTCAATGCTTTACCACTCAATCCTGGGACTTACATGACCTGAAAGATGTTTTATCCACGGAAGTCTCAATACCTTCGATGCAGTGCCCTGTCTTGATTGAGTAAGTGACCAACAACTGTGACCCCAGCTCCTTATTTTTTTAGAATACTGTTACCCTGCAGTGCTGATTCACATCTTTTTGAAACTAGCTAGCGATAAAACAGTAGATACACAAAAACAAGCCTTCCACAGTATTTATAACATGTTTTATTGTTCACAGCATTCTTCTGAAAAATGGAAATGCACTCTGTGTGGACTCATCGCAGCTGATATTTCAAGATGTGCTGAAGAAGCTGGAGAATCAGGCACATTGAATGAACCCTTAGCTAAAATATTTAAAGTTACCTTCTTAGCATCAAGGGAGAAACTATGAGATGGTTGAGTGTAGAGAGGCTGGGGTGATGATGGCATACGTATGTTTAGTGAGCCTATTGGTATTCCTCATGTTAAGATACACAATTGAATCATTTCTTCTACGATACAGCAGTGAATAGTATCAGTGTCATCTTCCACTTGAGGTGGTGGGAAGTTCTTTCATTTGGTTAATTTTTCACGTGATATTTCAAACAGTAAATGTTCATCCATCCAATCGAGTGGTTTGGTAATTCATCAACTCCTACACCTCAAACATCATTATGAAATAAAAAATCACCAAAATCTGTTTTCATAACTCTGAGTTATTTCATCTGCCACACGTGAAAATGATCTCAGCTTGCTGGTCTTTCAGATTTCCCAGTTGTTCCTCAAGATGTTTAGAGGCATGTACTGTGTCGTCGAAGTCCTTTAACAGGACCCTGTTCCCCAGCAGTCCATGCTGCTCCTTCAACCTCAGGTTGTCTCTCTGTATGCTGCTGCATGCCTTCTTTGTCCTGGTCAGAAGGTCCCTCTTCCTGGCCACCATTGCCTCCACCTCCACCAGCTGTTCTTGCTTGGCTCGGACCTCCATTTGAGTCCAGAACAGCTTCTCCTTGATGTTTGACAGGAGCTGGTGGCGCAGAAGAAAACACTGACTCTATAACGTGATACACTTTGTTACAATTGGAACTAGTGGAAACTTCAATCTACCTCCAAACGACTGATGATCTTTTTCTCCATCTTTAACGATTCTTCAGTTTGCTTTTCAGCATTCTTTTTCAGCTCCAACCTCTGAGCCTGGAGCTGCTCAAATTGGAGTTGTAGGGGGTCCTTGTTCTGTTCTTGTCCTCTGCAGAATTTGGCTTCCAGACTGTGAATCTTCACGCTCAGCTTGATGTTCTCGAGGCGCAGCTTCATCAGTTCATCCTGGTGAAGCTGCTCTGCTGCCAAGACTGATTCCACTTTGGCCTGAGCAGCTTTTCTACCCACGTGGCGGCTAAGTTCACGCACAGCGAAATCCTTCTTCAATGCCAAAAATTCTTGCCATTTATTTTTCACCTGAAAATGAAGACGAGATGAGTCAACTTTGCCCACTTACCAGAAAACAGTAATTTACAAAATCATATTTGGTGCCAGGAATCTGAGGATGGTAGATCAATTAATAAATGTAATATCCAGGTTAACCTCTGCTTACATCAGTTTGGGTGCCTAAAGTCCATTGGTGAAACCTCTATGACCAGTTTTCACGACTATCATTGTGAGCTAATGACTTTGACCACTGAGCCGTTTAGAAAAGAAGAAGCTCCAGATCTGCTGCTTTTCTGTTTAATCCATTTAGCTGAATACATTTTATGCGTGTTTTATATGTTCATAGTGACATTTGATATATCTGATCCCGATGTTTGTGAAATTTTGAACATTTTAAATAGGAAATCACTAAGACGAACCTCGTCTAGCATCTCTTTGGTCTGTAAGTCCAGCTGCTCTGCCTGCTGTTGAACGTTCTCTGACTCGGCGTTGAGCTGTTGCTTCAGCTCTGTCAGGATGTTCTTGTGCTTCTCATACTCCTGCGTCTGCTCTGACACCGGCAGCTTCTTTTCCACCTCGGTGTCGTCCTTAGCCCTCTTGTAGAAGTACTCCTCCAGCTCCATCTGCAGCTGGCCGCTGTGCTGCCTGGCCTTGTCTCTCTCCTCACGCAGCTCCTGGATGAGTCGCACGTATTCTTCATAGCTCATGTCCTGCTTGTCTAAATGGTCAGCTGTGGGTTCCTCTTTTTCAGTTTCCAACATCTCATCCCGGGTAGGACTGCTGTTGTCTCTCTTTGGCGTCTCAAGATTCAATCTGGGAGATCCATTGTCATCACTATTGTTGATCTCAAAAACAGCACTCTCTTCATTGGCCATTGGCAGAGATTTGACTTCATTAATCCCCACAGTAAAGTCCTCACTTGTGGTAATATTATCAGTCGGAGAGAACTCTTTTTCACTGACCTGACCTGGTTCACAGATGTTTTTTTCTTCAGCACAATCATCCACAGTGTCTTTTATAGTCTTTGGTTTTTCTTCATCATAATCTGATGCAACAGCTTCGGCTGCGATACCTTCATGACCATTTGCAGGAGTTGCAGAAATGTCTGAATCTGCTGTCATCGCCCTCTCTGTGTCAGTCCTCAACTCATGCTGTTCATTTTTTTGCTCTCCTTCCATTTTTAGTTAAATGAAATAAAGTATTTTTCAACCTGTCTAAAGCTACATGACTTGGGCACTTCTGTCTCAATGAAAGGTTTTGTTTAGGTTGTCCTGGAAACTAGGATCGAGAGCCAATCACAGGTGGCCTGATCCATTCTCATTAATATTAATGAGAAGGGTGTGCGGGGGGGGTCACACGCGGAGGCTGGCGGTACGCATGCGCAGAGATCTGCCTCCAACAACAAGAAGCAGGAGCCAGGCAACATGGCCGACCTGGGGAAGAAGTACTGCGTGAACTGCCTTGCAGATGTTACCAACCTGCGGCTTCGCTGTACCGACTGCCCCGACATCGAACTGTGTCCGGAGTGCTTCTCTGCGGGGGCAGAAATTGGTAACCACCGGAGATGGCACGGTTATCAGCAGGTCGACGGCGGTCGGTTTTCTCTCTGGGGTCCCGAAGCGGAGGGAGGATGGACCAGCAGGGAAGAGCAATCGCTGCTCGATGCTATCGAGCAGTATGGATTTGGAAACTGGGTACTTTTAAACTTTCTCATGTTAATATATACAGAAAACACACGACAATAGTTCAGTTGTAAATATTCAACAATGACAAATTCATCTACGGCGGTAGTTAATCAGCTTCATAACCTTTAATTTTATTTGTTCAAGCTGAAGCGCAGTTTTAAATAGGAATTTTGACACGGCTAAGCTAATATATAGCTAACTAACACAGGCTAACAACCCTGTAGTTAATGTATCACAATAGTTTTAAAAAACATCGTTTAAAAGCGTTACTAATGCGTCACATGAAGTCTCCAGCAACACGAGCACATAAAGTGCTTTTATATGTTCAAAGAATTAGAAACTCCAGCAGGAGGATAAAAAAAAAATCAGAATAATTTAAATTCACATGTTGTGAAATGTTACTTAGCAATAATATTTTAATGCTGCACAAAATCTAAATGTGTTTGCATGAAGGTGAAGCCAAAGTGAGATGTTTGCACTTCGAAAATCACAGATTTGTTCAAATTTTGTTAGGTAAAAAGGATTTAGTTTAACTATTTCACATTCTTGCTTTTTTTTTTTTTTTTTTACAATAATAATAAATAATAAATAAAATATAATTTGGTTAGAATTATTGAGAAGCTTTTTGAGTTAAATAAATAAATGAATGACTGATGTTATTTAAATATTCGCATGTAAAGTTTTTGTTCTGGATTCTATTCTCACTGGTAACTGTTTGTCTCTCAGGAGGATATGGCGACTCACGTCGGAGCGTCCCGAACACCCCAGGAAGTCATGGAGCACTATGTCACCATGTACATCCATGGAAACCTGGGCAAAGCCTGCATCCCTGACAGCATTCCCAACCGGGTGACAGACCACACCTGCCCAAGCGGGGGGCCCCTGTCGCCCAGCCTCACCACTCCACTCCCTCCCCTGGATATTAGCTTGGTTGAACAGCAGCAGCTGGGATACATGCCGCTCCGTGATGATTACGAGATCGAATATGACCACGATGCAGAGAAGCTCATTAGCGGATTGTCGGTGAACTACGATGATGAGGATGTAGAAATAGAAATGAAACGTGCCCATGTGGACATGTATGTGCGTAAACTCCGAGAGCGGCAGAGACGTAAGAACATCGCCCGAGACTACAACCTGGTGCCTTCGTTCTTGGGCCGAGACAAAAAAGACAAGGAAAAGGACAAACCAGGCTCTCTGGGAGTCACGGGCATCGCCGGTGGTGCGGGTGGGGCAGGAGCTGGCGGTGGTGGTGCCGTTGGATCGGGTTCCACGACGACTGCAGGATCGGGGCCTGTTCCAACTACACCCAAAAGAAAGATCACCAAGGAAGAGAAGGAGCAGCGGGTCCGCCTGCGAGGGCTCTGCCAGTTCATGGCTCATCGAGAGTTTGAAGAATTTTTTGACAATATAAATAAAGAGCGTTTGCTGAGGGCCAAAGTACGGGAGCTGCAGCGCTACCGCCGCAATGGAATCACCCGCCTGGAAGAGTCTGTGGAATACGAAGCAGCGCGCCACAAACGGGAGAAGCGCAAGGAGAATAAAAGTGTCGTCATCTCCAAACGGGGCAGCGGAGGTGGGGGCGGGCTCGGTTCCGGTATGGGACTCGGGGGTGGGGCTGGAGGAGGCGGAGGTGTCGCTGGAGGATTGGTAGTTGGAGTCGGGATCAAAGAAGAGGGCAAAGATGGCGAGTTTGCCGCCATGGAAAACCTGGCGGGCTTTGAGCTCCTGTCTGAAAGGGAGAAGCTGCTGTGTAACTCTTTGAACCTCAGCCCGGCGCGTTACCTGACTGTAAAAACCATCATCATCAAGGACCACCTGCAGAAAAGACAGGGCATCCCCGCCAAGAGCCGGTTGCCTAGTTACCTGGATAAAGTCCTGAAAAAGCGTATTCTCACCTTCCTCACAGAAAGCGGCTGGATATCCCGGGACACCTCCTAGCGGGGATAAATGCAGATGGCTGTGGTGCTAGGCAGGACAAAGCAGTTTTCAAAGTTTGCTTTGTGACTTTGTACATTGCAAAAACAATGGGATTGCCCAGTGGGGAAAAAAAAGACTATTTTCATAGCAGGGCTTCAAACAAAATCTGGCTGTATTTTTTCTCATTTTAGAAGGGAACAAGGTCGGAAACATCCCTGTGACTTCTTAGTGTTGATGTTGTTCATTCATGATGACGCTGCGACGCTAACAAATACCACACAGATGCTGAGCTATTCTAGTGTAAGTGTAGAAGGATCATTGAAGAGACCCGTGGAGAAAGGTAGAGGAAGTGAGAGGCGGAGAAAGTGATCAGTGTTCAGCACTGATGGGTGGCAGAAGTGATGACTGTGGTGTTTGTAGGTGAGCATTTGTTCTGCCTTTAGTACAGTTACGTCTCAGTAGAACTGGAAAGTAGCATCGGGGCTGATCCAACAGTCCAAACACCCGAGAAATGTCAGTTTCACTGGTTACTGTGAAATCAAACTGGTTTCAGCTCCTAACCGAGTGTGGAATGACATAAACCCCAGAACCTTATCAGTATTGACCTGTAAAATCCTACATCAGCCTGGATCTAATTTGTATTTTCTTTACATGTTCGTGTCCCCTGAAGTCAAAGCGGTGAAGAAATCACTAGTGTAAAGGAGCAGTTCACCTAAAAACGAGAACAAAACAGGAATAGGTATGAAATTACTCCAGGCAGCTTGTGGATCCAGCCTCCAGCAGCACTGCTTTAATTTTGGAAAAAATGTTCCCTTTTTTTTTTTGTTTTTGTTTTTTAAGCTGAACTCTTCTAACATAAAAGTGTTGGCATGCACCCCCCCCCCTTTATATGGCCACGTGGAACAATGCAAGAAAAGAAGCTGAATGTACAAGGGCATTACTCAGGCTACAATGCCAAGATTTTGTTTACCATCTGTGTGTGTGTGTGTATGTGAATATTCCAACTATTTATTTCCAGCTCAAACAAACTTTGCTTTTAATTTTACGTCTTTGGGTTTCAACACTCCTAAAACCAAAGACCAGTCCAGACTATTATAAATCAGTCAGTGTCATCTCTGCTTCTCCGGGGCTTGGCGTCGCCTTAAAAGTGGAGCTTTGCTTCTTTATTTTCCTGCGGTGATAAAAGAGGACTGACCTGACCCGGTTGGATCACATGAAAGGTGATGTGAATAAAATCGTTTTTAGGATGTGCTATCTTAAATAAAACACTATGGCTGCAGGTGGCGGCACGGTCGACCAGCTGGGTTACTTCCAGCTGCAGTGTGTATCGGATCCAGCCCTCACACTTTCCCCCCGTAGATAATCGCTAACCCACCTGGTGCGTATTAATCGGCAGCGGAAGATGTTCGGTGATTTAAATTATTTGCCGTCTCTCGTTTGGGCAGGCTTGTTTTTGGAAGGGTTTGTCAGCGAAGGGTTGAGCCGACAATCTGGAAGGTGTTTGCTTCTCTGAAGTCGCTGATCGATTGAGATTTTTTTTTTGAGTTTGATCTGCATGTGCATAGAGGTGTTCTGTGTTCCAGAAAGATGTTCGGAATTCTCAAAGTAAAAAAATCTGTCAATTTGTTTTTCCTTTTCCTGATTGGGGAATCTTTTTGTAAATGGGAGGTTTGTTTTACTTCATTTCATCAAATGTAAATAATTTTGTAAAATAGGGGAAAAAAAGCTATATTTACTGACCTGTGAAATGTACAGTATTTTGTGTCATTGAGATTTTATAGTTTTCCTAATAAAAAAAATTTGATTATAAAGCATTTTCTGAAGCTGTGGGTTTCATGATGATGCTGTGGAGTCTTCAGGAGCTGTTTTTTTTGCTCTGTTACTTTGTTGGTACACATGACTGGGGATCTATTAAAAGTGTAGAAACCAAACTGACCCTTCAATCATTTTTTTTTATATCTATGCAACTTGAAATGTGTGAAAAAGTAGCGCAAAATTCACAAATTTTGATTTGTTACTTAAGCCTGCAACATAACAGCGTATTAATGAGACGCAATGATTTCATTCATTTTAAAATAATTTAGCAAAGTAAGAAAATATCAAACCTAGAGTTGAAAAATATCAGTCAAGCTTCTCAAAGCAGAGTTCAGTTTTATCTTATACCTTCAGGATGTGCAGTGGCAAATAAATATTAAATCCTGTTCATCTCCCACCACAGACTCAACCTTTTTAATGTGAGAAATATATTACCGTACATGTAAAAGCATTTTTTTAAAAATGAATGTTTTTCTGCATACCTTCCCTCTGCAGGCATTATGCAGTTTATCACCAATAGGGGTCGCCAAATTGACAGTACTGATAAAAATTGTGAAAAGGCAGATTAACGTTTGAGTGAATTTTTTCATGTGTACACTTCAGTAACAATGATCATATAGTGAAAATCTGAACTCATTAGAGACCTACTCAAAATTTAAAGGAGAAAATTCTAACAGCGACCAATGAGAATATACATTTTCAGGGAGACGGTGGCATGTTTAAGGATAAACCTTTGAATTTCTAATTATTGCCACTAAAGTGTCAAAAAAGATGATCTTTGTCAATTAGAGCATTCTTCGTAAAATCAGATTATCAAGAGTTAAACATAATACAATTAAAAGACAACGCTGGAAAGGAGACGTTTATTCTGATTCTGATGGTTTAAAGATGTTCCAGTGACTGAGGCCGGCTTACAGAAGCTTGATCACATCAAAATGAACAGCAGCTGTGGGAACAGCTCTGCCCTTTATTCAGATCCTCAGCTATTGCTCTTTACTTTATGCACATAATACACTTCGAAGTTCCAAATAATAAGAAATGACTGACGCCTCAAGTTCAAGATTACAGAAATGTGGAATGATACCAGAAGCTCAGAATCAGCCTCAGTACAACTGTGGATGGATCTTTGCATCTAGCCAATAAGAGTGTGTTTTTCAGAGGTCTGTTAAAGAGAAACATCAGATTTTGCCTTCATTTCCAGTAAAGATATGAAAACAATTTGACAATGCTTGACTGAGAGGATTCACTTTACTGATGAGACTGAAACGTTCTCAACACTGTCCTGTGTCAGACAAAAACAGGAATCCCTTAAATAGTGATGGATCCTGTCTGGACACAAAGTTCAGTTAGCCCCTCTTTTGTGGGAGGCACCTCAGGGTGGGGGCAGGGGGCAGTGTGAGAACACATGGGATTAGAGTGGGACTGCGCCATGACCAGTCTGCTGTACCTCAAGTCAACTATTGCCTAGACAACATGTCTAATCCCACTTGGTCACAAGCGTTCATTTCTAGGAGGCTTTGGCCACACCTACTAACGCTGGCCTAAGGGTGCGACCATGAAGCTTGTAGCCCACTTTGGTTACTACGGCGACACTGCCAGGCTCCTTGCCCTCCACGGGGGCATGGAAGAGGGCTTCGTGCTCATAGGGATCAAACTTCTGGCCATGGGGGTTGAGCCTGACCAGACCGTGCTTCGTGAACACCTTCTGGATCTGGACCTCAGTCATCACCAGGCCGTCGTACAGGTTCTTGAGGTGAGGGTTCTCGCTCGACACCTCCTCCTTGGGCACGCTTTCTGTGGCCTTCTCCAATATGTCGGCCACCTCCAGCAGGTCCTTACAGAAGCCCTGGATCCCTGATGGTAAAGTCAGAACAGAACAGAACTTCACTTAATAAATATTCACAACAGATCCAAATCAGCTGCCGCTTAACAGGCCAGAAAATGTAAGGCTCACCTTGCTTTGCCCATCCTTATGGACGACGTAATAATGAGCAAATTAATCACATTATAGGCCATACTCAAAGTGTTTATGTACAGTTTATTTTATTAATTATTATCTTTCATTATATTTTATTGTTTTTCAAATTGTGAGACAGTTATGGTGAGAAGAGAAGAATAATGAGAGGAAAAGTGATGTCATTAGATTTAAGTAGTTTGTGAATATCAAAATAAGACCAAATTGACCCTTCCACAATTATATTGACGATTTGTGAAAATTGGAGCTCTCTGGTGACATCTAGGGGCTGGAAGATAGAAGCGTAGAATATTTATCTAAAGTAGCTCTGTTGGGGGAGAGACATTATTATATTAATTTTATATACTGTTCTAATACCCGAAGGGCAATTAAGAATGCACATTCTAGTGTGTTAGTCACACGCATGCATATTAGTGTGTAAAAGTTCCTGTAATACACATGCAATGGGGGGTAGAGTGGCGGGCAGCCCCTTCGTGGAGGGCCCAAAGAATTGGAGTGCATGTTATGTGGATCCTGCTGACACGATGAACGGATTATTACCATATAATTTAGCATCGTCTACCATCTTTTGACTCCTGGTCCTGAGGTTCTCTGTGTCTGCTAAGGCTCGCTTGTACTTGTCCTGCGAAGATGGCAGAAATAATAACCAAAGACACACATTAAGCAGAGCTTACAACTTTATCTGAGTACTTTTATTAAAAAAAAAAAACCCAAAACATCACAATTTTAAAGTTCATTAACTTACACTGTTGCAAACATAAGTCACGGTATTTAAGACGTTATCCTGGAATCACTCATTTGAACTATGTGGAAGCCTCACTTTACAATGGTTCAAATTTGTCAACTGGTCAAACAACAATCTTCACGACTTGCTGGGAGTAAAATGTCTTTTTTCAGAATAGCAGATATAATTTAAAAAAAAAAAATAGCACTGCAGGTTGTCCACAGACTACTGGCAGTGACCCTGACTGTATGCTACCGTCATGTCCTTGAGCTGCTCCTCCAGCTGGGTCTTCTCCTCCACCAGAACTTTCTCTGCCGACTTCTGCTCAGGCTTCTCCGCCTCCTCCTCAGACCCGTGGCCGTTCTTCTGCTGGGTGGCAGTACACAACAATCTTGGAGATGCTCTAAATTGAGCAGGGAACAAGAAACAGAATCGGATGCTCATTTCAGGCACATCTGATTACAGTTTCACTAACACACACACACACACACACACACATGCGAAAAATCCACTCGACAGAAGGAACACTAGCTCAGAATGTTAACGGAAACGTCACCCAAGTTTTCCTCGATCAGTTCTGAATGTCACAATATGTCGTGATGCTATTTCTAGCAACATGCTAACAATGACACACAAAACAAACACGCTGGTTAGGCTTAATAGTTGTATTTTTTGTCATTTTATCTCAAACAGAAACGTCTCATAAGCTTATTTGTATTATTCATGTAAAGGTCAACATTAAGGTTTTCATGGTCGGTTACGAAAGCTAATGTTGCTAGCTGGCTACTACGATAGCACCACCAGATAACACGAATTCTTCATCCTGTCAACATGAATGTCGGTGAACTAAGTCAACAATCAAATCTGTTACCTTATTAAAGCACGGGACGCTACCAAAGAGTAGCTCTGTCTCACTGCTCGGACACACCAACTCGCCATTTTCTACAGTCCACAACTCCGCAGCTAGACCTCCGTGAATCCACGCTGGAGGAACACTCACCCATGATGGCGGCAGAGTGAGATTTACACCAATCAGAATCTGGGACTATAATTTCACCAATCACAGTTGTTGATTAGTTTCGCAACATTTGAAGTTTGGTTGAGGTTGAGGTTAAAGGTGACTGGTGAAATAAGGACTTACAAGACGTGAAGGTTATCCATCACGATTTACACTGCTTCAACTGTTTTTACCGGCAGAAATTCATTATTTGAAATTTTTAAGTTTTAATTTTTTGTTGTCAGACTTCTCTTAAATTAGATTACACAAAATGAACGAAAACATTTTTGGGCCATAATTTGTTGATTTCTTGCACCCATTTGCCAGAAGGCCCAACGAAACTCCATCCAAATCTGTTCATAACTTTTTCAGATTCTGTTTGCTTTGCAGCATTAACAGCTGACTCTGGCTGTTGTTGTAGGATGTGCAAAATTAATTAAATTGTAAGGAGCAAAATCTTACTGTAAATTAATCTGAATTGAATGATCACGTGAATAACGCATGACAATTTAGGTTAGATATTCGAACTATACGTATGGACTTTAATATGTTTTGTTTGTATTTATTGTACAGTAACATGGTATGTTCTTTTATCATTTTTCTAGAAATTTTAATGTATAATTGTGACAACTTAACACAAAACGACCTGAACCTGTATTTTGTTTTGTTGTTTTTATGTCCTGTTATTTTTTGTGGTAAGCAATGTAGCCTCAAGAGGGCACAAGCCAGTGTCTTATTGTGCCAGTCCCAAGCCCGGATAAATACAGAGGGTTGTGTCAGGAAGGGTGTCTGACGTAAAACGTTTGCCAAATCAAACATGCAAATCAAATCTATGACTTCTATACCTAATCAGTCGAGGCCCAGGTGAACAACGACCGCTGTCGGTGCTGTTCACCTACAGGGTGCTGGTGGAAATTGGACTACTGTTGGTCGAAGAAGGAGAGGAGGAAAGTGTGTTCGT
This sequence comes from Antennarius maculatus, assembly GCA_013358685.1. Taxonomy (NCBI): domain Eukaryota; kingdom Metazoa; phylum Chordata; class Actinopteri; order Lophiiformes; family Antennariidae; genus Antennarius; species Antennarius maculatus. The sequence continues at coordinate 6,538,604 of CM023628.1, forward strand.
AGGAAGAGAGAGAAGAGGAACGCGAAGAGTATAGAACCGAGAGTAGGGACGTTGAATGTTGGCACTATGACAGGAAGAGAGAGTTGGTTGACATGATGCAGAGGAGGAAGGTAGACATACTGTGTGTCCAGGAGACCAGGTGGAAAGGTAGTAAGGCTATAAGTTTAGGAGCAGGGTTCAAGTTGTTCTATCATGGTGTTGATAGGAAGAGAAATGGAGTAGGAGTTATCTTGAAGGAGGAGTTTGTTAGGAATGTCCTGGAGGTAAAAAGAATGTCAGAGTGATGAGTCGGAAGCTAGAAATAGAAGGTGTGATGTTTAATGTTGTTAGTGGGTATGCTCCACAGGTAGGATGTGAGCTGGAGGAGAAGGAGAAATTCTGGTTGGACTTTGATGAAGTGATGCAGAGCATACCTAGAAGTGAGAGCGTTGTCATTGGTGCAGACTTCAGTGGACATGTTGTTGCAGGAAACAGAGGTGATGAGGAAGTGATTGGCAGGTTTGGTAAATAGGAGAGGAACGCAGAAGGACAGATGGTAGTTGACTTTGCAAAAAGGATGGAAATGGCTATAGTGAATACTTTCTTCCAGAAGAATCAGGAACATAGAGTGACCTATAAGAGTGGAGGTAGGAGCACACAGGTAGACTACATCTTGTCTAGACGATGTAATTTGAAGGAGATCAGTGTCTGTAAAGTAGTGGTAGGCGAGAGTGTAGCCAAATAGCATAGGATGGTGGTGTGTAGGAGGACTCTGGTGGTCATCCTACACACACATATTTTAAACTAATGACATCCACACCTTCCTCTTCCTCCCAGGGGATTATTACCACATAATTAAATATGTAGATATTTCATTTCATTGAAACTGTATTGTTAGCAAGTGTGCTACAATACACTTCAGAGGAATAGCTTGCCAGTCAGCTTCAGTGCACAACTGTTGGAGTATTCAGTGTGTGTACGTACACGGCAGAATGTATGTATAAACATGATTGTGCTCATACATTTTTCCAGCATTAACATGTCTTCAACCTTGTTTGTTCATGCTCTGTTGCCACCAAGGGTCCCTGAGGCCCACATACATCCCTGTTTCCTTCTGTTGGAGTGTGCGTCCCGCAGCCAGGGCAAGTTATCAACCTTGGCACTTTTAATGTGGGATGACAGAGTGTGACCGCTGGGGCATAGGGACCCATCTGCATGGCTTAGAGAGGAGGGGGTGGCCCCGTGTGGTTTCATAATTGATGGTCACACCTTTTAGACCATGCGAGAGGAGATGTAAAAATACTCTTTAAAGAATCTAAATGGTAGTAATGAGCTCTTCAAGAGTTCAGTGGGGTCAATCGTTGGTTTCCTCTTTATTTAGCTGGAAAATGTCATTAAACTGTCATCAAGGGTCTAGAAATGATTGTGGACGTGATCAAAGCCCATGTTTTTATAGACATAAAGCTACAAGAATAAATGTATTCATATTAGTATGGATCAAGTCATTGTATTAAAATTATACATACATATATGTATGTGTATACTGTGTGTATATATATATATATATATAATATACATATTATATATATATATAATATACATATATTATATATATATATATATATATATATATATATATATATATATATATATATATATATATATAATGTGTGTGCCTAACACATGTGAAATATTACATGTTTTCACTACTGTAACGATTATGTCACAACTGTAACGTTACAAATTGTTGTGGTTGTGACTGTTACAGTTGTGACATTTTTAGAGAATTTCTAGCATAACTCAAAGATACTAACAAGTAAATGGCTAGAAACAGATATTTGAACAGTTGTATACACATCAAAACATAATGTTTTGATTTGAGCCCTTAAAGGTGAACTGACTTGTAATTTGTGTACGGTTGTAACACGTATTAATGTAACATATTGATTTTGAAGACTTTGGAACACATTTACTTAAAAATGATGAGGGATAATGACTCACCATGTGGCCATAACGGACAGGGACGCTGTGTAACTTCCTGGCCAAAATTCAGATGTGTGGCTAAAACCAGGCTTCACCCATGTGGTAAGACATCTTGTGTTGTGACATAAAAGGATGGGACATTTTTTGAAGCGTGCTTTGTAATTTAAAAAAAAACAAACAAACCGCAAACTGAATCTAAATATTTTATATTCTGTTTAAAAGAAACCAAACATATATTTTAAAATATACCATTGGAAAAAATGACAAAAAAAATTATTTCCAGGGATTAGGGGTTGGAGATTGGGACAATTACTTCCCTGTAGAAAGTACCTAGAAGGGTAGCATAAATTTATTCATTCATTTTCTGCCGCTTCGTCCGCCGTGGCGGGTCACGGGGAGCTGGAGCCTATCTCAGCTGGCATAGGGCGTGAGGCAGGGGACACTCCAGGCACGACGCCAGTGCACCGCGGAGCCACACACAAAGACAGACAACCATGCACACACACACTCACTCCCATGGGCAATTTGGGACCAGCCAATTAACCTGAAGCGCATGCTTTTGGAGGTGGGAGGAAGCCGGAGAACCCAGAGAGAACCCACGCAGACACGGGGAGAACATGCAAACTCAACACAGAGCGGGACTGGAACCCGGATCCGCCGTGTTGTGAGGCAACAGCACTACCCACCGTGCCACCTGATTTTGTATATAGTTTAAATACTAGATAGTTACAGTATTGTGTTGAACTAAATCACAACATAATCTTTGTAAATATTTAAAGTCTGAATTCTTAATTGTTTTGTTAAGTAGTTTTTTTTATTGTGGGACAGTAATTTGCTCAAATTCGGTAGAATGACCCACCTACAGTGTATATAGACACACACACACACACACACACACACACACACACACACACACACACACACACACACACACACACACACACACACACACACACACACACACACACACACACACACATATGCAAGTCTACAAAATTAAAACAGGATATCAGAGTCTGGAAGTTTTTCTAGACAGTATGGTCAATACTTGACCCGTCTGTTTTCCAGATTCTAGGACATGGTGGGGGTGGACAAAAAAATTCACTAATTCTTTTCATCGAGCTACTGCGCCAAACACAGGAGCAGATGCCAACAGGGGCAACAACGTTGGTGTCTTCAACAATCTGTATTTGTAGAACCGCAGTCTCTACTGACGGAACCGCAGCCTCTACTGGTGGAGCTGCAGCCTCTACTGGTGGAGCTGCGGCCTCTACTGGTGGAGCTTGGCTCTCTGTGTAGGGAGACTCTGGGTCAGTCCTTTGATCATCTTCCCATACAGAAAGAGGATCAGAGTCAATAAGCTGACAGTTATGAATAAAAAGCCATCCAAGAAAACACATCAATCATCTGGTTTCCTAGATCAAACCACTAGAAGAGCACTCTGTGGCTGCAGAAATTAAGAGGTACCTTTTGTCCGACTCAGCATAAAAACTCACCCTTGCGCAGCTGGTGTATGGCCTGCTTCAGGACGGCAGAACCCGGTGTTTTTCCCTTATTGGTCAAAGCCTGCAGGAAACAAAGATAGACTTCACCAACAGCTAATGTTCAAACCACTGTGCTAACTCACCAAACCTTCAAATTGGTCAAAGATCCTTGTTTTGGAATAATTTCATGCTTCACAATTAAATCTGTAGTTGTTTAAAAAAAAAATCGCATTTGGTTTACTAAAACAAATGTCTCCTGCAAATGTCTCAGAGTTCAGCCAGAGTTACCACGGTAACATCAGAACTACTGATCTATCAGTTTGACCTGATGCCTTCACGTCACGCAACATCATTCTAACAGGTTCTCTGATAACAACACAGTTGGTAACGGTAGAAGACACAAATGACAGTTCATTCATTCATTCATGTTCCTTGCCAAAGATGCCGACGCCAGTTTGGGTCAGAAACGGACTCACTGAGATGGAAGTCATCCTACAGTTTAATGGCGTGAGGATTTGTCCAGGTCTTTGCTCCTGTTGTTGTCGGAGTTGTTACAGCGTTGTTCTGCTTTATAAAGGTGTTTATCAAAGCACTTATTGAGGTTACAAGGTCAGATATTTTTAAAGTGTGGTTGTGTGGACGCAATTTTTTTTCTGAGCAAAGGGTAAAAATATTCTGTTTTAAAAATACAGTACCTCTCTACGTGAGGTCATTGCCTAAGAGTGATATTCCTCAGTGAGGCTGGCATAGTAATAGCGGTCTTGGCTTTGATGTTTTCTGTGTACAACAGTTCAAAGCAAATGTCTTTGATGTGACATCCTGTTTGACCTTTCATCTTTGATGTCTATAAGATACGTCCGAATAGATATAGTATTCAAAGCATTATCGTGAAGTTAATGTTGAAGATGGGAAGTCACAGCAAACACAGAAAGCCTCAGTCCCACAATCCTGCCACAGAGATAGACTTTGACCATTTGCTTGGTAAAATGGACAAAAACCAACAAGATTCAAAAATACCAAGAGATAAAAATAATGGGTAAATGCTGATGCTCCAGGTGTTTACTTTTATATTTACCTGCTTTTATGCGATCTGTGCTGATTAGTTTGATTGTCTTTCTCTGACCTCATACAGGAAGGGTTCCAGAAAAAACCTTTATAGAAAAGTGACTGTTACCCACACCTGTGTGGTAAGCATGCGCCCAGTGAAGGTCAAGGAGGAGACGGCATCAGAGGACCCCATCAAAACACCGACGCATGGATTTGACCAATCACAGTGAGCGATTTTTGGTTTCTGTCTTTCCGAACATTTTTCCTTTTTCTATTTATAACTCATTTCATGTTTTGTGTCCCATTCATCTGTAGCCTCAGTATGGCAATGGACTGCATGAGTAGGAGGACTAGGAAACGCACCTTTTACCACTGGGTCTTTGAACAGGTGAGTTGTTAAGTTTGCTCTAACCATCTGTCATTTGTGTGATTGTTCCATTCTAACAGTTTCTACCGTTAGAACATTTTTTGGAGACATTTATTTTAGTCTCCTTGTTTCTTGCAGGCAGTGGCCCATCCAGGAGAAACACCGGGTTGTGTCGTCCTGAAGCAAGCCATACACCAGCTGCTCAAGGGTGAGTTTTTGTGCTGAGTTGGTCAAAAAGTACTCCTAAATTTCTGCAGCAACATAGTAGTCTTGCGGTTTTATCAGTTCAATGGATGAACTGGTTGAAAACATTTAATGTCTGAGTTTGTTGACAACATATTGTAATGAAAGAGATGTTTGTTGATTCTGGGGGACGGTAATTTCACAAACCTATTGGCTTCTACCCGTCAGCCCTTTTTTTCCTGGATGTTGTTAATGTTGTAAATGTGATGAAGGTGTGAAGTCTGTTATATTAACATGCCTGAAAAATAAATAAATAAATAAATAAATGTCAGATGACTGATGTGTTTTCATGCATGGCTTTTTATTCCTGTCTGTTGACTTAGTGACTCTGATTCTTTTTCTGTAGGGACGGATGACCCAGAGTCTCCCTACACAGAGACTGCGGTTTCACCAGCAGAGGCCTCAACTCCACCAGCAGAGGCCGCGGGTCCTCCAGCAGAGGCCGAGGCTCCACCAGCAGAGGCCGAGGCTCCACCAGCAGAGGCCGAGGCTCCACCAGCAGAGGATGAAGCTCCTCCGGCGGAGGATGAGGCTCCTTCGGCAGAGGATGAGACTCCTCCGGCAGAGGATGAGGCTCCTCCGGCAGAGGATGTGGCTCCTCCGGCAGAGGATGTGGCTCCTCCGGCAGAGGCTGAGGCTCCACCAGCAGAGGATGAGGCTCCACCAGCAGTGATTCCTGAAGACACTGAAGTTACCCTTGCACTCTGCTCCCCTGGTTGGTTCAATAGTATGATGGAGAGGATTCGTCAATTCTTTAGTCAAGCCAGGACTGTGTGCTGCACCTGCTACACTCCTGACCAAGCTTGACCATAAATAGAATCTTCAAAACTCACCGCACTTGGACGGAGGGGAGAAGAGTGCCTGGAAAAAATGATCAGAATCCATGGGGTCCATTTTGGCCAGATAATGTTGTTGTGTTATAGTGGCAAAATGCCTGAACTCCTATAAGCGGAAACTGACGGTTGTGAAAAAAAAAGAAAAGTTTATTGCTCAGGCAAATAGCATCTTTATTATTTTATCCTTATTGTTTTTGTTCTTCAATTGTTTGTTTTGGATTCTGTATGAAAGGTGCTCTCTAAATAAAGTTGTTATGAACCAGATGTATGTCTTACCGGCCCACATTGTGAACAAGGACTCAGGCATTGTCAACGTCTATGTAAACGCCAGAGGAGGGTCGGGCTAAGGCCGGGGGGATAGGGCAGGTAAGGTACCGCTGATTCAGGCTCACACAGACTGTAGTGCTGGCAGCTCATATGAGTGCCATTGTGTGTCGGCAGAAATCAAAAGAACCCCAGCAAAAGAATTTCTGGGTCCAGTTTGATCATTCATTCATTCATTTTCTTCCACTTTATCCACCGCAGTGGGTCACAGGGAGCTGTAGCCTATCTCAGCTGGCATAGGGCATGAGGCGGGGGACACGCCGGGCATGACGCCGGGCACGACGCCGGTGCACCGCGGAGCCACACACAAAGACAGACAACCATGCACACACACACTCACTCCTACAGGCAATTTGGGACTGGCCAATCAGCCTGAAGCACATGCTTTTGGAGGGGGGAGGAAGCCGGAGAACCCGGAGAGAACCCAAGCAGACACAGGGAGAGCATGCAAACTCTGCACAGAGCGGGACTCGAACACGGAACCACCGTGTTGTGAGGCGGTTCCGGGTTCGAGTCCCGCAGTTTTATCATAAAACCATAAAATAGTTTAACAAGAGTTTAACAAGAAGCAATGCAGTCAGAGACTGCAACATTCTGTGACACCCCTGAATTCAAAATTTTACCCTGACCTACTTGCATAGGTCAAAGATCAAAGCTAGTGCTCCGACCTACTTTCATAGATCAAAGCACTAGCTGTGATCTATGGTCTTACTCACACTGGCCTTCTCCCTTGTCTTTCTATCTTATCCAGTTCCTGAGTGTGCAAATGTTAAAATTGACCTTGACCTAGTTTTCTCAAGGTCAAGGTCATCATCTAATTTTCATCCCCTTTGCCCGAGTAATGTGCTTTTTGTTTCATCTTTCTATCTGCAACGGTTGCGAGATATTTGGTGGACGAACGGACGGACGGACAAACGAACACAAAAACGCTGACAATTGCAATACATCACCGCTTTGAAGCGGAATGTAAAAAGTTAAGAAACTAACCGTCGAGCAGCAACAAGTTGCTCACTCGCCAGCCAAACCGGAAGTGATGTTAATGGTTATTCAGATAACTATAGTATAAACAACATAACATAACAACTTTACCAATCCCTCATTCTCACTTCAAATACTAAAATCCATTGAATTCTTCATCCTCTGTGTCACTTCTGAGCAACTCTGTCAACTCTAGAGGTAGATGGCTCTTGGGACATTGTTGTCTGTGCTCTGATAGAGAGGTGGTTGCGTTGCATAAAACAATAACTCCAAGAACTTCCTTCTGCCAAGTCCTTTATATTCATCCCAACTATGTGGGCATGGAGACGTAACTACACCCTCCACAAGCCTCTCCCAGCAGCATGTTATTCAATCACCTATCTGTGAACTTGTGCCTCTAGCTGTGGCCATCTAGCTTTTAGTCCCCAACGTTCACCTGATCAAGTTTGATCATCTCAGCTTTGGTAGACATTGGATATCCTTTATCTAACTATCAGTGCAGCTGTTTCACACATTCTGAAGGCCTGATAGTTGAACTGATTATGGAGTTACCTCTCAGAGGCAGATGTGGGTTGCTGAGGAAGGATAGCTGCTGCTTCAAACTGGACACACTTAAGGCCAAGTAGCACAAAGACAGGATGAGGAGAATGACACTGATGACAGAGGAGGAAAAGCACACTTCAGTTTAATGTGTCGGCATCTTTATGTTGCAGAGGAATCCTCTGCCGAGGTAGAGTAGCTGTAATGTCTTTAGATGAACACCGGGAGGCATGTGACTGGTTCAACCACATCAAACTTCACCAGACACCTGAAAACACACCTGACAGCTTAGCCACTTGGTAATCTGAGAGTTAACATTACTGAAATCAGTAGCTCAGCATTGTCTGTTTGGTACTGGAAGAACATTTTAGTGGTTTATTTTTCCTGAACACAAAACAGCCACAAAACCTAAAGCTAATTAGCTAACGGACTCCACAGAGCTGATTTGCAGAGTTGTGGATACTTTTCTTTTGATTGAGCCAATCCCTTTACATTTTCCTATTTTGACTGTTAGCAAAAAATATGTTTAGTCATGGAGTTTGGTTTCTCATTTATTTCCAAGAAACACCATTAGTGCCCTGAGAATAACTTATACAGCTTATAGCTTTTTCAGTTGTCATGGTGTCAGATTTATTTAAACTCTTTAGAATCATAGGGCCGCTTTTATTCATTAGCTTATGCTGTGAAAATTATATCATAAATCTGAGAGCAAAAGCAGCAAAACTAGACACTAATATTAAGTGTACCCTCACATCATGACCTCCTGGAAAGCTAAACTTTTAATATTTAATGGCATTCATTGATATGGCCTGTGGAACCATCCTGTGTGTGTGATCACAGATGAAAAGTATGGCTGAAAAAAGCTGTGCATCATCTGAGTGCAGAGACAGCTCAGGGGGAGGTAAACCTTGAACTGCGGGAGTCTGGCTTGTCAGCATGCTGCACAGCGCTGCTGAACGCAGCGTTGGTCGCCATGAAATTTTCATGGATAACAGGATGTTCTGAAGATTAATGTGCGTGAGTTTAACAGATTGGCCGGAGAACAAAGACCCGTCCGTCTGCGTCGTCTTTCATGGTGATTATCATGCATTGATTTCCTGATGACTTGATTGATCAGCTCATGGGGGGAGTTCATTCATTCACATCTTACTGGTTTTTATCAAACTTTTTACATGTTCATACGTGCCCCTTGGATGATCTGCAGTTTTGCTTCATTATAATTTGCTACAAATTACATCAATTAGACATTTAATTTGAGTAATTATGTCCCTCAAATCATCTTATCCCCATGTGAACTGCAGTCTATTCTATATTAAATCAAGTACAGAAACGTCTTGATGTGTGTTTCTCACACTAATGTCATTCACTGCAGACATACAGTGTGTCTTTACCATATGTATCCCTTCAATAGATAACAATCATGACGTTATCGTGTTTTGTCCAGCCTCAGTAAAAGAGGAATTGTGAATTTCTTCTAAATGTCCATTTGTTTACAGTAAAGGTCAAGACAGTTATACACATTAGGTTTATTATTTGGTCAAAATGTTAACTATCCTGTAATTTCCTACCATGTCTCCTTTAGAATGAACAATTGATCAATGATCAATGAGTTGCCTTCTGCTGATTTTTCATTCATTCATGAATGAGTTCATAGTAAGTAACACTCTATCCAACTCCATTCCTCTTGACGTATTTGCTTCCCTAAAACTGACTGATTATCTTCCTTCCATCAGCAGTAAGGGATCACAGTCAAGAATCATAACTTAAGTGGTGTCAGTGGTTCAGTGCTAGAGCGGGTGGTAGAGCGGGTCGTCCAATGTTCTGAGATCGGTGGTTTGATTCCCGCTCCCGCCCCAAAAAAACACCCAGAGGTGAGCTAGCAGTGGGAGGTGTCAACTCACCTCCAGAGCACTGCTGAGGCGCCCTTGAGTGAGGCGCCCTTGAGTGAGGCGCCCTTGAGCAAGGCGCCGTCCCCCTTACAAGTTGCTCATTTGGGGTGCACCGAGCAGGAGCTGCCCGCCACTCTACCTCCATCTGCATTCATACGGGCCCCCTGTGTGTGTTTGTTTGTTCAGGGCCTGTACACACTAACATATGCATTTGATTGGATTTGACTAACTAGAGTGTGCTCTTAATTTCCCTTCAGGGATTATACAAAATAAAAAAATAAAAAAATATAGAATTGTAACCTGTGGTGGAAAAACCTACCGACAGCTGTTGGCTTCCTGTTTGTAATCTTCTTCTTCTGGAATATCACATTATTACCAGACAATAATTCAGATGCTGAAAAGTGAGATTGTTATATTTTCTGTGTTGTCCTGGGATGCTCAAATAACTGTTATTTTGTTTTTTATATAACTACAGCCTAACCTTCCTAACTTGTTTCATATCGAGACTGTCATTCACATTGAAACTGATTACATTCAGTGTCTCTTACCCTACGGCCTCACACACACCACATCTCCACAGTCTTATGAAATATTTAAACTTAAGCTCCAGTTTAGGAGCTTCACTTACAGGCGGTATCCTAGCAATAGGGGTCAAGGAGGGTGCACACACAGCTATCGTCTGCTCTCCCTCGCTCACACACAGAAAGCAGAATAGCATTTGTTTTCAAGATCACAAGTACATTTTTAACTTGAAGTCCTGCCAGACCAGCGCAATAATTAGTTCTGCAGGCATCACATGTTGATACACTTCTCAATTTGAAACATATTAATATAGATTGAATTATTTAATAATTTACATGCATTATTTATAATTTTATCTGCTGAATTATTTCATTGAAATGTCTGAAATAATGAGAAAAAAATCAGTTGTGTCATCTTGTAAGACCTTTGGAATTCATTTAGCGTCTAATCAGTAAGTATTTCTTCCTCACCTTGTAATCCAAAGAATTCACATTCAGCTTTTCTTTGTGACATATTTCAGGCATGAATGTCATGTAGGAAAAAAGAAAGTCGGTCATTCCTATCAGCGAGGACGTTGTCTGGAGGAGGCTGAGGTGGTGAATGGGTTCTGTGTGGAACAGAGTTGATCTGAATCTGCATAAACATGTAATCATCCATCTGCTACCCACGCCTCCAGCGGTTTCACCTAACCTTTATGTGGTTTTTCTGTTAGGCAGTGTGAGTGGTTGATGTGAGTCATTTTAATGACTAGAGAGGCTGCTTTCACTGCACCTTTTAAGTAAACTTGACGGGATTGACTCTCTGCAGAGGAAGCGGAATATTAAGTTTAATTGTCTGAGGTATGTATTAGAAATTTTCAAGAGGACCGATGCTTTATGCTGATTTTTGTGAACCTTTTAAATCAGACATCCAGTCAAGAACAAAAATTGAGTTTTTTAAAATACTGACCTTTATCTGTCCCAACATTTATTTTCTCTTTATTTGTGTTTTTTCCTGGTCCGTCTGCAGATACCCCACACATAAGAAGAAAACATTAGTCTCTCTGTTGAATGCTCCACGGAGCATAAAATATTTATTGAGGAACATCATTCAGATTTCAGGCCAGTTATTATGTTATAGAAAGTTTTGCCCCTTAGCTCACGCCAAAATACTTCTGCTTGCCACACCCACTTCTTAAAGGGGCGTGGTTATCCTAAAACCACTTACACTTTAAGCCACATGTACAGACAGTCCATGAAAAGAGTGCTGAAATAGCAGGAATATAAGGCTTCTAATAATGCAAGATCTGAGTTGTGTTTTAGGCACAGGTCTTCAAATATAAACAAACAAATAAATAAATAAATTAATAATATTTAAATAAATGAGTATTTCATTTTTGTACGGTCTGATCTCCTTCATTCTTGTTCCAGACAGGCTGCAGTTTGTCATCATTGCATCAGGTGGTGAAAGAAGCTGTCTACCTCTTATAAATATTGACATAATAATCCTATTATTCTATTAGCTGTAATATTTTTAATTGGAACAAATGGCACGTGCAATCCACCTTCCAGTTATTTAATTACTATGGGGAGCCATGTTTACTCATCAAATTATCAGACTTGTCAGGCATCAGATCACATTCGTCTACCGGTTGTTGTATTTCCAAAGATAACTCTTTCTTTAATTCCACTTGTGTGCCATTACCGTATCCCTCTACTATTCATAGCTTAACTGAAATAAATGCTATAAAATTATCATTGAAGAAATGCTGCAGAACTCTTCCCCTCTCCTCTCTACCTCACCCTTCCTCCTCGGCTCTGCTGGTGATAGAAAATGTTATCATGGTCAGAGGCTTTGCTGGCGCGCCTGTGAGTCACGTTAATCCATATTATTATCAACAAGTGTGCTAGATATTAGAATAAATTAAAGAAGTTATTCTGTTTTCCACGGGGAAATATCTGAGCCCTGTCAGACCTGAGGAACCAGGAGTTCATCTAACCCATACATTGAAGTAGGTGGAGGACAGATGTAGAGGAATGCTTTTACTTCATGGGATAAAATGTGAACCACGACCTTCAGCACACAGAGAATGGGGCAGTGAGGGGAATGAGACCCACATCAGATTCTAGAGGGCAGTTTTTTATTTTAATACTGAAAGAAAGGCAATCCAGAGAGAATTAGAGATCAATGTTTGGAAGATGATTAAATGTTTTCCTACAATTTAGAAGTTATTGAAGGATAGATCTTAGGATTTTGTTCCATCAAAATACACAGAGGTGCGATAAAGAGAAATGGACTATATTCTCCTTTCCTCCTTGTATGGTTGTGATTAAAACTGCCAACCAATAGCTAACCATATTAAAAATCAGAATAAATATAGCCACTTCCCTTCATAGATTCTGCTCAGTCCTCTGTCAGATTGTTAAGTGTTCGCCCTGACTCTCCAGCTTGTGGACTTGCTTGCTTCGATTCTGCCTGCTCCCCAGACCCTGCCTTTAGCTAGCCCTTCGTCAGATCTGTCTGCCTGGATTGACCAGAACCCTGCCTGCCTTACTAAACCTTTCGAGACTCTTGACCCGCCTGCTTGTTTGCCGTGTTTTGGGGTTTTCCACGAGTCTTGTTCGGGCCGTGACAGACACAGTGCTCAAGAGATTCTGCCACAGCACCAAAAGAACGAACACCTGTGATGATCATGTTCCTCTTTATAGATATGACACTGTAAATATAAAAATTGTACAATACATGTAGAAATAGACATGTCATTTTAAAAATTCTACTTCAGCTGATTCCAGCCTACTCAGTTCAGTCGGGGGGGGGGGTGTTGCAGCCGTCAGCCAGCAGATGGTGCCGCTGCGCCGTCCTGTGGATCCCTTCTGGCACAGAGACGCATCCACGTTGTTCCCACTGTCTGCCTTCTCTCCGGTTCCCTTCTCTCCCTCATTCCCTCTCTCTCTGGGCATACAGTATACATCTATCCATCTTCTACAAGCATCGGCAGTCTCTCAATAAGTCTCTGCGATACGAGCGTTACTACGGCGCAAAGCATGGCATCTCTGCGCTCCTACAAGCCGGTGTCCGCCGCTGGCCACCTCTGCGTCTTTCTGTTGACCGTCTCGACCTGGATGGCAGTGCCCGGACCTGTGCGCTCTGACAGCTGGGCTCTAAAGCGGCGCGACGGGGAGGACAGCATGTTTGACATGGGCGGCGGAGACCGAGGCTCCCCGCTGGGGTTACCGACGGACGCTGAGGAGCAAGCTGTCGGTGCGGAGAGCTCACCCCGCTTCAGGAGAGCACTGTCCCGGGAAAAACAAATGTCCCTACTCAGCAGTTCGTTCGTGCTCAAAGGGGATGCGACCCACAACCAGGCGATGGTCCACTGGACAGGAGAGAACAGCAGCGTAAGTAGCCTTCCCCTTCCCCTTCCTCGCCCCGTCCCGTCACGACCCGCTGGTTCATGAACCATCCCCACCATCCCCACCGTTCACGTCTTTGTCACCATCCGTCCATCCATCACTCCAGATACACCACACATCACCAGAAACAAGTTATTGTTCTCGCAGGAGGCTTCCGCCTGTGATGCGTGGCGCACGGCTCTCCGATTAAAAAGACGCACGGTGTGGTTTTACGCATCCAGGTGATCCAGCCGGACGCGCGTCTTCCTGGAAGAGCTGGACTTTTTCTTTCTTTCTTTCTTTTTTTTTTTTTAAATTAAAAAAAAAAAAAAACGTGTTCATATCAGGAGCCCCACGAATAGACATGTGCATTCTGTGGCCCCAGCCTTCCATTCCGTCACATAGTGCCCCAAGTTCATTAGCATATCTGTGAACAATGCCCTGCACGAGGAATCATAGCATCCAGAGTGTAAGTTGTTATTTATGTGTTGTGTTTGAAGTTAACCACACATTAAATTAGAGTTAAAGGAAGCCATGCCTCATTAGACCTGAGGAACCTCTTCAATGTACAATTAGTGACATGGGGAAGGTCCCTGACCCCAGTCTACACTCACAATGATCACCATTTGTGACACTGTGTATGGAAACATTCAGAGGGAGGCCCGCGATGCGCTTCTGAGGGCACAGAACACGCACTAGACACAGCTCAGCACTTCATTTAGTGGCACAAAACCCTGACTTAAATATTGATGGAACTTTTTGTGCATACATTTTGCAGCACCTTGTTTATTTGTGGTTTGAAAAGGGGATCGACTCATTGAATTAAATGTAAAGTAGTGGCCTGCTTTTCTGCTTTTACTGTCAGGATCTGCACATTTTATACCTACAGTAGTATTTTAAGGGTAAGTAATTATGCTGGAGATGATAGTATAGATGATAACCTGACAGTGGCGGGCTGTGCATTTCACACCTAGGTTAAACCTGAGAATTTTTAGTGATGTTTTTTTCCTCATGCCTGCTTAATTTACATCAGCTACACTTTGTAAACAAGAGAAGTCTTTGTGTTGAATATTGACAGATGCCCAAGGGGGGATTGGTGGTGGTGCCTGGTGGGGACATCACTTGCAATCAGAGCCTTTTTGTCAGTTTAACACATTGCTGTTTCATTGGCAGCCCTGCAGCCGACTGTGGAACGATGAGAAATAGCATGAAGGAGAAAATAATTTGACCGTGAAAAAGCCAGCAAATCTGCTTTCTTGAAATTTGACCCGAGTTTCATGACAAATTGGTTGGTAAATAATGTAAAAAATGGAAACTGTGTGTATCCTTGAATTTATTGGATTACTGACAGTGGCAAGAAATATTGAATTTCAAACTGCAATGGGAAACTTTACAAATTGGTTGGTCCACACAAACAAAAACCTGAAGAGAAGCCAGATAAATTTAAACGCCACACGCGTGTTTCCTGAACAACAGACGGAGAGAATCGGCTCGTTTGAACTCAGATTGCTTCTAAAGCAATGTTGAGGGTTTTATAACTGTGTGAACACACACACACACACACACACACACACACACACACACGCATGCAAGTTAATTTGAGGTCTCACTTTTTGTGGTAAGAAATCTAAACTAAAATGACCCCGCAGGTCAGGTGCATTTTCTTTTAACTGTCAAGAATAGAGAGACATTTTTAATAGTATATTTCATTCTGTTGGAAGTTTGGATTTCACATCACCATCTACCAATGGACCGTTTTAGTAGTGAATTGCTTGAAAGTAATTTTTTTTAAAACAAAAATCAATTTTGAAATGTGTTGCTTACATAAAATTCAGAATTAGCACAGACTATTAGCACAGAATATTGTCTGTATACTGTTTATTTGATCTTTATATTTCAAAAAGATCCTGTTATGATCTTATTTCACTCTTGAAGACGTAGCCGGTGGATTGACTCTTTCTCACTAAAAGTTTAAAAACCTTAGGTTGCAAACCTTTTAGAGACAAGTTTCTGTATATCAACACCACCTTAAAGCAGTCGCAGTCTTTCAAATTAACATTATTTTTAATACTTTTTACATAAAACAACTGTTTTTTCAAGCTGTTATTAAAAAATTTAAAATCTTTTCTTAATTTGGCATTAAGCAAATTGTAGAAAAAAATGAAGTGCTGTGAATTAATTCCAGATACACTTTAAGACAGTAATGAAAAATATACCTTCACCCAGTCGACTCCATCCATTCTGGTGATTAACCTCCACGTCCATCCACACAATGAGTCCACAGGGAGGCTACCGTCAGTCACAGGAACTTGACGCTTGACCCATACTCACTTCACTTGGCGTGGCTACTCTGAAAGGTCATGGAGACCGAGATCATCCGATCCTAATGAACATGGAGAAATAGCGAAATAGCGGCATTCAATTTGCTTTAGGCTGACATTTATGAGCAGTGTCCAAACTGATGGGTTGGAAAAACGTATCTTTTCGTCCTCTCTTGTTTCATCGTTCCATTTTTGACTCTCTGAAGTTCTAAATGTAATTGGCTGATGAGTGGGTCAACAGCGCAGAGGACTTCAGTTGTCACATCCGTCTTGATTATGGGTAATCGGGGATGCACTAAAGACCGCCGTAGTAAAACGGGTTATTCTCAAAGCATAAATTTCATATTCGGGTTAATCGCCATATCACTGCATCATCATTCCCACACGTCTGTGTTTGTGTTCTGGCCAACTTCCACCTTGTGTGTAGAAAGGAGCTTGTTGTTCACAGAACTTCATATTAAACACGCCGCTGTTGAGACAGCTCCTCTCTGCCCTTGATGCAGTGGCGAGGACAGTCAGTCTACTTTCGCAAACCTTGATTGATCAATTGATGTCTTGTAGTATAAAAGAGCTTTTCCTGAGGCATTCTTCAGCGTCGTCCTTGAGAAGCAGAGGTAGCTGGTCAAGTGTGTGCATTCGGAAGTTCTTTAGAATAAAAGCATGAAATATGGCTGGATAAACCTGAACCTGAATCCTAAATTCTAACAAATATAACAGTAAACTACCTGTGGCTGTGTTTTAGATCATCAGCAAAGCCAATATGAAGGAGATCAGAAGCCGCAGCTTCTTCACAATACTCATGAACTACAAAGTGATCAGCTTGATGCTGGAAATAACAAGCAAAGAGTCATCGCTATCTCATTATACTTTGTGTTACTGTACAATAAACTCTGCTTGTATGGTACATCTCTCAATAAGTAATAATCAAAGAGGCAAAAAGGCATCTGTTGTTTTTGAATCGCCTTGTTTCAGACTGAACAAATTCTCTTATCTCTATGGACTCATTTCTCCTCATAATTCCATACACAGAGTAATAATTACTCTAATGACCATTTAAACTGAGTTTCACAAAGAACCATTGTCATCTTTTATTCTGGACAGTATTTCCTGTGTACACAAACCATTGTCCATCATTTTTGACCATTTGAGCACAAAACAACACTGATTAAATGCACGTCTCCCATCAACCACTCAAATGCAGGAACCCAATGTGGGTGTTGAGGTGGAGAAAGGCTTCTGTAAAGGTGTTAGCACAGCAGTCTCTGATTTTTCCATTGCTTGTCCAGTCTGAGTCCCATTTCATCTATTACATTCTCACATAACCGGACATAAGACAGGAGCAGCTGCTGGGTTAGCACGGCTTCAATCCACTCCTTTTGTTACTCGGCAGTCAAAAACTGCAACAGGCAGTCATCATCCAAACCCAAACTGAAGTAATCCTGATGAAATCATTAAGGTTGTCTTTACTAAACAAAACTAATCCAAATTCCACATAAACAATAATCTATATCCACACATTTCCTTTGTGAAGTAATTTTTTTTTAGGACAATTACACATACCATTTGAAAATGTCTGTGTTTGTCGTCTCCTAGTGGTGACAAAAAATGCTTTTGCCATATTGTAGATCCAACACTGAAAAAAGAAATCCCTCCACGGCTTTATTTCTAACTGCATATATCATTTTTATTGTTGTTGTTCACTGTAAACACACATGCACTCTTGAATCCTTGCGGACTTCTATGGAAGCCCAGGCAGGAGGTTGTCTAATGTGATGGGAGCCTTTTGAATGAAGAGGCTCCACTGTTGAAGTGCTCCTAATCTCTTGTCTCTCGGAGTGGTTGACCAGCCCCAGGGATCTTTGAGCTGAGCTCATCCTCTCTATGTTGATGAACAGCAGCACTGTCTCTGTGTGCGTGTGTTTGTGTGTGTGTGTCCCCGATACGTGCATTCATATCAGCAAGGAAACATTCAAGATTTAATAAGGTTTCTCTATTTTGCGTGTATTGATTAATTCAAGGAGAGACAGATTATTCATTGTTATTGCACTGACGCCTTTAAGAAAAAAAAATCTGCTAGTGTGTGTTGCTTGCATATGTGTGTGTCTGTGTGTGTGCCTGTGTGTGTGTGTGTGTATTGTGGATCCTCGGCAGTTCGTCTCACAGTAGCCTAAGTGATTAATGAGCAACAAAAGGGGCGCTGACAGTCCAAACTCTTGTCCCAACCTCGGCCCCCATCGGAGAAATGTGGGTAATTCTTGCCACTTCCTGGTTTAAGAGCCCTCCTGGGTAAGAATAAATAGAAGTAGAAGACAGCTGAATTTATGGACTCATGAAGGAATAAAACAGAACAAATCAATTGACATAGTTGAGGGAGCAGATGTGATGCGTTTGCTTCTTTAGTGGAGAATTTATCTGCGTTGATTATCCGGGATGAGACTGCGATGTAAGTCGACTCGAATCCAGGATGATGCTGGTGTGTTCTCCCATGAATCTGTGCTGCTCCTTCAAACTGGGGTGAAATTAATGCATGCTCACATGTGAATAAGGTAATATGTGACTACATGAATCTAAAATCCATTTTATTCATTTTTTTTTTTTTTAGTCTGGGAGGACTTTCAAGCTAGTTTGTTAAATTTCTTATTCTGCTGTCCCTACTACAAATTCCTTTTTCACCTCATTCACAACTTTTTCTTACATTGAAACCTCATGCAAACTTTTAATGCTTTACCATAAGTCTTACAGCAATTTATGTGATATATTTTTTGTACTTTGTTTTCTTTAATGTTATGTTGTTCTCTTTTACCTGTCAGTATGATGAATTTGATGAATTAGCACTTTAAAACAGTTATTTTAATTCTAAGCTAACTTCTGTTTCAAATGTATTAACCTAGGACTTGGACTGGGCTTGTTTTGAACACAAATTCTGGAAATTTACCAAATGTTTTCTTATATACGCTGAGCAAACTATAGTGGTTTAATGTCACTGTTGTGTTGCTGTAAGTCGTGAACTGGCATCCTATGAGCAAATGAGTTGTGTAAAACCGGTGGATTGCAGTTTTATAATTTGTTCACCGTCCACTGAAGGAACTGTTCAAATAATAACTCTCTGCTTTAAATGTTGAACTTCCAACCCTCAGAGCGACATTATAGCAGGCAACACACCAAATGCCTGCACCTGCTGTTCTTAATGAGGCTCAATGTCGTGTTCACCTCTGTCTGCATGTATGTGCTGTTGCTGCTGGAAATTGGCACATATCAAATAACACAACGCTTGGCAATGATCCCTATGTTGCAATTAAAGCAGCAGTTCACACCAGCGCCTCTAATGACTAGTTTGCGATAAGCTAACAATTTCTGTCTAAATTTATTTGTCATCACCTTTCCTCTTTCTCGTCTTCCTCTTCTTCCGTTGGCTGAAAGTTCATTTGACGATACGACATCTTGCTCTCAACTGTTCGTCCATCCATTCAGGTTGCCATGCCAATATCACCTCCGCTTCACAAGAACTGTTTAAGGATTATCTGCCTGCAACATACATCTAATCTAAACATGGCTCTGGTTGAATTTAAATGAGGATTTAGTGGGAGCTATTATTCTATGTAATGATTAGTTTGCTGTTATTTGCATGGGAAATCATGGCTGATGCTCACATTTATGAGCTCTAACAATACAGACCAATTCTCTCTCTCTCTCTCTCTTTCTTTCCAGTTACACACATGTGCCTGCACACACACTATCTAGGTCTCCAGGGTCCTGACTTAATGTGAAAGGCATTTGTTCACGCTTCACATACTGAGCAGACAGTTCATTTGGCCCCTGGTTGTTCTGCAGTGGAAAATTGTTTGCACATGTGAGGAGAACCTCTCTCGTCATTTATCTTGTCTGTCCCGGTTCATCCTGCTCGAGAAGACACTCCAAAAGCCAGACTGTAAATCATTAGACTTGTTTGCTCCGTTGTCTCTTGTCTCCTTTTAATATAATTCCTGCACACAAACCTGTACACAAACCTCATAATGCTGCACCGCTCCAGCAGGTTCGCTGTCCAACGTGGCAGCAGGCGTCCAAAGCACAGCCGAGTGTCTTTCAGCATCAGATGGCTCATGAATGGATGACTGATGGCTGACATACACTGTGACATATGCAGCACTTTAAAGGGTTGAAAGACATAATGCTGGGACATTATAGTAAACCGATAGTGGAACATGCAATTTTCTGCTAACAGAAAATCCCACTTTAAAAGTTTTCTCTGCTCCTTGTGCTCTTTTCGTTCTTCTTTATGCAATGTCTTCCTGATTAGTTTGAAGTTTTGGTGCTTTCATGGACACCTGGATATTCATTTATGTTTTTTATTAAAATTACTTAAAAAGTAATTTGATGTCATGCTGGTCTGACTGAGACAACCCTAGTTTCAAAAGAGTTTATTATTAGTGTAAGTAAAATGTTGTGGAATATAACAGAACGGTTTATTTGCCGATCCTTCCTCTAAAAATCTCTAAATCCACTTGAACGCAGCTCAAAGAAAAGATATTTGATGTTAACACAGATAAACTTAAGCATGGTTTAGAAATAAACAATCTGAGTTTGGTTTGTGAAACATTTCTCAACTAAGTTGGAACAGCTTTGTGTTACTTCACCCTTTGAAATGGAAATGTTTTGGAAGAGGCGACGTGACTTGTTGAAATTCTCAAAGGGGAATTGTGTCTGATATATGATGACAGTTGGTCAGAAGTCTGAGGTCTCCATTTTATATTCGATGCTTCATAATGCACTGCACATTTTTAATGGGAGACAGGTCTGGACTTCAGGCAGACCAGAACTGGATTTAATTACCTGGAAGCTGTTTTAATGCAGCAGAATGTAGCTTCATTGTTTTAGAAGCCCTTAGAAGAGCAAAACCTTGGATGTTACTGATGTATGTCTTGCTCCTCATAAGGAAGTCTTATCCTGCATTAGTGGTTGCAGCATTGACTTTCACTTTTGAATATCCACAAATTTTCTTGCCAACGCATGTGGAGAAACTGTCCTCGAAAACAGACTTTCAAAAATTGGTGAACCCCTTAAAAAGTTTTTGTTTGGGAATGACTGAACTTTTGGATGACGCCCCTTTCATAATATCACCTGGTAACCATTTTGTGTTTTTAAGCATGGAACAGTCCTGCCGGGTGTTTTTGAGCATCACACAGCTCCAGTCTTTAATCTCTTTTTAAATATCTTGAGACATGCACCTATTAAAAAATGAAATTAGCATACGTCAACAAAAATCTATGAAGTTGATGACTTCATCAACCGTTCTGGGATACGTTGTTTTTGAATCGTTTAAATTTGACATTAATGGCACAAAGGATTAGTGTTCATTGCAATCTGTTTATTTAATGTTTTACAGAGCCTTCAACCTTTTGGCAATCAAAGCTGTATGTTTATTTGGATGTAAGATTGCCTCCTCTTCGGTTCCTCCTGCAATCAGTCAAAGCAAACACAAACAGGCTTGATAGCATTTTTTTGAATAAACATCTCTCAACCGGTTTCATTGATCTATTTTTATATTAGACACTTTGTGGCGTTGACACATGAACCACCAATATTTTAAGCAATACTAACCTGTATGCTACACATACTATCAACAATTAGTGTAAATAAGCATACTTTGTATGAGCATTAGCTATGCTCACCAATATGTACTTCTGCTTTTAGTGTAACCTGAACATTTCAGTGCTTCATTGTGGTCCAAGTAGGTTAGATATTCTGGACTAAATAGTCACATTTGAACAAACGCAGGAAAAAAATGTCTTAAAAAAATCAGTCTCTGCTTTCACAAACCATATCAGTGAACTGTAACCAGGCTGACTGTCACAGTAGAACATGGATTGTGAAGCAAGACATGTCAAACCTGTGCTTGTTGACACAGACGGTCTGAAACATTGGCGATGATGAAGCCCGTGGATTGATAAGATCGTCATCCAGTCCTTTCTCTTATTGGCAGCTCTGCCACTTGGCAGCTGCTGGTCTTTATCGCTTCAAATGCCACAATGTCCTTGCTGAAGGGACCTTGGGAACCGTTGCGGATGTGTGTAATTGTTTGACGATGCCAGGCGGATGCTTGCCGCTAGGCAGCTGCATAAAAATACAGAGATGCATTTTTTTCTTGAAGGATTTTCTGAGACGACTGGCAGCGGCCTTGGGAGTGAAAAATGTCTGAGTGAGCTAGCTGTTGTTAACTAGCTACTTTTTCTTTCATGTCTTTTATACTTTCCTCTCAACTTGGCAAGGTTGGAACTCCTAGAGGCAAAATGACCTTACGTAAGTTTTGTGTGTCATTTTTTTATTCACGTTATGTGTGTGTGTGTGTGTGTGTGTGTGTGTGTGTGTGTGTGTGTGTGTGTGTGTGTGTGTGTGTGTGTGTGTGTGTGTGTGTGTGTGTGTGTGTGTGTGTGTGTGATGGAACTGGCTTACCGAGCCAAAATATCTACTTGGCAGGCTGTGGCATACAAGAAGCCTGAACATCCCTCTCAAAATCTTCCTTTTGTTACGGTACCCAGCATGCTTTCATAACGTTTCCACATTTGTCCCCGCAAACAGATAATTAACTCCCCCTCCGTGTTCTCTGGCATTTTTGTTGTCTTCTCATCATCTGCAGTTTGGCAGCCATGGTTGAAGGTTCATACTTATGTTGCCCTGGCAACCCACACCGGAATCCTGTTGGGGGATGGGGGGTCCAGTGGTTTGGCTTCTGTTCTGGGTATAGAGAGGCCCATCGCCTCACACGTCTTCCAAATCCCTCTTTCTTTGACTGGCATCAATAAATGCCAGTCAAAGAAAGAGGGGCATGGGCAATCCTAACCATCATGCACCTGTGCAGAAATTGAACTAGACAACACTGTCAGAGCACAAACCTCCATCAAGGAGGTGGTAACTCAGGTTCCCCCTTTATGCCATCACACCTACAGTAACAATCCTTACAGTTATATCCCCATAATATGACTCCAAGGTCATGAAACCCACTCTCAGATTTTGGAATCACATCAGTATCATCATCGGCTTTAGTAGTGTTTTTTCTGTGTGGTACATGCTCCACCCCATCTCATGGTTTCATAGCAATCCGTCAAAAAAATTCTTACATAAGTGACTGAAACAGTGCAATAAACTATTTCCTGCAATTTAAAAAAAGAAGAAGAATGAAACGTTTCTTGACAGAACTTTATCCAAATCCACTCCAGGATTTATGAGGTTCACATCACATGTCTAACCATCCCATCAAGTCTCAACAAAGCCAGTGAAGCAGTTTGTGTGTAATCCGGCTAACAGACAAACAGACCAAAAATATCTTGGAACCACGGGCCAAGTTGTCTTGTAATGTATTATGTTGATTCATGTTTCCCAGAGAGGGATTCCTAGTGAAAAAAGGCCTGTGATCTTTGATGCTATCTTAGAAAACCACTTTATTCATTACAGAAAATAGCCACCTGAACTAAAAAAAAAATCTCAAACAACCCAAACAAACAAAATCACTCATGTAACTGTCAATTTGGACCAATTACACTCACAGGAAGCTCATTTAAAAATATAATCTAGACTAGACTAGAATTTCCAAATATCTTTGGGTGCAAATATCACATTTTTGAAATTAAAAGGACTTTTTTTATTTGATAATATTTGATACTACCTCTAGATGGACTGCTGTCTGTCGTATAACTGAGGATAAACTCACGTTTGCACCTTATATAGATACTGTAGAAGCATATTCGCAGTAGTTGGTCCTAGAGGATGGTTTGTGTGTGTGTGTGTGTGTGTGTGTGTGTGTGTGTGTGTGTGTGTGTGTGTGTGTGTGTGTGTGTGTGTGTGTGTGTGTCTGTGCGAGGGAGTGATGTGAGATGTGTTTGTCTGCAGCAGTGGGAAAGTTCTCCCTATAGAGCTCCTTAGAGCTGTGAAATGTGGCTCAGTGGGGTTTCTCCACTATTTCAACTTCGCAGCAACACATTTGGAGATTGGATCTACTTCTTTCTGCACAAAACCATCCCTGCTTTAATCCCCCACATCTGAACCCTACCTTCGAGCCGGGGAGCTGTGTATTTTCAGTTCCTTCTCTTAAGCCAATTGTGCAACAACAGCTTGAAGCCTTCCAAGCAAGTCATGTCTCTGATATAGAGATGAATGCTTGTCCTCATCCTGGTGATGTATGTACATGCATTGTAAATACAAATTCATGCTGTAAACATGCACACATGGTGACCCAGCAGCGTATTTATTTATTCATGACATCACATCGGGGCATGAAGTCATCAATCTGAATGACAAAAGACAATTTATGATATTAAAAATGTATAAACACACATTTCTGGCTGCAGAACACAACATTTTAGTATTGCTCAAAAAGAGTTTGTTTTTTAAAGTGGTAGTTACTGTATTTCCCCCTTTTGGCTGACATTTGTCTTGGAGCACAAACACAGGTTTGAAGTCAGCGCTGTCTGCAGTTCAAAGGGAACTCTGCCACCCAAGTTCTCCTAGGAATGACGCGCTTGGTCGACGCGCCAGCCTCACACAACACACACCTACACACACAAACAAACACATGCAGACACACGAGGTGACTTGAAGCAGTCCAACAGGAATCGGTATGTGTTGATGGATGTGAAGGTTGCCAGTTTTAATTCTATCAACCCTGGAAATAGAAGAAAAAAAAAAAAAGATCACAACGGGCTGATCGTCAGTGACTCATGTTGATAGCAATTAGAGGAGCAGTGTATCAGGGGAGGGGTGTTAGCGGTGGAGAGTGTGTGGGAGGAAAGAAAAAGAAACGAAGGGAAAAGAAAAGACGTAATAATTCTAAACTGAGGGCTCTTTCATCTGAGCTCTGCATGTTCCTTGGGTGGTTTGTAACAAACGTGCTGTCAGAAACGGCGGTTGCGTTACACGGGAAAGACAAGGCCGTGCGCTGCGATCTGGCGCTGGAACACTCTGCAAACTGTTTGCCTCCCCTCTCTCTCTGTGTCTGCCTCTCCATCTGGTTCACTTTTGCTTGATTGAAAGGAGACGTGTGCTTGTGCAAGAATAACGATATAAAGCAGTGACAAATTCAATTATTGTTTGGGGTGCTGCTTGTCACAACAATGGCGTCGGGTCATTTCAGTCTTCTGCTGCATCAGCAGAGGAACAGGGATGCTTGAGGAAGTGTAGACAGGCAGCTATTAGGATGAGGAAGATAGGTCATTGTGCTTTTTTTAATGCAGGTAAGTAGTATATAATAATGATTGGAGTGTAAAACTAAAGTTTTAGTCAAAGTTATTTAAAAAAAGATAAACAAAATGATGTAGTTGGCCCAGATGAATTAAAATAAAAAGTCTACTATGGTTAGTCAGCTCATACCGCTGCTGATGGAAAACTGGATTTGAAAACCCATTTCACAGATTTGAAAAGGTCTGCAAGTATTATCAGGTAGCCCCCCCACGAGCAGAAAAATTGTCGTCCCATTGCAAAGCTCCCGACTCCCGAATCTCAGGTAAAATCACAATTGAAACAGTTTTTACTTGACAGGATTTTTTTCATGTGACAGAAAAGCACACAGGGCCATAACTGCTGCTGGTCGTGTGATAAATGACATAATTGGTGCCTTCGACAAAAAAACCCAAACTGTGCTGCCATAGTTATTGATCTTTAAAGGCGTTTGATGCGGTTGACCACAGTGCGCTGCTGAATAAGGAAAGCGATGCTGTTTTCACTCCTGAGAATGGGAATTGAGTCCATTTGCACAAATGACATGAATGAAAGCGCTGCAGGACCTGATGGAGTCCTCTAAAAAATATGAGATGAGATTACATAACTGGAACTTTCTTTATAGGAGAATTGTACGTGCGTCTCATTAACACATGAAATGTAAATGAGTGATGAAAGAACAAACTGAGAGGATTAGAACAGATGAATCAAAATAAATTCTGTTTTTGCCAACCGAAGATAAAATGGAACCAAAATGAAAGTATTCATATGTACGGAAAATTCTCTCATTCTGCTGCAGTAAAAAATGCTGATTTGTTTTTTTATCAGGATGAAAGAAGCTGAAAGTATAACTCTTTAAGTTATACTTTCAGAAACAGAGCAGAATCAAAGTTACTGTAAAAAAAAAAAAAGTTATTGTATATATTAACTTTAATGAGCCCTTTAAGACCAGTGTGTGTTTGTGTGTGTGTCCATCCACCTGATACATCAAATAATAGGGGTCAAAAAGAGCAGAGGAATAAAGTGTCTGGATGGAGCTGCATCGCTGTGTGCAGATGATGTCGGATGTGTTGACCTTGTTCAGCCAGAGGCAGCAGACGTACAGAAAGTGAAACCAGGACGTATTCTCATCCGGTATCAAATCAATCCACCCAGGGTTTCCAGAGACTTCTCTGTGTGGATGGACCTACGACGTGATCTCTAATGACCCCCGGCTAGTGTCATTGAATATATATTCAAGTTAATAAATTACGCACATCCCTGCTTCTTATACAGACTAGGTCTGTAACAATGCTGATCTCAGTACATCTGCAATTTATTTTATTATTAATTCTTTATTCATTTATTTGATCACTTCAATTATGATTCACTATGCTAATAGCTCAACCCTAACATAGTTTGAATCACATTTTAACTAAACTAACATTTAAACAAGCAAAGCTTTGATTATCGTTATTCTTATTTCCAACAGTATTAACATACTGATTATTATTGCAAAGCTTAGTCATTCAATTGACATCAGTTCTTGAGCTTCTTCCCTTGTCTTTCCTCTCACGTGAAGGGATTTCAGTATTTTACAACAAATACAAAGAAAGATAATTTGTGCAACAGAAGTAAAAAGTTGAATTATTGGAATATAAATACTGATCTAATTTTGTTTGTATATTCTTCCTACCATTTAATCGACTTTCCATCCATGACAAATGAACAACATCACACAAAAGTCCTGATGGGGGCGCTACAGCAAACGACCAAAGTTTGTGAATTTAAAAATTAATGAGCTATAACTGAACTTTGCTCTTTCCATCACCTCTTGGGAATTTTAAGGCCCTACTGATAACTGCTACCAGATTTAATTTGAAGTGCTTTCGTGCGCCCGCTAGCTTTTAATGGCTAAACTTGAAACAATGTAAGAGCACACACACTCAATCACTAATGCCTCACATTGTTTAAGCCTGTGTGTCTTCCCAAATGCTGTCAGTGGTGTTCACACTTCAGCACAGTAATTCCCCTGAAGCACGCCGGCCGCCACGGCCCGACTCCGGGAGAAAGAGCCATTTGATCCCTCAGCGTCCTCTGTGGCTCAGGCGGCAGGCTTGTTATAGCAATTGGAAGAGGGAGAGACTGTGTGAGAGAGACAGAGAGAGAGAGAGGTGGACGCGTGGAGGACTGTCGAGGCCTCTTTGGAATAACGCATGTAAACATAAGCAATGCATCACTCAGGTAATGAGATTCTTTACTCTGCTTAAACCGAAAGTCCCCTCTGCACCTGCATAGGACAAACACACCCCCATCCCAACGTGCACCATCTGAAGACACACACGCCTGCGTGACTACATGTGCACACACACACACACACACACACACACACACACACTTTCCATCAACGTATTTCCCTTTCTTTTCTTTCCTCCTCCCTTCTACCCTCTGTGAATCTGGACAGGCTGTTTCTATGCAAATATTCAGTTTGCAAGACCCCCATGTCCAACACACGCACACACACACACACACACACACACACACACACACACACACACACACACACACACACACACACACACACACACACACAGTGCTATAGAGGTTCATGGCTGGAGTGCTGAGGTGAACGCTAGCAGAGGAGGTTTGTTTGTCCGTTTTACATTTATTGTGTGTCTTCAACAACAGGCCCAACTGGTTCTCTCCTTTCTCTGTCTGTGGTTAATCCCTCTTTTCATTATCATACTTTTCATTTGCCTCTGAAAACCAGCTTAACGCCAAACACCGTGCCAAACACCAGCCCACATCCGGGGTGTAGTGTTTCTTTCTCTGTCTGGGAGAAGTCTTTTAAAGCTGCTTTAGCTTAGACGTTTGTGTTGTTCTGTGAGATGATCGAAGGGGCATTGTTGGACAGGTCTGTGTTTCCGTATGTCAAGATCTTTGTCACGTAATGAATGGAAACATCTTGTTCTACAGTATGACTCAGTGGAAGTATCAAACCAGGAAAGAAAACTAATGTGATGGAGGTGAGGATGTGATTTTCCTCATCCGATTCCAGGCAGGGCGGATTTTAATCCGTTCAGAGAAATCTCAAAAAAGATTCCTACTAATTATTTAAAACGGCTTATTAATGTGCTCAGAAAACAGCTGGCATAACAAATAATTCTGCTAATTATTTGGACATCAAAATAGAAAGCAGGAGCGTAGGAGGATGATTAAACTTGGTAGCAGTCCTTTCAACTGAAGGGAGGTAAAAACGCTGGCTGGCGACGACCCTCCTAATTAGCCAATTATTAAAAAAAACTTTAGTAGAGTAACCAAACCACCCGTTTCCTAAACAGTGTGTAAGATATATACTAAAAGAATACAAGTGCAAAAGAGCCAAAAAAGGGTATGCACTGAAAAATTGCAATGTGCAAAAAAAAAAAAGTGTGTGCACACACTAGCAGGAAGTGCTCATGGTCAGTGAAGCCCAGCCCTCATCACACACCCACGTTTAATCGTTGATGGTTGAGGAAAACTTCACGAATGTCGACACAATGAAATAAGCTTTGTGATTGATGGTGTAAGGTGCAGAAAGTAATTTATGGATGGAGTGGAGTGTAGAACATACGTATTGGTGAATTAAGTGGTCTTCTAGCAGTGTGAGGACACAGTGAGTCCATACATCCATCATCCCACGTACCCAAACTTTCCCACGCCTCTGTGCATACAGGTACACCCATGGCTCGGAAGGCAGCCGTCATTACAAAAAAGTGCTTAATGTGAAACAAAAAGATGGCTGCGCCTTTAAAAAGTCAATCGGAAGGACCCGCGGCTTAACCCCTGACCTCCGGGGATGTTCCCGCTTTGTGCAGTTGCTCTGATCATCTAATATTGAAGCAGATGTTTTTCCATATGAGGTGGATCTCATCCAGAAGCACATCTGGAGAGGGATGCACCAAAGCTTCAGTCATTCACCTCCTGGAATTGAGATTCGTTGTGCAGCATTATGAACGAGTGGCACCACAGTTTTCACATCTTTACACTTTGGTTTTGTGTCTCATTGTTATTTTTTCGTGCCACTTCTTCTGCTGCTTTTAAAGATTGAAAGTTTAAAAGTTTATTTCCTAAAGTGTTTTCATGTGATCACATTTCATTCCTGTGTCTGGGTTTTAACCTGATTTGCTCTTTCTTCCTCTGTGCTCATTTGTTACGTCGCCTCCATTAAGCTTTCCTTCATTTATTCCTATGCTGCGTGATTACCTGATTGTTTCCACCCGTCTCAGATTGTCTCCTCCCTGTGTCTGTTTCCCATTGTCTGATCTCCAAGTGTATTCATTCTGTGTGATTCCTGTTCATCCTCCCAGCCAATTCCTAGTATTCCCACCATTCCCAAATGTTCCCAGGTTTCATGGTTCACTCAGTTAGGACTTTTTTTGTCCTTTGGAGATCATTTAGTCAATTTGGATTTTCTATGCCTGAAACTATCTGCTATCTGATATTTGGACTGCCTTACGGTTTTAACCCCAGACTTTGTCTTGGTTTTTGATAATAAATCTGTGCTCCCAGTGTCTCTGCCTGTCTGTACTTGGGTTGATGATTTGGCGTGACGTTTAAGGCCTCGTGATGAGCGTATGGATGGTGATCATTGTAACTGGATAAGCATTTTGGTTTTAATGATGGACATCTTTATTCTGAAACCGGACTCCACAAACACACTGTATCACAAACCTTTGAAGAGTTTTTCTGCCCTGTGAATTTTAATTCACCCTTTTCCTTGAGTCCCATTGGCCCATTCAGTTGGTGGGCCATACATGGAATCCCCTCCCCCTTAACCGCGCGCACGCGGCAGAGATTGAGATGACTGCCCCGGCTTCATTTCCAGACTTTTGTGCAGGAGTTTTTCATTTTCACAGTGTGTCTCTTTGAGTGACACCATCTGGACCACATTCAGCCGCTGACCTTTTCTCTCTACTCAGAGGCTTGTGTGCTATAAAATATCACTCAGCCTACGTAACATCAGATAAAGCTCTTTAAGAAGATGGTATCCTTGATGATGAAACATGACACTGTATCCTCCTTTTATGTCTAAGCATTAATGTATGTGCATTTTCCCCTGTCACTATGTCTGTCCCTGTTAGTCCCAGTGGGCGATGGAAAGAGGACATTCTTTTCCACAGTGTTCCACAGCCTTGTTAAACCCGTTCCCTCTGTTTTCCCTGGTAAACCTCATCTGTCATTCAGCCTTTCTCTTACCATTCCTTGTATTCTGAATCTCCAGCCGGCGAAAGACAACCAGCCACTGTGTGAATTAAAAGCACTCGTTGAGGCTACCCCTGCCATGTTTGAGTACTTCAGCTATGTATTGATAGTGGCAGATTTGATTGTCAAAGAGCAAAAATAAAGTGAATGTTTTTTCCTTTTTCTTCCCCTCACCCTCATAAATCATTTTATTGGAACTGGCCTCCAACATGGCTGCCACTTGCCAAGAAACCACCCTTATTTCTGCCAGTGGCTCAACACAGCATTTTTTGACACTTTTGGTTAGGGAGGATGTGTGTTGTAGAAAAGGGGGTGTTATAGTTCTGGCTTGTGTCTCTCTCCACATCCATCACAATGGCTGCCAAAATCCCCATGACCTCATTCTCATTAACACCGCTTCAAATACAGCAAAGTAGGCTGTGGCTCAATGGTGGGGAGCTCCGGTCCTGAATGCATGATGCCGGCTGGCTGTATTATAAAAAGATTTTTTTTAAACTGCACATAGTTTACTCATAAATAGACACTTAATAATAGATAAGAGATAAGTTTGCATGCAGGTTTGTTGTTTTAGCAGGTGTTACGGGACTTTTCTCTAATCAGTTTTCCTCCTGGGGAAGTTTGTAAAATAAGTGTTTTAAAAACGAATTTTCCATTGTCATCAATAAGTCAAGGCTAAAAGTAGAACTGTCAAGTCAAGCTTGTCTAATCAGCTCGAATAGTCTCTCAAAAGCTGCACTTGCTATTTTGCCTTTAAGACATTTTATTTAGCAAATGATGTTGCACCAGAGTGATATAAAACTTGCTATAGCTTCATCAGAAGAGGAAATGAGTTGAGATGGTATCAGGGCACCTGTTATTTCAAGTGTAATACCTTTTGAAATGACTAAATTATGACAGAATCCCGTGTTTCTAACCTCAGGAGATAGTAATGATAAAAAGGAAAACCATCAGGCCTGCCGCCGGATAGAAGGAGATAAAACAGCAAAATAAAAGAAGAGGAAAAGGTCCCTTACTTTCTAATCTTCCACCCAGAGAGGGGATTATCCCTTCGGATTGATTCCCATCTTTTTCTTTGTGGAAGGAATCTTTCCTGCTGGTGTCTCATGATTTTACCCTTCATCATCAGAAGATTTACCTGGGACCTAAATGGAGGCAGACCTCCTCCTGACCTGTGACCACCGCCCCTCCACCCCCAGATGTCGAATCCGCTTTGTTAAACATCATCATCTGCGTATTTAGGCCATCATCACTGGGGAGATAATGTGAAAACACAGCGAGGGAAATTAAGCAAAGCACTGAGGAGAATTTAGCAGGGAACGACCCTATTATGTGAGCGACGCCTGCTGCGTTAATGCTGATTGGCTTCAATTAGCCCGTCGGCACCTACACAACACGTGTGTCCCTATGGTGCCGCATTTATTATTGGCGTGACAGTTCCTTATCTTACCGGCAGACAGGATTATCTGGAGACAGACACAGTGATGGGAAATGTGATGCTAATGAGACCTAAAGGGGGTAAACACCTGCATCACATTGGTATTTCTGCATGAGAATGGGGGGATGGAATAACATCTGTATTATCAGACGGTGAGGCACAGATAGGAGAAGGTGGTCCGAAATTCCTCGCTGTTGCTACAGGATGCAGAGAAAGAGTTAACGCTCAGAGTTGTTGCATTGATATGCAGATGAACTTTGCACACGGAAGGGTGTAACAAAAAAGTCTGTTTCTCTCCAGTGTGGGCTCACACATTAACAATTTTTTTTTTCTCCCACCACTTCTTCCCTGACATTCTTATATTTTTCTCTGCTTTTGGCCTCATTGTATAAGAGCTTGCTTTTTCAATTTGAGACGCAATCCTCCGAGCGAGATACCAACACGTCGGGGTACAAATCATCCCACTGTGTCGGAGATATTCTATTTCCCATGAATACATGATTGGCTGCGATGCCACTGAGATGATGTTGTTGATTCTTTGGTGGTTCGATGGTGGTGGTGGTGGTGGTGGGGGGAGCGATGTGGGTCGAGACAGCTGCAAAGCCAAGTATACACACATGCCATTACTGTCAATGCTCACACACACACACACACACACACACACACACACACACACACACACACACACACACACACACACACACACACACACACACACACACACACACACACACACACGAGGAGATACACCTATGTGATGACATGCTTTTGTGAAACGGAACCCAAGAGATCCACAATCACACACTCGCAGCGGGTCACTGGCAGCTGCCCGTTTGTGGGGCTTCAGTGCATGCTGAGCACACATGTCTGAGTGATTACAACCTGCCAAGAGTGTGTGTTGTGTTTATCAGTATTCTTGTCAAGTTAGATATTTGCTGTATGTTGCTGCCTTCGCCACGGCTACATTTACACTTGTAAGCCTCTCTACATAACTTCAGTATAGAGACTGTTGACTTCACGTCGTCCTTTTCTGTCTGCACAAAGGATACCGTCTCATTGTCTGCCCTCCATGCTTCACTACAGCAGGCTGATATCATTCTCCCAGATATTTTAGCAAACGGTCATAAACATCCAGCTGAGTTCATGTCAATTGGGCTCGTGTCTCCCGTGTCAGACGATGGGTGGTGGATGAGTCACTCAAACATGAGAGCTAATAAATTGAAAAGGTCCACTACTTGTTTTCTGACACACACCTGCCTTATCACATGCAGAGACAATAAAACACACACACACACACACACACACACACACACACACACACACACACACACACACACACACACACACACACAGATACATGTCTTTAGCTTGGAACACGTACGGTCAGGTTCCAATCGTCTCTCTTTGGAGAAGTGGCTGACAGATTTTTCATAGCGATCAACTGGAACATCAAGATGCTTTCAGATGGAGGGTGACGGCAAAGCAGATAAATTAATGCATTAAAAACATTGAAACAAAACAAAGAACCTGTAAGCTGCACTATGAATGCTGCTGAATCATAAAGCTAAATGATTGGTCAACACATCATCAATAGAAATCAGTAACCCGCCGTTAACATGGGAAAGGTTGATTTTGACATGTTATTTATGTTATTCTGATGTTTAGGAACTACATGAATCGCCAACATGGTAGCAGGATGCTACGCTAACAGCTATTGCATATATTTATCTGGAAGGTGGTGAGAAGGTGGTGTTGTAGGCATTAGAGGGAACTCTTGACACTCCCTGTCAGTCCTAGAACTGTTTCATCTTAGAGGAGCTCAGGCTGCAGCACGCAGCAAATGAGAGAGGTCATTGTCAGTTCACGATGCCCTAATGCTGTGATATCTTTACATAGCAAGCAGTCGCCGCAGCGTTAATCCACAAAATATTATTTATTTAGCTTTTAAAATACACCGGAGCTTGGACTGGATAAACACCGTTTCCACTTTTCTCCTAACAGATGCCCAGTCTTCACCAGACATATAAAGAAAACAGTTGTTCTCCGTTAAGTTCTGCTTCATCATCAACCAATGCAGCATCAGATGCCAATTGTCATTTGGGTGTTACTTCATCAGCTGGAAGGTCAAATTCAAATGAAGGGCACGTATTTCCGTTTTTTAAATACATTCAGAGTGATGAAGCAATGAAATGTTGCTAGCAGATCTTTGTGCCTTCACGTCATCCTTTGGTGCAGCAGTGCTTGTTTCATCATAGCCACTTTTAGGAAAATATAGACATCCATATAATTTTCTGACCTCGTCCCATTTGTGTTCCCTCAGCCTTAAACCAGGGCGCTGCAGCTGTAACGTTTCCTTCCAGAGGTTTTCCCCTCTTTTCTGTCAAGTGAGGCGAACGTGCACCAGAGTGAAACTCAATATATTTCCACAGGGACGGCAGTTAAAAAAACAACACAAAACCAAAAAAAAAAAAAAATTAGTGTCACTCTGTTTGTGTGCTTAGTGCTCAGAGGTAATTGCACTTGATTGACTGCGTGGATGGTCAGAGGAAACTATTCAGAGCCTGGGAACCCAGCGTTTGAATGTAGACACCAAAAACCAATAGTACGCTGAAACTGAACATTCCTTTGTCAACCCACAAAATATCCTATTATTTTTGTTCCACGAGCATTTTAAACCTTCAGCAGCAGAGAAATTCCAAAAAAAAAAAAGACATTCCATATGTCTTTATAACATCTTAATAGCTCTAAATTCACACATTTCTTGCTTCCTTCTTCATACCCCTTTATTCGTCCTGTACCGGCCTTAGTACCTCGCACCCAACCGGACAATGGCATGTAATCTGGCAATGCCCGAACACAGAAGAAGTAGCTGCTTTTAATCTGATAATGGCCCCTGGGCAGTGTTCCCTCT
Source organism: Antennarius maculatus (assembly GCA_013358685.1). NCBI lineage: Eukaryota > Metazoa > Chordata > Actinopteri > Lophiiformes > Antennariidae > Antennarius > Antennarius maculatus. The sequence continues at coordinate 6,573,264 of CM023628.1, forward strand.
AAGCTGAAATTTTGTGCTGCGCTTAAAATGAAATTCAATATAAGCGTATTGTGATATCCCGTGTGTTGTTACTGTTGTGTGTTGCTGCCCTGAGTTGTTCTGCGGGTGTGTCAGTTGTGCATGAGTTCGCGAGACTTGGGGGGGGGGGGGTGAGTGAGTAGAAAAAGTGAGTGCTGAGCAGGAGTTTAGAAGAGTTCTGGATTGATGTTTGTAAAGGCTGGATGCCGAAATTAATCTCGCCAAAAGAAGTCCGTGGTTGTCATCCTTGTACGACACAACATTACATGACACCGGGGGTGTCACAGTATTAAATACAGTAATATCTAATATTATATCTAATGAAATCTAATTAATTAGAACAATATTATTGTACCATTATGCCTTCTAACTCAGTGAGTGACAGGTGTCTGGTCAATGATACGATAAGGTTTATTTGTGCTACGTAGCCAATCAGAGCATTGACAGTGCTGCATGTACGCTATGCTGTACGCGCCGTGCAGGTTAGTTTGTTCACGACTGGAAACAAATGGGCAACGACACATCCACTCATCAAGCCACAGTAAAAAAGCAGTTCTTTTAAGATAGAATGGCTGTCGGAGAACATGTGAAGCTGCATGAACAAGCCGTGAAACTGGGAGATTTTTTTTCTTTTTGAGAAAGTTCAAGGCAAGAAGCAGACAAAGCCATTAACCTGGACAAAGTGTACAACGGCGTGAAAAATATGGTAAAATTGAAGTCAGATTTGTGCATATTCTAATAACATTTAGAAGATTTTTTTATTTATGGATGTTATCATTAAATGCTGTTACCGCAAGATAATTTTAGGTAGTAGAAATGCGAATAAAAAAGTAGTAATTAGATATTTTACAGACAGAGTTACAGGACTTTACACTGTATCACAAGCAACAGCACACTTGTGCAAAATTGAATGTTTTAATGTGAAAAAAATGTGATGTCTGAAAGGTAAAATGTATAATTTCTTCCAAAACAGAACACTAAGCCAGGTCACAACTGGACCTCACCGAGGCCAAAGCAGCTCTCTTCCCATAGCTAAAGCAGGAACCTGACATATAACATACTACACATCTCATGAAGAACAAGATTTTTGTCTTTTTCATTTCAAGTGGGCCAGATCACTTATATTAAAAATAAAAAAAATGAAAATTGCTGCTGTAATTTGATTCCTTTAATGAGCCATGTATGTTGCTCAAATCCAAGGTTTTGAAGTGTGATACTGGTGTGAGGCCACAGCGTGCACATCTGATGTTGCTCACAGTGGTCCTCAGTGCACTCAGGAAGCTTGTGTGTTTGCCCAGACACATGAAAAATTAGAGGGAACATTGCCTCTGGGAAGAGTGATTCTTCCTGCGCTGCATTGTGGCTTCACACACAGTCCTCTATCAGGCTGGGATTCGCCTGTAATTACATATTCTTCATGTGGATACAACTGTACAGAACAGAGACATGAGGGCTGGTCAGCAAATTGAGGTGTGGGATGATTGGAAAAGAAGCATCAAAAGCATGTTCTGAAGGCTTTGAGAACGGAGAGAAAGAGAAGCAGAGTGGGAGAGAGGCAGAGGGTGAGGGTACTGTGGGTAATCAGGCTGTTGTGTTCATGCACAGATAAGGAAGGACGGTATTTCAGAGGTGGCTTTCGGATGATTTTCTTTTCTTTTCTGTTTACTTGTTGAACCAGAGGCGTCTAGTTTCTCACGTCCTTCATTTTGTCGGCAGCGCCTCATGTGAACCTGAGATTTATTGTTGAACTTTTCTGTTGACAGATCTCATTGCTTGCACAATTTTTTTTTCAGTGACTTTTATCTCACCTAAAATGACACTTCCAAATTATATGGCTGCAACTTCTGAAACATGCATTAAAGACATCTTGTGCATGAAATTCAGAAGTTATTACCTCTTATTTGTGTGGATATATGTATTACGGTGATTTTCTTACACTTGGAACCTGCCAGTGAAGTCACTTCTTACAATGTGCATCTAAGTTTCCTGGTTATCAGTACTGTAATCATGATGAGATGTCAATCTGGAGCACTAATCTGCTATCTGGCAATGTAAGAAAGTGACCAAGAGTCCACATCCATATTTGGATTCATCTCAAAAGCTGATTAATTCTTTCTTGGTCCAAAATCGACCCCTACATGAAATCTGAGCAAAAACCTTTCGAGTAATCATGCTAACAAACAAGCCAACAAAAAGGGTATAACCTCATCAGTAGATGCAACAAACTAGTTTTTTTGTGGGTTAAAGGTTTTTTTTAAACACTCTTTTAAAATATTTTAATTTTAAAGATCTGGGCGTAAAACATTTCTATTGGTTCCGACACTCCTATCTTGTTCGGATATAGTCCAAATGCTGGGTCAGCTATTAAGGAATTCCAACCAAAGCTTTAGTTCTTGTCATTGCTTTAGCTAAACACTTTAAACATCTGAAAATAATTAATTTACCTGTGTGTGCAATGTGGGTTGAAATTTCATTCTACTAGACAACAAGTTAATTTGGTCCCAAAGGTGAAGTCCTCTTCACCCTCTAATCAGTTTTTTGCACAAAGATGAACAATGAAAACTATGAAACGTTGCACTATTCCCTGGACTGCTTCTAATCTATCAGCAGCAGACAGCGGGACACTGGATCTGACTGGGTCGGTTCCATCCTCTGACCTCAGCTCCAGAGATCTGGTTGAAAAGATTGGCTTTATGGTTGTCAAGCAGCGGTCTAGTTAAATTTTTGGGACCTCTTTGTCTGATGGGCTTGTGGCCATTGGGTTTTCCCTTTGTGCCTTATGATATTGTAGATGCACACACACTATACTTGAACTGTGCCACATAGGCTATGGGTCCCATGATCTGCAATGCCCTCTAAAGCCAATCTGACTTCCAGGCCAGACAGGAAAGGGGGTAATCTAATCAAATTTCACTTGGTTGCTGTCATCTGCTCTGTCCAACTGTGTTCTGTTCATGCGTGCCACATGAACCCTCTCAATCCATCAGTGCATTTTCTAGCTTCACTTTCCAGCCTTTCCCAACACAAGCTTTGTGTGTTGACTCTCAAAAGGACATACACATCCTGGAGAAGACTGACTCCTCTTTGTGAACTGATCTGCAGAGTTGAGATCCAAACAAAGAAGAAGCGACATTATTGCATGTCAGCTGTTTCTAGACTGTTCACCTCTGAGGAGGATGTGACCCTGCACTGGTAGGAATGCCATTCACCAGCCTTCTGTTAACACATCCTTCAAAGAAACCCCTCAGCTTTACTGTGAATAGAAAAAGAAAGGATGGGCTTGTTTGTTTCTGGCATTCAGTGTCCTGTAATTTTCTACTCGAGCGTCAAGCAATTCATCCTGAGTTTGTTTTGTTCTGCATTGAAAAAGATAAATTTGCAGATGGACTAAAGCATTGCTTCGCTGAGCAGCTGTGAAGGTTTCTCTGATGTCATGTCAAAGGATCGGTGAATCACACTCTGACTGTTCTCACCTCATCCAGGTGTACTGGTTGAATCATGCCACCTCCAGAAAAAAAAAAAAAAAAAGCAATACTCTTTCTTCATCGTTTTTCTTACATTTTGCTTTTACTCAGCAGACCTTTGCATCATGCAGTGGAAGCATGCGCAGTGTTGCTCTCAAAAACTGTTGGGAACATCTTGATTGCGATCTGAAGCCACAGTGTCTCAGTGAGTCACTGCTTGGACTGTGGTGAAAAGCAGCTGTTGTTGGTTTCTAACTCTGTGTGCAGAGAGGAAGTAAAAGGATCAGTCTTGACCTTTGGTGGAGCTCCTTAACAATGCCTTGGAAACTTAACACTGTCTCTGACATTTAGTCCGTGTTGTGGAATGCTCCCATTGCATTGCAAAGAGTAGAAATGAACCTGAATGGAAACAAAACAAGCAGGTTGATATTTAAAATAATTGTTCTATGTTTTGAACACACAATATCACACTTTAAATTGGCAGTAAAGACCTGCAGACATCATTTCACTAAAATAATCTTTGTTACCAAGAAACCTATGTCAACCTGGGATCCTATATTTTCTTTAATAGGACTTTGTTCATCCTGTGATGAACTGGCGACTTGTCTGGGGTGTAGTCTGCTTCTTGACTTCAGTCAGTTGGGATAGGATCCAGTGTAAAGCATGACCTGGACTTGGATGTGGCTGGATAAGAAGATGAATGAATGAATGAATGAATGAATGAATGACACCCCATCAACCATCATTTAGGAGCCAGACAGGTTTCAACTACGGTTGTTGAAATGTGAATAGGACTGACCACACCCCACAGGGTTAGTAAGCTGGGACAAGACCGGCCATCTTTAGAACTGAAGAGGCGAAACGTCTTCAAGAAACTTTCTTAAAGTGCAGTGGATTAATTTAAACAGCTTTGGATAACCATGACCTGGATAACTGAGAACCTACACAGACAAGGTCTTTGATTATAGTCAGGCAGGAAGAATTTGCCAAAAACACTATTTCTCTTATAAAGTTTTAATGAAATTCTAACTTGATATTCAGGATATTCTTATTATAATTTACTATTTAAAACGTTTGCAAGTGTTTACAAGGACTCCTTCCGCAATTTGTCATGCTGTAATACTAAATGAAGTTTGCTTCCCTTTAACTGAGTGCTCTTGCCTCACAACAAGAAGGATTTTTGTTTGATTCCTTCCTGTGTGGAGTTGCAGCTTAGATGGATTGATCACTCCAAATTGTATGTAGGTGTGACTGTGTGGGTGGTTGTTTGTCTATGCGTGGCCCCGTACCCCACCTCCCATCAGCCAGCTTGGCATAGGCTCCAGCCCGTGACCCGCAAGCCAGATAAGCGTCGTATTATGGTTGTCTCGTGTATAAGAAAATGGATGGATGGATAATCTTAATCATATTGTGTTTTCACAGTTGGTGTTCCCACAGCATCCAGAGACAAAATTTTAGTCTGACATTCTGGCTACAGAGAACCGAAACACAACTGATTGTACAGTTATATTTGGCAGGGCTGACTGCAGTGACAAGGAGAGCTAATCTCCATTTATACACTAGAAAGCACTCAGGGCACAAGCCTCCGCCAAGGCAGCTCATTTTCCCCATTATGTCATTGGACGTAAAAGCAGTAGTCCCATGACAGTTTGACCGTCATAATAAATCATCGCCAGGGAAAACATTTCCTCCTCGTTGGTGGTAATAAGATGCAATTATTAAATCAACAATGTTAAATGTCTTAGGAGGATGATGTGCGGAGCAGCTCCAGAAAAACGTTACATCCGGGTTGTAACCCGCCTGGATATGATTGGATGTCTCTCGTTTTTCACGTATTTTGAGGCACATTTTAAATGTAGTGAAACTTTTGAATAAAAATAAAATCTGATCTAGGAGTGATAAACGCAAACATTTACATCATTTCATATCAAATGTTTATGCTACTCCAGAAGTAGTACTAGCCGCTTTTTTTCGCCTTGAGGAAAGTCAGGGTACACCCCCAACTTGTCACAAGCACATCGCGGGGCAGCATGGCCTGCATTTTGTTTCATTTTTAGAATATAACATTTCAAAAGGTGACAATAAACTGGTTCCTGCTGATTTAAGCTATTGTTATCTATGGAAACGTGATTTATGACTACATAAAGTGGATATTCATGGAAGAATCGTCGTTTCATGGTCTAGGTTGACACGCGGTTTCGTTGGCCAGAGGCTGGGTGGCGGCAGCTGCCATCACACCTTCAATCCCCTGTGACAGGCTGCCCTTCTGACAAAGGCTCTTTGTGGGAGCTGTAATGGAATGGGTCCACCTTTAATAGCCTACCTGTCCAGTAACACCTGTAATTAGTGTGGACGACCTTGGAGGTCACTGGTAATTATTACTGAGCTGAGCAGCGATGATAGCGCTTGTGGAGCGACCCAGAAAAAAAAATCCTGAAAAATATTTTTTTTCCCCTCCTTTCACGAAAAAGAATTGTTTTCCTCCAGTGCCTCTCCTTCACACTTTATGCAATGTGAACTTCTGTAAAATGAGTCTTTTGTCCATAAATCCAGGACATAGTGTTCCCTGTGACTGTTACATGAACACACCTGCGGGGCAAAAACTTCAAACAATGAAAAAAGGCACATCTTTATTCTTTTCATTATCTTTTATTGTATTCTCTGCGCTGCCTGCGTGGGTGCGAACCTCGTCTGCACCTTCCTCCTGTCTGCTGGGTAGTCCGTCTTCCTCCCCAACAACTTGGATGCTCTCAGGAGCATCATCATTCATCTTCCTTTAACTTCTACTCTGACAGAAAACAACAGTAGTTGTGTTCATGCATGCTCTGATTAAAAAGCGAGCATTTGAAATATAATGAGAAATGAGGATGAAATTGCATTGTAACTGCATCCGTTTATAGGTTACCATAGAAACTACAATTCCTGACGATGTATGGGGCATTGTAACCTGTCACTAGTACAATGTGTTCTGTAGCACAGCAGGGTCCTGCAACAAAAGCCGAAAAAGGCCACCTACTCCAATGCATTTGAATTCCTCCTGCTCGATTGTGACAGTGATTACAAGTTGTTGAGAACAGTGTGCGAACGCAACCTCAAAAACATTTGTGTGTTTCTTTTGGTTGTGTGTGAATGATGCCACGCCGCCTCCTGTGAATGCAAATTGTTTAGTTCTTTATTTGTTTGCCTGGAGGGTGAAAACTGAATATATCTCTGGTCAACTGTGATGACTGAAAAGAAAGAGCTTGTGAGAGGAGGGAGAATATCTGAATGAATAATACACTTACGTTTCATAAGAAGCAACTACCTGCGTAAACAGTCCTGCTGGTGGTCCGGCTGCATGAATATGCAAGTAGGACTCAGACGGTGCAGCTGCAGCTCCTGTGTGGATGCTAAATATACCATGTCTTGCAAAACAATAGAATGTGAACGCAGTGAAACCGTGTCAGACCTTGGCGAATGAGGAATCTGTCACTCCAGTCGGCTGAAACAGATATAAAAGCTGTCACTACACAAACATGGAGGCACACAGGAGTGATTTACTACGGGAGGAAGGGTGTCTCCCTCCAATTGTCATTCAGGGGAGCTCCTTTTGGTGTGTGTAGAAGGACATGAGGAACATAGTTTTGCAACATTCAGTACTTTCCTCACTGAAAATGCTCTATGAGGGACATAAATCGGGCTGTCATGAAGACTTGGGATGTTGCCAGTTCCGATGGACTCTCCAGTGGCATTTGGCTGTTTGAGACTTAATAATGAAGCTAATGACTGTCACTGGTGTTTGATTAAACCACTGCCCCGGCTGCCTGGGGTGCTCAGGTGTACCGGCTGTAATTAACACATGGTAATTAATTTACTGAGAAGGAGCTGGGAGAAGATAAGGGTGCCCCAGAGGTTAAAAAAAAGCACTTGTTGCAAAGCTGAAGTCTAAACTTCAGGTGAATCCTTTTAAATCTTAACTTGGTCCCCGCCATCCCATAAAAGAATCACGGCTGTTGGGTCAACTCTTGAGGATTCTTTCACAGCATTTCACATCCATTTTGAAAAAACGTTTTGTTTTCAACGACAGGCAATCTGCATTTTACTGAAGCATTTAGTAAAATCAGATGACATCACGGTACTTGTGCAGAGCTGCATCTCCTTGAAGTTATTGAAGCTTGAAATTGTCTCAGCCCCACTGACAGGTTATGTAAAAGAAAAGTTTATGAAAATTTAAAAAAAAGGCCTTTTAAACACTCAATTCAATTAATTGACTTGTCGGCTCAGAAACTATTAGAAGAACATGCTTTTTTTTAGCTCAGACTCCACGTAGTGCAGTTGGTTATTATTAACTCTGGTCTCAACTCAAGACGATAACCTCTGAGCAGTATAAGAACCGATGGCCAACGGTTATCTACAATTTAACGTCACCTCTTACTCCAGTCAGTAAATGATTGTGAGCCGGGTCACTATGAATTTAAAATGTTAAACGGCATTTAAAAGCTCTTTCCTGTCCGTAAGTTGATGGTAGAAGAAATGCATTTCCTTGAGTTGTGTGTTTGAAGGCCAGTATTGATGGCTTTTTACCAGAAGTGAATTAAACAAGTAACCCAGTGAACATTTCAGCAGAAAAGGAAATTTATTAATACTGAATTCAGCTGCAAATTCAATTCACGGAGAGCCGCTAGCATCTGAGCTCCGCTACAGTTTTCTGCAGACAGTCGACTCTACATCAGTCATCTTCCCTCTTTCTGTCACTTCCTTCATCCTTTCTAGTTTCCTCTGAAACCCTCATTCCTCTCCCGAGCTTTTCTCCACTTCTTTCCATTCAACCGCCTCTGCGGCAACTTTCTTCTCCCCTTTAGCTCTACTCATAGCTCAGAATCTCCTCGTAACACGTCTGATGTCATCGTCTACCATTTCCTTCCATCTCATTCCTTTCTTTTTCTTGTGTCTTTGTCTATCCAGCTCTTGCTTTCTGATCAGGAATACACACTTTCCTGTCAAAGGCACAAACACACACAGAATGCACACACAGTTGTGTTTACGTGACTTGAGAAGACGTAAACCATTACTTTCTTAACCCTAAAGATGTTTTTACACCAAAGGAGAAACAAATGTTCACTTCTCTTCGTTTTCATTCGAGTCTTTCATGAAAGCTTTTGTGAGAAATGTGAAGCCAACACTGTTTACGCGTGGTTGATGCTGGTATAGGATTGACCTGACCTTACATGGCTCCTATGATGTCAGTAGCAGTGTCATCGGCCCCGTTCAGACTTCAGGCATATCAGATTTTCCTTTCTATATCTGATTTTTAGGGATGGCTGTTCACACTGTTTTTAGCAAGTGTCCGAATGCGACCTTGCTCTGTTCAGACTGGGCCACATTATCGGCAGATTTGACACGTTGCCGTAGCAACGACGTTGGGGCTGCGGCATCGTTCAGCATACGTAATGTGTGAGGTCATATAATTGCGACGGCGGCAACAACAGCAACAAAAACGACGAATGTGAAGTTTTGTTACCTTTGCGTATTGGTGATATCACTGTCTGGTAGAGGCGGAGAATTCACACACACACACACCAGACATCGTCAATTTCTTCTTCTGTGTTTTACCGCTCCGTAACGCACGATGCTCTTCCTTCTGGCGCCTTGCTGTCTCGTCGCGGATATAACGCTGTATCCGATCGGAATGTTTGGAGCTGTTCAGACTGCATACGCCTCTGTCCCTAGCCGACATGAAACTAGCTTCCGAATGTGGTTTCAATATGTCCAGCAAAGATCGGATATCATGTGGTATGGGACTGTTCAGACTACAAACGAGATATGTGACATCAATCTGGATGGGCTAAAAATCAGATATAGGCAGCTAGTCTGAACAAGGCCATATGCACAACTTCAATAAACGTTTCCTCCATGTGCACATCATCATTCAACGCATCAACATGTCTAGAAAATCTTTACACATACACTGTTGTACATAGCTTCACCGAAATTTCTCCAACTTGTGTAAAGATAATTTTGCATCACAGTATTTGGCCGAGCTCTAATTGCACCTTTGCATGCACTTTACATGCACAATGAATTGTAAGAAGTTCTTTGTTGTTTGTACTCAAAAATATTCAGGAAACCAATGAACCCCTGAAAAAAATGTGATGATTTATATAGTTCCGTAAGAGGAAGTCAAGTCATCATAATATGACTGTTTAAATAGATTTACACGCCCACAACATGAGGAAAACACACACACACACACACACACACACACACACACACACACACACACACACACACACACACACACACACACACACAGACACACACACACACTGAGTCTGCCGTGCATAGATAAGAGGCGTATGGAGATCAGCCTGGGGAGTGTTGTCTTAAGCAGGCCAAAATACAAGAGGATATGAAGGGGAACAGTGGCTCCACTGTTAGCGGTGCTGATAGTCACCTCCGCTAACACAGGTTTATGTGCACCGGTGCAGATAACCACATCAGCTAACACATGGTGCACTGGGTCTGTGATAGTAGCCATCTCCGTTTAGACAGTAATATTGTGGATAGAGCGTCTTTGTGATCCCGGTGGTGCTCAATGCACCATCAGAACACGTTCAACACAGATCACTATTTGAGAAGATTAACAGATACCACACTATGAGGACATAATGACGTCATGAACCTGAGTTGTGTGGGCAAAACTTGCATTTCAAAGTTATTGACGGGGACATGGATGAAGTCAGAGTCTAAGATTAAAATTGCCGATAATAAGTCTTGAAAGGATTATTCTAAATTTTTTCCTGAAGGAGTTACCTATAAAAGGATATTTTAACACAATGAAAAGGTTATTTACTCAGATATAAATTATGAGAAGTCCTTTCTCCACTAGGATGGAGGTCAAAGTAATTATATCATCCCAGAGTTGTTGCCCAAGAACATTTTTATCCTTTGGTGTACTGAGATTTTATTTCTCCTCAGTGAATGAGGGTTGGTATGAGTTCAGTCAGGCGCCTCTGCTTAAGGGAATGCTAGAGACGATGCAATGACTGCATCAGCTTGTTAGAATTTGAAAGGATGGTAACGGAAAATGCTTTATAAATTTCATGAACTCAGATTTCCTTGTCCGTGTAGCATTTATCAAACTCTAGTAACATCGCAATATTTAAATTATTTCCCTTCTTATCCCAGTGTGAACACCCTATAAACCACCCAAGCCTCAGAAAAATGTGAGGCTGTTAAAAAGGGAGAAAATGAGCTTTGCATTGGCGTCACTCGGAAGAGACAGATTTCTTTACTGCTGATAATTCAGCAGTAAAGAAGGTTCAAATTTCAAAGAAACTGTTGTCATAATTTTGGGTTGAGTTTATTGGTCCGTGTTTTCTTTTGAAATTTATCCTCTCATTATTTCTTTACTTCCCATCATTGTGTTGTTCTACCTTTTGGATTAATTAGTTTTCCCTGTGTATTATTTATATTCCCTGTTTTGTTTTGTACAATATTCTCTGCTGTTCATCCCCCAGTTCTCCTGTCATCATTCCATGAGTATTTTTGAATCCATATTTTGTATTTTTTTTCAAGATGTTGTCTGTTTTTTTATCAATTTAAAATCTCCTGGATTTGACCCTCGTCTGCCTTTACTACCTGGAAAGTGTTTTCTATTATCATTATAAAAATCACTGAACTGCATAACCTCTGCTTTGCTTCCTGCATCTGGGTCCTCAACTCGTGTTCTCATTACTCTGATTTCATTCATCACAGTCACAGATTTTCAGCCTTATTTTTTCATATGTCTCTATATGGTGCATTCAACCCCATCTACATCAGCAGTCGAACTGATAAAGACATTATTTTACATCCTTTTGAATTTGGTTGACCCTTTAGATGTTAATATCCTAAGGTCACTTCCAGTCCGGCTCTAAACAGCGATCATTCCTGCTCTCCAGACACGTCAGTGTGAATGAATTCTCTTGTATCTCTCACCACCGCTTTGTTTGCCTGTGTCTCCTGGCAGTGCCTCACTCAGCTGCAGATCGATAGACGTCTGTTTTTAGACTTAATGGCACAGGAGTGTCTCGGGTCACATGCGACTGTTTTGGTGCTGCCTTTGTTGCAGGACTAAAACATATTCATTGACGACAATTGGTGAATCAGATGTATGACTTCATTTATTGCATGCCACTCCCAACTGCTGCAGGACTTACCAACCCCCACGTTGGAAAGTGTTGGTCTTGGTCTCTAAGGTGTTCGTCTTCGTGCAACATCAAGGCAGCTGCCAGCCAAGCTTTTCTTACTGTTCTATTTATTTTGTGCTTACAATAGTATAGAATAATAAGGCTTAACATAGCATTGTGGGTAATTAAGTGCTCAGATTGTCTTTGCGTCTTTGGCACATTTCTCGAACAATACAATGCTACCGTCTGTACAAAAAGCTGCCAAAATCATCGTCATAGCCGAAAAACATCCATTCTCCAGGGGAAGCCTTGGCAGGTGGCGGTGGTCCAATCTGCCACAGCCTGGAGGAACATCCTGGGTGTAGGAAGCTGCCAGCTCCCTCTGTTTGTCTGTATCAACACCCAAAGCTGAACATAGGTAACTGTGATTATCACAAAGTGAGTGGCTACTTCTTTTTTTACACCAAACATTATCTTTGAATTAGTGAGCACATGTTTTAAGCATATTCTGCCTTTATAATAACAACACAGGAAGGGGTATCCAGGACAGCCATGGGTTGACTGCTGTGACGGTTGTTCTTTTGTGTGTTGTTACAGTAACCAGAAATTTCACGAGTGAAGAATGTACAGTTTGTTGTTTCTTTGACCCGTTAGGAAAAAGTGAAACACGTCAGATCACTGAGGTTGTGTCCTACAGTCTGTGTTCTTGTTTCCTGTCTCTTGAGTGTTCTCATTCTGGCCTTCTCCTGGTGTGGTCAGGAAAGTTATTTCTGGTTCTGAATACCCGTGTGCTAAACTAACAATCTACAGGTGAAGGCAATGATATTCATATTTCATGCTGTTAGTTTCAGGGTTAGGGTTTTGCGTTCTGTTCTTTGTTGGCTAAAGTCATTACAAGAAGTTCTTTCAGTTAAACCCAATATCGTCAAATTTCAAAGACAAATGTTTCATTATATTCATGGTCATTTCAAAGACACATGAGTGCTGTGGAATAGAACAATCAATGAGGAATTCTGTTAATGAAAACTCACTTTGGGACCATGGAGCAGGCAAAGCTTATTTTGTTCTGCCATCATTCATCTTCCAAACCGTAGACGATTTTTGCTGCTGCCAACTATCTCACACCCTGCTTATAGCTCTTCAGCTTTGATCGCTGTCTTTCCGTGTGCAGTTTGCCCAGGGCGAGAATATCTGTGATCCTTAATCTGTCTGTTGAAGCTTCTTTGGGAGGTTTGCCTATTATGTTTCGACTGGAGGACGGTGATACTCATGTATTGTGGGTGCAGCGCAAAGGAGCGTTAATAGCACTGAGTCTTGAGTGATAGTTTAATTTAATCTTTCTATGTTTTAAGATGATTAAGTCCCTCAAGTGGAGATCCAAGTCATTTATGTGTACATTGGTGCAACTCGGCAGCCATAGACTGTCGGCCAGAATCTGGGATCAAAGTGAAGATTTCAGTTCAGCTGTCCGGTTTATTTCCCCCTCCGCTCTCGCTCTCTGTCGTTGCTCTGCTTGCTTGGATGAGCGCGGCGACGCTAAACTGCAGACACCAACGGGCGGGTCAATAACAGACGGCTCTGGTGGGACTCTTAAACCTAAAGGCATGCTGGGTATGTGGCACTGAACGTTATGGATGGGTGGGGGACTCAGCAGCTGCCTTCTTCCTTTACACAATTCTTCACCTGGAGACATCCTGTGTGGTTTCCCCTGTTAGCACAGAGTACAATCCACACATGATATGCATTTTAAATTACGTCATGTCAAGTCAAGAAAGATCCATGCAGGGAGGTGAACTGCTTCATTCAGAGAGAGATTTAGATTTAGCTGGATGGTTTTGGGAAGTACGATGCTGGAGAAGCAGGATGTATGCGCTCCTTTAGTGTATGGCGTTAATCCTTCTTTAAGTATGCCGTTATTGAGGAATGTGAAGCATGAGAGCCTCAGCAGCTGAGCACATTCATGGATACTGTACCCATTGTGTCCATACTGTCCACTGCAGCATTCTACACACACACACACACACACACACACACACACACACACACACACACACACACACACACACACACACACAGAGGTTCGACATAAAGTGAGAATCTTTTAGAAGACCTTAAAAAATAAATTGATGACGAGCACACGATCAGACGAGATGATCATATGAATAAACTGAACAATTTTTTTTTGGTTTTCATATTCTTACTGCTTCCTTTATATAACATTGTTCTAGTGTTTAAAAGATTATGATCTTGTTATCATCATCGTCTGTTGCTTGGTATTGAATATATATATTATTTTTAATGAGTCAACACAACTTCACTATCACCTACCAATGACGTTAATGTGTCACAGCTTATGTAGCACATTTAATTAACATTTAAGTAGTTTGTCTTTTATTGCACTTTTGACTTTTTTTCCCTGCTGACCAGCTCTAATGTGGGTGGAGACTGACAAAACAATGAACTTAATATACATTATATTTACATAGATAAATTGTATGTAGAATTTATGCTTCACTGATCTCGTGTAATATTTACAGCTAGCAGCTGCAACCAGTCAGACAGATGTAAACCTTTTATAACTTATATATGAACCACTTGTTTGTATATATTACTAATGTGATTGCTGACACATGTACTGTACTAATGACAGAAAATATGCCTATAAAAGAAATTCAGTGGAATTAATAGCCTTCAAGGCTAAATACAACAACATTTTTACCTTCAGAATTCACTCTAACATTTAGAAGACGTACGGATGACATCAGACTGAGACTGAGAATTTTGAAGAGTCACATCGTTGGCCGGTCGAACAGCATTAACATCATTGGTGTTTCAGGAACTCGACTGCACAACGAGTCTTGACAGGAACCGGCTTTAAACAGCCTGAGTGGGCTCTGTGGTTTGTGGGAAGCAGTCTTGCTTAGAATCTGACATTCATGCATGTCATGATAATGTGCCCGGACAGTGTGTGTGTGCATCGGCGTGTGGCATCAGTGGACTGGATATCTTATGTATTGTGAGCATACTTGGATATTAAAAGAATGTAAGATGTTAAACATGTATGTGTAAGTCACGCCTGAATGCAAATGTATGGTTGTGACCTGTCGGATTGCTTCCATGTCTATGGAGTGAATGAAGACTCTCAGCCTATAAGCTTCATCACTTAATGGACACAAATTAGAGTCATGGTCGGGATGTTCCTTCAGGTGCTGACGGCACATAAAGGTCAAGCCTTACACAAACCTGTATGTGATCGCTCTGATTTGCTTTCCCCTTTCTGTTTCTGCAATTGAAAGAGTTGTTTTCTACTTTGTACATAATGTAAATGTGTGTGCTTATTACCAGTCTAATGGCATTACAGGGAAGCATCACACACCTCTTTCTGTTTGGAAGCTGGTGAGAGGGGACACCAATGCTGGACGTTACCAGGGATGAGTGCACCTCTTTAAAAAGCTCACATGACTTAATTGATACTGTATTACCGTAACCCCACTGCCTACTTAAGCTTTTCTCCTTTGGTCTTCGCAGCTTAATTTGGCATCCCGTCACAGAGACACAAAGAGACGATGGGGGTATAATTACAGGATGCAACCAGGGAGCAGAGTCTTTACCCCACTACATTTATTTGCAGCCCTGATAAAACGACACTCCCCGGAGCTCTAATTGAGCTTTTTATTCAGCATCCCTCTCTTCATACCCCTCCCTGCTCTTGTCATTGGTGCTTTTAATTTGGTTTGTGGTGATGAGCTATTGCTATCAGTAGTGAAGGCTGCCACATGCCCCAGTCCGAGCTGGTGATCCCACTGGTGAACCACTGTATAATGTGCATATTTGTTTCATGTAATCATTGGCTGACCTCTCCTACTCACTGATGTATAATCTCACGCACGCACATAAGAACACATACTTTGCTGCAGCTTGTGAAATGTACTGATCAATTCAAGCGGAACAGTGTGCATGGTAGGAAACTTAAAATGTCATCTCAGCAGGATACATAAAATGGTTATGAGCAGCATAAAAATCATAAGCAATGTAACTCACTGCACTGAAAAACACTGATCCCCGTAAAAAGCTGTCCCGTTGGTATCATTGAGCTTCTTTGCCAACGCCACAGCGCCCTGCTGTGTAAATAATACTAAAGCCTCTCAGCGCGACAGCCAAATGACATTTATTAGGATTTGGTTATCTTAAATATTTCTCTCCTCGTATTTTCCTCTGGTCTGTCTGTCATTTGTTGACCTGCTGGGATATATTGCAATCAGTCAGACATGAATGAGAGATAAATGGACCCACTCATGAGTTTGAATGAAACTCATCAGTCAAAAGAAGTAGAAAATGAAATTGAAGTCCTGTGTGGAGAGGGAGGCTCAGCTCTACACAAGCTGTTTACGAATGTGGAAAAACTTGACATTAATCTTTAACCCTCTTAATCTGTTAACACGTACCTATGCTGTTGATGGAATCTCACTGTTACCGGTAATAAACTGGTGTAATATTCTGTCCGTGTCGTTGCTGCTGCTAAATTATGGGAGAACAATAATGTGATTAGTGATCTGCTGACAAATAAGTGGATGTCAAAAGTAATTATTTCTTCCTGTGTAATGAATCATGGATGTCAGGACAGGGAGGGCTGGTGCTAAAAAGCACTGACCCAGACAGATGATTTGATGTAGCCAGCACTGCATTGATATGCACTGAGGTAAGTGTACGTGAATAATTATTTGGTTACACCTGTTGTCTGTTTGTTTGCTGACTGACTGACATAGGTAAAGAAAGAATGAAGTCACTTTTAGTGCAGATTCATTATTTTTTTAATAAATTATGAGGCACTTTTCAACACTTGTGACTTCTGGAAGCCACTCAGTGGCAGAATGCATTTAGCCATCATTTGGAAATAGGTCAAAAATACTTAATAATTTTCACAATGTCATGGTACAAATACAAATCACATAATTAATGATATTGTGGACTCTTAATTTATCCTGCACACAGACAAACAATGCTACACTGGTGCATATTCAGGTTTTGGGGAGAGCTCTCCACGGTGGAACCCAATGCTGAATGCTGTTTTTGTGTTTTATTTGTACCTTTAGCACATTTTTCCACATTTTTCACATGCCTTCGCTGGACACTTGCCATCGCATTAACACATTAAAGGATGTTGTGTGCCTGACACCTGAGCGAAGACGATGCAGGCAGATGCTGTTGATATTCTAACATATGGAAATACCTACGATGCAAGAGGAATGGGAAGCGGTGGGGTGACAAAGACATCATACTCCATAAAGAACATCAGGAGACGAACAGAGCAGTGATGGATTTTGGTGGGAGATTAGTTATGTCTGCTTCTGCAGCTGCAGTAAAAAAAAAAAGAAGAAGAGAAGAGATTAATATAAAATGCACAAGTTGTTTGTGTTTGAGAGTGAATGAAATATGAGCAGTGCAGAGTGACTCTGACAGCCGAGAATGTTAACTTGTCAGTACATTTAAGACATGAGATTTGTCTCTCTTGTTTTCTCAGACACGCAAACATGCCAGATGCATACTTGGTTGTGTTCATGCAATCATGCACACACAAACAGAAAGGTTTTTTTTTTTTTTCAAAGTGCAACAGAGAAACTGAACAGAAGGTTGGAGTATCGGTGTAGGAAATTACAAAAATGAAATAGAGAGACAAATTTGAGCAACCTGGTATTAAATAAATTACTTGCACTAAGTGGTAAAAAAAAAAAATTAGAGCTGTCACTTTAACGCGGTAATTAGATTAATTAATTACGCTGCAAATTAACGCGCTATTTAAATTTGGTCCATTGAGGGACCCGTAGGCTGCAGTGGCGTCACTTCGTACCTGCGCCACTAGTCAAAAGCAGGGTGACTGACAACAGAGATGGACGCCACGCAGGAGAGCGAGGTAAGCCCACTCCGGTGTTTTTGCCTAACATACAGGAATCACTGTGTACGTTTGACACATCGTGTCAATTCGTGATGACACGCCCCCCTTAGCCATCCATCGCTGGCTGCAGGTGATCACGTGACGCTACATCATTAGCCTACCTGTGCTACAGGGGATTTTGCGCACTCGGTAGTCGATTTATGCCTGTCATGACGCAAACGTCATCTGATTGCTTTCCTGATATTTTAATTCATAGTAACTATGTTGAGCAAAAAAAGAAAGTGGTCTGACGAATATGTGCAACGTGAATTTACATGTATTTTATAACGGAACATGATGGGAGTCAGCGTCAGTCTGCCTATTTGAGACTCAGTCTTATTTTATTTATTTTATTTAACTGTATTTGTATTACATTTTTGAGAAATGCACCTGGCCTAATTGCTTTGCTGATGTGCTTGGCCTTGTTTCTTTTGAATTTCATTTATAAAGCACACTTAACCAATAAAAATGTGGATTTCAAATCTTCTCTTCTTGGTGCATTCTATTGATTAGTCATGCACTACAATTTTGTAATGTCCTAGAAATCAAATTCTTTATTTAGGGGGCCTTTAGCAGGTATGAGATTGAAATGTGATTAATTGGATTAATTAATTACAAATCCTGTAATTAATTAGATTTTTTTTTTAATCGCCTGACTGCACTAAAAAATACAAATTTAGAAGGAGGAAAAGAAAATTAATGTAACGAAATAATAATAATAATAATAATAATCGAGTACATAATTTTAGTAATAAAACAGCCAAAATCAGGATGAAAATAAAATACAGTCGTCAGAAGACTCTGAACCTCATAATAGTGTAGTAGTACAAATCAGAGCTCAATTAAGTTGCTACAAAAATAATAGGGAGGAGAGCTTCTCTGATGTCCACTACTACTACTTCTACTTCTACTACTACTACTCAAGTCCACTGACACTCTTCTGGTCGAGCTTTTTCATGCCCCACTTGAAATCTCTACAATTACTTAATTGCAGCTCGTCTGCAGACCTGGCATTTTCTGCTGCAAGTACTTGACATCATTCGCCTCCACCCAGGTGATTGGCTCCTGATGTGGTGAAATAACTCTAATCAGCTGATTAGTTTGTCCACACAGAGCAATCAGAATCAAAGTGGGTGACAATTAGAGTTGAACCGTACCAGACTGGTAGTAGCCTTACATTATTCGCTCTAACTGGAGAGGTTTTGTTGGGGGTGTCAGCAGCTCAGTCCACAGGGTAGGTGTCGCTTTACTTGGTAAACTGGTTGTGCTTCAAAAGCAGGAAACATTAAATGTATGCATTTTAGTGGTAGCAATAGTTTTCCATTTTGAGGAATGTTCACATGAAGCTTTGTTGGTTTGAAACATTTTCATTGTCTTCCCGGTAGTCTTCCGATATGTGTGTTGTAAGTTTGTCCATGGCATAGACAAACACTAATTAATGAGGGGAACAGTTCTTAAAGAATATGTGCAAATAGATGCAATGAGCTTGAGATGAAACTGAAGCTGTCAGTTTACACGATTCCCCAAATGTGAAAATGGGCTCAGAGATGTAGATCTGACTGCAGTGCTCTGGCCCAAACCCTTTCAGCACATCTTCAGCTCATTATCCATGTTTGCAGGGCTGGAAATGATGACACACATCAATAAAACATTTGTTCTACTAATTTTCGATGGGGAAGTAAAATCAAGTTGACATTCAGCAATGGCTGCAAATGCAACACTGCAGAAAATGTTGAGTGTTGAGGCTCAAATGTAGGAAGTAGACTTGGTTAACGCTACCACTGGACTGCTACTTCCTACTGTCAGGAGTGTTTGTTGCTTGTATTACAGCAGTGCAGTTGGACAAAGTCAGAGTCCAGAGCCTTTACATAGTGGAGAGAGAGAGAGAGAGAGGGTTTATTCTAACCCGTTTCAAGTCACCCCATTTAGCACTTTCAAACTGCACTGCCTGGGCATGTTGGGGAAAAAAAAGCTTCCACCGAAACACTGCCACCAGGCCGGCTGCACAGGAGGTCCCTTTGTGCTTTGTTGTAGATCTTTATTTTTAGACGTGGATGGCTGTTTAGATGGGAGGGAAGAGTGGGTGTGAGAAGGGAGGAGGAGGAAGAGGAGGGAGGAGAGAGTGAATGGTTGGACACAATACTTTCACAAACACATTACAAGAATGTGGATGCTCATGGTTTGATATTTCGGATGTTTCCATGTGGATACCAAAGGAAGCAGTGATCATTTTTGGTTCAAATAAACTTTCATTCATATGATCAGTCCTGCGGCCCCATTCCTTTTACAGTAGTAAACACCTGCAACATTCACACGTACAGATACAACCCACGCACACTGCCCGAACCCAAGGCGCTCCTTAGACAGCAACAATAATGAGGACATCGTTAATTTGCCCAAATGAGCAGGGGGCCTTTAATGGGGGGAGAGTAATTAATTAAAGGCAAGGCTTTTACTTAATTAGCTCCACATGAAAGGAGAAGGGTGGAGGTGGAGGCTGAGGTGTGCGGTGTGGGTTCATGATTAAGGGGAGATGAGATTATGAGAGCACATGTCTAACTGACTGCATGTATCATCTGTGTATGCAGCGGTGCCAAATAGTGGTACAAAATGTCTCTTAATGGATAAAGAATGTTGGTGGTTATGTGACTAATAATTGGTTCAATCTTTGTGCTAGCTGTTCATGCTAATACATTTTAGCAACAAGAAATGCTAAATCTAATGCTTACACACCTCAAATGGTTCTGTGAACTCATAATCAAAGTCCCACTTAAACTTGTTGATGCAAATCAAGAGAAAACACTCAATATCTTGGGTTGCATGTGCATAATCAAAGCGTCACCTTATTGGCTTGTCAGATTGGCAGATTTGATGTTTCTGCTCTGATATTTCAAACAGTTGATGTATTTGATGCTATTTTGCATCCCATTTGCAGACAAATACAATTCCTCTGTTGGTATCTTAACTACTGTGGGGCGCCTCTCTCTTTTTCGTCTCCTTGTGCATAAACTTTCATGCCTCTGTGTGCATAAATGCAATTCCCACCCACTCCCAGGATTTTCACACTTTCTTCAATCGTTCACTAGGAGAGCTTTTGCTTTCCTAGCTGCAGGCTGGAATAGAACCTTATCAACTGAGATACCAAGTCGTTCTCCCCGAGGTCCACGTAGCCCTCTGCATTAAATTTACCAATTCAGCGTTATTGCACTCTGTATACATATTCAGGCCTGCAAAGATGTAGCATCAAAGAAGCCCTCTTAACCTCTGTCTTAATTCCTTTAGTGCTCTTTTACATCTTACCTTAAATGGCTTTGGTACCCATCGGAGCCAAGTGTGGTTCTCTCTCATCGTTTATACGGTAAAGGCTTGAGAAGTAGTGTTCTGGTTGTTGTGGGACCTTTTTTATTAAAAGCCTGACTGCTTTGCAGCTGCTCACAGGTCCACCAGGAGAAGAGGACCGGTCCACTCTGGCTCTCGGACATCTTAAACCACAAAATTTCCAGAAATGAGCATTCACTTTGAAATGCAAATCAGTCAGTGTGTACTGTTCTCAAATACTCTGAAGATTTTCTTCCTCCAAGAGAAAGTTTTCAAGGGTTTGTGGCATTAGTAGCACACGTTAGATCAAAGATATTGCAGAGTTTAGATACCTCTTGTGTGCACAAATACATTTAGTGGAGGGTTGAATGCGTGTAGGAGACTGAAGGTTGTAATGGACTTCAAGTTGAGGGGAAGAACTATAGAACAGAATGGGATTGATTTGTTGGTCTTTGTTTGCAGGAGGAGGGGTGAATGAACAGAAAAAGTGTTAGGGACTAAGGATTGTGGGAAATATGACAAACGGAAAAGAAAGATAAAGGTTTATTCAGATTAATCATCAAACTCCATGTATGTTGTAGAATTTTCCTGATTATACACGGCCTTCATACAGTGGGAAATTTTCCCACAAACTTTCCAAGATCGAATGACTCCAGTTTTTACCCTTGTAGTTGAGTGGTATGTAAAAACTATAAATGATATCATTCATGTTTCTCATGTTAGTACCTTAGCGATGTCGGGGTTGACCAGACCAGAACTCTCCAGTCCTCAGATACCTGGACAGCGCATTTGTATTCCAGAAAACATTAGAATCTGACATGGATGTCAGATTTCAGCAAATCACAAGGTTTATTTAAAAGACAGAAGGAAGTAAATCATAAATGCTGCACAGGGCTCATTCAATTGCATCAGATCTGACCAAGAGGAAGTCAAATCATCAAAGAGTCTAAACTAAACTATCCTAAGAACTTACGGTCATTTTGAAGGCTCTTGTCACCTAAATCTTTCCTCCTCCTGCAGACAAAACAGAATGACCCTGGCATGTTTTGACTATCAGATAGTCTCTGCTCTCTGGTCTGAACACTCTGACATTCCAGATTTAAATTTTATCACCCAAACCTTGAATGCGTGAGAAACAGGACATTCAGTGTTAAACACATATGAGAATATGAAAAACCATACGTTTAAATGATCTGATGCCAATCTGCTATCTTAACAGTGAATGAACCTTTAAAGCATAGTTATAATGCATATGAAAAGTGAACATGATTAAGTATATATATTAACAGTGACATGAGTAAAAGCGAGCAGAGCATTGTGTCCGGTGTGAACTCAGTCTTCCCAACTTGTCATCAGATAGAATTTACTCAGTTGTCATGGAGATACCTAAACTCAAACTCACAATGTCAGCCATTATACAGGAAAGCCCCAGGAAAAGCTACTGGGTAACGGGTAACCACATTCAATTTCAGGTTATGATGAGAATGCCAATTAGTTGTTCTATCATGGTGTAGATGGAAAGAGAAATGGAGTAGGAGTTATCTTGAAGGAGGAGTTTGTTAGGAATGTCCTGGAGGTAAAAAGAGTGTCGGATAGAGTGATGAGTCTGAAGCTAGAAATAGAAGGTGTGATGTTCAATGTTGTTAGTGGGTATGCTCCACAGGTAGGATGTGAGCTGGAGGAGAAGGAGAAATTCTGGTTGGACTTTGATGAAGTGATGCAGAGCATACCTAGAAGTGAGAGAGTTGTCATCGGTGCAGACTTCAATGGACATGTTGGTGCAGGTAACAGAGGTGATGAGGAAGTGATGGGCAGGTTTGGTATCCAGGAGAGGAATGCAGAAGGACAGATGGTAGTTGACTTTGCAAAAAGGATGGAAATGGCTGTAGTGAATACTTTCTTCCAGAAGAGGCAGGAACATAGGGTGACCTATAAGAGTGGTGGTAGGAGCACACAGGTAGACTACATCTTGTGTAGACGATGTAACCTGAAGGAGATCAGTGACTGCAAAGTAGTGGTAGGCGAGAGTGTAGCCAAACAGCATAGGATGGTGGTGTGTAGGATGACTCTGGTGGTGAGGAAGATGAAGAGGACAAAGACAGAGCAGAAGACGAAATGGTGGAAGCTAAAAAAGGAAGAGTGTTGCATGACCTTTAGGAAGGAGTTAAGACAGGCTCTGGGTGGTCAGGAGGTGCTTCCAGATGACTGGACAACTACAGCTAATGTGATCAGGGAGACAGGTAGGAGAGTATTTGGTGTGTCATCTGGAAGGAAAGTAGACAAGGAGACTTGGTGGTGGAATGAGGAGGTACAGGAGTGTATACAAAGAAAGAGGTTAGCTAAGAAGAAGTGGGACACTGAGAGGACTGAGGAGAGTAGACAGGAGTACAGGGAGATGCAGCGTAAGGTGAAGGTAGAGGTAGCAAAGGCCAAACAAGAAGCTTATGATGACTTGTATGCTAGGTTGGACAGTAAGGAGGGAGAGACTGATCTATACAGGCTGGCAAGACAGAGAGATAGAGATGGGAAGGACGTGCAGCAGGTTAGGGTGATTAAGGATAGGGATGGAAGTCTATTGACAGGTGCCAGCAGTGTGATGGGAAGATGGAAAGAGTACTTTGAAGAGTTGATGAACGTGGAAAATGAGAGAGAACAAAGACTAGAAGAGGTGACTGTTGTGGACCAGGATGTAGCAAAGATTAGCCAGGATGAAGTGAGGAGAGCACTGAAGAGGATGAAGAGTGGAAAGGCAGTCGGTCCTGATGATATACCTGTAGAGGTTTGGAAGTGTCTAGGAGAGGTGGCAGTAGAGTTTCTGACTGGGTTGTTCAACGGGATCTTAGATAGTGAGAAGATGCCTGAGGAGTGGAGGAGAAGTGTGCTGGTGCCCATTTTTAAGAACAAGGGAGATGTGCAGAGTTGTGGCAACTACAGAGGAATAAAGCTGATGAGCCATACAATGAAGTTATGGGAAAGAGTAGTGGAAGCTAGACTAAGGGCAGAAGTGAGCATTTGTGAGCAGCAGTATGGTTTCATGCCAAAAAAGAGTACTACAGATGCAGTATTTGCTTTGAGGATGTTGATAGAGAAGTACAGAGAAGGCCAGAGGGAGCTGCATTGTGTTTTTGTAGATCTGGAGAAAGCTTATGACAGGGTGCCCAGAGAGGAACTGTGGTATTGTATGAGGAAGTCCGGAGTGGCAGAGAAGTATGTTAGAGCGGTGCAGGACATGTATGAGGACTGTAAGACAGTGGTGAGGTGTGCTGTAGGTGTGACAGAGGAGTTCAAGGTGGAGGTGGGACTGCATCAGGGATCAGCTCTGAGCCCCTTCTTGTTCGCTGTGGTGATGGACAGGCTGACAGACGAGGTTAGACAGGAATCTCCATGGACTATGATGTTTGCAGATGACATTGTGATCTGCAGTGAGAGTAGGGACGAGGTGGAGGAGAAGCTAGAGAGGTGGAGGTTTGTCCTGGAAAGGAGAGGGATGAAGGTTAGCCGCAGTAAGACAGAGTACATGTGTGTGAATGAGAGGGACCCAAGTGGAAGAGTGAGGTTACAGGGAGAAGAGATCAAGAAGGTGGAGGATTTTAAGTACTTGGGGTCAACAGTCCAGAGCAATGGAGAGTGGGGAAAAGAGGTGAAGAAGCGTGTCCAGGCAGGATGGAATGGGTGGAGAAAAGTGTCAGGTGTGATGTGTGATCGAAGAGTTTCAGCTAAAATGAAAGGAAAGGTGTACAAAACTGTGGTGAGACCAGCGATGTTGTTTGGTCTAGAGACAGTGTCACTGAGGAAAAGACAGGAGGCAGAGCTGGAGGTAGCAGAGATGAAGATGCTGAGGTTCTCTCTGGGAGTGACCAGGAAGGATAGGATCAGGAATGAGTACATCAGAGGGACAGCACATGTTAGAGGTTTTGGAGATAAAGTCAGAGAGGCCAGACTGAGATGGTTTGGACATGTCCAGAGGAGAGATAGTGAATATATTGGTAGAAGGATGCTGAGTTTTGAACTGCCAGGCAGGAGGCCTAGAGGAAGACCAAAGAGGAGGTTTATGGATGTAGTGAAAGAGGACATGAAGGTAGTTGGTGTGAGAGAAGAGGATGCAAAGGACAGGGTTAGATGGAGGCGGTTGATTCGCTGTGGCGACCCCTGAAGGGAAAAGCCAAAAAGGAAAAGAAGAAGAAGAAGATGAGAATGCCAATTCACCAACTCAAAGTTTATACCTTTCCCCTCCATTAACAAGAATATCTGACACCCCCCTATGATTTATGTCATATTTTAATGGATAGGCTGTAAAGCTGAAATTTATACCTTTTACTAAATTTATGGGGCAGTGTTTAATGTTAAATGTGGAAATGTTATTGTGTCGCAACCAGGCTCCAGAGTGTGAGTGGGTGGTGTGTATGATGTAAAAGGAGAAACAAGTTATGAAAAGGATCTTAGGAGTTCTGAACTTCTCTCTGGGGAGGTTTCGGTTCCATCCATCAGAGGGAACTGAAAGGGGAAAACATGAGTGATGGAGCTGGATCAGACATCACAGGAGCAAAGGTAGAGAAGAACCAATGAGTCAGTTACTCATCAATAACATCACTGTTAGCTAATGGTCATACCAGACTGCGTGCTCTTATAGTTTTAAAGTAAAATGATCAACTACTTGACTGAAATTTACTGTTTTAAATACGCTTTTGACAGTTTTACAAAGGAAGAACATTAAGTTTTACGATGAATCTGGAAGTTGTAAATCCAAAATTTTTTTGCATTCAGTTCCTCAAACAGTGTCAGACTGGCACTTTTTATACTTGAGAAGTGTCATGAAGCACACTCAGAGTAACATATGTATAAAGATGGAATTTGGTATTTGGAGTAGGTATTGATTGGAGGTCATAAGAACCCTGATACCATGCATACGTTCTGATGGAGCACATATCTTGTTGCAAATAGATTCTGGTTTAATTTAAATGAAAGTGCACATATAGCCCTGGTCGTGGTAGAAGCTGCTGAGCGCCCTTATGATTTAATCTTTTATTAGGGTTAACCTTTGTGTTTTGTGCTGTTTTAATAATTAAAGTCCATCATGTTTTCAACCCAGATTACCAGATAACAACAATTTATCACATGTTCCTCAATGTCCTTCAAATACAAGTTATCCTTCAGTGTCTGTAGGACAGCCTCAACTTGAAACTGCTTTCTGGTTAAATTTAATCATACAAATTACGTATTTAGGATTAGAAAAGATGCCTGGAAGTGAGTGTCACTCACAACTCTACTCCAACCTCTGATCCTCTTCTTTTGCTGCTGTGAAGTTGCTTTTACACACATCTTCTTGTACTGATGTGGTTATTTTGGCATTGCTGTGTCACATCCAGGTGTTTCATGGTTTATTAGCATGTGCGTAAAAAGAAAACAGCTCGTCATTAACGCTCATGACCGACACCATCTTCCTATTGTGACTGCTAAATTGAAGCGCTTCCTTATGCCATTCAATAAAATATCAAATTGAACAGCAAGCAGATACTGCAGTGTGATTATTGTTCTGCGCATCTGCCAGAG
This sequence comes from Antennarius maculatus, assembly GCA_013358685.1. NCBI lineage: Eukaryota > Metazoa > Chordata > Actinopteri > Lophiiformes > Antennariidae > Antennarius > Antennarius maculatus. Next base: position 6,599,696 of record CM023628.1, read on the forward strand.
TCTGTTACCCGCTAATACAACACGAGGAGTGGCAGGCTGTATAATGCAGCGGGTTATAAAGGAAGCAGTGTCACCTCGGTGTGAATGTAAGCTGTGGCTCTGCTCTGGCCTTTGGCTGCTCACTAATCCTCTCTATGCTTCCATCTAGACGGCTCAGACGTGATGAGGTCAAAGGACACCAGGCTAATGCAATCATACGATTTAACCAGATAGAGTATGGCAGCACAATAGAGATGTGTGTGTGTGTGTGTGTGTGTGTGTGTGTGTGTGTGTGTGTGTGTGTGTGTGTGTGCGTGTGTGTGTCCGAGTGTCAATGCAGTTGTTCCGAGCTGCTAAAATGACAATCTAGCATGTGTCTCCTTATAAAAGAATTGAATTTTGACGATGAGAAGCTGTCAACCTGGTTTAATGCATTTGATGTAGTGGTGAATTCTAATCTGTCAGATGGTGTGTGTACACAACCAACAAGGACTCCCTTTGCATTATTAAACCACTGAAAAATTAGGTGGGCTTCACGAGATGGCTTCAATTCGACAGAGGCCTTTATTGGATTATTCATGAGGCTACAGGGAACTATTTAGGAAACACTATTGTGTGAAACCATGCACCACAGTAGAATTTTTCCTCTTTAATTTTCCAGTTTAATTCTAATTCAAAGCTCGGAACATGAGTACTTAATGGAAACAAAGGGAAAACAAACCCAGAGCTCTGGGGTTTGTAAAATTTTGTGTTTGTTGGTTACTTTGACTTTATCATTTCCTTCAATCGGCTCTCTTCGTCTCAATCCACCCAACCACAAGTGAATAGAAAGCAAAGGATGCTTCAGTCCTCGTTATTAATTATGTATACAACTCTCATGCAAGTCCTATCTGGACTGGGAGCGATTAATAATGGAACAGCTCTGTAATTACATGGCGGTCGTCACAGATATTTTCAATTCACTCTTCCCTCTTCACTGCCTCATCTTTTTACCTCTTTATCTTTTTTATCCTCCCTCTCCCCCCTCGGCTCTGTCCGATTCGCTTAGTCTGTTTCTTTTTAGTTAAATGTAATCTGTTCTCATCAGCCTTGTCCTTTATCTTGCGTACTGTAGATGACATCACAGTGGGAGAAACCAGGGCGTTCGTTTCCTGCCTGGCAGTGCTTCTTTTTGGTATCTGCTGATTCTTTGTTATTTAGAAATCAAAGTAGCAGAAATATGACTCAGATTAGATTACACATGACTCCAGAATGAGCATCCAGTTGATTACTTTCTGATGTCACCACCATAAACTTTAAATGGAGAGCTCTGACCCTATACATGACACTAATCCAAATAAAACAGCCTTCAATTTGTTGTTTTGTAGAAAAAGGAACATCTGTTTAAGACATCAAGACCTCCATTCAACTAAATAATCCACAAATTAAAACATTTCTCTTTCGATTTTCTTGAACATGTAGAAATGTGAAACTCATACAGTTGAACTCCGGAAGTGTTATATGACAAAATTTCATCCTTAAATAAATACTTCAACTTTAAAATTAAACTGCCATTCAGACTAATCACAATCAAAAAAAGACAAAAGCTATACGTACGACAGGGTCCCTGATCACCCTCAGACTGTGTAGAAATTAATAATCCCTACAATTTACAATCCAATAATAAAACATACACTTTACGAATTGCATGTGACAGTCACTACATACAGTCTTCTAATGGTAGGTAAAGTCTATTGTTGTTCAGGGGTGCTTTGGTACCATGGATCCTCCGCCTCATGGGGCAAAAAAGTGATTCCACCTTTCCCCGAGTATTTATTCAAAAGAGCATTTCACTGTGTTTGTTCGATCAGAGCATCAAACAGGAAATCACGTCCACCCTGCTTTCTTTGCTGTCAGGCGTTTAGTCCTCAATCCCAGGATGCAACAGGCTGTTAGGTCGTTGGGCCGCTCACCACGGCAGACGTTGTCCATATTGCCTGCTTGATTCTTTAGCCCAAACCAGCTTGGTCTGTGGTCTGCTGTGTAGAATGCAGAAGAATGCTCCATGTGAGTGGATCAGGTTTGAGTGCATTTAAACACCAATACCACTGAAACAAATGTAGAGTCCTCTGTCATGTCCTCCTGTGTTCTGAGAACTCCAAAAGCATTTCCACCTGTACAGCAGTTTGATCCTCGATGATTTGATGTAAAGATGGCGGACCAACAGGCTCTGATTTCCTGTCTTATTACATCCCGCTTCAAAGCAGTGATGTATTGTGATTGTCAGTGTTCGTGTGTTCGTTAGTCCATTCGTCTGTGTGTTGCAGATAGAAATATGAAACAAAAGGCACATTACTCGGGCAGCAAAGGGAATGAAAATGAGATGATGACCTTGACCTTGAGAAACATAGGTTAAGGTCAAATTTAAACTTTTGTACACTCAGGAACCGGATAAGCTAGAAAGACAAGACAGAAGGCTAGTGTGGGTAAGACCATAGATCAAAGCTAGTGCTTTGATCAATGACAGTAGGTCAGAGCACTAGCTTTGATCTTTGACCTATGCAAGTAGGTCAGGGTAAAATTTTGAATCATGGGTGTCGCGGGATGTTGCAGTCTTTGACTGCCTTGTTTGACCCTTTATTTTCCTGCTGTTCCCATCCTGAATCTCTCTCTTCTAGTGCTGCTTCTCAAAGACTATTGCTTGTTCTGTTGGAGGGTTTGTTTTGTTGCTTGTAGAGGTCTAGGTCTATAGATGGTCCACCCCAACCGATACACTCCAGCTCCTTGTGAAGGGTCTTGAAGCCAGTGGACATAAGTTTTTCTCCATCATGGTCTAGGTCTTCTAGAACCTCCAGGTACCAGAAAATATGGTCTTAGAAAGACCTAGAAAGCATATTTTGTTCTGACATTGGGAGCAGGCTGAACAAGCAAATCTTGTTTTGTCACTTATATATATCCGTGTGAGAATTGTATCTGTTGCTGTAAATCTCCTGTCATAAATGAAGAATGAAAGGACAGACTTTTCAGAGTAATCCTACAGGCAGCATTTTATGCTAAAGAGATATTTCTTGAAGGAGCAGAGGACTCTGGTTTTATATGTTTTTGCCTTTATTAAAGAGAAATTGCCAATAGAAGTGCAGATGCGGGGTGGTTCTTTTATTTATTGGTCTTCCAGTCCATCATGAGGATGATTAAAGCATCAGTAACTTGAATATGCTGCTCCGGGATATACTGATAAAGATTATATAACTTCTAGTAAATATGTATAAAAAACCCTCATTTTGACCAGAGCGTGTGGGGATGTTGCACAGTTTTGTTTTTAACTACAAGTCCAATAATCTTTGATCACATGTCACTGCCAATCATTGGAGTGCCTGAGGCATCTCTATCTGGTGTCAACAAGTTGATGTAAGCCTTCTATCTATTGCCAAAATAGATTATCTTGTGTGACTCTAACTGTTGGCTCTCCATTATGAAGCTTGATGTTAAAGTGGAGTACTTTGTCATTATCACATTTATTTCACATTTTACTGACAATGAATTAATTGCATCCATCCTCCTCATTAACACCAATCTATTCATGAAGCACTTTATAATGAAGCTAAAATTTATGTATTAACGTTGGAATAAAATTACTGTGCTTTCAACTTCGAGTCTTATTTATCATCCAGCTTATCTCGCCAACTAGTCTCATATCACGACAGAGTTTCCATGCAATCAAGCTCCAATTATACCATAAATAACTGTAAATACTGCCTCCATATCCACGATGAGCCTCGTCAAAGTCCTGCCACGGAGGGTAGTTATTAGTTGATTGGTGGGCTGTCAGCTTCCCTTCCTGTCAGAGCTGCTCACAGAGGGCTCTGATTGGCTGGCATGGTGACAGAGGGTGACAGAGGGTTGATGGGTGCTGTGGGAGAAGAGGGAGGGAAGGCATTTGCACTAAAGCATGAGGGCAAGGTTTCCAAAAATAGCTTGCGTCTGTGACAGGACAATGAAGGGGCTGTGCATGTGTCTGCATGTTTGTGTGTACAAGTGTGTGCGTTCGCATCCTGTGAAATCTTAAGAACAGCAGCACAACTAACCCTGGCCTATCATTAGAAATCTACATCGACGCAACGACTCACTGTAATAATACTGGCAACAGTGTGTGTGAGAGACAGAGCTAAGGAGAAAGAGTAAAAGAATAAGACACCAGTCAATCGTCAGGGGAAGGGAGAGGAAGATGCTCGTCTTCCTCCTTTGTTCTAACAGCTATTTGAAAGTACAAACAGGCAAATGCTCAAACTCACACTCTCTTCGCACAGTCTTCATCAAACCCCCGTATCCTGGCAGGGAGGCGCTGGTCGATTTTAAGAACTACTCTGTCTGGATGTGATCCGTAGCACAGTGAATCGACAAATCAGTGATTGATTTCTTCACCTGCTGGGGGATGGGGGGTAGGAGGGGGTAGACAGACTGAGAGAGGCGGGTAAAAAATAGAGAGGGTAGAGGAGAGAAAACAGAGGTGGGGGGAAGGCAGACAAGGGTGAGCATGGTGAGGTGGAGGAAATCAAAGTGAGAATAATAAAAGGGCAGCAGACTGAAAAGCAATATTAAGAGGAAACCAAAACGTCTGGAAAAGACGTGAAGATGTTATGAACTCTAGTATTAAAGCCTGGATTTTTACCTCCCAAAAGGATGAGTTTCATTTGCCTTTATAGTTCAAGCAGTGCTGTACTACGCTTGATTTAATTGGGTTTTGTCATCGGCTTGAGGTGTCCCCTCCAAGAAGCTTATGGAGATTGGAAACTGAAGGTCTTGATTCTTAACACCAACAATGAGCAAGAAAGCTGCTAAACTGAACCCAGATGATCTGACTTATTGCTTCTTTACTGTCTTTGAAATTCCCTTCTCCATTTATTTGTATGGAAGGCTTTGCATTATAAACTCAGTCTTGTAAATGTGGACTCAAACTGCAAATCTGCTGACTGTAGCTGCCACAAAGTTCAAAAATATTACTCAATGATTGATGACTTCACTTGAATTATCAGCCGTTTACGTCTGAATTTGTCTCAAAACCAAACATTAAAAATGCTGGCATGAAAAACTATTTAGTAACACAAATTTTCTTTTCCAGAATCAGATATTTGAATCAATTTAAAGGAAGCAAAGCAAGACGGGATCCTGTTTAAACCTCTTTTTTTCCGGCATGGAGCTCCGCTCAAGTCACAGTGGATGGCTGGTTGGAGCTCTGCTATATAGTCTTGTCCTCATATGAGGGCAAGACTATAAGGCTGATCATAAAATAAACAGCTGATAATAAAATGCAAAAAAGGAAGTTCCACATTTCAAGCCACAAACCACCAAACCTCCCCAGGAGGTAATCCAATGATCAAACCCCAGTGATTGGCTGAATGCTGGTGTGTAACCACCTTGTTTGTTCTCAATTTTATTTGACTAATTGCGTAGGTGTTTAATTTCACTTTGTGCACTGGAGTGAATTGTTATTGTGTTCAATCTATTGCCATCCGTCCTTGTATTGTGTGTTGCCAAAGAAAAAGCTCATATTGATCACAAATCATGGCCAAAGGCAGTCCAATTAATCACCTCATGGCCGTCCTGTTTTGTGTACCGTGGTTATTTTCTTCCATTCCTAATGCACATTGTGTTTGTTCCACAAGATCAGTGGAACAAAATGTGCTGATGCCACACCCTTTTTTATTTTTTTAACAGTCGTGTACCCTCAACATTTTGTTTTTAGAAGTGTAAAATGGAGGGTGGCTGTTGTGGGACAGCCAAACAAAAGCTCTGTACTGTCACTGGCTCTAAATCATGCATGTTGCTGGGATGGCAGATCATGTTAGAACCTGACAAGTTGACCTTATTCTGATCTTTACCTCAAGTTACACCAGACCCTGTCATCTCTCCCTAATTCATTTTGACTGCTGCCGTCAGTCAAGTGTGAGATAAAATAACTGACATCAGGGATGAGAGAGAGAGAGGGAGAGAGATTCATAAATGAACAATGATCCTACCTGGAGTCGATTTCAACAAATACAGGCTAGCATGTGTTAACAGACATTTGGTTTGGCAAGTAGGAAAAAAAAAGCATAACATAGATGCACTTTTGATAACTGAATAAGATGGTAAATTGGTTGTCAAATATAAAGAAAATAATTTCATGATAACAATCCAACACTTCTTCAAATTATCTTTACAGATGCATCATTAGGGGAATAGATTTTTATGCTGGAATCGCAACAATTCATCCAAGACTCAAGGTGGAAAGATCAGTCTACTTTGACTGAATGGGGCAAAGTAAGAGACAAGAGGGAATAAGAGTTAGAAAAAGGATAAAGTGGAAAAGTTTAGTTGGAGAACATTAATATTAACTTTACAGTATATGTATGCTTGGTATTATTGGCATGCTATCCATAGCTCATGCACTTCATATTTCAGGCATTGCCCTCTGGAAGGAAACACCTTTTTCACACAGACGTTGATGAAAACCCACTGGAATGGAGAATTGTACACCATATTTATTTTATTTAGTTTGCGACCTCAAACAGATGCAAATGTGACTGACTGATCAGCAGTGTGTGTGATTGGCCTCAGCAATCTCACAACACAGAAACAGTCAGTGCAGTTTCTCTAACTATGATGTCAAGGAAGCGTTGGAAGAGGCTGCACAATTCCACGGCAGACTTCTTTTTCCCCCTGTGATGCTTTGTCTTGCTTAATTAAAATTCTCAAATGTTTTCATCACATTTTCGGCTCAAGTACGTTTACCTTTGTTGAGTTTTATTTTTATCGTGACATCTCTGTGAGCCCACAGCATGCCTGGTGATGCAGTTGATGCAATGAAGTCTCTGTTAATTACACCTTGTATTTCACCACCGCAAGAGTGAAGGTTGCACACTATTGTCTGGCCACAAAAGACTGAATGTGTTTGTGCCTCCATGGTTGGCGTGATGTGTTTGTTAGTAGGGATAACCTTCAACTGCTGCCCAGCCAATTGGAACAGGCCTGACGTGCCGGCTGCCTCATTTCTGGCATGTTTTTCCCCTTGTTTTTCTTTCCTGAGTGTGTGTTTTATATGTGTGTGTGTATGTTTGTGTGTGGGTGTGCAGGGGTGACTGTCTGAGATGTGATGGCAGCTTTTTTGATGCAGGTTTGGATGTTAACACAGGCTGGTACAGATACACTCCCACATAGACAAAGACAACAACAGACACACACCCTTCCTCTTGCTCACACTCGCTTGCACACATCGGCATACGCTGCGATCAAGGTCATGAAGTCGCTTTGTGGCTGGAGGTAAATAAGTGATTATTGTAGCGTGTGCAGGAGATGAGTGCGTGGATGTCTTGTTATGCTAATACAGAAAGGAAGCTATTCTGTGGATCTGCCTGGTCGTCACAACTGCAGTCCGGCAAAAGATGACCTTTTTAGACATGCATCGATGCATATGAGACATCTGTGCATAAGTACAAGATGCCCATAGAACACTAGTTCATGCATTTACATCGGCATTTCTAATAAAGCAATATATGGACAAGTATTGAAATCTAGCCTTACTTTTGATTGTCACAGATTGTCTGGTAGATATAGGCAAATCATTGAGTTTTCTCCACACTTTTCCATAAACAAGGGGTTTCCAGGCAGGGGTAGTTGGGCTCCCACTTTGAAAACAAATCCACAAACATCTAAAGCTTCACAGCAGAGAGACAACAGAAGACAATATGGATTAATATTACCAGAAAGGAAGATAAAATGAGTACAAACAGCTTGTAAAATATACTGCAAAAGATCCGGAAGTGAAGATTTAGTTTAGAGTAAAAGCTTCGATTTAATGAGGATGGGGGTTTGTGGATAATGTTTGTCCTCATATGAGCAGCAATAATTTTTTGCGTGTGTTCAGTTGTTTTTTTAGTTCAGTCCTTATCTCTGAATGGTCAGGAGAGCATCAGGTCGCAGTTGTGTGAAGTTCCAGAAATGCTTTCCTTTTCAACTATCATGTTCCAAACGATACTGTTTTGTGTTTTCTGGAACAATTGAAAGAAACACAGTGATCCTAGGTGTTATTGTGAGATGTCCTCTGTTGCTAATCAGAGGTAAGGAAGAAAAAGCTGGTCATGGTGTTACTGCTGCTACTTCCTGTGCCTTCAGTCCAGTCAAACAGAATGAGAGAAGACCTTTATTTGTTCTTTTCTGAATAGAGTTAAGAAAAGCAGATCAAGGTGATACCTTTCTAACTTCATTTTCTCCATACCATTCACCAGACATTCTTCACACAATCAAACTCTCTAATGAATCCCATACAGTTAGATGCAGACTGTAACTAAGCTTTCATGAGAACCAACTCACACAGTGTGAAAGAAACTGATGTAGTTATGCAAATTAAAGGTGTCTTACAGCTAAAACCCACCTTTATCCTCTCTGTGCATGAGAACAGGTGCTCCCAAATGCATCAGCGCCTGTCTGCTCTTATTGATTCCTGCTTATCAGAAGGGCGAATAAATATTTGTAATTTTGTAAGCAAGGCATTTCCAACTTTCTTAATGTCAGTTCTCCTTGGGCCTTTGGGAAGATGTCTTCTGAATTTGCAATTCATGAGGTTTGTGTAAATCAAGCATGCGGATTCTCATCCATATGCTCTGAGCGAAATGGGTGCCGCCTGAGTGATAACCTTTGCCAAGAATTGGCTGCAGTAGCACTGAACCCCAACATTTGTTCAAATTAACCTCCCAATTAACACATCACACTGTAGGCTTCTCGGCGCTGTTATGCGCAGCCCTGGTTAACATTCAGTTTGGGTTGAGCGTGGCTTCAGATGAACTCCGACGAATTCCACAACTGCATTTAACAACCCGGCAGCCGTATTACTGAATCAGATCTGTGGATTGAATTAGTCCAATTTGGCCTTAATGGGCTCACTTAGACTCACATTCAATACTGCAGGCACCTGTAATCTGAGAGAGAGCCATTTGTTGCAAATTACACACTCCAGACCCAGCTAGTCTTATTTAACTCTGTGTGTGTGTGTGTTGAAGCTAGTCTGTTGCTTGTGCAAGTGTGTGTTTGTTTACACGTGTAATTACGTGAACGCCTTCAGTCTATTTGATTAATGTTGGCATTCGGTCTCCTGTGTGTGTTTGGAGGCGGTGTGAGCTCACACTCAGGCGTGCACGTCAATATGAGTGTCAATTGTGTGCAGGTCGGGCCTCTGAGAGTGTCAGATTAGTGGATTAGAAGGGGGAGAGCCTCCACCAGAGGACACAGAAGGAGGGGAGGAGGAATGGTCCTATTTGTGGGCTGGTAGCTCCGTTTACACTCCTTCCCCCACCCCACTTTAAACCTTCCTGTCATCATTCTTTTTCAGTTTTTACATCCTGAAGTTTGTCAAATGCTCTGTTGCACAGCCCCTTTTTTAAACTCTCCTTTTTTGGAGTTGTTTATCACCAATCCATCTTCTCCTCTTCGTCTCTATTTATCATCATACTTGCCCTCCTCCTTTTCCGCTTCCTCCTCCTCATGTCGTTCTGCGTGTTGCTGCTCCTTCATTGACCCTCTCCTAGTCTCAAACACTCCCACTCGCTCTTCCTCAGAAATATAAAATCTCAAAGCAAGGATGGAAGAATGGCTGCACATCAAGAAAAATGTCCGAGCTGCATCCGTGGCAATGCCAGAGCAAAGTTGGACATGCAATAAGTAGCCTGTGCAGCCATTTCTAACTCGCTACCTCTGGCCAATGATCAGTAATTGCTAGCAGGCCTTGTCTAATCTGAATTAAATGGTTGCTCTCAGATCTTGGATCAGTTGTGTCTTCTTCCCACATAATGATGTGGTTTGGTGAGGGAGCAGGGAGAGTGAGACCATATCACTGCCCTGCAGATACAAACTCTTTATATGGGAATGTCATGCTGATGTGAAAATGAAGTTTGTATCTCAACATCGACTCGGTGTCCCTAAAACTTCTGACCGCAAGAAAATCTCGGTTGTGATTCTGGCAGAGAGAAGTTGTTTTTTAAAGAAGAGTTTTAAGATTTTTTTTTTAGATGTTATACTTTATTAATCCTTCACAGGGGAAATTCTTTTCATTCTAGCAGTACACAAATATAGGCCTGAGGTATACAAAAAACAAGGAAAAAATAATTCGAGTCTGTCATGGAAAAGATTCAGAAATGGGAAAATCTGCTTTAATATTTGATAAGTAACAGCTTCATACTTAAAGTATACGTAATCACAGATTTGATCACACACATACACACACACTCACACACACACCCACACACACATCACTATCCACTGATGGCACCGTGGGTAGTGCTGTTGCCGCACAGCAAGAACGTTTGATTCCTCTCTGTTCAGAATTCTATTCTCCCCGTGTCTGCGTGGGTTCCCTCCGGGTTCTCTGGCTTTCTCCCACCTCTAACAACACGTATGTATGTGTGTGTGTATATATACAGTATGTACTGCATATTTCAAATCTGGTTTGAAATTTTATTTTTTGAACCATGGATTCCTTTTTGTCTGTTCTGACTAAATATAACATTTTTTATTCAGTCCATTTCAAATTATATATCACAAGCATCAATCAATGTAATGGTTGAGCAAGATTACAGCTAAAAATAGTCCCCAACAAAAGCACTATTAATTCCTGTTTAAGTAGTTTCCTGCACTACAGAGCTGTTTAGCGAGTTAATTAGCCCCTCATATTGTAAACCAGTTATGTTGCAAACATTTAGCTTTCGCTGAGGCTAGGTGTTTCCATCATCCGCTGCATGAATGCATTAATGCAGATTTAGTTCCATTAAATGCTAATTTAACGAACCCTTTTCAGTGCAGTCACACATCATAATGCTCCTGCTATCATAGTTGGTCCTACAGGTGATATTTGCCCAATCATTTAAAGAGTCACTTACAAGTGTTTCCTCAGCTAACTCTGCACACAAATTATCACTTGTGTACTTTAACACGAGTGTGCGATAACTGATTTCGCTGCCAAGTAGGCAGATGCTCCAGCAGAGGCAAACATTGTGCGATTGTATGATGCATCTACTGTGTGCGTGTCTCTGAGAGCACCATATGGCAATTCCTTACAAGCATGCATCTGACTTGTCTGTGTAGGTTCTCAGTTATCCAGGCCATGGTTATCCAAAGCTGTTTAAGTCAATCCACTGGACGTTAAGAAAGTTCTTGAAGACGTTTCGTCTTTCATCCAAGAGACTTCTTCAGTTCTGAAGGTGGCTGGTCATGTCCCAGCCTATTAACCCTGTGGGGTGTGGTCAGTGCTATTCATATTCCAACAACCCGTCTGGCTCCTCAACGATTGTTGATGGGGGTGTCAAAAGGGGTCGTTGAAATGTGAGTTTCACCTTTGTATGCTAATGAGGGTCATTAGCATAAGACACATCACCTGAGACAATCGGCTGAGACAATCTTTTTGGGAGTTTTGAAAGGACATGATTGTAAATGGGAGAAAGGTGATATCACAGACCACCCCCCTCGCTCAGAGATGGCTTCTCCATTTTGACGTGGATGGCCTCTTTCACTCCTTTCTCAATCCATTTATCTTCCCTGTCCGAGATCTGAACATAGGTGTCCTGAAATGAGTGTCCCTCTTCCTTGAGGTGAAGGAAGACTGCTGAGTCCTGTCCTGATGTGTTGGCTCTTCTGTGTTGAGCCATGCGTCTGTGTAGTGGTTGTTTGGTTTCCCTTATGTAGACATCTGAGCATTCCTCGTTGCATTTAACTGCATACACCAGATTGCTCTTCTGACTGTGTGGTGTGGGGTCTTTTGGGTGGACCAGTCTTTGTCGGAGGGTATTGCCCAGCACAATACACAATACACAGGAACCTTGTGTTTGTTGAAGATTCTCCTCAGCTTTTCCGACACTCCAGACACATATGGGATCACTATACCATTACGCTTGCTCTCTTCTGTCTGTCCTCAATGGGTTGTTCTCCTTTTTGGATCTTGTGTGAGCTTTCACAAAGGTCCAGTCAGGATATCCACAGCTTTTCAGTGCCCCTTTCAGGTGTTGGTGTTCTTTCACCTGGTCTTGGGCACCGGTTGGTAGCTTATCAGCCCTGTCTTGCAGGGTCCTGATGACACCCAGCTTGTGCTTCAGTGGGTGTTGAGAGTCAAAAAGCAGGTACTGGTCCGTGTGTGTTGGTTTCCTATATACCCCAACATACAGACTTCTGTCATCTATTATGCCGACCTCGCAATCTAAAAAGGACAAACCGTTGTCCTTTACGTCCTCTCTGGTGAACTTGATGTTGCTGTCCTCCGAGTTGATGTGTTTGGTGAAAGGTTGCACCTCGTGGATTTTCATCTTAACCCATGTGTCGTCCACATACCGGAACCAGTGGCTTGATGTTTTTCTGTTGAACGAACTAAGGGCCTTGTGTTCCACCTCTTCCATGTACAAATTGACCATGATGGACACCGGCGAGCCCATGGCACATCTGTGTTCTGCCTATAGAAGTTCCCTCTGTACTGGAAATAGGTGGTGTTGAGGCAGAGGTCCAAAAGTTGGCAGATCTGGTCGGGGTTGAGGTTTGTCTTGTCGCTGAGGGTGGTGACCTGTGAAAGCCGTTGTCTTACTGCTTCCACCGCCTCCGTTGTGAAGACACATGTGAATAGGGAAGTGACGTCGTAGGATACCATGGTCTCATCTGTGTCCAATCTCACTCCTCTCACCTTTTCCACAAAGTCCATGGAGTTCTGTATATGGTAGGGGTTGTTACCCACTAGTGGGGCCAAGATGGTAGCAACATGCTTGGCAAAGTTGTAAATGACGGAGTTGATGCTGCTGACAATGAGTCTGAGTGGGGTTCCTTCGTTATGAATTCTGGGAAGGCCATTTACGCATGGGATAGCTTCCCCAGGGTACAGGCAATAGTAGAACAGGCGGTTTACAGTTTCTGCCTTCTGTAGCTTCTGTAGGCAGTCCACAACCTTCTTTTTGTAGCTGCTGGTTGGGTCGCGCTTCAGGGTCTCATAGGTCGTGCTGTCGCTGAGTAGACGTATCCTTGCCGTGGTAATCTGTTGTGTTCAGGATTAGCGTGCATCTTCCTTTGTTGGAAGGATGGTGATGTTCTGGTCCTTACTCAGCGCCGTTACTGCCTTCCGTTCTTTGGGTGGAGAGGGTGGAAGGGGGGACCTTAGCTTCAGAAAGGGCTGCTGTGACCTTTGGCCTTAGACCCTCTGCTTCTGTTGTGGAAAGGTTGTTCTTTTTAATGGCTGATTCTGTAGCAGTAATGAGGTCCACAACCGGTACACGCTGTGGGGTGATGGCAAAGTTTAATCCTTTGGTGAGGACGTCCTGAATCTGACTTGGGATGATGATGAGGATGATGATAGATGATAGATGAACACAGGTTTTAACTGTGTGTGAATGTGTACAAATTTAACATTAGGGCTTTTTTTCATTGTCATTAATTGTCACTGTATACAATGAGAATCTACAGCATATTGTTCCAAATGGCTTCTCCTGCATATCTCGAGTCGAAAGCAGTCATCCGTTACGTTTTCACTTAAATGTAGAGTCCATTATTTTGCTCTCAGTGGAGGAGTGACATGACACCAAAGCCCTGTCCCAGTTAATTAAGGATTTACATCAAATGTCATTTCTGTGAAAAACTATCGAATTCACATGGGCGGGATGTACGATTTAAATGGAGCTTGTGCTTGGCTAGCTTTCTAGTGAAGCTGTAGGTGAAGACAAAAAAGACAGTTTCTTATTGTGTTGAAACACTTGCAGTTGGAAAACAAATGGAGTACCATCTAGAACAATCACTGAACTTGTCTCAATTTTGCTGCAACACAATCACCTGGAAACAAACCGGGGCCGTCTCGCTGCCTTCTACTCCAGTGGGGGTGGGGGGCGGGTTATATGCTCCTCACTCATTGCTGCATACCTTTTTTCTCCTGTCGGTAAATTGGGCTACTGTTCACTCAATACAAAAGCCAAGTGACACAAACTGACATAAATTGGTGTGTTGAAAGGATAATAAAAATGAAAACAAATCGACTCGAAGTGACATGAGAATGAAATTTTAGATTTAATGGAACAGGGGGATTTTTATTAAGTAAAACAATTTACTGACTTTTAAGTGTGTGACTTCCACACAGTAGCAGCACATTAGCTCGGCACTTGCTCACTGGAGATGACAGGTGTACTGTAAACGTGTAAATCTGGCTCCTTTTTTTTTTTTTTTTAACAAAATCCGCATTAAATCCTGGGTTTTTTCACACCTGTATTTGGGTTCATGACAGTGTTTTATTTTGCCAACCAGTCTGACAGGTAACACATTTATTGGACAAGTTTGATAAGGGAAAGCCCTTATGACACATATTTATGTGTTTGGTGTCATAAAATTTTTTAGATTAAATGACAGATTATAAGTGTTATTCGTATAATGAGAATTTGGCTGTATTACTTTGCAATAGTCACACACACAAAAAAACAAACATCTGCCGGAGTTTTAGCAGCTTTTGACTTGTCTGTGGAAAACATGTACTGACTGGCATCCATGCTACCAGGATTATCAAATGATTTACATAATTCAAACAGATCAATTAAAAGATAGCACTTCCTTACAGATTTAACAGGTGATGGATTTAACAGCAGATTAGCTGGTTAGGAGATTATGTTAAATTCATGCTAAAATTCTGCTATCATAAAATCCTCCGGTTGGCTTGTTTGCATTCAGATGAAATAAATAACTCCAAGATTCAACTGGAAGTGAGACAAGACCCCTTTTTTCTGATCTTGACCTGGCTGCCAACCTACCTGTCTGGTCTGGTCTGAGGTTTCTACCTGTGAAAAGGCATTTTTTAACTTCTTCTTCAACACATGCTGTTTAATGGGGTTCTCACCTCTAGTGTCCATCTTTCACAGAGTTTGTAGCTGAGAAGTTAAAGTGACAGTCATGAGAAACCACAATAGAAAAAGAAGGCTTACGTCAACTGTGGTTTTTGTGCATTTGGCCACTGTCACTCATGTCATGTCTTGTTAACATCTCTCTGAGTTTCAGTCACTTTTCATTTGCACCTCATACTGCTCCCAATCTTACGTTATACATCACAGTTTCTGCTTTGGAGAATCCAATTTCACCTCAGTCCACTCCAGTTTATTGCTTCCAAAGTGAGGAACAATTTTTCCAAAGAATCAAGATGAAATACTTTATAATGCTGAAATCACCCCTCTAAGCATGCTTTTTTATTTATATGGAAACAATAATGAAAAAGAACAGGAGTGGAAAAAAAAGAGGTAGACATCTCTCAGTATACATACATTAACAATAACTTTATGCCCTTTGCTTGGCTTTCTGCTCTTGCCCTCTTTGTTCCTCTTTTCTCTTTGTCTGTTTCTCATCATGCATGTACATATGCAGTCAGAAGCGTTGTTATCATCATCCAATATTTTTTTTCACGTGTTTAGCTGACATGCTACAGAGATTCACTGTTCATCTTCTGTGATTTTATTCTATACATATAAAGATGTGTACTCCATTCCTTCAGGAAGGACAAAATCCAATTTTAAATGTGCAGAAGAAACATGTATAATTAAGTCATGTTTTTCAATAAAGTTGTGATGATTCAACTTCTTTTTTTAAAATCTTTGTTTTGTCTTTTATGATGCATTAAATGTCCTTGGTAAAAATCCTTTCCTTCACAACAAACTCCTTTTGAAAATTTTCAAAATGAGCCAAAATGTTTTAAGTGTCGCTGGACTGGGCTCTGGTCAGACTTTTCATTTTTAAATTGGGGGGGTGGGGTAATAAAGAGGGTTTTTTTTTTCACTCATATCTCTGCAGCAGTGGTACATAATACAATGTAGACTGCTATAATTCAACTTTCAATATGTTTGTTGACCACAGACTGAAAGAGAAATGTACTTGATAAAAGTAAAGGGGAAAAATATTGGTGACAAACAACACGGACACGGACTTTTCGAATCAATAACATATGATGTTATTTAATTATGGTGATAATAATATTTAACATGCAATGCGATTCATTTCAATTCCAAACCTCAGCTCTGTCATTTGGTTGTCTGTCTACCCCTCTATCACTTGTAGCCACATTACAGCGCATGGTGGGGAGTCTTGAAGTTGAACGATGGCATCATCCAACCACTTTGAGACGCCATGTTATTGTGGCTCGTCATATTTAAGTGCATATTCGGGCTATAAACAATGACAGCTATCACCTACTCAAAAAATATGGTGAATAACGACAGAAGATGAAGATGTAGCTTCACACATTTCAGTGGTTAATGATCCTATGATTGTAGATGGGTGTTTAGCTACCCTAAAACTAAAACTACAGTAGTTAGCCCATAATAAAACAAATTACTGAGAGGAAGAACAATATTACGAACTACATGCTTTTATTATTATAAATAATATATACTGTACAGTAAATCTGTAAAAAAGTTAATGGCTGAATTATAAAGAAGATTATGATCACACCACTGCACTTACATGAACAGACAAGTAACAACTTCTCATCTGGGAACAATATTATATATGACAATATTGTTTTATTTTCATCAAGAATTTCATTAGAAACGACATTTTTATGTGCATTTTACTCATCTGCAGGAAAGCGTTAATGCCAAGCCTTTCATCCTTAGCGATTAGTTTATCTTGTCAGATTCTCGATCACCAACCAACCTTAAACAAGTCCAGTTTATTTTTTTTGTTGGTCTTCTTGAGTTTGTCTTGTATTAACGTCATTCAGAATGAAATATGTCAAGAATCATATTTTGATACCAATACTGTATCCACTTGATGTCCTCTATGTGACTCAGTGTCTGTCGTGTGTTGTGATCCCATTTTTCACTCAGGAATGCAAAAATTAAACCTGAATAATGGTCGGTAGTAAAATGCTAGTCAGGCCCTTTCTGCTGTGTGTAGCACATGAATAATTGATTAACTGGTGTTTCAAGTAAACTGAAATCAATGCAACCTATTTTCTGTGCATAATGACATCAGCACCTGTGTATGGTTGTGTTGTGGGTACAACTGTGGATTTTGATTAATCTTTAGTGTCTTATCAGATATTTGTTACCAGTGACCCTGCTCTTTTGTGTGCCTTGTATTTGCCGCTAGTACAAGATGATACACAGTAAGAGCATCTTTTGAGCCACTGAAAGGATTGCTCTATGCATCCAGGATATGAAATGTCATTATAGATAAAATGTAATGATATTAATAGTAGGTATTGATTATATCCATCTGGCTGTGTATGAAGGTTCTCTTCAAAAAGAATATTGAATTTTTAGTTATTAGATAAGTAAATTCTTATTTTTAATACCTGGGGGCTTGTTTTCCCTCTTATTGATTTACACCCATTGTAATATTACAGTTGGGCAGAAGCGACAGTCGTAGCTCATCCAAGCAAGCTTTCCTGTATCACCAGCAGTGTATTCATGCACAGAATGCGTGTGTGTGTTTGAACAAAGAGCAGCCAAAGAAAGGAAAGAAAATGTTTGTGTGCTCAAAGTCGTCCTTGAATATTTTTGTCTGAGGTCTGTCGCTTCCAGGAGACAAAAGCAAAACAGCAGACACCGATCAAAAATGGAAAAGCAGACCATCTCATGCACTAAAGAATGTATTTATAAAAGCTGCCACTCAATTCATGACATCATTTTTCTTTCTTTTTTTTTTTTTACTATGTTTCTCATATGTGTTGCTCCCAAAGAAAGACTGGCCTGCTACAAGTAATAACATTGTTGTACAGTAGCAAGGTCTGTCATACAGACTACAACATCCAAAACCCAACGACCAATGTTTATGGATAAGATGTCACTCCCACCGTACCGCTGGGACACATGCAGTCGGACCCTGTGAAATAAAAAATTCCCTTGCCATCTGCACTCCTGACATTTCCCACACCAGTGATGGAACGTGAGCATATGGTGTTCATCTCTCAGCTGGTGCACGATTTGAAGTTATCTTAATGTCATGCTGCCATGTGGTTTGTGTGCAGGAATCGGTACGAGCCACATGACCTGTAGAATACAATTGGGCCATCTTACTAGTGTGTGTGTTTGCGTGTGTGTGTGTGTCTGTGTGTGTGTGTGTGTGTGTTTGTTACCTCACCTCCAATCAAGAAGTGACTTCATACTGCAAAAGCACTTTTAATTTGATATATGGCATTACCAAATTGGACTGGATTATCACGTAGTAGCTGTGCAACACTTACTTTCAATTAAAACAAGTGTTATTTAACTATCATCTTGCCCAAAGATTGCATTAGAAAGTCACCAGACTGATCTGATAGTGATTGATTTGCCATGCTTTTTGAAACTTCTTTAACAGACCATGATGTTCATTTTGTAAACTAATACATCGTTCGGAGGAAGATACAGACTTAAGATAGACTCCATGGCACCAAACACCACGAATTTTGCATGTTCTCCCCGTGTCTGCGTGGGTTCTCCCCGGCTTCCTCCCACCTCAAAAAACATGCGCTTCAGGTTAATTGACCGTTGCAAATTGCCTGTAGGAGTGCGCGTGTGCGTGCGTGTTTGTCTGTCTCTGCGTGGCTCTGCGGTGCACTGGCGTCACGCCCGGAATTTTCCCGGCCTCACACCCTTAGTCAGCTGGGATAGGCTCCAGCTCCCCGCAACCCGCCACAGCGGATAAGCCGGTATAAAAATGAATGAATGAATGCTAGTGTTTTCCTGTCAGATCTGTACTGATCATACAAGCAAATTATGCCAAACACTAAAATTATTTATTGTAGATTGTGAGCAAGCGTAAAATATTGATATATTTCAATGCATAAACTCTAATGAGATTTCTTTGGAAAAGGTTGGGAATCAAAACTTGTTTGGCTTTCATACCATGGGAAACCTTACATTTTATCACACTATCAAGTTGTGGCATTTGACAACACCATTAGCCGAGTTTTAGCAGGCCTGAGACGATGTTTTTGTCATGCTATAGGTCGGATAATTTATTCAGCAGCTACATCAGGCCCTAGCCTGACTTTGGCTTTCAGCACCCTGCATGTGGTTTGCTTAATGATGCAGCACCTTACTTATTTCACTGACTTGGACCAGGAACAAAGGTTCCAAACTCTGAAAGGCCTTTCAGTCGCTGCTGAGGGCTCTTGTTTCATTCCAGTTTGATGGACATTGTGACTCAGTAAATTTGCATCACTCAGTGGTTGAAGCAGCCTGGGCGATTCTACATGTTTAGTCTGTCACACGCTCTGATGTCATTTTAAAACTGGGTGGCCTTGTCCTGAATTGGACAATTAAAAGGGAGACTGGCCTTCAGAAGAAGAGAAGGTCGAAGCATTCTGCAGTCTCTACGGCAGCACAAAGAGTCTCTGACTCCCTTTATGTTGTCTTCTTGCTCAAGTGTACAGGTATGCTTGGTGAAATGCATTTGTTCCTGTACCCACATCACACTCCATTCTTTTTCTTCCTCTTTCTACTTTGAGGCCAAATGAAAGGTGACAAGGCATTAAAGTAGGGCCATGGCTCTGGGTCTTTCTGTAAGGAAGATTGAGGCAGAGGGGGCTGGAGGTTTGCCGGAAAGTTTGCACATGCGTGGAGGAAAAGTTAAGATTAAGGCTGCATTCACACTTGACAGTTTGGTTTGATTAAATTGAACTGCGTAGTACGATTTGCTCAGTTTGTGTTTCGTTTAATCAAGCCTTAACGCTACCACCCAAACCTAGATACACACTAAACAAGCAGAGCGAGGCCCATCTGTTCAAGAGGTGTTGGAACACTCGCTCGATGAGGTCGACTGAAATATGAACACGGCACTGACCAAATGTTCAACTCGTAAAAATACAGACGGCCCATTGTGTTGGAGAAAGAAAAAAAGGATGTCTAATGATGAGAATGGAAGACCACAAATGTTAGAATAGTTACTTGCATAATTAAAATATAAATGATTCAACATTTAATCAGACATTTTAAAAGAGCCATCGGCTTTCCCATCAGTATATTAATTTCCCTGCTCTTCCTATAAAAGTTTTGTGGCTTCTCCTTTTAGATTTTCTCTAAGACCATGAACATTAAACTTCTGTACCTGATACCTGAATTGTTGAAGTAAGTAAAGTAAGACTTGGTTTAGCTGGTTTTGTGGAGTAATGAATATTATACAAAACTATAGACTCAATCCAGTCCTGTGCACCGTTCTCAAGAAAAACACTGTGCTGCTCAAAGGCTCTTAATTGCAAATCTGATATAAATCTTGAATGTCATTGACAGAAATTTTGCATCAATAAAAGAAGCATCAATAAGCCGTCAATAAGACTCATTTAAGATATGAAGTTGTGACTTTGATAATTGCTGCAATGGTGGACATGAATATTCCATATTAACCATTACTAGGGATTATTCACCACCTGTTCCATGTTTTATAGTCAGAATAGCCTGCTTAGACCAACAATCTTATTATAATGACAATATTTTCATCATGACATTTAGTTCTTTTTCTGGACACACAAGTAGCTCTTTGAATGCATGTGATTATTGCAGCACCTACATTAGAACACTTTTCTTTGATAATGGAATGGTACCACAGTCAGTCATGCTGTTTTTCCAACACTGATGTCATTATGTGTTGAGTATCATAATTGTCATATAATTCAGGACATTTTTGCAAGCTCTCTCTGAGGTGTAGTCTCCATCTGGCTCCTTCTGAGAGCAACATGGGTTTCAAGTGTCCTTGCTTCCTGTGCATAGTCTCATCTTCAGGCTTTGTTTGACCTCTCTCTGGACCCTCCATATTATCTATCTTGCTCTAAGATCTTGCTCTAAGACACTGCAGTGACATCCAGTGCTAATGCTAATCTTAGCACTAGCACTTGAACCGGTGTCTCGTCTAGTTTTTCCAGCATTAACATCACTGACAGCAGGATTACTTTCAATAAAGAACATTTGTTCCAATACATATGGGATCTCATATCTTTTGCAGTCAGTTTATGAAGTCATTTATGCTTTTATTTAATCATTTTACATTCTAATACTAATCTTTGCCTTCTGCAGTTGTACAGGAGAATGCTGGAATGCTTTTTTGCTTTGAAACTTCAGTATTCAAAGAAACTTTGATTATTTGCTATTAGAATGAGAGGAGAAGATAATTTCTGCATTTTAATGTTTGAGTGCGTTATTCCTTTATCCTTATTCAAACTCATGCTCTAACCGTAAGCTGTCAAATTCCTTGCAGAGCGTAAATCCCAGGCAAAATTAATTTGGAAATTTGGTCTGTATAATTTAAAATCTGTCTTGACAATGACAGAATCTCATCATAAGTTTTTCTGTATAAGTGAGCTAAAGTAAAGCAACACCAGCAGAAAAGGTAAATAGGGATTTATTCAGCGAGTGTTTGTATGAATAACAAAAGTGGAGACATGTTTACACATCCCTATTTGTTTGCCTCGTACAGAAAGCGCTGTCTCAACTGGATTTTGTGCTGATAATGAAAAGTGGTTTTGTTTTCGTAATGACTGATGGAGGTATAAGCAAACACTCCTCAGGTGTGACGCCCAAACACTTAGAGACTCCCTAACACAGCACCCCCCATTATCATTTTATTTTGAACTGTCAGCATTGCGGTACGAGCGCTGCCGTCTGCTCTTCCAAACCATTAGTCAGCTCACAAATCAAACGTGGTGCATAATGTGTGATGCGATGAAAACTTTCTTCCAGTCTTGGAAAACTCTCCATTCTGTCTTTGAGTGGGAAACCAGCTGTGGAGTTTTCTCCAAGGGGATTGCCTTCAAGGTCTTGTTGAGGTTGCTCCCGTTCAGTCTGCAATAAAGAGACGCCATCAGTTAAAATCAGCTCAACTTGTGGAGCATGTGTGAGGTGGAGATGCAGGCACCGACAGGCACAAAGAAGAGTTTTCTTATTATTTTGTTACAAAACTACTCACCTCAATCAATGTTGGTCCTTGAGAGACAGACTGAGTGACAGAATAATCTCAAGGGGAGACGGGCACAGTGTTGAGATGGCATGTCTCGTGTCAGCTGACTAATAATGAAGTACTCTATCCAAAAAGCAACAAACTCAATTAGATGTGCTAGCATTCTGTTCATATCGAGACTGATCACGGGCACGGTGCTGTCATAGTTAGGCAATCATTTATGATGAGAATTAATTTACAGTAATAGTCTAGATATTGCTCCAACTGCCTGCAACTAGATTGCTTAGGAAACTGCCAGTGCTACTACAACGACTCTCATTAGTGCCGCTACTACAAACACATTAACCGCTCTGAGCCCTCATGCTAGAAGTTACCACTTGATGATTCATGGGCTAAAAGTGGACCTCAAGAGGCTTCCGTCTGCACAACAAAGCCTTTTCCAAATGTATTATTGGACAACAGGAGAACCTGAACTTATGTTGACTGAGCTAAAAACATGATTGCACTTGATCTTGTATAGGGTTCATGCATTTTGGAGGCAAAGTATGAAAAAATCTTATAGTTAAAGAGATGTAATACCTCATGTCAGTTGACTCTGACCCAAGAGTTTCTCATTCTTGTAAGTCTGCTGGGAAAGGCTGCAGCAACCACTGTGACCCATGTAAGCAGAAAAGGTGGTATGGAAAATGAATGAATGCATGAATTCTCAGATCTCAAGCTTGCACCGGCCCTGGGTTTGTAGTGATAACTGCCACAATGATGAAGATAATACTGAAGTCGTGATGCCTTATGCTGAGTAGAGCTCTTCATTGTCATCACTGTCATCGAATTCCAGTTACACGTTATTCAACTACACCCCATTTGAGATCAGCTGTCACACATGCACAGTCTCTGATTGGCTAACAAGATCACAGCACAAGCTCTAGCTGAGGAATCGTGGGAATGTACTCTAGGTAGACAGCAAACAGCAAGGGCAGTTCAGAGAAGAATGACAACGCTTCTGAAAGGAATGTGATCCTTTAAGTGCTCTGTGTATCAGAAAGCAGTATAATAAAAGTGACAGTGTAGGGTGGTGTGCTACAGCACTGGTGGTACTGGGTTACTGGTGTTATATCACTGATTGTGTATTCATGTGAATGATGGCTTGCAGGAAAAATGATTTTATGTGTTTGGTTGTCTTGGAGCGCTCTGTATCAGAGTCCTAGCTCTATTCTCATTCTGAAATTAAGGCAGATTGGCACAGCTTTTTTTTTTTTTTTTCCTGCAGTCTCCATTGTGGACTTTTACTTTCTCATTTGTTGGACAACCCTAACTGGATGATGATGGATGAGCAGAGAATAGAATGGATTGCATCATCTCTTGAAGCAGGTTTTACTTCCTGAGCTGGAACAGGAAGTTTATCCTCTGTTCAAGTTTATCATGCATTTTTTTTTATCACAGGCTTTTTTAAAAAACGGCGTTTTCACTGTTTTTGACACCCATTCTCGCTAAAAGCTTACAAGACCACAGATTACTGCAGGTCTAGTATTGCTGTTGCTGCATGCATTGTTTTATTCTAATGACACTCCTGCTTCCATTACCACTGCTGCAATTACTACTACATCCTACACATAATTAGCATGCTTCTGTATTTACTGGACTGAAATCCAATACAAATGTCCAATTAGAATCAATCAAATGTCTCCTACCCATTACTGGTATTGATGAACAATCAATTTGAAATCAATCAAGCTCCAGCTTTACATCCGATGGGCCGTGCAAACTCAGTATGGACAAGGCAGGGTTAATTGAGATTATTCTCTCCAGTCCAACCAAAGATTTCTCCATTTAAACAAAGCCTTTTCTCAGCCAACTGTTTATGTTGATAAGCTATTTCTATTCAGGTTTGCAATTTCCATATTTCCCTCCAGCACTGACTGGTTGTATTGTAATAACCTCGTCCATTTCAAGTGGAGCCAACACTGACCTGGGAAAAAACATTAATGGTGCCTAATGACAAGGTGGAAAAATGTTGCAATAAGATCTTGTATTTTCTGGATTGCAGACATGCTAAATAGTGACCATATAAATTTTACAGCTCATTTACTTGCAAGGGTTAGCATTGAACATGTAGGATAAACTGTGCTTGAACCCTGCTTGTTGGAAAAGGGGAAACACCATGTATAATAATGTACATGGATAAATAATGTATCTCCTTGGTGTAATTAGAGCGGCTCACCGAATACATTTGCCCAAATTAGACCCTGAGAGTATTTTCAGTGTGTTTAATGTGGCATTGAATTAAGCTACTTGTTACAGTCGGCTCCTCTTCCTCAAGTCATCCTTAACTCCCATTAACAAAACAATCTCAGGCGTCATCTGACTGTTGATGGATGCGTTTGTTGGTGATGAGTGCGTCTTTGATTGGAGTTTTTAAAAGACAAAAGGATAAAGCAAAGGATAAAGAGCCTGGTAGTTGACATTAATGGCAAAGCAACCAAACCAAAAAAAAAAGAAAAAAAAACTAAACTAAAAAAACAGACAAAATGTAAATGTCAGCAGAAGGAGGGGCAGACAGAGGGGAAGGGACGGGGATTATGATAATGCTGAGGCGACAGCTGTTCAGTTGTGGCGAGCAGCTGGATCCACTGAAGGGGATGAAGCCTGATCCAGGACAGGAGCCTCTGTCCACACCACCACGACAGCAAAGGCAGCCAGGACGGACGAACAAAGAAAGCGGAGCGGCATGCAAATGCATGTTGAAAGTAAACTGGTGATAATTGAATATATTAAGCTCTTATGCATAATAAAAGGGTCGTTGCTCTGTATATAGATTACTGCACAGCATGTCAACTCTTAATAGTGTAAGTAAAGTGGAGCCAAGCTAATTATACACAGAAAATATCAGTTAACTAGTCGTTTGGAATGCTGCTGCTTGGGAAAACGGTTGTATAAGGTCTCATGTGGCTCCGCAGGAGCTTTTCATGTCTGAGGAAATGATCATATCATGGTGATGTCATCAGGCTTGAAGGTTACAACCGTTGAACAGAAAACAAGCACGGCACACAGTAGATGCTGAATTTTAGCTCCTGCATGTTAGAGTTTACAAAGAGGACAATTTAAAACGGAACAGAACAAAATTTGGTTTTTGGATATATATACTTACTATGAATTTGAGAACAGTGATATTCTGTTCATTGTTCTAACAGCGGTTTTCGTCGCAGAGGGACGCCCACTGGATAGAAAAAGTTGCAGATTCAGTATCCACATGACAATGCAGACCTAGCATTTTCAAAAAGTTGCGTTTTTGTCCCAGATATCAGTGTTGTCATGTGGACGGAAGGCGTAACCGCAACAAAAAAGCACTTTTCAAAAGATCGGGAACCGTGTGGACGTGGCCTCAATCAGGACTTTGCCTGTCTAAATAAAGGCTATATATCATGTTTGATGGGGTGAATGACAACAGTATTAGGTAAAAAAAAAGTGGGCTTAAATGCAATTTTCTGTCAAAAATGTAAAGCCAGCAGTTCTCTTAGAATTGTGTTAATATTAAGTAATTAACATGTGGTTTTCAGTCAGTAAAGCGGAGTACAAAAATATTTGCATACTCATATTTTCTGGCATTTTTGATGAAGAAAAACTAAGTGCCTGTTTAAATGTGTAATGTGCTGTTTGAACTTCTTTTGCAATAAAAAACCTAAAAAAAAAAAAAAAAACATGAGCCATACATTAGAGAAGCTTTATGTGTGCCTTAATGTATGTACGGAGTGAATGAAGTGAGTTTAATTATATCCAACTAAAACATTAGGGTGTAGAGTGCAGTTTTACTGCATGCATAATTGAGATTTATTGAGCCTCTGATTGTATGTGTTAATTTTTTATTCACCTTCATTTAAAATTTTGCACAATAATGAAAGTTTTAATCACAGAAATGTGCCAGATAATATTTTCATAGAGTCAGCAAAGTAAGGATGAGGGTTTAAGTAAGGATGAGACAGTTTAAGTGTGAACTCTATCCACAAACTGGATGGAAGATGTACAGTACACAAACCATTCATCATTGTGCATTCAGTGTAAATAGACGGATATGGTTTCATAGACCTTAACCCTGACACAGGTGGTCTCTTACATTAGCACACTTCCACCTGGGTCTTTCTGTCCCTGACGTTTGGTTTGTCTTTTTAATATTGCTGTCTGGAAAGATTTTTATTGGGGCTTTGGTAGCACGCCATCTGTTCACCTGAAAGGAGGGGCGTCTCCAGCCTCTTGTGCATGTGCTTAGTTCATCTTTCTTCTAGTAATTTTGACTTTCAGACGGGAAATCGCAGGTGTATATTAGAGATCAGAGTCTGCAGTGTTTCATTCTGCAACAGCCTGCATGAAAGAGACAGAAACATCACAGATCATCCACTCTGTTTCTTTATTCAAACACATCTGCTCTATGAATCTTTAGGAGCATATGCTGGTAATGAAGTCTAAAGATTAAAAGAGCCGTGTATCTGCAGTCATTGATTATATAGCTGTGGCTGTTGAGGTTGCTTTATTTGATGTTTAACTTCATATCTAGAGGCTTTTATTCTTCAAGGTTCATATAGATTTATGAGGCTTACCAGGGTCATTTGTTGATGACAGAACACTGAAATTATGAATCAAGATCTGTATCTCAAAATTGGATTTATCATTGACGCACTTTGAAACTTCCAATCCGTCTGCCTGCAAATCAATAGTTTAGCATAAAACTGCAAATATACTGCATGTGCTGCAGTATTAGTGTTTCATGAAGACGGAAAATAGATATGTTGGCATGTAACATAAAGAAAATGTCATGTAACTTATTTTTAACATTGCATTTCGCTCATGCTTTGTACTCCACCCAATATTAATATTTCTGTTGTGACAGCAGTTTCAGTGAACAGGCTGAATGTATGCGGAAGGTGTTAATCTTACTGATGTCATATTAGAGTGTTTTAGCATCTTTTAACCTACTGCGTTAAATTCATGCTAGTTTTAGTTTAGTCTCACTTTTTCATTTAAGCTGTATATCTGGATCTTATGCTTTCAGTAAAAATGAATGAACTTCTTGTATAATGCATGCACTAATACAGTTATGAACTACATGGAGGTGGAGAAGAATAAAAGTAAAAAGATAAAAAGACAGTAAATCCTTCAAGGAGACTCTTGCTCCTAGTCTGTTGCAAACGGTCTCTAGTGTGTCAATAAAGTGTTGGCATGTCCTGCCTGCTGACCTGTGACCCAAAAACTTGGTTAATATGACTAAATGAAAACATCTTTTAAAATTACATCATTTGGGTTTCAACAAAAACATCTCTGATTGTTAATGTGTACAGTACTCAGAGTGGAAATAGTAAGAAATCATTGCTAAAGACCTTATTATGCTCTGATAAAACACTACCGTAATCACTGAAGATGATATAGATAATGAAAACCTCCAGCGCTGCAGCATTTCAAGCTCTACTCTCCTCAAATTACTGCATAGATCGAAACGCTTCTGTAAGAACTCTCCTCCGCTTGAATCCCTACAGTTTTAATATAAAGAAAAATCCAGTCAAGAAACTTTTCACCACTCCTAAAGCAAGAGAAAGCAAACGGTAGCCTTCATTCAGTGCTCATACTCCATTGGGCCTTCCTTGAGTAAGATCCTGACAAACATGTCAAGTTGCTAGTATCTCTGTTGTCTCTGGAGAATTGCAGTACGTGTCTTGGTGAGGTCATGGACCTCATCACCCCTACCCCCAGTGCTGACTACCGACATGCAGGAGAAGTTGAGCTTATGGTCCCGGTGGCCCCGTCGAACCCATCACCTCGTCCTTAGTAAGCCGCCCGAATCAATGAACAGATTTGAGGGCCTGAAGTCTCGTCTCAATTCCTTGGTTTCATCGATTACCATTCCCATTACAGTGCTCACACTCCCGAGCTCCCTGTCCTATTTTTTCTGATACCTCAGTCTTGTTTCCTTGCTCCATCCATCTCCAGTCTTTTTTTTCCTATCTCTCTTCATCACTCTAACTATAAATCTTCCTTTTCTCTGTTTTATACAAAGCCTTTCCTCTAACTTATCTAGTCTCAACTCTTTTCTTCTTCCAGCTTTTTCCTTTGTGTCTTTGTTATTGGTCTCTCTCCATATCTTCCTTTTATCTCCCTGTCTTCTGCTATATCCCATATCTCCCTTTATCGCTTCTTCTCCCTCCCCCTACACTCTTTCTCAGTCCCAAAGGCCTCAGGCTCCCAGCAGTGGATTATCACTTTCACTTCTGAGGAACTCTGATTCCTCAGTCCTGTTGGTCCAATTAGCGATCAGACTTAGCATCAGTCATAGTGGTGGAAACTCAACATCGTGTTCTAACTTCCAATCATAGAATATTATATGTTTTTGAATAAAAAAATGGTGTGTGGTTAAATGTGTCTAGATAAAACCCTGTTTTTGCAGGGTTTGCAGTGGAATGTCAGCTATTACACAAAGACTGCTGTCGTGGATGTACTCCATTTTCTGTTTTTTAACTTTGTTTATTTAAACAGAAACCTCAACAGGGACAAAAACAACAACAGCAGCAATAATAATAATAATAATAATACTTAAAATAAAATATGAAACACAAAATATTTCCAGACATTAGACTATGGAACACTTTTTTTTTTTTACATCTTTCATCATTTAATTAATTCACACCCAGATATTTTTAGCACAGTTCCATCTCCGATTAAAGATGTCCATCTTCAGTTGGAGTCTTGCTGTCATCTGTTCCATTGTGTTAGACTTGTTTAATCTCTGGCTCCACTGAGTTAATGTTAGTGGCTTCGCATCCTTCCAGTTCAGTTATCATCTTCTTAGCAATCAATGATATAATACACAACATGTAGCCCTGATCCGCATTGTACTTCTCCCCAGAGATTATACCGAGCAATAACAATTTAGGATCTGGGCTAATAGTCATCTCCAAAATGTTTTCCATTTCTTTTTTAACATTTCTCCAGAATCCTTGGATTACTGGGCAATCGCAAAACACATGTGTGTGATCCACTATCATTCATAATTCAGTGCCTTATTTGAAAGTATTTATACAGATCATTTGATTGAAGCATAAACTGTTCCTGTAATTGAGAAAAACTTAATTTCTGTGCCATAAAATAACTGATCGTTAGTGATAAGTCCATTATCAGCCCATTTTTGAAAAACCACCATCCCACATGGGGGGACTCTGGTTGCCTGCAATTGTCATGGCTCTTGAAATTGATTCAGGGCCTCTAACTGGTTTTTTAACTGCTGTCCACAATTTTAATGTTTTATCCACTGATTTTTTCTTTTGAATTTATTGATAGACTTAATATTAAGCCAAGGCAGTATTGCCAAAGCTGTACCCTTACTTGTAATCTGTTCTACATTCATCCATTCTGTTTCCTCGTCCTTTGTGACCCATGCGACTACTGCAATTAGTTGAGCCGCCCAATAGTATTTTTTTAAATCAGGTAAGTCCAAGCCTCCCATGTTTTTTGACATAAAAAAAAGTGTTAAGTCTTATCCTTTGCCTTTTATTCTGCCAAATTTTGAGAATAAAAGGCAACCCTAACATTGAGCCTCCAGTATTTAAAATGGTTTTCCTACCCCCAAATTAATTTTCATAGTAATCAGGTTGTGGTCTGAAATTGTTATTGATCCTAGGGTGCTATCTTTTATTCTGTATATATCTTTTTTTGATGTAAACAAGTAGTGTATCCTCGAATAACAAGTGTACTTGGGACATAAATGTAAAATCTTTGTCACTCAGGTGGAGCACCATATTTATTTTTTTTTAAAGAATAGGGGGATGATGTATTTGTGTGAACTTGGCCAGCCCTATCTGTTCCAGTCTCATTCTTGAAAAACAGAAAGCCAATTTGATCAGAGCCCAATTACAGCAATTCCACAGACATAGGTGGAGGAGTAGAAGAAGATTGAAAACGGGAAGAAAACCTCAGAGAGTAAAAAAAGGATCAAAAAGAAGATGAAAACTAGACATTAAAAATGAAGCAAAATGACAAAATTTGGGTGATTAGATAAAAGCAGGAACTAAGGTAGAGTTGAAAGGGAGACTTTCAGTCAAAAAAAAAGAAACATTAAAGCACAAATGTCACACTATTTGCTACTACAACAGAATAAAACCTCATATTGGCCGTTCGGAGTCATGTCAGAATGATATTTAAGTCATTATTTCACATTGACTGGTTAACCTCATAGTGTCATTAACATTGTAGAATTTTATGAATATTATGGATTTATTCATGTTATCACCATATTGTATCACCATGTTGTCATTAATATTTTAATACACGATACCTTTCTTGGGGAGCCGTATTGTTGATACAAAATCCCAATAAGAGCCTTAAGAAAGAGGGCCAGGGGGGAGGGGGAGCATATTGTTGAATTTATGTAAGCCTGACATCAGAAAAATGTATACATAATAAATTGGACCCACTTAGTTCGGAGAATCAAACAAAATGCGACTCTTGATACATAAATGTTTTGACCTGTCCGGAGACTTAACATGATTAATCATGCATCTCTTAAATTTGGAGCTCATCCCATCAGAACAGAACAAGGTTCCTCATAGAGCTTGTGTAATTGACAATCACTAACATGTTCTCAAACAGCTAACATGACAGAAGGAAACACTGTCCCACATTTTTTAGGCCTCTCCTGGGACTTGGCATGGAGCTGTAATTTACCTCAGATTCATCATTGGTGCATGATAAAGAAGTAGCAGCAAACAGAAGATGAAAAGTTGTATCTGCAGACCTTGAAGTGGAGAAAATCAACTTTTATACAATCTCCTTTCAATCAAAAGATGAAGTAGAGACTCTAGTTGTGACTAACTGGGGTACAACGCTTTCAAACAGCCACAAGGAACTCAAGGGGTCTACTCTTACTCAGGTTCAAACACAACTGTGAGCTGAAGCTTTAGGAGTATTTCCTTTGCTGAAATGCATGTGTCCTTTGAGATTGTTAAACTTGAGGCCAACTACAATTCATACTCTGTATCATCACCACTAGAATTCTCATGCCCATTTTGGTCCTGAACTTTAAAAAGCATGCTAAGTTTTCTGAGAAACGCCAGCTCTAACCACTCTCCATTTTGACTTTTTACAATGAAACTCTTTATATATTGTATCCATAGATTAGAAAGAGCAACAGTGGAAATAAGTGCCTTTATTCCTACCACAATTCCTGTTATCCAGATGTGCTCCTTTTCCACCTGAGAGGTCAGTGCAAGCTTTTTATGTGGACAGAGGAAAAGGCAAGCAGAAGCAAAGATCCATGTAATTGTCCTCTCCTCCTCTCCACCCGAGCAGTTTAATGAATGGTGGCAATCTCAAACTACTGTTAAAATGGTAACAAGTTTGTGGGTCACTGGTTGGCCTCTCATAAAGAATGTGGTCAAGGTCCAACGCAGAAATGACTTCAACCAGATGTGACTACTCAGTGATGGCTGGTGTCTTGAACCATTAGCAAAGTCATTGAATCCTTAGGAAGTTGGTTATGGGGAACTATTTAGGAGAATGAAGCACTTTATTTTATGCATGTTCCTAATCCAGCAAACACAGGGATGTAACGGAAAGATAATGTCCATTGGGTAACTAGAAAAGGTTTAGAGGCAGAACACGTTGGCCAGACACAACTTCTTTAAATGTTAGTTCAAATTCCCACAGCACCATTCTCCTTGTTTTCCATTTTATTCTCCCTGCTCACTGCTGAAATTTGGCTTCATGAATTTATTGGAAGAAATCAGTATTGCTATTTGTCTTCATTATTGTAGCTGTTGAATATTGTGAACTCCACAAAACAAAATCTATTTGCCTTTTCATCTTTATAGTTCACAAGAAATGCCGCTCCAAAGGATACATTTAGGATTCTGGTTGTATTTGTTGTCATATTTAGAGTGATTTAAGAGCTGCATGATGGTCTAGTGGAAGATTTCGGGACTGAAGTGTATTCACTTTGGCAGCCAATACTCTACGAACATATAGAGTTTTATTACTGACAGCTTTACAAGTTGATGAATCCATATTTGCGCAGATAGCATATTGAGTCTGCAGTGTTCATTTCTTTGCTTTACAATCTTTTTGGGAGAACACAATTAGGATTTTTATATGTAAAATGCAAGTAGGTGAGTGTTGCCCCACCATAGCATGCATTTTTTTGTCTGGCAGTGTTGGAGACAGAGATGGCTCCAAAGTGTCCGTACAGTCAGTCCACAGATTTAATTGGCTTGAAATTTACGTTTGTGTCCCAAGAATATAAATTGGACCTCATCTTTTTGGGAATAAAAAACAGGCAAAAATGAGTTTTATTACAGACAGTGATGAATCGATTATGTGTGTGGTCTGTTCCTGGAGAATGCGAAGCGCCCTGGAGGGATGAGAAGGGGGTGTCGCACACTTGGATGGAGCGCTTGTATTTGGCTGGTTTGTCTTCAGAAAAATGAATGAGTCCATTCTTTCTCCAGAGCCTTGCAGTCTGTCCGTCTTTATTTAGTCCTGTTCTTTCTTTAATGTCTTCTCCCTCTGTCTTTCCCCTTCAATAGCTGATTGATAGTGCTCCATTAACACACATTTGATGGGAATGTCTCAGTGGACAAATGATAATTGTCAAGTCGGAGCTTGTGGTCAACTCGGTCATGAGCTTGACTGTCAATGCGGTCTCTTGTAGTTCTTGTATGAAGTCATGCAGAGGTCCTGACCAGCCTGTTGACTTTTCCTCAATAAAAGCCATTAGACTCGTTGTCGACCAGCTTACAAACAAGAAACCCACAGTGAGTGATTATGTGGTCGTGGTATTACAAGGTGGCTACTTCCTCTACAACAGTTTGATTAGGTCAAAATTTTATCACAAGCTTCCCAGCATGGAAGGAATTGCTCCAGATTGTCATTCTCTTTGCTTGACATGCTGTCTGGTACCTTGTTGACTCCCTGTATTGTCCCGTGAGTCATCTGCATTTCAACAGACTGACTTTTCTTATTCTTCTGGATGGAGTCTTCACTGGTCCCAATCTTGCCCTTCAGTCAAATGAGTTGTAAAGCTGCCAGCTTGTAGTCCTAATGGACTGTTCTGTACTCCAGAGGCAATAGAAGAATCTGGCTCCTTCGCTGTTCAGCAGTTTTATCAATGTTGTGAGGTACGTACCTGCCAAATAAACGCTCTCCCCGCCTCCTGTCACTAATGATTTATGGGCAAATTCATCCTTGGCCTGTCCACTTCATCCCGAAAGAAAATTCATTTTCTATTTGAGCAGGACTTTGACCTTAAACATGAACTGGACATTGAAGGAGAGAGGTAGAATAAATACATGTATATAAATTGACTGACCAAGCCAGCCTTATACTTTCTATAAGCTGTCAAGTTGTTCTGCAACATCTCCAACATTTCATAAGATGGAATTTCTATTCCTACCTTCACAATCCTGAGACCCTACAGCATTAACCTTGTTTCCAGCAGAGTTAACTTTAGAAAACAAAAAAGTGACTTTAACACTTCCTTAGCACAAACAAGCATATGCGAGCAATTTTAAAAGAAGCCGAAGAATTTTCATCTAAAACTGGAACTAAAACTGGATTTATTATTGAACATTTTTTGTTCGGTGGCCAGAAACTCAGGTACTATTAAATTCTAATGTTGGTGCATATCTGATGCAAAAAAGACATTTTGTCACACATCAAATAAACAAATAAATTAATATTATATATTATATTTTAATTAAAGGTTTGAAGCTGTAGAAAACAATTCTCTTGTGCATAAATCCTTATGTACAAGAACAGATCGTTTTACTTTTGCTTGCTTCTTTGTCTGCATAGTAAGTGTCAAGCTTTGCACCAGTATCTCATTAGAGGAAGGACAGCTGTGCAGAGGCGGACAGCCTGTTTCCAGAGATACCAGTTGAGTCACAGTATCCCAACTACGAATCTGGGAACATTTGCTTCATGCTGCATAGATACTAATTCATCATCAGGAAAAGTTTTTTCTCCCAGTAAGAGGTAGAAAAAAAGCAGGTTGTAGACTTTCACTGTTTTTGCAAAAGCCATTACAAAGGCTGCAATTGGTGCTGGCAAGTGCCACCAAACAACCACCGTGGTTGAAATTCCTGCATTTTTGTTGCTTTGAGCCAAGAACAAAAGGTTTTCAAGGTAGTCTATTGTGGAAATAGGCCTAGATCTCTCAGTGCTCAACCTGCACGTCCTTAGCTGTGGCACACACCTTTGAATATAGAACAAGAAAAATCTAAAATACCAAGACCAGCCCCATCTCAGTGGTAGGTCTAATTAAAAATGACATTGGATTGAGTACCAGCTGCAACAGGTTGCTTCAAGCTTTGCAGTCTTTTACACAACAGGGCAACATAAAGACTCTACTTTATTCTGGGGAGCCTGTTTTATAAGGCTAAACGTTGTGAGGGGATAAAAAGATATTTGA
Source organism: Antennarius maculatus (assembly GCA_013358685.1). NCBI lineage: Eukaryota > Metazoa > Chordata > Actinopteri > Lophiiformes > Antennariidae > Antennarius > Antennarius maculatus. The sequence continues at coordinate 6,633,990 of CM023628.1, forward strand.
TAAAATGCTTGGGCCTGCAGCCAGGTTTCTTATTAAGTCAGCAGAGTAAGAGCACCGCTTTCATCTTCTCTGGAAAAGAAATCAACCAGGTATTCATGTCGTAACGTTCACTTGTCTGTCTTTTTTTTTAATTTTCCCGGAAAGTTATAGTTTCATGTATTGGCTATGCAAGTCAAAGAAGATTCAAGGAAAATTCAGCCTAATAACAAGAACCATGACCACTAGCCATCAGTACAGGTTGTAGAAGGCAAACAAAGGTTGTGTTTGCCTTCTACATCTTAAGATGTATCAGGAGTGTCCACATTGCATACTGCCTGCAGCTTGAGTCCTTGGAGCATCCACCTTCAACTCAGCCTGCTGTTGGCAGTAGCCTGTAGGCTGGACCCCCACTGTCAAAAAACTGTCCTCTCTCTAAATGCAGATTGAGGTTTTTCTCTTGTTCCTCCACCTAGAACTTCAAGACAAACCTGTCAGTCACACCGGCAGGCCCCACTATCCAGTCTAACCCACCGGCACTTTTGCCATGGTAACGTGAATCCCATCAGACTTGACTGTCAAGAACTGGAGTTCTTAGGAATATGAAAGACAAGACTCTCTGATCCAGAGTATACACATGGGGTTTGTATCCTCGACCAAGATGTCTTGGTCACATGAATGATGCATCCCTGATTTTATTTAGCTTTGTGTACGATTGTACAGACAATGCAAATTTCCCCTAAGACAAAACCAATCTCATAATACGGAAAAAACATCATAATCAGATTGCACCAAGAAAAATGAGCAAAAGTCACAATTGTTCTTACACCCAGACAGCTGATTGGAAAACACTGTGACAGCTCTCTTTAAAATCAGAGTGGCAAATCAGGCCGTTATTTGTTCAGGGTAATAGTTTCCTCAATCTCTCTCAAAAAACACTCAGGATATAAAATCAGCAGCAGTGCAGATAGAGTTCTCCCACAGTTACTCGTCTTTGAAATATTAATGCAGAAGAATCATTTGTTCAAATATTTGCCTCTTTTATAGTGTCACTTTCAAAAATTATACTTCTATATAGTTTAGCTATTTAATTGTCAGTTTAAAATTTCCAATATGAAGATACAGACATTGAATTATTACAGTATATAAATGTACAGTCGAGTTTGACTCAAAGGTATTAGACATTTCTGGCCAATACCTGTGAATTGCTGTGTTGTTTTATACAACATGTAATTGTCATCAGCACAAGTAGTAGTTGTTAGCTCTGGGTAGCAAAATATTTTCCTTAACTAGGTGTTGTATCCCTCCATAGACCAAATGAAATACATTAAATAAAGTGTAGTCCTTCCTGCAAGTTCAAGGTCTTGTCACAATCAGAAGTGTTGACAAAAACTCCAAATGCCACCTGTTGCTGTGAAGAAACAGCAGCTGTACTATTTTATCCTTTCAGATGTCTGAGTTCCTAATCTTATATCTTCAAGGTTGAGTCCAGGGTCGTTTCTGCTTCTTACATAAGCAAGATCAGTTCTGGTCACTTCCAAGAGTCCATGACCAGAGGGAAGGGTCAGAGTGTGGATTGAAAGATAAATGCCAGCTTCGCTGCCTGGCTCATCTCTCCTCACCGCAGTACTCAGAAAAAACACCCGCATTACTGCTCTCGTCCATCTCATGTTCCATCCACAAAATATGATTTTGACAGTAGTTTGGTTGAGAAATAAGGAACATAATTTTGGAATAATTTGTCCGGTCCTGTTCTACATTTTGAATAAATTTTGCAGAGACACCCAATTCTAGGGTAGCTCTCTTAATCTGACTTTGTTAATCTTTGTGTCCAGATAGACACACAAAAATATGAGTGAAAAGGAGGTTGATCTAAGTGTAGACAAACTAAAGATATATTTTCAGTTCATTCTCACATGCAGCCTACATTATAGTGACATAATCTGCTTGTGATTCAGAGTTTCCCTTTAAACCAAGTCATATATTGATTTTTGGCCACTTGGTGGCAACAGAGCAAGATGTAAACAGATTGCTGTGCAAAGCAAAATTATTCTGCTGTCTGGTGCTGACAGTCAGTATACAGTTGTATTTAAAAAATAACTTTCATCCAAAAAATGTTTGTGATTATCTAGAAATAAGTCAAATGAGATTTAGATAACCCGAAAAACACTGAAAAAGTGAGTCAGGTGTTAGTTGTTTTGACTTGGGGCTCTGAAAATCTACAACTATACAAATATCATTCTTAGTTATTTTAAAAGCATTTACAAAGTAAGTTAACAATTTTAAATTCAAGTGTCTTTGCCAAATAGATAGATAGATAGATACAGTAGATAGTAGTACAGTGATTTCAAATGTCCGATAGCTGTTATCAGCAAGGAGTTCCTGTTGTGGTCAGTTCTATAGTTTAGCTGCACCCAGTATAGCTTTGCTGGCATCAGATCAGTAATGAAGGTGTGTTAAATGTTTGTTTCTGTTTCCTTTCCCTCTCACAGGTCATCCTGATCCTAACCAAGTACTACCATGCTGACTCCACCAAGGTGCTGGAGAGCTCACTCTGGAGGTAAGCCACACATGAACACCGTGTTAGCTCCAGCAGGATGTCTTCATGGGTTCACAGTTCTTTCAGCAAGCAGTTTCCCCTTTAACACCAAGAACACTGCAGGTCTTTGGGCTGTGGTTCTTCAAGAAGACACGAGTAATACAGTGCATGAGGGTGGACAAAACATCAGCAGGCTGCTACTGCTAAAAGAGAGTAAAGCCGAGAGGCCAGAGCGGACATCTGTTTGGACAGATAGCGTATCAGCATGGCACAGGGCAAGATGGCGAGCACCAGCAGTGCCAAGATAAAGGGGTCAAGTCTGGCTGGAACTTCCTCTTTTTAGGAAAGCTGCATCTTGCCAAAAACACTTCATGCTTCTCTCTCTTCAAAGCTGTGGAAAACCCATCCGTTCTGCCACACTTCACAACAGAGTAGCGCACAACCAAACATATACTGTATTCTCATGGAATATTAATTTCGTCTTTATTCTATATTCACTCCCGAGCAGCTCCTGGGTGCTTCTCTGTAACCCGTCACAGATAAGAGCACACAGGAAACTTAATTATATTTAAATTTTCTAATAAAAACCTCGAAAACAGACAAGAACGGGCTCGTGACACTGGCTAAAATTAGCTGTCTGGGAGGCATTTGCACGCTGCAAAATGTATCTGATGGTGGAACTTAATTCATGCCATTCACCTCTCTGAGGACTCCATGACTTCAAAGCGTCATCCGATCATTAGCTCTGTCTGCCTGCCTCCCTGGGGGACAGATATGAATAATGTACATATTTTTTCCCCTTCCCTTGTTGATGTTTTAATTGTTGAAGCGTATGAATAATGCTGTACATTCATCAGTGGACAGCCTACGTTAAATGGAAGAAACAGGCAAGTGGTTGAATTTAATCTGAACTGAACCTTAACTGGTGGACACAGGCAAAGCTGTCTGTTGATATCTGAAGAGCAGAAATTACCATGAAATTAGAACCTTTCTGAGAGGACCCATGTGGCTGTCTCGTAGGTATAATGTGAGGGGTGTGCCTCAGTTCCTTGTAGCTGTCAGCTTGTCGTGATATGTGGAAGGCCACAATCCACTGCCGCATAAGGTTTGAAGTGTTGCGGTTGTGAGATCAAACAAGGAAGACGGGTGAGGATGAATGGGTGTGCCCTGTCAGGTGGCACACATCAAGATGCCAGGTTTCACACTAGGGGAAAGTTAAGAGCATATAAAGAAAGTTTTTTCAGGGCGTCTGAGTTAATGAACCTAAGCCTGTTTAAATCAGTACTGGTCTGCAGAGGCTTGCCTTGTGTCAGAAAGCAAGGCACACACTCTTCACAGCTGAACACCTTGCTGTGTTCTGTTAGTGGTATTCAGCATCTGTCCTCAGAAAAGAAATAACCTGATGGTTGATAGGTTTAGTGTCCCACAATGACCCACAAATTCTGTTCCTCAAACCCTTCTTTGCTAAAGAAAAACACAATCCAATGATATTTTATTTGCAAAGAGATGAAGGTAGATTTAATGCAGGCAACAATTTAACCATACTGAACATAACATCTGTGGATAATCTACATGTAATCTATGCATATAAAATGTATTATTTCTATTGCTGGTAGTGTTCCTACAATAACTCCATCAGAATATGACAATTTCAAGAATTTATTCAAAAAAGCTTAACCTCCATCTAACCATGAATCCTTGCCAAAATTACCTGAAACCAAGATCGACTTAGTAGTTACACGCCGAACGTAGAACGTTTAATGAAATCAAGAAATACTTGATGGAACTTGAGCAGGAAGGAAAATGTTATATTTTATCTGGGTATTTAAAATGAAAGGGCAGATCTAGGATTTTCTTATCGACTGTGAAAGAATTTTTCTAAAGTATCACAAAGCAATCCATAAGTCATATGTAGCACATATTTATTTATAGGGTGATCTTTTTCATCCAATGTATGAGGCTAGATGTGAGACTGTTCAGACTGGGTTGAGGTATTTCTGTATTTCCTTTTAGGAATTTTCTGTTACCCATCAGAACATATTCTTGGAATAAGGAAACTTTCTATATGATGCTGGGTGGAATGGTGGCGCAGTGGGTAGCGCTGATGCCTCACAGGATGAAAGTTCCTGGTTTGATTCCTTTCTTTGCAGAGTTTGTACGCTCTCCCCGCATCCGTGTGGGTTCTCCCTGGCTTCTCCAAACACATGCAGCTTCGGTGAACTGGTCACACTGAATTGTTTATAGGTGTGCGTGTGAGCGTGATTGGTGTTTGTCGTTTGTGTGGCCCCGGCGATGAGGTGGAATCTTATCCGGGGTGTATCCGTCCTTTTGCTCGTAGCCGGCTGGGATAGTCTCCAGCAGACCCTACAGCAGATAAGAGGCTCTGCTGAAGGCCATTCTAGTAGACCAGTTAAGACAGGATTACCAATTTGTAGTGACCAAAATCTGTAAATAGTGTTATTTAAAGATGAGCCATTAAATACCCAGGAAACTATTTTGATCCTCAAGCTTAGAGAGAAAGGATTCACCTATTTTAGGCTTAAATCCTGAGGAAGATTTTCTTTCATAGATGTGTGGTGCCTCAAATGTCAGGAGGTCACTGCTGTCTATTTATGATTTGATGGATTGTCAGATTACCACTAATATAGTACTGTATCTTGATTTTCTAGTTGACTGTAATGTTTGAAAATGGGCTACATCCTGTGTAGTGTCTTTTAAAACATTAATACACACATAACTTCCTTAATTTTAGCTTGACAAGACACATTAAAGTTATATTTGCTTTGGAATCTCTCATGAAGGAACCCTTGAGCCCCCGACTTGGAAATCCAATTCCCCCTAGAAGGCTGGTAAGGGCCCTGCAAAAGGGCTTTCAACAATTTACTAATGGTCAGTGTACTATTTATTAATGTATTAAAACATGTGTTTACCCACTGAAATGTTGTTTGACTTTCCCATAATAATCATTCTCTCACATGAACTGGGGGTTTGTATGCGAATCGGTGGTGTTTATAATTCATGCTGTCACACGTCTTTTGAAAAACGGCAAGGGGGTTTATAAGGATTGCAATGGGAGGATTTGGGATGCTGGGGTCGACTACTCCATTATGGATGAAGAGATCGTCTGAAAGGCCAGCAGTTCTTCGTATGGTAGATGAACCGTGTCTTACCTCCACAAACACAAACACTGAAAACCCGGTAAACTGTCAAATATGCTAAATTGCCCTATCAACTATAACCAGTGTGACTGATATCCACAATGCTGATGTCTGCTTCATTCTACACAGCCAACAGAAGGAACATTTCAATGTGCAATTTGAGAGCAATTCCACAAATTTAACATTCATCTCCAGGGCATGTTTAAGCCGAACAGTAGGGGGTGTCACACTTCACGTTCATCAGCATCCACGCCTCGTTCTGTTCTCTCTGTCTTCACCCTTTTATTCCTCTCTGAATGCATCTTTAAGGAGAGCAATCACTCACATTTTTTTGACTCTTGAATTGTCATGAATCCTGCTCTAAGCTATGGATGAAAGTAAAGGTGTTATAATTCAATAGATAAATATATTAGATATATTGTATTTTTCATATATATTTAACTGTCTAAAGAGCGCATGAATAATAATAATAATAAACTGATAAATCCCAGTAACATCCAGCATTAGAGTCTTACAGTACTACTACTACCACTACTATATTACTAGTACTACTACTACTGCTACTACTAGCAGTAATAATAATAATAATGATAAAATTAATAATAACTAAATTGTTACAATGACTGCCATGAATCTTTGCATGTACTACATTAAACTGTTAAATTCATGTAGCATTACTGAAAATGAAACAACATAAGAAACATAATAGAATCTCTCTATTTCTCTCTCATGAATGTAGTGTTAAACTTGGATTTACCATAATGTGATAATTTGAAGATCTCTTTAGCTATTTAAACAATTTGAAACATATCTAATGTTTTGGTTCTTTGCAGACATTACCCTTCCATTTTTGTCTGACAAAGCTGCCACTGACTTGAATTTTGGAATTGGGGTCATATGATGGAGGTTTCAAATAAAAACTGTAACATCAGTAAGGAAGATGGGCGTTTGCAAAATTAGATAATTTTTCCAATGTTGGAATAAAACATTAGAATGTACTGCATGTAAATTAATAACAGTCACATATTTAAATCACATTTAAAAAAAAGTAAATGAATAGCAGTCTTGCAATCACAAGGGTAACAAGCAATTACGATGCTTTGTGAAGAGGGTTGGACATTATGCAAAAAGGGTCACAAAATATACATTTTAATAGTTTTATGCATGTCAGGTGTGTATGGCTGTAGAGAAAGAAGAGTGGAATTGAGAGAATTAACAGCACCTTAACCAATGATGTCATGTGTTTCAGTTCACCCCAATCTCTTAATACTGTTAGTTTGAGGCGTAATGGCTGGAGGGTAGCAGCTCACTTCGCACTTTGATCCATCCCTAATCAGTTAGCTTCAGAAGTGGATGTGCACGCACACACATGCACACACGCACAAACTTGTGCACACATTTATTCCACAGTTATAAATGTGTTGATGATTAGCCCTCCCTGGGGTCCAGATCAAATTTACCCAAGCTGAATCAGGAGAGAAAACCACAAAGTCTAAACTTTTTGGGCTTAATCAAGGCAGTATGTTTAATTTCCCGTCTCGGTTTCCTCTACCTCAAACACCCTTCACTTCCCTCGGGTTGCCTTCTTCATTTTCCTTCATTTTCTCCCCACGTTCTATTGTTCGGTCCAGATGGTTTGTTCTGTAAATCGATGCAAGGGCATTGTCTTCTCTTCATCCATACATCTCCCGCCCATCACCACATCACATCACTTATCTATTTCATGCATGGTTTTTACACTGGGAGAGAGATACACAGGGGGAATAGATCCAGACAGTTGATATGGTTTCATATAAAATCCAGATCTACTCCAGCATAGAGTAGAACCATCTCTAAAGGCATGTTAAGTATTTATCAAGAGTCGTTACAGTTACTTAAAGAAACCTCGACATAACAGAGGAAAGATTAAATCACATTTTATGGCTAAATCTATTGCAGGGAGAGTGAAAAACAGACAGCATAAAGAAATCAATGAGGCGCTTCAGTGATGGATAATTCATCATGTAAGCCCAGTCTTACACCACAGTGATTTTCTGTTACAATCACTTACAACTTGAGCATGACCTGCTCATCTTATTCTTACTTTTCTTACTTTGTTAAAAAGTTCTGTTACTCATTCTCTTTCCCTTCCTAGTAGTTCAAACCATGAGTCAGAGTCCAGTAACAAGCACATTGTCATCCAGAGGTTATTTGTGTCAACTCCTCAGTCCACCCATGAAACATTACTGAAAAACTTATGTTTTTTGTATCCTAATAAAAATAAGTCTGACTTTACCGAAATTAAGTTTTACTGAAAGATCTAAAACCTTTCGAGAAATCATAGCAGAGGAATCTTTGAAGATGGGGAAACACAAGCTGTTACTTAGATTTTCCTGAATGACTTGGAAGTACAAAAACCCAACAACTGCCTCTGATGAAGGATCACAGACTATTTTATTTGTTGAACAAACCAAAGCCAGCTGAATCAGTCCAAGTATTGTGAATTCAATAGTCAGATCTGTCCATCTCTTGCTGTGTACGGTCATCGCGTTGATGTTCCCACAACTTCCTGTCATCTTCTGACAGTATTTTTTGTGACTGAACTGCTGTTTTTCATTGGCTGTTGGCAACATATGTTCACAGTAGGGTCGGCAATCTATTCCCACTAACATGCAAAACATTTTTAATTGACTACAACTGAGGTTGTGTTGGTTCCTCACGCACACTTACATTTTTGTGCCATCTGGCCGTGCCGACTGTCCGAAAGTAGTGCATACTGGTGCAGAATTGGCACAACTGAGATGCAGTAAATAAATAGATCAACGATTATATGGAGAATGAATTGTAACCTTAGAGGACTTGTTACATCCCGTGAAGCGGTGATGTCTTGTAATTGTCAGTGTTTGCGTGTTCGTCTGTCCGTCAATCCGTCCACCAAATATCTTCACAACCGTTGCAGATAGTAAGATGAAACAAAAAGCACATTACTCGGGCGGAATAAAGGGGGATGAAAATGAGATGATGACCTTGACCTTGAGAAAACTAGGTCAAGGTCACATTTTCACTTTTATACCTTTTTAGATACACATCTCTGAAACCTCATGACAAATAGAATGCACCAGTTACATATTGGATCATGGGTCTTTTATTGAATGACCCTGACATATGAAAGTAGGTCAGGGTAAAATTTTGAATTCAGGGGTGTTGCAGGATGTTGCAGTCTCTGACTGCCTAGTTATTAATGCCATCACCACAAAAATTATCTTGTCTAGTACTTTGGTTAGTAATCGAAAACAGAATAAAAAGTTAAAACTAGCTTCAATAATAATAATAATAATAATAATCATAATAATGGATTAGATTTATATAGCGCTTTCTTGTCTGGACACTCAAAGTCGCTTACATTGAATCCATTATTCATTCACACGTCATTCATACTTGGTGATGGTAGACTACGTACGTAGCCACAGCTGCCCTGGGGCAGACTGACGGAGGTGTGGCTGCCAATCTGTGCCTACGGCCCCTCCGACCACCACCGGAACAATCACACACATTCACACACCAGCGAGTGCCTCACTGGAGGCAAGGAGGGTAAAGTGTCTTGCCCAAGGACACAACGATAAATGACTCGGCGGGAGCGGGAATCGAACTGCAGATCTTGAATCATTGGACGACCCGCTCTACCACTGAGCCACGGTCGCTTCAGTTATACTTTTCTCAAATGCTAATGAGCAAATGCCTGCATGTTAAATAAATATAATGATGATGATGGTAAATAAACTTGCTAAACAACAGCATGCAAATATTGGCATTTAGCCCTGCAGAGTCACAAGTAAGGCTGCCCTGACCTCCAGTTGATAATTATTTCTATAGATAACAGATGAATGGAGATGCCAGAAATGGCTGCTTAAATGAATAAATTTGAAATTGCACTGAATTAAGCATCTATTTGTGTTCTGAATTATTGGTATGAAAAGTATTAATAGTCTTGAGCCTCATGATTTTGATGTTATTGAACTGGATTGATCTAAAATAAATGGATTGTTCACAAACAGAATCTTACAAGACTTTTTCCTGATGCAGTTAAATATAAGTACATTTTCTCAGCCTGCACAAAAAAAAAAACTGATTGAAAAAATGTTCATTTCATAATGAACCCAATTTCGGGCAGGTTTTATGCATGCAAGATTTTGCTTTTTAAATACAGCATGCCCTTATGTTTACCTTAAAAAGACATTGAGAATTCTGTAATAAATTCTTGTTCACATTATTACACGAGCATGAATCATCATACATGCAGCATGATGTTATAAATACGAGCCACATCACTGCTGCTGTGCGGCGGAAGAATGACCAATATCAGGATCATAAAAATATCATTTTTCAGCTTTGGGAGTCGGTAATAGCTGCAGTAACAAGAATATCAAAAGCTTGCGCCTTGTCCAATAACACAACGACTGCCAATATTAATCTGTTAGGAAATGGACGTGGATGAAGAGGTGCAGGAAACTCAGATTACCATCTGATTGGACCTGAAATGAAATGAACCGCAAAATGAGACAACGGTGCAGGCTTGTGGACATGTATAAAACATAATGCCTTTCAGTGTGTGTGTGGTTGTCTACGATACACACTCTGCAGTATACAATATAGTACTCTATGCACATGTTTAAGCATGTTTTTGGCATGCGTACCAGTACATGTGTGGGAGTCGGATCGTTTTCACACCGTGGCTGAACGGGGCTGTGTGCCCGACCATCTGGAAAATGTTACGCATTTACTTAAACTTTCTCTCAGGAGGAGAGGAAACACCGGTACGCAACTGCACACAGCTGGGAGATAGATAGAGAGAGAGAGATGAAGGGAAAGAAAGGGCGACACAGAGAGAAAGAGAAGTCCTCATGGATTTACCTCTGACTAAACTGTAAAGTATACCCACAGGATAACAATACTTGGCAGAGAGTTTCTAGCTGGAGAGACTTTCAGAACATCTACCTTGCTATCTTCTTCACGCACGCACTCACGCACACAGACACACACAACACACACACATTTTTTTTCTTCTTCCACTCTCTTGTTTTATCTTTATCCCAATTTCATGGTCTCGCTGGAAGCTACTTTCCAAAAGGACACTCACGGACCACACACTGCACAACGGTGCTACAGTATTTACGGCTCCTCGGAATGAATTTGAGCTGGATGGAATCGGCTGAACATTATTTTTGTGAGCTGTGACCTCAACCAAATGACTGTGATGTTGATTGGCTGAATTACAAAGTACTAACTTCATTACTTGTTGGAAATTAATGGCGTGCATCATGATGAAGACAATAAATAGACTTAGTATAACACACTAAAGCCAGGATTGTTCAGTTCAGCTCTGTGGATGAATCATTAGGTTTTCTGCTCAACTTTATTTAATGTTTGTGTATCTGATTTTTATTTAAGTTACTTATAAATTCGGACAAATATGGATAAAGTAGTTTTTGAATTCAGTTACACCTTGAGTGAATTTGGACCATTTAATAAGCCATCCTCTGCTAGTGGAGAGTTTCCCTTTTGGCCAGTTGACATTAAGGCACTTTATGGGCTTCATCTTTTAGACCGCAAAGCTGCGTCCATTATTTATGAAGACCACGCTGTGTGAATGTATGGTACACAGAGCCTCTAGCATTTCTGTAGACTCTTGGGCTTTGCATTGATTATTGTGTAGAAACATGCCTTAACTGATAAGCTGGACATAGGTTTCATGTAAGACCCATTGATTTTGGTCAATTGGATTTATGACTACACCAAACAAACCCATACTCAACATCTCACTGAGACAAAATTTTCATCACAGGTCTTTATCCACATGCTAGAAGTTAATGCTGTGATGCAACTGGTTGATGTATAGATATTACATTTAAGTGAAATAATGGTAAAATTAGCTGAAGAGTAATATGTTGTTGTTCTTTGATTATAAGCAAACTTGCGATTTGTAGAACTGGAATGACTATAATGATTTCTGTTTCATCATTATAGGAGAATGTTATTTTTTTCACAGAAGACATTACAGAAATCAAAAGGAAATGAATGGAAACATAAAATTATGCATGAGAAAAGCAGAGAGTGGACAGAGAACCAAAGGAAAGAAGCAAATTGAAAAAAAGAATTTAAAAAGAGAAGTGTAAATCTTTTTGATCTATGATCATTTACTAATGTTGTCACTACTTGATATATCTTTTCATAAAATCCTGTGTAACTGTAGAAAAGAGTCTAGAGATTATTGATGGGAAAAGTGGGGAGGTTTATATTTTGGATGAGCTTTTTTGAGAAATTAATTCGCCTTTAATAGAAAACATGTCATAATGTTATAAACGAGATGGGGGAAATTTGCCCTGTGAATTCCAAACAGTTATGACAACCTGTTTATGTAGTCATTTGACTTCATTTTCTACTTGTAGTCGTCTTTCCGACTGGTCTGTCTGTTTCATCCCACCCACTGAATTTACACAAGTACATAATGCTTCCCTCAATTAAATAGGAAATTTGCGGATTGTGGTTAAGAGGAAGCACATGTGAGTATGGTTGCGTGCTGGAGCAAAACCCAACTTTCCTAGCGTCATCAGTGAAAAAGTCTGTTTTGTAGGATCAGTTGCTGCATTTGGATTAGTCAGATGTACGTACACACACGCACACACACACACACACACACACACACACACACACACACACACACACACACACACACACACACACACACACACACACACACACACACACACCTTTAGGAACTTACACAGACAACATAAGGCCAGATTTGTCCCAGATTTGTGTTTATGTGTAGGGTTATCATCTTTAAAATTTGATGATAGTAACACAGAGACAAAAAATCTGGTTCATTACCAAATTGGTATATTTCCCCTGCCAGAACAGCAAATAATGAAATGACAGGTGTGTATGTCTGAGATAATTTCTGGCTGTTTGTTTTAGTCTAATAAAAGCAAGGGGAGTGTTTGGATTGGCTTTTATCGTGGAACTCCAGCTGGACTTCCACAGCTGCCTATCTCACCGTCTGCACTGAGACTTCAAGAAGCTTCCTCCTTCATGTTTCCTAATCACTAACTGGGTCAGCACTACCAAATCAATGAGGAGATGGACACTGGCATTTGCCTAATGTTGTGGGATTTGCCTATTTTCAGTTGCATATGCGGGTGAAAATGTTGTTAAAGTAAAATACAGTGAAGTAAAATGACAAACCAAAAAGTTATCACGAGTTAATTGTGTCAGACATAAACCTGCTAGAGGTTTGGTGTCTCCTGTCAGACAGTGGAATAAAAACACTCCCAGCCTTACTTTATTGGTTCTGGGTGTGCACTCCCATAACGCTGTTGGAGTCACAAAAAACATTGTAAAAGAAAAGCACGCATTACCCACAATGCAACTTTACTGTAAACAGTTTGGGTGCAGCATTAGGGCTTTTAAGCTCATACCATTGTTTGTCAGTTTGCCATCTTATATATAAAGAGTTAATCTTTGCCTTGGACCTGCTAATGTTGCTCATGCACTAAATGAACAGGATATCTCTTACAGCAACCCTGAACACCAAAAATGACTCCACACATTTATAAGAGAGAAACCAAGCTGACAGTCAGTCATTGCTCAGTGTGAGCAATTGGTGAGCATCTATATAATAATAATATTTGTGGTGTGTCCCATGCAGTTGGCATCAGTCCGGCTTTGACACACACTTTTCTGCTGAATGACCATGCTGAGTCAACCGCAGAGCTGTTGGTGGTTCACCTAACAACAACTCGTTGCTGAGAATGTCAGTCCAGACCTGCATGCATTCTCCTTATCCTTTGAGCTGTCTGGTGTTTAGATTCTGGTGCTTTTGTTCTATTTCCTTTTCTGACTGCTAAATGCACAGTACCACCACCTGCTGGTATGGAGCAGCGCTGGAGCAGAAGGCACACTGTATGGTAGTTTACTCTCAGCTGTAGTCTTTGTGGTGTGTTCTATTGCAATTTGCAATTTCTTCCTTTGTTTTCATGTTGAATTGATGTGTCTGAGCTTCAAGTTTATGTTGACAAGTAGAAGCTTTTCGAGTAAAGATCAGAAACGTGTCCTTTCCCTTCAAGATTTGAGGACTTGATTTGGAACGTAGCAGACGCTGTTTTTTGCCAATCACTTGCGTTTGCACAAACGCACTCACAAACACACACGCGCGCGCACACACACACAAACACGTGCACACACATTAGGATGTGCCAACTCTGTTTTCTGAATAGACTTGGCAGTCTCCGTCGATCTATCATCAGTAACACTTTGGTGGTCACAGTGAGCTCTTCATAAAGTCTTATTGCTGCTTTATTTATGAGCTTGCCATCATCAGAATAATGAGCCCTTCAATAACATGGCATGGATAATTACCATAAAACAATAGCTATTATCACGTTAATGATGTCGTTAGGATATGTGCACTGGGACCATCATCCAAGCTCATGAAGTGAAGCTGTCGGTGCAATCAATTCGTGGGAAGAATTTTTCTGTTTGACTTGTTTTATGACTTTTTATGAGATGATTGTGCAGAGAGAAGGGGGAATAACTTTTTAAGTCTCAGAGATGTAAAGAGTTCATTGACTTGAGCCATGATATAGAGCCAAAACTTGTCCAGTCGAGAACGTGTACCTTGCAGATTATCATCACAAAATCGTCTTAGTAGTTCTGAGGAAGAGCATATCCGCTGCTATTCATCTCATATACAATCTACGTTTGCACCCAGAATGACTGCAGAATGTTATGTGGTCTATGATTCAATATATTGTTTATTGCAGAATGCTAAATTAAGGACTTTTCAGCTGATTGCTTTAAATGTTTTATTTAGAAAGAATGAATCATCTTTAAAACGTTCCGAATAGAGAAGGCTGCCAGTTGGAGTCACGAAGGGGGAATAAAATAGCATGTTACCCAACAAAACTGAATAACAAGTCATCATAAACAGAACTCATCATCAAATATTTGCCTTGCCGAAACAAACAGACCTCAATTTAATTCAGTTTGCCATAGGTGTGTATTAGATCAGGAAAACAAATGCGTGATTGTGTGCAAAAGACTTTCCCTTCAGTCCCTCAAATCATGCCATTCGGCAAAGAGTCTGTTTTGATTTTCCCCAAACCCCAAACACTTCAGTTCCAACAGATTTTAGGACTAGAAACACCATTCAAATGTTTGCTCTCAGTTTTAAAGAGGATTCCTTTAAAACAGCTCTGCCAAGACCGACAACTCAGGAGAAACTCAGACCGGGAGAAACACATCCTCCGGATTATTCCTCCTCCTGACATGGACTCCAGAGACAGTCATGCTTTACCACAAGCTGGCTACACTGATATAGACTCAACAACACTGCTGCAGGTATCGCTGGGGGATCTCTACTCCACCGATCAAACAACACTGTTGGCTCTGAGTCACATTCGCTGTGCCTGCAGAGTCTGTATGTCAGTCACTGGTGACAAGCTCTAGAAGGTTATGTTCTGTCTGAGAGACGTTTCCTGTAGATCAGACTGAGATCACACACAAAGAGATATGACCAGTTTTAGTGCTTTACGTTACACATTATGTGAGGAGACTGTTGTGCATGCAGGCTCTGTGATGTTTTCTGAAATCATACAGTATATCAGCAGGATTTGAGTCCATGTTAAATTCTAAAATGCTGTCTAAAGTAACAAGAATACAAGAGCTATTTGCTCTGAATGAAGTGAGTCATCTCAGAAGGACTGAGGCTGACATCAGCCTGAGTCATATTTACTATACTTTTATTTACTACAAACTTTTCAATCTTTCAGTGAGAAGTACTGCATGTGTTACAATGTCTGTCTGAGGACGCAGAGACTTGTGCTAACTTTTCATGAATGTGTTGCGCTATGCATATTTTTTATCCTCTAGACCAGACATATTTGTATGCATGGCAAAAAAGTAGTGAAAAAAATGTCAGCATCATCCAGTACATTCATAATAAAACAGAATCACATCCAGAGAGGATCCCGTATAGTCTCAGTGATGTAATATATTAGAGTACCAGCAGCTCAGACGTGGAGCTTTACACCTCATGTTTTGTGAGACTTGGGGTACTGCAGTGAGAGGGATGGATGGGACATTGAATAATAGAGTGAGAAGCTGAAAATCCACAGCCTTGGCACAGAGTAAGAAAGATTTATTGAGTGAGAAGTGGGGAAAAAAAAAAAAAAACCAGAGGTGTGAGAGCGGAGGAGTTGATGGCCATGGTGTGTGGGGGCTTTTGATAACAGCAGAAGAAGGGTGTCATGGTGAGAGGCCCCCCCTTCTCCTGACGACCCGCACACTTGTCACTCTACTCGACGCACCCATCATACAGTAGGACATCAGTGTTACCTGAAATGAGCAGTTTAGGCTTATTCATCAGGCTCGTTTTAATTAAACAAAAAACACACATATGGTTCCAGAAAGACAACGGCCAAACCAGAGGCTCAATGAAGCCAGACTCTTCTACACCTATAGACTTCATTTCCCAAGGGGCCGGACTGTTGAAGCCATCCTGGTCTGCCAGCCCTTCAACAAAGATGCTTCTTTTGTACTGTGTCGGGACGTGCCATTGCTGTCGCCATGACAACAGAAGACAACAATAAACACAAGAGCAGCAACACTCAGGCTGGATGCCCCCAATGGAAAACATCCATTTAAATGCCATCAGCTGTGTAAACAGTGGGAAATCAAAATTGCCCCTAACAGGAGATTCAGATTATATTTGCTTCATCCAACCTTTTCTCTCAGGATCACACAACCAGGGAAGGGGGCGAAAAAAAAAATTCAACCTTATGTCAAATGACTAAAATGACTTAACAAGATTTTGGGATTAAGGGAGGAAGGTAATCTTGCTCCAGCTTCTGAGCAGCTTTTCTCATTGGCACGCAAGGGAGGAGAGAGTTTTTAATGGTGTTTTAATTAAAGCTGCATTTGGCTGGGTTTACAGCGCGAGGCCGTTTCCACACCCTCTCCCGTGGTTTACTCCTTCTGTTTTTACATCACTTCCTCACTCTCCGCAATAAACATCCATCTCTATA
Source organism: Antennarius maculatus (assembly GCA_013358685.1). Taxonomy (NCBI): domain Eukaryota; kingdom Metazoa; phylum Chordata; class Actinopteri; order Lophiiformes; family Antennariidae; genus Antennarius; species Antennarius maculatus. The sequence continues at coordinate 6,650,723 of CM023628.1, forward strand.
ACTCATTTCTGAGCTTCCACAAAACAGATGTGCTTCTTTAGTTGGGCACTAATTAGTTTCTTGTGCTTTGACTTGAAGATAATTTCTGAGCTCCAAAAGCCTCCAGTTGGGTTTGGTTGTCTTGTCTATTGTCAACAATGGTGAATTTCACACCACAATCATGTTTTACCACATCTTTAGTAACCAGTGCTGAGACCTGAATTGAAATGGGAGTGAGAGGAAACACCTTTGTGCAGATAAGAATTAAAAAATATATAAATTAATGCATTGGGTACTGTATTTGTTTGTAGAGCATCATTTCATGGTTCTATCATCTATGTCGTTGAAGAAATTACTCAAACTACTGTGTCTCATTCAACATTTGTCATCAATAATGATGAGTTTCTAGTGGAGGATGCAGCTGAGGTGGAATCAGACTGTATCACATTGATGGATAATGAACAGAGTAAAAGAGGTAGTATGATGAAGAGATTGGAGCACATTAACGCTCATGTGGTACTAATGAAAAACGAAAATGTCACACAGGTAAAAGGCATTTGATGGAACAAGATTGGCTTCACTGATGCATATAAGCAATGCAGGTACAGAAAGGTTATAGGTGTATGTGTGTGTGTGTGTGTGTGTGTTCAGTACCAGGCTGGGATGCAGGTGTTTTAACTAAATGATGAAGGTCAGTATAGGTCAGCGATTTTTTTTGTGTGACTTGTGAGACGTGTAAAAGTCACCCACTCTCAGTCAGTCCACCACCTCTGTGTGAATGTGTGTTTGTCAGAGATAGACTTTTAAAAACGAGGCCACTGGTGATTCTGGTTGTTTTAACACAACCTCTGGCTCCACTTGAGCCAAGACAACTGTAAAAAAAGACATTAATGAGTCACACTGTTGCACTGAGTGGTGTTCTTTCATTCACATTAACACCCCCCCCCCCACACACACACACACACATGTGGGTCACAAACACATTTGTCCAAGAACCACAATGTTTCTAAGAAGACAGTTTGCAGGCAGGCTTTCAAAAAATACTACTAATTGCCCTATTATTGTGTATTTTTATAAGTGGTCAGTAGAAAACCCACAGTTAAACTTGTATTTAATATTTTTTGTTACAGAAACTACTTGTGCTCAGGAAGCAATCTGAAAAAACTATAGCTACAGAACGCAAGTGATGCCTCCTGTTAATAACAAACAACAGACAATCTCTACAACTCCTCCACAGTTACCATAACTGGTCTGACCAGCGAGGTGCTGTCAGAGCAGAATGGCCAGCCTGGTAAATGATTTGATAGTGGATCCATTGAGAAGAAAAGATGGAGCTGGAGAGCAAACTCATTCTGTGGAACAGATGTTCTCTGAATTACGGATCATGCGGCTTTTTGCCAAGAGTTGTCAAGCTAATTGACAATCACCCTCAGGATGGACTGGGCCTCCTCTGCTGATCAGTGACTCTAGATGCCTGCATTTGCAGAATCAATTAATATTGTGCCAACTGGGCCATCACTTCACAATCGCTGCTGCAGAGCATCAAATGTACATTAATCTGCCACAAAAAAAAGTCCCCAACAAATTCATTATTCCCTCCTATTCCTATTTCAGCATCATGGAGACCCCAGCAAAGAGGAAATTATTTTTCTAACTTAAGATAAGCAGATTAAAAGAAAAAAAAAAAGAAAAAATACAAACTGTAATACAAACTAAATCGCTGTTAGCTTTGGTCTTTATATGTTTGTTGTGACAATGCCGTCAATCTCAGACACTGCTTACCTTTCATAAAGGCCAGTGTGAATTCATCTCCTGTTGGTTCCTCTTCCATGATTCTCTCCCGGAGTAAAAGATGTTGAGATATGCAACTGTCTCCCAGCTTCAAATATGAAGAATGGTTATTGCACAAGGGGCATGATTATCATTTCTTTTATTTTGTATTTCCATGGAAGCTCCCAACCTCCCGTTCTAACTCAATCATTTATCTGCATGTGGCGCTGCATCAGTCGGCTCTCTTTGTCCAGATTTCTTTATTTAAACACCTGCAACTAAACTGATATGAAGCTTCAGGGGTAGAAAAGAAACTTCAGAGACGTCAGAGGTACCTGCCCTTAGTTATCCACACCAGGACAAATATTGTCCTAATAATAATAACAATAACAATCCATCACTGGCGTCACACCTGGAGTTTCCCCTGCCTCACGCCCTCAGTCAGCTGGGATAGGCTCCAGCTCCCCGCAACGTGCCACAGTGGATAAAGCGGTCGGCGATGAATGAATGAATGAAGTCATCATCATCACCATCATCATCATCACTGCTCCAAATTAATTTCATCTGAACAAATTAATATAATTTTTTGCTTTGAGACTTTCTTTCATTTGTCTCTTCAAATCTACAATTTGTTGAGAAGTGAAATTCCTGAGCAGCTGAGGTTGCAATAAAACCAAATGATATTATCTTACTTCATTGGTTCACATTTCTAAGAAATGAAATCCGCATATTATCTGATATCAGATCAGTGCCGTTCTAGTATTGTCAAACCAGTGAGGAAGAGGAAGGCATGTGGTTTTCTATAGCAATTTAAACTTCCTTTTCATCTCTTGACCAGTCCATATATGACTGTGTGTTTTCCTGTGGTGGCTCATTACAGCAATACGATCTCTTTCAAGTAATACAGGAAATGGCTCTTTGCAGTTATGTTATTATCCCTTACATTTACAGATCCAACACGCCCCAGTTTGTTCTATATTTTAGATGAAAAGACATGAAAACTTCTTTCATTCCCATCAGCCTGTCTCTCTGGGTATAGGCCTCCCATTAGATGACTATTTTCAGGCAGTTTTCTCTATTTTTCAACCATCTGAGCGTTACTGTTTTTTCCCATCGCTTCATTTCAGGTTAAGTGAAACCAAATGTTGCGTTGCCTCGCTCCTGTTCTACTTTTAAAAAAGATGTCTTATGCGTTTTTTCACGTAATTCATGTGTGCAACTTATAATTCAATTTTAATAATTACACCATAGTTTATTTATATTCTTCCTATAATCCCTGTGTTTACACATTTGTACGTCATTACTTTCACACATATTTTTTCTGTTATTCCTTTGTACTTGGAACCTGCATGAATAGTTTTCTTCTACGTATAAGGCATTTCATTGTCAAGTCTCACAATTATTAGTTTAACATTTTATTCTCCTTCATAACAATTGCATATACAGTATCAGCCACACAAACACCAAGAATACAACTTTAGGAATCAATTTGTCATGATATTACAAAATGTGAAAATGTGTTGATTCTTAACCTCTCTATCTTATGTTTTATCACTATTCTTTCAAATGCACAATTCTGTTTATAGAAAACTACATAAATGTAACATTTTCTTTTTAAAAATGAAAACTACAGGTTAAGTTCACCTCAACCTACTGTATGGACTACTCTTCATTACCAGTACTTTCCTTTTTCTGACTGGTCTTCCTCAAAACCTGCAGCTGAAAACTTAAAGGAACATTTCACCAAAGCATGAAAATTAATTTGATGAGCTCACATGGAGACATGGGGTTGAGAAGGTTTCTCCTTCTACAAAATATTTACGGAACTTAAAAGCTCACCAGTATTGCAACACCCACCGAAACTGCTAATGATGATGATGGAGGCTTTTTAAAAATTGTGACCAACCAACCAACCAACCAACCAACCAACCAATCAACCAACCAACCAACAAACAAACATTAAAATAAAACAAAGGCAGCATATCAAACCCAAATCTCCAGGTGCCTGGCTTCATGATTTTATAAGATGTCATCAGCATCCTTGTTAAGCTCAAATCAGTGCATTCTCTGACTTTAAATAGTTAGCATGTACTCTGTTTGTGGGGGTGCACGAGGTTGAATCTTTGTACATTCACAGGACAGAGCTGTGCAGGAATGCAGTACTTTGTAAAACATACACAGTCGTTTGTGTGCACTTAGATGAAATGCTTTTAGTTTAACTGTAGCAGTGAAGATTTCACTTTTTGTTTTCAAATTGATCTGGAGCATCTTCATTTTATAATATTGTTTTGTGCAAAAGTATTAGAAATGGTTATTGACGGACAAACTTCACTGACTTCCTACTGGAACAGGGAGAGAGTAAATAATGACTATTGTTTTGCATATAGATTATTTCATTATGTGTAAGGGTAAATGTTTTAAAGCTCTTTTGGGGCATCACCTGATGGGGAAAACAAAAAGTCATATAACTAGTTCAATTTAGTGTTGCTCGCTACGGAAGCTTTAAAGAATTTTATATATTTTATATATAAATTTGTCTTTTCCATCTACTATAGTCATCCCGCTTTGTCTTCCTTTTACCATTTGTTGCTAATCGTCCTGATGGATGGATGGACGATAGATAGATTGATAGATGGATGATGGAGAGGTTTTTAATTTCTAAGTGGATGAAGACTGCATTTGGGAGAGTGCTACCATCCATGTGGAGTGCAGGACTAAGCTTGAATGACTGGATTGTCAGTTTTCATGGAGATTTGACTGAGAAGAAACTGAAGATTTTCATTGAAAATACTCATCTGCATAGCTGAGGTGATCTGAAGCGCATTATTGCAGACCCTGTATCATTAGGATTTCATCTCGAAACAAGAAGCCTTTCAGAGAAACAAAAAAGCCCCAATTCTGAGACAATCAGAGAGAGATTGCATAATGCTCATTTGGCGGCCAGCTGGGACATTTGGCTCCGATTTTGTTCCTCTTTAACCCGCAGAAAAAGAAAAGTCAGCATGGATTTGGGATAATCCGCTTAGCCCTGTGCTTTCTCTCCCCCTGCCGACTGGAAGATGAATGTAAGCACAGGAATTCGGACTTCTTGTTCCAGCCAAGCCCAGCTCTCCCTCAGCATATTTTAATTGTGGAATGGATAGCGGGAGCTTCGTGGTGACTTGTTGGCCAAGGGGCTTTTCCCAACTGCCTGCCAGGTTACATATTGTGCCCAAAGTTCGAGCCAAGACAGCCACTGAGAGACAGTGGTATCACTAACTCTCTGGTTATTTTCTTTCTATCTACATTTTTCAAATCTTTCTGGTCTATTTTCACTGGTTATTGCATTAACTTTTAACAATGAGACCATAACAACAAGAGCATTTTCTGATGACTGCTTTTAAAACAGACATCTTTAGTTTCATCATGATTCATTCGTCTTTTCTCTCTTTCCATTTGCATATCTTCCTCTTCACATCAATGCACTGTCTCTGTCTATGTGCACTAAAACCTAACGGGGATGTGATATTTTCAGTATAGCAGCTTTTAGTATAACTCCCACTCATGTTCAAAGAGGCTAAAGTTCTTTGTGCAAGATTGTGACAAGGAAAAGAAATAAAAAAGGGCAAAGAAATATAAAAATGAGGACATGTACAGGGAGTAAAATGTTTGGGGTCAAAGTCGTTAGGTGAAATTTATAACAGCCATGTCTGATTGTTCCTGATGTTCATTTTTTATCAAAAAATTAATTATAAATGTATAAATAACTAATTATTCAATTTATTGAGGCAGAAAGCAAAATATATATATGTATATATATATATATATATATATATATATATATATAATATACTGCTTTCTGCAGAATATACATAATCACCTTCTATGACAACCAGTGAGAATTTTTGGAGACTGTCTTTAAAATAAACTCTTTAATGGACACAAGCTTTTTTAACCCTGAGATTCAACGTTGTCCAGCCTTATTCTCTCTGGCTTGAATCCCAGCGCCTGTGAGACACAGGATGTGTAATGTTAACTCCTTCCTCAGCAATGATTGCACCTTATATCTGAACACTCTGTCATCCATAATCTACTTGCATCGTGCATTTTTTCATAACAATGCACCAGCCAAAATCGGTCTTGTCATCTTGCAACATTGTGAGGCATTATAAGGAGTTCATAAAAGCTAAAGTAGAAGTCACTTTGAGAAACTGCTTCACATTTCTTTTTCCATATAATCCTCTCTTACTTACTTAACACTCGTCACCGTCACCTTGATTGCGGGTTTCTTTAGATTACACTTAATGGCCTTTACAATCACGGCAGGAATTCATGGATTCCTATCCACTCAAGTCACAGAAAAACTTGTTCATGCATTTACGTTTAATAAATATAGTGGTATACTTACAAGTTCTATGACTATGCAGTCAGCTAAAACTAATCTAGACAATGCATTTAGTGTCACGACAGTGGCTTCCGTCGTAAAGTGATCTTTAAGTCCATTCTACTGGTAGACAAACTAAATGGTCATAGGTCAAAGCGCATATAGATTTAATTGTATGTTATGAACTACCCCAACCTCTCTGGTCCTCTGGGATGGGTTTACTTATTGTCCCTAGAATTTAAATTAAGCAAAGTGATGAGGCTTTTATTGTCGAAGAAGCCACCTGAAAATGACCTGAGCTCTACTTAAATTGTCAGCTCATTAAAAAGGTATTATTCAGTGCAGCTTTTCCATAAATTCAAAATAATTTTTATCAATTTTTTTTTATCTCTTTTAATTAGACCTCTATTAATTGGCCTGCCTTTGCTTCTTATATTGTCTGGTACTTACAATTTAACTGATGTAATGTTTTGTAGCACTCTCTGGTTTTTCGTAAAATATTACAATGGACTTTTAAAGTTCTTAATTTCTTAATCTTTGTAATGTCCCTGCACCAACAAATTATGTTGGATTTAAACAGGTTTGGATGTGCTAATCACATTAACCGGCTGAGAGTAATTGTGATTGATCACAATTAATCTCAGTCTGGTATTTACTTGGAAACTTTCACCAAATTGATGATAGGGATCTAACTCTAACCTCAGCTACTTTAAATGATGTCTTATTTATGTGTAGAAAAAAAGTAAAGTAAAAACGTCAGTAAAAAGTCTAAAGGAGAATTTGTCCCAGAGGCATGTCATATTAAGCTGTTGTGCTTCTGGTGTATCAGTCTTGCCTTTAGTAGTTCAAGAGTCGATTCCAACATGTGTGTCCTTGTCATATGATGGCTCTTCTTCTCCACGTAAGAGTTTTGCTGGACTTTTAGCTCCGCCTTGTTTGGAGGATATCCCGCTGTTTTACGATTCTCCACCAAAGCACTGAAAAAACATTGCCATGCAGATCCACTGTAATTACCCTCTGCATGATGCACGCTACACGGGGCATCTGGTCCATCGTCAGACTCTTAGCGGCTATTGTAGCTGATACATGATACTTCTAGACATGTGCCTCTGTGAAAAGGCAGCTCATCAATATGTGCGCAAAATTTTGCTTTTATTTAAACGTCTATCTGGAAGCTCAGTCACTGTGTTACCTGGGTGCAATAAATCAATGTGAAAATCCTCTGGAATTAAAAAAAAATGGTGATTTCAGTCATTTGTTGAAAGGTTTATATGTTCTTTTTATTTTCCAGATTAGTCACGAGCTTCAGGGCTTCAGCGGTGACAGCATATTTCATTTGTAATTCTGTCTATGCCTTAGTAAAACTCTTTGAGTTTTCTTGTGTCAGAATAAAGTTACCTTGCTTTGCCAGAGCAGCAAAATGATATCATCACTGTCAAAAACCGCTGAGCTCCTTCTTTATCTTGGGGATGAAACGGTAATCAAAGGGTGCACCCCTCGCTGAGTGTTGCCTCCTTGTCCTGTGGCCCTTCATCCACAAGCCTTTTTATGTAGGCAATGGATGACTGCACAAAGGTGAATGATGTCTGTTTTTTCCGACAGCACTCACTCACTCACTCACTTACTATTTTAAATGATTCCAAATGGAAATACAACAAAAATACGAACTTTCTACATTGCCACTCAAAAAAAGCTAATGACCATATGATTATAGATTCATCGTCCCTCCCGTCCTGTCGATGTCGTATAGTCCTAAGATTACTGCTGTTCATAAACACTGTAGAAACATTTCTGAGCTGCTGCGGTGAGGACAGGTAAAAGGGACAATGATTTTTGCTTTATTGTATACTCCCTCTCATGGGCCAAGCCCTCCTGACATGACATAGGACCTCTACTGTAAATGTCAACCGTGTATGCCTCCCGAACAAGCATTACAGACTGGAAAAAGCATGGCAGAAAATATCAAAGGGGAGTTGCCAAAAACAGAATGAATGTTGTAATTACCTCCATTCTGTAGTTTGTAGCTGTCGTGCAGGTTGTTAATGGCTCCTCTTCTAGTGCTTAATAACTAGAACATTTTGGAGTAAAAGGTTGTTTATTCTAAATCACATCAGGTCAGTGAAAGGAGAAAGTAAACTTAAGTTTTGCTTCTCCATTGAGTTCCACAAACTAAGAATTAACTACTTGTGATAAAGGTGAAACTTGTGGTTTCCTGTTTGTAAAAGATCAGCTCAAGATCCAAGTCTAAAGTGTTGAGTCCAAACAATTTAATTTCACGTCCAACCAAATGATAAAATAAAAGAACACTATTGAAAATAATTTCCCTCTGTTTGCTATCACAGTTCCTGAGTCTTTAGTCTGGACTGTTGAAACTCAGGACTTAAATGTGGTCAGAATTTAAAGACTAGACCCCCCACCCCATGCTCATACACTAATATGCAGGACAATAAAAAAAAGTGAGACTTTAGCTTTTCACCCAACTAAGGCAACCACATTTAATTGTAGTGAGTGTCATCTGTCTTGGTGTAACCACTGCTTGCATTCCCCTATCAAATTCCCCCATCAAGGGATGTTAAAGCATTCTGGTGCAACTTCCTAACTGTTACCATTTATTATCATTACAACTGAATTATTAGCAGTAAAGTGGTCCATACTTTATAATGACATAATTCCAAAATTGGAGGGCACACCCCCTTCACCTCTCTTTCAGGGTATTACACATTCTAAGTCAAAAGTTCAGCTTTCTCTGTGTATTGAACAAAGCACCCTGTTACATCTGCTGTCTATTATGCCTTCAGCGCTACACCCTGGCCTATAAATCTCTACTTTCTTAATATTCTTTCATCTATACGGCCTCTGCCCGTAGCATGGTTCCTACCCTTGATGTCCTGACCCAACTCTCTGTGTACTATTAAATGTAGGCAGGGGCTGCAGGCTGACGGTAATCTTAAAGGATTAAAGAATATAGAATTCAATAAAATAAAGGAATGGATGAGACTGATGCAGAAGCTCATGTTGAGGTTGGTAAAAAATGGCAGCACACAATGGAATTAAAGATGTGGAAAGCTCCTGGATGGAAATGCAGGCGCTGACAGATGGAGCCTCATTAATCATTGGCTTTTACAGAACACATCCAATTCCAAGTTGAGATTCGTGTAAAGCCCTCAGTGGTGAAATCAGATGATTTCATCCATTTTCTGTCACTAAAGCGATACTGTAGAACTCCCTTAATGTTTTCATCATATTTTACATCGTAAAAAATGTAATCTCATCTAGGACCAAATGGATGATGAGAAAGATGAACTTATTTATGTCTAAATTCATTAGTTCATGACAAATTTATTTACACATCTATATCACAAATTGTTGTTTATAAAAGATCCGATTAAAAACAGTTCATGCCACTAGATCATGAAATCAAACACCAGCATAGAGTGATCAGTTTTTGTCATATTGGTTGATTGATTGATTGATTGATATTATGTTGAATAGCTGTTGATTTCATGAGAATTAAGGGCATTGGTCACCTTTGAATTGACAGCCATACCTTACTTGAAATTCACTGCATTTTTAATCACATTATTTTCTCTTTCAGGACAAATACCAACTGTTCAAAGAGCTGCAAGCAGTTGGAGAAAGTTTTTACTCTGTGCACTGTATTCAAACTAAATATCTAATGGGGCGTCTGCACATGACCGGACTATAGGGATAATGTTAACACTGCCCAAAGCATAAACATTCAGAGACACGTTATACTATTGAAGGATCTGGTTTAGTAAGTAGTTTCAGATCAACTGGGTAATGTTTACTGCACATACTGTGTTAAATAGCATGATGGTAAAAGATTTTGTGTGATATCTTTGACTGGATTTTGAATTGTTTTTAGATAATATTGGTCACAGATTTGGCCCTGAATGAGATCTGCATCCTGACCCGAGGGAGTAAGTGAAGTTTAGGTTTTTTGAAGCAATAACAAGAAGGCAGGGTCCTATGTTATAGTAATATTCTAAATATTTTTTAAAGGTCATGCAAAATTTCTTGAAAGAGGACATGAAGGTAGTTGGTATGAGAGAAGAGAATGCAGTAGACTGGTTTAGAGGGAGGCAACTGATTCGCTGTGGTGAGCCCTGAAGGGAAAAGACGAAAGGAAATGAAGAAGAAGATGCAAAATTCCATCCTTGAGATGGCTTTGACATATTTCATGGATCATGCTATTATTTTTTACTATGTGGACATTTGGACTTTAGCAGGACATAAAATAAAAGTCAGGGAGTCAGTGAGCACAAGGATTCATGCTGTGGGTATCATGTATCCTCAGAAGATCTCATGACAACCTGGACAGTCTTGACAATTAATCGTTACCACATAAATACCCACCGTTGGGTTCTGCCACTGGCAAAATCAATCAATACAGTATTTGCACACACATGATATTCACTGAACCACTCCCCAAACTTATTACCCACCAACTAAGTCTTCCTGCCTGTCCTGCATTACAACATGTTCCCCAGAGCCGGTCCGTTCACCTTTCAATGACCCCCTCCAGCATACTTCCACCCAGAGGCTAATCCAATCAGACACACTGAACATGTCGGCCCATGGCCCTCTCACCTCGCACTCAGCCCAGACCCGTCCAGGCTCCCTCATGGGTGCTCTCTGCTAGCTGTGCTGTGAAAGGGATTTTTATTTCGAGCCTGCAGAAAGCCTCTTCATCCTTAACTAAAAGAGGCAGAATAATGGAGAGAGAGCACTCAGACAGGGACAGAGAGTATCCATACGTGCTCGTGTGTCTCTCTCGTTATATACTGTAGTTTACAAGAACGCAGCAATAAGGGAAAATTAAAGGAACGATCTATGTGAACACAATGCATGCAAACATGTAAGCCTCTGCGGGTCAAGTCTTCAATCATTCAAGCCATTTAGTGTGTGTTCGCTCTGCCTGAGATGCTTTGGGTGAGCTGAGATCAGGGTTTGTCAGAGTTATCTTTGAAATCTGGAGGACGGTCTACAGGGAGCTTTGTGAGGCAGCTGAAGCAGAGTTCAGGGACAGACTGTCAGCACAGCCCCCAGCTTTGATACTGAAATCAAAACCCTTCCATCAGAGGCAAATAACGAAGGCATCGGTGTGAGTTCTGAGACGTGTGAATCTCTGCAGAATAGGTGAAGAAATGCTTCAGTGACAAAGTGCATAGCAATCTTCCTACTGTCCAAAAGGGATGGTTCGCATTTTAGTTTATACTGAACGGTTTCATTACCGATACTTTCACATTACGTCCCTCTGATGCTTGGAAAAGTACAGGATGTAGTCAAGGTGTGAAGATCAAGTGGAATGGTGTGTGAAATCCAAGACTATCATGCAGACTGGACTCAAGTTTTCATTAAATCAGTGACTTGGACTTTTTTTTAATGGTGTATTTACATTCAACTCATATGGTGCCGTTGCTAGACTTAGTGATTCATTAGGTTTACGTGACTCTTTTCTTCATTCTGATTGGAACTCATAGGAAGCAGTTCTGTAATATGTGTTATATGTGTGGAATCAGAAGACTCCTAAAGCGATTTGGGCAGAAGATAGAGACTCTTCATTACCCTTTTGATGTCTTGGTCTCAGCTTGGCATGTGACTCCTGGATTTATATTGAATTGATGATGATTTGATGCCGAATTGATAATGACGATGAGAGATTAAGCCATGTTTTCTTATGGCTGTGGAGGTATTCAGGGTATTGATTTCAAGATTGAATAATTGATTCAAACCTGGAATCCTCTGCTCATTGGGAGCAAATTGTTGATTCACCTCTCTCGTCTAACACTAGAGAGATACCCGAGCTCTCTCCATATACTGTATTTATTTTTTATTGCCTGTACACAATCTTATTCTGCCCCTACGGATCATTAAAGTTTCATCCTGTCTTTCCATCTTAAAGGAACCTGTCTTCAGGAACCACAAAGTAAAGACATGGTGAAAAATCCATAGTTGGTATAAAGGAAAGTGGTGTTGACATGCTGCATGGGCAGCCTGCAAAACTCTGACCTGTGGTGAAGAACTGAAACAAGTAGTATCTTGAAAAAACACATTTTGACTCTTGAATGGAAAGCATAATATAAATATTCATCCATAGCTTCATTACTAGTTATCAAAATCAGTTTTTCTGGAGTTTTAATGTTGTGCTAAACTGCATTGTGTACCTTTGGAATAGTCTTGGATTACAGAGTGGGTCACTCTGAATCTCCTGGGAGCCATTTTTAAAGAAACAAGTTCATTTGTTGGTTGTCAGGAGGAGTGAATAAAGTAAGCAGAGGACTGCCAGTAAAGCTATTCTTGAAACCTGCCTTGAATTCACTAAAGTAATACCACAGGTTTAAACATTTTGACACTTACTAATTCTCAGACTGCTGATCGAACACGACGCATTATTGAATGAAGTGTTGCACTAGCCGTTGTTTGTTGAGAAGGTTGAGAAATGAGAGATAGCTGTTTTTAAATGAAACAGAGACTTACATCTGTCATGTGCTGGTAGCAACAAAGCAGCAGGGAGATGATATGGAATTGATTTAATTACCTGCTACTTCAACCAAACACGCTGGATTGGTTAGAGGATCAGCAGAGCCTTGAGCCAGAAAGTGTGAGCAAAATCATTCCAAGACAATCCTGCCATACGTTTGGTTGTCAGGTAAAGTTGTCTTATAAATAAAATAAAATGAAATAAATGAAAAAATTAAGTTAAATTAAATTAAAAGGAACTTTGCGTTGTGACTGACCCCTCTTTGGGGAACTGGCACACGTGGTGGCGGTGGATGATGACTGTCAAAACTACTGAAAGACTAATTTGAGTTATAAACTCAAATTAATGATGGTGTGATGGCGTGATGTAAGCCACACGAAACTGCAGCATTAAAGAATTTAAAGAAAAGAGAGACTCAGACACTTCAGCAGCCTTGTTATGTGAGCTGCTAATGAGCAGCTGATTCCTCAGTTGACAGCTCCAGACTGTGATAGCAGAAAATGACGACTGAGCATGGTGAGAAGTAACAGAATGTAATATAGAAATAACTTGTGGCCACAGTGTGAAAAAAAATTTAGTCTCTAAAAATTTTGTCTCTAAATTGAACTTTGTCTAAACCTTTTTGTGCATTTTCACGTCTCCATCTGGACACGAGCATTCGTCTTCTGCTACACAGACAACTACATCTGGTCAGCCCACTGGGATTTGTCACACAGACAGACAGACACACGCACACGCACACACACACACACACACACACACACACACACACACGCACCCAGGTCATGAATTCACAGGTTGCCTTACCCGTGTGTTCCCCCAGAGACACACAGTGTTGTATTAATGGGTTTATTTGCTGTCATCTGTACTGGGAGCATCCAGTTGTGTGTTGGTGGCAGACTGAGTGGGTTGGTTCTGCATTTTTGTTTCGTTCCTGCGGTTTCTGTGTGGCTAGCATCACCATGTCACAGGTTACTGTCATTTTTGCTGTCCGCACAGTCTTGAAAGACAGCGTAAATTACAATAAATAAGGCAAGTGTTAGTTTTATGAACATTTCTAAGTTTCCTTTCACTGAGCTCAATATAAAACCTTGCTGTGGAAACACAAAGAGAGTTCTTGTTTCAGTCACCTGTTCATTTAAATTAACACCATATTTTATTATTACAAACTCACGCTGTGGAGTGTAATGTGAGGTTTAATCAAAAATCACATCTTTAATTATGCAGCTTGGGTGAGGTTCATCAATAATAGCTAGAGGATAGAAACAGGTTGGCTCAACAGCCTCGATGAAGGGAAGAAGGTTTGTTTTATGTGGTGCAGGTGAGACTGAAGAAGCAGTCCAGCTGTTTTTACTCATTAAATAGTAATTTAAGACCTACACCTGTTCAGTCAAAAATCTCAAGCCTGGGAAATTAACCATTATTCTTACAGATTTCCCACATGGGGTTCGAGACATATGTGACTAATTTATCATTACACTTGTGCCACATAGATGAACTTTGGATTTTTATGCCTTCACAATTCTGAAAGAACTAGAGGCAAAGAAAGAATACTCTTGACACCGTCTGTGAAAGGGTCATAAAGTTACACTTGAACATACCACAGGCAATGGAAAAAGAGCAACAAGGAAATACTTTTTATGCCTGCGTGAAAGAAATGAGTCTAATGATAATGTTAATAATTAATTCTCCTTACCAGTTAAACGGTTCACGAGGTGAATGTGAAAAAGAGGGTTGAGTGACTCAAATGATATCCTGACTAACAATAACTTAACTGTATAGCAAACCTGTTTTTGGGTGAAACTTAACAGCTTAGAAAGACGCTGCCGTTTCAGTAGAACAGGGCATCTATTTTGTCTTAACCTATGGTCAGATTTTTTCAAGGACCTTTTGAATTGTCAAATGATAAATGGCTAAATTCCATTCAGCCCCTTCAGTTTCAAGGTTATCGTCAAACTGTCAGTAAGGTGTGACTTCTTTATTTGGTTTTTTTATGTGACTGCAGTTGTTTTTGGTCTCCATTTCTTCTCTGAGCTGTGTTTCATGTGGGTGCAGCGGTGCAGTCATACTTCACTGGACCGAGCATCCCTGTCAAGTCTTACCTCGTCAAACTTGTTATGTCGCTCTCTGTCTCGCACAATGCTTTTAGGTTTTCTCTTTGGTGCCCATGTCCCATGGCACCATGTGATAACCCTCTCACTCCGGCTGCTTCTGTCTCTGCGCCTTGAAGTCTGTTGACAGGCGATTACACTATTTAGCCTCCATGTTACTCTGTGATTCCCCCCCCCCCCCATCTCCCAGGAGGGAATCTCCTTTCAGGTGATTTCTTTTTTGACTTTGCGCCAGCAACTCTTTTATCTTATTGCTTCACACAGTATTACACATCCTGTTGTCAAATTTGGGCAGTATATCTCTATTCATCCAATGAGGAGGCAAGCAAGCTTTTAAAAGCAATTACACAAATGAGATGACCACCTACATGCACAGCCGGCGAACAGCGGCAGCACATTCGGCCAAGGACGAGTAATAGGTACTTTTAAATCCAAGCGTGCTTTCTGTGAGCATTTCCCCACAACAATTAGCAAGCAAGGTGATAAAACAGCGTTGGCTCGACCACCTTGGAGAGCTTTCAATATAATTGGAGTTGAGATGGAGTCAGCAGGTTGTCAAGTCCAAATACAAGAGGAGGTGGAAAAACCTCAGCACCAGGGACAGCTCCATGATAAGCCTTAACCAGGATGTGGAGGCAAAATAAAACCTTCCTCAGTCTGGGATGAGAAAAAAACATTTTCAATCTTGTGTGGATAAAGGAGGAATTTCACAACTGGTGTATGCAAGAGTTACACTAAAGTACACAAGAAATACAAGATTGAACTCTGTAGAGTGGAGGAGAAAAGTAGTTAAACCATGAAGTCACAAATTAATTTTACAATGAGACTCACTTGTGAGATGTTGACATTTATTGGCCCCTCCTTTTCATCTCAAGGGGTGAATGAACTGGACGCTGTATGAACAAAATGACTACAAAAATGAAATGAAATAACACAACATCACTGTTGCATTATATGTAAATTCAGATGAAGAGCACCTCTTCTTATTCCTTAACTGCATGGGAATTTTTTTTTTCCTTTCTGTTTTGCACTGAGTTCATGCTTCAAGGATCAGCACTGTCACTTCGCAGCAAAATGGTTCCAGGTTTGACATGTTCTGTGTAGATTACAGTCACGCAATTGAAGGTGGTATTTATTCCATTCATGCTTGTAAATTCATTTTTTAATTCAGACAATGATGAAAATCGGTTGTTATATGTGCTTTGACAGTGTTTTGTCATGCTTTATTTTGTATTAGTTTTGTCTGCTTATGATTTGTAACTTTTATCTTGGTTAATTTTTGATGGAAACTGAATAATATTACAAACAAGTTGGTTTACCAGCAGTGACTTTGATAAACTCACGCTGTTTCACTGGATCATTTCCACAGAAACATTTTGGCTAATTAAGAACATCCATGTTGATACCCTTGTCTTTCCTCAGCCAGTCTCTCAGGAAGTTGCTAATGTAACTACAAGAAACTAAAATGACTTTTCTCATCGTGAGACATTATTTTATTCCGTTTAAACTTGAATGACTTCCACTTGAAGCAATAATAAATAAACATATTAATCAGTCATACTGCAAAATGCACGTTAGCAGCGATAAATCAATCATCAATATTGAAGCAACAGAAGTTGTTTAATGCTTTGAATAATTATCTCCATGAAGGTCATGTTTTGATTAAGTGTGTTTTGTTTGTTTGTTTGTTAATAGGATTTCAGAGAAACTACTTTTTAGGTTTCCGCAAATGCTTTTAGGTGGGATTTTCAACAGTTTCTGTTGTTATGCAAAAACCTCTGAACTAATTTTAGCCCAATCTCATGTAGGGATGAGGCTTGAGCTCAGAATGTCTGACTCACGACAGTTGGGTCGTGATGAAGGTATGTTCTCCACTGAGTGCCTTTCTAGTTAGAATTGTGTGTGTTTCTTAATCCAGGTGTATAATTTATAAATTTTTCATCCGTCCACACGATGCTCGCAAACTCCTTCGTCCGTCTTCGCTCTCTTTTTTCTCTTTTTTTTTTTATCACACAAAACCCTACGAACCTCTCCTGTCTGGTCGCAGACCAAAGCAATCTATCTTCACATATACAGAACAAGACACTCTTAATCTCACCAGATATCATTGCATTTCAACAAGTTTTCATATTGCCATAACAAAACTCTCTACAAAAACAATGAAATAACCAACAATTGTCCTAATCCATTTCCTTTCTACTATGATAAACCCAAAACAATGAAATTAATAAACAATTCCTTAACGTTTGTTCAACAAACTATTAATGGTCATTTGAAATTCTAAATTATGCAATTCACTGAAACTACTCACCATATCATAAATTAAACAGATCAGTATTCCTCACAATGTACATCAATAAACATTCATTTGCATGTATGCTTTTCTATTTGCACACCATTCTTTTTCCACCAGCATTTCTAAACTTCGACTGCTACTATCTGTTTCGATTCTTCTTAACCCAATTCCTATCTGTAATCTTTCTGTTGACCCAATTAATATCTTTTTTTCTAACCTATTTTGCCTGACCGTGTTGTGATATTTTCTTTACCATTTCTTACAGCATTCAGCTTCTTGTCTATTACCTACTATTAACTCTATTACCATCTATTGCAAGCTATTACCCACTATTACCCACTCACTGTTACACACTATTACATGTGTGCCTTTTTCGGGGACACAATAGGGAGGAGACTGGGGTGGGTTGTCGAGCAGGAAAAATGTCAGACTTTGACAACTAATTCTGCAGATCTCATCCAGCCTCCTACCTGCTGTCAACATTAGTTTTGTCTGAACATAACCAAACTCTTTCCCTAACCGTAATATTTTTTTAAGAAACCGAAATCAATGTGACTGTAGCATGAGGGGAATGAAATCAGTTTTCCATCAGAACCTTGCATTTCAAACTAAAGTAAATGATTTATGATGGGTTTTTTTCTTCCCACGTAGAATGTCCTTGGCATATGGATAAGATGAGCTCACCAGTGTCACCGTGACATGAGGATGTTCTTTAGCACTGTTCTCTACACATGAAATGCTTTTCTTCTACGACGAGGCTCCTGCCACAACCAGCACCCCTGTTAGCTTTGGTCAAATCCTTTCTGCACCATTTTAATGATGTCTCTCCTTCCTTCATGCTCTGGAGAAGATATTCATAGTAAATGGTGAGTGAATGTCACACACACCACTCCTGCTGAAGGCAGCCACAATAAAGATCACCCCTTGAATTAAAGGATTACTTTATAGGCCCCTTAACAAATTAGTTACAGTATAACATTTATATTTAAGCGGCATCTCCAGTGCATTCTATTTATTGCAAAGGCATATGCCCTTTTTTTATTTGATGCATGTTAGCTTTTACAGCCTCAGGTTGTTACATATTTTGTATCTGCATGGAGTTGGATCTTCATGCATCATGCAAACTTCCCATGAATCAAAGTAAACAAGTCAGTGTGATAAATGTGTAGCCTTGCCACAGATATCTGGAGTGTTGATGATGTTGAACATGCAGTTAAATGGCTAAACCCGACTCTGGGTGTGTTTGGGAAAGAGGGGGTGCCCGCAGGAGTGTGTGTGTTGGGGGTGACACATGATTAGGAGATGTGTAGGTGCTGCAATGCACAGCCGCAAATCTTCTGGGAGAATGTTTTCTGTCTCAGAGTTACTAGAGTTACCACTGTCTGCCTCTTTTTGTGAGTGTGTGTGTGTGAATGTGTGTGTGTGTGTGTGTGCTTGTTAAGTGGTTTTACTTAGCTATACAATATAATATGTCATTCTCTCTTTTTTATTTATTTATTAATTTTTTTTATCATGACCCACCATTATAGACTCACCTGATTTGTTGATGCTACCTTCAGATGTGAGTGACTGTGTGCGTAGTTGCTGAATTATGACAGTGACTTTCATTAATTAAATGCACTCAGGGATTTTTGTTCAACAGTCTTCTTTAGATTTGAATGACCAGGGGTTCATGGTGACTAATGTCAACTTTTCTTTCTAATTAAAATGATGTGGCTTTGTAATTCAATAGGCAGATTGTGTTCATTGACTTGAATATTGTATGCTCAAGCCTAAAAGCAGAGAAAATGCCTTGCAAGATACATGCAAAAAAATCTGACTGCCTCTAAGCAAAACAGTTCAGACATTTCTATGGAACCTGAGCACAAATATCTGTCCATAGTATCACAATATTCTGATAATATTTTACCACAGAATTTTTTGCAGCACCTTGCTTTAGTCCAGGTTCCCTCATGAAGTCTGTGAGCTCAGGCGGTTGAGGTCCATAACCCCACATTGACTGTCTGCCAGTGAGTCGCTCCTGCATAAACAATTTTAGAATTATTATCCATTTCCTCCTCCGATGGCCTCATTTTTCAGGTTTTCTTGTGTGTTTAGGATCAATTAATTCACAATATGGGAATAATATGGCTGCTATGATGATTCCATATTTCTCACATAGAAAGCTGTTTTATACAGTATTTGAAGCTTTATAACCAGGGCAGTTTTATCAGATATTACACATTGTCAAGGTTAAACATGATGACTGACTTTTCAAACTGGTCAATATCACTCTATGTGGACACCAAAGAACATTTACCACACCTGACTGCACTATAAAACAAATTAAAGCAAATTCTTCATACGTATGTATGAAGATTTTCTACATCTATCATATTCCTGCTTCAGTGGCGTCAGTTTTGATGTCAAGTGACAAAAAGTTGAAATTTGAGATGATGTTTGTATTAATTTACCCAATCAGAAACTCGTGGACCTGATAGCTCTGACAACACTTGGTACCCTAATGCTAATGAATGCTCATTAGTGATGTTTAAAGTTTTGGTAGACGTATAATCATCAGATCTCCTGGTGGCAGTTTAATTGCTAAACTAGGCTAACTAGTTCTTTCAATTTTGGTTTATTTCCTGATCTATGTTGGTGAAGTGGAATCTGGTTTCTGAAATTTACCTAGCATGGTTGGGATTAAGAATTTATTGCTCATGTATCGCTACCACCTGAAGTTAACTCGACAGAAGAGCTAACAGCAATCAGTAGTGGCTGATTAGTCTCGGGATCTTGTCAGAGTCAGTTACTGTGACAAATTGGTTTGTCTTCAATTTTCCCGACGTTGACATGGGGACTCCTCCCTTAAGGCCTCACCTCTGACACAGCAGCTCGTGTGGGCGTCTGCCAATCCCAACAAGCTTCTTCCTTTGGGGTTAAAGGTAGATGCATTGATTAAAAAGCAAAGCAGAAAATCTAGACAAAAAGAGGGAAAAAAAAGGTGAGAGATCTCCTGGACATTTGAAAATATTTGCCAAAGCAAATTTTCTAAATACCTGCAAATGCTTAATGTTTTATCACATTAATAAGAGAATAAATCAACATTCATAAATATGACTGTACATATTCCACAAAGCCAGGCCCAGAGTTGAGACTGTTTTGTCGATGACACTGTTGGATACCCCAAAGCATTTGGAGACTGTTCCCAAAACAGACAGTTTGTGTTTGAAGTCAGGGCCCTCTGGGGGTATCAGATGATGGTAAAAAAATTTAACTGCTACTTTTAATGAAACTGTTCTTCTGTAACCAGTTCTGATTTTTATTATTTTTACAATTATTTGTTTTTGACAAACCAGGAACCCAAACCCAAATACGGAATATTTGGTTAACAAAATTTTTTAAAAAATCACGGAAAAATTGGCTTTGCTTAATTTTTTGATTCTTGAACTGCCAACTAACTGAAGGAAGATGCTGCTTTGCTTTTTTATGTCAGGTAGTACTTGACAAATCTTGAGTAGGTTGTTGTAATCATTGTTGTTACATACACTTTTAACACCCAAGAATGAAAATTTGAGGGATCACTAACGCGATTTAAATCACCCTAATAAAATGAATATCTACACCAAATTACACAATGATCAATCCAACATGGTCACAGTTGAAATGCTTCACCCACCAAATGGTATCATTTTGCCTCGGGCAGTTCTTCTTGCATGGCTATTAAAAGCACAGATTGATTTGGCACAAAGCAGTGGATTAAACAGAGTAAATTGACACAATAAATATAACAATATAACAAGACGGTACAATGAAAAACAGAAAGCAATATGTGTCAAAGAGTTTTAATTTTTCAAGATAGAATAAATATGGCTGAAATTAGTGGACTGCTCTTTTATTATTCAATGCTTTTTTATTTGTCCTGAGATGGGTTTTCAAATTAAAACCGTCTTTACCCACTCATGACAGCCATTCTATTAATAAGACTCCAAATGATATCTCTCCTCCCCTCCATCTAAAAACCCGTCTGAAAACATTTACTGAATATGAAATCCCTTTCAAATAAACATGCTTCAACTGGATTTTACAGATTCATGTGAAACCTGACTGAAGCTAAATCTATACGTAATTCTTGATAATTAATGCTTAATCTCAACAACAATGTTTTCAATGTTTGTTTTTTTCTAAATATTCACTATCCCTTAGTCTTTCTATTCAAGAATAAAGCCTGATCTTTTCCTATGTGAGCATTTTGTCTGTCTTTAATTAAATGGATGAGGTCAGTAATTGGCTTTTAGAGCTACAAGTGATGAGGACTTTCCGAACGCCCAAGGAAAGAAACACTTCCACTGAAAGCAATTAAGCTGGAGAGTATTCTTTTCTCTTTCATTTCATCTTATTCTGCTGCTGCAGCTCAGTGTGGTTATGGAAAACAAAGTGTAGTGAGGGCAATGGTATAATTTTTACAATAGAGTTTTCGAAAGACTGCTGATCCGGCTGTGAACAACACTGTCAATTTAAAGATTCTCAGCCAAGTTCAGTTGGAGGATTTGCTTTATTTCATCTTTTGTATCTGAACATCAGATTTGAAACCGCTGCAAACAAACAGATATGTTTCGTATGAAGGATGAGAGAGTGTTGTGTTCACGGAGTATGTCCCTACGGGTGCTGATGGGGGATGTCATCTAGACAAATGTCCCCATTTACTGCCCATCCTCCCTCTATTCCACTGAGACATGGTGCGCGTGGGGTGAGTCGAGGGTGTTGCAATGAAGCCGTGGGTGGGAGAAGGTGGGGGAAGTTTTATGCCACGTTTGGAAGCAGCATAGTGGAATGGAGCCAGCAGCAATGGGAGTTAGAGCTTATAACCACATTAGAGCAGGAAGACAGAGGAGAAGACTATAAAAAGTGCTTAATCTCAGTGAGCAGAAAAGAGGAACAAAGCGAGAAAGATAAGTTGAAGTGCTTAGTGGACTTGCTACGAAGCTTGATTCTACTAAAAACACTATCTATTGCTCGCAGTATACAGTCTGTGGGAGTAGAAGCACATTATTGTCAGTTTCAGCAAGAAAAATCTGATTTTGGTCATGGTGTCTACTCTGAATATGTTTCTGGTGGGTGTGATCTTTACGCAGGTTACAAACACAAACAATAGAAAAAGAGGGGAATTTAAATTAAGATTCCACTAACTGTAAGTGCAAAATAATTGAAAGTTTAAAGACTAATTAAACCAAGTTACATAAGCAGTTTGCTCCACTAAAGGCTGCATTATCAAATATGTGGTGTGATCTAGTGGACCAACGATACAACTACAGATGGAACCCAGTCCTTTACACCCAAATTAATGGAGAACATACATGTTGGAGTTTTACATTGCATTCCCCTGCCCATTCAATATTTCCATCTGAAAACTCTTTTTATCTTTGGATTCCATAGAAACATTAAACAAACCACAGGGAGGCTTGAGGCTTCTCTACCAGGTCTTGGTTGTAAGGAATCTAAATTATCGTTCAAATTTTGAAAATATTGTGACATCAATTTGTTTTTCTTCTTAAAAACATTTTAAGTCCAAAGATCACTGATTCACTGATCCTCTTAGATATGAGGGAATTTTATGTAAGAGGTCATGGAAGTCATTACAGCAGCATTGAATGAAAAATTATCACAATGTTGCTTTAACCCCATATTGCACCTTTTCTTTGAGAATCTTTGGATTATTAATGGCACTCCTACCCAACTGACCCGGCGCTCTCCTCATATGTTTCTGGCACACTGGTTAGATGTTATGCAGGAGGAAGTCAGGCCAAGTGGTGTTACATTACAAAAATAACAGTAACATTTTGGAATGAGGACAATATAATAAGCTGTTAGATATTGCTATGATATTCTGATTGGAACGTGGATGTGAGCACGAGTATTGAATTCTCTGTATGGATTTTGGTCTGTGCAGATTGCTGTTTTCATTTGGCTAATTATGCTCTCTGGGAGAGCCCGAAAGTTTTGCTGTTTGTATCCAGGGAGTGGGGGTTATTTCTCCTGGTAATAGTGTTTATATATACATATGCATCTTATTATGGGTTTAACTATCAAAACCATTATTGCTTGTAAGAGTAAATTTCATGATTTGCATGTAGGGTGCTAACTATAGACATGTGAAACTTAATTTACTGACATAGATCTCTAGAGAGTTTGCACAATGCACTGCAAGGAAGTAATTTAGGTAGCATTACTGGATTTCCAGAAGGTGTGTCACACAAAATGTGTGACATACAGTATGAAGACATGGGAGTGACAGGCCTGTGACTGAATGCCCTTCACTGCATGCAAACACAGCCTCAGTTGGTAAAAATAGGCTGAGTTCAGTCCACGTAGGGAGAAACATCCATGTTTTTTTCTTCTTTTTTTTTTACTCTGTTTTTTGTCGAAATGATCCAAACAAATTGCGATCAGCGCTGACTTGATGAAACCAGGGACTTCCTGTACAGCCACACGGAGAAGAGGTCAGCGGTAAATTATCTAAATGACCTCTTAGGGAAGCTACCTGAATTCCAACACCGTGTCCCACCCTCCCGCATTCTGTTGATTTATTTATGCATAATATTATGCAATGTTCTGTTTGAATAGGAAATATGCAGATGAAAAATGAATTGACTTCTATAAGCAGCCTCTCGACTAGCAGCAGCTCTCTCTTCCTGATAGCTATGCTCTGGTGGGCTTTTGCACTTCAAGAGACGATCCACAACAGTGAAGTGCCCTTACTGAGCATGAATCACCATTTCTTGGCTAACTGCCTGCTCAGACTACTTTCAGTGTAGGAGGCTTTTGCAGATGCAGTTTGCCCATTACTGCTGTGGCATCAGTGACAAAGCTGAATGAAGTATAGCCTACATCCTCCCACCCTGTGGTACCTGGTAGAGTCAAACCTGTCTAGAAAAGATAGAAGTGAAGGAACTGAACAGAA
This sequence comes from Antennarius maculatus, assembly GCA_013358685.1. Taxonomy (NCBI): domain Eukaryota; kingdom Metazoa; phylum Chordata; class Actinopteri; order Lophiiformes; family Antennariidae; genus Antennarius; species Antennarius maculatus. The sequence continues at coordinate 6,674,687 of CM023628.1, forward strand.
ATCTCCATATTGAACAAACAGTCTTCAAATAGTGAAGCTGTGCCAATTTATTTCAAAACAGAATCGTCACAGTTTCCAAGTTATAGTGCTCTACGTGTTGCTGTATGTACAAAGAGAGCCAGGACACAAATGCAGAGTAAAACTGAAGAATGGTTGAATGACAAAAAAGTTCAACTAAAAATCACCTTTTGGGAAAAATACATTATATAAAAAGTATGACCTGAAAATTACCACAAAGGGTAAATTAATAAAAACACACAAAACTACCATGAATAGGAATACTCAAAAAAGAAGCAACAGAAATCCAGGAGTAAATTCAACACTGGTAGCAAAAGTATAAGGTCAATTCAAAACTTTGAGCATTAGTATCAGGAAAACAATTGAATCACAGGAAGTAAAATAATCTTCAGGCAAAGAAGACGAGTTGAGGCGGCATTGATATCCAGCTGATAGCAGCGACTTAGAGGTGTGTCTTGTATCTCTGCTGACGAGAAGAGACAAATATGGAAAAAATGCCAGCGCAGGACCATCTTCTTCTTTTCCTTTCGGCTTTTCCCTTCAGGGGTCGCCACAGCGAATCAGTTGCCTCCATCTAGCCCTGTCTTCTGCATTCTCTTCTCTCACACCAACTACCTTCATGTCCTCTTTCACTACATCCATAAACCTCCTCTTTGGTCTTCCTCTAGGCCTCCTGCCTGGCAGTTTAAAACTCAGCATCTTTCTACCAATATATTCACTATCTCTCCTCTGGACATGTCCAAACCATCTCAGTCTGGCCTCTCTGGCTTTATCTCCAAAACCTCTAACATGTGCTGTCCCTCTGATGTACTTATTCCTGATGCTATCCAACCTGCTCACTCCCAAAGAGAACCTCAGCATCTTCATCTCTGCTACATCCAGCTCTGCCTCCTGTCTTTTTCTCAGTGACACTGTCTCTAGACCAAACAACATTGCTGGTCTCACCACAGTTTGTACACCTTATGGTAATGGTATATGATAATGGTATATACTAAGTCAAACAAAAATTATGGCTAAAATAGACTATTACTAATTTCTATTTCATTTAATGAGAGTCAATGTGATCGCTGACAGTCATATCCTGACCCAGATATTGTCATCAATTGACAAGATTGACAAGATTTTAAATGTGTAATGTTCTTGAGTCGACTTGGCATCAATATCTTTATTAAATCTGTTGGGAAATTATGTCTAAACTTGTCCATGTTGTAGATATCCTCTGGAAAGTCCCAGATGTGAGTTCAGCTATTTTCATCTAGTCTTCAACCGTAGCTTTTCTTGAAACTCTCCAGCCAGTTGTGGACAGCTTTGGAATCGCTTTATGACAATTTTCTTCGAGCTTCAAGGGTCACAAGATGCTTTTCGGAAGTTATCATGGCTTCTATCAACTCTTTATTTATTTTGGTTTATTTATTTTTTTAATATTTACATGTTGAGTGTTTCCCTGCAATAATATATCCTGTTATTTCATTCTTTCTCTGCCACCCTGCACTCAATCAAGTTCATTCCTTTCACCCGTGCTTCCTCTATGTTAAATAAACTCAGTGCCATGCCAGATTGTGTTCATCCTACTTTTTTTTTTAGCATTCTTGTTTCTTGCCTGATCTGCCTACTCTCCTGTTGTGGTTTTGGGTTCCATCTGCCAGTTTTATCCGAAGCGCGACAAAAGTGGGTTGAGTTCATGGTTTACTGCAAGTCAGGTATTTCTCTTCTTGATGCTTGGATCTGCTCTTTTCTAAGTTTTCTCTCCTTTCCTTGAGAAAGTAAATGGCTTTAAAGTTAGAAAAAAAATGCCAACTTTATATCACTTGTAATTCACTGTTCCCCATTTAAGACTGAACAAGAAACATTTTTTGTTCAACTTTATGGAGACAAATCAACTGTCGTCATCTCGTCTTCAGTCACTTATCTGCGTTGCGGGTCACAGATGCCGCTGGAGCCTATCCCAGCCAGCCATGGGCAAGAGATGGGGTACACCCTGGACATGTTAACAGGTCACTGCTGGGCCCACATGTGCTGCCACCATGCTGCATCTCCAGAACAAAAAAGAAAAAACACCCTTTGCTTACTGCCAGTGATTAGCTGCCTGCAAGTCTCCCAAGCCGCTGGTCATGGGAATGACATGAAACTCAATGCATATGATAATTGAGAGTTAAATAGGACTATGTCACAGTGAGAAGGAGGTCACATTATAGAAGTGTGCACTACACCAGGTTTGTCTGCATTGTGATAAAAAAAAATGCTAATAAACCCTCATTTGCATATAACAATGATTTTAGAATGCGCAAATCCATTTCAGCGCAGACTCCTTGCTGTAACAGCATCTGTGATGGTCTGTTCTTATCAGATCCATTTCAGAAAGTGTCTGCTCCCGTTCTACAATACAGAATTATACAGTATGTTATCATTTTGTCAGTCTTCTCTGCTACATTCCACATGACAGTACCTAAATGCCTGCTGCCACTGCCAAAGACAATTGTAATTTGTTAGTCTCAAATACAAAAGGTGAAACAGTGTGGGATATAAACACTGTGCTTTGGGATGGTGGCCATGGACTTGACTACCTTGTTTACTCTGCTTTCACCATTACCTGATCCTTGATGGATGGATAGAAGGGTCTTGAACTGTTTTTTGGCTGGTTAGTCATTATATGGATACCTCTCTTTTAAACTACACCCCAGAATAATGACTGATTGGCCATTGTATATAGATCAATGGCTGTATCTTCTTTTAAAACACTGACCTATTATTTTTCTTGTCCAGCCTCTCATAAGTTTACATTTGGACTATCCGTCATGTGTCTGAACACTGTGAGCCTGTCAAACATAACATTTATTGGAAGCAAAGGTAATCATTGATCATCATTTGCAATCGAGGCGGGGGTGGCTCAGTGGTAGAGATCGGCGGTTCGATTCCCGCTCCTGCCCAAAAAAACACCCGGAGATGAGCTGACAGTGGGAGGTGTCAGCTCACCTCGGGAGCACTGCCGAGGCGCCCTTGAGCAAGGTCCCCCTTACAAGTTGCTCATTTGGGGCACACCACAAAGGAGCTGCCCGCCACTGTACCTCCCCTGCATGCGTACTGACCCCCTGTGTGTGTTAGTTTTTTCATACTAACATATGCATGTGATTTGATTGGACAAACTAGAGTGTGCTCTTAATTTCCGTTCAGGGATTACTAAAAGTATATAAAATTAAAATGATCCAAAAACAAGTTAAATACCTCAGTATAACAGTTTAGGATTATTGTCCTATTGGAATGTTCAATGAAACCAATTCTTCAGCTTCCTTGCAGATGGCAAGACATTTGGATGGAAGCCATCAAACCCTCGTCATGATGCAGGTTTTATGTGACAAAGGAGTAAAGCAGCTTCAAAGCATCACCATGTTAGGGAGGTTTTAGGGTATTCTTTTCTTTATATTCTTCACTCTTCCCCTTCCAGACATAGCGCTTATCCATAAACCCCAAAAGTAACAGATTGATTTCATGGCTCTTCAGAACAGAATCTCGAAATGAGTCTTATCTAGATGATTCCGAGATACTGGTAATGACTTTCTTTGTTTTTAGGTTGGCAGTGAACCTTTTGGAGTTTGATCATATAACCTTTATGCATAACTATAATGCTGTATTCCCCAGGCATGACCATGAAAAAATGTAAACTCTTTTTTTTTTTCCAGTCAGTCAGATCTCAGCTGAAGGTCGACGTCATAGTGAGGACAATGGTCCAATGGAAATATATGCTCAAAAGAATGATTTTTAAAACTCTCTATTCCTTCTTTTGGCAGCATGAGTTTGCTCTCTAGAAGACATACAATACTCTGCCATTACACATTTCATTCAGACGTCAATAAATCCAGACTTTGACACAATCAGACCAGAGCAGATGGCCATAAAGCCTTTGTCCAGGGTACACCTGAGACTCCCAAAGCTTTATCATCCATAACCATTGCACTGCTGTAAAAAGTAGGGAAAATAAACCAATAGATGGCACAGAGGAGTTGCCTGTTGTAAAAAACGAACAAACAAACAAACAAAATAAAAGGTACAGACAAACAGAATGGTCATTTTCAAAAGATGAGAGCCAGGAAGAGGTCATGGTCATGGTCAACTTTATTGTCAGCATTGATGAGCAATCCATGTGTGAAAGAGATGAGTGGCTCCTGTTCTATTTCAGCACCTTATCTCAAAGTTTCATTGTCTCTGCATCACAGAGCCATTCTATGAAAATACTTCAGTACGTCTACTGTTCCGAAACACAAAATGTAATCTCAACTTTTTGGAAGCTCGATTTGTCCGGTAGTATTTATGATGCCTTGCTTTTAACCACTATAAATCAGCTTTAGTGCTAATGGCAGGCATCTCTCAGCAGTAATTTTTAATACTAGTCATGGCAAGTACCTTTGCTAAGATATATCAAACCTCTTATCTCCTGCTAATTCTCCACTCTTTCAAAAAGAAAAATAGGCTCATGACCTAAGCTTTAACCTACTATGGACGAAATCTGGCTTAAGTCCTTTTGGGATGCAGTTAATAATAACCCCGGTGAGTGATCCCCTGGCAAGGAAGCAAATTTGCCTCATGCTTCATCACTCTTGTCAGCGGAGTGATTGCATTGTAATGCATTGCAGATTTTCTCAACCTTGTGTGTCTGTGGCAGGGCAGCACGCTGCTTGGATGATCGAAAGGACTGACACATTCTCCACAGGCAGATACCTCTCAATTCTCCATCTTGTCGGGGTCTTCTGGCTTCTTTCCTAACTGCTCCCCAATTTGCTGGATGGGCTCGCTTTCTAAGACAATCATTAATGAGCCTCGTCAAATCCAACAGTCTGGCCGTCTGGGTGTCTGGGCTTGATAGCATTTGTCTGCCTCAGTGGTTGGCTTCCTGCAGAACTCAGTCCTTTGGTATGTCAAAAGACATCCAGCTTCTGTAGAACCTATGTCCCCTAGCTCAACTTCAGCACACCAACTGAAATATGAGCCTACTTCACAATATTTGCTTAGTTCCTGACAGCAGCAGACACTTCTTGATATGCATGCTCAGTGGAAGGGACACACCTCTGCCATTACATCTCAATCCTAACACATCTCCACTAGGAAACACAGATCTATTAGTTGATCAGGAATCCTTTACCAAGTTGCCTCCTTTTATACATTCTCAGTCCTACCTTTTTTGTGTTTTGGTATTCTGACTTATGGTACATCGCCTTGATGCTTTCGATTTGCCTTCTCTGAGACGTCAGGTGCTGGGAGCAACCTTGACATATTAGGACATTAAATCTGAATCAGCACCTGTCACTGCACTAAAGTGCTTCCATATTCTCTGTTTTCTCAAGCGCATCAAGGAAAATACAATTTTACCCACAGTGTCTGTCCCTGTCCCATCTCGTCTCACAGACATATCCATGTCTGCCTTCGTCTCCCCTTTCCTGTCTCTTGTCATTCGACTCTTATTTTATACCTCAAGATTCTAGTACTTTAAGTTGTCCATTGTTATTATTTCAGCAGTTTTGTACGATTTATCTGTGGTGGTTTGTTTAAGGCTGTGTGTTACTGTATTTGTGTCTGAGATATTTTGAAAGAGTTCTTTGAACTATTAATGGAAATGGGTTACTTCTGTGTATGCCTTTCTTGCCTGCTAATAGTTTCTGCTAATAGTTATATAATGATTGAACTAGTTCTATAATATTATATAGAACTACAATGCTACCTTTAATATGATAAAAATACATTCAACTCACAAACCTCAGATCCCTTAGCTCTGTCCTGCACTCTGACATCTCCCATCTCATCTGACCACTTCTGTTCCAAAGTAATTAATTTTTATTATTTGTGATAACTTCTTACCTGTCTATTCATCCAATAGCTGGGATAACAGAAATTGCAAAATGAGTTCTCATAGTTATGAATATTATTAGCAACCTCAGATAGTCTTCAACTTATGAACACAATTAATTACAACAGTGTGTTTATAAGCTCAATTGTTTGTAAGTTGCTATTTATTAAATTTCAATCTGTAATCATCATTTGTTATCATTAAAATGCCATTACTCTAAAAACTTAAGTAATATTCCCTAAGACTTACTCGAAAAAATAGCAGGTCATAAAAGCAACACAAGGACAGGTAATTTTGAGATAATTGCAAGAAGATTTTGCTGACTTTAAATTAATTCTTGAAGAGAAGACAAAGAAAACACTTAAATGAACTCTAAACCAGCTTTTTAAGCATATCAACCAGCATCCATTTAGCTGTTAATGTTGACAATCCACTATACAGTACTGTAGCATGTAGCATGTAACATAACCTACCTTTAGAGCGAAGGAAAGGAAGGAGAGGGTGGACTTATTGTTGGTCAGAGGTCAGAGATCGTCCTCACTACCACTATCTCCAGAAGCCTTTGCTTTATCAGCCATGATAAAAAGTAAGGTATCCAAGGGGGCAAGAAATCTGACATACTGAGATGCTCAGAGATAAGACAAGAACAAGATTGGGGAGGTGCATGTTGGAGACACGTACACATTTTGCTCGGCGTGGATTGTGACGGAAAGGGGGACTACAGTAGTCAGATATGTATCTCCGAATGTTTGTAAGTCGAATGTTTGTGTCTCGAGGACTACCTGTACTAGTATTATTGATAATTCCAATCAATTGTAAACATCAATACTAGATCTAGTACTCCTACTGTACTCTGTGGCATCATTTGACTGGAATAAATTTGGACATTTGAAGCTTGCAATCGTTTCCATCATATGAGCATAACTGCAATGAATGCTTTCTTTTTAACACTTGTTAGATGTAAAAAAAAAAAAAAAGAAGAGAGAAGGAAACAGCTTCCACAGCAGCAGGCCATTTGTTAGTGAATGCAGAAAGACCCATTGGGCATGAAGTGATAACAGTTAACATCCAGATGTTGAGAAGTGGTTCTGTCAAAGCCCTACAGTGTCTCCACAATCACTAGTGGGAATACTGGATTAATGCTCACATCGACTGTAAACCCGACTCATTTTAAGGTGACAGAGAAAGAGAGTGAGAGTGAGAGAGAGAGAGAGATTTGATTTTGATTTTTAAAATCACGTTTAATCATAAAAGTCTAATTACAAGATAATCACATTTACACAAAATCCAAAAGATTCATGTAAAGAGGATTTTAAATAGTACTGTGCCTTTCCTGAAGATAGAAACATCCAACCTTTTAACATTCATCAAACAAAAAAAAAACAGTTTAAGAAAAAAATTATTAGGTTTTCAGTCGTTGGACATCTCATGCGTAACTGTCCGAACGGAGAGGATGAGAGAAACAGCCGCATGACATGGATAACAGCACAAAGGATGGACAGAGTGATTTGGTGAAGGCTGAAGGGACCAGAGAGACAGCTGCTAGGGTGGTAGAGTCTCTCCTGGAGAAGGACGAGGAGGAGGATGATATTGTGATAAACAAGGAATTATTAAAGAGAGCTCTTAAAAGGAAAAATACTAACACAAGAATGAATAAAGCAAAGAAAGTTGCTAAAGAAACACCTGAGTCATCTCCTTATACAAGTAGCTCTGAGAATGAAAATGACAGAAAAATAACAGAAAAATATGATTTGCAGAAGATAAAAATTCTTGCAAGACACAAAAGGTTCAAGGGCAAAAGTAAAAATTTCTTTCCTGACCTCAACATGTTTCTGGATGGCGTCAGCTTTTATTTGAAAAGTAAAACAAGAAGTGGCGAACCAATTTTTACAGATAAAGAGGTTTATAGATGGAAAAAAATAAAGACAAAAGTAAAAGACATGATTGTGGAAGAAATCATGAGAGAGAGAGAGAGAAAGAAATCAGTATTTCAGCATAGAAATACTGATTCCCAGAAATGCCAAAAACGGCAAGCTCAAAAGGAAGTAAGACGAGACAAGCAGAGGGAAAGGGGAAATACTAAGAACACCAAATGTCTATGTCTACTAGGTTCTAAGCAATGATTTAGAAAATAATTTTTTTAGTTGTATAGCTTTAAATTCAGCTTCAACTCTTACCCTAACCCATACTGTCATGATACATCCTATTTGTTACACACCAGGCCTTTACGCCATCCACAAGTGGGTTCTTTGAGATAAGCTGAGCTCTGGCTGCTAACACAGCCATCATCATAGGTCTTTCCATGTCCTTCAAGTGATCCTGGGTTAAACGCCACATACACACCTGGAGAGGAAGATGAAAACGCTTGCCAGCTCACCATGGAGAAATAGCCCACCCCTGCTATGCCTCTCTATTTTCTCTGGCTGTAACAGAGCACTCTAAGGGAGCTGATTGCTGAATGGCTCGTCAGGGCTTCAGGTTGTGTGTACGTGTGTGTGTGTGTGTGTGTGTGTGTGTGTGTGTGTGTGTGTGTGTGTGTGTGTGTGTGTGTGTGTGTGTCTGTCAGAGGTTCATGTCTCACTGTGCAAAGGAGTAAATCCTCTCATCCTTAACCAGGCTGACGTGCTGGCTCATCATTTCTCTTTCATCAAGACCTCTTCTTCCAGGCTCCCTCCTGTTGAACGTTCAAATGCAGCAAAACCCTCCTTTCCCGTCGATTGCTTTTTGTCAAATTAGTTCCAGAGAGCTGTCAAAAGCTGCGCATTAGAAAAGCGAATGCAAATACAGTAGCTCTTAATTTTGCATTCTATTACCTCAATTTGCTTCTCAGTTATTTTGGTTTCTTAATCCATCATAATCAGTATTTGATGCCTTCATTTTCCCTGCTTGTATTATGTGCTTGAGGAGACTATGTCCTGTATAAGTCTTTAACTCTCTACTTGAAACATTAATTATCCATGTCTCAGATTTGCCGAGTGGAGGAGGGAACCATTTTTCTATAGATGTCACAAACAATAACCTTCATTGCGCTGTGGGTGTGACTGACTCAGACTGGAGACACAATCCAGCAGTTTGCCATCAATCTTGAACACACACACAGCAGCCAGCACCTGGTCTTAAAGCTGCCACATTTTGGGATTGGCATATAGTTTATTGTTAGCTTGAGGCTGCTTTGCATCGTTGTGCCAATGACAGGTTGTCCAGCCATTTCTGATTTGTCAATGGTCGCCGACCACGGATGGTGGTAATTTCATAAAGAGTGAGCTCATATGGAGCCTTCAGGGTAGTTTGAGAGAATAAGGTCCTTTTATACTGGATTTAATCTCTTTATGTCAATATTTATTTCATGGTGCTGCTATTGTATTCTGTAATATGCAGATTAAGAACAATTTGGTGAAATTGTACCAAGAAAACTATCAACATATTATACATGCCGCTGCATTTTTAGAGGTTCTTTTCTCCAAACCATTACCTTAATGTCTTCTGGTATCGATATCGTGCATCTCAGGAGACCATTATGGAAGGAAATGAGGAAAAAGATGTATTCAGAAGCTTGCTGATAAGTGCTATTTTTTCCGTTCTCTGTCTGCTTGCTTTCAGGTCTACTGACTATGGCACCACCTACACCAAACTCAACCTAGTGCCAGGAACAACCATCGTGGTGACCAGCTTCTACATCTGCCCAACAAACAAGAAAAAGGTAGGAGGACATATGCATTATTAAGCAAAGTAGTGCATTTCACATGCTTGCTGAAACTAATGCAGTGTGGATCCTCTAAAGCACTTTTAAAGAAATTCAAAGGGATTAACTGGAGTATGTCGTTGAAAAAGCAAGCTAGAGGCCTAAATGAATATTTACACAAGCTGGCTGAGTAGGAATGGGATTGAAATACATCTAGTTAAAGATATGTGATATCCACTGAAATGAAAAATATTTAAATTTATAAGAAGGATAAGCCCCTTGAGACTAGGCATCTCTTTTTCAAAGGGGGCCTCAAGTGTGCAAAACTTTCACAGCACAACACTTTTATGAAAACGTTTTGTACTTGTTGCATTAATCATGCTAAAAAATCTAATTTTGTGTGTTACACTTTTATTTGATTTTTGTGCATGTAATTTCATGCTTTCTTCATTAAGCATTTTTAAGCATCAATAAGAAAAAGTCCAATTGAAATAATGATACCAACTGTATGCCAGCTTTGATATTATTGAAGGCCACATGTTGGACGGGAGCTGTTTTAAATGTGCAAAATGGCCTTCAAAATGTCTGTGATAGGATCATAGATCATGTTTAAACATGCTATGACCTTTTCACTAAACCAACAAGGTTTGGTGCCTGTACCTAACCAAATAAAAACTACCTTTATTACCACGGAGAAGATGATCCTCTTTTTAGTGCTTGCTACTGGTCGTGGATGTCATTTAAAGAGTTGTTGGCAAACTAATTCTGTCATCAGAGTACGTGTCTTCCTGTCCCCCAACCAGAATAGACAACACAATAAGACATTCATGTAAGGGATTACTTCCTTTTTGGTTTGGGACTGAACCTTTGATTATGATGAAAATCATGCTCTGCTGTCAGTCATCCAAAGTAAATAATATTGTAACTAGAAATACTGTGCGCAAAAAAAGACACTCCTGCACCTCACGGGAATGAATGGTATGAAATCAAAACATAAAATGCATAAATTTAACTCAAAAAAGGACATTTTCAATACACAGCCTTGTGTCGCCACTTGTCATTGGTCTTGAGTTGCACTTTTCCCACTCGTTAATTATCAATTCATTTTGACATTGTTGCTCGGCAACTACTCCTGTTCAAGTAATCAGCTCAGAGGCAGCTTCTGAACTCCAGTTGGAGACTTGAGCTGAGACACGGCTGGATTACAAACTGTTGCAGCTTGTCTAATTGGCAGGTGCAATCGCCGGGGTCTGGGGTTCTTCCAGTCGATGACAAGATAGAGGGAGATTAGATGTAGTCACTTTTCCCACTTTCTGCTCCACTTTTCACCGTTTCAGTCCTTGGTGCCGTGTAGCGGGATATTTCTTCTCATCTTTGACACACATGGGCGCACGCACACGTGCGCGCACACACACACACACACACATCCACGTACAGAACTGTAGAATTGTAGAGGGCCAGCCAGCATGAAAACATTTAATTGCATGGGAATGGAGTTATCTTAATTTCCCTTAGGGACAGAAGGAGAGAGAGAGGAGACTGACTGGAGTGACAGAGTATGTTGTGACAGTAGGATGTCTGATAATATGGGCCAGGGATCAAACTGCTTGGTTTAACCTCCTTCAGGATGGCAGAAGGGGGAGAAGTGAAAGCTCAGGTTCTTTTCTACACGCTGGAATTGCTGTGTGTAGAGTCTGTGTGTGTCATTGTTGTTACATAGGTTTATTCTTGTGTGGAAGGTAGTGAATGTAGGCTGTGTGTGGGTCCATGCGGAGTTGAGTTTTTTTGACGAACGCTTTGATCCCTCCAAATATTTTTCAAGATGCATCTATGTTCTTACCACCTTCTTTTCTGCATCCAAATTATGAGCGATCACGTCCGTTAGGTGCCCCCTACGCACATACAAACACACACATACGTAAGCACTCTTTGATCGATACCGCTAATCACATCAGAAAACAGCAAAAGGGTGGGTCTGTGAGCTCTGTAAGGGGATTACACACGGAGTGACAGATCACACAGAAAAGGCGTGAGGGGCCTTGGATAATCAATAAGGACTTGAGGCAATTAGAGAGAGGTGAGTCTTCAGACGGAGACAATGTCACCCTCTCTTTCCTCTCTCCTTCTCTGCTTTGAGAGTTCCATTATCCGTTCAAGACCCTTTGCTGTGGAGGGCTCCCATGGACCCTTGACTCACTACAACACAAATGGAGTTGTAAATAAATTTTGAGACTTGAGGCTCAGTGGTTTTCTTTAGCAGTCACCTCTAGAGGGCTGTTAGCTGTGAAAGTATTTGGACAAGTTCTTTCCTTGTCATTGAATGCTGTGTGTAAGGTCTAAAGTATGTTAAAAGAAACTTATTTTTGTGACACTTTTCTGTTGGATCTTTGCCAGCCATCATAAAGGTGACTGTTTTTCAACACTTACTGGCTTCGCTAAATGTTAAACTAAGACAGTGTTTGGTTTTTCTGTTTGGGGCTACTGTGGAAAAATGGCATTGAAAACGTGGTCTACTTCAGAAGAGGATTTCCTCCGTCTGTAGGTATAAAAGTCTTATTCTAGGCCAACTGTGACACAATTCTTGGCTTCAGATAATCACACAGTAATGAACACATCTATGGAAGTCTGATGCCAGTTATTGTGGAGGTGAGCTAATATAAGTGAAGTAAGAGGTTGGAAATATTCTGATTATGTCAGGCACGGATATATTAGCCCTTGGATAAAAGTTGGAGAGACCATGAAACTTGGACAGGAAGAAGGTTAATGTGTTTATCTTCTTGCAAGTTGATGGTTGCACATGTGAAAAGCTCGTTTATGCACCATTTGCATGCTAAAGTAAGCATATCCATTTAAAACAGTGTAACCATCAATGCCCACATACTTCCAGTATCTTAAAATTGGCATCGCTACATCCACAAGAGGGCAGTAAAGAGTCAAAAAAATTACAATAAAGTGGTAACTGGGAGAAGGTTGTGAAAATATGCATAGTAAATACAAAGCACCCAAAGTGGAATTACCCAATTCCCTGGTGGTCTGTGAAGCCATGAAACACATCGAGACATGAGGATGAAGCCCGTTCGCTATTTTGCTTCTTTTATCAGTCGTGCCTTTGCTTGAACTGTGGAAACAGTGCTCCAGCCATTTTATGGGGTGTTGGTCTGTTTTGTATTCCTGAACTCTCCAAAAAAATGGACAAAAAAATATAGAAGGAAACTATTGGTGCCACTTTCAGTACACGTGTTTAAAATTAATCAAAAATGAATCTCGAGGTGATGACACAGTGCTTATGGAGGACTAGTGTCCACAGATAAAAGTTTGAACTTACTTTTGAGGTCATTGTTTGTCCTGCTACAGTTAGTATTGAACAAATCTACGGTTCCATTATTTCAGCTCACCATTGTTATACAGACTACTAATTGGTCATTCCCCAACTGGGTTGTCCTATCTTCACAGCTCGGTGTAGTCTGATAAGGATTAGTCCTGTAAAAATCTGACCAATAACAATTATTTTTCCAAAGACATCACGATAATATCTCAGTCTTTGTCGAAACAACAAGGCAGCACAACAACAGGCATGACCGACCCTCGAGGTTGAGCTAATGTCCACAACTGTTTCCTCTGTGGGACATCTCTCCAGGGAGCAATGCTCGAGATCATTTGTCTGACGGGCTGATCGGTCGATTTTGATGAACAGCACCACAATAAGAAATCTGGTGGACTGATTCCCTTTGTCAGGACATGCAATGAAGAAGTTTCATAATGACACCATAGGATGAGTCATTTCTACTCAGAACTTTGAGCTGTGTATAATTAGTTCCACTGTGATAAAATGTTTTTATAATGTATTTAAGTATATAATAAAATGTGAGCTGCCACAGCTCAATAAGCCAAGGTGATTCTGGGACATTAGCATTCAAATTGGTCACTTTATATGATGCAGCCCCACATGGCAATCAGCCACAGTGGGATGATGTCCTGCTTTTTATTGTAGTGCACCAAAGAAAGTCAGTCCTTTCCTGAGACATTACAACAACCCTGGAATGACAGCACAGAAATAAGTTCCAGTGGGATTGTTACCATTCAGAAGGTATTCTAAAAGTAATACCAAAAGATTGCCTGTTGAGTCCTGTTGAAAGAAATCATCTCAAGATGTGTGACTAAAACATTGTATAATACATTTAAACATAGTCTGTGATGTATTAAAATGAAAATCACTGCAAATGGGAGTCAGTTTCTAAAGCATTTCAGTCTTAGTTAATACAACAAACTGCAATCATGGTTCAAATTTCATCCCAGTCAAATCTAAATAAAGAAATGGCTCCTTGGTCTGAATATGCCTTTAGTCACCCTGAGATGGAAAAGAAGAAAAGTACAGAAACCTGAAGAACAATGAAAAAGATAAGTAAAGAGACACAAGCAGAAGGAGAACCATAGAAGATAACAGACTGAAATAATGCCGCAGATTTACTATCAGCATCTCAGTGAACGGTACTTCAAAGAAAAATGCATTTCTATTCAGATATTCTCACATTACATTCAGATGATATTGTTACAATGAAGTGTATTTTCCGATAGACCATTCTGACTATCAACTCTGTGTCCTGCCTTCCTATAAAAGAGATTATATCAGTACTGGATTTTTTTTTCCTGAATCAAATATTCCTTCTCTGACCAGTGTTATAATAGAGAAAAGGATATTGAAGATAAAGAGCAGTTGAGCAGTAGTTGAAGCCTCTCTGCTAATTCAATTGAACTAAATTAGTAAATTGTGGCTGAATTTGCCAGGAGGAGGTTTTTTATGTATTTTATCTCTTTTCATAAAATTGAGAAACACTTTCTACGAACCTCATTTGTATTAATACATCAAACCTCTATTCACAATGTTCCGACACGATGGGTTCAATTGAGACCAATTCTGTTTAATTAAGTTAGTTTAATCCCAATGCTATACCTTAGCATCTACTGAAAGTGCTCGCAATTTGTGAAAGTTAGTGACAAATGCAACATTATCAATCCAAGCAATTTAGAGCAAGGAATATAGAGACATGAAAAATATGCTGTTCCCTATTTTTCTCTTGGTGATGTTTTAGTTTCAGACTCTCAAGGCTACCGAGCCATTTGACACCTTAAATATCAATACAACCAAACTTTCCCAATAAAAAGTGGATGAAGGATCAGCCCTGCATGTGCTGCTTTGACTCTGGGTGCTTTAGGTCTTCTATTCATGCTACTCCCCCACTTTCAGGTTGTTTTTTATACCTGCTGACACTTTAGATGTAACAGCCATTTCTCTGATTAATTATAAACATTTTAGTAGGTTTGCACACAAAGTTTGGTATAGTATTCTACTTTCACCTTCTGTAATTTCAACCATGGGTCTTCAAGTAACCGGTTGCATGAAAATGCTTGAAACTGAAAGTTAAGCCAGTCTCTGGAGTATACTGTTCCTGTACTAATGTCACTGACAAGCACAGTTGTGCTGAAGGTCATCTGTTCCTGTGAAATAAAAAATAAAGGAGATACTGTGTGTGACTTTTCAACACAAGTTGAAACCACGTGTTCTATTGTTAAAAGGCTAAATCAAAGGGTAGTCAAATGAAAACTCCTTGTCCTACTTTCTGCTCAGTCAAGTGTATCACAGACAGGCAGCCTTTTCTTTATACTCTGCACAGACACTGATCTGGGACCTGCACATAGGCTGATAAAGAGTCTGGAGAATATATAAGTGAACAGAGGACAGTGGGAGGTGGTGTTGGATCACAAAGGCTTGTTGAAAGTCTGTCAACAAATGGTTGGTCCACCCACACAGTCTAATGGAAGCAGTGTTAAACTTATGAGTCGACAGCCTATATTTATAACATCAGGAAGACAGGTGCAAAGCCACGGGGCTCAGTCAGAGAATGAAGAAGCATCTGATTATATATGATGCATAATATGAGTAAAGTTACAAGAACCAAGAGTAAACTTTAGAAGCACCTTCCAAAGTTCATGCATGAGCTGTAAAACTATATTTCAGAAACAAATCTCAAAGTCAAGAGGAAATACAATTTAATTGGAATTTTATTTTGAAAATGTGTATGATGTACTGAACATCTGGTTGAAAGAGGTTATCAGTTACTTTTCACTGAGGTACATCCAAGGAGAGTAAAGCAGAAACAAAAACAATAAAAATCAAAATTTTAATTGATCAGATTTACCATTATGTCTCTGACCAAACGTGCTCCATTCACAGCACTGCTACAGGTCAATACAGACCATCCTAAATCTTACTGGCAGAGCACATTCACATTATAGCATTGCATTAGTTGTGATCATCTGTGACCTAGCATTGATTGATGCTATTGATCCAGATGGTCTGTCCAGCTGGGCTCTTGTGCCTCAGCAGCGGGCCACATGGATCAACACTGCAGCTCTCAGGCCTTCACAGGCTGGACCTCAATGGACTGACCTGACCTGGATCCACCATTTCAGATCAATTGGTAACAAGCCAGCGATACGGACTCACACCGCTATCTGCTGCCTCACCCTGGAGGGAGCGGGGACCCGAACAATCTGTCAGACAGCTTTTGAAAAATGCAAATGCTGCCCCTGTGCTTCTCTCTTGAGTTGTAGCGCTGTTTGTGTGTCCTGAGTTTAATGGAGCTTGGTGAATATTTCAATACGGAATATGAGAGCAGAGGAAACATCAGCAGTTAACAGATGGAAGGCAAGACAAGAGTAGAGATGATTAAATCAATGTTTTTCTACTTTTTTGTGCGTCTCAGAATGTGTTGGGGGTTTTATAAATTAATTTGACATTAAAGAATACTCAGATGAACATTTGTATGCTGCGCAGAGGCAGCCTCTGCCAGAGGAAAAAAAAAATCCTTCTGAAAGAGAAAAGAGACTTTAACTGGCCTAGTTGTTTTACTGTGGGGCGCCTAAAAATAAATATGACTGTCGCTAATCCCTTTATAATGTCTCCTACTGATTAAAGTGAGCCAAGTTTAGCTCCGTGAGATTTTTGACTTCTCCCACTGGGTCTACTTTCACAGAACTGTCAAACAGACACAAACATACCAGCCAAATTGGATTTTAAAGTCCAATGTACTGTAGGGCCCTTCATAGATGTACCAATAGTTTTTATGTTCCGGCATCACATTCACAGGGACTATTGGGAGTTTTAGTTTATGCCTGAAAAAGAGCAATTCAATTGGTGCATAATTATTTATTGAAGTCAATGCAATATGCTCAGAATCACTGTTTGTGGTTTATGCCTCCATTCAAATTATTTATGATTCAATCCATCAACGCAGCCATTAATTCCTAGTTGATCCTATGAGTCAATATACCATTAGGCATCTGGGTTGCTGCAATTTTATGGAGATGTCGTTCAAACTTTTCAGACCAATCTCATTCATTCTTGTGAAACGGCGCACCACCTTTGAAAGGCGTGCTGATGCAATCATTGAAACCCAGCATCCGACTGTTACCAGCCATCTCCACTTACACCGAAAGAGAACATTTTCTTTCCTTTTTTCCACCTTTTCTTGTGATTCATGTAATGCATGAAATGTGTTGTAGACATAAAGTTAAGAGTTACTGTTTTATTATTTTTTATCTGAGAAACCTTGGTAAACCGTAGCATGTTCCACGTTTCTCATTTTGACACAGGCAACACTCTTCTTATGTTCCCCTCAAGCATGTTGCCTAGAATGATGACCTTCTGTAACATTCAGACAATTTCCTCATAGTTACAAGTATTACATTTTGTCTTCTCCTAATAATATAATTATTTTCTCAAAATTTTCAACCTGACTCTGAAAATCCTTTGTGGCCTGAATATTCGGTCATAAGCGTAAGGAGTGTTTCTTCTGTTTTTCTCTATAATCCCTAACTCCTTATCTTTCGCATTTTTGTGACTTAGATCCTTGAATACAAATACCAGTCATGTAAATACCACAGTAGATGCTATTTATATGACCATAGCCTACCCCACTCTCCACCACCTCCCCTTCATCATTTTTTCATTCTTTTCTTTCACCCTACCCTCCCTTCTTCCTCTTTTTTGCTAACTTGGAATGAAAGCCAATGAGCCAGACACTGAAGATTGACTCACTACAATCCTTTTGTGTATTTGTGTGTGTGTGAAGAATGAAAGTGTTCATAGACAAATGAGGAGGAAGAGGAAGATGGATGGACAGATAGATGAATTATGCCTGAGGAGACAGAGGGGCAAGTGTTATAACCCTGGTGGTGGTGTGTGTGTTGCTGCTGAAGAAGAGGTTTTACAGTGGAAAATGACAAAAGAATGGCATGCTAAATGAGAAAACAATAAAATAGTAGCAGGAAAAATGGACTTGCATTGTCAACAAAAATATATGACACCGCTGTAAAATTTTGTTTGTGTCAGTGTGTGTGAGCCGACTGTGTGTGTTGACGACTCATAGCCCTCACCAGCGATTATTCTCTGTACTTCAGTCCCAACTACGTCTTAGAGAAAGTGCATGAACTTGAAAGGGTCATATTAGTGTTGAGATCAAGTACAACTGTATAGATGGAACTAACTGTAAACCCTCATCTGCAGCCAGGTACATCATTCCATAGCATTAGTTGGGTTTACATATGTGTGACTCTCATTTTTACATTTTCCGAGCCATAATTTGACGTTTCACATCAGGTTGTATCCAGTTACAAGTTGAAAAAAAAACAAACTCAAATGTAACGCTTGTCACATCGGCTTGTAGTCGGATTCAGCGAGACGGCGGTGTCTGTTGCTAAAGTGTAGATAAGCTTTTCTGTTAGGAGAGTATTTAAATAGACAGTATGGTATTACATCATTGTCGGGATGATGCAATGCAAAAACATAGCAGAGTCTCTGTGGTTTATTGGACATTTTTTATTAATGTAAACCTTTAATTAAGTTAATGTTTATACCCTCAGTATTGTATGCATGTGCTGCACTTATCATATGCACTTTACGAACTGACATGTAACATGGTTACTTGTTTCGTCTTCAATCTGGTAGTAATGACATCACCATGACATCATAACCCTCCTTCACAGCATCCTAGAAGCCATAATTTTTCACTATAGTGCTTGCCTTTTCAAGGGACATTTTACTTATTGTGAGAATTTGAGTCTGTTTAGTATCAAATAATTGATGAGAACTCTAGTTTTGTAGTTTTCGTTTTCTTACAGCTTATCCCTGGTCAGACTCTTACAGCTAAAAAGAGTATTTTCCTGATATTCTTCTGTTTAAACCAGCTTGTGTTGTCATAAACTTGCTGTCAGATCAGTTATTTCATATCAATGATGGAATGCAGCAAAGAAGACACAAATTAATATTAAGGGGTTCCAAATGATTAATTCAACATTGAGACACCGGTGGGTATTTTATGTTATGCTTGTGTTATTAGAAATTCTTTCTCAGACTCACTGTTTCTGCTGTGTTCTCCTGTTTGTCCTGCACTTGTCTGTCTCAGTCATGCACACACAGGAACACACTCAAAACATTCAGTGATATTCTTCTCTTCTAGCATTTTTTCTCAATATTTTCATCGATATTAGCCCATTTCATGGTACCAGAGGGGGAGAACAGAAACTTTACCATAGAAGACAGCAGGAGAGGGGGAGAAGATGTGATGAAAACCAAGATCCAAAACTGGAAAATTGCTCTTTTTCGTCAGGACCACTTTCTTTTGACTGTAAGCGGGACTGAATATAAATTGATAAATTTGCCAGGCTGTACTTAAAATGACACTGAAGGCAGGTCAGGAATAAAGTATAGCTGCTGGTACAGATACAGAGAAGGTAGAGGGGAACTCAGAATAGCCCGTGTCAGAGCTTAATATCCACGGCTACATCTCGTTACATTTGCCACCTAAACAGACTGGTAGAAAGGTAAGATAAAGCAAATTCAGGCTTTCGAATTAATGTGTTCAAATTCAAAATTACATATTAAGTGAGAGACATAAAAACAACGTAAGTCAATCAAAATGTGTTAGAAATCAAAGTGAATTCATAAATTATTTAATCACGCACACATAAAAGCATCATAAAAGCTTCAAAAACCAGCAGCAGTATTTTGAAGAAGAATAAGGCAGTTTATTATCACATAGGTCAACTTTCTGGTACTAATTATGATACTATGTCTGAGGAGCAGTGGGCAGCCCTTATGACCAGGTCTGGAGTTTTCAACTGACTATTAATGGACTGTCTTTGTGTCCATAAACAATTAAACAGACATCCAAACGTTGATTTGTCCAATGCACAAAAACTTGAATTACATAACCATTGCCAGTGATGTGTTGTTAGTAGTTATTTAGTTGTCTGATCTGACCTAAGACAAGTATGTAGATGTTGAACAGTGATCACCCCAAAATAGAGCCAAGGGGAACATGGGAACATGTTATTTGTCCGCTCTGACGTAGGATTCAAACCAATTTAGATCTGTGAAAGAAAGTATCACTCCAATTTCTCTAAATTTACAGTGATTTTGTGTCCCATCCAGCACAGAGAACTAGGAATGCTTCAAGTACAATTTTACTATGGTTTGTATTAAAGTGGGTGCCATTAAAGATCTTAACCAGAGCGATCATCATACTCTTGAGGAAGTCTTTCCTGAAAGACATCAAAACAGTCGTTAAAGGCCCAGGACATTGTTCCTCTGTTAGGAAATAAGAGGTTTGATATGGACCTATAACCATTCACAACTATAACTGTTCATTAGTAATATGTCTAAAATTTTCTTGATGTGGCTGGATGATGACAGCGCTTTGGGCCTGTGGGAACGTCCCTGACATAAGAGATGTGTTGAAAATCTGTGGGAGAAGAGGTCACGCAATTAAAAACATTTTTTAGAAAAGCCTGTTGGCAACAACAGTAAATTTTGCAGATGTTGTTCAATGTCCTCCAGTGTTTTTTCATTGGTTGTGTCAGATAATGCTACTTCTGCACCTTAAACAGAGACAGACTCCTTGTCTAATTTTCAGAATTTAGCAAAAAAAAAAAAGAATTACAGCTCCTTAGATAGAAGTTTGATTTTTTTGGGAGGATAGAGTAACTGCCTGTCTTGATTTCTCACTTCCAAATCATAAATTGACATTCTCTGTATTGGTGTTTATCCACATAGACAACATGCTCTCAGAGAAAACACAAGAATGATCATGAAGAGCATCATTCACCATTACTGTTGCATTGTTCAAACCCTTGTCGAAGAACAGAGTGTGTTCTTTGTTTTGTGTTAGTGTCACAAGATGAGTCGATCCATTGTTCAAAAACACTACAAAGCACTGCTAATTACACAGTCAATGTGAAGAGTAACACATTCAGAGCAAGGCACCTTTCCATAAGACCTCAGGTGAGTTAGAGAATACAGATTAGGAGTGGGGTAGAGGATAGACAGCACCCGAAAGGTAACAGAATTAACTTTTTCCACAAGAAAGTAGTGCATCCCTGGGATGTGCTTCAAGAAAAAATTGTGCATCCCAACATGACGTTTTTGCATCCCAAAAGTAATAACAAAATATATTGTAGAAGCGGACGCAAGGATTGAGTTTTTCCAATAGTACAATATAAAAACCAAACAAACTGTTAATGTTTTTATTAATAACTTCATAACTGTTTAAGGAAAAAGAAACACGATTCCGATTCCCGGGTTCGAAATGTAAGTGGAGAAATGAAAAAATTGCAAATATCTTTCTTGAATGGAAGTTCATTTAAAGCTTGTCTGATGCTGTCGCTCTCTGATGATTGTGCGTCCCTGTCAAAAAATGTGAATCAAAATGTGCGTCAAAATGTGCGTAAAGGATGCAAACGGGAACACTGGAAGGGGCAGGAGTGCAAATGGTATCCAGAGAGAAGGGTGACCTGAACTGGGTTGGGAAGGCTGAAGGAGGTGATTCCTCATAGGGGAGTTGTTGGCGGAAACAGTGAATCACCCTCTTCCTCTTTGCTCTGACATCTCTAATGATTAAAGCTGTCTTGTGGTGGGGAGGCGAGGTGACTCTCCTTCATGGTTTCTGCTGCATTGTGCTATGCCTTCCTCCTGTTTTGGTTCATCTTGTCCTTGGCAGAGGAAGCAGATGGGTGACGCAGAGAGTAAAATATGTTTGAGGCAAACAGTTTTGGTGCAGGCAAAGTCCATCTGCCTTGAAAAGATATCTGCAGTTCAAGGAAAAGTACAACATTCCTCTATTTTTCCCACCACAAAATTTATCTCTGTGAGCAGTTTGTTGTTATTCAGATGAGGATATGCAGCCACAATAGGCAGAATTCTTTCCATCATGTTTGAGAGCATATGTTTGGGGAAACTGCCCACTGCACAGTGGAGCAGAGGGTAGCGCTGTTGCTTCACAGCAAGACGGTCATTGGTTCGATCCCACTGGGGACCTTCCTGTGCGGAGTTTGCATGTTCTCCCCATGACCGTGTGGATTCCCTCTGGGTTCTCAGTCTTTCTCCCACCTCTACAAACATGTCACTTGGGTGAATTGGACACTCTAAATTGTAGTGGAGCAAACATTTGTCTGTGTTTTCACATATTAACCTGTGTTTGCCTACATTACTCCATATTTGCACACATTACCTTGTGTTTGCATACATTATTCTGTGAATAAATTATTTCACTTTAGAGCTCCAATTAAGGACTTTGCCTTGGCACCACATCTGGGCTCATGGCAGTGGGACAGTGAATGCCAGCTACGTCCCGCAACCATGGAACTGGATATCAATGGAGCTGCACATGATTCAGATGCTGCAGAAATGAACAAACAAAAAGAAGCAAAAGAAAAGCAATGAGTCACTTCACATTCCACAGCAACACATCATGTTTGCAATGCCTTTGCTGATTTGTTCCTCTCTGATTTCTGCTAAAATGCTATTGTAGAATCAGAGAATGTGTGGAGAGTTACAAAGTTCATTATGGTTTGATTATTGTGTCCAATAATGTGTGTTGGAGTCTTATTGCCACTTAGCCGAAGCAGTTGCAAATAACTTGAAATGAGTCACTGAAGAGAACAAATTCACCCTCAGAACCAGATTAATAATATTTTAGGAAGCTGTGAAACTCACCTTTGAACTGATTGTGAAGAAACTGTCACTGATGTTGACCATTTAGAGTAAACGGAACTTTCCCGGTATGGAATGGTTTAATACTTAAACTGCATAAGGTGGTCTCGGAAATCTATAGATAAAATATCTGAATTTGAACAGCAACAAAAAGAACAAAAAAACAAAACAACAACCACTATCTGCAAGGGTACTGAACATAGGAGAGAAACAACTGATAAAATATGTTCTTTAATCATTTGGATGAACCAAACCTAATCATAAACATATCACATGAACCAAAGGCTACAGATAACATAATGAGGTGCTTTATCTACTCTGATAAGCTTACCTATAATTTAACACTGTGATGTAATGTATTCAAATGCATAAATTTACCAATATTCCTTGATATGCTTTCAATGGTTCTCAGATTCCCATAGATGGTAATACTGTATATGGATTTGTAATTATCATTGACAATATAATGTGATTTAGATTCAAATGAATTTTACATATATTGAATACATGATACACAATACAGTCTTTTCCAAACAAAGTAATCCACAGAGACGTTTTGGATTTTTAAATGCTTAGGTCTGCAATTTAGACATTTTGTGTATCCCTAAAGATTTTTAGCATGTTGTTGTTGTCATTAAGGAGTTTGTTTTAAGTATAAGCTGAAAGTGATGTAAGTGATGTCAGCTGTTACATTATTTGTCTTTCATTGTTACATTAAGAATTAATGTCAATCTTAAATATTGGATTGTATATGATGGGTTAAATCCTGATTTAGTGACCTTGATGATCAAGCGTTGGCATTTTTACTTGCTTTGATGAATAATTGCACCTGATGGATCTAACTCAACGTCTTTGTGCCTGAGACTTTTTCCTTGGTTTATAATTGAGTATTTTTACTATAAGAGCATCCGACAATCCTCATTGTTATTTTGGTAAATTTTCATGTCAGTTAATTATTGTATTTGCAATAAAAGTTCAATACTTGTCTCACTGAGACTAATAAAAGAAAATATCCTATTAGTGTAGGGAAGAAAAACACATGAAATAAGATTGTTTTCCATGGAATATAAGGCCCATTGTATCTCCAGTATCTTTCCTGAACATGCATAATTTAACTTACTCGCAGATATTGAAAGATAACTGTATAACGTTCAGATAAGGATTCAGAGATTTGAATTGAATAAGTGGATTCGCTATTGAGTTCACATTTAAGAAAATCCAATAAACCCTCATGTCTAGAACTGAAACGCTGAAGTTGGAGACTAAATGCAGCTTTAAACTAGCAGACACACCGGAGCTTTATCTGCAGTAATGGTGAAAAATCTGGCAGTGATTCATGTGGCTAACAAAATAGCTGATCTCTTTTCCGAAGCAAACACGTGCTTAACAGCAAGACTCTTATCTTGCCTGGCTCAGACTATCACTGTTTTTGTGTGTATGCATTTGGTAGACAGCGCTGTCTCCTCCCAAAGCCCAGAGCAGACATGCTGAACAGTCTCATGACAGCTGTATCCACAAACTCTGGTGCCATCGCCTCTCCAAAAACCAGCCTGCTCCATTTGAATTATTTTAATTTTAAAGTTTTGGATTTCCTTTCCTTTTGAAGGAGCTAAAATGAAGCAGGTGTCAGAGGAGCATAAACACAAATTTCCAAGTGCTGGCGCTAGAAGAAAAACCTGTTAAGGGTCACAGATATGGAGTGGATGCTCCCAACTGAAAATTTACCAGAGGCTCTCCAATGTGAAATATGCAGATCTTGTTTTGTTGGCTTCACACTAAGAAAGTTTGCATTAACAAGCTCCAGCAAGTGTGAAAAAATATTTTATTTAGTGTATAGGTTCACAGAACAAGCCTGTGTCCTCATGCAAAGCAGTCGCAGTGTGATTTGTTATGGATGAATGTATGGATGTAAATTTGCATGAAGACTGCAGGCGCTGCGCTTCACTTCCTCCCCCTATTCGCTGTTTCACTGTTGCCTTTGTCCGTCTCTTATTATCTATTTTATTTATTTATTTATTTTTTGCTTACTCTGTGTCTTTTCCGCCATTTTCCTACCCTTATTTCTGACTTTCTGTTTCAGACCAACTTCCTTTTTGTCTCTGAATATATATATCATGTGTGTTTATCAGTTAATGTGTGGGGATGTCATTCTCCACATGGCCCTTCTTAGTTTTCAACTATCTGGAAGTGGGGAACCAAGCACTTACTGTGTGTATGTGTTTGTGTAGCGTGTGTATGGATGTGTGTGTTGTACTTCCATAAGACAACAGCATAACTGCAGTATATATAATTGGGACCAGAGAAGCAACACACACACACACACACACACACACATTATGTGTGTGTGTGTTTGCCAAGGAGGTGATTGTCAAAACTGATCCTATTAGTGATTAGTCCATTAGTGATTATGACCCCATGGGGTTCCTTGTATGTGTATTTGTTTACTTGTTTTCACAGGATCCCCATAGTGACCAGAGAGAAAAAGAAAAATCTCCTTTTCCATACCAGTCCTGTTTTTAGCTGAGCAAGGCCGAGACCACGTCAATATATGGATTGTCCACATGTTGGAATGATAATTAGTTTTTATTAAAAATCAACCACCCACCCAGTGTTGCTCATTTTCTCCCTGAACACCATCCATGCATTGCTTCAAATTGTCCTTAGAAGACCAACACAACATGTTTATAAAATTTACAAGAACAGACTTTAGTTTTGTGTTAAATTATGCTTGTCCAAATGATATTTTAATATTACAAACCATTAAAGCAGTGACTCAAAGGAACTTGCTGACATTTATTTGCTTCCTGCGTCTTCTGTAGTTGTAAAAATTCTATTTCCAAAGTATTTTTTTAATCAGCAATTCACAGACTTTCTTCATTATTGTGCTTTTGAAGACCTGCAAAATTCCAGTTAGTTAAGACATTGAGTGCACAGATCTGTAAAAAAGGTCACTATAGCCTGGATGTGTTAAGCGTGGGTGAAATGGTGGTGCTTCACTATTGCATTTGTGCGACAAAGCGTGGTTGTTTGCGATCCTAAGGAAACAACACATTAGTTTATTAGTGATAGGTATAAACATCAGTAAACCAGTTCTGGTACTAATTTAGAAAATGTAATCACGTGCGAGGTGGAAGAACTTAATATTAGGTACCATTTGCTGGTGCAGTTTACCACTAAGATATTTGCACAATTATTCATAGCCTTCCTTCAAACTATGTCTCATTTTCATGCAGATGGTTGTTATTTCTCCTCATTATCACCCATTCCCTGAATGCCTTGGGGCTTCTAAGACTGTGGACTACCCATTTGGTATGAGCAAGCACTGGTATTCATGCACATGTTGTTGTTGAACATGAGCATTTATGAGACGCAGTTTAATCTGTTTATGCTTTTTGTCTTGGTTGTCAGGCAACAGTATCTGACAAACAGTGAGTCAGTGTATTAAAATACGATTCAGGTGATATTGAAGAGCAGAAAAATCAAATGAGGCATATTTCTGCTGAAGACAGAAGGAACAGGAAATCTGAATCCAAACAGCATAGCAACACAACTTTTTCCTTGGTTTATAATTATATTATATTTTATCTATATTTAGCAAATGCGAAAAAGTGAGCATAGAAGGAAGCCATTGTTTACTTTTCTTGGCTGAAATCTGGACATACAGTATTTTGTTTAAAAAATAAAATCAAAATTTTTGCGTTTTACCCTGAATCTCTTGGAATGTGGCAAAACTATAGGTGTACTTACAAATGGATAAAGATAGATTTATGAAGCAGGAAATGACTGCTAAATGCATTGGAATGTATAACTCGCCCGAGTAGGAAGGCCGCAGGTCAATCAAATGAAAATGAAAGTTCAAATAACCATTCAAAAACGTCCCATGTGAAAGAGTCTCAACTTTTCAGTCTGATTCAGGCCAACACACAGCACAGCCTTGGAGATGGACAGCTCGACAGCTCAACAATGGAGACCTGGAGCCGCTCATCCATTATGCTCACACTCAGCTCACCGGTTATCACCTTCACATTCAACAGTCTGACATTTCTGAAGTGGACTTCATGCTTGGTCGTGACATCAATCTGTCACTACACCTCACGTTTTTGTTTTATTACCACGTCCTGGTCTTTAAAGTTGGAACAACAGGCAGAGAGATGACAGGAGGGAGAATGGATGTGATGCTGAAGGGATGATGTGATAAGATGTGGTGAGGAGGTGACCATCAGTCTGGACAAAGTGTAGAAATAAATGGATACAGAGGACCAGACAGGAGCAGTAGCCAGTTTTGAAACTTTAGAAGATGTTGCATTTTCTAAAGACTTTTGTGTCTGCACAAACACAGGCTTCTGAAAATGGCAGCTAAAAATGGAGTCAATGAGATAGGACTGTCTGCATGAGTGAAGCACTGATCCATCTTCATGTGGTTAGCTATGAGGACTTCAGCAGTGACGTTGGCCAGGGTTCATTCAGAGCATGGGGCTTTTTCTCATCTGGTTTGTTTTGCTAGAATGACACCATTAAAAGCATTGTGGCATCAAATAACCATGAAAAGGCCTGAAAATGCATAACTGTGTTTATTAAAACCTCAAACTAATTCTGAGCCAACCATATGAAACAAACACAATGGGAATACGGAGCAGAGGTTTGTCATGCCTGGGAAACCAAGCGTAACAAATGAAGTGAGGGCAAACTGCAATCTGGCCTGATGTTCATATCAGTGCTTGGTCACAGCAGAAAGCGAAAAAGCAAAAGCGTTTTATTTCCTTAGCAGAGGAGGCAGTGAAATTGTGAATTCTAGCAGAAATGTAGTAGCTATAATTAGGAATTTTCTGTCTATGCTGAAATACGTGTGAAAAAGCCCACAGGCAGGATCACTTATTCCCCTCTGGTAATATGAAAACACCGCAGCAGGATTGAGAGTTTTTGCTGGAGGGAGAAGGTAAGATTTAAAACCAACTCTGGAGCTTCTTCTAGGGGTACAATGTGATCCAGCCCTGATTCCACAAAACGGCAGGAGGGAGTTGTGTGTTATGGAGTTTGACAAGCTGTGATTTATGGATCAACGATCTTCTTAATCATTACAGAAACTTCTGTGTTGTACCACATGTCTAACCACAGAAGGAAATGATCCTCTTATGGGACTTTGTTATTACATGATAAAATGTGCAAAATACGACCAGACTTCATGGATTCATCGCCAACGCTTCCCTCTGTAATGGTTTTAGATGCATTATTATAATTTTTGTGTTATGTCTAAGAGGCTTACTGAAAATTCATGGTGATTAAAACTAAATACCATAACATGTACATTGTTCTTACGTACTTCAATGCATATTTTTCTCTGAGGAATTCAAGTTGGTTGTGCAAACAAGCTTTGAAACAGTTTGCTAAAGCCCCATCTACTAATGTCAATTTTTTAAATCATTGGTCAGCACACACTTTAATAGAATTGGTGCCATAGTAAGATCCATACCCCTCCACTAAACAGCTTATTGGTTGTTTCTTGTTTTACATACAAAAAATGAAGACAAGAGCATGCATATAAAAATAAGTTATGTATTTGTCCACAAAAGCTACAGCTGATGTTAACAATATTTCATAGATAGGTTAATTAGCTCCATCCTGCAATATGAAAGGTGCCGACCTGTTTTACCATTTGGCACGTCGGCCTCTGTTTCTGCTGGCTAGCCACACTGGACACACTGGATAATTTACGCTGCCCGGCCAAAAAAAAAAGTCGCACACTCCAATATTTCGTGGGACTGCCTGTAGCTTTGATTGCGGTGCACATTTGCCATGGCATTATTTCGACAACCTCGTACAACGTCACAGTATTTATTTCTGTCCAGAATTTTATTAATTTTTGGCCGAGTTCTTGTATTGACGATTGGAGTCAAACCACTCTGCAAGGTCTTCTCCAGCACATCCCATAGACTTTGAATGGGGTTAAGCTCAGGACTGTGGGGGCCAATTGATGTGTCAAAATGATTCTTCACGCTCCCTGGACCATTCTTTCACAATTAGAGTCCGATAAATTTTTGCATTGTTGTCCTGGAATATGATCGTGCCATCCGGGAGAAAAAATCCATTTATGGGATAGCCTGGTCATTCAGTACATTCAGATACTCAGCTGACTTAATTTTTTTGCTGAATAATATTGCTGAGCCTAGACCTGACCAACCGAAGCAACCCCTGATCATAACAATTCTATTTGCTTATTGAAACCCAAACGGTGACTTTTTTTTTGGCTGGGCAGTGTAGATTTTGCTTTGTTTCAATATTTCTCATAAATCTTGGTGGTAAATCTTCCAGGTCTGTCAATGTCACATCATGGGAGTCCAAAAAGCTTAATAGTAGACTTCCAGATCAATCATGATGAGTTGTGTGAAGCAATGCCAACTCTGGATCGAGACCAAAGGAGGACCTTTTGGCCGATCAGGTTGTATTGACACCTATAAAACCTGTGACTCTCTCTCAAACAAGCTTATTTGGGAGATAAACAATTCTTTGCATGTTCAGCCCTTGGGACTGATCTCTGTTGTTTCAAGTTCATCTCGTGTCCTTGTTTTTACTTTACTTTCATCATGTCAATTAGATTTTATGTTTGATAGAAACAGATCACAATATTTGTTTGTTTTGGTCTGTGGAGTGTGAGCCCTATACATCGAAGCTATAGTTTTATGGTGGCTACCACGTGATTGATTTTTCTTTTAGTCCTTTGCCACGTGTTATCCTCCCACTATCTCTCAGATTTCCTGTTTCCTCTTGGTCTTTGTCACACATTAAGAAGTCAAAATGAGACAAGCTGAAGTTCCGAAATATTAGGTTACTAAGCCCCGTAAAGAAGCACAATGTCTCCACGTGGCTGCAAGATCCTCTCAAACGACCATCAGGACAAGATTTAGGGTTAACTCCCTCTAGACAATGAATCAAATGTATTTGTGCCATGTTTGATACATTTATATTCACCAGACAGTGTGTGTCGGTGGATTTCCAAACTGCATGCATGTGGTATGGGCAGCTCTGCAGAATGGTGGAATGAATAAAAGGGAAGTGGGGCCACAGTAGCACAGTGTGAAAAATAGTCCAATTTGTTGTTGAGCTGAAATCAATGGGACAAGCCGAGGCGATGGGCTCTGCAGCCGCAACAGCACGACTCTCACAGCTGCTGCCTCTCATCTGCTCCCTTCATACATCCCTCTCTTACCATGCACCTCTCTCCGTCCACATCCAGCTCATTCCACCGTGCCCATGCTGAACAGGACGGGCTGATTATCTGATTTCAGCTTGGCACGTTTGTCTTGATTTCATTTTGTTTTCACTGTCGCCTCCATGCTCACCTGATCGTGTGTATCCTTTGTTAAAAGGAGGAAAATAAAGCAATGCTTTCAACAATTACACAGAGAAGAATCATGGAAATGCATCAAAAGAAAAGAAACACGAAAACCTCCATTTTCTACATAGACAAGAAAGACATGATTACAAATGCTAAGTTAAAAAAAACACAGATACACTGAATGTGTCACAGCTTGGCTGAAGCAAGTTCATGCTACCTTCCTCAAGGTTGTTAAAATGCAGGGCTCTTCTTATCAAGACCCATATCCAGCCAAACCAGATTTAAATGAAGTCCTAATTTTCTGTGAGGCATTTCATGACCTTCTGTTTGCTGCATGTTTCACATGTCTATGTCTTCATGTTTTAACTGCTTCTCCATCTCCTTGATGGCCCTTACTCTTGAAAACAAAAATGGCTGGAGACTTACCTTTATATCTGTCCCTGAGTCTGGAGATGTGTTAAAAATGAAGGTCTTCTAATGCTAGATATTGTGTATCATGGAGCACTGTAGGTACTAAAAGCTGTGGACATTTTGATTTGACATAATATACTGTACTTTGATAATCCCCAGTGGGGAAATTTTTTTTACACTCTAATATACTGTATATATACTGGGAACAGTTTTTGTGGTTCAGTGCCTTGCTCAAGGACACTTTGGTAGTGACAAGGAGGTCAACTGACGCCTCTCCAACCAACAGCTCACATTCCATGCTGTGGTCCACGTTGGCCTTAAACCGGCCAACCACCAGTTCCCACGCCAGATCCCCGTGGACTTCCTTACAGCCAACCCACCACTGTGTTTATTACTGCTATTGCCTGTTTTATGTTAATTCCACCTCAGTAAGTAGAATGTTTTTATTTACTTGGCCCTCATGGAAACATAAAATTGTCATTGTATTTTAACCCAGAGATGAGGAAATTACTATCTCCATTCTCAGAGCTTCTCGCATTCTTTATTTCTCACTTACTTCTTCACCTACTTCTCAAAATTTGCAGACAGTTCTTAGACTTTAATATCACCTAACTTCGGATGAGTTGAATTACCAAGATCAAGACAAACTTGTCTTAAGAGTTCACAGGAACTTTTTTTGTCATAGATTTAGAAGGAATTGGTTGTTGGACAAGCAACTTGAAATGAACAGTGGAAATCCAAAAACTGTTGAGTCGATCCACTGGACATTAAGAAAGTTCTTGAAGACGTTTCATCTCTCATCCAAGAGACTTCTTCAGTTCAGAGAGTGGCTGATAAAGTCCCAGCTTATAAACCCTGTGGGGTGTGGTCAGTGCTATTGACATTCCAACGAACGTCGCCAAAACCCGTCTGGCTCCTCAACGATTGTTGATGAGGGTCCAAAGGGGGTCGTTGGGAAGTGAGTTACACCTTTGTATGCTAATGAGGGTCATTAGCATGAGACACATCACCTGGGTCAATCCGCTGTGACAATCTTTTTGGGAGTGTCGAAAGGACATGATTATAAATGGGAGAAAGGTGATGTCGCAGACCACCCCCTTTATTCAGACATGGCTTCTCCACTTTGAAGTGGATGGCCTCTTTCACTCCTCTCTCAAACCATTTATCTTCCCTGTCCAAGATCTGAACATCGGTGTCCTGAAATGAGTGACCCTCTTCCTTGAGGTGAAGGAAGACTGCCGAGTCCTGTCCTGATGTGTTGGCTCTTCTGTGTTGAGCTATGCGTCTGTATAGTGGTTGCTTGGTTTCCCCTACGTAGACATCTGAGCATTCCTCGCTGCATTTTACTGCATACACCAGATTGCTCTTCTGACTGTGTGGTGTGGGGTCTTTTGGGTGGACCAGTCTTTGTCGGAGGGTGTTGCCCGGCTTGAAATACACAGGGACCTTGTGTTTGTTAAAGATCCTCCTCAGCTTTTCAGACACTCCAGACACACAAGGGATCTTGTGTGAGCTTTCACAAAGGTCCAGTCAGGATATCCACACGTTTTCAGTGCCCCTTTCAGGTGTTGGTGTTCTTTCATCTGGTCTTGGGCACAGGTTGGTAGCTTATCAGCCCTGTCTTGCAGGGTCCTGATGACGCCCAGCTTGTGCTCCAGTGGATGGTGAGAGTCAAAAAGCAGGTATTGGTCCGTGTGTGTTGGTTTCCTATATACCCCAACAGACAGACTTCTGTCATCTTTTATGCTTACCTCACAATCCAAAAAGTGCAAACTGTTGTCCTTTACATCCTCTCTGGTGAACTTGAATTTGCTGTCCACCGAGTTGATGTGTTCGGTGAAAGGTTGCACCTCGTGGATTTTTACCTTAACCCATGTGTCGTCCACATAACGGAACCAGTGGCTTGGTGGTGTTCCGTTGAACGAGGTAAGGGCCTTGTGTTCCACCTCTTCCATGTACAAATTGGCCACGATAGGAGACACTGGCGAGCCCATGGCACATCAGTGTTTCTGCCTATAGAAGTTCCCTCTGTACTGGAAGTAGGTTGTGTTGAGGCAGAGGTCCAAAAGTTTGCAGATCTGGTTGGGGTTGAGGTTTGTCCTGTCGCTGAGGGTGGTGTCCTGTGAAAGCCGTTGTCTCACCGCTTCCACAGCCCCCGTTGTGGGGATACATGTGAACAGGGAGGTGACGTCGTAGGACACCATGGTCTCATCTGTATCCAAACTCTGTCCTCTCACCTTTTCCACAAAGTCCATGGAATTCTCTATATGATGGGGGTTGTTACCCCCTAGCTGGGCCAAGATGGTTGCAACATGCTTGGCAATGTTGTAAGTGACCGAGTTGATGCTGCTGACGATGGGTCTGAGTGGGGTTCCTTCTTTATGAATTTTGGGGAGGCCATATATGCATGGTATAGCCTTCCCAGGGTACAGGCGAAAGTAGAGAAGGCAGTTTAAAGTTTCCTCCTTCTGTAGCTCCTGTAGGCAGTCCACAACCTTCTTTTTGTAGCGTGGAAAACAGTGAACAGTGGGAAATGACACAATGAAGAAAATATCCCTTCATCTGATACAGATACCAATTTATTTTTCTAAATTCCCTTGCAGACAGTCTAAAGTTCATGTGTGAAAATTGCCTGCTGTCATTCTGTGTGGTACATTCTTCATAAACACAAGACATACATGTGGATACAAAGCAATTGGAGTTGTCAGACTTCAGAGCTGTGGCAACTCTGGATTCTGGTAGGTCCACAGCATAAAAAATGATTCAGTTCCCAGGAGGTCCTAGGCATACTTGTAGAGGTTTACAAGTACAATATTAAAATAAACAAAAACAAACTAGATATTCAATTCAAAGGTATGAATATTAAATAATGGTAAAATTGGAAAAATTCGGTATTCAAATTTGGTATTGGTAAGGCATTGTCAAACCCAACAGAGCTGTCTCTGTTCTATGTATGAAATGTTAATGTAACCAATTAATCAGGATAGGGGGAGCCTGAAGCCTGTCCCAAACTTCTGAAAAGTATGTTCATTTATGCACTCAATACTTGGACAGGCCTCCTCTTTTGCATGAATTTCTGCATCAATGCAGCCTGGAGGCAATCAGCCTGTGGCGCTGCTGAGGCATTAATGGAAACCCAACTTGCTTTAGTAGTGGCCTTCAGCTCATCTGCACTGTGGGGTCTGGCATCTCTCTTCTTTCTCTTGAAAGCATCCCACAGATTATCTGTAGGGTACAGTTCAGGGAAGTTGGTATGTGTGGCCTGATAACGCCATGATTAGTACACCAGTTCCAGTAGTTTTGGAAGTGTGGCAGATGTCAAGTCCTGCTGTAAAAAGTAGTCAGCTTCTCCATTGACGGAATAGACAGAAGCAATGGATAGAAGAAAAAGACAGGCACTTCATTCCAGACAAGAGCATGACGTGCTCTAAAACCTCCTGTCAGAGGCTGTGTTGACTTTGTACTTGATACAAGCAGTGGGTCAACACCAGCAGATGACATGGACCCAAAAGCCATCGCTGGTTGTGAGCACTTCACAGTGGTCTTTAAGCAACTTGGATTCTTTGCATCTCCACTCTTCCTACAGACTCTGGAACCTTGATTTCAAATGAAATGCAAACACTTAATATAATCTAAAAAGAGGAATTTGCGCCACTGAGCGATGGTTCAGTTCTTTTTTTTCTTTAGACCAGGTGAGACTCTTCTGATGTTGCCTCTGGCTCAGGAGTGGCTTGACGACAGGATTGTGACACTTGTAGTCCATTTCCTGGACATGTCAGTGCAGTGGATCTTCATGTTCTGACTACAGTCTTAATACCTCCCTTGTGAAGCTCCCAAGTTCTGAAATCAGCTTTGCCTGACATTCTTCACATGACTGCAGTTTTCTGTTTTTTTGTGTGCACCTTTTCCTACTACTTTTCCTACTTTGCCCTTATAGTGAGAATCCTCAGGACAACTGTTAAGTCAGCAGTCTTCCATGATCGTGTACAGAAGCATACTGATTTACTAGTGGGCTGTAACTATCAAACTAAAATACAAACATGCCTACAACATTTTTAGTTTACTTTGAATGAATCTAGATTAAACACAGTTTTCCATTTCCAAAAAGCCAACTTTTCTGAAATATTCTAATGCTTTGCATCTAAGTCTATATGTATGTCTATATGCATGTGACTGTAAAGAGTGTAATGCATGAATGTAAAAGATAATTTCCCCACAGGGGATCATTAAAGTTGACTTTCTTTCTTACTGTCTTTCTTTCTGTACAATATTCAGTACCTTTATCTACCAGCTTTTGAATGTACATTTTGTTAACGGCTGATTTCTTTTTCCTCATTCTGATGGTGAATATTATAAGGTATGTTACGTATGCACACCACGAGCGACCATTACAAACACACACCGCACTAATGAGGTCCCATGATGCTTTGCCAGTCAGTACCTGCAAAATATAGGCTCAAGGTGAGAAATGATTGGCTGCTGGAAAAACATATGCACAACCTTTTCTGCCTTTTGTGGTAAGTTGCCACAGCCTGTGAGCTGAAAGGAATTAAATCTTTAGATTGACCAGTATTGACAGACGTTCTTATCGTAGATACATTATTGTCACAGGGATGTAATTTGTGATGGTCTGGATTTAAATGATTCAGTTACCTCAAAATTGTGGATGAGGAAAAAAGGCCAAAGTCTGCTAAACTTAGAGATCTTGGTATATTCTCAGGATATATTTGGAACACTCTTAAATGTGGGCTTTAACACGAAATAAAACTTTGTTAGAGTTACAGATTGTATTTGTTTGTGATGGTTGCACAGTTTATAATCCAAAATGACAAAAATGTATGTTTGAATTAAAAGCTATCAAATTTATTAGTCCCATCAGCATTATATTGCAAAAGGACCTGTCAGTACAGTCTGCATCCTGTATGTGTGGAATAAATAATTGCCAGTGATTCATGCGTTTAGGGAGCCGTGCTCAACTCCAGGCTCCGGAGGCTTTGCTTGAGAACTGTGAACCAAACTGAACACATTGCATTTCCTCTGCCAGGATTGAAAGATGATGAACGATGCGATGAAAGAAGAATAAACATTGTGGCAAGGGAGGGAAGGTGAGGCAGATGGATCATTTTGCCAGTGCAAATGTAACATTTGCAATCATGGTGATTCCTCTGGAAAAAAAAAATTGTGATGAGAGAAAACATGTTTGGAAAATAAAGTTACAGAGACAAAGTTTAGGCAGAGAGCAGAGAAGAAAATGGCCAGTATTCTGTCACCAGAAGAGGTGTGTTGATGACAAGCAGCCTCATTACTCTCATTAAATGTCAGCGGCTGCACCTTAGCTCATTTGTTTTGTGACCGTTTTAAATGCTGTCCCTCGGGCTCTGATCCCTGCGCCTCCACTGCTTTAATTGAATTAGATGATAAACAGCAGAAGACTGTTAATTTGCAAGTGTGAATATGTGAGTGTGGGTTGTTGGCAGAGAGAAATAAAGATAATACATTCTATTTGTGTGTGCCTGTTTGTGCGTGTGCGTGTGTTTGTGTGTGTGTTTCTGTTTGCATGTGTGTGTGTGTTTCTGTATGCATGTGTGTGTGATTTAGACTGCATTTAGACCAAATCGAGCATTGAAGCATTTATTGCAGGATTGTGCCGAGATGTAGGAGGACACAACTGGGAGATTATCGTCCTTTGTCTGTAAACTCTTCTCATATCTCCTCCAGAGACTATTTCTCAATTTCTAAAAATGCTGATTGTTTCTCCTCCCCGTGCTTGTGCGGTCTCCCAGCAGCACCATGCTGTTTGAGGCAGCAAACAATGTAATTAAGTAGAAACAAGGCAG
This sequence comes from Antennarius maculatus, assembly GCA_013358685.1. NCBI lineage: Eukaryota > Metazoa > Chordata > Actinopteri > Lophiiformes > Antennariidae > Antennarius > Antennarius maculatus. The sequence continues at coordinate 6,710,852 of CM023628.1, forward strand.
TCTGCAACACTCGGCGACACCCTGACCTACGTGCAGAAAGATCAAAGCTAGTGCTCTGACCTATTGTCATAGCTTTGATCTATGGTCTTACTCACACTGGCCTTCTCCCTCGTCTTTCTATCTGATCCGGTTCCTGAGAGTTAAAAAGTTGTTATTCGACCTTGACCTAGCTTTTTCAAGGTCAAGGTCATCATCTCATTTTCATCCCCCTTGCTGCCCGAGTAATGTGCTTTTTGTTTCTTCTTTCTATCTTCAACGGTTGCGAAGATATTTGGTGGACTAACGAACGGATGGAAGAACGGACGGATGAACGGACGAACACACGAAAACTGACAATTACAATACATCACCACTTTGAAGTGGAATGTAATTAGTTAGTAAAGAGCTTGAAGGAGAATACTGTCAACCCCCAGAGTCAGTCAGAACAGTAGCCCTATATTTAAAGAGTACAATTATCTGTCCTTTCAATAATTTATCTAATTTATCTATTTTTAAACATAACCAGCCTAAAGTCATGGTCCAAGATAACATAAACTAACTCAGTACATGTGAAACCACAGAGCAAAAGTTAAGCAAGTATCAAATAGTAGGCAGCATTAGTTAGGGGTCAGTCAGTCAAGTTGCAATATGTGTATTTCATTTGTTCAATCAATTAAAAAATATTTAAGAATATACCAGTACCTTTCAAAATTATTACTTGATCATACATGATGGATTGTAAATATTTAAAAAACCTCAATTTCTTCTTTTCTAGACAGTTTTTCTCAAAATATTCATTTAATAAAATTCACATTTGTCTCTTTTAGTTTCAGTGTCCAAGAGGCAAGAAAAGTATGGAATATATCTAGCATATGTTGATGAAAGAGGAATGTTTGTCCCTTTGTATGGAAGTCTATTTCACTGGTGATGGAGTAGAGACATGGCTTCCATGCTTCCCATAAATCCATGTGTTTTTGATTATATGGAACATGTTTTAGAACCATTCTGTTATTGGATTAACTCAAGCAAAACTTTTTCACTCTGAATGTCAAAACAAGAGCAGTGGTTTACTTAAAGTCATCCTACAAAAGAAAAGTAGTGACTGGTTTTGAATTATTCTTACCAAAGGAACTAAGATTAGACAAGATTCACTTAATCTGGTAAATTGCTGGTTAGATGAAAGTAAAACTAAATAAGTCAGTGTGATAGAAGTCTGGACTCCCATACAAATAAGAATGACAATGACAACAAGCTTCTTTCCCTTTCTCTCCTCACATGTGACCTACAATGATGTCACCATCAAGCACCTGCTGGAGTATTTCAAACTCCTAGCAGCTTCATTCTTGGATCAGGGTCCCAGTCTATTGCTTATAGAGAAGATTATTAGGTTACATGTCCAATTCCTGAAGCTCAGTTTTTATCCCAATTAAAGAGGAAAGTGTAGCTTTCTGTGAGCGACAAAATTTATTTTTCCCTGGTGCCATCTATGACTGGTTGAACCATTTGACATCAGTCTGCCATCAGTTTAATGTGATCCATCCAGTCTGAGTTTTAAGTTATGGTTGTTAAGGATAATCTCTTCTCCATTAATGGTCTTCTGAAGTTTCTAGTACTTATATCACTAGGTGAACAGGAACCTCACTGGTGGTAAATATTTTAGCAGGTAAGTTTAGCTACGAGACCGTAGCTGTTCTATACAAGAGACAAGCTGCAAACACACTACAGATAACAAATAAATTGAAATAAATAGAAATATTAGATTTTTCATAGTGGACCAAAGAGTTTGGAATGTGAACTGACAGTGGAAGGTGTTAGTTCACCTTCCAAATATGCGTGTGATCATTTAGAGTGGAAAAAAAAAAGTAATTTCCCTAAAAAGTAAATTCCCGAATCAATTCCCTAAGGATTGATTATTATTACAGTACATTCCGCTTCAAAGTGGTGATGTAATTGTCAGTGTGCGTGTGTTCGTTCCTCCGTTTGTATGTCCAGAGTTAATTTTACCTCAAGAAAGTAGTGCATCCCTGGGATGCACTGCAACAAAAATTTGTGCATCCCATGCTGGGATGCACAAAAAATACCAGAAAATGCACAAATAATACCAGAAAATAATACCAGAATATACGGTAAAAGCCGTATGAAAGGATTGAATTTAGCCAATAGTACAATATAAAAACTAAATAAACTGTTAATTTCAATGATATTATTAAAAATGTCATAACTGTTTATTAATTAAAAAGAAAAAAAGAATAAATTACATATTTTTTATCAAAATGTTAAAGCCTGGTAGTATTCTTTAAAGAGAACAGTTTTATAAATCTTGTATCAGAGTAAATTATTTGAGCATAGAGATCTGACCTCTTTACATTTGTTACGTCTGTTTATTTGTCTGTGTGGATGCTTAATACCGGAGGTGCTGGATTATTTTCTATTAACTCTTTCTCTGCAACTTAGGCCAAACTATCCAAAAGTTGGCTTACTGTGACGTACGAGTCATAATGCATGTTTTGTTGTTTAAGGAGATCCACATCAGGTACACCAATGTCATGCATAAGTTCATTGATACTTTTAAACTTGTTGAAGGGTATATCTTCAGCAGCCATCCATTTCACAACCCTTAAAAGAACTAAGATAGCTTTATCCTCCTTGGCATTGGATTTTGCATCTCTTTCAGTCTTCTTGCAGTGAGGGAATATTCATGACCAACAGTTCAGTTCAGCATGGCGAGTTAGGGTGGACCTTATGAAATTTCAATTTTTTTCAGATTTTTGCATACCATTGCAGGGCTCGAAATTGCGACCATTTTGGTCGCATATGCGCTCAAATTTTAATCAGTGCGACTATTAAATATATTTGGGAGCACCAGTGCGACTAGGGAAAAAATCTGGTGCGCCTTTGTTTTCTTTTCTCTCGCTCTTTCGCTCTCTCCATAGAACAGGGGTCACCAAATGGCAGACCGCGGTCCGGATCCGGACTGCGTGATGGTTCTGTCCGGACCCGTGACCACTCCATGATAAATTCACGAGAGTAGATTTTCTTGGCGCATTTTTATTTGCAGTTTGCGGCTACAAACGGCGAGCGCTGCTCCTCCAGTTAATACGGTAATAGCTCCACTCAGTTCAGCCAATCAGATCGTTTGTTTACCTGTGCTGTTAGTGCACCACGAAGTCAGACCGCTCACTACCGCTGTGAGTTTACCGCTACAGCGGAGCACAGAAGAAGGGAGGCAGCATAGCTCCAAAACAAAGGGAGGTTAACAAGGAAAACCGCTGGTTAACAATGAGTGGACGAAATTTATGTTTATTCCTCCGTCAGGCAGTTCAAAACCATTTTACCTCATATGGTCTAAACACCTAGTAGTAAAGTGGTAAACATGAAGTGCAACTACGAAACAAAGCACAGATCTTTTGCGCAGAATTATCCCCTGAAGTCCGAGCTGTGGGCAAAATGACCGAGAAAAATGCAAACGAATGTTCACTAAAGGCATGGTGGAGTTTGGGGTAATGTAAAACATCTTTTAGTGATGTTTTAAAATGCAAAACAGTCCAATAATAACCAAAATTGTTCAGTCCAGGTAGGGCTGGCCTGACAGCCTGGTACCTGTGCCTCGGTTTGGCCCCTGACCCGGAGGCGGGCCAACACAGCATCCTTAGGTGAGCGTCTCTCATACAGTTTTGTGTGGATGTGGGGAAAACGCGTAGGCGCCGAGTGTGCACCCTCAAACGCACTGTCTGAGCGGGACCGTGCTCCTGCGCCAGGAAACAATGAGAGCGCAGCTGCGGCTGCTCTCCTGGGCGAGGGAGAGAGGCGCGCGGAACGGAGATGGACGGAGCGGTCTCTCTCGCTCCGTCACTGCCTTGCTTTTGGGTAAGTGCTCCTAAAGTCTTTGCTGGTGCATTTAAAGCTTGCGTCCCTGGGACGCACGCTGTCTGACGATCGTGCGTCCCCGTCAAAAATTGTGCGTCAAAGACGCACGTATGCGTAAACAAGAACACTGTATGTCCACCAAATTTATTCGCAACCGTTGCAGAAAGAAAGATGAAACAAAAAGCACATTACTCGGGCGGCAAGGGGGATGAAAATGAGATGATGACCTTGGCCTTGAGAAAACTAGGTCAAGGTCAAATTTTAACTTTTGTACACTCAGGAACCGGATAAGATAGAAAGACGAGGGGGAAGGCCAGTGTGAGTAAGACCATAGATCAAAGCTAGTGCTTTGATCAATGAGTAAGTCAGAGCACTAGCTTTGATCTTTGACCTATGAAAGTGGGTCAGGGTAAAATTTTGAATTCAGGGGTGTCGGATGTTACAGTCTGTGACTGCCTTTTATTATTGTTGTTGTTGTTGTTGTTATTGTTATTAATTTCCTCCAATATAGGTGTCTCTTCCAGTCATTCTTTGGCTTAATCAAATGGAATTCAGCCCAACTACCCCATGAATGTGATTAGCCATGTTTTCAGTGTGAAAAGCTTAAAGGCTATCCATGCCTGTGCCATTCACCATGATACTCAACTGCCAATGAATCAAATCACCATATGAAAGATATTCCGTCGTTTTCTTTGCCTATCGTCATCTCCTGCTGTGCTTACCCAGGTGGCATGAACAAAACAAGTGGCAATTTATGTGAGATGTGATCTTTTTCAAACCCAGTTTGTTGATCCTCATTTGATTCAGTTGTGCTCCATCAGTCTCCAGACCCATCACAATGTTTTATTGATGCTATGAATAAATAAGCAAATTAATAATGAAGGAAAAATGAGTTTTTTTATGCTTAGGTGCACTAGAGATGGTTGTTCATATGTGTGTTTGTGTGCATGGATGCTGGCACAGTAATGAGCTCAGGGATATGCTGCGTGAACAAGGATAGAACAGTGACAGCATGTTGAATGGAGATGAATGTGGGCTATGAGGATGACTGGCAGTGCTAACAACAGACAAAAAGAGAGTCCTCTGATCCTTTCCACCTTGCAGCTCAAACAAGCTGCTCTTTGATAGCCATGCAAATCAATAATTCAAGGCCATTAGCTTTCAGAGATTTCATATTCCTCTTAATTGCCTCACACCCTTTTTAAAGGACTAAAATAGCTGACTGAACAGATTTCAACAATGACCTACCTGTGACTGAAAGATGTTAGATGGAGTACCTGAAATTGTTTTGTCAAGATCAGATTAGTTTTGGTTTCATAATAGACTGCGTATGTTGTCTTTAAAAAAACAAAACCTTTGTATTTACCATTGTTGTCATGTTGCATCAATATCCAAACATCCATCTATCTTCTGTAGTTGCTAATTCTACTTAGGGTCACATGTGCTATCCCCATGTGCTTCACAAGTTTACGCTGTGGAAGTAAGGGTGGGTTTGGTTCCTGTGGTATTGAGTTGTTTTTCTGGTGGAATTAGGTAACTTCAGTCACATTAAAAAGTGGGGGTAAGAAATATCAGTTTAGTGCTGCTGCCATGAGACCTCCATCTATAATGCATGTGGTGTATTTGTCCAAGCTTCAAACTCCAGTGGGACTTAGTCTGATGCCCTATGCAACGTGGCAACAACTCCCACAGGCACATAGCTCTGCAGTATAGTATAAAGTTTCCCTTTGATATCCCTCCAGGAAAATGTTTCATTTGTTAGAAAACAAGTTTTCTCAGGCAGAGGGACCCACTGGTGGGCTATGAAGTTCTGTGCTTTGTTTATTTCCCTGTGATGACACCACATATGTCTCACTAAAGCATATGACAGAGAACTCTACACGTGACAAAACAGTCACTATCCATCAAGACACCCAGAAGGCTAATTCTCAGCGCCCATCAAAGCAGAATCAAATCAATCAGCATTTTTATCAGTGACACCAATGTTGCCAAGGGTGTGTTGATGGAAGCACCAGTGTTTTCTCTAGGCCTCATTTCATGGTCGGTAAGCCAGTGCAAACAACACAGGATTCATGTTTGCAGTCACTTAATTGCTGTTTTTGTTATCTTATCACTAAGGCAATAAAGTGGGAAAACCTAACAGTGCAACATGTAATCAGAGTTTAAGAGTACATGAACAAGTACACCAGATGCCAAATGCCCCTCACCTTTTTTTCTTCACAACAAACACAAGTAAACACATATGAAATGTCAGCATCTAAAGGTATCTGTGCCAGATTTTCCCTGTGTGATCAATCATTCGGCTGCAATGAGAAGTGGTTTTTACTTTCACAAAACATTTGATGATTTCATGTATATGCAAAGTAGTGGTAGGCGAGAGTGTAGCCAAACGGCATAGGATGGTGATGTGTGGGGTGACTATGGTGGTGAGGAAGATGAAGAGGGAAAAGGCAGAGCAAAGATGAAATCGAGGAAGCTGAAAAAGGAAGAGTGTTGCATGACTTTTAGGAAGGAGTTAAAACAGGCTCTGGGTGGTCAGGAGGTACTTCCAGATGACTGGGCAACTACAACTACGAGAGTACTTGGTGTGTCATTTGGAAGGGAGGTAGATGAGGACATTTGGTAGTGGAATGAGGAGGTACAGGGGTGAATACAGAGGAAGAGGTTAGGTAAGAAGAAGTGGGACACTGGGAGGACTGAGGAGAGTAGACAGGATTACAGGGAGATGCAGCGTAAGGTGAAAGTAGAGGTAGCAAAGGCCAAACAAGGGCTTATGATGACTTGTATGCTAGGTTGGACAGTAAGGAGGGAGAGACTGATCTATATAGGTTGGCAAGACAGAGAGACAGAGATGAGAAGTACATGCAGCAGGTTATGGTGATAGGGATAGGGATGGAAGTCTATTGACAGGTGCCAGTAGTGTGATGGGAAGATGGAAAGAGTACTTTGAAGAGTTGATGAACGAGGACAGTGAGAGAGAACAAAGACTAGAAGAGATGGCTGTTGCGGACCAGGAAGTAGCAAAGATTAGTCAGGATGAAGTGAGGAGGGCATTGGAGAGGATGAAGAGTGGAAAGGCATTCGGTTCTGATGATATACCTGTGGAGCTATGGCAGTGTCTTGGAGAGGTGGCAGTATAGTTTCTGACTAGATTGTTCAACAGGATCTTACATAGTGAGAAGATGGAGGAGAAGTGTGCTGGTGCCCATTTTTAAGAACAAAGGAGATGTGCAGAGTTGTGGCAACTACAGAGGAATAAAGCTGATGAGCCATACAATGAAGTTATGGGAAAGAGTAGTTGAAGCCTGACTAAGGGCAGAAGTGAACATTTGTGAGCAGCAGTATGGTTTCATGCCAAAGAAGAGTACTACAGATGCAGTATTTGCTTTGAGGATGTTGATAGAGAAGTACAAAGAAGGTCAGAGGGAGCTGTATTGTGTTTTTGTAGATCTGGAGAAAGTTTATGACAGGGTGCCAAGAGAGGAATTGTGGTATTGTATGAGGAAGTCTGGAGTGGCAGAGAAGTATTTTAGAGCAGGGCAGGACATGTATGAGGACTGTAAGACAGTGGTGAGGTGTGCTGTAGGTGTGACAGAGGAGTTCAAGATGGAGGTGGGACTGCATCAGGGATGTTTGCAGTTGACATCGTGATTTGTAGTAAGAGCAGGGAACAGGTTGAGGAGAAGCTAGAGAGGTGGTGGTTTGCCCTGGAAAGGAGAGGAATGAAGGTTAGCGGCAGTAAGACAGAGTACATGTGTGTGAATAAGAGGGACCCAAATGGAAGAGTGAGATTACAGGGAGAAGAAATCAAGAAGGTGGAGGATTTTAAGTACTTAGGGTCAAAAGTTCAGAGCAATGCAGAGTGTGGAAAAGAGGTGAAGAAGCGTGTACAGGCAGGATGGTACGGGTGGAGAAAAGTGTCAGGTGTGATGTGTGATAGAAGAGTTTCAGCCCCGTTGTGGAGTGCCCAAATGAGCAGCTTGTGAGGGGGACAGCACCTTGCTCAAGGCCACCTCAGCAGTGCTCTGGAGGTGAGCTGACACCTCCCACAGGCAGCTCACACTCAGGAGCGGGAATCGAACACCGTTCTTGGAACATTGGCCAACCCGCTCTACAGCCTGCTCTACCACTGAGCCACTGCTGCCCCTAAATGCTAGAGGTTTTGGAGATAAAGTCAGAGAGGCCAGACTGAAATGCTTTGTCATGTCCAGAGGAGAGATAGTGAATATATTGGTAGAAGGATGCTGAGTTTTGAACTGCCAGCCAGGAGGCCTGGAGTAAGACCAAAGAGGAGGTTTATGGATGTAGTGAGAGGACATGAAGGTGGTGTGAGAGAAGAGGATGTACAAGACAGGGTTAGATGGAGGCAACTGATTTCCTGTGGAGGCCCTAGAAGGGAAAAGCCTAAAGAAGAAGATTTCAAGTATAAAATCCTCATCACACTCAGTTATTTAGTATATCAAACCCAACGAAGTTGTGATTTCAGATGTATCTATTTGTGCATTTTTTAAAATCAGTATTAAGCAAAAATACATTCTCACAAAACTTGATGGGAGGAGGTGATAGGGGCCATAAAAGAGCCCAGTCAGTTTTAGTTTGGATGCAGATGAAGGGGCAGATGCAGGAAAAGTTTTAGTGTTCAGCTTGACATGTTTTTTTAGAACCACTGCCTTCTTCTTCTTCTTTTCCTTTCGGCTTTTCCCTTCAGGGGTCGCCACAGCGAATCAATTGCCTCCATCTAACCCTGTCCTTTGCATCCTCTTCTCTCACACCAACTACCTTCATCTCCTCTTTCACTACATCCATAAACCTCCTCTTTGGTCTTCCTCTAGGCCTCCTGCCTGGCAGTTCAAAACTCAGCATCCTTCTACCAATATATTCACTATCTCTCCTCTGGACATGTCCAAACCATCTCAGTCTGGCCTCTCTGACTTTATCTCCAAAACCTCTAACATGTGCTGTCCCTCTGATGTACTCATTCCTGATCCTATCCTTCCTGGTCACTCCCAAAGAGAACCTCAGCATCTTCATCTCTGCTACCTCCAGCTCTGCCTCCTGTCTTTTCCTCAGTGACACTGTCTCTAGACCAAACAACATCGCTGGTCTCACCACAGTTTTGTACACCTTTCCTTTCATTTTAACTGAAACTATCACACATCACACCTGACACTTTTCTCCACCCATTCCATCCTGCCTGTACATGTTTCTTCACCTCTTTTCCCCACTCTCCATTGCTCTGGACTGTTGACCCTAAGTACTTAAAATCCTCCACCTTCTTGATCTCTTCTCCCTGTAACCTCACTCTTCCACTTGGGTCCCTCTCATTCACACACATGTACTCTGTCTTACTGCAGCTAACCTTCATCCCTCTCCTTTCCAGGACAAACCTCCACTTCTCTAACTTCTCCTCCACCTCGTCCCTACTCTCACTGCTCACAATGTCATCTGCAAACATTATAGTCCATGGAGATTCCTGTCTAACCTCGTCTGTCAGCCTGTCCATCACCATAGCGAACAAGAAGGGGCTCAGAGCTGATCCCTGATGCAGTCCCACCTCCACCTTGAACTCCTCTGTCACACCTACAGCACACCTCACCACTGTCTTACAGTCCTGATACATGTCCTGCACCGCTCTAACATACTTCTCTGCCACTCCAGACTTCCTCATACAATACCACAGTTCCTCTCTGGGCACCCTGTCATAAGCTTTCTCCAGATCTACAAAAACACAATGCAGCTCTGTCTGGCGTTGTCTGTACTTCTCTATCAACATCCTCAAAGCAAATACTGCATCTGTAGTACTCTTTTTTGGCATGAAACCATACTGCTGCTCACAAATGCTCACTTCTGCCCTTAGTCTAGCTTCCACTACTCTTTCCCATAACTTCATTGTATGGCTCATCAGCTTTATTCCTCTGTAGTTGCCACAACTCTGCACATCTCCCTTGTTCTTAAAAATGGGCACCAGCACACTTCTCCTCCACTCCTCAGGCATCTTCTCACTATCTAAGATCCTGTTGAACAACCCAGTCAGAAACTCTACTGCCACCTCTCCAAGACACTTCCAAACATCTACAGGTATATCATCAGGACCGACTGCCTTTCCACTCTTCATCCTCTTCAGTGCTCTCCTCACGTCATCCTGGCTAATCTTTGCTACATCCTGGTCCACAACAGTCACCTCTTCTAGTCTTTGTTCTCTCTCATTTTCCACGTTCATCAACTCTTCAAAGTACTCTTTCCATCTTCCCATCACACTGCTGGCACCTGTCAACAGACTTCCATCCCTATCCTTAATCACCCTAACCTGCTGCATGTCCTTCCCATCTCTATCTCTCTGTCTTGCCAGCCTGTATAGATCAGTCTCTCCCTCCTTACTGTCCAACCTAGCATACAAGTCATCATAAGCTTCTTGTTTGGCCTTTGCTACCTCTACCTTCACCTTACGCTGCATCTCCCTGTACTCCTGTCTACTCTCCTCAGTCCTCTCAGTGTCCCACTTCTTCTTAGCCAACCTCTTTTTTTGTATACACTCCTGTACCTCCTCATTCCACCACCAAGTCTCCTTATCTACTTTCCTTCCAGATGACACACCAAATACTCTCCTACCTGTCTCCCTGATCACATTAGCTGTAGTTGTCCAGTCATCTGGAAGCACCTCCTGACCACCCAGAGCCTGTCTTAACTCCTTCCTAAAGGTCATGCAATACCCTTCCTTTTTTATCTTCCACCATTTCGTCCTCTGCTCTGCCTTTGCCCTCTTCATCTTCCTCACCACCAGAGTCATCCTACACACCACCATCCTATGCTGTTTGGCTACACTCTCGCCTACCACTACTTTACAGTCACTGATCTCCTTCAGGTTACATCGTCTACACAAGATGTAGTCTACCTGTGTGCTCCTACCACCACTCTTATAGGTCACCCTATGTTCCTGCCTCTTCTGGAAGAAAGTATTCACTACAGCCATTTCCATCCTTTTTGCAAAGTCAACTACCATCTGTCCTTCTGCGTTCCTCTCCTGGATACCAAACCTGCCCATCACTTCCTCATCACCTCTGTTACCTGCACCAACATGTCCATTGAAGTCTGCGCCAATGACAACTCTCTCACTTCTAGGTATGCTCTGCATCACTTCATCAAAGTCCAACCAGAATTTCTCCTTCTCCTCCAGCTCACATCCTACCTGTGGGACATACCCACTGACAACATTGAACATCACACCTTCTATTTGTAGCTTCAGACTCATCACTCTATCTGACACTCTTTTTACCTCCAGGACATTCCTAACAAACTCCTCCTTCAAGATAACTCCTACTCCATTTCTCTTCCCATCTACACCATGATAGAACAACTTGAACCCTGCTCCTAAACTTCTAGCCTTGCTACCTTTCCACCTGGTCTCCTGGACACACAGTATGTCTACCTTCCTCCTCTGCATCATGTCGACCAACTCTCTACCTTTTCCTGTCATAGTTCCAACATTCAACGTCCCTACTCTTAGTCCTATACTCTTGGCGCTCCTCTTCTCTTTCTTCGTGCGAAAGCACTTTCCTCCTCTCCTTCTTCGACCAACAGTAATCCAATTTCCACCGGCGCCCTGTAGGTCAACAGCGCCGATGGCGGTCGTTGTTAACCCGGGCCTCGACCGATCCGGTATGGAAGTCATAGGTTTGATTCGCATCTTTGATTTGGCAAAAGTTTTACGCCGGATGCCCTTCCTGACGCAACCCTCTGTATTTATCCGGGCTTGGGACCGGCACAATAAGACACTGGCTTGTGCCCTCTTGCGGCTACATTTAGAACCACTGCCTGGGATACAATTAATACAGGAATGCACGCAAATCATGAGAAAATATGTGGCAAAGAGCTGAGAGACATTTTTCAGCAGGGGGTAAACAACTTTATTGAGGAAAATAAATGCTTTGCAGTCAATATAATTTTGTTTGTTTCCATGAAAACAGCTTTTAATGAGAAGTGGTGGTGGTGGTAATGTATTCTGTAGCATATCCTTGCAAACTATACATTCTACATCAAACTTTCACAAACTACTTCAGTTAAAAATGTTTTGTCATTGCTTTTGTACATTGAATTTCCAGTAATTTAGTGTGATTTCCATGAAAATGTGTGGTTTGCGGTAACTGATGGTTGACTGCTCTGTGTGGAGCATGATATCTGTGACAAGCTTAAAATAAGATATGATAAAACACAACTGGTTAGCCCAATTGTTTCTATGGATAAATTATTTTAAGTCTGAAGGCTTGTCATTTTCTCGACAATCTTGAGACAAACATAGTGAAACATTTTGTTGACAGTCAACAGCAGCCCATTGACTGGATGGTTTGGACACTAAACACAAACTCTTGCAAATATTGTGATGTGCCAAATGTTTATTAGAAAATTCCTATAAAGCAATTGCTGCTACAATACACATCCATATATTCATATATACATCCAGATGCTACAAAATAAAGCCTGAGGAACCATTTCCTGAGCATCATTGGTAGATAAAGGTGAGGAAACATTTCATGTAACAGGATCGTTTTTTTCACACATTCTAAAGAAGATGTAAGTTCCCAAATTAAAAGACAATTGTGAGTATCCTCAACCTTTCTAGCTATCAGTTTACACGTTAATTTTATGATACATTAATCCAGAATCATTCTTTATTTTTATTACATACATGGCTCGAGAACCAGATGATATACATCCAAATTTGAACCATTCAAAGCATTTCTCATTAGATCAGTTTGTGTAATGTACTGTATCGTACATGCATAGGTCATGCTGTCTCGCAGAAAATATTTGAATCTCTTTCTCTTTCACACACACACACACACACACACACACACACACACACACACACACACACACACACACACACACACACACACACACACATGCATTTGTGACAGGTCATGTATCCTCTGCCTTTTAATGTCAATGATAGAATAATGCCCATCAGTTCATCTTAATGTCCCGGCCTCCATGTCCCTGTGTCAGGGAAACTTGCAGGGGGCCGATTTAATGATGCTGATTTATGTGTATTTATGTGTATGTATGTGTGTGTGTGGGAGGGTGGGGGGTATAGGTCTGTGCACGTGTGTAGAGTATCAGTTGAAACCCGGACAGCTTCTTCTAATATCTTTCCCCCCCTGAGGTTCAGCTTGCTCCTTGTGACACTGCCGAGCCCCCAAACAGGTTTATTAGACTGACTCTTTGACCTGGAGTTACGTTCACTTTAACATTAATGAGCTCACTTTACAGAAATGTGGCCGACTTTCCAGCGGGTTTAATCTGTGATGAAGTCCCTGCAGGCATCTTATGATATTCAATGTCCAGTCTCTTTGTTAGTTCTGCATTCTTTCTCTGTGCTGCACTTTTTCTTCCAGTCAGTTTGGACTTCAATAGATTTGCATGGTAATTTGATTTTTAAAGGAAAAAAGCACCCAATTGAATTGCAGAATCTCCAGGATAATAGAATCAAATAGGAAGTAATTACAGTAGATATCATGAATGTTAAATTTCTGTAAGTGCTGCCTACATTCTTTCAAAGTTTCATCATTCCTACATTAATACATTATTGGTAAGATAACTGTGATGGATTAGGACACTTACCTCAAATAAATGAGACCATTGTTTGGCCAATTTGTCCCTTACACTTAGCTTAGCTTCTGTTTGCAGTTGCTTTCTTTTTTTTTATTCATTAATCTTCCAAACCGCTTTATCTGCCATAGGGGGTCGCGGGGAGCTGGAGCCTATCCCAGCTGTCTTAAGGCGTGAGGTGGCGCAAATATCTATAACGCATTGATCGAAGCAAAAATATTACTGTCAGACAGTTGCTTTCTCTAGATCTTTATTTATTTTCTCACTGGGTGTCCAAGAGACAAGCTTGAAGAATTGAATTATTAAAGTCTTAAACTTCTACCATCATTTGTCTAAAAGACACTGGAACCAAATAGACTTTTCCAGTTTGGTTGACCACAGTTCAGAATGTATTACAGTGAACCCATTCTGTTAGTTTGATGAAGTCACAGCATTGCATCTTTATAGATAACTGAAAACAGACTATAAAGGACCAACCTCTTCTGGTTGAGAATGTGTTGCATCAGTTATTGTTACAGTGGGTTAGTGGGCAGCTGCAAGAACAAACATAAGAATAAACAATTTATGACAGTAGCTAAGTTAGCTAGGCCACTTTCTATGCAACATCCATGATGAGTTACGTCACAACAGCTTTTTTGACAGCTTAACACTCTTCACGTTTATCCCATTTTAGAGTGGGATTGTAAAAATGTTACTGCCTATTAATTAGACGGTTAGGAACTTTTCGTTGACATTTGCAATCTCAAAATGTGCAGAAACCAAGCATTGTCTGGCCAATATACCAAAACATGAAGAATTCCGTGACTTTTCCTCACTCTGAAAAGTCTTGCAACAGATTTTATGGTGTAATGATGATAATCATCAAGCAAATGCAGCTTGTTTGCAGCACGAGGCAATCAAGCAAATAACATGTCTCCCAATGTTGGCCAGCGTTCTGTGTCAGCTAACAAAATAAATGTAGTTTGTCTGCTCTGGGCAGTTCATTTCCTTGTGTCTGATGTCTTTTATGTAGTGTTTGTTGGTGATGTATACCATTTTACTGCTCATCATCAGTCCCGATCAATCATCTTTAAGAGTCTTTCTTTCATACGTTCTCACTAGAGTTCACTCAGGGTTTATATCTAAGTAGTAATAGAAGATAAGTGTGAGGAACGGGGGCAGAAAGAGGGGGAGAATCTTAGCTGGGGCTAATGAGGCTTCATTAAGTATAGCTAATTGGTGCTTTAACCTCTGGCTGTGGCTGTCATGACACATCTCTTGCCAGCAGTGAGACTCATGGGAATCCCGGCGGAGCAAAACTTCTGTCTTCTGACTATCACATTCACCTTTACTTCTCTTATGACACACTGATAAATTATCTTGTATCGGTTTGACAGGCACCAGTCAGCCCAATTTCATTTCACCAAGTCACTGTCAAACACTTGGGAAAAGTGAACAGAGCTGAGGTGAAGAAAATGGCGCCGAGACAGAAAGGGGTGAAGGTTGAATGAAGAAAGGTGAGATGAAGCAAAGAGGGATGCAAAAGGTGAAGTGAAGGAAACTCTGACTTTGCATCATAATGGTACTGAGTCATTTTCTTCACAGGAAAGGCAAACACTTAGATGGAAGTGAAGATCTTGGCTTCAGATTGAATTTTGGTCTCTTTTCCAAGCTAGCAAGTCAATCAGCAAAGCTGAATGGTTTGATAGATGCTTTTAGAGACCAATAAATGAGCTGCCAAGGCACAGATATATGTATATGTATATATATATATGTGTGTGTGTGTGTATATGTATATATATATATATATATATATATATATATATATATATATAAACTTACTAAAAAGTAAATGAAAACTTATTAAAATATTCATTTACTTTTAAAAGCCCTCTTTTATAGTACATCATCCATCAATCCATCCATCAACCGCTTATCCGGGGCCGGGTCGCGGGGGCAACAGTCTCAGCAGGGATGCCCATACTTTCCTCTCCCCAGACACCTCCTCCAGCTCCTCCGGGGGGAGCCCAAGGCATTCCCAGGCCAGCCAAGAGACATACTCCATCCAGCATATCCTAGGTCTTCCTCGAGGTCTCCTCCTGGTAGGACATGTCCGGAACACCTCCCCAGGGAGGCATCCAGGAGGCATCCGGAACAGATGCCCGAGCCACCTCAGCTGGCTCCGCTCGAGGCGGAGGAGCAGCGGCTCTACTCCGAGCTCCTCCCTGGTCACTGAGCTCCTCACCCTATCTTTAAGGGTGCACCCAGCCACTCTACGGAGGAAACTCATTTCAGCCTCTTGTATCCGGGATCTTGTCCTTTCGGTCATGACCCAAAGCTCATGACCATAGGTGAGAGTAGGAACGTAAATTGACCGGTAAATCGAGAGCTTCGTCTTAAGACTCAGCTCCTTCTTCACCATAACGGACCTATACAGCGACTGCATCACTGCAGAAGCTGCACCGATCCATCTGTCAATCTCACGTTCCATCCTTCCCTCACTCGTGAACAAGACCCCAAGATACAAAAACTCCTACACTTGGGGCAAGGACTCTCCACCAACCTGAAGAGGGCACACCACCCTTTTTTGGTCGAGAACCATGGCCTCGGATTTAGAGGTGCTGATCCTCATCCCACTCGCATCACACTCGACTGAAAACCGTCCCAGTGCACGCTGAAGGTCCAGGTTTGATGAGGCCAACACGACAACATCGTCTGCAAAAAGCAGAGATGAAATCCCTTGGTCCCCAAACCGGACTCCCTCCGGACCCTGGCTGCGCCTAGAAATTCTGTCCATAAAGATTATGAATGGAACCGGTGATAGAGGGCAGCCCTGCCAGAGTCCAACATGCACCTGGAACAGGTCTGACTTACTGCCGGCAATGTGAACCAAGCTCTGGCTTCGGTCATACAGGGACCGGACAGCCCTCAGCAAAGGGCCCATACTCCTGAAGCACTCCCCACAAGATACCACGAGGGACACGATCGAATGCCTTCTCCAGGTCCACAAAACACATGTGGACTGGTTGGGCAAACTCCCATGAACCCTCGAGCACTCGATGGAGAGTGTAGAGCTGGTCCAGTGTTCCACGACCGGGACGAAAACCACATTGTTCCTCCTGAATCCGCGGTTCGACTACTGGTCTAATCCTCCTCTCCAGTACCCTGGAATAGACTTTCCCGGGGAGGCTGAGGAGTGTGATCCCCCTATAGTTAGAATACACCCTCCGGTCCCCCTTTTTGAAAAGAGGTACCACAGTACCTTTGCCAATCCAGAGGTACTGCCCCTGACTGCCATGTGATGTTACAGAGACTTGTCAACCATGACAGTCCCTGCACATCCAGAGACTTGAGGTACTCAGGGCGAATCTCATCCACCTCTGGGGCTTTGCCACCGAGCAGTTTGGCAACCACCTCGGTGACTTTAGTTTGGGTGATGGACGAATCCACCTCTAAGACCTCAGCCTCTGCTTCCTCTGTGTAAAACATGGCAGCGGGATTGAGGAGATCCTCGAAGTATTCTTTCCACCGCCCGACAATATCCTCAGTCGAGGTCAGCAGCTCTCCACCTGTACTGTAAACAGTGTTGGCTGTGCACCGCTTTCCCCTCCTGAGGCGCTGAATGGTTTGCCAGAATTTCTTCGAAGCTGACCGACATCACTTATATATCACTTATATATCACTTATAAGTTTATTATATATACCACATTTGACAGGATTGGTGTTCAACCTTTAAGTATTTATAACGATCATTATCCGGGCCTGTTGTTTGCCAACATGTACTACATAGGGTTAATAGCAGTGCTAGTGTTTTTAATTTGCATGTTTTGATAAGAAAGCATAAAATGTCAAAACAAGCAACTGACATGTGGAAATACACACTAAAAATTGAAAGGAACCTATTATTGTAGTCAGTATTTAACGACTTTGCTGTACTATACTTGGATTGATATACAGTATATATATATATATATATATATATATATATATATATATATATATTGTTATGGTTGAGTACCTGGTCTCATTCATTTATTCGTTTTCTGACCGCTTCATCCACTTGGGCGGGTCACGGGGAGCTGGAGCCTATCCCAGCTGTCATAGGGCGTGAGGCGGGGCAAACGCCAGTGCACCGCGGCCATAGTAAAACACCATTACCAAACATACAAGTTCATAAGTTAATGTTCTTTATGCTTTTGGTGTGTCGAGGAGGTGCTAACATTCCCGTCAGGTGACAGGATCCTGAGAGGTAGATGAGATGCAGCGTCAGACACTTGTGTGGCGTTGCTATAATGACCAGCTACATTGAGGTGCTACTATCTCCTATTCAAAAAAACACCACCAATAAGTACATATCAACAGAACTGAATGTTTCCATATAGTTGAAACATACCTTCAGACCGTCACTACTGTTTTAGGATGTTCCCAAAAACCAAATGATCAAAAATGGGAAGTCCAGACTAGCAATTAGGCAAGGCAAACAATCTAAGAGTACAAAAACACTCAAAACTGAAAGCAGTTAAATTCATGCAAAATTCCAAGCCAAAGTTTGAATGTTGTCCAAGATGATATATTACATTTGAAACTGATGCTGAATATGTATCCTGAATTCATCCATCCCACATTTTAGCACTTCTTTGGAAAGGTTTCCCAAAATATGTGCATGAATGACAAACGTGAAGTGGAAATGACCCGGAGCTTAATATTCAACTTACTGAACAGGAATGCATTTCTTTTCCTTGCTCGGGAGTTCTTTTGAAAATCCATTTCTTCGAGCAGCCGCGTTTGTTTAATTTAATTCAAAGTATTTAGACTGTAATGTTGTCTGACTGCCTGCACTGCTGTGAACATCATTGGCAAACAATGCATGATTAAAAAGCTTAGTTTTCCTATTATAAATATGTAAATGTTATGAATGTGCCTGTGTGTATGAGAGTGTAAATGAGTTTCTTCTACCGTACTTACTGTTTGTAATGACTTTCTAAAACTGGAAGACAAATGGGAGAGACTACTTTTATTGCAGTGGTGCTATAGTTTATGTAGTGTGTTATGTAACTGTCAAGTTAATTAAGATAAACTTCTACATTTACCATAAACAAAAAACATCCAGATGGGTGTCTTTCTCTATTGTGTTTGTTTCTCGGTGGAAGAAACTTTCTGGATGGGATTTTTCTGCTTGTCTTCATTTTCTGAGGTCCCAAGATAACAAAACCCCATGAACTGACATGTTTTTATTTATTTTTATTTTTTATCCATGATAGCAAGCAGCATGTCCTTGCTGTAAGTTTAGTGTTGCAAAAATATTTATAGAAAACTTCACACATAACTTAACATCATCATTCATGCTTAGATCATAAATCACATATTGGTATTTGTTATTATTGCAGAGGTGTCATTTTCTTCAGAAATCATACAATACTTGACTGTCTAAAATGAATTTATGGCTCAACACTGCAAAATTTGACAGTTTTTTATCCTGTGTGTTACACTCATCCAGTGATGACAACGTTCTTGCTGGTACCAGTGATTTTATTAACATCCACAAAGTCCGTTTTATATCCTCAGTGTGACGTTATTCACTCTGAGGATGGTCGTTTAAATGCGAGTTTCACCGAGCCTTTGTATATTAATGAGCGTCATTAGCATGAGACACATCACCTGGGTTAATCTGCTGAGACATTCTTTTTGGGAGTTTCGAAAGGACGTGATTGTAAATGGGCGAAAGATGATGTTGCACCCCCCTGTTCAGAGATGGCTTCTCCACTTTGACATGAATGGCTTCTTTCACTCCTCTAACCATCTGTCTTCAGGGTACTGATGTTCAGATCTTGGACAGGGAATCTGGATTCTTAACATAATTGTAACTAAATAAATGTTCGGGGTGGCACATGTTAATCCCTACCAGATTAACATGCCCCCTCCATAACTAGAAACAAGGAAACCCTGATAGAGACACATATTCTGAATGAGATATGCATGCTTCTAAAGTATGTTCCAAAGCTTTGAGTAATATTGTATTATCTCAAGCCGCAATAGAAAAACATTATATTTAATTCAGAATATCCAAATGCAATAAGCTGTATCCATTACCATGTAAAAACAAGTGTGAATGTATGACTTTACATTCACACTTTATTAAAATGATTCAGAAATGTTTTCTTCTGACTATGTGTAAGCAATGTTCTGTCATTAATAATGTAAATATGGTGTTGTTGTTTTTTTTAACTTGCAGCATCAAGTTGAAACAAGAAGGAACCGAATTTCACAACTCAGAATGAAATGTTGAGGCAACTAATTGATTATAATTTAATGACACCTGACTATAGACCAGGCACCACCAACCACCTCCTGCAAAACAATTGATTAGGATTGGTTATTAATTGGTTATTACTAGTTTATTTATTGAAATAAGATGAAGCCTGACATATGGTTGTGCAGCGATCAGCTGCGACCCCACGTGTTATGCTGCACCGAGGGAAACATCATGTTTTGAATAAGCAATAAAACCTCTGTCTTGGAGTTTCAAAGACATTTGCAGAACAGGAGTTTTCCTGGCAGTTGTCGCGTTCAGAAATTGGTGTGGGGTAAATGTCATAGTCTGCAACATGTTTGTCCAAAGGTGTGTGTTGTATTCACTGTGTGTCTCAAAGTAAACAGACCCTGCAAAAAAAAAAAAAAAAGCTTCCCTGGAACTGACCATTATTAGCTGATATCGCTGAAGTCGTCAGTCTTACTGCTTCACAGAACAAAGCAACCAGTCTAAATCATAATGTCTGCACTCATTGTAAAGAACTGTGAGAGGGTCGGTCCACTCGAGGTCTCCATGTTAATGCCAGTTTATTGCCATAAGAAGAAAGTCCACCTGAGGGACCTGTGATTTTTCTGCATGGAGCTGGTATAGCCCCGGTGAGGTGAGGTTTAAAATCTCGACATCTAGCTAGATGTCGAGATTTTAAACCGTGAAGAAATGTTTTCACTTAGTTATATAAGGGTTAACATGAATTGAATTAAGATTAACATGAATCAAAAATTACTTAGGAACAGTTTCCATCTTCTTAATTAATTTATTTTTTGAATCACAGCGTTCTGAGTCTCGGGCTCTACAGAACCCTTCTCTCACTTGTAATTTGCTTTTTATAAGCCAGTGTGTGTGTTTTCGCTGTTGGAAAAGGTCACAGCTTCCCAACTAAACCCAATCTCCAGACGAATAGCCACCCGCCTTGAGGCACAAGGCGGCTTCCAAACCGAAACAGAACCCTTTGAACAGTAGGGATCTGTGTCAATGCTGCTGTTCTTCTTTGTTCTTGGGAATAAGTGTCAGTTCTTAATAACCAGAAAAAAAGCAAATTAAAAGGAGATGAAAAAAACAACAAGAAAGAACGTCATTGAATCAATGTTCAGATCGTTTCAGAACCAAATGACTGCACTCAAAAGCCACACTAACCTTGTTTTTCATCATCCCATTACTTTACACTTTACCTCAGTTTGAAGCTGTTTATTGTCTTTGAGCTCATTGCTTTAGCTTCTGCCATAAAGACATTTTCTTTTTCTTTTTTTTTGTCTTCCTCTCATTCATATCGAGCAGGGGAAATCAACAACAAGATTCATGCAATCAATGCGCATGTGGGTGAAGTTTGTACTCAGGCCAGAGAACCTTTATTATATCAGGAATCAGCAAACGACTCAACGATGAGAGGACTCTTCTTGTTTGCATATTTTGCACCTAGAATCCTGAACACCTACCACCAAAAGATTCTAGAATCAAATGCTTGACAAAAACACACCAATAAATACCATTCATGGGTTTTGTCTTTCGACTTGATGATGATATCTAAGGACATTGAGATGTGTTGCAACACAAACTATGACTATATTTTAGATTATTTAGATTATGAGTATAAATTAGAGCTAAAACTTTTAAGCAAAGAGGAGATGAGGAACGGAATAACTGTGAACCTTGAGTTTCACCAGCAGTTCATGAGTGCGCCAGTAAAGTACTGACCTCTATCAAAGAGGGACGAGTTAGAGTCATTTCTTCGACTTCCTGCTTCACCACTGCTCTCTTAAGCAAAGATTAACTATCCATCAAGAAGCAGCCTTTTGCTCTGAATCGTTTTTTCATGCCTGCCATTGTCTAGGCTGAATTAAACAGACCTCTAATTTATCCCGATGTCTTCTTTTCTTTGAGTCCTTTTCTTGTAAGTTTGATAAGAAGACATTACATAATGAATAAGGATGGGGTTTTTCTTTCTTTTTGAGCATGCCCAAAGAAAATTTTTAAAAGTCAGCCCTGAGGAAATGTTTTGCAATGTCCGATGATTTAAAATAAAAACTAAATATCTTACAACTTTGTAAAAATAATGAAAAAAAACAGAGTCATGTTTAAATCATGAAGTAAAGAATGTCTTTGAACCCTAAACTGTTGTCATCAAACAAAGTGATTCCTCCCTAGTTTCCCAATCTGTAATCTAGTCTTTGTTGTAGTAAATCACAGCTAATGATAAATGAGGTATCAGAGCTCACAGACAGGTCTTAACTTTGTTGTTCCATCTGCAGTGCTTCTAGATACCACATGGACCATGAATTAGTCATTTGTATAAAGTTATATGTAACGTGATTGAATAGGAACGTGGAACTGGATTGGAGGTTGTTGTCATACATCAATCTGTTTTATAACAATCTATATTAAAATGATTCTGTGCTGCACAACTATTTTTATTTTGTATTGATTGGTATGTGGTGGAATCCATAGATCACTTCCCTATACCTGCACTTTGTGGCTCTTTTCAGATGACACCATAAGAGTGGCAGCTTGTGTTTGGCATGCAGGCAATGAAGCAAAGCTGCTTTGAAGGCAGGATGTGGACTTCAGTGTGTGTTTGTGTTTAAGAAATATGACCCAGACACACACAGCTCCCTCTGCAGATGTAAATCAGAGAGGTGAGCCGTGTGTGCAGACATGCTATGGCTTCCAAGGAGTGATAAGGCTACATGCACTCCCACAGGTAGGGGACAGAAAGATTGTCTGTTTGACACGTGTGCAAATGCTTGTGCCAAAAAGAATGGTGATACCAGAAGTACTTCCCAGCAGTGCTGATGTCTGCAGGCCATGTCCGAGGATCAGGCTACAACACATATTTACTAGGATTATCATATAATTCAACATCTGCAGGCAAAGTTCATTCTGGAACAAAATGACAGATACACAGAGCTGTTTGGAGCAGAATGTGATGTTTGGTCATTTTCACCTTCTCTCCATTTTATAGCTGTACTTTGGTTATCCAGTATTTTCCTCAATAACCTTTGAATGCATGATGCTAAGATTTAGTCACCTCCATGAATGTCAATGACTTGGGTTGTCATCACATGATTCCCAAAGTGCCAGCTTGATTGATTGATTAGCTGTTTGTGGAAATTAGCACATATGTCCACAGCTCACAGCACTGAGTTTGAGTGGCAGGTGGACACTCAGAAAGTACTAATGATTGGAGGTAATGCTCAGAGATTATTGGTAGAGGTTTGATTATTGATGACAGACCCTTTTCAAAATAAGCTGATTCTGACTGCAACTCAAGGCTGAGCAGTCCCTCCAGGAGGTTAGTCATAGTCTGATTTACACTCAACACCTACATTAGGATGAACATAAAACCACAACCTGGATCCATCCATAAAAGAGATAATGGTCTGAGGAGAGTTTGCATTTATTACTGTTCTTTGTGGATTCTTTCCAAATTTAATCACTTGTTGCAACCTCAACACCCATCTTTGATAAAAGTCTCACATAAATCTCAAGGTTTTTTAGTTAAATGGCTGCCCTGAAGGTTTCCGAAAGTGAAAAACAAACAAACAACTCTTTCACCGAGGTTCATGGTAATCCATCAATTAGTTTCAGCATAATTTAGGAGGAAATTTTTTCAAAAAAGTCTTATCTTGCTGTGTTGTAATGGGTTTTTCCTACTGCTTTCCTAGCCCATCTACAAAGTTTCATCGAAATTCATCTGGTAGTTTGTGTGTAGTTGGCAGAAATAAGGAAGAGAATTTCTATTTCGGAACATTGAAAAAGAAAGTCCTGGATCATCCCCTTTGTCTGTCTTTATCATTTTTTTTTTTTTTTTTGTGCAGTGATGCTAAAAGAGAGACAAGCCAACAGAAGCGATCACTTACCCTCGATGCAGAAGTTTGTTGTTAGTTGTTCCATGTGTTGCTCTGTGATAACCTGACAACTTGTGGCCCAACTCTCATCCTATAGGGTTCATCCCTCCTTGTCCCCCTTCAAACAAAGAATGAGTAAACCATTCAGCTTTTAGACGTAAAAGAAAACAACCTTGATTTTATTTGGAGTCATGTTTTTAAAAATCCAAGTAATCCTTATTTCTTTTAGCTCTGTTTTGGTCTTCACCAACCAAAACAGACTGCTTGGTTGTAAAAAGCTCAAGTATGTATCAAACATAGTCCATACCTGACCAGAACTGTTGACAGAAGCAGGGCTGACCATGATTAATGGTGTTAACCCATAATTGAGGCCTATTAATAGTTTCCTGTATTATTTTCTCAAACAAAGCTTTTTTAAAAACTTCTCAAGAGCCTCTATTTTTAGGCTATTTGACAGTAAAGGTCTATGCCAAATGAATTAGAATTGGAGAAAAATGTTTTTAGCTGGCTTAATTTTCTGCTCCTGCATTTATTTGCAATTACAGATCAGTAAAAAAAAGTCGCTCTTCAGCATCAATGCTTTAATGAACGCCCAGATTATAGGAAAACCCTCGATGCCCTTCAAATGAAACAAGACAAAGTAATACTGAGTCATAAACATGCACAAATAGATTTTACCACTCTATCCCTGGTTGATGCCACATTAAGTGACTGTACATGGATGTCTTTGCTCTCATCCCATAGCTGATGCATCAGTCTTTATTGCTCTGTAATGCTGATTGCAGTCATCATAACACCCTTTGCCTCATTTGCACATTCTGACTCATGCAATGAAACACTCTTTTCAAGGTGTTTTGTTAGCGGCCAAGAAAATATGATCCCATCACAGACTGCTGAAGCTTTCACCATATTACCTTGTATCTCATTTATTTTGCAACTTTCTCCTCAAATAAACTCCTTCCAAGGTGAATTAGCATTTACTTTTGTTACATTAAGTCATGCATTTATGAGGTCCTTTCTGCAGGTTATTTGAATCTGGCCAAGGTTTAATGCACAGTGAATTTCATGAGATAGGACACCTTGGTGACAGAAGGTCATGGCATATACCTATTAAAGCATTTTTTGTAGGATCAAAATAGTGGGTTGAACAGGAATTCTGAAAAGAGTATTCAGTTTTGATGCACCGTAACAAAGAATGCTGGGAAAAACTCCTTGAAAAACCATGTCCTTGTATCCCAGCAATAAGCAAGACAAAACCTAGAGCTCAGACGAGTCATTATTAGGTCTATCACCTGGTCAGCCGAGCTGCAGCATACATATTAATCATACAAGTAGATACCAGGGTGTCACTAGCATGATGCAATGAAACATCATTTTTTTAACATAAAATATATTAAACTAAATGTCCATAAATTCCCCCATCCCTATTTTGGTGTGTTACTTACTCTTTTGTTCCTGCACCTCTGTTTTTTTAAAAACAAAAAACTTGTAGACACTGTCATTTTGTCTCATTGCCCCGTCACCACAGGGGCCATTTCAGCTTTTATGTGACAGGAAGCCCTCCTCTGATGGTTAGCGGAAGTGCGGTAATACAAAGTGCAGAGGTCTGGCTATGAGTAGTTGTTTTTAAAGTGCCGTGTTTGGCTGTGAATGTGAGACAGTAGAGCTAGGGAGAAAAATGAATAGCAGAGTCTCAGCAGGCGATAATGGTGTTTGCTTGATAAATTTCCCATTTCTCTTCCTCTGGGTTTACTGCTGCTGTTGTTTGTCACTATGCTGGGGCAACAAGAGAGACATATTTCTCCTGGAAGCAACCTGTGCAAGCACAGGGCAGGCTTATGTTTCTCCTATTGAGAAAACTGTTATATTTATTTAAAGAAGTGAAGTCTGAGCTCCATTTGCAGGCTGAACTCCACCTGCAGCCTGTTATGTCATTAGTAGACAGCTTAGAGAAACATGGCAAAATCAACTGGTTCTGAGGGCCTGGGGCAAATGTTTGCTGTGGGACCCACAAGACCCCCACCTCCACTCTGTGCATTATACTTTCAACTAGTTCCTACTGTGTACAGTGCAGCTGTGTTATTTGCCTTGACACCCAGACCCCAAAAAATACCCGTTATCCTCAGGAATAAATCATATTGGATGTTTCCAAAAGAGTTAACCTCAAACTGACTGTGTGAACGTAGATGTGAACATCACAACGAAAGAAGACTGCACAATGACCACAAGTAGTTAGTAGTTCATTAGTTGTTGTCGTTGTTTGCCAAGCAACTATTTATTAATATTTTTGCTTGATGATCCCATCCAAAATCTAAGGTCACATACAGTAGTGTCAGTTAGAAATATGAACAACAGTGTTGCTTCTGGTCATTAAATGGGATTCAAGTAAAAAACTACTTAACATGCTTTAAATATACCTTTTGACTCATCAGTCTCACCTAGTAAATGTCAATGTTGTCATGTGGTTCAAGTTACCCAAAAATTTCAAAATCTGAATACAAAGTTTTGCAACATTATACTATCAGAACAAACAAACAAATGTAATGAGAAACAGAGATGATGATGAAAACATAATCACCCTTGGACATGCAGCGTTGGCTGCTTTTTACAGCCTTAGATAGAATGTGAGACTGGCATGGGGAAAAGAAAAGATGTTATTTATATTGTCAAGATAAAATTCTCTATTCTGTAACTTGCAGTCTAATTGCTGCACAGAAAGCCAAATGTAATGGCACAATCACAAGATCTGCTGTGTTGGATGCCTGAGATTAAACAAGACTGAATGTGGCATCTATAATGAATAGATAAAACTGAGAGAAAGTGGCTGAAGTGGGCTGAATTATTAGCCATTAGCGTTAGCTGAGGTGCCCATTAATTTGGCAAAGTCTGTTCAGCTTTATGTGAGACAGGGGCATGGCTCGTTAAATCAACATGTCTTCATTAGCTGAGGTTTCAAAGGCCCGGTGGAAGAATTAGAGCTGTGGTGTATTCAATTTATAGCAATTGTCCTGGTTTTAAAATGGGTCATCGTCTGTATTGTCTGTTAATGTTACTCTCAGAAACACTAAAAGTGCTATTGTCAGGCTGGTCAGTTGGAAAACTATCAAGCCCTTAGAGATCACTTTTCATCCTTATTAATGCAAAGAATTAAACTTTTCCAAACTTCCAAAGCGAGTAAAAACAATACATTTAGATGACAAAATACCTTTAATTTAAGGCAACCACCTATCTCCCAGGGCAGATTACGATTGGCTCCTATTTTAGTTTGTATAATCCCCAGAATGAGCTCTGTTCAGCCACACTGGATGAGATAAACAAGAGTAAAATTCTGCTTTCCACCCATACTTGTTTTTGTTCCTTTAGATATCCATAATGATCAGCGGTATCAAATTAGACATTGAATATGTTTGTTTAATTTCAATTGGAAATAGGAGGGATTAACTATGGTCAGTCTCAATAAAGATTGTCCTGATTGGACAACTACCCTGTCAGTCAAGCTCTTCACAGTGCTCCCTGATGGCAGACTTACAGAGTTAATCTTATAGTTTTACTGATTGGAAGGAATGATTGTATAATAACTGAATACTCTATCAATATCCATTACATTAAATCAAAAATTTGTTTTTCTTTTCATTGTTTGATAAATTGCCCAGTAATAAATAATAAGCATTAAAACCTTACCTTTTTGTCAGAAATGTTGTGTGGAGGTGGGTGACTTGGGAATCACATTGACTTGAACACTGCATTGTCATTGTGCACCACTAAAAAAAGTGACATGGGCATTCTACTTGGTGTCAAAGCTTTTCTCTGCTCTCATGTCAATATCCTCAGGTGTAAAAACAGGCTTGGATGATTATACATTTCAGCACAGATACGCCACATATACGTCTTTGTGCATTTGAAAAATACCCAGCAATGCCTCACGTATGGAATGCCTCACATGTTGGCAGGCAAAAATATCTCGCATTGCTTGGAAATACCTCATATCGAGCCAATTTTTTCACCCTCGTACCTGGCAGGCCAGAGATTAATGAGCTGCTGTTGGGTACACACTTTCTTCGTGCATGTGGCTCCCAGACCTCATGTTTCCAGACAGTATTATTGGCTTTTCTGACTTGGTGTGAAAGCAGAAAGCATTTTTGCTCTTCTGATTAGGTAGGTTGGTTTCACTTTCACCTTTTCAGTCTTTGCCTACTTCGTTTTGAGGTGAATGTGCTCATAGTCTTGGAGATCGCTATCATTTCCAAGTTCTGCACTTTGAAATCTTTGACGCTCACAACATCCAGAAGGTCAGTGATTTGTAAACAACCTAAAAGCTGTTTTGTGAAAAGAGTGGAAATAAAAAGGAAAATCTTAGCCTGATGATCATGATTTCTGAGTGACTTCAAACATTTTTGGAGGAGTCAAGAAATAGAAAACATTTTGTTACATTTCATTTGATTATTTGAGCAAAACTGTGTTTTTCAGATGGCATTTAGAGCAGCACATTAATCCATGGCCTCATGAAGCATGGAAAAAAATATTTACTTTCTCTGCTTTTGAAAACACTTTTCTGTGTGACATCAAGAGAAGCTTAAGTCCACTATTTTTATCTAAATGGCTTTTGAGGGCAAGTGATGGCTGCGTTCTGTTGAATATTTTAGAAGGGACAAGGCTGCTTGTGAAAGGTTATGTGATGAGGTGAAAAGCAGTGATTGTGGGATGGAGATCTTAGCTGATGGTGAACTTCAGATGAACTTATAGTTATTTATGCAGTGTCAAAGTGGTTTGGTCTTTTCACCAGTCATATGTACCATATAAAGTATGATTTACCTGTGATGTTGTGTGTTGTCTCTAAAATGTGAGACTATTTGAGTTCTGTGTTCAGTTTCAAAGATTCCAACAAATTCTAAAAGTAATATTCACATAAATAAATTT
The DNA here is from genome assembly GCA_013358685.1 of Antennarius maculatus. NCBI lineage: Eukaryota > Metazoa > Chordata > Actinopteri > Lophiiformes > Antennariidae > Antennarius > Antennarius maculatus. Next base: position 6,739,352 of record CM023628.1, read on the forward strand.
ATGTAAATGTCTTTTTACCATGAGCATCTGATTGATTCACTTTGCATCAAATAATCTATTTTTTGTTGTGTTGTAGTTACACATGGTATGTGAAAGAAAGCCAGGACCCAGATGCAGGGTACAAACTGATGGCTGGTTTAATAACAAAGATCAAACAGAAGATTAACTTTTGGGAAAAATATTAATTTATAAAGTAACAACAGAAAACTATCACGAGGGGCAAAGTAACAAATACATACAAAAATTACATTGAAGGGAAATTACTTACAGAAGTAGCAACTGGAATCCAGGAGTCAAATTCAACACTGATGTAATTAATAAAAGCATAAGATCACTCAAAAACTTGGAACAGGAGAACAACGTAAGCTTGTATAGTAGCAGACAGCGAAAATGAATTTTCTGGGAAAAATAACATCATGTTATGCGCCATAGAGTTCACATCCATGAATCTGCTTTAAAAGAAATTCATCATCATCATCATAACTGATTTAAAAAAAAAATTATTTATATTTAAGTATTGGAAGTGTTTTCCTGGGAACCATAAGAACTCATGAAACATCAATCCTCTTCACACCAAGTAATAATACTTAAAATGTAAAATCACAAAATTGGTAGCATATTTTAGACTACATCATTAACATAGCTTTTAAGTTCTTATCAATATGCCTCTGCCAAAGGGGCCATATAGAGTTCCCTTCTCTTCTCTGTACATGTGTTAGGGTCCTTCTGCATCTACAAAAACCAATGAATAGAACGCATGAACATGTTGTATTCTGAAGGGATACTGGTATTTGTAGAATGAGACACAGGGTTTGGATGAAGACCATCAGTTTTTCTTTTTTCTTTTTTTTTTTTTTTTTTTGGTTGATCGTTGCCCATGGCAACTTTTAGCTATCTAGACCAGGAGATTAAAGAATATACTTACACGGTGTTATATGCTCGACCAGCTTGACATGAAATTAAAAAAAAAAAAAGATCAAACAAAGAAAATTCTAAACATAAAGATGTTTACATCACAATATATATATCAGATCAAGCTCATGTACTGTTTAGGTGGAACTGTACTAGGAGCTAACAGAAACCAGAAGACTTCCAAAGAAAAGCCTGATATCTGGTGTTCAAACACAGTTGTTAAAAAGCGATACTTCCCAGATGTCAAGTGTTTTATATGATATCATCTCAAGCTTTTTTCTGCTGTTATCATTTGCCCAAAAACAGACTTAAAACATTTGAATGCATTTGGTTCCTCTCTACATATCCAGATTAATGTTTGGGAAACTGAAAAATAAAGTAACTTGTAATTCTGTTTCGCAAAAAGACATAAGACATGATGAGTCTTTTATCATGTCTGATTTTCTTTGTCCTGATTCTGACTCTTTCAAGGTGTCTGGACTTAAATACCATTAATGTGTATCAAATCGTAAAAGTGTGTAATGTTTCCCAGGAATGTTGTGATAAAAAGAACTCTTCTATGAGGAGTGAGAGTATTCCCCATTTATTTGGCATTTGGATGAAGCATTGTTGGTGTTTATCCCTGTCTGAGCGATCCATAATAATTCTTATTTTGCCCAGAAAAAGAGATGCCAGGAAATCCACCCCTTTCCTTTCTGCTTATTATTGAAAAATATTCCCCTGTCGGCAAATCTTTCTCTCCTACTTGTCTTTGTTTGCCGCGCACCTCTTTAGTGATTTATCCCCTCAATCCTGTCTTGTCATATCATCCCCACGGCTGTCACAAAAATAAACACTGAAATCTAAAGTGAAATAGCTCAACCACAGTGAGAGAGCGCCTGGCAGAGATACATACATCTTAGTCATGCATTCACTTTGCATTTCATCTCATCTCATGAGTGTTCAGCGTTTGTAGTGATGGATGGCAGTGATTCCTTCAAACCGTCCGCTGCGTGACTGTGAAAAACCTCACATGCGAACACTCATATCTCAGATCTCAGGCCTAAGAACTCTCATCAGTTAAGCGATTAGCTTAAACACACTGTGAAATCATGGGTGCTGTCATGTATGGGTGCCTGTGAAGGACATTAGGTATAATACTGCAGACATGATGGACTGTGATTACTGCCTCATTGACCTCTCTTAAATGGGGGTACTGACGAATGACCGAGGCAGGTGACTGGAGATACAGGGCTCATTGCGTTCAAGTGAGGCCTCTGAGCACCTGTTTCCATCCTCTATATCCTATTCATTCATGGTGGGGTAACAGGTGCAATGTTAAATACTATGGGAGACTGGTGTATGATTTTGTTTTTATCTACAGACGTTCCACTAATTTCTCTTTTCTCTTTGTTTCTTACATGTTTGCCTTAAAACTCATTCCCTCCAACCATCCTCAGGTAAGACAACTAATATTTAAGAATGATTTCATGAACTGAAACTTCATCATCCTGACAAGGTATGTGTGAAGCTTAGAGTTGCACCATTAGATCCCAGTGATTTCATGTTTCTTTGTGACAGTCAGATGTGCCACCCATAATGAATCCACAAAACAATTTGAGACCCAAAATGTTACTGTAGTGATTTCTGCTTTGTATACGGTTCTTTTGTTGATTTTAACTCATTCTATTTTCCTGTTTTCTTAGCCTCTTTAGCCTGACAACCCAGAAAATGGCTCAACCGCATGTTTTAGTTTTGAAAGATGATCTGTTCATGCAGTTCTTATATGGCGAATCTTTCTCAGAATTATTAAATTGTATGAAATCCAAATGATGTTGTATTACAAATAATTTTGAAAATGAAACAATATAAATACTTCAGAAAGTATAAAAACAGCCTGTGCTCAAGTAATACAGGAAGAAATACTCTGTGCCAAACAGAGGAGGAATACAGGATTATTTCAAGTAAGAGTCCTGACATTAAGATGTCAGGACTCTTACCAAACCAGTTCACCAATGCTTGTGTTATTTTTTTTACTGGAAAAGATACATTTCAGTTTCTCTCATTTCTGCAGTGAGTGTTGAGCAGCAGTGATCAGGTTCACTAGGATTAATCATTTAATCAAATCAAGTGGAATCTAATGGATGTGAGATCATATGTGTACCCATGGGTTAGAGGAAGATATCAAGTGTCCAGAATGTGCTAGATCAAATCAGGTGATCAGATTCATGTTTTTTTTTTCTTTTATTAATGATGAAATGGTAACACACAAAAAACATTTCTTCCAGTTATACATATTCTGTAGCTTTTCATCTGTCAAACATGACCATAAAATCACTTTTAAATACAGTACTATGGTTGGGAAAAAATTCATACCGTATGTAATGGATGGATGGATGGATATTACATAGTGTGAGCTAACTTTTTACGACACTGCCGGGTGACATAGTGAAGCAGAGTTTTCCTGTGTGGTTGAGTGAGAATAAATGTACTGTATCGTATGTCAGCAGTTTGAGGTGAGCTTCTTGTTGAAACACTTCAGGAATGTTTAACTTCATTTTTATCTCCAGAATAGAAATAGGTTCTTGTAGTCCCCTGTTGGTCTTTTTAAAGGACTCTCCTCTGGTGGACCTTGCCTTCTCCAGTAAACCAAAAGAATAAAAGCTTCATATAGAACTTTGAAATGTGTTTCAAACTCCTTTAAACTTACAGCCTCTATGAATTCTGGGCGTGAGTCATTTATTTCCCCACTCCTGCACCTTGTCGCACTGGAAGGGAAAAGCCTTTGTGGTGAATAGATTGAATATTTATAACATCTAGAAGATATAAGGAAATTATGTGAGGAATTAATGGCTATATTTATCGTTTTGATTCCCCTCTACCAGCCTCCAGCATTTTCTCTATTGCGTATGCGAGGAGACGCATCCTCTCAGCTTCACAGTAAGAATGATAAATTTCATCCTTGCACAGAGGAAATAATCACTGACTCCAGAACTGAGGGCTTTCATCATTCTTAATTGGCTAATAAATTACCTCCACTGATGAAAAATGGCGTGTGTGCACAAACTTGAGATCAGACGCCCTTTGTCTTAGCAGTCGAAGTGGTGTAGGTGGAAGGAGGTGGGTGGTGAATTTTGAAAATTCATAGGACGGGTGATTTACTTAAGGAGGGAATGGGGGGGGGGGGGGGGGGGCTTTTATCTTTGATTGATAAAATGCAACGGAGAGTGAGGAAGGATTATAAGATTTATTAGATCTGGAGATAAACCGTTCTGTGTTTAATTTAGGGGACAATTAAAGCGACACATTTCTGGTGCTACACCGCTGCACATTAGGCTAATCCCCATGGAGACTGCTGCAATGTTTACTTAGACAACAGACCCCCCACCCCTGGGACAAATGCATGCTGAGGGATTTGTCAGATGATGCTTCCTGTTTGGTGTGTGTTTGAGAATACTAAAGCTCACAGCAGGGAATCAATAAACACTTTATTTAACAGCGATAAATGTTTGAGCAGGTGTGTGTGGTATAATTATTTCATTATCTGAATAAATTTTAATATTAGTTCCACATGTTGATTTTTTCTCACAAGTCTTCATGAGACCACTTCCTTAAATAGAAAGAAGTCTCCATTGTCTGAGAAGACACCAAGAGGAGCCAAAATGACAGTTTCCTATATTTCTGTGTTTATTTTACATGCATTTGGTTGAAACCTTTAGATTGAGTGCCTTTAATGGACTTAGCAGATAATAACGTGGCACAGTGAGACCAGACACACCACAATATAATGCCTCGTACTTTATACTTTGTCTTTATTTGGTGCAAACCAAGGTCCTGCCTCTCACTGGGATGGCAGCCAATCACCCTTTATGATAACAGATTGATTTGATCTCAGACCTCAGACTCCCCTTGAAAAGGATAGATCCATGATTTTATAGCCATTTGTAGCCATTTGGAGTCATGTGTTCAGTGTTTTTGTCACAGTGTTCCAACTTTGTAGCTTCTAAACGCCTCGCTATGTTCACAAGGTAGCTAATGGAAATACTGTTGCTGGGAAATACTACTTAAGTCTTGTAACTGTTCTTCCAAGTTTATTTCTGTACATAAGATCCTGTCATAAGTGGTTTTCCTGCAAACCTGAGAAACAACTTGCCCTGAACACTGACACCAGTCTGGAGGACTGGTATCAGTCTCTCCCTATTTTAAAAGCCTCCCCATTTTAATAGTCTTTTTCTCTTCTTCGGTGCCTTTTGTCTCCGCCAAGGTTATGTTTTTGCAGGCATTGATTTGTCTGACTGTTAACCATTACAGCAAGATTACAAAAAGAACACGAACAAGAACCCTTTCTGAATAGGTCCAACGAACAATCCATTTGATCTGGATCATTTCAGGTCCACAAGGTTTTAATCAGGGAGATAAAGAACAAATTAAACTCCAGTATCCATTATGTTTCTACCACAACCTTTTCAGAAAGCCAGAAAAACACATCATATTTTAATTTCATTTAAAAATTTCCAGTCATTATGAAAATATCAGAATATAGATACACTTTTGACATAAATGAATGAAATTATTTTTCTGCCAGTTTCCATTTTCAGGAATTACCTCTATTCAGTGTTCATCAGGTACTCCAGTACACTCTGAATCATACATGACTACATTTTTGTAATCTCTGGACTACAGTAACATTCATGTACAGTTTAATGTATTTGGCACCTACTGAGAAAACCCATAAACCCCCAGAGAGCAGAGAGATGAGAGTAGAGTGGCCGAGTGGATCAAGACCGGCTGGCAGCGAGCAAAAGGCTGTTTTCCTCCTCACCAATTACATACCCAGCAAGTGACTGAAGGCTAAGCTGGTAATCCCTCCCTCCTTCCATCATTCCTTCCTTCCTTCCTTCCATCAATCCCACAGTTCATTTACCCTTCACTGCTGTCCTTTCCTTTTTAATTTTGCTCTCTGCTATTAAGACCACCGAAGCAGGGAGAGGTTAACACCCCCTGAGTTGGCTTCATGTAAAATTTGTTCTCTGTACAGATCAAATGCTCAGTGACAGCATATTCTATAAGCACCTGTTACAGTTTTTTTTAATGTACACACCTAAAAGGATTATTACGGTTTAAACTCACTCACATATTCATAGATTTTTCCATCAATCTTATCCATAAAATTATAACGCAACACTGTAGCTAAAGTAGAATAACATGGAGGAGCATACCTTAACCGAGGTCCATTTAACTCAATAAAGCCTGATTCAAACTAAAACTTAATGTCCTGTAACCATAATTTACAGAGAAGCTATCCACCATGAAAAGATATTTTAATCTGTGAATCAAAATGTGTATATGGAATATTATTACTCATACTGCTAGTACCATTACCACTTCTACTAGTGCTTCTACCAACTGTTTTGCCAATCAATATTCCTGAGAAATTGAAGAATAAAAGAAAATTGTCATCCAATCATATTTTATTGAAGGTGAAAAATAAAAAGTCAGGATCCACACTGAAATTGAAAGTTGTCTATTCTGACCCAGCCTCCCATGAATTGTCTTGAAAATGCTGAAAAATAAAGAAGCAGTCAGACAAATTTTAAACAAAATCATAAAAAGAAGACAGTCTCTGTAATCCTTCCTTATTTTAATTTGACTTTTCACACAATCTAAGATTATCCGGGCCATTTAAAAATAAAAATAAAAAAAATCTTTCCTGTACAACTAGTTCCCTGCTTAGCTACTCTATGTAAATTCAAAAAATATAAACAGAAATTCAGAGCAGACTTGATGTGAACTTCTGTTCAGATTGTTGAAAGACAAAAACAATCTTGTGAAATGTTACTTTAGCTTTTCATAGCTTCTGCTGTCAGGTATATTTACTTAAGAATAGAAAGTGGTGTCAGGTTAAATATATGAAGAGAGAAATCTTGGATTTTTGTGTTCTTAGACGTGTTCTCATCCAGTTGTTGTTTCCAGATGACAGTAAGTCCTGAATGTGATCTGATAGAAATATTGTCCAAAACATTTTACAAAGAAAAAACTCTGTGATAAATGTATGGTTCCAATATTTGTTGCCCATGCTTCCAATATATTTTCACTAATGGGACAGCCTCCTCACTATAAACACATTGACGCATCAGAATGAGTAATAGTTCATTGATTTCATATATTTTATTTCAGTTGTTGCTCCAAATGGAGGTTAAAACACTTTCACTTCTCTTTTTCTATTTGTTTCCCATGAAATGAAATACAAACTTAAGCATCTTGCCCTCTCATTTATCTTTTCTCTTGGTTTTATGGTTTTTTTCTCTGGGCATTTGGGGAGGGGGGCTGAAACAGGAGCCCATCCAGTCTCAGTCTGTTTTGTTTGCCTTACAAACAGACCTGGTCAGTCAAGGAGACAGTTCAGAACACAAAGAGAATCCATGTTCATCCTTCAACACCCAGAGTCCAAAGGAGACAGAAAGGAAGACTTTTTTAATGTTGATGGAGGGGGCAGATATTCCCCGATCCCCAAGTGGACAGTAGTTGGGGCTTGGGGAGTGGTGCTTTACCACATGTTTTCCTCATGAGGGGAGTAAATCCATCGTCCTATCAGCTCCAATCCACAACATTCGCCTTCTCACATCCTAGAAATCTAAACATTCTTTGGAAGAGACAAAGAAAACTTGCTCAAAGAGTGTTGGCATCATCCCAACATGTCCTCTCTCGCTACAAAACCCTCTGAAAGTTTGTCGCAAAGAAACAACAGGTTGGAAAATTAAAGAAAAGACATTTCCCATTAATTACATGGCACATAAATAAGTACAATGATAATCAGTAAAGTGCATACCACCTCCAACACTGAACAATCCTACACAGTCGAGGTTGTCTCCTGTCATGTTTTTGGATCATGAGAGGAACCATCAGGAAAAAGTCCAGTGTAATTAATTATTTCTTCTTTGCTGCTCGTCTGAATTTTCCAGCAAGTTTGATTAAAATACCAGGTTTGTATTTTACATGGTTTAGAATCAGCTGATTAATTAATATCTACAGTATTATGTTCAGCGAGGTGGATACATTTTCACAGTAATGACTAAAATATCATTTTTACCTTATGAAATAATCATTTAAATATAGATCATAGTTTTTATTTATTGATGCTTTTTATGTCAGATTGTGCGAGTATGCTATTTTTTTTCACAGCGCTGTATAACCTATCTGGAGGTAGCAGCTCCTTGCTGGAGTCTTGAATAAAATGAGAACCACAAAATGTAAATTTTGCATTTAACAGCACATTATTTTTGGATACTTCTAAAAATAATAATAATAAAATCTTTAATCTATATTTATCTAGTGATTTAGACCTATAGATAACCACTGATTCATGTATTTAAAACATCTAATATCTTCCTGCCTTGTTTTCACTGTTGAAACTCGCTTCTGATAGAGCTGCTGTTTAGCCCATGATTGATGTTTGTTTTGTAAATGCAATCCCATCCACTCCCCATGGCTGTGACCTGTTACCACGGTAATCAATAGCCAACACATTTTGCACAACCACCGAAGATGCACCAGTGAATTGAGGCAATTACAACGAAAAGTAAAGAACAGAGTGCAGCAGAATGTGAACAAAGTGTTGGTCTGCAACAAATAAGAGAACAGCTGAGTCACCGCTGAGAAACTTTTGTCGATGGCAGTCGGTATAATGATAAAAACAAATAAATAAATAACTTCAATGTTTGTAATACATTTCTTTCCAAAATGAAGTTTGTTCATTCAGTCATTCATTCATTCATTCATTCATATTCTTAAAGGCTTAATGATCGTCAATTGCTGGCGTTGCTAAAGTCTTTCCCAGCTGGCTATGGGTGAGAGGTGGGGTACACCCCAGATAAAACACCACCTCAATGCAGAGCCACTTAGAAGACGGACAACCATTCACACTGACATTCACACTTAAGGACAGTTTACAGCTACAAGGTCACCTAAATTGTCTCCCCTACACCCATTTGTACAATGTCACAAATGAACTATGAAAACACATAAAGAACAGAACTATTTAGCAAAAAATCATCTGTAATTGTTGTTGCTATTTTTGAGCTGTCTTGTAGGAAGTGTGGTGTTAAACTAGTGTTTTTTAATGCATCATCTCATTTAAAGGGCTTTTCTGAGATTAAGGCAGGCATCAGTGGAGAGTAAAATTAGTGTGTTCGGATACATACATTTTACATGGTTTGTGTGACAATATACTAAGTAAAACTAGCCTCAGCTTGCCTGCTGTGAGGAACACATTGATATTCATCATGCATTTAAATGATTTTCGGTCTTAGTGAGGAGGAAAAAAGTGACATTACTAGTATGTTCATACTGTAAACTAAACTGAACTACAATCCTTAAAACATGAATCAGAAGCAGCTGGATTTCCAGAGTAAAAGTCAGCTGAAGCATCTGCTCCTTTTAAACCGTTGTGTTATTTTGGGTAAAATAGAACATCTTTTCCATTAGAAACTAACAGCTAATGTGTCGTTCATCTTGTCATCTCTACTTCTCATATGCAGATATGAGAGGTTTCTCTTTGCCTCCACCTCTGGCTCCCTCTTTATTTATTCACTTCTGTGCTGTGGTATGTTAAATTCGTACTCAGCAGCTAGAACACTATGACAGAGCTGTCAACTCCTGCTGCACTCACTGCTCTTAAATATGAGAGTGACAGCTTGTAAGTGGCAGCAGAGAAAAAATAAATCTTGACCTCCCCTCTGATTCCAAAATTGCCACCTAGGTAATAAACATTTAAATCTGCGTGAGCGTGTGTGTGATTCCGTATTTTTTCTCATTCATTCATTCATTCATTCATTCTTTCATTCTTTCATTCATTCATTCATTTGTTCATTCCTACCACCTCCAAAACATGTAATGTAGGTGACTCAGTCACTATAAATTGTCCATAGCTGTGAGTGTGAATGTTTGTTTTCCTGTGTGATCTGGCGATAAACTGGCAAATAGTGCAGGGTGTACCCCGCCTCTCGCTCGTAGCCATCTGGGATAGGCTCCAGCGTAACCTGTGACGACGAGTTAAATTCTTTCATTATCGAATTAACTATCTGTTCCTCATTGTAGGGTTAGATGAAGCCTGATGTCTCTACTTCTCTACGTACTGATAAAATATTCCTTTAGTCATAACTCATCACACAGTCTCTTCATCTCTCTCTCTCTCTCTCATCCCCCACTGTCTACATGGCTTTGGATTTTTCATCTTTTCATTGGCTAGAGATGTGTTCCTCCCCCTCTCCCCCGTATCATATGCATTATTTAAATCTGCAGCCTCCAAATAAAATCCAAGAAAATTAGCTCTAAAGATGTCCCTAATGCCCCCTAACACCTCTCCATTCCTCCCCATCAACATCCCTCTGTAATGCCATGGTCGTTTTGAGCTGATTTTAAATTTTTAATATCTTGATGATTATTTTGTTCCAACACATGGGTGTTGGCATGGGGTGGGGGGTAGTGGCTGGGAATCACAAATGATAAAGAGAGGGGCTGTCATTAGGGAAGTCAGAGTAATCAAAGGAAGGAGGATTGTTCTGCCATCTCCATGTGCATTTTTGGAAATCTCAGTGGGATGCCCGCTTTGATCACTATCATTTCAGTGTGTTGTTGTATGAGCGTCCTTGTGTGGTTTCACTCTTCACTGGCAGGCAGTAGTTAGTGTTTATGCAAATGTTGTTTTGTTCTCGGAGTTTGTATGCAACTCGCAAGGTGTTTATTGTGCTTCATCTTCCAGACATGTCTGTTTGAGACCACCCGGACACACCTTACTACCCCACCCCCTACTACTGCTGTTTATTTATAACCAGGCAGCATCAGTAACAGCAGGTTGGAAGCTCGGAGTGGGTGTTTGAGGAACAATCTCACCAGTGATGGGTCTGACTTAATAATAAGCCTACATTGCCTTGACTATGGGATCAGCGCAGATGTGTATTGAAATTTCTATTTACAGACTGTAATCTTGAGTTTGAAGGACAGGGAAGGAGAGAAGGCGGAGGCGGTGTATAAAGAGATGAGAAAAAAATAAAGATTCCTGCAGAGGCCATGATGTTTTAGACTTATCGGGTATGAAATCAATTAGCAACACAACCAACAGAACCAGCAGAAATAAACGGCCTACACAAAGGACTTTAAAAGGAAGGACAGGAATCAATGCTTATAGCCTTCAGTGAAATAACTAATTTGAAAGAGGCTATAATTACAAGATTTCCCACAAAGATCATATAGTATTTTAATAAAGCAGTGATTGTATCACATTCACTGTTTTAATGATCACTCAAGCTAGAAAATATTACAAGTTTGACTGATTTAGGTAAAGCAGCACCTAGAGAGTGCAAATCCACAAGAAGGAGCTCAGTCTCAGTAACTCCAATCTCCCTGTGATACACCTTTTCTAAATTAAGCTCACTTCCAGCCTGTTTCCCTCCTCCTGGTAGGAGAACCGCAGATGTAGCATCAGCTTTACTCGCCTCCTATTTCACTATTGCACCAAATCGCCGACGCCCAAATCTAATGGATTGTAAGATTTTGAGTAATCGTCCTATTACTGAGACAAATCAACACAGTGAAACACGTAACTTCCTTGTAGGGAGTCACCACGACTTGCATGTGAGGGAGACTCTGGGCTGGTTCTGGGTTGATTGATTGGGTATTATGATAATCTTCAGGGTACTCGTCTACACACACAGATCCTTTTCATTCACCAACTGAAATTTACCATTGTAGTTTCTTTTTGCATTTCACAGCACGACCACTTGTCCTATCATCTCCGTGTCTTCGCTGATGTTAGTAAATGCTAACAGACTATTACAAGCCTCATCAGTCAGCTGAGAGTCTTTGAGTCCCCATACAACATCATTAATATCTGTTTCTATTTGTCGATATAGAACATAAAAAAAACCACTTATGGATTGATGTAGGTACATGTCATTACGAATAGATTATTATTCCATTGTTATTAAATGTAGTTAACAAGGTAACACAACATGATTATCACAATGTTAGTAAAACTCTTTAAAACAGGTATTTAAAAATGTCCATGTATGCATGGTTTCCTGAATTTCTCTTGATTCTGCCGAGGCTGCAGATGCACCAGAAGCTTACCAGCTGATTCTCACCAATCAGATGGGAAATCCATAACAGATTCAAATCAAAATCTGCAAAGGATTTTCTGATAGAATCTACAATGAAAAAGTTTTGATTCTTGCCGAATAACACATTTTACATAAAAAATTTTGAAAATATGCAGCAAAAGTGGAAATATAGATGTAATAAGTTGAGATATTGCACACATATGTTGCAACACATCAGCGCATGTTGGACGTATTTGCAAGGTCCTGACTTTGGGAGGATTGCCTCAATAATCCTATTAAGTGTGTCATGTTTTAGTCGTAAGTGAGAGCAGATTTATGACATTACTGTAATCTATCATGTAGCACATAATGCAATGTTATTAGGAGTTATAATCAGCTGCAGCAGTGATGATATGTCTCTTTTTTTGTTTGTAGCCTTTAGCATGAGGCTGTGTCCTCAAGTAGCATGTCTTTCTGACAGTCCTTGGCTAAGCAGATACTAAACGTCTTCCCATAGGTACAGAGGCCAACAAGTAACCAAAAAAGAAATCTAACAGCATTTGAAGCTTTTCTGGAGAGGGATAAATCCTGGACTAGTTGGCTGGTTTAACTTGTAGGCTAAAAAGGGCTGAACTCATCACTTGAGTGAAACCACACAATTATATATGTTAAATTCTGAGCATTACACCATTAACTCATTTTAAACACTAGATTCAAGCTCCACCAATAACAAGTTGGGGATTTTGAATGGTTGTCTCCTAGGGGTTTATTTTAGCCATGACCAAAGAAATAAAAAAAATAAAAAATTGGTGCACTTGTTGTTTGGTGACAAATAGTCCACCTTATTGTTCAGGGTGAAATCCATATTGATTTTTAGCCTGCTTTCTGTTGTGTGTCAATGACCGTTTTTATTTTCCTGTCCAGAAAGAGGATGGAGGACATTTGATTGAGATACATCCTTCTGTTTGTATCTCTTGTCAAAAATATAACATGGCAAAAATTGGATGGTTGAATTCAGTAGATTGAATTAAAATAAAACATTAGTCTTAAACTACTTCTTCATTGATTTATTGACTTTAATTGAATATTTCCCTTTACCTTGAAAATATATTTGCTGATTACAGTGAAGAATGCAGACCTTTCAAAGTTTCATATTGTGGGTCCAACTCTCAGAGCTGTTTACACAGTCAATAATACGCTGCTCATAATTCCCAGCTCTACTGCTGTGACTCTCATCTCATTTCATTGTTGTGGCTGTCTGCATGTTGCTCCCTTGATGCTCAGACAAACAGTTTGGCTTGGCATCCTACAGTTAGCTCTGAAATGAGAGCCGATCCTGAGACGGATACGTCGTCATAGCCACATATTACACTCTCTCCATCTGTCCATCCTTCTTCTTCCATTTTCAACTCCATCCTCCTACTCCTCATCTTCCCACTCTCAACCGTCAGATTTCTGCAAGTTGTTTTCGATGCTCCCCCCGCCCTTTTCTTCTCAAACCTCATTTCACCTCCTCTCGTCTCCCTCCAATAACCCTGTGGGTTTGGTGGGTTGGGTCCACAAGAGGTCACAGTTGACTTTATTAAAACATGGGTGTCTATTAATCTGCAGTCTCAATCACACTGAGAAAGAGCAGGAGGACGGGGGCGGAAGGTGGTGCTAGTGTGTGTGTGTGTGTGTGTGTGTGTGTGTGTGGGGGGGGGGAGACGCATAATAGAGAAAGTCGAGGAGAGGAACAGGTAATGATGGATGAAACAGAATGAGAAGGATTGAAAAGAGAGAATAGGAAGAGCAAATGGAGAAAGTCACAGAAAACCAATTCGTATATATTAAAGACACTCGACTGCACTGATGTCACAGGAGGCTACTGCATGCAGTTACATCTGTGCATCACCTTATTTAGCTGCACAAATAAATAGTTTGCACTCATTTTCATTGTGCACACATTCGAGTGCACAATTTTATGATTGATTTTGAACAAAGGAATTGCCACTGCTGTGCTCACAATTTGATAAAACTTGCAAGCATTAATTTAACTTCCCAAGCAATCAAACAGTCTTAGTCGTTTAAATTTACTTAGCACAGTTTTGTTGAGTTTCGGAAGTTTAACTGCAGGTGGATTAAAATGTTTAAGGTTTTTATTGAAATAACAAGACAGGAATGAATGAGATATTCTATGCCGTAAACCTTGTTGAATTACATCCATTCAGATAATTACTATTAAAAATTATTATACTTTTAAATATTTACAGAAAGTGGTGACATAAATCAGCTGTACTGTAAATCTGGTAACCACAATATGTATTTATCTAACTCCTACCCTTCGTTAATAATGCCCTCATTAGCTCATACTGCTTGGATAAAAATTTACCAATTAAGAAATGCCAATTGTTTCTTAATAATTGTCAAAAAGTCTATGGAGAGTGAACTGTCCTCTTTGTCTTTGTGCTATTTGTCATTCAGCAGCAGACGGTTGGTGTCAGGTCGTCAGCTGCCATTTTCAGCGAGGGCACGAAGGCCAATCTGCCATAATTATTGCTTCATGATGAGTCTATTTAATTTCCATTAGCCTTCACACAGCCCCTGTAATTTTAAGGATCCCACTGGGGTAATAAGACAGGTTTCCTTGGGAAATGCTGGAAAGAGTTAGAGAGGAAAAGAGACAAGATCAGACGTAAGGGGAAACAAGACAAGAAGGAATAAGAAAGCAGAAGACCTGAAGGGAGGAAGACAGGATGAGTGGGGAGGAGTTAGGTTAGTTATGGCCATATTTTACACTCACATATTCTATTACCTATGTATCTATCTGTTCTTGGGCTCTGCCAAACTGGACATAAAGGGTCACCCATGCCGGTCTGATCATATGTCCATGTGTACGAAGAAATGGTCCATGCACATTTCCTCAAAAACAGCAGCACTGATTCCAAAGGCATTTCTCATCTGCTTTGAAGGGACACTAATGGTGTGTGGCTCATGAATGGTTTCTTCAATTTTCCTATTATTACATTTTTAGGCACATTTCAACCTCAGTGATTTTCATCTCGGATTGCTCATGTGAGGATAGAGGTTACGGTCCATCCACATCAGAAAAAGCTAGGTTTTCCCAGTAGCTGAGATATCTGCACCTTTGGACACAAATTTTCCAGCTCCTGTCTACTTTAAATGAAACCATATCTATGCCCATAGAACCCACAGATGACAGTATAGTGATGGTGGACATTGCGATGATTTTCAGCAGACTCTGGTAAAGATTCTGGGGATGAGAAAAGGTCACCTCCACACTTGTGAGGCGATATTAGGATGAGATCAGCTAAAACTACCAAGACCTCAGCACCCTACTTCCTGTCAATGAACTGCCCTCCGTCGTGCGTCCATGTTCCCCTAGTTCTGTCAAACTAGGTTCCCCTGCCTGCACAACCAACCTATGCTCTTACCAGTGTAGAGAGAGATGGAGAAATGAAAGTAGAAGAGAAATGAACAGGATAAGACAAAGAGCACGAGAAGAACTTAAATAAAATCAATAAGAGAAGAGCTAGAAGGTAAAATAGACAAAGAAAGGGGAAAATGAAAGGCGAGAAGAAGACAGGAAGTGATGTAGTGTAGGAATACAGACAAAACAGGAGGTACGTAAGACAGAAAGGAGACACTGAGTTGAATAATGAGGAGGAATTAAAGGAAGACTGGTAAGGGAGAAAGAATCTGAAAGAAAGTAAAAGCATGAGTTTAAACTAAGAGCAGTGAATAGGAGAGGAGAAGGGAGTGGACTGGTAAGAAGGGAGAGGCTTAAAGAAAACACGATGCGTGAAGGAGGCAAAAGAAAGATGATTTTTGGAGGGACAAAATCAAGGGAAGATGATTAGAGCTAGAAGCTATGCAGAGAACACATTCTGTACCTCAGCCAAATCCCGTAAGGCAGCGAGAGGGACACTATAACTCACCTTATTCTGCCTCCGATTGGCTTTTGCCTCAATAGAAATTTCATCATCATACCAGTCAATTAATACAGGTAGTACAACAGGATAAGACATGACGTCACGAAAATAAAATTCATTTAAAAACATCATGTTACTTACAAACAAACAAACGGCATAGCCTTCTTCATCTCTCTGTAGCAAAGGTAATAAAACAAAGGTGAAAAAAGGAAAGGGCAAGAAGACAGCAGGAAATTGGAAAAGAGGAGAGAAAAGACAATGAAAGATATAAAAAATATAATAAAACATTCAAGGGGAGTAAAAACAGTTCTTCCAAGGAGAGGAGAGGTTGTTCCAGAAGGGAACAAGAGGAGAGATGAGTGATTCTAACGACCAGACTGATGAAACGAGTGGCACTCTAAGACTGTTCGCTGTTCCCTCACTGAATTTCTCTGCTCTGCTGTCTCATGTCTGCGAAGGCAAACAAAGAGATTGAAGCAACCATGCAACACACATTCACATACTGCAGTCCAGACAAGCTCACAAGAGATGCAATATTCCCCTTGCATGCCAGGAATACTCGGTTAACCTCTGGGTCTCTGTTCATAACCTGCAGCTGAGGAGATTATTTTTACCCTATCTGATGGAGTAGACATGTACCAACAGCTCTATAACAAACTCTACTTTCTGTGACCATACTTCCATGTCCAAGGACAAAGTAAGCAAGCATGATTGCTTTTTTAAGGAAAGGTTCTAGCTTTGAGCAAACTGCATCAACATTATTGGATTCAACATGAAATGCACGAAAAAACATCCTACAGTAAAAAGCGAACGGATGAAATTTCAGCCCGCCACGAGGTTCTTGTTGGCTTTGAAGTAAATTCAAGAAAATGGGATTGCTTTTTGTGACTTCTGGTAACTGGAGCAGTATCAACAAAACGAATCCTCTAAGACACAAACTCAAATCCATGTGAGCAGGTGCAGTAGAAAACAAAAAGATGAACTTGCCACAAGGTTGAGAGCTGGCAGCCTGTCACAGACATTCCCTCTAAAAGCTGATGCAGTTTCAGTAATGCTTTACCTCCACAACACACACAAGTCCCGGCTGGGACCGCATCCACTCACAACAAAGGCAGAGTTTGTACAGACCATAATAACCCATGATAGCTTCACGTGTCATGAGGTCAAGACAAATATTCCTCCACGTAATTGTGCATTTGGCTTTGGAATTTCTTGAAAAGCAAACAGATGAAAGAAATGTTTCAGAGTCAACTCTCAAATTTCTGGTGCGAAAAACACATTGAATTATGTGTTACATTAACAACTCATAAAAGAATCGCTAAAATGCAAGAACCTTTTGGGAGATAAGTTCTTAAAACTGGTGAAATGATTTGTCCTTGATCGGTTTTTATGGTTCAAGTTTAGAATCCAGAAGGCTACGTAAATTAAAAAACAAAACAAAAACAGCAACTAGTTATTGACTTTAAACACGTTTTTTTTTACTTTCTCTTCAGCAGATGTTGGGAGGTGCATTAATGTGAACAGTTTGTGACCATAATTCTCCAGTCAGGTGCAGTTTAATGACTGCAGATCAAGTCTTTTACTTCTGTTGGCGATGCAATTTAGTTGCCTCTCTTTGACTATCTTCTTTAAAGACTTGAGGGCTCTGCACCTTTTTTATTACCCGTCATGTTTTCCACTACATTGCACCAGCATAGATAAGAGGGGTTTCCCAATACCTTTCCCTGTCTCATGAATGTTGCCCTCATAGTTAGACGAGTCGTTCTGTCGTTCAAGACTCTGAGGGCCTCAGCAGCTACCTTCATGTTCTCATTGCTGCTCCCAGAGTGACGTTTGACTTGAGTTCAGTCCAGTTTGGATTCTTCATTCTTACCTTTGAACCAAACAAGATTGATGAATATTTGCTTTCAGTCCGTGAAAAGAGTGAATTTTCTTGTGTTATAAAACATCTTCCACAGCCAGTCAGTAGAGTTCAGACATGAGAGTTTGGTAAACACCAATTAAATTGCCTACCACTGGCATTCTGGGTAAATATAAGCACATAGTCTGTTCCTTGGAACTGAAATACCTTTTGCTGTACTGTGTTTTTGAAGTTCTCTCATGGACCTAACACAGACAGAACGATGCTCCGCTGCAGGTTTTCTTCCCACACGTGAGCCGTGGGTTTGTGCCCACTCAATGCCATTGATTCCCAGTAATCCACTAACAACTGTTTACTGTAGCGGAGCACTGATGGCTTTACCCACTACGTCTGTCCACACCTGATGCTGCTCAGCACACAGCAACAACTATCTTCCCTCTAACACACGAAAGCGAGCCAGAAATGTTAAACACAGTCTATTAGGTTTTATATTTTATGTTTCATTGGGGTTTTTTTGACCGTATGGTTTTATAAGTATCATTCAGTGTCGCAATATGGTCACAAGTTTCTGTTTGGGCATCCCAGTTTGGCTTCTTCAGCATTTATAATCCAGCAGGAGAGTAATGCTTTATATAATGGAGCCACATATGCAACAGTTTGAAAAACAAAATTCCTAATTAATGATGTGGAGTGACATCTCAAGAATGAACCCGTAGAAGTCGGATGGTGGGAAAAAGATAATTACTAAAAGTTAACAAGTAGTTCATTCAGAGTTCAATTGTGACTAACAACAGATTGTCCAGAGGTAGGATTATGGAGATAATAGGAAATGTTATGATTAATAGATAAACTGTATGATGGTAACAAGGAGATAAGTCTTGTAAAGTAGGTCAGTGAAAATGTAAACTGCTAAAAGATTACCAGGTTACATCATCTGTCCCGTTGAGATTTAATAACTTGCTGCTTCTCTTAACAGCCTTTGTGTTGTTTGTTTGAATATTTGTATTCTGTGAAGTAGAGTTCTGACCTCATTCTGTGATAAGAGAACTGAACAACGGAAACACAGAGCTCTGACTCATCGTGGTAGTTTAGGCTGTTCGCGTGTTTTAGCAGAGGTTCATCTATTAAATACATGACAGATTTCAGTTTGAAAAAAATCTGTAATCTCTTCAAAATTTGACCAAACGCTTTAAGATGATGCCAAAAAAATGTTATACGTTACTGTGCCTCCATAATTTTTTTTTTCTGCATCAGTCATGTCATAAAAATCTCACAAACAGAAATGTCAAATATTTTTAAAAATGCTAAATATTCATCATGTATTTTAAATCCTTGTCCTTCCAGAATAAATTTGGGTAATACGTTTTTACCCCTGCTGAGGCAAGGAACAATCCATGAGATGTTTGGTTTCAGTTCAAGACAAGTTGTTTTGAGTTATGCCATGCCGTGTGTGTGTGTGTGTGTGTGTGTGTGTGTGTGTGTGTGTGTGTGTGTGTGTGTGTGTGTGTGTGTGTGTGTGTGTGTGTGTGTGTGTGTGTGTGTGTGTGTGTGTGTGTGTGTGTCCATTTCTTTAAATCTGTCAATTATAATTCCCTCTCAATTTAGGAGAGCTGCTAGGGACTAAACTATCTCTATGAACTGACATTAGACGTCTGCAAGCAATCCTTAAGCAATTCAATCCAGACCTAGTCTACAACCAGTAATAACTACAACGACATCAACAAACATCTTTCATTTGCTGCATGGTGAAAGCATTTAGAATTACACTATAAAACATACCGAGTCAAGGAGATAGCGAATATTACCCACACCTGCTTTTACTGTTACAGCTATGCTATGGAAAAAACCCCAAAAACTTATTTTGAAGATTACACTTTTTTCACATAACATTGTTAAAGTGCATGATCCAGCGTGATGACATGTGGTGTAACAGCGTGTCACATGCAGCCCATCTCAGCAGAAGATTGAGGCTGTTTCTGCTGTACATTTCAGTAAGAAAGGTAGTGGTTGTTTACACAGAAGCATATAGGGCAACAGCAGTGATGCTTGTTGACATTGCTGACATCAAGTGAGTCTTTCCTAATTTTCATAACTATGTGGATGGGTTATATTTGACTTTAACGTAAAATGACGTGTAGCCATATGAGGGGCGGAAGACCACTTTTTGCAGTGTAATCTTAACTTACATGACTTCACATGTGCAGCTGCAGTGTCGATTCTTTTGATTTCAGTCCTTTTACTGTTGCCAGACTTTTTCTGATGATGCCCTCTGAGGACAATGCTGTTGTTAAGAAAGCATTGACTGCTTCGTCCATTAAATTAAAGTACATGCTGAACTTTTAGGTGGAAACTAAAAATTAGCCATTACCCAGCTTTGAGCTTTGATGTGATTGTGAACTGCACACATGAACAGATTATTAATGGAAGAGACAAAGAATGAGTCTCACAAATATTCTCCCTCCCACTGGGCAACTTTTGAGTGAATAAAATAAGTACAACAAAGAGTTTTTCCACCTTTTGCTCACAGTGGGGTCTCGCCAGTGTGGCATAATGTCTCTTTGCTGCATGAAGAAGAACTGCTGCCTCTACCTCATTATTCCATCTGTCACAGAGGAGGAGAAATAGAGAAATAGAAGAGGGGAGGGGGATGAGGAGGCATTGGACGGTGTTATCAAACTCAAGGATGAAGGGTCAATAAAAACAGATGGTGCTGAAAAGCTTGCTCTGATGCTCAATGCAAGATTCCATTTCAAAGTGCAAAGAGGTCAGCTTTACTCCCCTGTCGTTGTCTTCTCTCTCCTCCTATGTGTTTTCAAGTGTTTTTGTCCATCCCCGCCCACTCAAAATCACACTCACCTCTTGCAACCCATGTAGACAAAGCAGACCGATGAATGCAACTTGTAAATGTTAGCCGTCGTTCACCTGAAAATCAGATGGATGGAAAGATGAAAGCCTTTCTTTTTCTACTACAGAAACTGGACTCACAACAGCTTATCACCCAGTGTCAGAGTGCCACTGCAATGTAAAGTGAAACAGATCTTGTTTTAATTTGCTGTGATTGCCTCTAAACCACCGTGAACTACATTAATGAATGTGGAGAGATTGGATGTTCTTTGTGACTTCTTACTTCAGTCGTCTTGAGTTATCGCCTCGGACAGCAGCACTTTCCTGTATTTTATAGATACTAGTTCAGCATGCTACATGTCAGAGATTTGAAACTCCCTTCCAAGAAGGATGAATATGAACTCGTCATTCCTGCCAACAGCAGCATTTTGTTTTAGCCATAGCAGCATGCCAGGAAGTCCACACGGACTTTATCAGGGTAGTTTATGCTGTAGTTGAGCTGATGCAGCAGAGCTATCGGTGTCGGTCTGACAATATAAGATGTGATCTCCACCTACAATATATTTTGCAGCTTTCAGCTACATTATGGTGTGTATCAGCAAATGGGCTTTCTGTGATTAACTCACCAGGAATAGTATGAATGAACATAAGATGACACACCAAAATAAGAACAAATTATCCAATGAATACAAGTCATAGATTATCATCTCATGTTATAACAGCTGTAGCTGCCTTGCAGTAAATTGTACAAAGCATTCTGCACATCAGGGAATCAAGTGTAGTCATGCTTATGTCACATTGCCTTCATTTTCATGTTTTTTATTGTGTAATGTTGGATAATGAAAAAAGTGATCAATCAACAGCTTTTCATCACCATTGTCAGAGGCAATGTTATGATGTCTGATCTCCACAAAAGGGTAGATGCTTTATGGATGATGACACTTGAAACAAATAAACCAAGTAAAATATGCTTGGTGTGTGTAGGTGTTTTATTTATCCTTTGTGCTTTAAAAAAGGATTACTGTTCAATGTTCATGGGACAGCGCTGTAATAACCAATGCTTGTGGAAATAAAAGCTACAAAAAGGATTTTTGTAGCTTTTTTAACTTTTAAAATGCAGTGTGTAGAAAATGTAATTGTTCTCTAAAGCTTCTCCGGCTCTGTCTGTGCCCAGTTGCTGGACTGATGTGCAAGAAAAATAGCCGTTTCCCGGTTTACACGATAAAAGATTATACATTGTAACCCACTTTCAAAGTTTTCCTCTTCAAGTCCAGAAAAGGCTGCCGTGCAACCAAAATGGCGAGATGCCAGAAAAGGTTTCATGTTTTGTGCAGAAAACATCTTATAAACAGTAAACTATCATTGTTGAATATCAATATTGTTCGTATTCTGCATATTGCCTTGATGAGGCTCTGCAGGTCAAGCACTACAATGTTTCAAATAAATGTTACTTTGCAGCATTTGACAGTAGCACAACACAATAATCCAGTATGTATCTTAAAACAAAGTTACATAAGACACGCATAGACCCATTGAACCTTCACATTCAATTGGTCCATTTGTGAAAGTGTACTCTTAGTCAAACAAAAACTTAAATGAAGAAGCTCTGACTTTGTATAGATGATTCTGAGGTTTATATACAGTACAGCAGTACCTTGAAATACGAGTGTAATTCGTTCTGTGACTGAGTTCATAAGTCAAACAAATCGCATCTCATATTTTACCCATTTGAAATAATTTTACTTCATTCCACCCGAGTAAAAAGCCTCAAATCCCTAAATTATAACAAAAACATATTTTTTCATCAACCAATAGACATGCATACTCATCTTATGCGTAATTAATTACATAGAAGTTACGTAAACAATGCTGAAAAGGGACTTTTGTAAAAGTACACAAAAGCTACATTTGTACTCCACCAATGAGAATGGTGGAGTACAGATAAAGATTGATGTTGCATCAGTTGATGTTGTATCCATCTGCCAACCATCAGATTTTTGCTCGTATGTTGAACAAATATAAGGACAGAATGATGACTCGTATCTCAAAAAACAAGAGATATGATACGAGCTACTCGTACTTGTATATATGTTATGATTTGCTTTTTTACATTGTCAGAGCTAAAAAAAATAAAGATTTCTTTACTGAGTTAGCTTCATATTGACTGAAAGTGTAAGCTTTTTCTTGACTTTTTATTTTGTTTTTATTTTGTTTTTTGTTTTTTCAGTCTAAGCACCTCTCATGGCCAGAATACTCATTTATTGGACAAAATACATGTTTGTACGGTTGGCTCAATTTTAGTTTGTACTGCAGGAGTGTGGGATTTTAAGGATGCCCTTGACAGCAATGGTATATAGAATTGAGCCATGAGCTGCTTTCTTCAGACGCATAAATGTACTACTAAGTGAGCTATTGATGGGATGGAAGTCATTTTTGCCCAGGCAGAGAAGTATAACAGTTCATCTGTCAGGGTAAAGGCTGAGCAAAAAGATATTAACCCGGAAAAGAGTGTTCTGCTTGCTAGAGAGATGTTTCTGCCCTATGTGCTCTTCCTGATTTGCATTTTATTTCAGGAAGTCAAAGTCAAACAGAAAATAACAAAATGGATAGAAAAGATACAGTAAAACTTGGTTGGTTTGTTGGAAGGACTTGAACTTTTTAACGAGTCAGTTCAGGAGATTTTACGTTCAAATGAGTTTAAATTCTAAGGAGGTCCCACTCGTCATCCTATCATTGAACTGTGGTACATGAATGCTATCTGTGATCTTGTGATTACACTAATGGTGAAATGTCACTACTTTCCAAAGAGACATGTGGACATGTGTGTTTAAAAGGAACCGTGAAGAATCCTGATGAGCTTCTGTTTTCGGAAAAAAAATTGAGATTGTCAACAGAGAAATTTCTCGCAATGAAACATATAACAGTTAAATCATTGACAGACGTCAAACCTATAATCACACAATCATTCTGTCAATTAACCTTTTGGATTTGTTCAGCAGGACAGACATTCATGTCCACTTCAAAATGAATTAAAATTTAATTGGCAAACCATTTAAAAAATATCATGAGTGATTCAAATTAGAATTTGTTTCGTACATGAGTTGATGAGAAAATACTCGCAGAGAGATAGAGAGAGCGAGAGAAAGAGAGAGAGATCTGAGAGAAAACCGTTCGATTCCTCTCAGCATTGAAGCCCATATCTTGTTCAGTATGGGAGTGTTTGACACGGGGTTCTGTCTGTACAGCTCATGGCTGGTATTTAATCATTGCTGCATTTGGTCGCTACTAGAATCAAGACAAGTGGGCAGCAGAGCTGATAGTTGTATAATTCATCCTGCCTTTGTGCATTGCAATGTGTAGCAGCTCACACATAATGGTTGGAATGTCCTCTTTACACTTGCATCTCACATAATGTCCTTTCACTGGTGTCAACCTGTTGCCATGAGAAGTCAAATAGTTGTTCTTTTAAAGCGGTGGTTTTCAGCCCCATTCCAAATCTCTTTCATTGACGTTCTGTCTCTGTTTTCTTCTCCAACTCTCATCATTCTTCCATTCCTTAATTTCTTTATCTGTCTCTTTGGTCCTCATCCCCACTGATGCGTCCTCTGCCCACTCATCCACCCATCAACGGATGCCAGAAGCAGCTGTAAATTAAATATGTGCTCTTCCCTCCCTGTGGCCTTTCAGATGCTCTTGTAATTAGTTTGCAACAGTCTTTACACTGTATTGTGCTCATATCCATGCCAGTCTACACGCTGTTCATACTGTATATGTTTGGTGCAAACTGATTCAACGCCTGTGTAAATCTTTCACATGAAATGGGTCCAAATTTAGTAAAACCGTTTAATGTGTTGGTGTTGATTAGATAAGATATAATGTCACTCATTTTTAATATGTGGATTTTCATAAACTGGACAAATAAAGAGAAAAAAAACTGATGCTCAAGGTGGTGTTTAACTTTATTGTAAACCTTCATTGTAATTATACCAAAAACTACTGAATAGATTTTACATAAACTCGTTGGAAGAATGGGCCACAGAAGAAACCATTATAGTTTATTTTAAATTGGTAAATAGAGGGTAAGACCAATGGTTTTATTTTAAATAACTTTCCTTACTGTCATTTTCTTACCCATACATAAATTACTGATCTGATTCCCTCTTTTCTGGAGGGATGAGACACACATGTTGATGAGTACATATAGGTTTTCTCTTACATTCAAATCAGCTGACATTCCAATTAAAATTTAAATTAGTGTTTGAGACCCAGAAACAGAAATGGAGACCAGTATGGAAAGTTAAAGTGGATTTATTTAACACAAAGGTGCAGCAGCAGAGCAACGACTAGCTGAGAGAGTCGTGGGGTTGATGAATGGGTCTGCTGTGGCTCTGAGAAGCTGCAGGAAAAGTCAGACAGGAGGCTGAAGGTTGGCAGAAACAGGTACTCTCACCATACTGTGGTAAAAACACAATCGTACAAAAGCCTATCATAAGCTCCAGACCGATATATTACCATGTAAGGAGCTCAATAATCTTCCCAAGAGTCATTGAACACATGCAGTCTTAATTTGTGCAGAGCTGGCTACAGAGTGGAGTCAGGTGTGGAACCACACACACACACACACACACACACACACACACACACACAACAGGAGGACAGGGGATGGAGAAAAGCAAGGAATAAAAAATAGGGGAGCTGTGCTGAGTCACAGCTGAGCTCTGACATTCTGCACTTCAAAGCCCACGTAGAATTCAATTGGGAAATACAGATGGTGCATGCATGAAAAGCAAAATTTTACACAGCTGAGATGGTCAATGTACATGCAGCCAACCTGGGTTTGAGTCGTTATGCCTTTAAAAAAACAAATCCCGACAGCGAACTTTTCTGCAGTTGTGATTTCGTCTTGTTAGGAAAACATTGATTTTAAAGGATTCTTAAGTGACTGAAACACTAAACGAATAGAAAAGAAACTACTCCTTATCCCTGGCTGTTATTTGGCAGCAGCTAACAATAAGAAAGCCATTAAGTAATGGTTGTTAGTGTCTCACAAAATCTGATAAATACTGATTACGGATGGGAAGGGAAGCTGTGAAATCAATGTGAACATCTCACATTGTTGTCATGACAGCAATAGTTCCCACATCCAGCAGACAACTATATATGTTAGTTTTTTGGCATGATAATGAATAAGAGAACAGTTAATAATTTGGTTTGTATCACCTCCAGAGAAAAATCTGGATCTTAACTTCTATGCTTGACTTTGCTCTCCAGCTAATGGATACCTGTCTGTTCATCAGCATTGAAGCCTGTGAAGGGTTTGTTAAGGCTTTTCACTCTGAATATCTGCCTGATGCCCTTGAAAACAGCTGTCAGATGGAGTCTAACCATCAAATTTCAGACCATCCAACCACAACAGTGAACTGAAAAGAAAGTAAAATATCCTGAGATTTATGGTAAATTGTCAAAAACGTCCATGCGCCCCCACACACAGTCTCGACAAATAACACCTACATAACACCCTGCAGTTTAAAAATATAATTAGTGACTAGCGCAGTTACATACGCTGAAAACTCAGCTCTTGTAAATGATTGATCAGAAACATGTACAAAATGTAAACCTATAATATGTTTCCGATGTAGTTTTCCATTATTTTACGGAATGGAAGTGTCAGTATAGTCACCACACAACCTCACATCATGTGCAGTAGGCATATTAGACATATCATCCATTTCCAAAATATCTGTTTTCTCATACAATTTTATATTCCACTGCTTAATTTCCACCACATGGTAATGATTGTGCACAACTTTGGTAGGAAATTTTCCTGAGATCATTTTCATTAGGTAATAGCACCATAACAAACTAAACAGTTGTAGTAGTTTGTTCATATTCTTGAACATGACACACGCCTCTCATTCACCTCCTGTCATGCTGTCATTAGGTATCAAAGACAGGATCTAATGACTTATACATTGGGATGAAAATACCTTTTTTTTTTTATTTTACAAAAATAATTCTTTGGAGGAGATTTTTCCAGAAAGAAAAATGAGCCGGGATCAGGATTTTTGTGACATTAATAATTCCAAACTCTGTTACTTCTACTATAGAGTACAGAATGTACTGTCAGAAGTCCCAATATATCACCTGTCGTGAACGTCTGCTTCCTCTTTGGTGTTAAATCTACTTCATGGTGTGTCATCCTCTCAGTCTCACTTTATCTTCCTGCTCATTCAGAAATCCTACAGCAGAATTTGTAGGATATTTCAAACAGTATGATGTGAGGGGGAGAATAAGTGGATAAAGTTGAATGAGTATCGGCTTCCTCCATCTACTTTTTAATTTCACTAAAACGTCTGCCCATTGAGGAAAAAACAAGTGAGCTCTTTGAAGCGATATGTTGTGGAGTCGCCTTAATTGAAAATCATTGTGAGAGAAATAGAAAAGCTTCTGTATGCAGTCTGATGGGCTGCCACTGCATGTCTGGCTATTCAACATTCATGTGGGGAAGATCTTGGGTTCATCTTACTTCTCACACTATCGATTAATGCAGACCTTCAAGTCCTCCAAGTCTTTGTGTGTTTAGTTAGTTTTGCTGTGAAAGCAGAAAAAGAGTCGATACAATGAAGGACTTAAAAACTTTCCTTTTATTGTAAATAAAAACATAACTTGCAATTATAGCAGCATTGTGTGTCTATAATCTGTCTGTCCGTCTGTCTGGTAAACTTTTTTCTCAAATTAATCAAAAACCAACTGAGTTTCTTCATGACGGTGTGGGTTTCATTCAATCAGCTTTTATGGAATGTCTAAAGAATTGTTTAATGAAATGTCATTACCATGATTGGTGCACAAAAGTACATGACATTTCACCCACTTCAAAATACTGAGAAGAGAACAAAAGAAGAAATGCGAATATTTATTTTTATAAATAAAAGCTGTCCACTCTAGAGCAGAAATATCACCGGCATTTTTTATTGAAGAGAATACTGGAATTTAGATTAAACTTTTGGAAGTTTTTATTAAAGAGAAGTAAGAAGTTAAAGTAAAAATTTAAAAGAAAAATAGTGACATTTCCCTGTATAAAGTTGTGAGTGCATAACTCTGAAACCACCCCTCCATAATCCATAGTCTCGCTGGATTGTAAACTGTCTAAAATGTGAAACAAATAGATTCGTATCACACAAGTTCACATCGTACTGATGAGAAATCTTTCTTTTCCTTATTGAAAAAACAGCTCTTGTCAAATTTCCCAAACCACTGTCAGCCAGCCAATTAAATACTCCATATCTGTTCAAATCAATTATCTCCACCATGCGAGTGCCCTGCAACACCACTGGGAAATGACTGAGCTAATGGGTTTTTGTCCCACGCAGACGCTATTAAACAACTCCGCAGCAATCAAGATCATTATCCAACCTCTTGTTTTTGTTGAAGCACATTTCAGGTCCATTTTGCAAACTCATATTTTCAACCGAATTGGAAGCAAGCAGGGTGTTGTGTACTTTCAACTTTAAAAAAAAATTAAAAAACACATCTCGTGACCGTGAGGCACTCCAGTCACTCAGAGTCACGGTGATTTCACCCTGAGAGCTCTCTGGGGCATCAATAATTGATGTTATTGTACCAAATAGCAATTATTGTCTTCAGCTCTTTTTGATATAGTTGTAATTACTGTGTAACAACTTGCTGAATGGTAGCCTGTTGCTTCAAAATCATGGAGAATGTAGCATGACAATAAATATAGTATGAATAAATAATGATAATGAGCTCAGACGTGGCCGTAGAAGGAGCACCAGAATGAGTGTTCTAAAGCACCCCCTAAGGATACATTCACCCTTGGGGTTTGTTCTCCTAGAGAGCTGAAATGTTTGATATCTTGCAGAAAAGAAAAAAAAAAAGTTTTATTCTTGACACCCAAGTACTGGGCTAAATGTCCACATTAGATTTTTTTGCCTGTGCTGACAATACACAAAGAGCTTATTGAACATCTATAGGAGTCAAAAGGAGTTTCTCCTTTGTAAAAATGTGAGGGTGTGCTGCAAAAAATGTGACACTTCATAACCTGTAGTTGGTCCCTTTTGCGTTTGTAGTTCAGTCAAACCACATCAGAGTTTGTTTGGAAGTGGAACAAGATCCTCCGACCTCATGGCTCAAACTGAGCTAACAGAACTGTGAACACACCCTGAGACTAAAGAGGCGGCCAATCAGAGAAGATTCACTTTGTTATTGGTTCTTCCCTGGAGACTGATTCTGTGATTCAGGTAAACAAACTCACAATAATTCAGAACAAGAAGCTCTGATGCTCCATATAATAAATGATGATTATTGTGTGTCTGTCTGGTTCTGCTCTCATTTAGATGGCCTAGTCCTGTGTGTGTGTGTGTGTGTGTGTGTGTGTGTGTGTGTGTGTGTGTGTGTGTGTGTGTGTGTGTGTGTGTGTCCAGCAGCAAGGGTATGTATGCCAGTCAGAGCAATGCTCCTGTCACCGGTGATAAGTGGTAATTGAATTTTGCAAGGCAGAGCTGACAGGGCAGGCTGGCAGACCCATGTGTGCTGCATGAGAGGCAGCATAATGCTTTTAATTGTGTCAGGCAGTGGCAGCATGGCGGTCCGTTAAATATGAGCTGCCATTTCACTCTTTGTTTCTCTGGTGCCTCTGAGTCTTTCTGTCTCCATCCCTCTTTCTTTGTCTGTATCCTTTTCTCCCATTACCAGCATTAATCAGTAGCCCAATGTGTTTAGTAGCTAAATAGCCAGATATTTAGCTGCTTCTGTCACGAATATGGCTCTAAATTCATGCTAATGTTAATGTGCATAATGTGAATTCATGCGTCTTTGCCCCAAAAGATCTGATCAAATTTTTCACACATATTTAGTCAGATGAACTCTTTCACACAGAGTCACTGTAACAGATATCTCACAACAGCACTGCAATGAAATCCCTTTCAAGTGGCAGTTGTTGGTATCGGGTTTGTTTATTCACAACGACCAACACAAGGGTGGAATAAGATATAGGACCGCCCCTGTTATTAGATGTTTGATATTGATAATGTCACAGCACCACCCTGGCACTCCTACATTATCTCCTGATGGTTTTCAAATAGAACATTGGACCACAATGAAGAGGCATTTTCAAATGAATATAATTTAATGATAGTGTAATTATCATTAACCCAAAATTAAACCTACTCCATTAACTTTACCTAGTAATAGTCCTGCTTTGAGTGAGCTATGATTGACACATGTTCCACAATGAACCTTAAAGTTTCCATTTCAGAGATGTAACAAAAGCCAGAGTTGGAAATAAGGCGCTCTCTTTCAATCTTATCATAACTGGCAGAATCCTAGAGCGATTGCTGCAATGAAAAACAGGCAGTGTAATTATTACTCTTTCCGATTAGTTTGTGGAGTTGTTTTCAGTGTCTTTGCAATTAAACAGGAGTGAATTATCCCAGAAGAATGACAATGCTTCAGAGAAAAACAGTCAAAATGACTGGAAAAGTGTGAATATTGATGAGTTATAGTTTTCCTTCTATGTGATGAATTGGAATCTCATCCAGTGTAGCCCTCCTGTCTTGGTTCATCTCCAACCTGAAGGATAGAAGTTCCCCTAAAATCAATGGGATTAAATTTATAGATGGTTCCACAATGATTTAAGACATTTACAGAAAAAAAACTTTATGGTTGTCATCTTCAACAAAACTGATAGAAGCATGCAAATTAAGTCACATACGGAAGTGTGAAATTGAGTGGGTGAAATACTTGCAAGAAATGAGCCAAAACCTAGAATCCCCTGCTGGGCTTTGGCATTAAAAGATAATAAATCAGATTACTCTCAATGGCCATCCCTCAAAAAACAATAAAGTGACTGTTTTCACTGAATATGGTTTGGATTCATACCTTTTCTATCTCCTGAGGAGCACCGGGTAGCCGGTGTAAGATTTCCAGGTGACTGGTGCTGGCCTTCTTTGACGTGACAACAACATCCAGAAGAAGAAAAAGAAGAAACATTATTAATACCCTCTTGGGAAAATTATTTTTCCACTCACATTTTGCTATATATTTATGACATGCATATACTGTATGTGTGTACAGACCCCTGAAACAAACACAAACACACACAGGGGACCTGTAGGAATGCAGTATATAAATTGGGAGGCAAAGTGGCGGGCAGCCTTAACCTGGTTCGTCCCGGTAAGCAGCTGGTAGGGGGGTGGTGACTTGCTCAAGGGCATCTCAGCAATGCTCAGGAGGTGAAGTAATACCTCCCACTGCCAGCTCACACTTCAAATGGTTTTGGTCCACACAGCTCTTGAACCGCCACCCTCTGGTCCCCTGCCCAAGATTGAGCTAGTGACCCCCCATCCACATCAAAGTACATCAAACAATAAGAAGCGTGCTGATTTAGTGTGTGTGTGTTTGTGTGTGTGCGTGTGTGTGTGTGTGTGCTTGACATCAGTCATCTAGGGTGTAGTTCGACAGTCAGTACTACACATGATGAGATCTCTTATAAATGATAGACATTACAAAATGATATTTTAGCACATAAGATTCAGTTAAAATGTGTCTCTTCAATTTACTAAGTGAAAATCAAATATATTCATTATGTTTATCTTCAGTAGGAATATGTTTAGACTCATGTTTGTAGATTGAAGGCCACGTGAAAGAAATGCTGTGAGGTAGTTTAACCAGACAACTGAAACATACAACTGACCCAACTGGTTAGGTGAACATTAGCCTTCAATGAACAGCCTCTTGTATGCTCGTCTATTGCAATTGTCTTTGGCTTTATAAGCGAGGGACAAAATATTGCTTTAGACTGAAACACCTGCAGGAGAAACATGATGCAATGGAAGGTTTCATCATCAGTCCTCAATCCCTGCTGTGCTTGGTGCATCATCACTGTATCCTTGAGGGGAATGACAAGGTCATAGACTTCATGCTGTTCAAATGCTCTACATTTCTTTTTGCATTTACTTAATCATCCATGCATACCACATACACAAGTGTGCTGGAATGAGGAGCTAAGATAATGCGGATAGTTTAGGTGATTTAGGCATTTGATCAGGGTGTCTTACGGGTACCTCCACAAAAGGGGAGCTCCAGAAGCAGAGCAATAATATAGTATGTGGATTATAGATTTCATCTAGCTTGATAAGACTGTAGACCTGCTGGAGGACATACAGCAAAGCATCAGAATATATTCATGGTTAAGAGGTTCCCAGGGTCTTAGTGATACTGCTCTCTCTTCAGCATAACAAGAAAGAAAAAACCCAACAGAACGGTTGTTGATGTCTGTTTTTGAGTACAGGAGTGCCCTCAAGGACTTCCTCTTGGAGATAACTACTGTCACTCCATCATGAGACAAAAAAAGCACATTCAAGTGTCAACCTGTTGACTGCACTTGTAATATAAAATAAACCAGCAAGCCAACCAGTTGTGGCTCTGTCTTTTCGCTTTACAGAGGGAGTTATGAAGAAATAGTACTTTTCCCATCAAACCTTCTTCATTGAGAGACTATGTTTAGGAGGATTCTCACTCAGGACTTAATTACTTACTTTAATGTGAAAGTAAAATGCTGTCAGTCAAACAAAAGTAAACACAGTAATCATAAGGCTGTGGCACAGGCTGTTGAAGGATTGCTATTTTTGAAACTCTTCCAGTGAACAATGGGACCAAGTACCTTAGGCTGTGCGTATGAGGTCTGTGACAAAAATCAGTCACCAACGACCAAAATCAATGCTGATACAGTATATTTTCCTTCATGGTGATCAATTCAAAAATAATTTTCTTTAGAATACATGTGAAAACACCTTTAGCGTTTTAGAATGCATGAAACAATTTCCTGGATCTGTTACTTGATCCGGATCCATTCCAGACGTTAATGGGTTCTTCCTGTCACATTTCCAAGTCCCACGAAAACCTGTCAGGTAGCTTTTTGTCTAATCCTGCTAACAGGAAGACCAATAGACAAACTGGCAAATTCCAGTGAAAATAAAAGCTGTGTCAAATCTCAGTACTCTGCTGCAAATCCCCAGGTGGGCCGCACACATAAATAAATGTAACCCCCCCATTCAGCCTTCTATCAGAGATTCCTCTTTAAAGATATTGATTTGGTGTCGTTACTATGTTGTTCACTCTGAATTCACTTTTATCACATTTATACAGTGTAGGATTTGTAAAAGTCGCATAGGTTTGTATTGTCAAGCAAATATAAAGCCCGTAAATATTAGCTACCCATAGTAGTTAAAACGGTATGTTGCTTAGTGTTAGCTACACAAAATTACTCATCCAGCCATCAACAAACGAAGCCTTCCAGGTTAGAACCAGCGTGACTTTCAACAAGTTAGTCTGTGCATTCATCAGTGTATGTATAAAATGTGATTCTTAATTTGTTTGTGATTCTGGAATGGAAATATTGCTTGCCCAAGCATAATGGAATAGTCATGCAGGTGAATGGTTCTAGTAGCAGAGAGAGTATGACCACATAGAGGGTGGGTGTGTGTGTGTGTGTGTGTGTGTGTGTGTGTGCGTGTGCGTGTGTGCGTTGGTGGACAGCTGAATGGCCATTAGTAATGACCTCCTTTGGGTGTGAACCTGTATGTCTACATCACACACATACATTCACACACAATTTCTGGCAGGGAGATACATTTTTTAACTTGATGTAATTAAGTTTTTTTTTATTTTATTTTTTTTAATTAAGTTTATTTTTTTCGGACATGTTAATATAACAGACTTCAAATCTTCATCACATTTACAACATCAACAACAACATCCAAAAAAAAGGGCTGACGGGTAGAAGCCAGTGGGCTTGTTAAATTCCCGTCTCCCAGAATCAACAAACATCTCTCTCATTAAAATATGTAATCAACAAACTCAGACATTAAACGTTTCCAGCCAGCTCATACATGGATTTTTGACAGACATTCATACCCTGATACACTTCCAGATATTAGCCTTTTACCCTAGAGCATAACCATGTTTGCATTATTCCTGGGAACATAAGGTTTGTTAACATCATGGATAATCAAAACAAGAAGTTGACCTTGCCAGTGTTCTCCACAAGAATATAATAATCACCTTCACCTCTTTCAGCAGACAGTGTTTATTGCAGACACTTTAACAGTTTCACATGGTATTATATTGTCAAAAGATATCAACATGCTCTTTAAAGTCTCAAAGTTAATGTTATCCCATGTTATCACGAATACATGTTTTTGCTTTTTTTGTTTTTTGTTCATTAGTCCATGTTTCTGACATCAATGATGATGATTTTTTCAACTGTTCCATGTAATACTTGACGTGTCCAAAATTGTAGAGCTCCCAATATTGAAGTGACTGTGTTGTACTGATCTTTGGTGTAGTAACAATTCTTGTCCGTCTTTATTGCTCGTATTTCACCAACTCCTCTGCACTCCTGATCACTATTGTTTTCATCTGGTCTGGAGAAAGCCCCTTTGTTCTGATGAAGATCTTACAGTTGTTCATCCAGGTGTTGTCGATCAGCCCATTCTTCTTCAGTTGTCTAGCTTTTTAGTGAGATTCTCATTAATGTAGACATTTTTTCCTTTCAGTTTGAAGCCTTGTTTCAGAAGAACAATCTTGTGTTTACGATTGTTGAATTTTATCAGCACTGCAGGTGGTCTCCTACCTCCAGATGGTAATGGGGAACATGTCTCAATCTGGTCCGGATCCGTAGTTATCTCCAGATCCCTCAGTTGAGAACTCACTTGTTGCTCCGGAGATTCGATGTCAGTGTTGTGTTCAGTTCCCTCTCCTCTGGCCACAGTATTTCTGTAATGCCTCGGCTTAATTTTGATTCCAGTGATGATCACATCATTTATACGAATGCTTTGTTCCAAATCATCCATTCTTTGTTGTCCCTGTTCCAAGACAACAATTCTTCGGTCTTTTTCGTCCATGTCTTTCTGCATTTTCTTCATTTCGTCCTTCATTCCTTCCAAGGTGTCCAACACCAGTTTTAGCTTTTCTTCCAACTTTTTATCAAAGTCACTTTGTACATTATCAAAGTCACTCCCTAACTTATCAAAGTTGCTCTTTAACTCTTTAACTCACTCTTTAATTTTTTCGTAGAGACCATCTGGTCTTTAGTATCCTCCGATTTTCCTTTTCTTTTCAGCATTTTGCAAAGAATAATTGTTTAGAAAAATTGTTCCATTTTCTCTCCTCCCTCTCATTCTGTTGTCTTCTTTTCCTTGACAGAGGAATGTAATTAAAAACAAAGCGAGAGTGATCCTGAGGTTTGATCATTGTCTCCATTCTCTAATGGAGAG
Organism: Antennarius maculatus; assembly: GCA_013358685.1. Taxonomy (NCBI): domain Eukaryota; kingdom Metazoa; phylum Chordata; class Actinopteri; order Lophiiformes; family Antennariidae; genus Antennarius; species Antennarius maculatus. The sequence continues at coordinate 6,774,270 of CM023628.1, forward strand.
TTTAGACTTGTCGTCTATAATGACCAGCCAGGGAGAGATATAGAGAAGCTCTGAGGAACTGGGAGAAGATATCTGAAGATAGAGAGATCAATGAGATCTCTATCTCATTGAGAAGCACAAAGCATGAGACATCTGAGGCAAACAAGACCAGAACGTCAACCTGGCAGATGCCATATAAGGACATAGAGGAACAAATAAAGGAGGAAAGACAGGGAGGAGAAAGTGATTATAGGGCATTCTGTCTCCCTTAATGTAAACGAGCCTTGTATCTCAATTTGCAATGAAAAACATGCCTGCTAGCATATAAACCATCAAAATTTCCATGTTTTAGTTGTAATAGATAAATTACATATTAATTAACAATAAATAATGTTATTTGACATTTTGATTACATCAACTGAATCAAAAGTCCATATATAAAATACCATTAAAATATCAATCCATTAATAAACTCCTTTGGGTGTGAACCTGTATGTCTACATCAGGTTCACACCCAAGTCCATGTCAATCACAATCTGTAAACAATAACCCCCCCCCCCGCATCATGCAGTCTTGTTCATGATATTTAAATGTCTTATATCTCATTCCAACACATTTCATCTAACTAAAATCCAATGCTTTAATTCAGTGACATCAGCTTAAACTCTGTTTAATATTTCCATTATCAGGAAAGAGTCACAGCTCGGCAAACTTCTGGTGTCCTTGGGTAAATTTCAGGTTTCCAAGTAGTTTCATGAATCCTTTGTAAAATACGGAGATACATGGATTGCATGTAAGTCCCTAGATACAGAGTAGAGGTTGAAAAATTTAGAACAGTGTGTTGTTCAATTCTATATTTAATAAAAACAAATCTAGTTAAAATATATCCTGTGCTACTATGTGTGAATATTGGGTTTTCATTAAAAAAAGTATACTTTAGTTGTTTAACTTTGAAGGTTTTGGTTTCTTAAACAAACTGATGTAATGTCTTAGAATATGTTCTTGGAATATGTTCTGAATGAATGATTACACCGTGTCATAGAAGTTAGCAGTGTGTGAGATCTGATAAATGTGATGTCATCTCCATACACTCTCTAATCCCGTAGAGGAAGTGACGTGTGCGCAGTCCGAGTTGACGGGTGGAGAGAGAGAGAGTCATAATATCACAGCACATAGCATACAGACTTAAACTAAAACGTACGTGGAACTCAAATCATGAATGAGACAAAATCTCATTTTTATGATAATTGTAAATTAACGCTAACCAGGAGAGTGACATTGCAGAGCAATGACAGCTTCTCTTGACTGAATTCTGTTAACGGGAATACATCTGGTTTTTAGTGACACTTTTAAAAAGGTGCTTGAAATGTACGTACTGTACAGTGAGCTGTTCTAGAATAGAGGATAAAACAAACGCTGCAGAAATGTGAGTTCATCCAAGTCCATGTCAATCACATGTTTCCTTAAGGCGGCTTCAGATGGAGGTCATTGTTAGCGGACTACAGATCAGACTGGAGACAATTCTATCCCACAGACACATAAAAATACACATCATCCTTTGGATCCTGTCAGTCTCTGCATTTAAAAATGTAAACGGAATGTCACGGAAATGATTTATGTGAATACAGTGCGCCCTTGCTACTCTCGGTTAATGCGTTCCAGGAACCACACATGAATAACGAATACCGCGATATAGCGACAAACTATTTATCTTATTATTTACACGAACTTAAACATTAATGAACCCTCCCCAAACTGATACTAAACCAGTATTATCTTTTCCCACACTCTTATCGACTGTTTAAAGCACTTTTGTGTCTCACAGAAGTCCGAGACTAATGGAACGTAGCACACATCCGGATGCCATCAGCCAATAGAATGCGCGTACAGTATCATGTGACTGCCTACTAAAAATCCGTGATGAGGTGAAGTTGTGAGTGTTAATGCGAGAATGTGCGAGGGCGCACTGTACACCAGAAAACTCAAAATTTTTGCTTCTTTTAAGAATGAATAAATTTCATTTACACCCAGAAGGGACAGTTATTAATTGACATGTCATTTGTGGGCCATGTGTTACTGTTGACTTGTGGATGTGTGCTCATTACTTTATTCTTTGAAACTGAGCCGAGGTGTGGGATTTGTCGGGTCAACCACGTTTCACCTCCAGTGCAGTGTAATGCATCAGTTAGGTGGGAAGCTTCTATGTATAATTCACAAGGACGCCTCCAGCTAATGCATTTGCGCTGTAGCCAAGGTGGGTGAAAACACACTCAAACCTCTCATATCCCTCGCATCGCAAGACGTCGTGTCGGCCATGTTCGCTTTCCTGATTTCAACCAGACGTATCATTTCTCACCTTGCTTTAGAAGACGTGTGAGCTGATGGTGAGCCCGCTCAACCCTGGCCCTGTGGTTCGTCTCACTGTTCTTTCAGGAAATCTTTATTTTATACTGTTATTAATTCCTTGCTGTATTTACCATTATGAATTGATGTGTTTCAAGGACTATTTTAGTCCAGTAACCCTTGTCGGCTGAAGATAGTCTTCTTTCAATGAAGATAGTGATGGCATTGAGCAACGTAAATGGGAAATTATCTTCCAATGAACAGTATTTTTACTCTTTTCTTTCATTATCTTCTTTTCTACATTAAATCCAACAGGACAGACTTGAACGGAGATTTCTGACTATCTTTTCCGTAGTCTCCATTGCTCTGTTGTTCATTCTGTTGCCTTTGCTTTGGAAGATTTCAAAACATTATATCTGACAAAACACGGTTTACAGAACGTGACACTAAAACTTTTTTTTTTTTCTTTATCTGTTAGTCTAACCTTTGGACTAAGCCGTTGGTGTCAAAAAGCACTGACTACAAACAGCCCAATAAAAGTCAGGATGACTTAGCACCATATCCTAAAACAACTTGTCATGCTGTCTGGTGGTGTCAACTGAGCTGCCATGTGTCTCTTCTCTCCTCAGTCTTAATTCCCAACAGACCACAGCTCAGTGAGCCACCATCACACGGGGGTCCTCTCTCCCAGTACAAACCAGAATCCAAGCAATTTACATATGTAATTGAGTGGAAAGCGATTGTGCTGAGAGCTTGTGTATATGTGTGTTTCTGTGTGTAAGCCCAGATGTCAATGGGAAAACAAATGTAATTATGATTTATTGTGACTGCAGTTCATGTGGCTTTTGTAAACTCAGAAATTATAAAACTTTCTACTCTGTCCTTCCCTCCCTTCTCTTCATTCTTCTTTGTCCCAGCAACATGTTCCAGATTTTTCCATATGCATACAGACTGATGTCAACACTGTAATTAGGTGATATTTTACATCCTGTTCTTAGTTTGTTTAGACAAAAAGTTATGGAGTATATCGCAGCAGTAACAAGAAAATAAATATTTTCACCAACAAACCAACTAACCAATTAACAGAAAAAGATGGGTGAAAAGATGAGAACAAAAAAAGATAAATGAAATCAGATCTCACACTGGAGTCAATTTAATTAGCCAACTATTTGCTAAGGTGAGTTTGTGCTGCGTTCCTCAACGTGTTCTGCAAAAATTCATGAAAAGTGCTATTAAAGAATAATACTAATAATAATGGATTAGATTTATATAGCGTTTTTCTGGACACGCAGTCGCTTTTACATTGGATCGATTATTCATTCACTCCTCATTCATACTTGGTGATGGTAAGCTACGTATGAGCCGTGGCAGCCAATCTGTGCTTATGGACCCTCACACCACCACCCGAACAATCACACACATTCACACACCGAGTGCCTCACGCTAGTGTGTGAATGACCCAAGCAGCCATTTTTGAAAACTCTCAAACGCCATGATTTGATTTAATGCTAATTCACAGCATCTATTCACGGTGCACAGCTTAAACCTCTTTGATATCAGCAGATATCACCTTATTGCACACATCGTGTTCATCTTCTATACTTCCCTGGTGTGTTTAACAGGCTTACTCATTTGTAGATGTATCATGCGCAAGTTATGTCCCTTCTGAAGTCCAGAAGAGCTTTCTTGATCCGCGTAAGCTCAACACACTTAAACTCTCAGATGCAGACATGCATGTGATGCAAACATAATGTACACAAGCAATCTTATCCTTCTACAGACTGGCATGTAGCACACACACACACACACACACACACACACACACACACACTTCTTCTCCATAAGCCATTCTAAACCGATTGTGTTGTTTTTCAGATCATAGGTCTGATACCCTCTGATGTGAGTCAACACAGCAGGACTTGTGTGTCTTTAGTGATCAGCTCCCTTCATCAGATTAACGTGAATCCGGAGATGCTCTGAAAAGCCACACTGGTGTTAAAGCCCAAAAGAGATTAGTTTGAGCTTAGTTTTGTTTCCATTAGTCCCCTCAATGCGCCGTGCCCCCGCCGTCTCCAGGGCAGACACAGGAAGTTTAGAGTCTGCTTTTATGTGCTGCACACAATAGGGGTACTGTGTTATTACTCAGAGGGAATCGTTACGGAGGAAGAATGAATCACAGTCTTTTAGCTGGGGAGGAACACAACTTGTTGCAACAGGGGAAAAAAAAAAAAATTGCAGCGTGTGTCTGCCCTGCGTCTGTGCTGCAGCTTCCCTGAAAACTTCAGTGCATTTGGAAGTTAGTGAATCAAGATCAGTCTTAGAAGAACCTCCAATGCAAAGAGTTTGACAAGAGTGCCACTTATTGGCAAGTCCCGTTACTACATGAAGAGACAAGCGGTCACTTCCAGATGATTTCTTTTGCCATTGTCCAGAGTTCACCTGTAACATTCAAAATGAGACAATTTCACCACAGGAATATTGTTCTTTGACTCAAAGCTCAGAAATACAACCCATGACGGGGCTTCACCAGCAGGCATTGGTTGGCTTTGAAAGGTGAACTCTCCCACTTGGTATAGCTGGTTAATCAAGTGAAAGGAATTATTTTGTAATTTTAAATTCTATATATTGAGTTTAATGAATCCTTGGAAATCTGTAAGAATCAAAGAGTCAATACAAGCGATGCATTCCAAACGAGTGCTGCACAGGTTACATGAATGCAAATCCATTATATTGTTGAGTTTTTCATTCTCTACATGTAAATCTAGTAAAGAGCAAATGAATAAATACATAGTTACATGGATTCAACTGAACATTACAAATTTAATTTACTCCGCTAACGGTTGTGCTTCACAGCATATTTCTGCCACAAGTCCTTTCTGAACATAAGTTAAATATCACTCCGTTCTTTGGTTAAATGGGACATAAAACTCTGTGGTTCTGTTTAGGGAAATATATGTAATGTTTGATTTCAAAAGGAATGAGAACCCGGGTGTTTGTTTGGATCACCACAGGCTCCTTGTTTGTTCAAATGTTACAAAGGCAAAGCGCCGTTAATCTGAGCTTTTATTTTTATTTTTACTTTTGTTACTTTTATATATTTGCATAATTGTCTAAATCAAAAAAGTGAGTGCTTGCAGCTATTTCAGCAGGTCTTACTATCCAAAAAGGTTGCATTTTTACATATTCCACACATTTAAACTCTATGAAAGAGATTATTTCCTTGATGTGTCTCTTTTTCTGACTACGCATTTTGTGTTTGGTGGTGTCCAACTGTCACAGCTCAACTAGGTTCAACTGAGTGATGTCCACTAAATGCAGACATCCAGACAGAGGCAGGCAGATTGATGGTCCTGCCCCACAGGGACATGAAGACCAACCACTGTGAGCCACTCAATGGTTCACACAGGAAAGCTACTATTTAAACACGTTAGTGAAGCTCAGTTTCTGACAGTAGAGATGTCATTTATCACTGCCGTCAGTGTGGAGGTCAAAAACACACAAATTTTGAATATATTGATGTGAAATCTCCCGGATTTTAATCTCTCCTGGGGGATGAAAAAAGAAGCTCTTCTTGTCCGTCAACAGTAAACACTGTGGGCATGTCCCAGGTGTAAATACAGACATGGCCTGTCAACATTCACATAATGAACAAAAAGAAAATCCCAACATAAAAGAAATAGTTCAGTCCTCTCTCTTGCTCGTCTGACTCCATAGCTTCACCACTGGTCCTTGTGGGTCTTCATCTGGCAGCCAAACAGACGCCTAGCTTTTAATTGACCGTGTTGCTCAGGGAAGTGTGTTCAGAACAAGCAAGAGTTACACGCAAACACACAGCTCTCTAGTAGCGCAGCCAACAAGATGTGAGGCGCTGCTCTGGCTGCCTCACTGCAGGCATGATGGGAATACTGACAAACGCTCTGTGTGTGTGTGTGTGTGTGTGTGTGTGTGTGTGTGTGTGTGTTTAATGGTTTGTGTGTCTCACTGCAAACATTTGCATCAGTTTAATATGACAATGACATTCTTTTCATGTGAGTGAGAATCTGACGCTTTTATGACATTAATAAAGAGAAAGGAAGAGATTTACAACACGCACCTTGAAATTTCAGAGATGTAAGAGAACAGAAAATAAGAGAAACTGAGCAAATCAAAAGTAACAAAAAATACATATTAAATCTTAAAATTAAAATTTTATAGTATAAAGTTTAAATTTTGAGATAACTTATCCAGGTAATTTTTTTGTATTGTTTGTAACCAGTTAAAGACAAAGATTGTTATCGATTCAATAAGCATAATTTTTACCAACATAGCCAAGACGCTGTTCATGTTAAAGAGGTGACATTTGAACCACATGAGGAATTCAGAACTGGACAAATGTACAGCAGAGACAACTGAAATAACAAGTATTACAAAGTATTTGAGCACAAAGTCCGCGCTAAAGCAGCAGTTTTAGCTTTAAAAATAACTGACAAAATGTATGAACTAAAAGGCTTAAAAACTGGTCCATCATGAGGGTACGCATTGATCCAACTTACACTTACATTAAACTATGATGTTGCTTTTATGCATTCTGACTGTTTATTTTCCAGTTTGCACTCACCCTTTCAGCTGCAACCCTTTCATTGTCAAAAGACCAAAGGGAGCATAAAACGCACATAAAAAAGTGGTTTAAAGTGATACTTGTATATCTTCAGATGCACAAGTTCATGTAATAAGTGCTTCAACCAGTCTCTACTGTAGAATAATAACAACATACAAAAGCATAGCAATGATACTGCTTGAAGTCAACGGAGCGAAAAAGAAATAAATGAAGACAGGAGAGGCCCAGCTCCACAGGGGATCGACTCTAAGGATCTGTGATCCTCCATGAATAATATTTCCAGTACATTGATTGATCTGCACTGCTTTTAAATGTTTGATCTTTTACCTTGAACACAGGCTGCAACATAAGTTACCATGGTATTGTACTGTAGAAGACGTAAGAAGCGAGCCCGTGCCTTAAGCCAAGAATCCTTACCTTTGACACTCCCTCATAAACTACAGGTTTCATACTGCAGGCCTCAGGTCCACAAATCTATAGGTGAAAATGAAAGAAAAACACACTGATGTAATGTAGAGTGCTATACTGCCTGATGGCATGCAACACTTGTGTCTCGTATTACAGTGACAACAAGAATTCTAAGCTAAAGCCAGAATTACCCACCTGTTCACAGGTTTATCCATTTGTTTTAACTATATACCCAATTCATATATCTTTGTCTAGGTTTCCTTTATGTCAGAAAAAAAAAATTAATATGGGTTGATACATCATAGTGGTGTAAAACTCAGGTCACAAGTTCAGTCGGTTGACATAGAGGGAAGTTAGACCACTGGAGATCTCTGACTGTCACGGGTTAATGCAGATTTAAACTATATACTATGTATATATGATAATATATAAAATTAATAACCTATACAACCATTGCAAAACAATATTTTGTTTGAATTTTATACCTGTACAAAATTATAAATTAATAACTGAATATGTAATGAGTTATTAAAAAAATGCTGAAGTGTTGTTTATTATCAAATGATGCATTGAGTTGACCCAACACATGGAAACAACCCTTCCTCACTCTGGAGAGATGAAGGAATGAAGTGGAGATAAATGACTTGAGTGCCACATGATATGATAAAAATATGTATCTGTCCTGAGCAACAGAAATATATACATTTCCCCATGAAGTCCAGACAGTGGTGGTGGTGGCTGATCACTCTGCTGAGACTGATGAGACTAAGATAATAATGAAGTTGGTGAATTGACAAAGACTGGCGAGGTGTGTCTGGATATACAGCATTGAATGACTGGACAGTTGTAGCCAGCTGCGACTTTTCATCTGTATGACATCACTTCTTTTTCTAGATGTGACACTAAAATTATGAGAAGGGCACAGATCTTATATACATAAATACTGGCACAAATTCGAGGCATTGCCATATATTTTACGTTCATCATAAGTCGTTGTAAGAAGCTGACAGATAAAATGTTAATGTGGGACCTTTTAGGTTAAGTGATTCTTCACCCTGAGTTCAGACATAAGCACAAAATGATGATGCTTCCTCCCATCATAAGGCTATTAACAGCATCCAGGCGGGTCAGAAGCACAATGGGTTTATTTATTATTCTCTGCAGAGTCCTATATAGGTCAAGATTGCTTTTTCCTTCAAATGATAGTTTGAGAATAAAAATGAAATAAATGGATGAGCACTTGTTTGCACATCCTGTCAGGATGCTGATTCACCTGCCTTCTTGTTTGTGTTCACGCAAAACAAGCAGAATTAATGTTTTAAATAATCAATACAAGCTGTACTTTCCTCTCCTGTCATAAACTGTGTCTCTGATGCTTTGCATCCATTAGTCCCAAACCCTGGTAACAGACTGAAGCAGGTGTTCAAGGGGTTCACGTCTGTCGGAGAGGGGTTGAAGTAGCAGTTTTAAAGGTTACTGTAACAAACACTCTTTATAAAGAGCAGGTGCAAAAACTGCAGTGATGATAGCAAAGAGCTAAAACCCTTCGTTGGACAGTTTCCCACCATGCTCCTGGCTCACTGTTTGATCACCACTATTTATAGCCTTACATCTGAGTGTCCAGAAAATCATTGTATATTGTGTAAAGCATCATTGTGCAGGTTCTGGTGCGCCCTGTGTTTAATGCTTTTTCTTTATGAGCTATAAAGCTCATAAAGATAATCAATGCTATGTGACCTTGCTCTGAGCAGCATAGATAGTTCTTATGGCTCAGAGAAAGGTGTTAAATAAATATATGAGCTGTGCCAAGCATTGGGTTGGAAGTACAAATGGATTTGCAAGTTTTGATATGAGAAGGAAAACATTTCTCATTCTTCCACAAGCTGCTGACTGATGACCCTCTGACCCGTCTCTCCTGCAGGTCGTGCTGGTGGGTTCATCCATAAATGAAAGGGATCAGATGCTGTTCATTAGCACCGATGAAGGTTCCTCCTTTCAGCGACAATCCATCTCCTTCAGTCCAGATACGATTGTCTTCCACCCAAAGGAAGAAGACAAGCTCTTGGCTTACTGCAAAGATGGCAGGGTAAGTATCCTAATGCTGCAGAGACGTGAAAACCAACCTTGGTCTGTTTAGATGAGAGAAGGGAGAAAAAAGTGGCAACAAAAATGTTCATCTCTGCTGCAGTGCAGCAGGGCATAAAATTTAAATATTCGCACAAACCAGCAGAACACAAATGTCAGAGAACAACTTGATGTGTGATTTATCATTCAACAATGCAGCTGCAGGGTGAAGAGCGGTCGCATCCAAATACACAAATAGCATTTCATATCAAAAACATGTTCCAATCTCACTTGGTTCTTGTAAGAAGATACAGTATTTGAAATACTTTCAGTGGAAATGCAAACAAGATTGGATTCATATCCAAATAAATATACATTTTAAGGCCATTTCTATAAGGATGCTTAGAGACTCGATAAAAATTTTTATTTCAGTCAGAGCCTACATCTTTAAATCATGGATGGGTAATGTGTTCACTTTAATTAAAAGCTTTAAATTGAACTTCTTCCGACAGTAAATATTTTCTTTCACTTTATATTTGAGCCACTTTATAACCTTTATTTTAGATGTCACTTATGCATCCCATTTTTACTTCTAAATTATGGAAATCCCTGATATTTCTCTGACTTTTGTTTAAATAAATTTAATTAAATATTAAATAAATTGCTTGTCAGATTGTTGGTGGGTTTTCTCTTATATGCAGGTGTGGATCCAGCTAAAGGTAAAAGATAAAGGTTGATTTTGTCCCCCATATTTTTCATGTGGTTAGGGCCTCTTTTCTTTCTTTTTCAATGTTTGCTATAAAGGACATTTTGTCTCGTTTAATTTCAGAAGGAATGATGCACAGCTGTTGATGGGGAAAAAATTGGGCATATTCAGGGAGTTGGTTTCTATGAGTGGGCAGAATTTCTTGTCCAAATTTTCATTTGGATCCACCAGAAATATTTTGCTGTTACAAATCAAGTAGTCTTAAATTATGATTACATGGCAGTCATGGCATGTTGGATTAGGGAACTGTTTGGCAGAGGTATGAACTTGCCATGTCTGTCGGTTGGATGGTTGGTTTGTTTGTCAGAAGGACTACTCAAAATTAAATGGACAGATTATATCAGATAGAATGCAGTCTTGGAAAAGAACGTATTAGTGTTGACCCAGATGAGGGGAGGGATACAGGATTTTCTTATAACTGTACTTCATGTGAGAGTTTTTTTTTTCTCCTTCTTAAACAAAAGCTGTTAAATCCATATCCCAAACTTTGTGGATGGCTGAAACATGTGCCAGGAAACCCAGACAGACACTGATCAGCCCTGGCAGACGTCGGCATTCCGTTGAGAGCTGTTCTTGTTTTATTGACTTTTACTTATTGGTCTTAACATTTCATTGCTTGGATGTGTGGTCCTGAGGAATGTCCTGCAAAGTGGGATTAGTGGGTTAGTGGCAGTGTTGATCTTAAAGCCACTTTTCACTGTCAAAAAACTGAATTTGTCTAGATTAGAAGGGTAAATAAGTTATGCTACACCATTTACACTAGATGGTGATAGTCTCTGAGTGATTCTGACACCCAGCAAATCTTATTAGACTTTTGTTTTTACACTGAAGATACAGATAACTATAATAACCTTTCTTTATGATAATATTAACACATTACACCACTAACACCACTAAGGATTATCTTTTCAATGTTGGCCCAGGATCCTGTGTCTTTCACCCAGCTGATAACTGTTTGTAATACAAGACACATTGGAAAATTGATTACAGTAGTCTGGATTGATCATGGTTTGAGAATTCTTTTGTTAATATACATTTTATTTTGATTTGTAAAAAGACTAAGATATTTTCACATCTCTTTCATTATGGGTTGTTGAGTATGATGTTTAAATGGATTACGACCAGACATAAGAGACAAAAACAACACAACCCCACACAGACAAATAGGGTTTAATAAGTATTGAATAAAGGACTCTAACACAAATAAAGGATGCTAACAAAATAACGTGAATTATTTTTTAAAATCATCCAAGTCAATCAGTAAAACCATGCAAGTCAGGGGTGACAGTGGGAGGTGTCAGCTCACCTCTGGAGCACTGCCGAGGTGCCCTTGAGCAAGGCGCTGTCCCCCTTTACAAGTTGCTCATTTGGGGCGCACCATGAAGGAACTGCCTGCCACTCTACCTCCCCTGCATGCGTACTGGCCCACTTGTGTGTGTGCGTGTGCTACAGGGGCCTGTACACACGAACATGTATGCATGCGATTGAAGTGTTTTACTAGCTAGAGTGTTCTCTTAATTTCTCTTCGGAGATCAGAATAGTGTATAAATTTTTTTTTTAAATGTAAGTATTGAAACAGAATAACACAAAGGATTATCCTATCAAACAGAATTCTCAGGTGTTAATCAGTGGGATGTATATATTAAAACATCACATACTGTACATCATACTGTTTGCGTGACTTATTTAATGAGAGCTTCGAGCTTCTAGCACCAAAGAAGGATGGTCATTTTGACACAGAAGTAAAGTCTCCCACTGCATTTTATTTGTTCATCACAAAACAAATATTCTAATGTCCATTGTCGTTTTAACCGTGACAATGTTTTCCTGTTCCACAAACTCCTACGAATCCTTTACAGACACATAGAAAAAATGCCATGCTTACATCATTATAATGACTAACGATCTTATTCTAACAAGCAGATGCTGCATTTGTTTGGTAAGAAGCAATTAATGAGGAGCATTTTTGTTTTAATTCTTTTCTAGAGAGAACTGTGATGATAAAAATGTTTAATTTCTAACAAGTAATTATTTAAACAGTTGTGTGCTCATTTGTCTAACGTTCAACCATCTGTTATCACTAAGATCCAGCTACTCTTACAGTTATTGATAAATTGCTGCTATAAAGCCTCTTGTTTGTTACAACAACAAACAGTCCACCAAATTCGTTTTTTACTTGATTATGGTGGAAACATGAAGTTTTTACCCCAAAAAATATTCTTGAACTATCAAAGCAAAACAGAAATGAAGGAATCCTAACCGCTAGACCATTTGGGAATGAATGTCAACTTAAAAAAGAGACTTTCATTGTGTTTATATAACGTGAACCATCAATGAGGTCACATTAAAAAAATATATATATATATATATTTAGATTCATTATTTATTGAATCTGACCTTTTATTGATCTGCAGAGGTTATTACTTCATTATTCTAAATGTAAGACTTGTCTGTACTCTTACACAGAGCGGAAACACTCAACAGTTCATGAGTCAAAATGAGGTCATCTCACCAGCAAATTTATTAATTTATATGTATTTAAACACCAAATTAGGTTTAAATGAATTCCTTGCACGACAATTGCAGAATCCCTCAAACAGAACATAAAATAATTTTGTTGGAGAATAATGGAGAGGACGGGTAAACAGACCTCTAACCAGGTCAGGAGTGAGCTTGATGTTGATGAGTCAGCAAATTAAGGATCAGAGCAGGAATGTTTGGGAGGTGGACGACGGTGTCATTGTTTAATCACACTGTTTGTGTTGGAGAATTGAAGTTTGTGTGATGAATGCCTTTTCGTCTGCTCCAATCTGCCTTTCACATATTAAGGATAATTTGAGGGTAGGAATCAATAGACTTTCATTTTGGGTGCGATCAATGGTGTATAAGGCTTAGGCAACACACACACACACACACACCACTGGAAGCACATTGCTCATAAAGGACTAGGTACACACACTCAGATACTGAAGCTGGTATGATTAATTATTAATTGGGCTTAGTCTTAAATTGGTGAACCATGAAATTCAGTAGCTTGATTAAATTAATTTTCTTTTTTCCAAAGAGACTTGATTTATCCTCTATTGTGTGTGTGATACAGCTGGTAATGAACTTGAGTTACAGTTGATATTTAATACTTCAGGCTTTGGTTGTACATTTTTCCATCTAATTTGTCTCCACTTTGACTTTTGTTTCCAGCTCTTTGCTTCCATCGACCTGGGACGCAGGTGGACTTTGCTTCAGGAGCGGGTGACAAAGGACAGAATCTTCTGGTCAGTTAAACTTTATTTTCTTGTGATTGGAGAGCTAAAGACTCCAAGATTCAGCTCTCAGTTCGAAGAGACTTCATCCATATAAAGTTTATAAAAGCAGCCCAGTAGTAGTTGTCTGCTGTCTGACAGGATTAAATCCATCTTGTTGCAGAGATTATACAAAAATCATTCTTGTTCAATGTTCAAGTATTTTTAAACTGTCGTTTAAATTAAGAAACTATGTATTTATTATTTTACCATTGATTAGTTCATGTTTTGTGCTGATCTAATTTTGTCAATGTCACCCAAACAACACAATCCTATCCTCTGATGAAAATAAATCCGTTTTATACTGGTGTATGTAAACTTATCCTTAAAACATGTGCTCCAGTTTTTGATGAATTATAAATTTAACTTCAATTTCAGTCGTATCTTCTGCAGTTTATGTCTCAGAATCTTAATATAACATCTTTCAGGGTTTTTTTTGTTTTTTTTTACCACCGCTCTCCTTCCTCATCATCCCCAGTGTTCATTATCTACATCTCCCTGTTTATTTACTTGGATTCCTCCCCTGACTCTTCAATTTTATTTACCTCTTCGTCTTTTTTCACCTCTCCTCTGGCTCCTCCCTGTCCAATCTGTTTTAATGTGAGATGATTAATCCAAGGTCAAGACGGCTTTGCGAGCTCCAGTTACTTTCCTCATGCCGCTGTTGGCAAATGCACTGGTTCGCACATCCAGACACCTCTGATTTATTCTGCGAACTCGCACACACAAATCGTAGCCGCTCAGCGCTGTAACAGACAAAGTGGGGGAGAGAAAGAGTGAAAGCTAGAAAGGGTGAGAAATAGTCCATGCATTTCTTACTTCAGAATTAAGTTGCAATCTCCAGATACTCCTACCTGGACCTGAACCTATACTGTTACATGACTGTGATGAAGAGTGGTAGCTTCAATAGATAAAACAGCACTTTAAAGTCAGAGTGAAAGATCTCTTAGAGACTCTTAACTGCTGCATTTCTGAATGAAACACCCTTATGTTGTAAAATCAGGGTGTTTTGAATGTTTCAGTGCACTTTAATTTCAGGAGAATTTCAGTGTTGGTGACATAATTCCAGTTTGTAGCATTCAGACTTGTGTTTTCAGGAATGTATTGACGAAAAGGTTACAAAGTTCCCCTGTAAAAAAAAAAATATACATATGCAGACTAGTCAATGCATCCATCTTCTGTAAGTGTATGTGGCTGGAAGAGACAGTGTTACCTCGATGCTTGCTTTGGACTTAGCTTTGCCTGTGGCCCAACAGTCATAAAAGCAACAAGAGAACAGGGGTCTGGAAGCCAGCTCACATAAATCACATTGAAAACAACGCATTAAAACCAATCTGTTGTTGGGGTGGTCTGGCCAAATGTGTTCCCGCGGTCCTTTTTTTTTTTTTTTTGTGATCCGGGGCTATAAAGCTTGTCCTTCTGGATGAAAAGAATCAGTGGTTTTTGAAATTGAGCAGGCATCTCACAGGATGACGACCGACAACAGGCGCAAACATTTGAGGATAAGTGATAAAGATGAAATGTGAAAAGCAGAGGGACAATTGAAGGCAGTGAAACCAGAGCGTGGTGGAAATTGAATTCCTTCCCAAGGAGGATGTTTTTGCAGCACATCACTCTTACCAATTCTTTTCTTCTAAATTAATTATCTTTTTTTGTGTCTATTGACGGTTATGATTTAGTAGGTGGATCCAAATCCAGACAGAGGTAAAAGGATAAAGAGGATTTATTGAAAAGCAGCAGGGAGTGAAGACTGGAACAAGGGATATGAAGCGACTGAGGCACAGAGTAGATTGTGGCATTGGCTTGTTGGGTGATGCAAGTAGTTGTTGATTGAGCTAGCAGCAGACAGGTAGGAAGATAATTATGACCCTGAAACACATGGCAAAAGAAAGCAATTAGCAAAGAGCCCCAAAATAACACAATGTAAAAAGTAATTTGATGATAAACATGAGGAGTGGGCGGAAACGTCTACCATTGTAGCTGAAACAACACTTTCAGATGGAGACAGATGCACAAAGTAATTAATACTATACTTTATATGACAAACGAAAGGAAGAAAATGCACCAAACCTACGTCACACAAATGAAGACACAAACTCTGTGTCTCCGTTTGAAGACCAAATATATATGACAACAAGTATTTCCTATTCCGAAGGCCCCTTCAAATGCAGCTAGAAAATATGGCCTTCTTTTCAGAGGCTGTACCCCCTTGCACCGCATCCTTTGAAGGATGCAGCCACTCAAGTGAGGCTGAGCTACAAGCGGCTCTTATTTCTTATTTCTCTTGTGAATCTCTGTTTCCTCTGTGCTCTGTCCTCCTGCCTGTGACCCCAGCAATAAACCTCACACGCCATCTTTAATTATGTGTTTTTTATACAGTTAATGCTAAGCAAAGCATATCTCTATTCTTTTATAGCAATGGGCAGATGATGCATCCATGCTACATGCCATATTTAAGTGATTTTGTTAAATGTCCCTTCCGTGCTCTCATCTCTCTACTCTACCCCCTCCAATCACATCTCAAGTGAGAGGTGAGAAAAAGAATCAAGGTGACATCAAACGTTCAATCTTTCTATCATTCACAGAATGTGTCCTGCTTCTTTTTCCTTCTAGACTGTCTTCTTCTATGTCTCTGACCAAATGAGAAAGAAACCCCACACACTTATACTGCGAGGAAGGTCTAACTGTGCAAAAATGTTAGTAGAAGGAATAAATTATGTATCACCAAAGTAGTGTGCTTTCACTTCCAGTCTTAGACATTTGCATTTCAAGTGTGTAGCTGACACTCTTTTATCCAAATTAGTCTTCATCGAGTGCAAAGGCAGAGGTCTAAAATCTTAGGGAAGGACACTTTAGTAGGTCATTTGAGAGCCTGTTTCTTTCTCCTCCTATTTCCTTCATTATGGAACTGCTCAGTTTAGTGAGTCCAGTCATCCAACAGGGGCAGATCCTGTCTGTTGAAAGCAAACCTTTTGAAATAATTGCAAAATACGACAATTTGAATCAACATATACAGCACAGTACATGTTAGATTTTACTGAAGGTAACAATTTAAATAATGATACTAACCTGAACACATTGGACATTGTTTCAGACATCTGGGTTTTGTGCTTTAGATTATGTTTATTGCCCTCAGATGCTGAAGGAGCTCAGTTTATATACATTTATCTATATATGTGAGGCCCCCAGAGGCCGGCATTGGCTTTTGGTTCGGTTGATTGAGAACTTTCCCGACTCATTTTAATAGAACAGTAGGCAAACTGCTCCTTGAAGAGAACCTGAACCATAATCCATGAGAACCAGATCATGGAGCACTTTATCCATCTTTGCTTCCTCCTTCGATGCCCTCCTAATTGCTCATAAAGTCTCTTTATAGGCAAACTAACAGGGTTTTAAATCTCCACTCTATCTTTACGAGTCTGGGGAAATTTTACAGACTGCACCAAGCAGTTCTAATCAGATGTACTGCTTGGTTTACTGCTCACTGACAGACACACAGAGCAAGGGAACAGTGGTGTGTGTCAGCTTGCTTGAGGGGAAAAACGAAGGCAGGACAAAGTTTAGTTTAGGCGTATAAGACAAGGTTAGCTAGATTTTAGTGTAGCATGGTAGTGTGTGGTATAGCATGAGAAGAAGGGGACAGATGTTTCCATCCACCAGGCCACACTACCTCCTGGGAGTTTTTCTGAACAAAATTCTTTCAACACTGAATTGAAAAATGAGACTGTTGACAATGATTATTAAAAAAAAATGCGTTGTTCACTGTGCAATTGTGTCTTGGTGTTGTTTTTGTCTTCTGTCTAATTAAATATTTTGTCAGTGTTCAAAAATCTACTTATTAATGTCCTTTTCTTCTTTGTACCAGGTCAGTGTCTGGTGTGGATGTGGACCCCGATCTGGTTCACATGGAAATGCAAGATGCGAGTGGAGGTACAGTGATATATTTATACTGTTGTGACTGTTGTTTGACAAATCAAAAAAGCAAAAGTCACTTGGACCTCACAAAGTACATTACTGCTCTTGATCCACTTTCAGCACTAAAGCTGATCAACTTTGTTTCAGCAGAATTTTTCATCCGCTCTAAACGGTCCACGACTTTGTCCCACTTCCTCCCATGGATGTAAAGTAACAAGGACTCTCTCTTTGTCGGCTGATCAGGTGTGAACCAGATCAAGGTTGACATCGAGAGCTAAGAACTACTTTAATCACAAATCAGGTCATAGACATAAAGCTTTAATACTGAGGGCTGAGGGTGACTTTGCCAGAGTCTTGAAAACCTCTTGAAAACAGGAAGATGTTGGCTAAACATAAGACCTAAAAAGAACATTTGACACAGCATTTAGACTTTATCTAAGTGCATGCCAACAAAATCAGTGCTAATGACATCGTACCAGAACTCAGAAGTAATTAAAAGTAATTCATTATGCTACTCTAAGTCATCAAAGCTGATTGGGGATTGGGTGTGTCACTCCTTAAAGAAGGGGTGAATGTACCCTGTCCTTATCGCGGCATCAGTAGTCTGCACATAGCCTGCACTGTAAATGAAGCAATATAAGAGATGAGTGAGTGCCCTCTGTTTAATGTAAAGAGGGGTGGAGGGTGGGATGGAGTGTCAATGCAGAATTCATAGATTAATTAAGGAGAGGTGTTGGGGGACATTCAGGACAAAACCTTGGAATCTGGATTTTTAATATAAGCTGAGTGACAGATGGACAGTTTAGTAGTTAATGCCACATCAAGGGCTAGGAGGGTAATAGATGTGATGCTTATTTAAGATTACGTGGGTTGATAATCAGTGTCAATTAATAGATTTTGATTTAGTTGGTATCCCGGCCCATGAACCCCTACCCCTAATAATCCTGAGCAGGCAGTCAAGACGTCACGACATGAAGGGTCTGCTTTTTGTCTTTGCAGTGCCACTCTTTATTTCAGCATAAAGCTCCCCACTGTTCATGTCTTGTAACCCACACACAGTAAGATGCTGGCTGCAATGTGAAAGCTGTCAGCCTGAAACAATACTGTCTGTGTTTGTGGAGGGCGATCAGGAGAGGCTGTCTGCTGGGCCAGCTGCCCAGGCAATGAGAGTGCTTCTTGGGGCTAGACAGCGCCACATGGTGCCCCTCCTCCGTCTTTCAGTCTCCTTCCTTTTGGTCTTCTTGCGACCGTGCACATATAGATAAATAGCCAAGCTAGTTGGAGCGATCAGGCATGCCAAACCAATCTGTTCGTCATGTGCCCCCCTCATCACACATGGGATCTCCAAGGTTAAACGGTGACATGCTACACAGAAGGACACACCGTCCCGGGAGCCTGCAAAGGCACAAACCCATGCCCAGTCCATGCTAGGGGAGTCGAGCCCAGGACTACTGGTTGACAAGAGAGACAGGACTCTAGAGAAGCTGGTGGCGCATTGATAAATGAGCCATGTGTACAGGGATGCTGGCAAGGAGTATGTGTGTGTGTGTGTGTGTGTGTGTGTGTGTGTGTGTGTGTGTGTGTGTGTGTGTGTGTGTGTGTGTGTGTGTGTGTGTGTGCGTGTCTTTGTGTTTGAAAGTGATTTCACCAGTGCCCAAGCATTCGCATGCCATTCTGCTGGGTTTATACAAATAACCTCTTGCATATAAATTTACATTATAGAAGCCATACAGTCAGCAAAATGTAAAAATTCATTCAAGAATTTCTCAACTTTAACAAAACTGTGTAGCTCATTATGTATTTACTATAGTTTTCATTTGCAGGTGTGTGAGGAAAGCAATGAGCAGTGTGTGTGTGTGTGTGTGTGTGTGTGTGTGTGTGTGTGTATGTGTATGTGTGCGTGTGTGTGTCACTAGCTACAGATGAACGTTTAGCCTAAACAAATTACTTTCTTCATTCGTTCTTCATTCATATGATGCTTTGATTAAATGTTTAGGGTTTTCAATAAATCAGTCAGTTCATTTGTTAGGTCAGGAACCTCGAAAAAATACAATGGAACAACTGAACAGACAATGAGAGGGATTGAATCAATAATGTAAAGTGAACTGCTTTGTGTTCTCTGAGTTATGTTGTCATTTGAATATACTACACCGTATAAAGACAGCATTGCTTTGACTGCAGAGGCCTCTGGACTGGTGGGTTGTCATTACTTTCTGTGACTTTGTTAAATAGGGTGCTGGCCTGATAAAAGCATAACAGCGAATTTATTTAGTTGTATCCAAGGCATATAGTAAAGTAATATCAGAAGTCTCTCCAGTCTAGAGCAAATTTTTGGTCACTTGCAGAGCATAAAAACAAACTCCTTTCATTTGTTTACATTTCACGTTGAAAGCACACATGTACTGATACGGTGTGTAACTAATCTGGGCATAATTGAAATCCTCCTTGACGCTGAATAAAGTACCTTAAAATATTAAAATTTACAGTAAGTAGAAGTAATAGATTACTCAGTATAGATATAGATGAAGAGTGGGCTGAAGAGTGATCTATTTTTCTTTTTCCAAATTGCATTGATTTCCTATGTCACCATGTTGGTCAATGCAGCAAAAATGGCAAACTCTAATGATGAGCTTAGTTTTTAACTGTGTGAACTAGAGTTCACAACACATTTACCCTCATATATTTTATAGTGGCATTGTCCTCACTGTTCCCTTTGGCTCTCACTTTTAGGTGTCTTGTGAGTAGGGTGTGAAGTTCATCATGAGGCCAAAATTCACATTTGAACGCAGGGTAAACCATTTGATTTTAGCACTCTATTAACAACAGTACCACCGACTGGTGCCTGAAATGTAAACTTTACACAACCGACCAGTCCTTTATATCTCTACAGTAAATATTAAATATGTAAATATTGAAATCTAATCCCCTAAAGAGATTTACTGTGTCTGCATATGTAGTTGGAGTTTAAGGTATATGTGCAGTATCTGCAAATGAAGGCTGTCATACGAAACCCCGTCTTTGGTTGGACATGTCTGCTGCAGCAGCTCACTCCTGTACAAATGGCCTCACATGTGCAGGATGGTATGAGTGAGCGTTTTCTCTCTCGTCGACTTGTAACCTCCGGGAGAATAATGGCTGAATTTCAGCCGCTGATGTTGCTGATGCAGCATCTGGTTGAAATTCAATCCTGGGTAAGTGCTGCAACAGGCGCTAACATCTCAATGTGTCTCTATGAGGATAATTCCTTCTGGCTACTTGGATGCTATAACATTTTTCTACAGGGATTCTGTCATATCTTATAGAGTTTGGGAAAGATGGCTCAATTTTCCTACTTTCTCTACGCTCATATTTTTCCCTCCCTTTCTCCTCATTTTGTCGGTTTGTCTATATGTTGGTTTTATGATCACAAATGTAGATCTAATGTAAATGAAATGTTCCTCTAATACTCACTTCATTTTTCTGTGTCCACATAGAGTAAGATAATTTACAACGCAGAATAATGGAACTTTTCCCTCTGACTAACCTTGTCTTCTGTTCCTGTTTAGGTTACCTGTACGTCACATGTCTCATCCAGAACTGTTCGGACAAAATGGTCACGGCTCAGTTTCTCGGAAAGATCGACCACAACTCTCTTCTGGTGCAGGATGACTACATATTCGTCAAGGTACAAGGAGGGGAGAAGGGGCCCCTCTTGAATTATGTTGGTGAAAATAAAAGACAATCCTGGTTTCATGCCATTCATGGAAGAATGTAGAGATGTCTATAGTGTCTATTCCATTAAGCAGCTGCTCGTGAAAAGAACTGCAATGGAGCCAATATGATATCCCCACCTAGATATTTGAATAAGCTCACTTGAAAACCTCACGCTGTCACGCTTCCGGCGTCTTACCTGAAGCTAGGGCTGCTAGCCGAGTTAGCTGCGGTATTCTCACTTACGGAGCCGTTTTGGCTTCGTCAAACATAGCGGTTTATATTGTTTGATTGTGTTGTGTGGGGAACCCTGATGCTTTATTCAGCAAGATTAAACTCACAAAGCCGACGTCTACGCAGACGATCAGACCGTAACGCCGAAGCGGACTTCGTTTTTGCGTTTGTCCACCGTCCCACATACACGGGTGTCACGGCTTCGTCGGGCACAGCGGTTTGTTTTCTTGTGACAGCGAAGAAAAAAAAGAAAACAAACAAATTCTGATATTATTGTTTTATCGTGGAATTTCCACGGGTTCCCGCTTGTGTGTGTGTGTGTGTGTGTATATATATATATATATATATATATATAAAACCTGAACCCCTCCCCCCGTGTTTTACCACAGTTCGGATGTTGTGTTATCCGTCAGTGTATCTGCAGTCGTGTTTGTGTTTGCACTGACAGCCGAGGATGCAGTCGTGGCTGCTGATAAACTCTGCTGTTCAGATAACATACAGTACCATCTTGCTGGAAATGGAAAGAGAATTGCTATTCTGAACGTTGTGGAAAAATTAATCTCGCCTTGTCTATAATTGACTTGCCATGCTGTACAGGACTGTATGGTCTGAGGAGGCCGAGAGCTGAATTCCATTTGCATGCGATGACAACGGAATATACATGAGCTGCTACAGCAGAGCGTTTCCTCAACCGGGACAGAACACTCCTGTGGATGTGAATGTCTACATATACATGTATATGGATGTGTGTACCCATGTGTTTTTTCTGAATACACGTATTTAAATCCTCATTAACAGTAGACTGTTTCATCATCCTCCCAGTATTCCCAGTGATACTAACCCACTGACATTGGAGGAACAAATGTGCAGAAAGCTGAATAAAGCACCGCTTTCACAGGGATTGGCCAGAAAAAGACATTTGATTTTCTCTGTCAAACAGGATACATTTTCATCCATATCTATTGTAGTTGGGATGATGCATAAACTTCTGCATGGACAGGGACCGGAATAGAACTTACAAAATTCTGGTGTGTCTACAGGAAGTTTCCACTTTCTTTTGAGAGACATCTTTCAACATTTCCCTAATTTTGCAAAATCTACATGACTGATTTCCAAATAAGTTTGTGGAGGGAAATGTCAAAGCCTCGGCAGAGGTATTGGGTCTCATGAGCGTTGCTCTAGAAATTTTACCTTTCATCTCTGTCTGATATTGAAATTTGAAGAAGTTCCATTTCAATATTGGAGCCCAATAGCTCCATGTTATGTTTACAACATAGAAGTTACTTCCTGTATGCAAATATTTCTTTTCCTGTTCTTTCTTTGAATAAAAACAAAACTTTGATATCTACGCTCGCTATAAAAAACATACCTACAACCATGACAGGGAATATACTGAATTACACAGACTTGCCAGTGATGCAGCCACTGGAGTTCTTATCAGATGTTGAAGCTTTGCAGGAATACGCAGAGTCAGAGAGAAGATGGCAGTTCTTTAAAAATCCATTGCATCTGAAATCACAGCTTTTCTCTTCTTTCAGGCAGCCTTGCTTTAAATTTTTTTTTTTTAAATGGTTACGTTATTTCAATGCTTTTTATTCTCAGTTTAGCTTTTAAAAAAATCACTTCAATCATAAAGAATGGTTGTAATCACAGTTATACCCGAATGTGAATATAGAGGCTCAGATATCGAAGATAGAGAAAAGAAATCGCAGCTTTCCATTAGAATTCGATAACAGTCTGTTGAAAATTGAAGTGCTAAACATTAACAGGGATGAAGTTTCCTAGCAATGCTATGATGGCACCTGATCCCATCTCTTGGGATATGAGTCCTCTTAAGGTTATTGTCACCAGCTCACCTCTTTCATCCAGCTTTCACTGCTGAACGTATCCTCAGTTAATTGGGTATTCTGGCTCTTTGCCTGGTGAGATTTCAGGTATCAGCAGAGGGTGCCGCCTGATTCAAACCTTTCCCCACAGGTCCTGCTTTGTGAGGTGAGTGACAAGGTCTAGGTGGTGCAGTTACTTTTCATCACTGTGCGAGGCACCAACAGCAGATGGTGAACTTTGCATTTTAACTGAACCACAGGACGATTGTGCATGCTGAATACCTCCTCCACTTGTATTTTTTTCAAATGAATAAAATAAAATATTTAAATTCCCATGCTTTAAAATGCATTTTGCAAAACAAAGACACTCATACATGTCTGGCATCTAGATGTTATTTCAATTCCACTCTGTTCAGATGTAATGGAGGTGTTAAAGCAAGCTGTATACTGCGATGCTTCTCTCAGCAACATACTGTAACACAGATACAGATATTTGTTTATATTGTGGTTTTTGAAATGAAGAGAGCAATAGGGCTGAAAGAGACACATCTGCAATTTTTCATTATGCATTCATTCTGTGCCATGAAGTGCAAACAGATGTATTATTCAACATGACTGTGGAAAAAATAATAAAGTGTGGTTGAGAAATTCATGACATACAGTCTGTGTGTGTTTGAGGATGTGCATTGATCTGTGCTACTGATCTTCCTTTGATAATCTAATCACAGAGTAGCTACGAAAAAAGAAGGAATGACTTACAAGCAAATAAACAGGAGTCAGTGTGTTTATAAAGATTCCATGTCGAGTAGTCATTCATAAAACACCTGTAAACACATGTTATTTTAAAGGGGTCAGACACTGAATTGCCACTGCCTTACAAAGTCATGTAGTTTTGCTCTGGAGAGCAGAAATGTCATACCAATGAGATTGCAAAACAATAAAAGCGCAAGGTAAACAGAAAAGTCAATATCTGGAAAATGTACCTAGAATCTGATGTAATTATAAAATTTGGTGTAAACATTATTTATTGGCTTTGGAAACAGGTCTAATGTTTATGGTCTGAATAAATCAGGTTCTATAAAGTTTGTATGAATGTTCTGTTGTCTCTTGGCCATGTGTGTTTGAGGGATCTATAGAAAAGACACAATTCCCACTGAAAACACGACTGTTAATTGGTGTTGTGAAGGTTGTGGGATTGCTGAGTTGACTGTGATTAACTTAATTTTCTGTCCATTTCCCAGGTAACTACTGGAAATCGCACCAAGCACTATGTGTCCTATCGGCGCAATGAGTTTGTCCAGATGAGGTTTCCCAAGTACTCCTTGCCAAAGGTAAAACACAACAAGGATCACACTCCTTTCACTTCTGATATCATTTTAAACTGAACTTTGGTAGTGATGCAGACCTCAATGATTGGATAAAAAAGAAATGTCCTGATTGGATCATTTGATTGGAGATGGTCAGGTGTGGTCAGGGTGGAGGTATTGAAGGGATGAATGAAGCTTGTACATATTTGAGTTATTCTAAAAGAAAATAGCTGGATGTCAGTAGAGAGAGATCCTGTTTAATTTAATTTGACAGCTTACAGGTGATTGGCTAAAGGATGAGCAGACAGGTTGTGACTGTATTAAAGGAGAATAAGACAGTGATGTTGATCTGCAACAAATAGTCTTTCTCACTGATATTTCACAAAGCTTCATTTCTTTTCCTATTTAGCTCCCTTCAAATGATTCCCAATAAGCCAACAGGTGCAACAGAAAGGAAAGTCTTTTTCCCACTATCGTCTTACCTAAGGTCCTTCTTAGTAAGTGTCAAATGTTAGAACAGAAGCTGTGCCCAAATCAGTGTTTGTACTGGCCTGATACACAATAGTTCCCATTAAATATTCACCTCTTAGCATTGATCCAATCGCAACCCGTGTCACAGACAGGGACAAAGACAATACATGAGCTCCTCTGTAGTGCAAAAAAACGGAACCCAAGCTGTCTGGTTTGGTAGCACAGGGGACCGTTTTAGCGTGACACCAGCCTGAGTGCTACTGAACCGTGCTGATTGAGACCAGAGCCTGGAGACACGTCTCATGTCTCACGTCTCATTTTTCAACCTTAAACTAAGAAAAGAAAACCTATAAGGCAATCACTTCCATTGACTCTGTGTCAGAAAGGACTGGGTAGAATTTGTTTTTGACCAAAACACACACACACACACACACACTGTTTCCTAGAGAGACTCTTTTTTTTTGCCAGGAAATGTATAGAATTACAACTCAAGCCCTCCACTTAAAGAGATCTTGAGTCTCAATTGCTTGACTGCAGCAGCCACAGTACTCAGTGATCCTCAAGGAGGGTGAAGAGGATTGAATTACTCACATGCACACACACACACACACACACACACCTATACATACACACAAACACACAAGCACACTCACACACAGTTTACTGGCGATGATAAGGATCAATTGGGCTAGGTGTGACAGAAATGCGGTAGATAAATCAGCTTCTGTGTGTGTGTGCATGTGTGTGTGTGTGTGTGTGTGTGTGTGCGTGTGCGCGTTTCAAGGCATGCCCTAGTTTCTCTCTACATGTGTCCTCTTACTTTGGTGAGCAGATAGGTCACATGTTGAGAAGCTTTTAGGTCGAGTGACACGAAGGGACAGGGGACACGAAAGAGGAAGTTAAAGATCTGAAATGATAAAACAGAGAAATCTGTGAGTGTGTGTTTGTGTACTTGTGTGTGTGCGTGTGTGTGTGTGTGTGTGTGTGTGTGTGTGTACATGTTTTTCCACTGTGAATAATTGAAAGGTTGGAGGATGAAAAATGCAAAGGCCATCAGACAGAGCAGTTTGGCTGTGTCCTCCGAGACCTGACCCAGGTTATGGATTAACCATATGCACACACACACACACACACACACAGAGACAGATAGACACACACTTACTGATGCATGTACGCAAGCATACAGCTTGCTGGGCTGTGAAATCACAGGTAATAATTCTCCCTTTTTGCTCCATTCCCATCATGTCGCTTCTTATCTATCTCAGAGGAAGTTTGTGCCCGACTTTAATAGTTGTATTCCATAAATACAAACCACAAATGTGCTGTGTCCATGAATATTTCAATGTCCACAAACATGGTATCGTTTCTCCTTTGCTCAAGATCTCAAATAGTATTCAATATTTCTCACTTCCAGACTTTCACCTTGAGTTTACATTCATGGTATTTCTGTCAGATGGGAATTTGAGGTATCTTTATTTTATATTGAAATCTTTTCTTTTTCTTTTTTGATTTACTGCAGATATTTTGTCCAGCTAATGCTGCATCAAATTTGAAAGAAAAAATCAGCAGATCTGATGTGCAGTTTTGGTTTTGCTGAATTTTAATAGTTTTAATCAACAGAAACACTCTGCAACAGTCCAGTGATGGTGAGTGTTACTGGTGAGGAAGATGAAATACCACTGAGAAAAGATTTTTTAATTCTCAGGGGTTTGTAGAAGCCAAGACTACATGATCTGAACATGATGGTGAACAATTCTTTACCTACATTTGTGAACAGCTGATTCTATCAATAATATTACCACCATTTCATTTATGGCAAGGCCCAGACAGGGCTTTTAGATCATTCTGCAAATTTTCCAGCCTTGTCTTGTTACCATTATAAAATTCATAATAAACATATATTCAAAATCATAAAAGATGATAAAATATTACAAACATTGTGTTGTCTTTCTACTGTTCAAATTAAATGTGTACCAAAAGGATGAAGAATTGATCACATTCTGTTCATAGTTGACATATTTCACAAGCATCTCATTTTGAGACTGAGTTGTAGGCCTTTAATACGCAGTGAAATTTCATGTCAAACTGCTGCAGTGACTTAAAGCCAAATTCCATAGTCTTCCATGAATTCAGAATGTACAAGAAGTGTCCATTAGTCTACATACATACAGGGTTATGTAACTGTTGTAGCATTGTATTAGCATTGTGAACGGCTCATCTTGCATTGCTCAGCCAAGTAGCTTTAAAAAGGTGCAACCTATTTCAGACACTGACTGAGAGGTGTGTGTGCAAAGAACAAGTAATCATGAGTATCAAAACCAGTACAGAACCAGAACATACAGGTATATAATCGGTATTTATGAGTACAAATCTGTGTAAATGAATGAAGAACCAATATTTTTGTAAAACTTCTAGCACCTGATTCTTCAGTGTCCTGAAGACAAATTGGAAATACGCCAGCAATTACGAAGAGGACTGATGTTATCTTAATGAGATATTAACGGAAAGTGAATGGAGCCAGAAGTCGGTGAACACTTTCTAAAAGGTAAACTGTATGGTCTAACTTTATCAAAGTCCTTGTGACAGAATTCAGTGTGAGGAATGATTGAGAGACACGATGAGGATTTAAATGATTAATGGGACATGTTCGAGTATGAAAGGAAATGAGCTCAACGCTGCTTAAAAGAGGCAATTATGTCGCAGCTGACTGCCAGGGGAAATTTGGCATCAAATGTTGTCAATTTTTTTCTTTTTTTAATAAAATGAGCAGGACACTCTTCACACCATCCTGAACCAAATCTCAGTAGTGTTGCAAGAAGAAGAGCAGCAATTTCTCCCCAGTATGGAGTTGTTAAATTCAGCCAAACGTTTAAGACAAGTGGACCAGAAATGATGGAATTCTTGCAAGATTGTTCTGAAAGCTTCCATGAGTCATGGATTCAAGGTTCTTGAATTATTCCAGTTGGGATAAATGAATTGGAAATAAAATCCAGGCTCCAGGGTATTTGGTACACTGTTACGTACATTGTCTGCCTGCCAGGAAATCAATGAGGCCTTGAGCTGTGATCAGGATCACTGATAGCAAATTCATGTCGTGGTTGGCAAGAAAAAAACACTTACATTTAAAGTGCATCTTAATCATGTGAATTGCACAATATTTCAGTTTTCTGTTTGAAGCTTGTCACACCATTAAATGTACACAGAGGCACATTAGGAACAGCTGCACTGTTGTACACGGGGGAGTAAATGCTGTGCATTTACAGCTTTTGATCAGAGCACTTTGCTATTATAAAACATTTTGATCAGTTAGGTTTATCAAGCCATTTTCTATATGAATACAATTTAATTTCATCAACATATAAACTGTACCACAAAAAAAGTGGGACATGGTGATGCTGAAACAGCAACAGATAAATTTGATAGACTGATGATAAGATAGCGGAAAATGATTTTGCCTACCTAATGCTGTGTTTGTAAGGCAATGTCTTTGGAAGGTGGACAAACGGGAGCTGGATGGAAGTGTTTTTTTTCTCTTTTTGTTTGATTTACTTTTGACTCATTTGATTGACAGGCTATTATTGCCATTACTTCAGCCATTGTCTTGGCTTGACTCAAAGCTAGAAAAATCTCATTAGGAGGATCATAGTCCTTTATATGCATTAGTGCAATGACTCCTGTTTATCCCAGATCAGCATATCTGATAGCAAGCTAATTTAATTAAACAAAATAACAGTGTTAACCATAACACCTTGGCAGTCACACCACCTCAAGGAAAACTTAATGGGTCAAAGCTATTGTATAATATGTGTCTCCATAGACAGTGAAATTAATTGACTTGGACTGTGGCAGCTGTGGCTCAGGAGGGAGGCCTGCTTGTCCATTAATCATGTGTACCCTGTCTGCTGAACCCAGTTTGTGTGCGTGCCAGGGTGATACGGGGGGTTTTATGTGGTGTGGTTTCTGGAGAAATTTCTCCGCCTAGCAGCCACGGTGCTGGATATTTAAGCACCAGAGCAATTGGTGACATTCCACAAAGTAGATTAAAGTCAAGTCTGTTGGTCTCACTTGGGCACGCTGGCAGGGAAACACAGAAAAACAATGTGCTGTTACAATACTTGGGGTTAAGAGGTGTGCAGGAGCAACCTCCAGGGAAGAAAATGACTGTCACCTCTTTAGCCTTATTAACGATTTTTTTCTTTTAATTTGAAGAGAAAGCGACTCTAGAAAGTCCCAGAAGTCGTTAGTTTATGAGAGCAATGTTATGTTCTGTGTGTTGTCACCAATTATTGGGAATAAAAATTTTGAATAGGAAACCACAGAGACCACAAATCACTGCTAGGCCACAGTCACGTAGGAGAAGGGAAGCTATTAACACACTGGCTTGCCTGAAGACAGCCAAGTCGGAGAAGATAAAGGCCCGTGCAATTACTTCATCAGCTCCTGGTTAATGTGTGTGTTTGTGTGTGCCTGTATTTAACTCCTGCTGTGGTTGTAGTGTCACATTGCAAGATTTATGTATACAAGTTGTTGTTGTTTTCAGACTTGAATACAAAGAAATGAACACAAAGAAGTTATAATTTACATAATCATAAACACAATATCGATCCTTGTGATGCATGTTTCACTGGTAAGTTGATGTATAAAAAGTCTCGTAAGTCAGTCCATATTTCAACACATTTGATATTGTCATCAGTGACTTGCAAAAGTTCTAGAGGTTTTGCTGTGGAACTCCTATCTCCTTCAAGGTTGATTGATCATAAAAGTTGAGAAGAATTCCTGGATCCATATCAACTTGTCAACTGCACCCATTCGTAGCATTCACCTTTCACAAAATTTAATTGAAATCTGTCGAAATGTTTTGAGTTTTTCTTGCTTAAAATCACACATAAATACAGCAGCATCCATCACACGTGTTAGAATCGAGAATAAAACAGGATGAAAGCATAAGGAATGCAGCTTTTCTTATCACACAACCTTCACCTTCACTCTCCTCTTAGTGGCAGTTCCTCATACTGTTTCATTCTACTTGTGGATTTTTGTTACTTTATTTACAGCTGGTCCTTTAAATCTTTTTTGTGATTTGCTATTGCCTTGAGTAACTCCAGTATCTTTTCAACCAAATTCCTTTATGCACGAGTTGGGCTTCAGTCTTCACTATGTCATTTCTTTCAGCCAAGGCCTTTGCAGATTGTGACTCAAAAGAAGTTTTATATAGTTGGGTGTTTTTTGTGCAGCCTCTACAACCTCCAAGATCTTTGAAATTTCACACCCAGCAGTGGTCTTTGTCTAGGATTAGACAGAAATAGATGGACATTATTTTATTCAGAGGGCACTCAGTCATGTGTCACCAATACACTGATCCGTGTTTCAGGTGTCAAACAACGCGCTTGCAGCTGAGGAGGTGGCATTTTCCAAACATACAGTTTGGCGTGCCAGATTTCTCATGGTAGCTTTTCTTTCCTCTTGACCTTATCATGCTACATTTGGTTCCTTTAGCTTTGGTGAAATGTGAAAGTTCAGTTCAAATACCACTAACTCCAGTAATGGAGGAGAGAATAGTGGCAGTCTGAAGTATATCCTTGATGCTGTGTATTTGAGTCTTACACCAATGTGTTAACCTACTGAAGCTGAACTTGGATCCAGTTCAAAACAGAATGGATTGGTTGATGATGGTGTCACATTTTAAACTGTGGGATTGCAAACCTACAGTATACTCTTATAAGTTTTAAAGTTTCTAATACTCTGTATTGATTTTCATCCTTCAGAACATTTTTGCGGTTTCCAGACTCATGCACCCATTGAAGATTCTTCCCAATACCAGTTGGACGCATACCTTATGAAAACTGTTTCTGCTACTTCTGCAAAATATGCAAAAGTGTTACTAATCATTATACAATTATAACACATAGAATAAATTTTATAAAAGTACAGTCATACATGTAGATGATGCTGTATATCTTAAAGAAGGCTCCTTGAAAAGCATTGTGCATTTAATGTAAGTGTTACTTTTGTGCAGTGCTTTCAGTGGGATCAAGAGGCTGATTTGAGTTATAATAGACATTTTTTGTTATTGATTTACATGGTAAAAGTTTTCTTTTTGAACATCTAGTTTTCTAATTACTTTGTTGTCTGCTAGATAAGATGGTTAATTAATTGATTAGTTAGTTCCTATGTGACATGAACAAAGTAGTGGACATAGTTTCTTCATCACCCAAAATTGCCTTAAACTGTAGATTTGAGCATAGCTCTGAGGCTTATTAACATTTATTCTGTGCTTGTGTAGGAGGACATAGCTCTCCATGCCAGCAGGTGGTGGGCAACACTGTATTTCAAGCTATAGAGAGGAAGTTGGAAGAATGAAACAGAACTATATAAATTCAAAATCTTGGTTTCATAAAGCAGCATTTTCCTTACATTTTCACACCACTCACTCTCTCTTTCTCACTATAGATAGATTCTGAGGCTTTCTTCCAGATTGCGATGTGGTTGCTTGTCAACCGAGATGATTGGAGAAAAATTTTAGAAGAACATTCAATGTGTACTCCGTCAACTGTACTCATTCCCTTTTTACTATTCTTATGTAGCTGAAGTTACAGTATACTGTAATTGAATCAATTAGGATGATTCCCTCATTGCTGGCTTTTGTCAGATTAAGTTCCTTTGTTTTCTCAAAAAGCTGAAAATTGTGAGATATTGCCAAAAGTGAGGAACACACCTCAAGTGTAGGGCATCACATATACAGCTATATGACTGACTCTAACAGGCCATTTATTAAGCGTGCACAGCTTTCAGTACTCATTAGCCACAGCCGCAACCATAAATCCAAGGGTAATTGAGCCATAGCCTTTTTTTCTAAGCAAGACGGAGGAGTCTCAATGATTAGAGACACATCATCTTGGGCACTTTCTCGTAAGCTCTGAAGGCTTTATCTTTACTTCTAAATGTTATGTTAATTTAATCACTAACAGAAAGTGCTGATTCGCTCTATGTGCCATTGCAACAGTCTTTCATGAATCATGAGGCCATTTGCAGGCTCACAAGCTTTGACAAGAACACCTAGCATGTTTTCAAAGCTGCCAAAAACAGTTTTGGATGGATAAAGTGTTCCCGTATCTCCCTCAGTTTGTTCCTGACTCTGTAGCTCTGTGTATATTGGATTATGTTCTTTGGCTGGCACCTATAACTGTCAAAGTTGTAAATCAGACTACCGGTATATTGCTTTATTTGTTCTTTCTGCTGTTTGACCTGCCATCACTTGCTGCTTTTCAGTATTTTCTTCTGTCTTCTTCATATTTTCTACTACAAAGATCTTTCTCAACCCTTTTCACCCTGCTCTATTGAACTGTGTGAAATTTTCAAGTCTTTTTTTCCCTTTTTCACTTTCATTAGATTTTGCTTCCCCTCTCAAAAAAAAAACATCTTTTTGACCCTACCTCCACCTTCTCTCCCCTCTCTGCATCTTCTATCTCTGTCTCCAGGATGTTCAGATAGTGAGCACAGATGAGAACCAGGTCTTCCTGGCCCTCCAGGAGTGGTACCAGTCAGACACATATAACTTGTACCAGTCGGACCCCCAGGGCGTCTTCTACTCCATTGTTCTTGAAAATGTCCGCAGCACCAAGCAGCCAGAAGAAAACGTCCTCATTGACATACTTGAGGTAAGGTGTATTGATGGAGTTGGCACTTATTTGATTACCATGGATGGTGGACGGTACACTGCAGTGCGCCCTCGTTCCGCATGGTCAACCACACACAATTAACGAATTCCGCGATAGAGTAACAAACTATTTCTTAATATTTACTATAATTTAAGCGTTTATGAACCCTCCCCATGCTGATATTAAACCACCTTCTATCTTTATTACCTTTTCCCACACTCTTATCGACTGTTTAAAGCACTTTTGTGTCCCACTGAAGTCCGAGACTCACGTAATGTGTCGCACTTCCGGATACCGTCAGCCAATAGAATGCGCGTACAGTATCACGTGACTGCCTACCAAAAATCCAGGATGAGGTAAAGTTGCGACTCGCGACCGTTTATGCGCGAATGCAGGCGGGCACACTGTACTTCAGTTTAAGTTGAAATAAAATGTAAGCTCCATCCACTACGAATTGTTTATTCCCTGTTAGCCAATCAACACAATGAAGCATTTCTAACCAGATGTATTCACTTCATTTATTCTCCTCCTAATGATTTATCCAACATTTGGCTGCTAAGCCTTTTTATTCATATTTTAGTGTTTGATGTGTTCAGCATAACTAATGCAACCTTACTCATGTTGGATGGAACAAAGGCAATTCTCTGTCCGATTAAGTGCAGGGAAGAAATGATTAACTTTCCATAAGCAGAAATTGTTGAGAGAAAATACACACTAGGCACACTAGTGGTGGCTTTTTTTTAAATACAATGTGCAGCTTTATTACGGTACTTAATTTAAATCTTGAGTTTGAAAATATTGCCAGTGTACACACACTTTTCCTCTTATGTTCCTGACTTTAAAAAAATGGATGTGCAAAAGTATTAGCCCCCTGTTCTCTCAGCTCAGCTAAACGATTCCAGAAGTTCCCCGATGACTTCTGAATGATCCAGTGTTGACCTAAATGACTAACAATGACAAACCGAGTGCACCTGTGTGTTATTTAGTCTCACATTTGTACATCCTCCTTTTCAGTTTTTAATTTGTAAACACAATATAAAATGTTGAATGAATTTGGTTCTATTTCACGATTGTGTCTCACATGTTGTTGATTCTTCAAAAATATTTTCAGTTTGTTATCTTTAAGTTTGAAGCCTGAAATGTGGCAAAATGTCAACTTTCGCAAGGCACTGTAAG
Organism: Antennarius maculatus; assembly: GCA_013358685.1. Taxonomy (NCBI): domain Eukaryota; kingdom Metazoa; phylum Chordata; class Actinopteri; order Lophiiformes; family Antennariidae; genus Antennarius; species Antennarius maculatus. The sequence continues at coordinate 6,808,003 of CM023628.1, forward strand.
TCTCAGACGTGTTGCGGTGGCCAAGCCTCATCTCAGAAGTCGAGTGCTGACCTTTTCTTCTTTTTATCCTGTGTGGTTTAGCTGTTGTTTCTCTTGTATTTCTGTAAGGTCTGTGTATAAATGTCACAGAGAACAGAAGCATAGAAGGGGAAGGAGGAGAGAAGTGTAGGAGGAAAAAGAACACGCGGTGGACCATGGAGGCAAAGGCCTCACAGCAGAATTCATTTTCTGCTCCTGTCTCATCCCTCGCTTCGAGTTGGACTCTCATCACAGGATGTAGATAGAGAGAGAGAGAAAAACGAAACACACATGGTGAATAAAGACTGGGGGCACAGGGAGCAAAACCTCCAGTCCAGAGAGAATACAAGCGGCCTTATCTACTCTGATTTATACAATTACTGTACCTTTTTTCACTCTGTAAACATCTGTGCTGCATAACAGAGGAAAGGCAGCTGGTGGAGCTGCCCGACTCTGTGGAAACATATCTCTGACCACCTCTGCTATGGTCTTGCTGTTTAATGTTTCAGCTACAGAGCTTGCAGCTCTCAACCTCGCAGCCACTAAAACTGTGCAGTGTGTATTGATTTCAGCAAATTAAACTTTCACAGACTTCTGATTTCTGTGTCACTCGTTTTCTGTCAGCATTTTAAGTTACATGCTGCTGACAGTCGACAAGCAGACTCTCTTATGTTAGATAATGAGCTCGTTGCTGAATAGCTTAACTTGCAATCCAGTTTCAGCAGTTTTATGTATCGACTCTGGACATACCTTCACCACAATTTCCCTTGTTTTTGAATTAAATGGAAATATGGAACATTTTAGGGAAAAATACATTCTGACAAAAGAAAAGTTCAAACCCTGGGCTTTTATTGCTTTAGCCTTACTTGATATCATGCTTGCATGGTGGCCAAAGTCAGTTCAGTGACTTTTTGATTAATGTTGTCTGGTCTGTACTTTTGCACTGGGTTTTAACAGAGGCTCAGAAGGACCATGTTCAAACTCAGTTCAGACTCATTGTTTTTGTCATTATCTTGAGAGAGATCTCAAAGTTTGTTTTCATGTGATGATATTTTTGAAGGGTTTTGAAGTGTTATTAAAGAAGTAAAAATACATTCTCTGAAAATAAACTAATTGGTGGGAGTGGAAGTTTCAAAGTAAACCTCAAAACTTCATTTCTTTGAAGAATTTTGTCATGACTTGATTCAATGATATTTAATATAAGCATAATTACTCCAATGAATATGTGTAAGTGTCAGGTGTGGAACTTTACTTCCATCCATTCATCCATCTTCTTGGAGACAAGATATTCACAATCTTCTCCTCTATAGCTTCTTATCCACCTTGCAGGTCACGAGTCAGCTGGAGCCCATCCCAGCTGGCTGTAGGCGAAAGATGTGGGGCACTACACTAAGATGCCAGTTCATTGCGGGTCCACCTGAAAAATAAACACCCATACCCTAACGGGACAAACCAATAGGAAGTTTTTAGTTACGGTTATTCTGTAACTTCCACCAAACATGATCTAGGTTTCTTTAAATCTACAGTAAAGATGAGTCTTGGTTAACCATTTAGTCACTGTTGTATCCACCTGGTTTCCCCAGGTGCGTGGAGTCAAAGGAGTGTTCCTGGCCAATCAGAAGATTGAGGGAAAAGTGACAACTCTCATCACCTATAACAAAGGACGGGATTGGGAATACTTGGCACCACCTACCACTGACCTGAATGGCAAACCAATCACCTGCAAAGCGGTAGGCTGACCCAAAATGAAATACCTTTTCTTTCTTTATGTGCTGTATCATCTTTATTATCCATTGAATGGGCAACTTTTTAAATGAGTCCGTTTTTTTCCTGTTAATATCATCTTCCAATAAATTACAGTGACCATGTGTACAGAATCAAGAACTGGCTGGAAATCCGAAGTGTTTGTCCATCTGATCACAGTGCTTCGATGACTTCCGCTGTTTTTGCACTCCAAAAAATCTAGCGTCTGCTACACTGAGCTAAAATTCAGATAAAGGACCGGGTTGTTCGAAATGCGAAACAAAAGTTAAAGAATGACTTTCCTACTTTGAAGAGTGTTTGTGGGACTCTTTCATTAAACTTGTCAAAGTTTCTATGGCAGAGCTTGAAGCTAAGAGCAATGAGGCCCTTACAGACTGATATCCATATAGAGCACCTGGTCGATCCTTTATTTGAACCATCACTCTAGTCGTCTGACAAGTTTGAAGGGAGTCTCAGATATAAGGCTCAGACTTGTTTACACACAGTAATGCACACACACACACACACACATACACTCATGGGAGCGTGACTGTTTACTCCAAAACTGACCTTGTTTTCACTCTCACCTCATCTATACATCACGATAACAACCTTACGAAAAAAAATCAGCTCTCCTGTATTCCTATCTTTACATCAGTTGGTTAGAGAAGCAGCTGTGTTTTAAACCCGAGCATCACACGTATCATCATAACGGCAGCACAAGTCACTAAGCTGAACCCAGATATTAGATGTATTATCTAATGTGTCACTGTATGAGGCAGATGCTGTCAACACTACAGCCTGACAGAGACAGGCTTAGAGTAATGACCTCTTGCATGCACAAAAGCAGTTTATCATGACTGGCTGGATGATTAATGGATATAGTCTGCTTTTGATTCACTGTTGGAGAAAAAGAACTGCCCACATCCTGTATGAATCAGAAAAGCCTAACAGGTGTTTAGAATTCCCCTTGAGAATCACTATGGAAGTAAACACAAGAAATATGACACAAAAACACAATGCTTGCAAAACACTCCAACAGCAAAGCAGAAAATGTATAAAAAATGTGTACAAAAAAACCCATATTTGATTAAAAAAATCTGCAGTCCATCAAGAAATTTTTTGAAAGGGACATTTCACCCTGAATGAACATTTGAAATGACTTCATATTGTCAGTTTACTTGAAATATTATTTGGACCTTTTCATGTGATACAATTCTCAATATAACCTTTAAGATGAAAATCTTAAAAGCTGACAAGCTTCCAGGATATCAAGATGCTGACACATGAGATGGATGAGATCTCACAGCCTCTTGATACAAAGAGGAAAAGAAAGCCGTAAAGCTCAGTCTGACAGAGGCTGTTGTCGTCATGTAAGTCTGGGTAACCGGGACTTGTTGAGGTACTCGAACTGATTTTATTTGTTCTGTAGCCGGACTGTCACCTCCACCTCCACCTGCGCTGGGCAGACAACCCTTACGTGTCTGGGACGGTCCATACCAAAGACTCGGCTCCTGGTCTCATCATGGGTGCTGGTGAGTCTCCAGACAAAATGCTCGACAGAGTGGAATACAGTTTGTTTGCAATTCTGTTCCCATTTTATTTTCCTTAAAATTCAGCCTTTCAAACCTACGGTGTGTATTTTTTCTATCATGTTCCACTGCCATGTTTCTATAGTAGCCCACAGGAGAAAAAACAATGGGTTCAGAAAAGTTTTTCTAGTATTTTGGCCCCATAGGATCCGTGGTGTTGTGAGCTGCTGCAAATCCATGGCTAGAAATCCTAAAATCTTCAAGTGAGCTTTAAAACAGCTACAGTGCTTTATAGTTCATAGAGGCAGAGTGAACTGAATAGTCACTTAAGTCATCACATGATAACCCCCAGTTCTGCTCAGAGACTAAAAGTGTACATTTTGCAAAGATACAGGAATGAAGATGACTGAAGTAAATGTTGTTTTTTTTCTTTCATGGTTTCAGCTGTGGTCTGTATTTGTAGATGTAGGAACCCGACAACTCAGACAAACTTTGAAAGTTTGTCTTGGGAAATGCTTGATATATATTTCAGGTTAGGTTAACTTGTGCAAGAAGATGTGTTGATTGTACTGAAAGCAGAGATAGATGATTAAACAGTTTCTATCAAATATCCTGATAGATAGGTAGGTAGGTATGTTTTTTTTTATGTCACTGATTGGAAGCTATAGAAGCGGCTCTTTAAATACTGGTGTTTTGCCATCCATATGCTTCACTGTGGATGTGTGTGTGTTTCATGTTTCTGTGTGTGTCTGCAGCCTGCAGAGCACCTCCCACCATTATATGCAAACTGTCAATGCGGCCCCATTACAAAAGGTCACGCCTCCATTTAACCTGAGATGGGCTTTGGCACAAAAGGGGGAGTGAAAACTATACTGCTTCATGTTTACATCATGTCAAAACAGGATTCCACTGAACCTTAGCCAGTGTGGCTCCTCACTGAATACCTCGTTGCTTGTAAAGTTATCTAGAACATGGGTATGTAATTGAGCTTTTACTTCATCCTGGAAGTGTTTTTTTCATATTGTGAATTTGAACAATCAGAACACTGTCTCCTTCCCTCTAAAAGCCACGTACACCCTGGGAATCTCTACTTCCACTGTCCATCCATCCAAGTACCTGAGCAATTGACATAAATGAATTGATTTGGAACACGGTTACATGGTAACATCATGTCATTGGAAACAAGCAAAAACTATTTAAGATATGTCATGAAATGTTCCAGGACGCTTCCCAGTATGGATAGATATTCAAATGAAAATTAAGGAGATATAATGTTTCATAGAGACATCTTCATCCTCTGTGGCCTCCTCTTGGTTGTTCATTACCTAGTCTCCTCACGTCTGTTCTTACTGTGGTTTCCCATTACTGTGTTGTTGGATGCCTCTTATGAGCCTCCCCACCTGATTAAATTTTCAATTCCTTATCTTTCCAGGTAACCTTGGCTCCAAGCTCGTGGAATATAAGGAAGAGATGTACATTACATCAGACTGTGGGAAGACATGGAGACAGGTAAATTATGTCTCTCTGTACTCCGTCCCTCTTTTCTGGTTAATCGAAATATAAAGACTTCTCCACAATCTGTCCAATTGACTTTTGCTTCAACCTGCACTCTACCGTATGATTTCAACTATTGTGACTGTTAGTTTAACAACCTCTTTGTCACTTTTTTCAAGGTTTTTGAGGAAGAGCATCATATACTGTATCTGGATCACGGTGGAGTTATTGTTGCCATCAAAGACACCTCCATTCCCCTCAAGATACTCAAGTAAGATTACTGTCATGTCACCATACAGCAAGTCACACCATCTTAAAAAAACCATTAACATGTTCAAATCTCTATTTCAACTTTGTGGTTGTAGTTGCTAAAAGCCCAAATTGTAGTTTATGAAGACGTCTTTGGTGCACTGACTGTTCTGGTCTGTCCAGGCTCGCCGGCTAATTTCATTTATGCAACAGTACAAAGGGTAAATAAAATTGGAATATAAAGGAAGTAGAGCAAATTGTCTGGTGTTGTGTGCTAAAAAATAACGTTTCAAATACAGTGGAGAGCTACATGAACTGTCAGAGCCTTGTGTGTCAGTTCATGCTTTCAATCTCCACATCAGCCAAGCCCTTCTATGTAATTTTACAGCAAAGAGAAAAATCGGTTATCTCTTCAATGTGTACCCTTCAAAATCATTTAAAACCACCCCACTCCCTCCTCTCATAGATAATTTCAAGCTCAGCAAGATGCTATCTCATTGACCTTAATAAATAAGGATGAAATAATGAGAAAGCTTAGATAAGAGGGAGCTAAGGAAATACATTTATCACAGACCTAAATCAAATGACCTTTTTGGTGAGCCCACATCTGTCTCTCAGCAGACCGTCGTCCTTCACATGTGTCCCTCTTTCATGACTTAAGTAAATCAATAACCCCAAAGGCTTTGTCGGTGTGATGGAACGCATCTCACAGAGAAACATGGAGCGCTGCAGAAGCCATTGTTCTGAAGTAGAGACAACTTCAACAGTGAAATGAGCACAGTTTTTATCACTTTGTTACACAAAATGACTGTGAAGTTATCACCTCATCAGACGCTGAGATTTCTGGCCTCTTGCGCTGCTACTGGAGCCAGAAACTCTTATTGGATTTCCATGGCCCTTTGATAATTCTCTCTTCCTCAACTGCTCCACAATGGGTTTATGTGTAAACCTAACACATTTCTACCAGTTGAAAATTGCGTGTTCGTCCCATTTTCTGAATTGAAAGCATTCATTGTTAATTCAAGCCAAACCTGAATTAACTTTTTTCATTGAAATGTTTTTTCTCAGTTGAAGTAATTAGAAAATTCTGAAAAAGGTTTTCATGAAAAAAAAAAAAAAAAATTCTGGCCTGTTTTTCTGAATTAATGACAACTTGATTTCAATAATTAAAAAAAAATCTATTCTAATGCTTGGCGGCAACATTTATCTAGTATTTTTCACTTTATTTTATCACGTTTAATTATTTGCTAGTTCCTTCTTTCATTATTTGAATGACTCACAATGTACAACTGGGTTGAAGTTATGTCACTTTCAGTTTCACTCCCATATCCCCCCACCCCACCCCCCAACCCCACCCCACCCCACCCCCCCGACAGCGCAATCTCAGATGTTTTACTACCATTTTTCAAGTTTTAATCTTTAATCTCAAGTCAGTCCTCTTTGTCCATAATATTTATGGTTGGTAAAGCTAGAAAAGTCTTTTTCATAGGGCCCCTAGAGCTCCATGATCATCATTCTTTTTTTCATAGCTTTGAGAAATCCTTGCAAATGCATGACAAACGTACATCAACGGAGATTATTGCATTTGCTGAGACTATTGTAAGAATTCATCCCAGTTTTTTGTCTGATTATTTTCTCCTAATACAATTATTCTTACATTAATGTGTCTTCTACAGTAAAAAAGGTTGGTACTCAGAAGGATGTGGGTCCAAGCAAAGGCTCAACCTGCTGCCCTCTGTCCGTGATGCCTCGTAACTTTTTGGATTATAACTATTCAGTGTGTTTGTATTCTGCAGCCTCTGTATTTAATAGTCACCATTAATACTGGAAGAGAATATTCCAAGAGGTATTCAAATTGCATTTCAGTGCTTACACACACTGGATATGATATGGGGACTAAAGGTGGTTCATACCTACATTTCACCTGCTGTGTACAACAGCTGGTGTTGAACGACATGTACTAAGTTTCCCTGCAGGACTCGGTGTGAATATGTAGTTCAGCATGATAGACCTCCGTGCCTTTAGGTCTCCCTTCTATGCTTTCCCATTCTGATAGAGTAGCTGCTGGAGTCTTGTTTGCTTCTGTATTCATAAATGGATCTGGTATCTGTGGCACGGCGGCACAGCAGGTAGCGTTCTGGCCCCACAGCAAGAAGGTCCTGAGTTGATATCCACATTTTGTCAGGGTTTCCTCCATGTTCCCCGGCTTCCTGCTACCACTAAAAAGTAAGCAGAAGAGGTGAATTGTGACTAAATTAACCATAAGCTTGTCTGTGTGGCCCTCAGATTAAGTGGCAACTTGTCCAGGGTGTATTTCACCTCCTGTCCAAAGGCAAGTGGGATAGGCTCCAGCCCCCACCACCAACCCACTCATTATAAATGTTTACAGAATAGGACTGAATGAATGAATGATCTATCACTAAATCAACCACCAAAATCTAAAAGAGCAGCTCTACAATAAAAAATACTAATTGTGAAGACTTAATTTTCTATTCTTTACGCTATTGGTTTTTTTATTTCTTGCTCATGTTGGAGGGTTCTACAACTTATGGTCTGTGATCAGTACAAATATGGGAAACAATGTTCCTTATGTGCTCAGTTGAGAGGTATTGGTGTAGAGATCCATGTAAAGGGAGGAAACAGAAAAGGATGGTGTCTGTCCTTATGTTTGTTAGGTAGTTATTTTAATTAAAGTTAAGAGTAAAGAGGGTACAACCTTTTCTTTTCCACTGTAGCCACGTTAAAAATGTTGTCATTAAATGTAATGGCTTTGTTTTCAAAGGTAATTCCCATCTAGGGAAGGTTTCCTCCTCATTATTGTTCATACTTGAACAATAATGATAACATACCTTCCTGTTATCATTATTGTTCAAGTATGAGTAGATCCACCTTTCATCGCATAGCTGTCAGTGCAGAAATGTTTTTATTTCTTTTTAGAAGAAATAAAGGGAGGAGCTGTTTTTAAGGGCAGCATTAAATTTGTCTGTGTGGCCTGGTTTCACCTTCCAGACAAAAAAAAAGCAAAGCTAGCAGGATGCAAAAAAAAAAACTAGAGAAGGGTTAAGAGGAGAGTGCATACTTTCCTCTTCAGCCAGTCCTCCTTTAGACACTCATGGTGCTCCAAAAAAATCCATCCATGTCCTCTAAACAAGACAGATTCCCTGACTCTGCAGTGCCTTTGACTCTCTGAACTAATTACCCAGCGCTCCTGTGTGGGGGTATCTACGACTCTGTACATCAAAGCAGAGCCATTTTTATGCCACTTGAAGGGCGGCGCGTCTAGACTTTGAAAAGTGACAACTGTGCATGTATGCACACACACTCGAATCATTTCAGATAATTCCTCAGCTCCTCTCAAAGGCTCACTCACATTCAACGGGTAACTCACACAATGCATTCATATCAGTTAATTATGAAAAGCTTGCAAGCTGACAAATGAGACGCCACCACAAAAGTGCCGGCTGGACTGGGTTGTGTTGTGTACATTCATGATTTATGATCAACTCTCCATAGATTAACTACTGGAATAATAGAGCAAAGGCGAATATGTGACATGGAGCTTGATTATAAGTTGTTTGGTGACTGTTTCCATCCATCGCAACAATTCCTCAAGTATTCGTGCGAGAAATTGTGATAAAATTGGAGAGGTGACCGAGGACACTAAAATGTAGAAGACGGTAGATATCACACTGCCTTGGGGTATCCTGTGTGAGTTATTATTGATTGTAATTTGAACTATATGATGGACATAACATCTCAACATGATTCCTGATGTTCATGTTATGTGTTGCAGTCACCTGAACTCTAAAGACGTGCTCATAACTTCTCTGGACCCCAGGTTTCCACCGTGAATGGAATTTGGTGTTTGTTGCACTGGAATGGCTCGTATGAATGAAGAACTGAATAGAAAGTTCCTTCTTGGAAGGTTTCTTATCCTTCTTGTGAAGTTTGATGGAGGAAGATTAATAATCAGGTCCACTCCTATACCTGGCGTTTAGAACCTGTGCCCTCCTGTTTCCAGTTTGGTTTGAATGCCGTGAAGAAATCTGATAATCACTTTATTTGATGGACATCAGGCCTTCACTGTGGCAATATTGTCTGTAGTAGTTGTGTTTGTCAGTATTGTTGTATTCTGTGTAAACTGTGCATGTTTACTTGATTATCATATTGTAGTCCCTTGTAAGGCATCATTACTAAACAAAGCCTGCAGCGCAAGCCAGACACTACTCGATCAAACACTGATCACTCCACAAGCGGTCCTGAGTCCCATCGACTCAGGACTGCTGTCGTTGCCGAGTGCAGAAGTCACCAACACAGTGGATAAAGCGGAACAGATGGTTCTGTTTGTCTCCAATTCTTCATCTGGAGCTTGGATGGATGGATGGAAGCTCAAATACCAAGCACTGGTACACCAGATGGATTTTCACAATATCATTAAAGCAAACAAGATAATTTGCAGCTTTCTGAGCATGAAAATCCTTGTGTTTCATCAAGATGTATTTTTGTCACATGCTTCCCTGTTCCCTCATCTCCTAATTCATTTGTGTGTATTTTGTCTTCAGGGTAAAAATGAAACACACTAGAAAACAAATAAGCTTCACTTAGTTTCAGCCTCAGGCTAAGCCCCGCCTGCTATGGGCCACGCTGACAACACTGGCCTCATTGTTCAATTCTGTTCTTTGCTCATGTCAGACCTGTATCTAGTTCCAATGTGACAGCATCTGTCCTATAAAACAATTGGGATGTTCTCCAATTGTAAGCAGAGCCAATAATCTGACTTACTGTTGTCATCTTTGCTGGCCATTCTGCTTTTGTTCTGCTGATCGTTTGTGATGATGACATGACTGACGTCATCTTTGTTATGTGTATACATGGAAAGAGCCACACAAAGTCCAATCCGACTGTATTCCAATCTGAATTCTGAGATTTTTTAATTAATTGAACTTCCGTTGAATACATAAGCCTAGGTTATCAGTTCCTGTACCAGTATCCACAGAGTGAAGAAATACTAAACAGGTGCTCCATTCATGAAACCTTTGCTAAAAATTAACCTGTAACCCAACAATGTAGAAATTAAAGTTGTCTTTAAGCATAGAAATAAGACTGTATTTATTTAGGTATAGATGACCATTCTGTTTAATCGACTGCATTATTGTCCTTCTCTCCACAGATTTAGTATTGATGAAGGACAGACATGGACTGTTCACAACTTCACCAGCACCTCTGTGTTCGTGGACGGACTACTGAGCGAGCCTGGAGATGAGACTCTGGTCATGACGTGAGTGGATTTCCACAGGAGAAATGTTCAATTTCAGTGGTTCTGTCAGAATAATAAAATCAAAGTCTGTAGAGGTTCAGTTGGATTCATGGTAAGTGGTCTGAAGTGTAACTGCACACCCAAATTCAACGATAGAAATAAAAAATTCAGAAGAGGACCACACAGAACAACCACCGTAGGGGCTTTGCAGTAATGTAGTGTGTGATGCAGGAAGAAAGTAGACAACCACACATGGACAGTTTGACAGACTGACCTCCACTCAGTGTAGTAGGAACAGCCGGAAGGTAGTCAAAGCTAATCAGCCATGAGCAGCCGCTGTCAGACTATGTGTGTGGACGGTGAAGCCAGAGTCCGCTGGAGCTCTGGCAACACATTCATCGCCCTGTGTGTAAGTTTCTTTGAGGACACCTGTGCTGCAGGTGAGTTTGTGGCTGCCTCCAGCATTTGTCCTTGGGGAAGTGTTACTGCTTAGTCACAGATCTACTGTTTATCATGGGAAATAATGCAGTCCGGTCAAAACTGAGAATTCAATCTAATTAGCAAAACAAACTAATACTTAGTAGAAGGTCAAGCAAATAGTTGACCTAAAATAAAAAGCATGGTGTAAGTAATAGATTTTTCATTTCATGACAGTGTTGATCCACTTCAGTCCAAAGTATGCATGTTTAAGCTTATTTTGCTTAAGTCTGGACACTTTGAAATCTGTCCTTCCATTTAAGTGTAGGTGTTAATTGAAATAAACCGAGCAGAGGAAGCTCTGTGGAAGGATGAATTACCACATGGATCTCTTGCACGTCCTATAACGTAACCTGTTTGTCCTTCCTGAACACTTCCTGCTGTCTGCTTGGTTCTAATGAGTTGTCTACTGCAGTCAAACAGAACAGATCTTCCTGGTTGTTCTCTCCCATCACAGCAATTCCCTCCTGCGCTGTTAAAACACGGCACCCAATTTCATGGTGCTAACAGCAGCTGTCCGCTCCTGATTATCTGCAAAGCCGTTCTCACCTCCAAAGGGTTTGCTTATGTCGGAGAGTGTGAGGTGGCCTCTACACGTCCTGCGCCCCACCACATCTCACTGTTCTCCACACTGAAGATTTGTTCCTATGATTCTGGTCTCTTTATGGAAAACATGTTTGACTCTCACTTTGTTTTGTGAGGTTGGCACAGGTTCTTTTACCGATACTCAGATTATCAGCTGTTCGGTTTTATTCATATTTTCTATGAACCAGCATGTTGGATTTATTGCACACACACACTCTCACACATATCTATCTATATATATATATACAGTATATATATATTTATATATATATATATACTTATTTATATGAATCAAAAAGTAAATATATTAAAACTAAACAAAAAATTTAGATAGTCCAAAAAATTCTTTCAAATCTAAAGTATCAGAAGCCAACTGAATAATCTTTCAGACTTTTGTAATGACCGGAGGATGAATCTCTAAGCAGAAGTTTATGAATCTCAAAACAGACGTTTTCCTCTGAGTCTTCATCAAGTCTTTGTTGTTTTTATATTATTATGGATTTTGAGAACATCACAAGGATCATCAATTCAAGTCTTGTAGTTGAGCATCAGCTGTCTTGACTGCCGCAGGCCTGTCCACAGAAATGAGAAAGAGGAAAAACCTGAACCTCAAAGTATATGAAGCCACATATACTTCAGACAGAATTTCATCTTTCAGGGCCCAAATGGAGGATGAATGATGGTATTTAGAGGTCATTCCTTCATTGATCGTTGGATTTAGAGCTTATTCTTAATACTGTGTGTTTACTGCTCAAAATGTGAATGAGACAGCTAAGGCTGATGATACCAATAAACACAACAGAGACTGTCTTAAAACTGCTGCTGTATAGAAGACAACCCTGTACAGCACATAAGAAAGACAGAATGAGCTCAGTAGTGCCTGAGGGCTGATGACTACAAAGTTTGAAAAGATTTTTGGTGTGTGAGCGTCTTTTATAGGGCTAATTAGGATTTAGTTGAATCTTACATAACTTCTAGTGATGCACAAACATCAAGCCTGACAGTTGTTTGACATTCTGACTATTGGCAAACAGTGTCAGCACCTACTGATTCAAACTGTTAATGCAGGCTTCAAGACTTCATATCAGTCTGCTTCCCTCTTTTTTTTCACCAAATCTCTCCATCAGTGGGTAGACCGGAGTGAGTCACATCATCTCTGGCCCAGAGATAAGGCCCGGCTTCCAGCTGTAATCTGCTGAGAAGGGCAAAGTGATGGCCACACACATACACACAGGCAGGCAGTCCCACATTAGGATCTACTTGAACACTCACCGCCATGTGTCTGACACACAGACACACGCATATACATTGCCCATCTGGCTCTGGTAAGATAGGGTTGGCAGCCAAGGAGGGGTGTTGACGACAGCTCATGTCTGACAGATTAGCCAGGGTGAGCTGAGTTTCGATTTTTGACGACGCAGTCCACCATCCCATAATGAAGTCTTTGAGCAGTGACTTAGCACCAAGGACAGGTGGGGGGAGCACAGATTGTCCACCACTCATACTGATGACAGCTGGTCAGATATGAGACGCTGGACAGACTCTAGATGAGCTAATACTGCATATGCTGCTCCATGAGAATATAATGGAAGTTAATTGCACCATAGTGATCAACCATTTTCACTTCTCTGCACCACATACTGTAACAAGCACACCCATAAAAACACTGCTCTACTCAATGGACGCCATGCTTCTAATTCCTAACTCTCATAAAAATTACATCTAAACACATTTCCGTTGTTTTCTTCTTCTCCGCTCTGCATTTTAATGAGAGGAACAAATCACACTCTGGATGAATGTGTTCGTTTGTGTTGCTTGTCCACTAGATTTTATGGCTCTGCAGTGGCTATTCAAGACTAGAAAAATGTTCAATTTATTCTCTTGGTGGTTGGAATTATTGTAGAAACAAAAGACAAGAGTATTTCACTGTGCTCAAGCACCAAGTAATTATAATATTGTATGGAAGCTCGTGGACAGAGATATGGAGGGTTATAAAGGTCTCTTTTCCCGCTTACTGCTGCTGCTATTCAACCATGTAGATTTAATTACTTATATACATCTATTTGCTTGAAATGAATACCTCTGTAATTTCTGCTACAAAAGTACAGCAAAGTTGAACTGAACTGAAGCTGAGAAAATGTGTGCCTCAAACTTTGAACACTTGAAACACAAACATCAGCATGAAGACCTAGCATCAACAACTGCAACACTACTCTAAAATGCCATCTATAATCTATGAGCAATTTTCAATTGGATCAATCATAAATAATCCCCAGCATCTCAGTAAATCTGCGATCTATGATGATGAATCTGCACAGTGTCTCTTGTCCGTTATTGAGTGCCTCATTACAGTCAGTAAGGAACAGTTTCATAGGTGAGTTGTGTTGGTTTCTGATGTTACAGTGTTATACAAACTCAGCAAAAAAATGAAACTTTTATTCTGGCAGCAAAAATCTCAGGAAGCAAAACCACAACTTTCTGCTTTGAGTCCCATGGCTACTAGAATGGCTTAAGTGGAAAATATCAAACTTTTTAATTGCAATGAACACAGCCTCTTAAATGCAAGCTTGAAAAAGACAATATATAAAATACATAGTTTTGATAAAGATACTAAAAAACAAACAAACTTTCTTGTCATTATACACATACGGTACAACGAAATTTCAAAGGCCAGATGGAGTGTTGGTCCAGAGCCGCTGCACCCCGGGTGCGCCGCCACTACGGTCAAACATGACCTAATATTACCTAGATGCATGTTTTTCCTGATAATGGGGGGAAACCAGAGAACCCGGAGGAAACCCATTCAGACACAGAGAGAACATGCAAACTCTTCACCGAAAGGCCATGTTGGAAATGATGGGGTTTGAACCCCTGACCTTCTTGCTGTGAGGCAGCAGTGCTAACCACTATGCCACCGTGCCGCCTAAAAGTTGAGCTGAAAGCAGTTGCAGAAGGGATGAGGGTGGCAGCAACTGAATCCACACCTGAAACATCCATCGATTCCCACAACAATAGAGAAAACAACGCAATAGCAATGCCAACAAGCTACTGACTTAGCTTCAGAAGATTTCTCTGACATGCACATGGCAAAGGTAACTGAGTTCTAACATGGTAAAGGGGTGACACTGCTTGTCTTTTGCTGTGGAACGGCAGCATCTAGTGGCGAGGAGGTAGAGCTGTCGCTCTGAAAAAGAAGCAAGGCTTTCAAGGATTTCCCATTAATGTTGCTGTTTGAGCCTCGGTGTAGTACTGGTCCACTTGAAAAGCACTCAGACAATAAAAATATGAAAGGTGTCTGAGCTTTCAGTGACTGCTTCATATTAGAGACTATGACTTCTATGTCAGAAGAAGTCAGCTTTGGATTGCACTCATGCAAAGGTATAAAAAAAAAGTGTTCAAAATGAGAAATAAATGAGAGAATGATTCTGAACCTGGAATCAAAGTTTAATACATTTTTCTGTATTTAAAATTAAAATTAAAGACCTCTGATGCCATTCAATAACAAGTCCCTTGTGGATTGATTAAATATAAGCATCTTGAGTATCCATGTTTTTGTTTCTGTTCAGTTCAATAAGTCTGGGATAAATTCAAGTAAATAGTCAATTCGCCGTTGAGATTGAACACATTTACTTATCTAAAAATGTCATTTTTGTTTTTTGATGCTAACTTAAGATAACAGAAGTAGATTATAACTTCTAATTTAGCTACTACATGTACTGTATGGTTCCATTTTCTCATAAATTCTATACAAGTAATTGATCAGTCGTCCCATTGTCAAATCATTAAATGTTATCTACTTGGGGTTAATTTGCTGTTTGTTGTGACATCATACACTTTGCGTAATTATTCCATGGTAAAAGTAAATAATTTTTCCATGCTCAATTCATCACATTGAATCATTTCTTTTTCATGATAGCATGTTATAATGTGACTTTAGATATCATAAATTTTCTTTGTGTGTCAGGTTTTGACAAAAGATTCAATAGGTGGAACACAGCTGTATGTCCACACTTGAAGGAATACCTTATTAAATTATATATTAACCTAATGTCTGTGGTCTGTGTTCAGTGTGTTTGGCCACATTAGCTACAGGTCAGACTGGGAACTGGTCAAAGTGGACTTCCGACAGTCTTTCCCTCAGCAGTGTTCTGAATCTGACTACGACACCTGGCAGCTCACAGACCTTCAGGTAACACACACGCACACACACACGTATATATATATATATATATATATATATATATATATTTCTATCTTGTTTGTACTATGAATTGAAATATCTTTTCTCTACGGTTGCCCTCAGGGAGCGAAGTGCATCATGGGCCAGGAAAGAAGTTTTAGGAAAAGAAAGGACACAGCATTCTGTATCAAGGGGAAAAGCTTCACCTCAGCTCTCACCACCAAACCCTGTCAATGCACAGAGAAAGACTTCAACTGGTAAACACAGACTCATAAAAAACATAATATGTAGCAAAATACATATGTAAATAATCACTGTGTACAACATGTATGAAATTAACAATTGAGCAAACGTAATATGGATTACTTCATTATGAATACCATGTAAATTTTAGAATTTAAATATATTCCTTAGGATGGACGTAAACTAAAAAGTATTTGATTTGCCAGTGCTGATTAAAAACATCACCGACTTTAGTGCTCTAGTGTTAAACTTTCACATCAGTACATTTACTTATACATCATTTGTCTGTGTGTGTGTGTGTGTGTGTGTGTGTGTGTGTGTGTGTGTGTGTGTGTGTGTAGTGATTATGGTTTTGAACGATCTCACACGGAGGAAAAACGCTGTTACGCTGACTTCTGGCATGATCCAGATTTGCCTCCTGAAGACTGCCATCTAGGACAAACCTACGAGTCTAGCACTGGGTCTGTAGATGTCCACAATCTTATCTTCAATTGTTTTGGAGCACACACACATCAATAGTCTGTATCGATCTATAGATCAGTGTCTGATGAAGCTTTGGCATTCCATCTTTCAGCCTAGTCAAACCATGCTCCTCTGATTTGCTGCTGTCCAACAAATACAAACCTCTTCCCAAAAGTTAATTTTAATGCGTTTAGTGGATTTAATATGTTAGTTATAATGTTGTTAAGTGTAGATGTTTCCCCTGAATATAACGATTTCCTCTGTTGTCCTGCTCGGTCTTTCAACAGATATGGGCTTGATATTGTTTTTATTTCTTGATACTTTAAACTAATCCTTCACCTCCACAGTCTTATACCTGAATCATCTTGTGGTGTCTCTCAGCTACAGGAAAGTGGTATCTAACATGTGTGAAGGGGGACTAAACAAGCAGCAGAGCAACAAACAGCACAACTGCCCTCTGCTGCGCCCTCAAGGACTGCAGGTGGGCATCAAAGGGCAGATGCTGGCTGTGGCCCCTGGTGATGACATCACATTTATTGTCCACCAGGAGCAGGTAGGACAAGGCTTTTTTTCCAGGTCAGTTTGTTTGTTCCTTTCTTCCATTTGATGTGAACAGTCTTACAATCCTGGTTCATTTCCAACAGGGCGACACCAGTAGCACCAAATACCAGGTGGACCTCGGGGATGGGGTTCGGGCCATTTACCAGAACTTGACCGTGACGGATGAGCCCATTCAGCATCGCTATGGAAATCCAGGCATTTACAAGGTCACAGTGAAGGCGGAGAACATGGCAGGACACGACGAGGCCACCATGTACATCCAGGTCACAGGTCGGTCTCTCAGAAAATGCTTATATATGGTTACCAGATACCTGTGTAGAATATTTTATTTTGAAAGGAATTGAGTTTTCACTGTAAAGTTAGCTCACAGCGGTTTTTCAGATACAGTTTGCTCAAATCAGCTCAAGTCCTAGTCTGAGTTTTGATATGTAAAACTGATTCTCATCACCTAGACATCACAACATTCCATTAACTCCTCATCAAGTGGAAGATGAAGACAGTCTCATCTCATCTCATCTCATCTCTGATAACAAAGAAAAGATGCATAAAATCAAAGAGCTTATTTCTGTGTGCTGGTTTCTAGTGTGAGACTCACTCACCTGTCACGTCTTTATTTTGTCTGTCAGTCATAGACCAGGATCAACCTCAAGCATTGGAACAAGTTTATGAAAAAAAGATTCACTCTTGAACTAAATAGTGCATCACTCAAATCCTTGTTCATGTTTTAACAATAAAGTTCATTATATTGTGGATTGTTCCTGTTTTACAGCCCCTCTGCAGGAAGTGCACCTGGAAATGGTTCCCATTGCTGGGAGAAACCATGAGGTCAATCTTACCGCCATAATCCTTCCCACTGAGGCCAATCTGACTGTCTTCTATTGGTGGATAGGTGACAATTTGCTGGTAAAGAACACATTAAAGACTTATATCATTGATTCACATTAAAATATTTTAAATGTTGGTGTTTTTAACAAACAATCAGATTTCTCTTTCATTATAACCTGTGGTGAATTTGTCCTGCAGCCTACACTGAGTCTGCAGAACAGCCTTCTGACTCGGTTTCTAGAGAACGGAGAGGTTTCAGTCACCGTCCAGGCTTCTAATGGCCGATCTATGGTGCAGGACACCAGGACAGTCCGAGTTTATGGTAAAAAAGATTTTCTGTGTTGGATCAGTGCAGCAGCAGATAGCACCTGATTATATGAATGAAAGTTTTTTTTACCTCAATCACACAGTGTGGTCCAACATATTACTAATACACTAAATAAAACATTTTGTTTACTTTTCCTTTGTTCCATTGATGCTAAAGAAAAGTGTAATGCATGTCTAATGTTGTAAAAAAAAAAATTATATATATATATATATATATATATAATATATATATATATATATATATATATATATATATATATAATACATAGTGTATATAAGTGTATGTATATATATATATATATGTATATATATATATATAGAGAGAGAGAGATGTATATAATTTTAGTGAGGAGAGCAAAAAACACATTTACAAATACATCAACTATTGATCAGATCCTTATTCAATACGTGCAGCTATATAAGTTTTATTTTGTTTTTGTATTCATAAGCTGAATAGTCAGCAATAGTGTGAAATTTGTGAAATACAGTTTTGCAAACATCTGTATATTATTTAATACTCATTAACACCCCACATATTTAGTGACACTGACAAGCTACTTCCATCTGTTACGGCGAACAATACCATTCTCCATATGGTTTACCATTTTGGCAGCCAGCAGTCCACATCTGTCACCTTGTATCTGCATCCTTTTTTTTATAGTGTTGCCACATCTGCTGCTTATTCCTTATTCCAAAGTGGAAAATCAAAGCTGCTTTTAATGATTTGTTATTCGATTTTGGATTGTAGTGATTCCGCAATGAGCTGGTATCTTGTCTGGGGAGTAGCCCACCTTTTGTCTGTAGCCAGCTGAGATAGACTCCAGCAGACCTGTGACCTACATAGTGGACAGATGGGCTGTGATGATTTTTAATTATCACTCTACTCTCTCTGATCCTAGATAACTTCCAGGTCATCCCCTTGAGCTTTAGTGCAAACTTGGACCGATTCAACCCAAACATCCCAGAGTGGAGAGAAGACATCGGCCAAGTGGTCAGCAAAATACTCGCGAAGGTAGGATTTTAAAATATGGAAACACCACAAGCACAAATGAAAATGGATAATAATTAAACATTTGAAAATCAGGGATAAGCTTAGAATGCTATTAGCTTTCCAAATAGTTATTCATAAACCAAAGTATTGATCTCACAATGGAAAAATAAAGTAATCACCAAACAAATAATACTAAGAGGGAGAAAAATATTAATTGACTAAATGTCATGGTAATCTGACTACACTACAGAGAGATTTGCACTGTAATCCAGAGCTGCCCTGCTAGAATGGATACAGAAAATTAGAGAAAGTTCAAAAATGTTAAAAAGTAAAATGTAAAAGCAGTGCAGATGCGATATGCAGTTTGTCACTTAATAAAGATGGCATAGGTGTAAGTTATCTTTTAAATTCACACTGAGGACACAGAGCAACATTAGCATCATATTTTATGAATATAAATGGTTTTTTGTTTTTTTTTAATAATTATACTGGTTTTCACATTCTGCTCACAGAATGCAGGTACTGTATGATGGGTTTGTCTGAACTGTTCCAGCCCTTAAATAAAAAGACTGATAACAATAAAAGAAACAAAAATCTGAAAGAGGCTAAAAAATACTCTAGATTTCAGTGAAAGCGGATTTGGATTCGAGCATCTTTCAGATTGGTCTGACTTTTAGCCATTTCCCCTCAGATCACAGGCGTACCACAGGAATCCCTGGTGACAGTGGTGAAGCCAGGCCTCCCCACCACAGCTGACCTGTACGTTCTCCCACTGGACAGCAAACCATCGAAGAAGAGCATGTTTGTTGATAAGGTGCACGCTCACTCACTTCTTTTGTTTTAAACAGCTAAAACATTCCGAGACAAAAGAGCCCATGTTGTTATTTTACCTAGCCGATGGTAACTTTGCTCCTGCCTTAGATACAATGAGAAAGTGTTGCTGTTGGAAGCAATTTAATATTGAAGATTAATTTAAAATAAGCTGAGAAATGTCCAGTTTGTGAATTCTGAAAATCAAAAAAAAAAAAAAAAATTGCACAGACAGCTGTCAGAATTTTTATTTCCAAACTGACACTTTAGTAGATTGTTTACATGTATTTCAAAATATTTCCTTGAATATTCTTTTACCCTCAGCGTATCCCAGCCATCTTGCAGGCCTTTAATGACAACAACGTCAGCTTTGTAGTGCGAGGAGGTCTAAAAGTGCTAGTGATGCTAGCTGACCCAAATGCAGGTACAGTCTCTTCTTATTTGCATCACTTTCTTTGTTGTTTTCCTTTATTATACTTTTTTTTTTCAAATTTATTTGTAATGATAGTTGCATGTCATTGATTTATTTCCAAGGGCAAGGTCTAATTGCTAATGACTCAACAACTTCAGCAACAGAGACTGGTGCGTTCATGAACCACAAACCTGCAGCTTTCTTTTTGGGTGTATTTAATCCCAGTGCCTTTTCATTCCCTGGCTTCCTAACCAACGTCTAACCAAATCCCGTCCAGTTTAAATTCTTGTGCGGTGTTTTCATCCACCTGATTACCCTTTACTGGGTTTAAATGTTCTTGTGTTCTATGAAGAGGGTCTTCTTCTGGAAGATCTTTAATTTTATGGGGTGATTTAAACTCCTGTCCTCCCGTTCTCTTCATTCATCCCCTAGTTTTTGATGAGATCCTCCTCTTCCTCACTGCACTCTCTGGATTTGCCTCTAACAACAAATTCTAAAATCAAAATAATGTTTTGATTGTGCAAACAGGAGTTTTCATTGTTGATCATTTTATTTGTCTATGTTGTCATCCCAGGGTACCATGGAGCTGCTGGAGGTCCAGGTGTTTGGGCCCTAGCTGTCATTTTCTTAATCAGCATCATCGCTACAGGTTCCTTCATCCTCTACAAATTCAAAAGGTGAGCAGCATCAGAAAGATTTTGTGAATGAAAACGGATTGTGGAAAAAAAAAACATGTGATATTTCATACCTACAGTATTTTTTGCACTATAATACGCACTGGATTATAAGGCGCACCTTCAACGAATGACACATTTTAAAAAAAAGTTCACATATAAAGCGCATTGGATTGAGGTTACAGCTGAGAGTTAAGAACTCATCTGAGAACTCAATGAATGGCCTATTTTAAAACTGTTTCCATATATAAAGCGCACTGGATTATAAGACGCACTGTCACTTTTCGAGAAAATTAAAGGCTTTTAGGTGCGCCTTATAGTGCGGAAAATACCGTACTTAATTTACTTGAGAATATCCCAGATTTCTTAGAGCACCAAACACATCAATTGTACTCAGAATTCTCTCCTGATTTTTTGAGAATCAACAATTTTCATGCAAGTTTTAAAGCTACCAGTGAGCTGAGAGGGAACTGTTAAATGTTTATAAAAGCATCTGGAAGTTTATCGGTATTTAACATGACTAGAAATCTTGTGGAAATCCAGTTTAGGTCTTCAATTTCACGTTGGACTGATAATAAGCACAAGTAGTGCTGTGACAGTTGGTAATGAATATTCTGTGTGATATTTTTTCTGCTCAGTGCAAGGGGAGGGAGGAGGTTAACAAATAGACAGGAGGTTCATTCAAACGAGGCCATTCAAAGAAAATTGTTTGGTCTTCGACATGATCGCAATGATTCAGCATGGTGCCAAGTCCATGAGAGAGTCTTTAAATCATAAAAAAATAAATGACATCAATAAAAATAGGCTGTGAAAGGAATGAAAAGGGCTATACAATAAAGCAATGAATGATTAAAACCACAATTTTAATATGTAAAAATGGTGAAAATTGAGCAATGAAGACTTCCTGAAGACTAAAGATAAAAATATAGGGTAGCCTAGGATGAAAAGTGACCCTTGAATAAGACTTGAAAAATGATGTAAAAGAAGATATTGATTTCACAAACCGCAGTGCTTCTGGTGGGTCATTTCACAGCCAAACCCCCCTTGTAGCATTGATCCCGATCAAACTATAAACTGACCTGGAGTCAGTCAGGCTGCACACTGGTTGGTATGGAGAGAGACGTTCAGCTTTCTATTTCGTTCAAGGACTTTAAGAGTAAAGAGTAAATTGTATAACAGTTGCCCAACCCTACAATGGGATCATCTTTATGCACTTCCTGTCATCTGACTTGAAAGGGGTGATTAAGTTTCCAGCCCTGGTAGCTTGCATGATACCAGAGGTGTTGATTTGTGATTTGTTAGTCTGTGTAACTGCATGCTTTCTTTTCACATCAATGATGCACCAGCAGCACCTCTCTGTGTCCGAAACTAACACATCCACTAAAAAGTCACTAAAGTTAAATCATGGAGTGAAAACTTATGGCCCAATCTTACAAAACAACACCCACAGTCCTTGGCTTAGGACTGAGGATGCCTATCCCCCACTGTTTTTCAGGAAGCTTCCAGGCAACCGTAACGTCTACGCCCAGATGCACAACGAGAAGGAGCAGGAAATGACCAGCCCTGTGAATCACAGCGAGGACACCCAGCACATCATTCAGGGCGAGGAGTTCATCGATGATGACCTGGACTCGCAGACTCTAGGTAACGCAGGAGGTAGCCCCGCCTTCCGTTCCCTTATAAGGACTACCACTAACCACTGCTACTAAAACCCAAGCTACTAACACCAGCAGCTAACACACATCAAGGTACTGCAGGATTTCTCTTTTTTCAAACATATCACCAGTTTTACTCGGCTGCTTTAGGCTTTTTTATTTGATTAGCTACTAAATTTGATTCATGTATTTATTTACTTAGAATGGTCTTGAGACACTTTATTGTCATTACAGTCAAATCATGTCATAGTCATATCTGCCACAGTGTTATGAACAATCATGCTTAGAAATGAAACTTAGTTATTACCTCCTAAAACCCTGAATCATTCATATCAAAAATCAAACATGTATTTTGATTTGTAATTAAAATGTGCTTGTTATGCATCTGCATATAGCCAGCGGGTAATAGTCACACCAGGTTCCTCCCAGTTGTCACCAGATGTGTTCATGACATGACATGATATGATATGATGTGATTTGTTACATGACATGACATCAGATTACATCACATGATACAATACATGACAAAGCATGTTTATTATGTCATAAGAAATGGCATGGCATGATATTTTGATGTGATACATGACATAGCATGACCTAACCTGGCTTTGTGATGTGACGTCACCTATGTGATACATAATATATGATAGATGATACATGATATAAAACAATATATTTGTCAGCTAAGATAAGATATTTTGGTAAAACAAAACTTTTTTAATGTAGAAAGTTGAGAACTGAAAATTACTCTTTAATCATTGTATCGCTGCATCACAGAATATGAAGGAAATGTAAAACCGTGAATAAAATTGATATTAATTCTGTATGGATGGAAAGCTGAGATAAAGATCAAAGGCATCCGGTGGAGTTTTTGAACAGTTGCTGATGTTCCACTTTGAATAAATGTTAGATGAGTGTGTCCTTGCCTTGATTGACAGTGCAGTGCTGTCAATCATCAGCAACACATCTAATAGAAGATTGATCATTCTGGTAAATCAGGCAAACCCTTCTCCAATGTCTCACATGTGACAATTGCTGCTTTTATATGCAGTGGGTTTGTCTAGATGGTTGAAGGCCACTACAATCTACAAAAAAAAAGAAAAAAGAACCCAATATATTTGGTTTATCTTTTCTCTTTCATGTGAGATTTAATCTGAAAATAATTGGTAGCAACAAAAAATGGAGGATTATTTTGTTCTGAGAGGATAATGGAAGTATGAAGATCACAAATACGAGTGATCCATATAAAATGCAAGTAGCAGAAAACTCCACCGGGTCCCTCTGACACCAGTGAACATCAGTGTCATCACTTCAGCTTCATTTTTTGAGCTTTGCTAATTTGTTTCTTCTACTTTTTCTCTCTTGTTGCCAGGCAACCATTCAGGTGTGGTCCTGAGTATCAACTCCAGAGAACTACACAGTTATCTGACCAGCTGATGGCTGCAATGGCATTGCTAATAAGCTAGCATTGTCTAGCTTAGCTGGGTAACGAGCACAGGGACTCCAGTCTGCCTTCCTTTCTCTCTCCCCTATTTGTCCTCTCTCCTCATCACTGGACACTCCATCTCCACTTCATGGCCTCCTCAACCCTTCAGCTGTAGATTTTGTTTGTTTTTCTTGTTTCTTTTTTGAGGTGGATGGAGCAATGTAGACAGACCTCTTGCTCACCGCCACCCTTTATACCCCAACTTATTCTATTCATACAGGGGAAAAGACACACTCTACATCGCAATCCCCTTGTCCCTCCTCACTTCTCACACCAGCCCTGGAGAATAGCACTGGCACTCTGTGAGGATGGAGGTCTTGATACTATGGACACTCATCTGTGACTTAAAAGTTACTGCGTGTATTCACCACTCGTAAGCATCTAAAATCAGCAAGAATGAGTCAACTCACTGGTTTCCACTAACATTCACTCTCAGAGAGGATTTAATTATGTATTTGCTGAGCCACTAAAGGAAAAACAAGATCAGTAGATTTATTTCTGAGCAGAAAACATTGAGTGTATTCAGGTACCCCAACTGAAAATTTACATATTTAAGAATTATTAAGCAACCTGTCCTCACAGGCAATAACATATTTCAATGTAGTGTATAGTACGGTATGGTGACCTCTTTTGAAACTGCATAGGATCTACGTATGCATGCTTACACATGAGAGCAGTGTTGCACTTTCTTAAAATCTTATTCACAGCTAACTGGAGAGCCCATCTTCTTTGGACTGTACTGTATGTTCACACACATTTTTAAGTTTTCAAACCACCTTCCTGTCCTTGTTAATGAGTCACACAGTTACAGGAGTTTTGTTCAAGGGTGTTTTAAAACCAGCACCCCCTTGGTAGGAGCTCATTGTCTGTCCCATGGTGCCTAAAAGAGCAGATACTCATCTACTCAGTGAAACATGTCCATTCTATTTATTTATAATAACAGTATGCCCCTTCATCCTCCTCTTCCTCCAGCTTCCCACACTGTGTGGGTCAGAGGTTAAAGTGAACTCATTCCCCCCGCATGGAGACAAAGGTCGCCGTCACAAAGGGAGGGTGTAGTTGATATATTTTACTGTATCAGCCTATATTAGGCATAGCTTGCGGTGGAATCATGTCTCCTTCAAGGTTTGGTTTGTTGTATTGTAAATGTGTAAATATGAACAATGTCCAGTTTGTACATATTCCTTTTGACCTGTGTGTGTGTGTGTGTGTGTGTGTGTGTGTGTGTGTGTGTGCGTGTGTGTGTGTGTGTGTGTGTGTGTGTTTGTGGGGGGTGGGGGGTTTATACTGCTACCAAAATACACAGCCTTTTCTTTCTTTTCTGTTTAATTTTTTAAGTGACATTTCCTGAATTTTTTGATTTTGACATAATCTCACTGTTTTCATTGCCTGCTTCACCTGCATTCATTCTCAATAGATTTAATGTAATCTTAAGAGTGACGTTTCAAGAGATTGTTAAGCGAATATTATTTTTTTTGTCTTATAAGGTTCCTCACAGGTACACAGTGACAGCTCTATATGGATATTTTTGATACACCTGTCAGTGTTTGTCATTTTTATCAATTTGTGAAGACACAAGCATTTCTTTCTGTTTCTTTTCGTTCATTTGATTGCACTGATGATGTAAGCGATTCTGTTCACTCGTACAAGACAGGGAATTAGTAGGTCTGCAGGCTTAAATGCAAAAGGCCTTGGCTTTCACGGACACCCATTGCTGCCATTACCACTACGATCTCTAATTGGTTTGTCACGTATTCGATTAAAACAGCCTCATATTCAATTTTTCCTGATTTACATCTTTATTCGTCTTTTGTATATATTCCGCTCATGTTTCTATAGTAGTGTGTCATCATTGTAATTATGTCCTCCTTAATAGGGAGTGTGAGAATCGTGGTATTCCAATATAATTGTGAAGGGGTTTCACAACTGATGGCACAGTCATGTAATTTTGACATTTCTTTCTCTTTCTTCTTTTTGCTTGTTTATTTGATAGACAATGGTTTTGCTATTAAAAATGTGTGTCCTCATCAGGGAGCGTTGTGCACTCAGCCTGCATCATGGAATAAATCACTCCCATAACTTGTAAATTTGTTGGTTTTGTGTGGTTGTTAAACTCGCTGTCAACTTATGCGGCAAAAAACTTAAATGTCTTTTAGAAGATCTGCTGTTATGTTGCACTGATGTATTATTAGCTCTGGGAAATAATTCATCCACCATATAAACAGCAACATAAAGACAGCTTTCATCACTGTCCACACAGATTCAAGGCTGATGCCTGCTTTAAAAACCTTGATAAACGTTTTTTTAGCTAGCATTTTTCAGCTGTAAGGTAAATCTAATTAAAATCATAATACTGTATCTGAATTTATTGAGGGGTCTATGATTTGAGTCACACTCCGGAGCAGAAGGTGGCAGTAATGAGCTAGTAAGCAAGACACCAGCAGCCCCGCGTCCGACAGCAGTAAACGCGAAGAAGAAGCAGAATTAAAAACGGTAGGCGAAAAAAAAAAAAACGAAGAAGACACTTATTGTTTCGTCGTTCAACAGCTGTAAGTATCTTTGTTTTTAGCTCTTTCTTTACTTGTTTCTATTCCTCCTATTGCCAAAGTGAATATATTTGACACAAGTCAAGTGTAAATACACGCAATGTTGATATTTAAATAAACTTTATTTAGTTTAGACGCGCGACAAAATGGCTAACTGACTGAAGCTAACCTTAGCATGCTAATAGCAGCCGTGGAAATGAACTGATCCTGGCTCGCAGGTTGAGACAAGGAAGTGAGTCCGGAAACTTTTCGATGTCATTTATTGTTATGTCAGTTTTATTTACCGTCCTAATTGTGTCTAACATAATTATTTACATCTGATAGAAATATCGACATGTCAAATTTCGTATCGTTTTGCGCCGAGGTCCTTTGGCCTATGGACGCTTCAATTACAAGGTTTCCATAGCTTGATAGTGACGTAATGCATCCAACATTTGCAGGCACACTGATGGCTTTCAGTCATAACATTTTGTACTGTGTTCTGTCTACTCTCTTTTCAGAACAACACTGGAGTAGCAATGGTGAAAATATTCATTGGTAACCTGTCTCAGCACACCGGGAAGGATGAAGTGGAAGCTCTCTTTACCCCGTATGGAACTGTGACAGAATGTGCAAAGTACAAAAACTATGCTTTCGTCCACATGGAAGACCGCAAATCTGCAACCAAGGCGATCCGGGAGCTCCATCTCTATAAGCTGAATGGCAGGCCTATTAATGTTGAGCCCAGCAGAGGAAGAGGAAGCTACCAGGGCCCTGTGAAGATCCACATAGCCAATATAGAGAAGGGTTTTGACAAAGAGCTTCGTGAGATGTTTGAAGAGTATGGCACAGTCACAGAGTGTGCCATTATTAAGAATTTTGCCTTCGTGCATATGCTCAATGCTGATGAGGCAATGGATGCCATACAGGGCCTGGACAACTCAGAGTTTCAAGGTAAGCAATTCGATATTCCACTCTATGAATGTAAGGATTTGGAAGTTGCCGACTTTGCCTCAGTTCGAGTTTGGCCTTTTACATTTGAGGGACGATGTCTTTTTCTCTCTCAGGAAAGCGCATACATGTTCAGGTATCAAAAAGCAGACCCAGAGGGGGTCCAGAGGAGGAGGACTTTCCACCTCCGCCTGGCAGAGGAGGTTATTATCCTCCTCGCCACCCTATGGACCAGCCCGAGCCTTCGTACCAAGGCCGTATGCCTGCTTACCCGTCTCTTCCTCCGTTGCCTGCTCCTCCGAGACGAGCACCTTATCCAGACCGTGGTTATGGCGAGCGAGACGGCTATGGCGTTGTCGATTACTATGAGAGATTCAGACCCCACCCTCAAAACACGGCAGGCTATAATGACGGCCATTCCGGTGCCATCCCCCCTCCTCCGCCTCCTCCCTCTGCACTGGTTAGAGAGCGTCTCGGAATGGGGGCTAATGATCCGTACAATCGCTGCCCATTCCCCCCTCCGCCGCAGCCCTCCATGGTCAAGGATCGAAGCCCCATCCGGCGAGCACCCGCAGCTCCAGCTCCTCCACCAGCGGGTAATGGGTACTCCTATGAGCGATCTCGGCTGTCCCCGCTGTCTCGGACTCCGATGTATTCCACCCCCAACCCCATGGAACCCGTTTCAGAGACCGTGCCGACGCTGCCACCGACAGCAACACCACGATATACAGGCTATTAAAAGTTTAATACAAGGTGAGCACGGGGTGGATGCTTCATGCCATCATAGGTCACGTGGCGAAAAAAGTGATGGAGATAATCAAAAAACATTTAGCAAAACAAATTTTATCACCTTAAGCCAGAGCTCGTAATACCTACAGATTTAGTCCAACCGAGAGATCAATAATTACTCATTGCTAATAGGATCCTAAAATATTGCTGCTTTATCAGATCACTCTTGCGCGCATCCTGACTAAATCACGGTTCTTGACATGTGTGGTGTGCTCTCTTTCCAGGTTTAGAATATGACAAGATCGTCGTCTGCTGATGCTCGTGGCAATAAACATCCCTCGTCTATGGCGGATTGCGTTGCGTTCACCTGAGACTTACTGGAAGATATTGTATTGCGGACAGCCCCGTACATTAAAAAAAAAAAATAGTATACAATGTCTACAGTTCACGTATTCTTCTGAGCTTTTAATGCTTTTTTGTTCCTCTGCTTGTTTGCTGTTCAGATAGTTAAAATGTTTTCAGATTAGTTTGCTGGTTTAGGTGCATAGTCTTAGTTTCACGGCCAGGTACTCTGAAGTTTTTCAAATGGAAATAATCTCTTGGAAACTGACATAAATTTAGTAATAAGGGAAATCATTTAAATGAAATTATGTGCAGTTTTTGTAAAAAAAATTGTTTTCAGACTACAGATATTGGTGGATGACAAGGCTCATCACTAAACGCTAATATCCGGTGTAGACAAGGCTTTAATATAAAAAATGGGTGTAGCGACACATGTCAACATGACAGATCAAAATTTCCTGTGTTCTTTTACACTTTGTGTTATCTTTTCTTGCGAAAATAGAATATATACCACCATTATGTATGATTTTATTTACTCCAAAGGATGCTTTTCATTTCAAATCTTTTTAATAAACAATTCATACCAAAAACGCCGTTTTAACTGTGAAATTATTCCTCGTTGGGTAGGTCTTTTAGTCTCAGGACCTGGCAGACAAATGGTATTCACCAGACCAGATATGTTCAGTGGCGACCGGGCGTTAAAGTCCTTGGCATACTTTCATTTCCATCCTTCACCCTGATTTTTTTTTGGATTCTTCAGACTCATAAACTTGACACATAGTAGATGACGTATTTGAGATGAATCTTTGCTATGGGAAGCAACGCCCATCTGCTTTCCATTTGTGGAAAGAACTTCCACAAATGAACTTCCGAGTAGCTTTTTCTTTATTGGCCACTTGATTGAATTGGATTGATTCCTAGGTCTTTTGTCATTACCATTGTAAAACATCTATGCAAACTGGAATGTGAGACAAAAATAAATACATTTGTCTAACTTCCCCTTGAATACCCTCGAGGTTAAGCTATAGGTAACGGAATCTGTAGTTGTGCCCAACGCCGCCGACTCCCTACAGTGATTAAAAATAGTTTGCTTCTGTTTCCTGAATTTTCCTGTGGCTGTACGCGATTTGACGCTGTCTATTGGCTTCCGCGTGTCTCTGGCCTAGAGGGAGCTGCATGTTGTCATGCCTACCGTGTGTCGAACCAGTTTCCCTTGGATGTTAAACGGTTAACTGAGCTGTGTGATGACTGTTCTGTCCTGTTTGTGACAGTTGTCCTGGGGTCTTGGCTTTTCTAATTTCTGTAACTGAGTACATATTCCATCATTTTCTTAACTCTCAACATTATGGATTTTATATTTGTACAACAAATTGCATGCTGTCTTGGTATTCTTAGTATTTGTGCTCTTTGTAGGTTATTAGACTATGAAGGAGGTGGCAGCTCATGGTAAGTTGTCCCTGGGGGATGATGTGCAGCGACCTGCCAAGTTCAGGTATGTGTTGTTCAAACATCAATGTAAAAGCAGCTGTTACTGATTTTTGAAAAATATTGACTTAAAATATGAAATATTTTAATACATCATTTAGCATACACCATGCATTATTTTGAATAATATTTTTAGTAACTTCAAATCTTGGAGTTAAATTTAAGATTCTTTAAATTAAAATACAGGATTTTTATTCACTAAAATAAATGTAACGCTTTGGAGTCTTAAGCTTCAGTGCTGTTTACTTACTAGGTTTTACTAAAGTATTGTGAGATCTAGTACAATGTAAGAACAGATAATGTAAAGGTTTGATCAGTGACGAGTTGATCGTTGACTGTCTGCAGGCCTGCTTCAGCTCTGGAAGTTTTAATGGTTGGAGAAGTGAGCTCTCAGGTTTTGTACCCTCTGAACAATATGAACTGTGGGACAAGATCCAACCTCCTTGTACTTGAAGGTAAAGCCGTATGAGTTCATTCCAAGTTCATAGAAATACCCAGTTTCTTATGGAATCGATAGTGAAGCGTCTCTTGTTTTCACAGGAACTGGAGACGGTTCTTCAAAGACGGATGGTTCATTTTTTGTTGAACTGAGATGGCAGACATCGGAAAATATCTGATAGCTTTTTTTTTGGAGTCCAGTGACCCCAAAATAATGGATAATTATTGAGAGAAGAAAGACTGTACTTTTCTGATTGATTGTTATTTATTGAAATTTTTGCAAACATTACAAAGAGTAGAAGCAGTACCTCCTCTGTCCAGCCTAAACATCTTTGTTTAACTGAAGAAACACATCGATGGTTCAAAGGGACTGGTGCCCAGTTGGTTCAGTCCCCCGTGGCCTGAGATTTGTTCTTGACACTTCATAACCTTTTGATTTTCCTTATTTTCATAAAATTCATCATGCTGAAATTTCTTAATATTGCACAACTATCAGATGGATGAATTCAAGAAACCTTGAGTCTGGAGTCATTTTTCATTCAACTTGTGAAAAATGGGAGCAAAAACAAAAGCACTAAGTTTGATTTTTAAAATAAGCGTTAACATTTTTAAGGAAACTTGTTTTTTAAGTTACATATATTATTTACAGTTTTGTTTAATTATTTGCAGCACTTTTAATAAAATGTACTTTTAAAATGATCCTTTCTGCTGTCTTTTCATCTGAGAAGCTGATCATAGTAAACCTTTGAAAATAAAATACGATTCCTGGAAACAAGTGTAGAAACAATCTGAAATGTTGAAAACATGCTGTCTACCTGAGGATAGTCTTGGATGGATCATCCCCAGGAACGATCCTGGACAAATAACCAGCTAAATATTAATAGGCTGTATATATTTGCTGCTTGGGGAACCACCACAAGACAAAGAAGCGTGTGACACAAAAGAAAATTTCAGGAAATCCTCAAAACCTGCTGAAGAGCAAAGTGGTTTCTCTATTCCCCTTTTGTTTATCCTTACTCAAAGGTTCACATTTCCAATGAGGTTTTTTTTTCAAGCTGCACTCCCTTCACAATGGATGAGCTCTGCGAAACAGTGGTTTGTGGATGACGTCTTTCACCACGTTTTTATATTGCTGACTGGAATGGTCTACTTCCTGCATGGCATGGATCCCATTTTAGACTTCTATGACTCTTGCCCACCAGTAAACTCATAAATCTTGACCATCTCTCGTCCATCATTTCCTGTTTGTAGCTTCAATAAAATAATAAATCTCCAATAACACTGGACTTTGACAATTAATAAAAAAAACAGTGCAGTTTATAGACCTGATATAAACAATATTGAACCAGTGTATCTGAAATTCATCTCATTAATGTTGGTCAAATTAAGATCGCCAGCCAGAGGGGAATGATGCATTTTTACCGTAATCCCCCTTTTATGGGTTTCACTTTCGGCAATAACGCATCTAAGTACTTCATACTTACACTGTGATGTAATTTATTAGGTAAAAGTATGTTCTGTGGCTGAAATCCAGGCTAGGACATCTAGCTGCTTCCATGTAGCTACTTCAGATTCATTCATCTTCATATCAGAGGAAAATGTACCTTATTGATCATCTTAACATTTTTAGCCACCATGGTCAGTCAATATTAAAAAAGCTTCATTTCATCCTTTAAATATACATTGTTGAGAACACCTTGTTTTTCTCAAGTAAATTTTAAACGCAGAACTATTATAGTAAACTGAATTTTGTTTGTTCTTGAGAAAAACAACCTCTGCCTCTGAGTGAGATAACCCAACTTTCCGGAAATTTGAAACCAAAATAGAGGTGTCTGTTTTCTTTATTTTCACCCTGGATCTAGCACTGTAATTTGAGCTCAGGCAGAAATGTGAATTTTCTGTTGTCTAATCTGTCACTGATTTAAGGTGCAACAGCACTCAAAGAAAGAAAAAAAACCACTTTGACCAAGTATTTAAATACAAGTAATTTAATATTAATCTTAATAATTGAAAGTATGAAAACAAATGGCTCAAAGTAGCATTTACATGAAAAGCATATTTTCTTCACAAAAGTAAAAGGTGTAATAACGTGATTTCAGATGAAAAAGATGACTGACCTTTAAAATTACTTCAAACTAATACAATCAGTAATATCATAAGCAGATAAAAAGTCACATCAGATGGTGGTTCATGAGTGAAACATGAGAGTTTCATCGGTCTCCAGGGGCCCATTCACTCTGAGTTCATTTGGGTAACTAACACATGAGCTTGTTTCTATGACTGGCGTCATGCTGGGCACACACATGCATGTCTCTCTGAATGGAGACACTGCAAGAACCTCAAACTCCACCTCAAAGCTCCCCTTGGCCTCTCCACTGTGACGGATGACCACCATCTCATACTCTCCAAACCGGATCAGGGCTTTATCCGGGAGGTCCATCCTTTCCAGATAACCAAGCATCACACTGTTCACTGACATTCGACACTTCTGGCTCAAGTTCTGGATGGTGAAAAGCATCTCCTGGCTGTGGGGCGTTCGGTAGGCTTGGAGGGACAACTGTTTTCGAGACACCTTGGCATCGACCAGAGTGTAGGCACAGGTCTGAGAGTCACGTCCTAACTTAAGAGGTTCATCTGCAGGGTGTCTTCTCCTGGTCCCCAGAGGAAGAAGCCCATAAAGGCCCTTAAAGTTCTGCTGAGGATGATAAAGCTTGATGTGGAGGTAAGTAAGGAGATCCTCCTCTGTCTCCATTGTCTGGGACACATTCATGATGAAACAAGCGCCTCCTGATGAAATCAATGAAAGTGTTGATTGTCCTGCTGAAGTTTGGCGATGAAAAACTGTAGGAACAGATGACAATCATAATAAGAATCCCTTGGGATAATAATGTTTAGATGTAGATCTTGCCGCAGATGTCTGTGTCTTACCAGTCTTGTCTGGTGCCTTTGTTCCCTCCGCAGATGCTGGATTAAATGTGATTGATTGGAATGAGAGGGAGCTCGCGTTGCTGCCAGGAGAGAAAACAAGCGAAAAC
The DNA here is from genome assembly GCA_013358685.1 of Antennarius maculatus. NCBI lineage: Eukaryota > Metazoa > Chordata > Actinopteri > Lophiiformes > Antennariidae > Antennarius > Antennarius maculatus. The sequence continues at coordinate 6,841,489 of CM023628.1, forward strand.
TCCTCCCTGAGCCTCTTGTCTTTTTCGTCACTCTCACAAGATCCAGTAATAACAATGCTGCTTTCAAGTGCAACTTCGGGGACACAAACAGTCTTGTGGTTAGCAGTTTAACGTAATAAGCTGTGAATGGGAAAAGTCTGGTTTTTCCTTTCGTTTTTCAATATGAGATGGAAAATATCTCCACAGACGGTGAAAAAAAACAACAACAACAATGCTAGCCATTTTTAAACAAAGTTTAAAGAAATCTGCTCTTATGGTTAGAGGAAAGTTCAGCATATCCGTACCAAGTTTAAAACCATTTTAAATCAATAAATAATTTGGAACAATGCCAGGTTATGATTGTTAAATGAATTATTGGTTCAAATTCAGCACGATAGAAGAGTAAAAGTATTGTTAGTTGTGACGTTGTTATTACTATTCAAAATAATAATGAACAAACACAGCACAAATTTATTATAATAATAATTTTAGAATCATCTGATGCGTATCTTTTATGAAATATTTATGAATTCCAATTTTTAAGAAGGGCACCTTAATGCAGCATTGCGGCACTGAAAACTCCAAGATGATGCAACCTGACAGGAAGTGAGTGCTCGCTTCACGAAGCTGCTGTACTGAAACTCAAACGTTACGCATTAACCCAGAATAACGCATCCTCGTAGTTCCGGTGAAATACATAAAGTTCAGATGGAAAACAATCACCCATTCAGATGTCTGAAGAAGTGTTTTTGCGTATAAAAACGGAAGTAACACGTGAGCGACTCATTTATCGATTAGATATTAATAGGTTAAGTGTGTTTTGTAGCAGTAAAGTTAACATACAGAAGAAACCATTAAACCAAATGTTTTTGCATAGATAAATAAGATGCGATATCCGCCTAAACTGCTGGTGGCGGTGTCTCGGTGTTTGTGTGGATGTCCACCGGATATAGACGAAGAAGAAACTAGAGCGCAAACGGAAGTCAGCAGAAAAGCAATCGGTTAGCTGTCAGTTCTTTACGTAGGTTCGATTGTGAAAGGTAATTTAAGACATATTTGCCGCTCTTGCGATTTTTAAAATTCTGAAATCCAATGTGTATGTAATAATTTACTAAAATGGTAATCCTTGTTCTGCGGCAATGTGTTTTCTCCTTCCTTTGTCGATAAGGACTGTTGTGCTTTGTGTAATAGCGTTGCATAATTAGCATGCTAACCATAGCTAGAACTATAGAAATTGTTCAACCAAGACTGAAAATTGTGGCTGCATTTATTGTTAATCCGTACAGCAGGGTTATTTACAACTAGTTGTTCTTAGAAGTATTTGTATTAGTCCAGTTTTAGTAATGAAATCGAGATCATAAGTTGATAGCTGTCTTTTTTGTGTAGCCGATGTCGGCCATTTTAAAGTGAATGGAATGGGCCTGTTTTTTCCCCTGATAGCTGTTATTGACATGCTATATGCTAGGAAAGTACTTTGTTCCACTCTCCCCATACTCTTTTAGTTGTAATCTAATGTTTACTGCTGTATCTGTGAGGATCAATTAATTTAATTTTGATCGCTCATCATGTATATATATCTGCATGATTTTTTTCCAATGTGTTTTCCAATAGGTCTTTGAAAATGGTGAAGATTTTTGTGGGAAATCTGCCTCGAGAAGCAGACCAAGAAGAAATCAAGGCGCTCTTCACAGAGCACGGCACCGTCACTGAATGTGCCATCATCAAGAATTACGCTTTTGTCCACATGGATGACCGTAAGGCGGCCACCAAAGCTATTAAGAGCCTCCACCTCTACAAGCTTCATGGCACGCAGATCAATGTTGAAGCCAGCCATGGGAAGAATCAGGGCTCAGTCAAACTGCATGTCGCCAATGTAGAAAAGGGGGCTGATGATGAGCTTCGTGCTCTATTTGAAGAGTATGGTTCTGTCACAGAGTGTGCAGTTGTTAAGAATTTTGCCTTTGTGCACATGTCTAATTCTGACGAGGCCATGGATGCCATAAAGGGATTGGACAACACTGAGTTTCAAGGTAAGAGTTGGCCATCAAATAATAAAGATTCATTTGGTATTCTTGTTTTAAATCTAATTATTTAATCTGTATTTTGTTTCTGCAAATGTTTTTTAAAATCAGGAAAACGTATCCACGTCCAGATTTCGAAGAGCCGCCCCAGACATGATGAAGAGTTTCCACCTCCTCCCCCAGAAAGGGGAGGCTATTGGCCCCCTCGCTATCCAGGGGACAGGCCCGAGCCTCCTCCGCCTGGCTTCATGAGAGGCCGCCTTGGTCATATGCCCCCAGGTTACCCTGCCCCTCCTCTGCCGCCGCCTCCCCCTAGACGAGCCCTTTATCCTGATCGTCCTTATGATGGTGACAGGGAAAGATTCGGCGTCGTAGATTACTATGAGAAGTACCGAGCCCGTCCGTATGGCATGCCCTCCTACGAGGACCAGCGTCCTGGCGCCCCTCCTCCCCCACCACCTCCCTCAGCCGTCGTCCGAGACCGTCTTATGAACCCGTCGCTTGACCCATACGAGCGTCGGCCACTCCCACCGCCTCCGGCCTCGTACTATGCAAGAGATCGCAGCCCCCTCAGGAGAGGGCCAAACGCACCAATGCCCCCCCCTGCCAGTAATGGCTACTCCTACGAGCGCTCTCGCCTCTCTCCAGTTTCCCGAGTCCCGCCTTACGGAGTTCCACGTGCCAGGGAGCTCTACACAGACCGGCTGCCTCCGCCACCGCCTGCACGCTACGCTTATTAATCCAAGGTGAGAATAGGCCTGAGGTGGTCTGATGCCACACCTCTTTAAAAAAACTTGCCATTCGTCCCTGTAACGGCAGAGGCAGCTTGAGATCTGTACGCTCTACGAAATACCACTCCAAATCTTTTAGGTATTTTCTGTAATGCACGTCTCTGCGCTAACATGGATTCTCGCTGCTCTCTGTTAAATGAGTCCGACAAAAACTCCGACTTTGCATTGAGGAACTACGCAGCGCAACTCAAGACACGGAACTCGAAACCTTTTCGATTACGAAGAAGGAACAACGTGCTTTTATGACCAATTGCAGACAGATCATTTGTGTCATTTGCTCTTTTTCCAGGATCGTCGTTCTACTGCGTCTGCGCTCGCCGCCGCCTCCTGATGCACGTGACGCTTTCCTCTCCCTGTCTGGCTGAGCGCGTTGCGTTCCCCTGCGATGCTCACAGAAGGACGTGAATTGCCGGCGTCCACGTCTGTTTTGCTTTCATTATTTTGGGACAGTTTTTACATTCGGATATTATCCCGTGATTGTTTTAGTTTGTAACTGTGCTGTACTATATTTCTTGATCCACGTCTGACTATAGGCGGATTTTTTTTTTTTAATTTGTACTTTTACGTTTGAATCATTAGTGTTCTGATATTGTGTGTGATCATTAGAAAGCTGAAAATTTTCAGCAGCGTTTTCTAGGCGATATTTGTGACTGTAGAGTTAACTGAATTTACTCTTGCTAAATAATCTAAACTGCACGTTGTTTCCATCAGTTTAACTTCCATCAATTACAAAAACCACCATGTGGCGTTGCTGTGAGAATATAAACTGTCAAAACACATAGGATTATGACAAATGTAGTAAATAACTGTTGATAGGACAGTTACCGCAAAGCGCTCTTGTACCTTTGAAACTTGTTTTAAATAAACATTTGTTCAGTAATGTTCACAGATGTGCATAAAATCATTCTCAGCGCAAAAATACCTCATCGCTTGCATTAATACGCAAACTCTTACGGAAATGTCGGGAAATAATCAACCCTTTCATCTAAAGATCTGCGTTTATCCATGGTGAAACCACGCATAACGAACCTGTTGAAATCGTCACGACAATGTAAGGAAAGCTCCTCTCTGGTCTTGTGTGAACTGCTACACTCTGAATCTTTCGCCAGCGTAGCTTTCCCCCTCCACGCTTATTCACATTAGAGAGAAGGCGCCGTGACCTGTGGAACCGAGTCAGGTGAGGTTTGGTAGCCGAGGATAGGTTACCTTCAATCTGGGGGAGATGACCTCTGGCTGCCGAACACCTTCAGAGTCAACAGGTAAGTCAAGGGTTTTAAGGAATCTTGAACTATCAACTATTTTTAAGGTAAATTTTGTGTTGTTTACTACAGAGATGTGATGATTTCTTGTAGATCCTACAGTAAGTTTTGCTTTTTCAGTCCAGATTCACGTATTTCTGAATTACCTGTATAGCTGATAGTCCTTTTCCAGGCACTCCAAGCAGCTGCTTTGAAGACCACGGTTGGCTTTTGGCAAGTGGATGTTTTTGAGATGGGACATAAAGGAGCTCTGAAGACAGCCTGGTTAGAGTTTACAGGTGTCAGTAAATTCTCCATGTCTTAATTGACTTTTTATGTGACGATATTGATGCTACAATAAGACTTTATATTATAATGTTATGATATTGTCTTTGTATTGCCATCATGTGAATCTGGCCTGCATGAATAAAGTACTGAAAACACTAAACATGGATTTCTGGTAAGTCATGTGTAAGTGTAGTTCTCCTCGTGGCTTTTTGTAGATCTTTAAGACGTGAATTAATTTTGGAAAAATTTTATAAGCAGCTGTTGAAATTCCATTTTTGTTTTGAACTGAAAACAATGTAATTTAACAATCTAAGGACAATGTTAAGTTCAAATGGATGGAAGACAGGGTCTCGATCCAGATCTACAGATCCTGTGGGTTCCTGAAAAAAAAAACAGTCTGGACAGTAAATGTTGCTCCAAAATTAAGCAACATTCATCAGAGATTAATGAATATCTTTTAGAATCTGTTGGTCCGTTTGTTTCATAAAGTGGAGGTAGTTTCCAGCCACTATTGGCAATAAATAAGAATTTAAACAATTCAAATAGATAAAAGTATTGTTGCCTGTGATCACGCATCTCATTCAGGAAAATTTTTGAGGCTGTTACAAAGCTGAAGGCCAGTCTTTGTTTACCTCTAACTCACTAAAAGAACTCCAGACGGTTATTTATAAGTACTGCTTGAGTCATGAAGGAATTAAAAAAAAAAAACACTTGAAGTCACATCTAGAATAGGGATTCTTAAAGGAGTAGCTTGACAGCACGTAGCTAAAGACTGTCTTCCTGTGGTTGAGTCTATTTTAGGCCAATTTCTGTATTTCAACCACATAAATTCTGAGCGTGATTGCACAGCTTTGAAAAGTGAAGGTCTATAACAACAGGATGACCACACAGCTTGAAAAATACTGATGAGAGTCACAAATTACACACAGATGATTCCAGTCCTGTTTGGTTCTAGTCTAACAACACAATAAATCAGCTGATCGTTGTGAGACTGCTTTTCCATGGATTTACATGAATATCCAAAAGTAAACCACATAAAGAGGAGGAGACCAGCCACATTTGGGGTTGGGGATTTTGCCCCTCTGTTCTAGTGTATGGAGCCATTCTGTTGATGTTAATGAAGAGATTTAAGTGGTCACATGTAAAAAGACACACAATGACAGCATCTTTGAGTCAGTGTCAGGTCAGCTCCATAAGTTGCACAATATAAAGATGAGCAGGAAAGCAAATATTTATTCATCATGAAACAGACAAAATGATCGTGAAACACATTTTATTGTATAATGCTGCCTGCATTTACGATATGATTAAAGATTGGTTTTAGAAGATGTCAAGGCTGCTGTCTCTTCCTGTAAACCTCAACCACTCCTCACTATTAAAACATTTAAAATTCTTTTTGCCCACAAAATCAAAACAAAATGATGAAGAAAAATGTGTAATTTAGAATACAATGGTTCTGCATTTTTTGTTTTGAAAGGAACCGCTCACAGTTTCTCATGCTCACAGTACATTTAATTCCGGCTGCGTCTCTGGGTCCAACACTCTGCTGCCTCTTCCATGTGGATTAAATCTCACTGCTGAATAGGTCAGCGCATCAGAGCACAGGTTCTGTAAAGAAACATGTTTACAGTTACTCATCTCACATTCCATGTGGAGAATGCGACACAAGCCTTTGATAAACGTTAATAGATGGTTTGATTACCTCACTGTGTTCTGGGTTCTGTCTCAATTTACGAGCTACATGAAAAGAAAAACATCTGATTTGCTAATTATTCAAAAATATTGCTTGTAAATTTGACTTTTTTTCAATTTTTGCAAAATTAGATATTATTACAATAATAATAATGATAGAAATAAAAACATACCTGTATAAAGTTTGATGAATTTGACTTGCAGACCAATGATGAATATAAAGAGGACCATTATCAGGACAAACAGAATCATACCCGACATGGTTGCTGTTCCATCAAATGCTTCAACACGAGATGAATCTTTCACAAAGACACGTGGAATAATTATGACCAAAACTGAAGAAAGCAGGCCCAGATGCTCGATTCTTGAGACAGAAAAGACATTCTTACCGTGAACCCTCAAATACGTTGCACTGACAATTACTGAATGTCTTTTTGATGGAAACCCACAGAAATACAGTCCACTGTCAGAAATATTCACTCCCTTGATCTCAAGAAAAACGGATGTGATGCTGGATGTCATATTGAATTTGTCTTTTTGAAATCCGTCACAGAATGTTGCATTGGTGTTGGAGCTCCGCAGCCACACAATGCAGGTGATGTTGGGTCCGTTGGCTGATTTGTACCAATATATGTGTGAGGCAAAACTAGAAAAATTTGTACATGATAGTGTGACATCTCCACCAGGCTGAACTTCCATGAACTCCAAACATGAGACAGAGATGCAGCCTGAAAGAAAATATATTTATTCCTTTGAAGAAATCAAACAATTCATGTCGCAAAGAAAACACAGTTTTAAATAACTTCCAGCAAATAAAATCCTGGAGGAAAACTGGCCATTGTATTTGGATAGATGACGTACATAGGTGTACTTACTGAGGGTGACGAGGAGAGCTGTTTTCATGGTCAGGTTCATTGTCGTGTGTTCAATGTGACTGACACTGACATGGTTGTGACTGATGCACATCAGGAGGAGGGGTCTCTGTGTGCAGAGGCTTAGTGCTGCTCTGTCCACCCATAAAGCTCTCATTAAAATGGTTACACAGATGAACAGGACGATTTTGTGAACAATAACACTTCTCCATCAACTGTTTTTTTTTTATATTGTCTATACAGACGTTGGAAGAAAGTCAGACCATTGTTTGAAACATCTGTCAATGGAGGTATAAATCTATTGTCCCCTCTGTAATGAGGCTTAGATAAGGATCCAACATTAAACGTGGCCTGGTGAGGTTTTCAACTTCTTAAGGAAACAGCTAATCAACAAAATAACTCTTCTCATCCCTTTGTAGATGGAAAGGGACATCTCTTAATCCCCAAAATGTTTCTTGAGCTTTATTGCATTTCTGCTTTCTTGAATTTTCACAAAAATAATTGAGTTGGAAGGGGACTTGTTTTGACCTTAATTTCTTGGAGCCCTAAGATGGAATGGATTGATTCGGAAAGGCATTAGGCATTGATTAAAACAAATTCTTCCCCCTCTAAGCTAAAAGCTTTGGTGCATTTTCTGCGGTTTACATAGCATTGCTAGACGACATGAACAAGAACTTGTTAACTTGTCTCACACCAGGACATGTTTTAGCTCAGCAGCTTCACTAGTTTTAGCTAAAGAAAAGATTATAAATACAGTAGAATGTTTTCAAATGAATTTATGAGCTCGCTGAAAGCAGAAAAAACAGCCCACATTTTCTTCATTTATTAGTCGCAAAGCTTTTGATTTGAATGTCTTTTTAAAAATTTTTTATTTAGTTTATTTTTTTCTTTCCAGACATTTTATTACAGCAGATGTTGCAACATCAACAACATGTGAAAAAGAAAAAAAAAGGGTTGACGGATAGAAGCCATTTGGCTTGTAAAATTCTCATGCCCAGAATAAACAACATCTCTCATCTTTCCATTGACACAGGTAGTGGCTGTCTGGTCATGCAAGATTTATTTTTATGCATCATACTTAACTCACGGTTTGTGGCTAATTTCAATTTGACAAGCAGGTATACTATAATTAAATTATAAGCGACTCTTGGTCAGCATTTAAGAGAAAATACTTGTCATGCTGGCCGAAGTTTACCATACAAAAATATAAATACAATTTGATTGTACATACAATGAATAATATTTAAATACATTGTTTGAAAATTTTAAATAAAAAAAAAGAAAGAATTTATTTGTATTCATTAATGCTTCTGGAAAATATGTCTGAATACAATTATTTTAATTTTTGTTCTATTAATACAAAACATTATAAAGATTATAAAGATTTAGAAAATTCTGCCATGCTGGTCAAAAACAGCAGAAAATCTGCTGCAGCACTGGAGCAGGTCTCTGCCTCCCCATAAAATCAACTTTATAGACGTGGATGAAAATATATACCATCCATTTGTTGTGTGTTGTGATGTAAAGAGCTGAAGTCTCCATGATGAAATGAAGAGCAACACCAGGCAGATAGGAGTTAAATTATATCAACACATTTTCTTCGACATCACAATTGAAGTTTGATTTTTCCATACGATGTGCTTTTCTTTTTCAAAGCAGAGCATTTTGTTTTCGTGTCAAAGTAGCGTCAATCGATTTTTGTACTGCTGCTTGTGAGTCACCCGTGGTTATGCTCAGACCACACTGTATTGTCTCTTCCTGTCTGAGTGATGTGACGCTCTCACTTTTCCACCGCCGCTTTGAATGGCAGCTCTGTTCTGTCGATACAAAGAAAGAGGTGGATTCAAAAGAGCAAGGAGAAAAGAACACTGAAAAGTTAATTTATGTGTCTCCTAATTATAAACTACAATGCTCTGTAATATAGGTGTAAGAAAGAAAGATATGTATTGGTAAAAGGGAAAGAGCCAGCATGTAATTTAGATAATAAGCGATTCATGTCTAGATTGGAAAGACCCATTAGCAGTCAAAAAAACTGTATTGCTGAACACAGAAACCACATGAGATTAAACTGCCAAATATGACCTCAACATGAATTAATCTTTTGGTTTTTTTTTTAATCTAGATGTTTCTGGAAATCTTAACATGTTTTCAAGCCTGGAATTCTCCATCCAGCATTTTTCTTTAGATATCTAGTCCCTTATTAGATTTAAAATTATTGCACTAATCTACTTCCCTATCAATATCTTTGATTTCAGCTTTCTGTGCAATTTACTAAACGTGATAAGGTTTGTTTTGTGTTTGGATATTACTGCTCCTCTATGTTTATCATTACCAGACAATAAGTACAAGTGTAAATGAAGATGCTGTTTTAATGTAACTCAAAGTATGCAGAAGACTGATAAATACTGAAAGTTTAAAATGAGCAAATAAAGAACAATTAAAGACAACTAAAATGTGACAATGCTGAATCAGCTTGGTTTACAAATGTGTTCTAATGGAGAAACTGTGTGACTCAATGCATTTTAGTGACTATAAATGCATTCTTTACAATGTCCACTAGAGGGAAGTATTCGACCACGTCACACATTAAACCTGTTGGCGATGAAGAGCGCGTTGTCTTATTCATGTTGTCATTTTCTGACTTAATTCCTTCATTTTATTGGCCGAGAGATGTGACCATTAGCTTTCTTTTATTGTTATGATAATAATGATAATAATAATAATAATAATAATAATAATAATAATAATAATAATAATAATAATAATAATAATAATAATAATAATAATATTATGTCACAGAGCAGACAGAGCTACACTATAGACGGTTGATTCCCTGACAGGTAATAGATATTGGATATCCTGCTGTATCCGTGGGGGCCTGACATCACAGCCAGCCCCCGTCACCACTGCGTCAGCACCGATGAGCTCAACGCGTTCCCGTCCGTCAAGGAGGGAGGGGGCTGAGAGAGAGAGAGAAACGGGGTGTTGTCCCTCCTGAGACGCTCACGCATAACAGAGTAACGGCGACAGGGCGAGGACAGAGCATCCCTTCATCCATCATCCTCTTCCTCTCCTCTCTGGGAACGCAAAAGGCTGTCCTTTTCAGCAATCGAAGTTCGTGTTTTATTGAAGTCCATCCCGTTCTGACAGACGCGGAGCGGACATCAGGACAGAGTCGGGAGAAGAGCGCAGACGGAGCGGTTCAGCACCTCGGACAGCGACAATGGCGCCAATGGTGGAGGAAGGAGCGCAGCTCGGTGAGTCCTGGTGAATTCATCCACAGACAAAGGGATGAATGTCAGTGTTTTGGAGGAATCAGGTGATGATACATTCAGGTGAAAGAGGAATTCTCCATAAACCGACGTATCCTGAGACTTCTAGTTTCCATTTTACTGCTGAATAAACGGCAGCAACCAACAATGAATTATCATATATATTCACTATTTTCATATTTGGTTGTAATTTCGAGTGTGTGTTTTTATGTAAAACATCTCACCGGTCGCCTCCTCGCCCTCATGTTGTCCCATCCATCTGTTGTTGCCTTGAAAACCAGTCCACCCAGTGTGTGAGGCTGAAAAATTAATGAGAGGATAAACTGGAAAATTGAGCTCAGTTACCGCCTCTTTGATGGAGAAATCTGAAAGAGAAAGAAAAACCCTTCCACTTTATGTTAGATGGATGCTGTGCCAAGAATTATAGTAAGATTATCTTACAGTAGATAATGTGGATTGGCAAGATCTCTGCCAAGGCCCATCGGTCCAATTTAATTCTATTAAACCTATTACAATGCAAACTAAACGCCCTGTCACTATCATTTACAGGACAACCCACCTATTATGAAAACATGTTTATAACAAGGTGAATTCAGACTTTTAAATAAATATCTAAATCGGACTGATTTATTTTTTGGTCAGGATTCATGCGTTGAGAAATCAAATAAAAAATTTACAATTGTGGAAAAAAAAAATCCCAGACCTGTATCAAAATTTAATGCAGTCTAGTCTGGCATTGGACCAGTTCTCCCATCAAAATGACCAGTAGTCCAGTAGTTTTTGTGTTATTCTCCATACTGGTAAATAAATAGGATTTGAATTTGAAGTTATGGTTTTAAAATCTGAGAGAGAATTATATAAAAATAAATAAGCAGTCCAATAAAAATATCTTCATACGTTGTTAGATCAGCATTACAGGAACCCAGGCTGAACGTGAATGAAGATGCAGACGATGATGTAGCGCAATAGATTTGACCATTTAGTCTGAAACGTGCCGCCTCCGCCTCTCTCTCTCTCTCTTTGACTGTGTGTTAACCTGAGTGCTTTTCCACTTGGCCGCCTCCTTAACTGCGGGAAACACTTTGTGTTTCGGCCACTGAAATGAGCCCATTAACTCTGTTCTGATGCTGTTGAGTCATCGTCATCAAACAAAGAGCCGAGGCACTCGGTGGGGTTTAGTGACTCCACTGGAGGAGGGTAGGTGTCTAAATGCCACTGCTGCTGAAAACAATAAACCATTGTCAGTCTAATTAGGAATATAAATGAGTTTGCTTTGTTCAACCATTTTTATAACTCCCCTATAAAAGAACCGTTCCTAAATGTTATGTAGTTTTTCCAGAGTTCATGATTAAAACCTGTTCAGTCTTAATCGTGAATCAGGGTGCTACAGATTGGCTGGTTTTTCATCCCTCTGAGTCAAAGCTGTAGCCTTGACTCACAAAATGGATTCAAATACCACATTTAAATCTGTTGAGGTTGTGCACACCTAATTAATTCTCTTCCTCCTCCTCCATAGTGGCAGTACCCGCGGGTGTTGCTTTGGTGAGCGTCTTTGGCCTCGTCTTCACTGCGTCAGCCTTTGCGTGGATTTGCTGCCAGCGTAAAAACACCAAATCCCAGAAGACACCTCCCTACAAGTTTGTGCACATGCTCAAAGGAGTCGACATCTACCCGGAGAGCCTCAGCGGGAACAAGAAGTTCGCTGCATCCGCAGCTACCGCTTCAGCCAACGACCCTGGCAAAACCGATGTGAACGGAAACTGCCACACTACGTCGCTGATGAGTCCCACCGGCTCCGGCAAACTGCCGACAAGTCCGAGCGAGCCCAGACCGGCTCTGCATCTAGATCTGGAAAAACGGGATCTGAATGGTAATTTCACCACCAAACCGTTTCATCACCACCACCACAAGGTGCGGAGCTCCCCAGAACTGGAGTTGCCCTCTCCCCAAACCGGGTTCACTCAACCTGGTGTGATGGAGCGACGTGACCTGCCTTCACCGTCCAGCACCCTCTCCAGCCAGGCACCCACCCCAGCTGTGGAAAAGACCCAGGAGGAGGAGAGAGAGGGTGGGCTAGGGACTCTTCACTTCTCCTTGGAGTACCAGTCAGAGAGGAAGGCCTTCATTGTACACATCAAGGTAGTGCATTTTGTTTTGTTGAAGCTACAATCAGGTATATAAAACAAATCTGATTGAAACCTTTCACACGTTCCAAGCTAATCACATGACTCAACTTTTTGATCCAGGAAGCCCATGGCCTGACCCCAACTGACGAGCAATCGCTGACCTCTGACCCTTACATCAAGCTGACCCTCCTACCGGAGAAGAAGCACCGGGTGAAGACCAGGGTCCTGAGGAAGACTCTGGACCCCGCCTTTGATGAAACCTTCAGCTTCTACGGGATTCCGCTGGCACGGGTGTCAGAGTTGGCCCTTCACTTCATGGTGCTCAGCTTTGACAGGTTCTCTCGCGATGAGGTCATCGGAGAAACCCTTGTACCCTTGTCCGGAATTGACTTATCCGAGGGGCGTGTCCTCATGAGTCGAGAGATCATCAAGAAGAATTTCAAGGTAAGATCTGGAACACCGTGGATGTGTGGAAACTTTATTTTATTTTTGTTATTGTTGATTTGAGCATCAGTATTTCCCTGATTATGATATTAGTGTTTGTGTCAGTTTTTAAAAACACCATAATTCTGGTCTTCCAATGTTCCTGAATTAATCAAGACAGAAATTAATACAAAATCATCTAAATTGAATAATATTTTTAATCGTGGCAATTTCTCTAATTCACCTAAATGGAAAAACATCCAATTAATTTATTTAATACTGCTTTCAAGTATTATCTAAATTAGCTAATCTGCACCTTGATGAGGAGATTTAAGTTTGAATATAAATAATATATCAAATAAATTGAAGCTCACTTTCTGTGGATCGATCCCTGCCAGTATGAAACTGTTCTTGTTAAATGAAGCCAAGCTGGAGAGCCGATAGTAGGTTTTTTCTTTCTTTGGTGCAGTGATCGGATCTGCTGCCCATAATGGATCTGAAAGCTGATACCAAGGACTGGCGCTCTTAAATGGAATGATGGGAGCCTTGGATCTCTCTTTTGTCATTATATTTTATTATTTATGCGTCATTTTCGCAGTTTGTTGATCTCGTTTATGAAAATAAGATAATTCTGAAATACTAAACAGACATTTTATGTTATAATATTTTATCCTGAACAGATATGAGATACCTTTCCACTCTAAAATACGTGACTCACAAGATCTCGATTGTAAACGGTTTCTGTTTCATTTGACGAAGATCTTAAGATCTAAATGTCATCCGAGACAGTCAGGCGCGACTTAAAATTTGAACCCACATGCTTTTACATTTCCATTTGTGGATTTAGAGGATGGAGGGATATCTACACCGCACCACAATGGATCCATGATGTGGTGGTCATTACACTTCTGTTCTCTCTGTTCCTGGCAAAAGCGAGGACAGTAAAGCTCCTGGATCACATTCAGTATAAATTCCTTTTTGTGAGAAGTTGTGTGTTTTAGCATCAGCGCCAGAGGTGTAGAGGTATGCATGCCTTAGAAGTCTGACAGAAAACCTTCTGTGCAGGGTTTCTTACACCAGGTTCACTGTAAAGGATGGGGGGGTGAGCACACCTCTGTGGTTTAGCATACAGAGGCTCTTCAGACTGGTGGGGCAGGGGAAGGAGCATTGATGATGGAATATGGGATAATATTGATGTAATCATGGATTTGTAACTTAAAACTTTGCCTCTAGAGAAAAGCTGGAAAATACAACTCAGAAATGATTCCCTCCTTGTCTCCGCAGAGCTCTCTCTCTCTCTTTTTTTTTTTTTTATCATCAAGAGAATAAAATTCCTCTGACTTGCTCCATGCTGATACACATTTCATAAAACTGTTCAGCAAGGAGGATTTTGTTCAGAACACTTTTAAAGGGGCAAAATATAGTCTTTAGAATGCATAATATTGCTTTGGGGATTTTTCCGTTTGATTTGTTTGGTTGAATGTAATATTTACTGGTAAAAAAAAAATTCACCTCTTTTAATTTCTTTATTTCCTGTAAATCAGCCATAGTTTATGAACTTTAATATTTCAGTTCTTGTCATGTCTCATAAAATTGGGTGCAAACAACCATTTAAGTGGATTTTAGAAGGTATATATGTAATAACAGATGCAGGATTTTTCCCTTTCTCCATTGTTCCTTGTAATTAGAAGCAGCCCTTGCTAGCAGGGTGGTGGCCGTCTTTGCCTGCATTGCATGGATTTTTCCTCACTGCTTTGTGTGTGTAACAGTGTGCATGTATGAGAATACAGCAGGTCACGGGATGGACGTGGCTTGTCACTAGTGGCATGGCCAACGGCCTGTTTTCACCCTGGAAGTGCAGTAGAAATGTCTTGGACATGTAATTGTTTATTCAGATGCAGAACCACCAGGTTAAGTTAGTAATAGACTGCATTCTATTTGTAATTCCCATAGCAACCATGAGTGAGGTATCCCAGGCGTCAGCTGTGTTGGGTGTGGAGTTGTAACACAGTGAAAGCGCCGATGCAAACTCGCTTCTCAGTCACACCTTTGTGCTTGTTGAGATGTGAGAAGGAGCTTGTTTAGCTTAAAGTCATTCCTAGTACACATCCCCTTCTCACTGATATGTATGACAAATGTTTATGGAGTAAACATGATGTAGATGCAGTGGCAGGCAACAGCTTCATCCTTAACCATCAGCATATTAAACATAAGGTGTGTTTGTCAGTGTGTTTTTGTTTTCACTTGCTTTATCTGCTGCTTCAAATGTTCATTGTTACTCAGAGCATCTCTGAAAATCTCTTCTCTAATTCCTTCCATACCCATCATCTCTTTATTCATTTTTTTTCATCCCTGCTTTGTCTCCCGCCACTTCTCATCCATCCACCCTCCCTTGCTCTCTCAACAGAAGTCGTCCGGCCGAGGTGAGTTACTGCTGTCCCTGTGTTACCAGTCTACCACCAACACTCTGACCGTGGTCGTCCTTAAAGCTCGCAACTTACCCAAGACTGAAAATAATGGACCTACAGGTAAGAGGATTTTATGAATCATGCTTTCTTATCCTTGATTGTGAAGGGTACATTAAATGCATAAATGCACGTATCTGTTTGGGTACCTTCTGCCTTGTTGGACGCTTTGAGCAGCCCAAACTGTTCTTAATTCTGTGATAGCTGCCATAATGACATAGTGTCAGCATCAGCAAACTGATCGAGATACACACATACAAACACACACACAGCCTCTTTCGCCCTCTTAACTGCCATTCATCGTTTCCGATCTATCAATTGCTGTATTGATCTGGAATAATATGCTGCTCTGCAAAGACTGTGAGGTTGGATTTTCATCGTATTTTTGCTTCCTCCTTCACTTTGTGTCTTCACTCTTGTCACTCTGGATTTCTAGATCCATATGTCAAGGTGAACATGTACCACGGCAAGAAACGGGTGTGCAAGAAGAAGACCCACGTGAAGAAGTGCTCCCCCAACCCAGTCTTCAATGAGCTCTTTGTGTTTGACCTTCCCTCCAACGAGGGCCTGAGGGACACCAGCGTGGAGCTGCTGCTGATGGACTCAGACACGGGCAGCGCGCGTTGCCCCAACACCATCATCGGGCGCCTGGTGTTGGGCACGTCAGCGGCGGGCACCCCCGGTGAGCACTGGAGGGAGATCTGCGACCACCCACGTCGCCAGATTGCCAAGTGGCACGGCCTGTCGGAGGATTAGGACGCCAGGATGGATTCTGTCATCTGTATCTGATCTGGTCTGGAGAGACGTGGATTGAGGATGGAAGGGATTTAACATTTCACTAGCCAGTATCCATTGGATTTTTCAGTGCGGGTGGGTGGAGAAAAAAAAGATAGGGGACTATGACATTGAGGGGATGGTCCTTTGAAGTGATGTCATATTTCAATCAATCATTCAATCATGTATCTTTGAAGGTATCGGGTTTCATGGGAAGGAGGGTCATGACAGAGGGAACTTTGTAGCTTTAAATGCTCCAAAGACTGTCACCAAAAATCATCTGGCCCCATGAGATGTCATCTCCATGGCAACAACCAATTGTCACTGTAACTGTGTGCAGCACAGAATGTCTTAAATGTCGCTACTGCTCTCTTTCTCTTCTTTCTCTTCTCCATTCTTCAGCTCCTCCTGTAAATACTAACCTAGACCATCGTATGAGAAACGGAATGAAAAACATCTCACAATGCTGTAAAAATGTGGATTATTAAAGTTTATTTTATATCGACAATGTTTACTTCATAAAAATGTAGATTGCTTTTATTTATGTTTTTGTTTTGTACTCTTATAGTTGATTTGTTGGACATGTTTTGTAGGTATAAGTGGTATTTCATATATCATTACTTTAGCGCAAGAAAGCCTAAATTAGGTGGTTTGAGAGAAGATTGGAATAGACTGAGTGCATTGGGGACAGTTAGCTGTGGATGCGTGAGTGTGTGTGTGTGTGTGTGTGTGTGTGTGTGTGTGTGTGTGTGTGTGTGTGTGTGTGTGTGTGTGTGTGTGTGTGTGTGTGTGTGTGTGTGTTTGAGTGCTTTTACTGATGCACCTCTTGGGTTGTGTGGGTGTCGGTATGTGTGTTAGCTCTGAAGAGATGTGAACTGTTTACTGTCAGTGTTGTGTCCCCCTTACTGTGAGCACAAAGACAGCTGAAGTGTAAAATGTATGTACCTTACTATAAAACACGGCAAGTCCTGACAAAATACCTGAGTTTGCAGTCTTTATTTATCACCATATACTACACAAGGTTTTGCGTGTGTTGTCATATTTCCAAAAATGTTTTTACCAGTGGAATTAAATTAGCTAATTCACTGCTTGTGGGATACTTAAATTCATAAGTATGGGTTTCATTCTATTTTGTTCTTTACAAAAGGAGCGTCCCCATAATTCATAAACCGTGTGTAAACGAAGTACGTCCTCAATTCCAACACCCCAGGGATGACATCATCAAACTCAATCCAAGTCTGATGATGTAATGAGTGCAGAGCGGCTAAGTGCTTCAGGCTGAGGTCATCGCGTGAATTTAATATCAGTGAAGTGGTTTGTTGGGTGTGGGTGGTGGTTGGGGGTGGGGATTGGGTGGGGGGGGGGGTAGTGCTGGCTCAGCTTAGCCCCTTAAAAATACAGACTCACCCAACTGTGTATTTTTGGATCGTCTGTCTGCATTGGTCTCCTCCAGAGTCCAATCAAGGGTTTGCTAATGTGGTCTCCAGGGAAGCAGGAGGTTCGTCACTCTGTTCTTCTTTTCTTGTGGTTCTAACCTGTGAGGCCGCATTCAAGTTCCTCATGTAAAACATCGTCCTGACCTGTTACAGAGCAACACGGTATGACCTAATCAGTGATGACTAAATGGTGGAAAAGGCTCATTGACCTGTACAAAGTAGGTGCTTTATTTATTTATTTATTTATTTATTTATTTATTTATTTATTTGTTTGTTTGTTTGTTTGTTTGTTTGTTTGTTTGTTGGTTTGTTGGTTTGTTTGTTTGTTTGTTTGTTTGTTTATTTATGTCATGTTTTTTGGGATTTTATGAAGCAGAAATTTGGCAAAATGAACATCTCCATAAATTTGACGGCAGATCTGAAACTTACTGGTTGTGTTTAATCAAAAGAGGGAAATTCAATTTATCAATGTCATAAAATACAGTTTAATTAAAACCACGGTCACAAATGAAAAAACCCTTTTGCTGTTGCACAAAAAAAAAAAATGTCCACCCACATTATATATCAGGTTTACTGTTAAATTTATCTGCATTGATTTATTAATAAATCAATAGTGCATTGATTTATTGATAAATCAATGATGCATGTGATTAATCGATAAATCAATGCAATACTCATAATATTTTGCTCACAAGCGCCAACATATGTAAGTAAATTGCTAAACACTTAAATCTCTGTATTAACCTTCATAGACTTTAGCAGTGAAGTCTCATTTCTTTTTTCTGTTAGGACCTAAATGTTCATGTTAAATTTTACTGTATTTTTTTGCAATATGACACAGAAATGTCCAAAAGACAATTGTTTTGCTCAAAACAAGAAACAGAATATTAAAAAAAAAAAAAAATCTTGAAAGATGACTGGAAGCATGGTTTGAAAGTCCAAAGCCAATGGTGCAGGGGTTGCATCACCCGGGCGTGGCAGAAGGAGAAAGCTGTCAAAGGCTGCAACTACATTCACGAGGATAATGGTGAAAAAAAAAAATCACCCCAATGGATGCAAAACATCACTCAGTTGGTAAAGAAAGCCCAGCAGAGACTTTACTTTTTGAGGATTCTGAGGAATTACAACATGTCTCAAATGCTGCTAGTGGCCTTCTAGTGGCAGACTGAACAACAGTTTCTGCTATTGCCGTAAATCTGTTGAACGCTGCCAGGCTCCTCTGAAATATGTATACGCACATGCATAATGCAGTAATGAAATGTGACACCACTAAGTGTCTATGTGCAATTTATACATACATTATCAATACTGATCATTCCAGACTGTGAGCGAAGATTGAATGTATGATGGTCGTCTTTCTCGCCTGTTTTTTTTCTGTTTTCATCTATTTTTTTATGTTTTGTATCTGTTTTTATCTGTATTTGCACTGAATGACAATGACAATAAAAGTGATTTCTGATTAGTGTTAAAGGACCTGCAGAAGTTGGCATTGCAGTTAGCATTTTACTAAATAATTCAACATGTAGACGTCATAAGATGAGAAAATCACAAGTTTGTCTTGTCCTATTCTCAAATGGTTAAAAAAAATGTAACGCAGGATTAATTATTCAGTTTTATTATGAAACCTCCACAAAACCTGTCATCAAATTCCCGACAGAGATTTTGTCTCTGTCTATTCACATTTGCACAAATGTGCTGTGTTGTAAACAATTTTCTTTGTGTGACCAGACCCTAAATTATAGATTATACAGACTAAATTATAGACTAAGGCTGTCTCTTTCTGTCCATTTTTGTTTTCACTATAATCCTGCAATTACTGATATGTGCACTTTTCAACAAATTATAAAAGAGTGAGGAAGTAAACATTATTGTTAATAGTGCAAGATGTCTGAATCAAGAAAAATATGCCGTATCTGTTTTTAGGCCAGGGAACAATGGTCTTTCTTTCTTCTTTTATGTAAAGCAGCATCCAGCATGTTAGTATTTCTGCATGTATGTGTGTGTGTGTGTGTGTGTGTGTGTGTGTGTGTGTGTGTGTGTGTGTGTGTGTGTGTGTGTGTGTATGCGTGTGTGTGTGTGTGTGTGTGTGTGTGTGTGTGTGTGTGTGTGTGTGTGTGTGTGTTAACAGTCTCCAGCAGTTCGTCCCTCTGGGTCTAATCAAAATGTGTATTGTCTGATGTAACCCTGATCTCTCCTCTGCAAACACTACATTATACCTAGCATCAACACACACACACACACACACACACACACACACACACACACACACACACACACACACACACACACACACACACACACACACACACACACACACACACACACACACACACACAGTCAGAATGAGGTCAGGTTAATCTGATTCAGACAGATGTATGCAGAAATCAAATCACTCAGAGCAGAATGTGTGTTGGTGCATCCAGTCACTTCCTTTCTCTCTCTCTCTGTCTCTGTGTGTGTGTGTGTGTTTTGTTCTGATCAGGGAACTCACAGTACAGAGAGTACAGTAACAAAATTAGATGTCTCTCTACTTATTGATTCTTCCTTTAACCACTAAACAAAGTCCTTCATTCTCCAAATCATCCGAGTCTTTTCATGCTTCATGTTTTCAGTGATAAAAAGTAAAAATGCTTTGTTTTTTCATTTAGAGACTCAGCATGGGTGAATGAAAACATGCACTACATCTAAAATTATTAACTAGTTTCATTAATTATGCATTAAATAAATGTTCATCACACTGACGCCTTTAGTGACATGAGTTCTTGCACTGCTAAATATGCCACCGGGTAAATCCCTCTGCATTTAACATGAGCCTTTAAATCTGATGTTTATAGCTGCATTTCACTAAACAGGTAGCAATGTGTCTGGTTTGCCAAAGTTGAAGGGCTCAGGAGTAACCATAGCGATGGATTAAGCTGTGACATCTGGTATTGCAGCTCAATATCATAGTAACATACTATTTAGTAAACTAAAATAGTATGCAAGATTCTTGGTATGTCTAAAGTCTCATGAAACCAAAAGAATGTAATCACATGTTATTTTCAGAGAAATATGAAAGCAACAGCATCAGTATAACCATGGCAACCAGTGAATGAGATTTTTAGGCAGAACCTGAAGCGACAAGTCCAAAGTGTGCATATTATTTCTCTGAAGCACAGTTCTTAAAATTTAATCTGCAGGGTGGGGCGAGGAAGCTGAGGCAGCAGAAGTGGGGGAGGAAGTAAATAGATGGGCAGTCGGAATAAGAGGTGAGGCAAGATTTGCACAGCCTGATGAGGAGGAGGTGCAGAGATTGATGGCATAATGATCTGACAGACGAGAAGGTGAGAAGTTAGCTCTGGATACAGAGAGATGAGTCTGTGAATAGCTGATATGTGTGGGTTTGCAGACAGTCTAGGTTTATGTCTGAGGGCCGTTTGTGTTCGATGAAAAGAGGAATAAGGAGGCAGTATAGTATACATTAAAAGTATTCAGCAATTTGAATGTGGTCGCTGAAAGAAGCAATAGAGACAGAAAGCTGTCTGTGCTATGTTCTTCTGAAGGGGTTGGAATAAGAACCTTGAAATAATCATTAAAGCTGCTGAGAATAAAGCAACAAATCCTACATGAATCACTAATCAATGTAAATGTATGCATGGAATTTGGTGTGATGAATCAGAACCTCATTTTCACCTCAACATAAATATCAAAACCAATCAAACTCATGTCTTTATAATTTCCATCGTCAGTTGCACAAATGTATTATTTAATATCTATAATTTATTGTTACACTACTATGATTACAGCAACAGAGATGGCCATATTTCTATAAACTGCTGTTTCTACCTGAGCTGCAATGTACTGATGCACATAGAGAGGTGGCAAACAGCAAAGATGGCAGGAGAAAAAGCAGGAAAAGTCAAATGTGTGGTTACAAAACATCAGATAAAGACAGGGAGTTCTAAATGATGACAACATTCTTACATAAGAGTCCACATCAGAGTGTTTCAGATGATCATTGCAAACCAAGAGAGGCAGAGATGTGATGTGGGCTTTAAACCAATACAGAAACTGAAAATAGCCAAGAATCACTTCAAAACAACCAAGAACAGAAACTCACCATCCCACTGTGCTTAACTTCAATAGCACAGCAAAATCCAAAAGAAATACAGGCTCTTACTTTTTACTTTATGATCTGTAGTATGTGGACACAGAGTATGTATTTACTCAAATCACATTCAAGCAGGCTGGGTTGAATATATCAGCATTGAAAGACATCTTGCCACAGAAACTGTCCACAAAAAGCACTAGGTCTAGATCCGCTAGATAAACGCCTATAATGGAGAACTAAGAACAATGAACCCAATGAACAGCAGATTACCCCATTGAGGGCAATCTGCGGTTTTCTCCACAATTTTGAATTCTCTTATTACCAGGGCAACAATTTTGCTATTAGTTACCTGCATGCAGGAAACAGACTTGTACATCTAGATAAAATGCTCTAGGCTTTAATGCAACTCAATAGAAATAACACAATCAGAGCAAACAGAGTAGACATCCAATGTCCTGAACCTAACCTAAGTACAAATTAGAAAGGCTTTACTTGTTGAGCAGAGATGCTAGAAACAATCTCACACAAAGGTAATACAAAATGTTGGGATCAAACCCATGTTCAGTCAATCAAGTAAGTTTAATTTTTTATTGTAGGAAATCCTGACAAGTTAAGGCACTTTCCAGGAAAAGCAAGACCACACCAGACTCTTTTTTTTTTCCACAGAGACCCAACGATCTCCCTTGAGACTCAAGCCCCTCTGAGGGTTTAACCATGACATTTTTCTGTGACTTGACTAGACTGAATAACTCATCCATCATCATTTAAATTCGAAAAAACATGAAGCTGAAGAGTCAATTTTGGATCATTTGTAATAGATCTGATGTGTTTTCCTTCATCTTGACAACATTCATTCCATTCTGACGCACAGTCTTCGTGTTTTCCTGCAGAGTCGTTGTGACCGTGCTCTTCCTTGAAATCACCTGTCTCTCTTTCCGTTTGGGAAAAAAAACTGTCCCCGCTGCACCGCAGGATGGAGAAGATGAGTCACGGTGAAAAAGACCTTCACAACGGATAATTAGACAAGTGTCACTGAGACCTTTATATCTGGCGCACACACTGCACATGGGAAAGAACTCAGCCTGTACTGCTTGCATACTAAGCATAGACATGAGTTATAACTTGTAATGTTGGACCAGGCTCCGAGCAGACCAGATTTCTGACATTGTGTTCATGCTCTTAATGCAACACACACATGTATCTAATCACACTTATTACCTCATTTCACTGGGGACTGAAGGCTGTTTTTAAGTCACATTTTGAGAGCGCAGAAAAACAAATTAGATAGAGGTTGGAGTTATCAGAAGGAAAGCGGCTGGCATTAGTTAATGTGAACAAATCATCATTTTGGGGGAGTTACTGGAGCTGAACTTTTGGTAAACAGAATGGCAATGCATATTAAAAAGTCAGTCTTGGACTATTTCTTCTTTTTCTTTCAATTTTTCAACATTTCATCAATGCATGACTAATGGCCTCTAAATGGAAATGCATCGTTTAAATGCATAGTTAACCTCGGGGGCTGAATGTCTGCAAGCTTTCGTTCAATGATTAACATCCCTGCAGGGAGAAATTAATCAAATGCGTTTGTGTTTGGCTGAAATGACAGCCTGCAGATTGTGTGCAGCCCCCCCCCAGGATAGATCTTCTGTCAAGTCATATGAAAAAAAAGAACAATTCATGTTTTAACAAGGAAAGAAATTCCAAGGAAATGCAGGAGTGTCATGAAAATAATTGGGATTCATCCAGCGGAAGATATCAGAGATTGTTGATTTTGACTCATGGATCTGCTACAGCATTTTCTTTGCAAAATAGCATACTAAAATATCTGGGCAATTTCCAGGCATATCTATAATGCTTACAACCACTCTCATCTGTAATCATCATCCTTGATATCCTGGAATCCGTGTGGTTGAGGGAAGTGGGGTTATAGGGAAAGAGACTGTTATTATTATAAGCCTTATGCTGTATTGTATCAATCGTTTTGTAACATACTGATTCACTCTCCCTTATCAAGAATAGGTTTTTTTGTAGCTGCAAAACTGCAGTTTAATAGACTTATTTGTTAATAATGACTATGACTAAATGTTGTCTAAGGTGACTCAATTGAAAAGAACCCATTAATAGTTTACTGCTAAAGCAAATAGTGCCATCATTCCCTGTTTGTTTCTCACAGAAGCAGGCCCAACTACAGTAATCAAAGTCTTTAACTCTGTTATGTTTAACAATCCATCCATCCATCCATTTTCTTGAAGATGACACGTCCATAATTGTCTTGTGTTCAGCTGCTTTTCCGCTTTGCGGGTCACGTGTGCTGGAGCCTATCCCTGCCGGCTATGGGCAAGAAGTGGGGCAAGCCGCATGGGGCCACATAAAAGAGAAGCAAACACTCACACACACCTATGATAAATATGGAGTGATCAATTCACCAAATTGCATGTTTTCGGAGGTGGGAGGAAGTTGGACACCTGGAGAGAACTCATGCAAACACGGGAAGAACATACAGAAAGGATTTGAACCCGGAATCTTCTCACTGTGAGGCGACAGTGCTAAACACTGTGCCACCATCCTGCCCCTGTTTCACAGTCACCTCATATCACACTTATGTTAATGGAGAACAATGACGCCTTCTTTTGCATTTGCAACATTTTCACATAACATTTAGGAACAGTAGAGGGTCAAAACTGACCAAACTGCATAAAGGAGCTTTTTATTAAATGGTCAAGGAAATATAAAGACTGTGGCTTGATTCAAAGCTACACTAAGCTCAACAAGAGCATTACTAGTATATACATAAAAGCCTCCAATCAGCTAGAACGGTATACAAGAACTGCAAACTGCTGCATTACAGAAAATGCCTGGATATATGTCCAAATCAGAATCAGTTTTACAACCTTTGCTTGAAGATTAACTTGATCAAAAAAGTAATATTAGCATTTTTAGTTTATTTGTTGATTCTTCATCTGTATCAAGATTTTATTTATTTAAGATCAGTGAATGGACAAAAATCTTAAAAAAAAAAAAAAAAAAAAGGATTTCGGTCTAATTCAAACCAGTTAGTTGGTGTAAAAAAAAAGCTTGTGACTGTGAAAAACGGACACATTTTAATGTTAGACCAGTTCCTTGCAAAGTTTGTACTTCACAGTGATCTTGTTTTAGCTTACATTTCAAAAATACAGTGCGCCCTCACGCATTTGCGCATCAAAGCTTGCGACTTCACCTCATTGCAGATTTTTGGTAAGCAGTCATGTGATACCGTATGCGCATTCTATTTTCTGACGGCATCCGGAAGTGCGCTCGGTTCCGTGAGTCTCGGACTTACATGAGACACGAAAGTGCTTTAAACAGTCGATAAGAGTGTGGGGAAAGGTAATACAGATAGAAGGTGGCTTAATATCGGTATGGAGAGGGTTCATAAATGTTTAAATTACTGTATAATAAGATAAATAGTTCGTAGCTCTGTCATGGAATTTATTAATTGTGTGTGGTTCCTGGAATGCATTGACCGCAAAGAACGAAGGTACTGTATATAAGAAGGAATCTTAGTAAATTACAGCCCATTTCTATCAAGACTCAACCTGGGGCATTACAGCCAATGTAGGACTAAGGAAAGGAGCCATATGGGTTGCCGTGGCAACGACGCTGAAGTCCAGAGACATCTAGCATTGAAAAAGGCAGTAAACAAGACAGACAAGAAGACCTTGTTGTATTAAAGAGACAACAAAAGCTACAACCACCTGGGACGAAAATGTGTGGTGTTTGGGTGTGTTTAGACACACAAAAATACCAAAGTTGAAACACGGGTTCATGAATCTTGTGCCTTGACATCACCTCTGCTGTCATGGCAACAGTGTCCCCCACGGATTTAAGGTAGGATGGTGCTGAAAGATAGACAGAGTGGATAACAAATGGAGGAAGACGAAGAGAAGGAGGAGGAAGACCGTCTGGTTGGAGGCAGAAGATTGATGGAGCCGTGAGAGAGAGATACTGAGGCGTTTAGCTTCACTATATCAGCCTAGTGAGGAGGGAGTAGGAGGAAGATAGGGAGGGGGGTGAGCTGTTTCACAACATCAGCCTGTCGGGAAGGCGGAAGAAATGATAGGGAATAAATGTGAGATTATGGGCATGAAAGGAAACGTATGAGTTTTTACAGTTGGTGTCAGTCCATGCTCTTGTTTCTACAGAACAGTTGGGGCTGAAAGTTCAGTGAGAAGGATTATCGTTTCCATTAGTGCATAAGCACCATTGAGGATTACTGTGTGTTGTACGCAATGAATAAACCCTTTGTACTTGCAGCCAGACCAGGTCCTCTCACATGGAGAAACCCCAAGTTGTTGTTGCACGTTTTTAGCAGCCACCTTAATGAAGGGTGAGATGAAGAATGACAGTGAGTTGCCTCTGAATCCTCCAGAAATGATCTTCAAATGGAATGACAGAGTAGATAATGGTAAATGAAGAATGTTGAGATGTCATTTGAAAGCAAATATACAGGAGGTACTAGAAATAAAGGGAAGAAACAAGACAATCAACTCTTTTGAAAGTCAAGAGAGTTTCACTTCAATTCTCTTTTCAGCTACTGACTGAATGAGCCAGACAGTGAAAAATAATTTTGATATATTTTATCATAAGAAAACAAGTCCAGGTGGAATTCAAATAAAATCTGTAAGAAAAAGAATAGTAACTATTATAAAACTAATACAATCAGGTATCAAAAAATTGGTTTGTTGCCAGAATTGGTGGAAAGGCACAGAAGAAATGCCCAACCATTACTGATGTCTGTAAAAATGTGAGAGTCAGCTTTCAGAGACGTCTTCTTGATTGGATTTCTGTTTTGATAGACCCTCATCATCTTTTCTTCGCCTTGAATTTCCTTGCTTTGCAGAAAGAGAGAGTTTGTGTGGCTGAGAAAGGCAGAAGAAGATCAAGAGAGCGGTCACATGTGAGCGTGAAGGATTGTGTGAGTGTGATGTTCATGCGCTGTTAATAGATGTCTTACAGCCCAAGGCAACAGATGAAGGGAAGTTTCTTTTGATCACCACGCCATGCTACCCTCTCCTCTCTCCCCCCAGGTCGTTCCTCCACCAAGAAACCTTTTTATTGTCTTTCTGCCCGTGTTTCTGCACATTTATTTATGTCTCTCATCCGACCGCTCTCCCTGTACGATTTCTGTGAACATCCTCTCGTCTCCCTCACCACATCATCTTTCAAATGCATCTCATGTTACCAGCTATCCAATCTGCTCTCCCTGCCAACTCACCACCACCATCCTTGGTCAGTATGTGCCTTCCAATTAGAGCCCCCTGCCCCCCCTATCCCACACCCCAATCACACAGATTCCAGCCCTCACCTTCTGCCATACCATAAAACAACAGAGTTCAATTTTCCACCATCGATTGCCTCTACCGTCTCATCTTTCATTTTCTTATTCTCATCTCCTTCATTTATCTGACTGTTTCAACCCCTATCCCCACACCGCCCCCCCGCCTCCCGACGCACAACGGCAAAAATATCAGTATGTCCATGTTTAAGTTTAAGGCAAAGTCAGTGCAATCAACAAGTTAACCTTCTCCTGACTACTCATCGTTCTTTCTGAGTGACTGTGTCTGTCTGTGGGTGACTGAGTGGGAGGTTAAAAATAACCTTCTTGAATGAAATCAAGTAGTTTTCAGCAATGCAGCAGGTGTAAAACAACACACTTGTCGTGACCTAAAACGGATAAGCTGGTTATAATCTACAGGAAAATGCGAGTAAATTAATACAGAGTTCATTTTTATCAATTTTTAGACAGAATTTATTTATTTTTACTGTGCAGGAAGCTGTAGTTCAAAAACTCAAATGCAAACATTATCTGTTTCTGTTATGCTCCTCAATCTTTTAATTTACTCCAGCATTTTTTTGTTTTATTTTTTGAGTGTATGGACTCTGAAACCCCCCCACACCCCCTCCAAAAAACCCTCGACTCTTTAATCTGATTAGGCTCTAAATTGATACTTCTTTTAAAGTTCTACTAGCTCCCTCCCAGACTCTACTAATTCATCCTCCTGAACTTCTTGTTCCTCAGATTTCACAGAGGCCAACTGGATTTGAGGGGTTAATTCTGAGCCTCAGCTGTTGTGTGCTTAGTGGAGGCTGGTCACAAGTGAGACCTCTGGTATTGTTGGCGATCGACATGAAGGAAAAGAGAGACACATGGGATTGTGGATTTTAAATGTGTGATTGTAGGAAAGGAAAGGCAAATTTATTTATATAGTACAATTCAGCAGCGAGATGATTCAACGTGCTTTACAGATAAGCATGAGTCAAAAATCACATTAAAAAAACATTATTGAAAAAAAAAATTAAAAGCGTTAATAAAGGGTCAAAAGAACATGAAAATCACATGAGAAAAAAATGCTATCTGTTTTTGTGAGCTTATGAAACTGGACAAGAGCAACAGAAAAAGAAAAAATAAATAAATAAAGGTTATAGTAGAAAGTTAAAATTTAAAAGTGGTCTTAAAATAATATGGTAAATTAACTCAGTCTTAACTGTGAACATGTGAGTCTTTAACTGCAATTTGAAACAACTCAGGGTTTCAGCAGACCTGCAGTGTTTTTTTTTTTGGTTTTTAACACAATCCTTGTAAAACTGAGGAGACAGACCACGATGTTGACGTGGAGGGACAGTGGGGGCTGTGTGCTTTTGTCATACCTGGTGGTGGTGGTGAACGCCATGGGAGGGGTTATTACATCCCGAAAAGGGGGATGTATTGTAATTGTCAGTGTTTGTGTGTTCGTCCATCCATCCATCCATCAGTTAGTCCACCAAATATCTTCTCAACCGTTGCAGATAGAAAGATGAGACAAAAAGCACATTACTCTGGAGGCAAAGGGGATGAACATGAGATGATGATCTTGATTTTGAAATTAGGTCAAAGTCAAATTTTAACTTTTGTACACTCAGGAACCGGATAAGATAGAAAGACGAGGGAGAAGGCCAGTGTGAGTAAGAACATAGATCAAAGCTAGTGCTTTGATCTACCTATGCTTTGATTTACCCTGACCTATGAAAGTCCGTCCGTTAGTTATCTCACCAAATATCATCACAACCGTTGCAGATAGAAAGATGAAACAAAAAGCACATCACTCGGGGGGCAAAGGGGATGAAAATGAGTTGAAGATCTTGACCTTGAGAAAACTAGGTCAAGGTCAAATTTCAACTTTTGTACTCTCAGGAACCGGATAAGATAGAAAGACCAGTGTGAGTGAGACCGTAGATCAGAGCAAAATTTTGAATTCAGGGGTGTCGCGGGATGTTGCAGTCTGTGACTGCCTTGGTTCTAGTTCATTTCTGGGACTCTCCCTCATGTCATTGACTGTATCCTTGGGACACCAGAGTACTTTAGTATTTTTACTACATATTTTTTGTACATCCTTAATAGAAAAGTCCCTTACAATCAAATCTTCAGGCCCAGCCTTCTGGTCTTTTTTTTTTCTTGATGTCTTGTTTTATCTGAGGATTCATGGTCTTGCAACGGTGGAGCAAATCTGTTTAGCTGTTGCACACATGGTGGTTGATTGTTAATTTATAGCACCTACAGTATCAGTCTATCTGCTTCTTGTTGACACTGTTTCTTAGCTGTGTGTTAGCTTGTCCTTGTTCAATTTTGAACAAGTGGTATATTTGTTTTATTTCCTGCACACTCCATTTACCTCTGTATTGGATTATACCTTGTGATTTTTTTTCCAACACTGTTATCTTCTTATAGTTAACAGTGGAGAGGACATGCATTTTGCTGCTAGTTACCTACAGTTAGCAATAACAGCTGCTAAAGCAATTGAAGCTACAGCTTGAACAAGTAGAAATAGACATTAGCATAAGCAATGTTGCATAATGCATGACACCAGCAAATATTTGTCGACCCTACCCTTCTGATGCAGTTTTATGACATCCAGTACTAAATGTCACGGGACACTTTAAATGCTACACTGCTAATTCATTTCCAGTCCATTGCCTCTGATCCAGCGTTTCATGAAGAGGTAGAGCAGGGATGAAGAGTCAGAGAAGCCAAGCGGGACATAATGATTTCTGTGTCGATGCAGCTCAGTCTACACTTTTACTGACAGAGAGGGAGATACACAAACACAAACAGTGAGCAAACACTCATGAACACACGCATGCTGAGTTGATCATTAGGATTGAGCCTTCCTACTGATGTCTTGTCTTCATATGCTGCTGCTGGTTAATTGCCGAGTCTGCCCAGGGAAGAAGGAAGGTTATCGACTACATTTGACACAAAGCTTTCACTCAGTCCATCAAATGATTCTCTAAGGAACACTAAGGCGGAGCTGATGCTAAATAGCAGCATCGCGTCCAAACATTTTGCAGCTGTTTTTATACGTTGAAACTGGTTCAAAATGTAGATGAACTATGAGTATGAATTATTGCCATAGAGAAATTTTTAAATTTTGAGAGCATGTTTTGAAAAGATATAATTCATTTCACTATAAGGCTTGAATTGCTCATGAAAAAATTGAAAATATAAGGGAAGACAAAAACACCAAATTCTCTTCCTTTTTTCTTCAACCAGGCTTCAGAACATTCAGTTATTTCCAGCTGTGTTTTTCAGCACCTCCTCAGAGGAAGGAAGATAAAATGCTGATCTAACCTGCAGCCTCCTCAGACACGCTGTCAAGTTTTCACGTACATCTGCTGTGTTCTCAGCCGGAGATCAAACAACTGTCATAAATTCTATGAACAACTATTTTAAAATCAAGGAATTCATATCAAGGGTTTGAGCCTCAAGAGACAGCAGAAAATAGATATTTTTATTGATCTTAAAACAGTTTAAACCGAAAAGTCTTCTTTCCTCATACAGTATATCTAGATTATTTGAAAGATAACCCCTTGAATACTGCATTGGCCTGTTTTATAGTGTATAACTGGAATTACCTGCAGGACAAGAATGAATTAACATCCTTCAATCGTAGAAAGAATATAGGATGAAAAGGACATTAAGTTTAACATCATGACATATAGGAAACATTAAGTTTAACATCATGACAGGGATATAAAATAACAAAAAGCCCCATTTAGAAGAATTCAAATGGATGAGACCTTTTAGGATTCTCTTGGCCACATTAATATTCATCAGGACTTCACATCAGTGCTGGAGGGGCTGTGGCCCAATATATGATTGATTACATATTTGAATATAAAATTACCAGGCAAAATAAACTAAAACATAATATGGAAATGATATAGAACTGATTCTAGAACCTTATTACTTTTTATTGCAAATCATACTGAAATATATACAAAGAAGAGAACCAGATTCCACATGAGACTTTTAGTAAATCCTAATAAAATGATCACAATATATTGGCTGACAATACTACTATTCAGCTATCTCTTTAAACTGATTTAAGTTAGAAGTTAATGACTAAAATAAGGTGAGATGTTAAATTTATTTAAGAATTTGTTGGACAAGTTTACATGACATGATTTATGTAATTTATGTAAGTACCTTAACTATTTCATATTTCCATTAGATTATTTGAAGTTGGCAAAACAAACTGCATATATACACTGCATCTCTTTTCTCCTTGTGTTTTTCATTGGTTGCTTTTAATGATCCACATGAATATTTAACTTATTTATTAAAACATAAATATTGTTGTTTTGTTTTGTCAGTGAATGTTACATATGTCATTTTTCATTTATATTTTGGAGTTTTTTTTCCTGAAACTGATGAAAATCATTTGCAAACAGGACGGATATTGAAGCTAAAATCCATGGACTATGAAGAATTGTGTATCCGAGTCATGTCTCCAAACATATGCCTGGTTTGGACTTTTTAACCCACAATTTCTGGTGGGCTTCACCAACACAATGAATTGTGCTGTCAATTCCAGAGTATCAAATATTTATGAGATTGAGAGGTCAGAGGACTTCTGATTGGTGTCAGGTTCAAGGACAAATTGAAAAAGATTGAAACTGAATCTACTTTGGGAATTCCCAAGCGATGGAATGTAGCGGGAAACACTGGGATACTTGATATCTTGCTGACTATTGTATAAGACCAAAGCATTGATCTGCATTAAATATATCATAAACAGATTTTTAAACATTTGTTCTACTTTTAGTAATATTAAACTAACAATTTTAACACCTCAAAGCTCAAAGAAACAACTCATTTTCCAATTTGATTACATCTACAGGAAGCCTTTCAGCAAATGGAAGATGTCTACACCGGAACATGAACAGAGAAACTGAAGTCAGGAAGGTGAACAGAGACTACAGTCAAGAATCTTCTAATTTCCATTGCCATAGAAACTGAAATGATGTAAGTGATGACAAATCATTGTTAGATTGTTAGACATTATCGATTGTCACCTACAGAGATGCAGACCTTTTTTTTTTAACTTCTCATACAGGAGCAGAATGTATCGCAAGTGTACATTGACCTTCAAGGGAAATTCCTTTTTGCCAGTCAAAAGGACATGCATCAGTTGCTCTTTTTATCTGATGCTTTTTTCATATTGGTTGCAAGTATCTGGACCTTAAATGTAATTTATCTGTCCCTTTGAAAAAGGTCTGGTTCATTTTTGGCTGCTCTGAATCCCGGACGTTAATTGTTTCTTTATATGAATTGATTCTTACCTCAGATACACATCAGGTAAAGTGAAGCAGAGTAGATTTTAGCTTCGACTTTTATGTGATCTAAGATCATTTCTGATTATCTTGTCTAGGTCCTAAGACCATTATTCCACTTTACAGACCACAGACAAGTGCAAAAGAGCTAATGTTTCCTGAAAAGAAAACATCTGTATAGTGCGTAGTACCATAAAAAATGATGATGGGCTGATGTTTGGAATAATTTGACATATAGCAAATGATTTACATCAGTACACTTAATAGATCACCAGGAAATGATCATTAAGGACTGGGAGCAGAACAGTTAGCCTATCTCTGTTTGAAGGCTATGGAGTACTAGTTAGCATGTTACAGGAAGGAAAGCATACATGAATTTCAAAATGCAAAATTGCATTCTACTGAGTCTTAATTATACTGTAGGTTTACGTGTTGGTTCCCTTAGCACTCCTGTCCCTGAGCTTCCTGCATCCACATGTACAACGCACAGGCTTCTGATGAGGAGCTCAGTCGTCTCAGGCGATGAGTCACGAATGCACAGCAGTCCCTCCTCGCCTCCATGCTGCCTGCTTCTTATCATGCTGCATGCTAATTTGATTGGATTGGGCTTGTTAGTCATCATTTCTGTATATACAAATAAAGATGGCCTACATTCAAAATACCCATATAATTGTCCAAAAGTATAACTATATTCTCTGAACAGCCCCCACCACACACACACACGCACGCACGCATGCACGCACGCACACACACACACACACACACACACACACACACACACACACACACTCACAAACACTGTGAGATGTACAAAAGCATGGCAATAATCAAGTCCAAAAATTACATTTATTATTTATATGCACGTATGACGTTGATGTAGAGAGGGAGGGAGGGAGAGAAAGAGACAAAGAAACACTGAAGAAAGATGCAGACAGACAGGAAGAAAGAGAGAAAATGAAAGAACAGATTGGATGTATACTCCAGGGTAGCTAAAAGCTGCTGGTTTCCTGAGTGTTGTGAATATTAATATTTAATCATCATGAAACCTAAATGTCCACTAAATAATACTTTCTTTTTCTGTAAGAGTGAATCAGATTCTACCAAAGTTGTGTCCTGTCTTCTTTGTTATATGGTCCTGAGTGTTGGCGGACGATGGAATCCAATCTCCAGAGACTATCAACCTTTCACACCAAAAGCGTACGGAGAATACAGCGGATATTCTGGCCCAATACAATCTCTAATCGACAGCTTCTCAGTATGTGCAAACAAGACAACTTGGCAAACATCCTTATGAGAAAGCGGTGGAAGTGAATTGGACATGTAACCTGCAGAGAGCAGGACAGCAGAGAGCTGGACACCAGAAAGCAGGCGCAAAAGAGGCCGACCCAAGAACACCTGGTAGAGATCCTTCGTTGCTGCCCTGCATGCCAGTTGGCATATCAGGCACTTGCCCGACCTGTAAGAGTGAACTTCAAATTATGGTTAACCTAAAAACAAAACTAGCTAGGATGTTAAAGTCATACAGCTGTTGTTCAGTTTATTTAAAACACCTCACAAATGTGGTGAATGATCCAAATTAAAAAATTTTATGCTCCTTGTCTTGAATGCAAATAGAATATGGAGGCAAGTTTCTACTGGAAACTGTTGTCAAGTTAATCTTTGAAGGCTGAATGTGGAATTAGACTTTGTTTTGGTTTGAAGATAATTCTTTATAGATGAAATATTTCTCTCAGTGAAGGATTGCCCTGCTGCTCTTCTCTGAACAGGGTCAATTCCAGTCAGGAAAGTTTTATGTCTTTTACACAGTTAATCTCCAGCCCTCCAGCGGGGGGGGGGGGTTATCGCTTGCTGTCAGCGGTTATCACATGTCGATACTCAGCTGCCTGGAACATTTTCTTTGGTCAAGGACTGAATGTGAACACTCATAAGAGTTACAGTTCACCTTAAGACACAAGTTTGTATTTTCCCATCATTTCACATTTGAGCCATGAGTGGAGAGAAATACAGATTTTATTTAAACTCTTCTAAGAGAACCTCAGCATCTTCATCTCTGCTACCTCCAGCTCTGTCTCCTGTCTTTTCCTCAGTGACACTGTGTCTAGACCAACCAACATCGCTGGTCTCATAACAGTTTTGTACACCTTTCCACTCTTCATCCTCTTCAATGCCATCCTCACTTCATCCTGACTAATCTGTGCTACTTCTTGGTCCACAGCAGCCACCTTTTTTAGTCTTTGTTCTCTCTCATTATCATCAACTCTTCAAAGTGCTCTTTCCATCTTCCCATCACACTACTGGCACCTGTCAACACACTTCCATCCCTATTCTTTATCACCCTAACCTGCTGCACGTCCTTCCCATCTCTGTCTCTCTGTCTTGACAACCTGTATAGATCAGTCTCTCCCTCCTTACTGTCCAACCTAGCATACAAGTCATCATAAGCCCCTTTGCTACCTCTACCTTCACCTTACTCTGCATCTCCCTGTACTCCTGTCTACTCTCCTCAGTCCTCTCAGTGTCCCACTTCTTCTTAGCTAACCTCTTTCTTTGTATACACTCCTGTATCTCCTCATTCCACCACCAAGTCTCCTTATCTACGTTCCTTCCAGATGACACACCAAACACTCTCCTACCTGTCTCCCTGATCACATTAGCTGTAGTTGTCCAGTCATCTGGAAGCACCTCCT
The DNA here is from genome assembly GCA_013358685.1 of Antennarius maculatus. NCBI lineage: Eukaryota > Metazoa > Chordata > Actinopteri > Lophiiformes > Antennariidae > Antennarius > Antennarius maculatus. The sequence continues at coordinate 6,876,272 of CM023628.1, forward strand.
GACCACCCAGAGCCTGTCTTAACTCCTTCCTAAAAGTCATGCAACACTCTTCCCTTTTCAGCTTCTTCGTCCTCTGCTCTGCCTTTGTCCTCTTCATCTTCCTCACCACCAGAGTCATCCTAAACACCACCATCCTATGCTGTTTGGTTACACTTTTGCCTACCACTATTTTGCAGTCACTGATCTCCTTCAGGTTACATCGTCTACACAAGATGTAGTCTACCTGTGTGCTCCTACCTCCGCTCTTATAGGTCACCCTATGTTCCTGCCTCTTCTGGAAGAAAGTATTCACTACAGCCATTTCCATCCTTTTTGCAAAGTCAACTACCATCTGTCCTTTTGCATTCCTCTCCTGGATACCAAACCTGCCCATCACCTCCTCATCACCTCTGTTTCCTGCACCAACATATCCATTGAAGTCTGCACCAATGACAACGCTCTCACTTCTAGGTATGCTCTGCATCACTTCATCCAAGTACAGCCAGAATTTCTCCTTCTCCTCCAGCTCACATCCTACCTGTGGGGCATACCCACTAACAACATTGAACATCACACCTTCGATTTCTAGCTTCAGACTCATCAATCTATCTGACACTCTTTATTACACCAGGACATTCCTAACAAACTCCTCCTTCAAGATAACTCCTACTCCATTTCTCTTCCCATCTACACCATGATAGAACAACTTGAACCCTGCTCCTAAACTTCTAGCCTTGCTACCTTTCCACCTGGTCTCCTGGACACACAGTATGTCTACCTTCCCCCTCTGCATCATGTCAACCAACTCTCTACCTTTTCCTGTCATAGTTCCAACATTCAACGTCCCTATTCTCAGTCCTATACTCTTGGCGTTCCTCTTCTCTCTCATCCTACGAACACACACAAAAGTCCAGAACAGGAAATCTTTTCTTTGCTTTTGCCTCACCATGTCCCTGTTCAATGGAATTGTCTGTAAGCTAAATCAAACTTCAGAAATTAATGTATAAAAATATTTAATCATTATCATTGAGCTGTGATCTCAGATGACAGAATTGCATTAAACAACACCCTAAAATGGTGACTTTCAATGCAGCTGCTGCATTTATTGTGTTCTTGTGCGTGTTGCTCACACTAAACAATTACAGTAATAACTAACTGACCAGATCAGAGACTAAAAATAGAACAAATGTAACCAAAAGGTATCAAATGGAGGTGGATGGGTTATTTGAAGTAAATAAGAAAAGAAGAGGGAGGGAGACAGGGATTGCATGTGAGAGAGAGAGAGAGAGAGAGAAGGGAGCTGTCGGGGTTGTGGAATTGCACAGCAATTTCCACCTGCAACAACAAAGCCATTGAACTCATGCTGCAGCGACTCAGACAGTGAAAACATTGCGTTTGTGATGGTGCCCGACAAACTGTTATTTCCCTTCACTTACTGCTCTTTCAGCTCAGACACACATGTGTGCACACACTGTTTTTGAGACACTCCTCCAGTTTTTAAGCAAAATGTTTCATCTCTGCTCATTCAGTGACTTTGTGTTGCTCCAAGGGTATGGAAATGTTTTTTCTTTTTTATGTCAAGTGGTCTCACCAGTTCTGCAAGTGCAAACAATTCAAAGACACCATGTAAAGCACATGCATGGTTTTCTTGTGTTAGTGAGTTTATCACCATAATTTGTGCTGTTTAAACAACTTTTTTTTTTCCAAATGAGTGAATAATGCTTGATACGTTACTGATGATGCTACCTATGTTATGGGAGCTTGTTTCTGTAGTGCATGAACTGCAACTGTATGGCGTTTCTCAAGTCACATACTTCCATGGTTGACTCATGGGAAATGATGAATGTGAGCAATTATTTTAATGCACTTAACATTTCAAGCAAAATGGTATTTCATTGGTATTTTTAAGTATAACTCTCACCTCCTCAGTCATCATTTCATCATATAAGCCCCTCCCCTTTCATCTACTTGATAAAAATGGCAATTAATGTGTCCGCATTACAGTTAGTTTGAATATGATCTCCTGTTTTATTGCGCCTTGACGTACTTAGAAATATGAGTAAAAGCTTATGATTTGAAACACAGCTCAAGTTTCATCATAATATGAGGTGGTTCATCTGTTGAGAAAAACTGCCTGGCAGTCAAAATGTGTGTGACAAGCGTCACTGTGTTTGCTTTTATTTGTTGTTCAGCAAGAGGACAACAATTAAATTCTAAAAGCTCCAAACGTCCTATTCACATGTGCTATGTCCACACCATCAGTCTCCAGATGTATGGAGGTTCTAAACTGACTGATATATTTATTCAACAGACTCAGATGGATAGCTGACATCACCACATTGTAAAACGTAGACCCGACAAACTGAAGCAACCCCAGATCATATGACCACCCCACAGGCGTGTACAGTACCTTAGACGTGATGGATGAATCACTTCATTAGCCTCTTGTCTTACCCTGGCGCACCCATCATAACTGATGTTATGCGTGAGAACTTTGAATCTTTTCTCACAGATATAGCTGAGTTCTACTGTCAGTGCTTTTTGACATGTTAACATTTCATTTACAGATGAAAGACTGTATGTTTAAAGGTCTGCAGAGTGGTGCCTCCAACTTGGAAAATGTTCAAGAGTTGTCACAATGATGCTAGAAGGCAGTGGGGGAGGAGCGGGGGAGATAAAGGAGGTGATTTACAAGCAACACTTCTTCACCTTCCCCAAACTGACTTTTTGTGGTTAAAAGCTTTGCAAATATGTTACCAGTTCTACCAGTTTATTGACATCACGTAGACCTTAACAGGATTTAAAAAAAGAAAGAAAGGAGTAAAGGATAACTGAAAAGAGAGAGAGAGGACCGACAGATGATCAGAGGATAGAAAAGCACAAACACACCCAAGTACTGTGGAACTTTCCACCATTGCTACACATGTTCATTATGTTTACAGCAGTGTGGTCCAGCTGATGAATTGATGTGGATGGATACCAAAGCAGAAGTGAAGGCCAACAGGAGGCAAACCAACACCATTCAGCATGTGTTGAATGGGCTGCTTTTGTTTACTGGAGATATGAGGCATTTGGATAAATACATGCAGGGTAAGCAAAGGCTAAAAATACACTGACTCCTCTCAAAATCTGTCAAATGTTCAACTGTCGCAGTAAAAAATGTCATGTATAATCTGACTTTCTTTTTTTTTTAAAAAAACAAAAAAACATGCTTCAAAAATTCAACATTCGAAAAGTTTAGGATTTCTGTATGAATTAAATGAAAAAAAAATTAAAATAGTGGTTTTTCGAAAAATTGACATCTGAAACGTATTATTAAAATATACTGACGTAATTATCAAACAGGTCCAAAGTGACTACCGCTGCATCATTCCTCGTGCAGAAAGCAGCATATACTAACTCATAGTGTGTTTCTTTTATATTTGCATCAAAAAATCTGAGCAAGAATCATTTTTTTACTACATTTGAGAGAAAAAAACCTCAGAATTTAGTTTCCCCTAAAGGTTTTTCAGGAGATAAGCCACAAAGGAAAATGTGTCAAAGAGTTTTTGTCTGTCTCCAGACAAGCTGTTTGTGCTGCAGCTGGCGGTGGGGGCCCTCAGAGGGGTGACCATGGTGATTCTAGCCAACAACCCACTGAGTGGTGCTCTCATCCTGATTGCATTATACTGGACCTCCCCATGGATGAGCCTGCTGGGAGCTCTGGGTGTGCTGGCCTCTATGCTAACAGCGCTTATCATAGGCCAGGACAGGTAGTAGTCTTACAACAAGCAGAGAAACTTTTAATTTAATTTAACATTTTAATTTAATTTAGCTGAGACACACACAGCTGAAAGTGTGTGTGTGTGTGTGTGTGTGTGTGTGTGTGTGTGAGTGTGTGTGTGTGTGTGTGTGTGTGTGTGTGTGTGTGTGTGTGTGTGTGTGTGTGTGTGTGTGTGTGTGTGTGTGTGTGTGTGTGTGTGTGTGTGTGTGTGTGTTTTAAGTGCTGAGGTGACTGCTGGAGTCCATGGTTATAACGGCATGTTGGTGGCTCTGCTGATGGGAGCGTTGAGCTCAGCTGGAGACTGGTACTGGTGGCTGCTAGTTCCTGCATGTTTGGGGTCAGCTACATGGTGAGATGTGTGCAAACACACAGAATTTGCTCTGAAGTTCAACAAACGCGGAGACACTATTTACTATTTACCTGAATATTACTGTTGGCTACTTCCACTGCAGATAATCAGCACTATTTGTGAAATGAACCAAATGTCATCAGGATTACTGTGCATTTGCATAGCCTCATTTCGTAATGCATATGCCCATCTCCTTGGAAGTGTTATCAAGCTCCTGCTTCAGTTATTTGGCCTATCAATGCAATTTAGCTGGATTACTGAGAATATTTGATTACAATCTGAGGTATCAGGTTAACATGTCGCTGCAGCTCAAATATGTATGAAATATTTCGATGAAAAGAGTCGGAAAAAACAGTCCTCATTGAAATAGATAAATGATAATTAAAAATTAAACAGTGCTTTGGGCATAAACCTCCTGAAACAGTGGAGTTCCTCATCATAACATTACATTATAGCTAAAGTAATAGTTCAGTGATAGTTTGAAAATTTATCAGACCAAAATGAGTCAACAAAGCTCAGCTACAATTAATTTCCAGGCTGGTTCATTATTACTTGTTAGCTGTTGCCTGATGAGCTGAAAAGTTCTGAACCAAATTCACAATCCAGATGGTGATTCAGCTCAATAGCAAAATCCAATGAAGTGGTCCACGATCCTTAATCTACCTCTCTGAAAAATTAGAACGAAATCCATCATAGGTTTGGGTTATCATGTTACCAAAATAAATAAATGAGAAAAAAAAGGGAGCGTCAGGAAGGAACTTGATAGATAATGAGGCATCTGTTTTGAAGTCTGTCACTGATGTCACTTCACTATTAGCAGCTAGCTGTGGTGCAAAAGACTCTTTGGTGAGACTTCAACCGTGACAAGCACTAACAGCAACAAAGCCAAATGTAAGAAGTACTTCTTTGTGTTCTTATTTCCTGACCCAAAACTTAAAAAAATTTTGCTGAACACAAGCCTTGCATACATTAGAATATTAGATTGCACAACCAGAGTTTGACATTCATATCAATAATGATAGAAAAGGGTTTTATTATTAGTTATTTTAGTACAAACTGTGTACATCTTCTCCATCAATAAATTTCCTAACAGCACATTGAAGAATGAAGCGAGATGATGATGTTGAATGTTAGGTCAGCGTAGCAGGTGAAGTGAACATAAAGGTACCTACCAACAGACTGTACTGCTATGGTCCACCATATATGCAAATAATATACATTTCATACAGTACGTCTCCAGGCCAACAGCGTTTGATTAATAGCCCTCCCGTCAACATAACACACAGTGGCATAAATTAAAAATGCCGCTTCAGTAACAACATTCTCCATTCGTTCCTCAAATGGAGAATGTTTCTATGCTCTGCAGTTAGTGAGAATGTGAACGCTGCATGGTTCTGGGTAAAAAAAACTCAACAACGTTCCCGTCTCCAGTGTGTTTTTATACAGTGGTCTCTCCTCCGTGTTGGACCGCTGGGACTTGCCTGTCAGCGTGTTTCCCTTCAACACCGTTATCATCCTCTACCTGCTTTGCACCGGCGCTAACAACCCTTACTTCCCACACTACCCAAGTCTTCCACCCGGGGCACTGGACCCCAACAACACCGATCTCGTCCCTGCAGAGGTAGGGTGCCGCCAGTTGGCAAAAGATGCTTGTGTTGATTTTTATCCTGTAGAATTCAGCTGCTCAAAAGCAGACTTTTAAATTAAATTGAGACCAATTTGTGATTCAATGCAAGATTATGAATGCATGTCCTTACATTTACGCTATGTCTGCAACCTGATCATCTGGACTTACAACATTCATTATGCTAACAAAGATAATAGAATAATTATAGTAACTAACGTCACAATTATCACAAGGATACAGACAACTCCTCATTTGGATGATTATATGAATCATCAAAAGCCAATTTTATTTTATTTGTATTTATTTTTTGCTGGAGTGGGGGAATGTCATGGAAAGAAGGAAGGATTTCTACAAGTGAGGCCAATATGAGTAAACCACATTTTACTAGAGTGGTGTTAGTGAGTTTGACTTCCCTGCTGAGAACTTTTGTGTTCCAGGTTAATCTTTTCCAAACAAACTGTTGCAAATATAATGAAAAGGTTTTACTGGTGCGTACATCCTTTACATAGTTTGACTTGGACACCTCTTGGTCACATTTCTACATTTAAAATGATTGTTCTTTCATACTAATAGAAGACTGATAAATTATAACTATTAGTATTGATTCATTCTTCATCAGTCTTGTCAGGGATAATCACACATGAATTATCTTTTCCATCTAAAAAAATCTTTCCAGATCCACGGTAAATTTAAATGTGTTAGCCTGACACATGACTTATCGCTCCAGAAAATGGTGGAAAACCTCTCTGGTTAAAGAAGCAATATCAAGTAGTTTTTAGCTCTTATTAGTAACCCAAACAAGTAGAGTCAACATATTTTACCTGCTTTGATGGGAAGAAGAGAACACTTTGTTTTTTCCCCTCAGTAAATAGCAGATATTTGAATGAAAGACTCCCTTGAGCCACATTATTGAACACACGCCTGCTAGTCACGAGTAAAGGACATGAAATATAAGACATTCATGCATATGAATTAGCTAAGGACAGAGTTTTTCAATGTTTATCTGCTATGTTACAATACAGTCTCAACAGTTGAAGAATATGAATACAATATGTACAAAATCAGCCAGCTATGACTCACCAGTAACCTAGCAACAGTCACTGATGGAACTCCTTTTTGGATATTATAATCAGCCAAAACAGTTTTAATTAACAATTCTTGATGGTAGGATGTCCTAAGCTGAATCTGTCAAGATTTAGTGCTGATGTTATTTTGATCAGTTGCTGCAGCATAGGATTGTCCAACAAACAGAAGAACAAGAACAAGAACAAGAAGAATTGACTTTATTGATCCCCAGTGGGTGAAAATATTTTTTCCACTCCAGTCATTAGTTTTTATTAGTTATCATCACACGCGTATATATGTGTGTATAGGCCCACACACACACTTTCCAGGTAGAACACCGTGAGGCTGATTTTACCTTTTGTTGTTCTATAGCCAGGATGAAAAAACACAACAATAAAACACTGAAGCAGCAACTGAGGGTCTACTCGATTAGAATGCAAAGTGTTATGCTGTATAAAACAATGAGTTTGTTTCAGCCACTTAATTCAAATGAAATGCTGTTCCTTTGAGCCACTTCACACCAACCTTTGGCAAAAGTGTCCAGAATCACAGGTACTGCAGTCGGTTTTGAAAAGTCTTGCGCCAGCTGGCATCTGCTCAAGATCAGCTCAATGTTAGCCTCCATTCTTTTATTTGGAACAGATTATGTGATCAGAATCAGCTCTTTTTTCCTCCATGTGTACATAAACATTAGATAGTGCTTATGGATACGGTATATATTGACTCAGTTTCACAGTATGTGTTGTATTTGTACACAGCAAAACCTACGTGTAGATAAAACAAAATACAAATTACTCAGATGTACTCATAAAAACAAATGTCCAATATTCAAATTTTATATATCCTAGGTGTTCAAATGCCATAGACAACATAAATACACTATACTGTATCATGTACAAATGTGTCAGAAATAAGTTTGCTGAAGAGTTGCTCACAATATTGAACTCAGAAAGGAAGAACAGTTAAAGTTGGACAGGATTCCTATTCCAATTCCATTCCAGTTTTTGTTTCTGGACCCTCAAAGAAAATTTGCACTAATAATTCATAGAATTTTTCAGGCAATGCTCTCATGCTAAAACCATATTATTGGTCATTTCTTTTGTTTCCCTTCTTTTTTTTTCTGCTAAAAACCAAGGTGAATGAACAAGAACGCAGCTTTTCATGAGCTTTCTAATGATGTCAGAACATATATCTGTTCAGGAACATGTTCTGGATCTTTATTTATTCCTAGACGCACACAGCTCCAAGTTGGTATCTTATCTTATCTTTCTGGTCTTATTGTATCTGTTCATGCTCCACATTTATGTTTCCACCCCTATGGATCAGTCTGATTCCACCACTGCACTGTTTATTTCAGCTTGTCTCCTGATTTCCAGCTGTAGTTCAATAAAATTCCTCCTTTCTTTCCCCTTTTTTAACATCCTGTATTTCAACTTGTTAATGCCATTCTTTTAATTTTATGATCTCCCTGTAGTTTGTGTGTATAACCACATTTTATAACCACAGCAAAGTAAAGGCACAGATTTTGTCTGGTTGTGTTTTGCTTTGATGATATAATGTCATTCTCTCACTTCTTCGCTGTTCTTCCACATCTCTTAGCATTCTTTTTCTATGCTGTAGTGCTCTTCCGTTTCTTTTTGTTCACATTTCCCCTTTCAGTCCCTCCTCCTCTCATTTGTGAACCCAGCTCTCAGCAGCAATGGCTATGACGTTGGTCCTATTTATATTTCATGTCTTCAGCCTTCACTCTGCCGCGGATGGCGCTCTGGCTGCACCGTATTTCATTTTTGCACACACATGCATTCAAACGTGTCTGCACTCAAAAGAGCATGCACACTAAGAGCTGTGTGGCATGATTGCCATTTTAAGATCACAAATATAAATATCATCAAGGTCCAGGAACACTCATGATGTCGTCATGGAAACTCTTCACTTCTTACAGACAGACTGTTGAGAAGGCATTATGTTCGTGTGTGTGTGTGTGTGTGTGTGTGTGTGTGTGTGTGTGTGTGTGTTGTGTGTGTGTTTATGTGTATGCGTATGTGTGGGAAGAGTAGTTAATAATGTGTGAACAGATTCCACACAGTATGAAATGTGAGAAATGGTATAAACTTCTCTAACATGTCCCTCTGGTACAGGTAATGCGTGGAATGGTTCTCGGTGTTGGTCAGATCTATGCTTGTGAAGAGCTGGGCCCTTCCTTTCTCGTCCTGGGGGCAGTTCTGCTCTACTCCCCCCTGCTTCTTCTCCATGCTTTACTGGGATCTGCAGTTGGAATTTTGGCTGGTGAGTCTCCATCTCCATGTTTGTGTCAGTAGGAGATGTTTTTGTGTTGCTTATTTTGGTCATACTCTACATGTTGACAATGGAACACATCACTAGTTCCTGCTGGGCTAAATGTCACTCTTCCCATGCCTGTGGAACATCATAAGGGTATATAAAATCAGATGCCTTGTCAATGTTATCAATGGGAAAAATAAAAAGTGTGTTAAGGAATTTTGTTAAGATGTGGTTATACAGTTTTAGGGCCAGAATCTTCACTGTATTTGTTTTTGCTTACTGTGTACTGAACTTTAAGTCTGAGAAAGAAGCTTGCGATGCAGACTGCAGACTGCAGACTAACAAAGGCTAATTCACAAAATTTACTGCTGCAATGAGAGATTGTGTTTGAGTTTAGAGTGTTTTTTGTTTTATTTTAGATTATTTTTTTCTCCATTCAGGATGTCTTTTACACTTCACCTCCCTATCAAGTCTGCAGTGTTTTCACTGTATGCTTTCCCTCTTTCATCTTATTAGTTAGTTCTTTTTAGTGCTGTATCACACACCTTTAAGGCTTATTATTGTTAAGGCTTATTACTTGTCTGCTCTACCTTCACGAGTTTCTTCAGTGCCTTGCCATCTTTGCATTTTAATCTATTGCTAGTTTATGGTTGATCCTTCATGTTACAGGTTCAACTGTTGTTGAAGTCACCAGATCTTAATATGAAGCAGGCTTATTTTGAAGTGGTTTTTTTTTCTATTTAATTCCTTCTAGATGAGAATCTTCTTCTTTTCCTTTCGGCTTTTCCCTTCAGGGGTCGCCACAGCGAATCAATTGCCTCCATCTAACCCTGTCCTTTGCATCCTCTTCTCTCACACCAACTACCTTCATGTCCTCTTTCACTACATCCATAAACCTCCTCTTTGGTCTTCCTCTAGGCCTCCTGCCTGGCAGTTCAAAACTCAGCATCCTTCTACCAATATATTCACTATCTCTCCTCTGGACATGTCCAAACCATCTCAGTCTGGCCTCTCTGACTTTATCTCCAAAACCTCTAACATGTGCTGTCCCTCTGATGTACTCATTCCTGATCCTATCCTTCCTGGTCACTCCCAAAGAGAACCTCAGCATCTTCATCTCTGCTACCTCCAGCTCTGCCTCCTGTCTTTTCCTCAGTGACACTGTCTCTAGACCAAACAACATCGCTGGTCTCACCACAGTTTTGTACACCTTTCCTTTCATTTTAGCTGAAACTCTTCTATCACACATCACACCTGACACTTTCCTCCACCTGTTCCATCCTGCCTGTACATGCTTCTTCACCTCTTTTCCACACTCTCCATTGCTCTGGACTGTTGACCCTAAGTACTTAAAATCCCCCACCTTCTTGATCTCTTCTCCCTGTAACCTCACTCTTCCACTTGGGTCCCTCTCATTCACACACATGTACTCTGTCTTACTGCGGCTAACCTTCATCCCTCTCCTTTCCAGGACAAAGCTCCACCTCTCTAGCTTCTCCTCCACCTGTTCCCTGCTCTCACTACAGATCACAATGTCATCTGCAAACATCATAGTCCATGGAGATTCCTGTCTAACCTCGTCTGTCAGCCTGTCCATCACCATAGCAAACAAAAAGGGGCTCAGAGCTGATGAGAATAACTGACTTAATTTTGATATCAAGCTTTCTTTGGATTGTGTTCCAGTATTCATTTCAAACAAGACATTAAGTCTTTACACCCCTGCAGTGACTGGAATAACAGCAATCTAGTGCATCTACTCAGTCTGCTCATTCTTACAGTCTGCTGTAAGAACGATGGAGAGATATAGCATCATGGGTCAGACAGCAAGGACGCACGCCTGGGAGAAACGCAGTGCGAGGCCATATTCAGAACTGTCACTCAAACTTATTGTGGTATAAAATGTTCCCATGAGGAGTTTCCATGGAGCAGATCACGGTCTCCACGTTGACCAGTCTGACTTCTGCTGCATTCATGTTTTTGAAGAATTATTTAGTAGAAATTCTTTTTAATCGTTATGAAATTCAAGACAGAAAAGAAAAAAAGGTTGATTGAAAAACCACCAAGGATTCATTGGTAATCTTTATGTCACTGTCATCTCTGTAGAGACCTATTTAATAACATCTTAAGACATTTTACGTACAGTAGGTAAAAGAGAGCACAGCAAGGAGTGGTTTTTAATAATTGAAAAGACATCTGTTAACCTGGGAGCAGTCCTATGAGGATAAAACACACACATCAAAGTCTTCATGATGATTAGAAGCATTAAAAAAGAAAGAGGATTATGGAGAAAGGTCTGTTGGTCATCTGATAGAGGTGCCTGTGCTTCTTGAAATAGAGACTAATTAACTAATCAATGTATTTTTTGTCCATGGAATGGACAGCAGATGCAAAGAAGGCAGTGTCCAGGGGTTTAATTAAATAATTACATTATTTCAGATGCGCAGGCAATGGTCAAAATTGCAGACAGTCCATAACGGAAAACAATATCTATAAGGAGAAGGCCGAGACAATCTCCAAACAACAGGTTAGAACAGGTTTGTTACGCAATTAATTTAACCACAGACAAACAATTCAAACAAGAATGAAGGCAGTCAGAGACTGCAACATTCCGTGACTTATCCTGACCTACTTCCATGGTAGGTCAGGGTAACCTGAAAGTGGTACCTGACTAGTGCATAGCTTTGACCTTTCAGGGTATCACACAATAGATCAAAGCTAGTGCATGGGTAGATCAAAGAACTACCTTTTATTTATGGTCTTACACTGGCCTCCCTCATCTTTCTATCTTATTCGGTTCCTGATTGTACAAAAGTTGAAATTTTACCTTGACCTAGCTTTCTCAAGGTCAAGGTTATCATCTCATTTTCGTCCCCTTTGCTGCCTGAGTAATGTGTTTTTTGTTTCATCTTTCCATCTGCAACGGTTGTGAAGATATTTGGTGGACAAACTGACGAACACACGAACACTGACCATTACAATACATCACCGCTTCGAAGTGGGATGTAATCAAGAGAAAACAAAGACAAAATAATTGGACTAAATAGGCAAACTTACAGTTAGGACTGGGAGTCACATGAAAGAAACATCAACAGCAAATAAAGAAGCATGGAAATGCAGGAAATGCACAAAACGCATGAACACAGAAAACTATTCATTCATTCATTTATCGACTACTGGTGTTTGACACCAGTGCTTTGCAGAATCAAATGAAAGACAGTCACACCTACGGGCAATTTGCACTGAAAACAAAAGCTAAGGATAAGTAAACTAAATGTGAAGGAAAAAAACAGGAATAAATGTTTCAAATGAAACTGAAAATAACAAACCAAACTGACGACCATGTCGAGCTGTTTGCTCGGGCTGCTGATGTTTGAACTGTGTTAGCGACTGATTCCTCACACAGAGCAAACAACTTAGCGGCATCCACAAACAGGTTTCAAAGGACAGAATGATGGATTCACTGGCCGAATGAAACGCAGTGACACCGGAAAACATGTCATTACGTTCAGCTCATTCCAGATGTTTGTTCCAACCTGCTGCACTCCATTTACGATGCAAACAGACACTGGTTTTGTGGGGGCAGTAACTGCAAAGGAGGAAAGCAGATAGTGAGTTTGATATGATAAAAGCACTATGAGTCATTCTATTAGCATTCTCTCCCTCCCTCACACACGCCAAGTAGAATATCAGTAAAAAATTTAGGATCCTCTGGGGATCCCTTCAACATTGCCATTAGTCTTAAATGATGCCCTTGTGTGTGGATGAACAGGAGGAGTGAGAGGGTGTAATGAAGAAAGTAAGGAGAGGAACGAGGGAGCAGGAAACAAAGGAGGAAATGGCGATGAAAAGAAAGCGAGAGAGGAGAAAAATACAAGATGAGTGCAGAACAGTAGCTTTTAAAGATGAAGAGGGGAAATGGTGAAGGGAGGGAGTGGATGGCAGCAGAAAGAGGATGTGGAGGCAGTGCTGGGGTGTGGTCAGTCTACCTCAGGACCAGACATCCTAAACTGCAGCCCACTGGCTGGTAATGAGGAAATCAATAACAGCACACTGCCATCGTCATTTTTCTTCAGACAACACTCTAAATCTCCTGGGACTCCCAATAAATTCTTAGCAAAAATTTGAAAAAAGAAAAAAAAAAACACCAAAAAAAAAAGGCGAATAACATATTTATAATAAACTGATGTTGACATTTCAGTGTGTGTATAAATAATGTAGAACTGCCGGCAAAAACAGCGTCCAATGAAATATTACTGACATGTTTACTTCATGGTTCATACTGGCACAAACCAAGTATAGCAACATTTAGCTCATTTCCTTTTATACCAAAGCTGTGCTGCTGCAACGGGTGGGGCAACACGACCGCTGGCCTGTACTTTAACACAGATGCTCACACAATGACATAAATATGTTCAAACAAAAAACTGTAATGTTTTCACTCTACATCTTTTAAGATGTTTACGCCTGAACTTCTGTTCCACTGACACAGAATAAAATTTATTTGTCTGGTTTTCATATTTTCTTAATTGCAACACATTTTCCTCATGAATCAAATTTTCCAAATGTAGTAAACATGTAAAAACAATTTCCTCCAAAAAACAATAAAAAACTAGCGTGAATGATGTTTCTATGCATCAAATATTCATGTCAGCAAAGAGATCCTTGTAAATGATTTGGTCTTTGCAGCTGAACTCAGCTCGCTGCTCCTCCTGATGTCGTTGTGACCTTATTGTTATTTCTTCTCACGTGGGATGAACGACACAGAGCAGTCACTGCCGAAGGGCAGCAGTGAAAAGGTCAATGCTTCTGACCTGACTGAGATCAATCTGGGCCAACAATACCCCCCCGAGGTCTGCATATAGACTCATCTTCACAGTATATTAGTTTAGTATGGCTGTGAGTCGCTGGCAAGACCCGGTGTTTTCCCACCCATCACATCTATTTATTTGCAGCAATGCTTCAAATAAATAGAAGGAAAAATGACGGAAAGAAGAATTAAAGATTCAGAAAAATGTAAAAAGTAATCATTGGAAGTACTTAAGGGATCTATATGGATCTATATGGATCTATAAAGTAATCATTGGAAGTACTTAAGGGATCGATATGGATCGATATGGAACTATATAGAGCACTATGTCTCCATCTCTTCTAAGTAGAGTTAAAGCACCATTTCTTTTAGTGTAAGGATGAGAATGTCAGCACCTCCCCTCCCCAGCGCTGCTCAATGTCATCACATGGCAAATGGTGGAACTTAAACAAATTAAAATGTGAGCAGTAAGCAGGCAAAATCATTGATGCTTAGCGCCATCACGTGGACGATCTCAGTACAGCAGATTGGATTTACTTGTTTGTGTGTATCAGTGTGTGATTTCCTCACGTCAACAGATGTAGCACAAGTTTGACAGTGTGTGTGTGTGTGTGTGTGTGTGTGTGTGTGTGTGTGTGTGTGTGTGTGTGTGTGTGTGTGTGTGTGTGTGTGTGTGTGTGTGTGTGTGTGTGTGTGGTTCAGGTTTATCCATGGCAGTGCGTCATGAATGTTTGTATTCAGGATTGTTGGGATTCAATGGAGCTCTGGGCTGCATGTCTATAGGAGGACTCTGCTTCACCTTCAACTGGAGGACTCACCTCCTGGCTATCGCCTGTGGTAAAACACACACACATCCATTTTTTAAACTGTTGCTTTTACTCCACAACCTTCCTTGCATGTCTTTATTTTACATTATTTCATCCTTTTGCAATATTAATAATGACTACAAACAAAAAAAATTGAATAATCCTGCAATTCTGTCGATTGAAATCTCAGATAAACAATTTAGAAAGTTTACTTTTCTTAATTCAATCAAAATAATGCACATAATCAGTCACACACAAAGAGTACTGTATTTGCCTTTGTAACTGCAGGGCCATAGATATTAGTTTGGCAATGAGATAATTCACTCCCAGTAGGTAAATTTGTCTTCGTCTGTCGGTTTAGTTTTTCTCTTATCTTAAATCATTGTGGAAACAGTAACATACTCAATAAAGTGAGAATATATTTACCTCCTCTCTACTGCCTGCAGCATTCTTCTCTTCATATGTAGACATTGCTCTGGGCAATCTGCTGGGAACTGTGAGTACACGTTGGTCAAGTTGTGTTTTTCTGGGGATGTGTCACATGTTTTTGCTGTATTCTTCAGTGCTATGAACCTTCTCCCTCTCCTTCCCCAGGTTGGTCTCCCAGCATCCAGTTGGGCATCCACCATCATAGTCACACTGATGCTACTCCTGACTGGCAGCTTAGCCACATACCGAATCCCAAGTGATCAAGTCATGGCTCCGGAACACAACCGGTCCTTCCACCTTTCATGGAAAAGTGGGAAAGTTACAGAAGTGGAGAGCACTGATGTGGAGAATATCAAGAGTACTGCACCAGCATCTCTGAGCAAAATAACATTCATGTAAATAATTTATTCATAAGAAATTATAAATATATTTTTATTTTATTTTAAATTGATATAAATTTTTATATATTTATATATAAATATATTTATATATAATTATATAAATATATTTTCAGAGAAGTTAAATATGTATTGCAGTATTAAACAGCATTTCTCCCTCCGCCTAAGCCAAGTGTACATCTGTTCAGCATTACATCACACCGATACAAACGCATTCAAACAAATCAGTTTATTGGTTTTGAACAATAAGGGAAAACAGACAAAAAAAGTGTGTGTGGGGGGGGGGGGGGGTTCTAGAATCTGCTCGTTAATCCAAATTTTTAAATTTTCATGTTCATTCCCGACCGATCCTTCTACTATGTAGAAATCCATCCCATATAATTCTGCTGACAACAAACTAAATTTGGGGGAAAAAATAACCTCCTTGGTAGAGGTATTATAATATAAATATTTCTATTAAATATGAAACCTTTCAAAACCAAGTTTCCTCCATGGGTTTTTCCACTTGTGTTTATTCATGACACAACAGCCATAATAAATCAGTCATTTTAATGGGAAAGAAAACATTTTTATTGTCAAAAACCAACTCAATTGAACAGTAAAGTTTTTAAATCCTGTAGTAGCCTGCAGAAAAACACTACAGAGCACTCTATGAGAACTTATTGTAAAAGGAGACAACATAGACCTCAGTGCAGGCAGACAGGCAATGAAGACACACAGGTGACAGGCAATGTGTACTATTATTAACTTTTTTTTTTTTTTAAATCTCATTAACAAAGTAAACATAATTCTTTCTTAGACATACAGTAGATTATCCACAGTGCTGCCATATTGCCTGTGTATTTTATTTTTTAATGTGTTTTGCAGCAACAAAGACACACATTTACATTCACACACAAAGCAAATACTCCACTCTAATGTAAAAAAAAATCTGAAATAATATTACATATTAAAAAAGACAGTTAAAATAGTGAAGTGACACATTCAGTCACAAACATCTTTTTTGAACAGTTTTCATGCATTTCTAGGTCAGTGCCTTTTTTGTCTACAACGCTTTCAAGTCTAGGACATTTTTTTTTTGTATATCAATAAACCTCAGACAATGGTGATGAGGTTGGTTAATAAAAAGAAACCTAAAAAAGTGCCTCTCAGTCTGTGATTGATCAAGCATTATAACAACAATAATAACAAAAGAAAAAGTAGAAATATTAATAATTGTTTTGTAAGCTGCATTACAAAGTAAAGAACATTCATAGTTGAACAGACTTTCAGTTGATTTGATTGTGAGTGCTGTTGTGCTTCTTTTAGCATGGCTGCAGGGAGTTGTGTGTGTGTGTGTGTGTGTGTGTGTGTGTGTGTGTGTGTGTGTGTGTGTGTGTGTGTGTGTGTGTGTGTGCGTCCGTGCGTGTCTCTGTGAGTGTGTTTCTGTGTGTGTGTGTATATTTACAAGTGTGTCAGTGTTCATTACGGTTCAGAAAAAAGGCAGAATGACACAACTGTCTAAACTGTCATGCTTGCACATGCACACACACACATATACACACACATGTGCAATTACATGATGGAGAGGTATTTATTACATCCAACTAACAACTCAGTGTAAACTTTAAATAAGTGTGTGTGTATATGTGTGTGTTTGTCTGGGTGCATGTTATTTGTGATTTTCATGCACAGAATTCTGAATAGTTTTAACGATGAATTTTAGCATACATTTATTTGCAATTTGTTGCAATTTCTCTAAAACGTTAGAGCTTAAATGGCTCATAATAAGTCCAATAAATAAAAACTTTGTTAAAGTCACCATATTTCAGGATACTATTGAAATATGAAAGCATGTCTGCGTGAGTGTATGTATACTATTTCAACAGCTGCACAATGTTTTGTTCTTCATGCATAGTACATTAATCTAATCTAACCCTAACTATGACGCTGTCCCTGGATCCGGTCTGATGATCACAGACTCCGTTTAACCAGCAGCGTTACAGCGAGAAAAGAGCAACCATGATGCAAAGAGAGCAGAGGACAAGACCAACGTCTGCAAAGTAAGGTTGGTTTCGAGCACAAGGGGATTATTTTATAAATTCATTAACTTATTATTTCCTTATGTGCTTTCTTGTTGAGAATTAGATGATAAGTATCATGACCTCTGTCAATGGCTAAGTTTCTTTTACTCTTATTCATTTTAAGTTGTTTTCCTGTCATTTCAGAGTTTAGGATAGCACTTCCGTCTCAGCAAGAAGGTTCCGGGTTTGAATCTTACGTGTGGGTTTGTATGTTCTCTCCGTGTCTCCGTAGGCTCTCTCCAGGTTTTCTGGATTCCGCCCAGCTCCGAAACATGCAGCCTATGTGTGCCTCTTTTTACCTTTCGCCCATAGCAAACTGAAATAGGCTCCAGCAGCCCCGTGACCCACCAGGCAGATAAGCGACTGTAATTGAGGTGATTGTGATTGCGTTGTCTACAAAAAAATGGATGAATGGATGATTTCAGAGCTTTCCCCGCTTCCCTGCACTCTATCAAGCTCCTCCCCTTTACCTGCGTTTCCTCAGCCACCTGCAACCCATCTCCAACCAGTCTCCAACCTTTTCAGCATTCCTGTTTCCTGCTTATGACCTTGTACTGATTCTGCCTGATCCCTGTTGCTTGCCCCTCGTCAGATTTGTTTGCCTATTTGAACTGATATTCTGAACTCAGCTTTTGAGTTATATACAAACGTTGCATCTGCATACTCTCCT
The DNA here is from genome assembly GCA_013358685.1 of Antennarius maculatus. Taxonomy (NCBI): domain Eukaryota; kingdom Metazoa; phylum Chordata; class Actinopteri; order Lophiiformes; family Antennariidae; genus Antennarius; species Antennarius maculatus. The sequence goes on from CM023628.1 coordinate 6,894,508, forward strand.
GTCATGCTTCTGGGTTCCATTTGTGAGTTTTATCAGAATCACAATGAGAAGATAATCAACAGTTTTGTGTCTTTTTGATAAAACTATTGAAAACTTGTTTACCTTTTTCTTCACATACAGATGAAGAAAAAAGTAAATTTGTTACATAGCATTCATCAACCTCTTAAATCTCTGCGGAGTCATCATCTAGAGTCCGCAGCACCTCTTTCAGCTATATATTAATTCTAACTCTCCTGCCTTTCTGGTGGAGTTTATGTGATCAAGACCCAGCTTTCACTTGAAACTGGAAAATTTACTACTGGCTTTGCAGCAACTTGAACGAGGATGTTGCTGTTGCCGTGATCTGCTGGTCTGCTCTCAATGTAAACTTGACTTCCTTGCGATTCAACTAAATCTTGTAATCTATAGGCAGGCGTGGAATTTGAGAAAGATTAGCACAGCTCTGTTTTGGGTTTAAAATTAGGAGCTTAATTTGTATTTTGAAAATCCTTCAAATTTCTGGGTTCATCCTATTACTGCCAAACAGACTCAAAGGAATCCAGGATTGTCTCTCTTGACAGAGAAAATACTTCACGAAGCCTAGCCGTGTCTATGCTGTGCTGCATGTGCTATGATTCCAATGTATTTCTATGTATCCTAAGTGCCTCTGTATATCAGGTGGTGTGTATTTCTGTGTGCTCAGAGCAGCCTTCCCAGCACCACTCCCTCTCTGCTCCGTGCTTCTCCTCTGAGGATCTCCAGGAAGCCCAGTTTGGTCAAGAACTCCAGTCTCTGACGGTCTGTTGGCTGCACCTCACAAAACACTCCCTGAGAACCTGCAAAAAATTTCTCATTAAATGTGCGGTCATTTTTTATTTTAGAGTTATGACACTCCTTCTATCCAGAATCATTAAAATGCCAACTCATATGAATAAAATTAACATAGGACAACATTCAAAATTCTTAACAACAAGTTAGTATATTAACATCAAAATTGTACTAACGCTGATTTTAATATTGACTTTCATTTTCTCCACATCTTATATGTCTTCACTTTAGCCTCGAGCTAATGAGGGAGCCCTTTTTAAACAAGTGTTTAATACATAGGATAAAGTTTGTGGAATATTCTCCACAACTTTTTTACCGTTGGCCTTAAGCGCGACAAGGAGAGCAGTGAGGAGGGTTCGGCTGACGCTGATGTCCACCAGCTCAGGGAGGGCATCCAATCGTAGCTGAGAGGGGAAGTGATAAAGGAGAGAGTCTGGATACTCTCCCTGATCCTCCTCCATCAACTGGATCAAGTCCTGAACAGCGGGTGGCAGAGACACAAAGACTCATAAAGTGCTCCTGATGATGTGAGCTGAAATTGTCCTATGGAATTTTCTTATCAGCTGACGTCAAAGGAGGTTTGTAGAAAAGGATGTGCCAATTAATCACATGTTGTAGCTTCCAATAGCAACCACTAGATGTCCTGAATGAGTCGCGAGTGCACACACACACACAAACACACACACCTACACACACACACACCTCCCTATTATTTACATCTATTTAAAATTCTTAAGTGTGAATTATTTGTTGAATGAAGGTGCATTTTTATGTAGTGCACCTCTAATACAACAACTATTATGTTAAAAAAATCTCAATTTTTGAGTGCAAGTCTGTTAGAGTGTGTGTGTTCCTCTGTTTAACTCTTGTCTACCCACCAAGTCCTTTTGTGTGCATCAGTTTTTACCATGACAGGATGATTACAGCTGTCTAATGAATCTTTACTTCCCCTACCTACCTGTGTGTTGGGGTGTGTGTTGCCCCCTTTTGGTGGGTATTTGTCCCTCATGGCGGGCATCCAACTGGCCTGGCACCGCTTGGCAAAGGAACGAACATCCAAAACGCCCAACACACAGCCACACACTCCCAGCTCATCCTCCAGGATGAAGCAGTACTCAGGACACAATGCCAGGCATGGTCCGAGACATCTGTGGACATGAACAGATGCTATTTAAAATATATATGGATATACAGATGGAAGAAAAATGTCCAGAATTTCAATTGCATGTTATGCTTAATGGAAAAATGCTTTTTATCAGCTGTTTGTTACAAATAAGTAACAAGAAAGAGCAGTTCAAACATTTCCATGAGGCAGATTTTAAGTTGTTTTCTATTTTACAACACAGAATTTTAGTTTTACTGAACCTGTCAAAAATCATCCAACAAAAACCAAAAACCACATATAGCATTATATCTGTAATAATTGCTTTCCCATCCAAAAGTAGTATCCTAGTGTGATGAAGGCACACGATTGATCTGCTTCGTCCTCATCCTCCTCAAACACACACCTGTCTCCAATGACATCTGGGTGAGCAGCACTGGACTCTTTGGTACCCTGAGTCCTCAGGTGGAGTTGACGCACCATCCGATATAACTCCACCTATACACACACACACACACACACACCCCAAAACACCAAATTATTCACTTTTTTAAGCCGCTGCTGGGATTGAAATCCTCTTCCGTGTAACTGATGAACCACCGCAAACTCAGTCGGTTTATTTTTCATTCCGTTCTCAAATTGAAAGTGTGGTTTCTAGAGCAGCTGTGATTATTGTGGTCTTATTGTGTGAAAACAGCAATGCGTGGGTGTGATGTCTCCTACCTTGTCTTTGCTATGGTAGGGCCTGATGTTATAAAGACGCGAGGTAGGGAAGAGAGGAGGAGGATGTGTGAAGAGTTCACTAATGCTGCCTATTGGGAGAAGCATCTTCAAACCACACATGAGAAAAACACACAAACGATCGCAGGTTAGGCCTTTTAAAAAGGACTGAAATTCAGTGTCACTTGTGAATCAATGGATAGAAGCAGGAACAGACCTGAACCTCCCCAGAGACGCCCCCTTTGAATACCCACGGCTCAGACTCTACGCCAAATAGGTCCGCCCCTGTGGACTTTCCACACCCTGCCACCGAGAACAATTACATGTCAGTATGGTGAAAACTGATCAATAAATTATTGTTTCAAGTGTTGATGCTGGTGCAGGTTCAGTGTGTCCTGACTGCTCTGAGGAGGTCGGCTGAAATTAACTTCTTTTTGCAATAAATACTTATGAGCAGGTCTCCTCATTACTAAATGAACTGCTGACACTCGTGATTAAAATGATGACTGAATGTTGGGTTAACAGAAAAAACATTTCACACTGATTTCACAATATACAAGACTCTTTTGTTTAGCAAAAGCTAATTAAGTATAAGATAAATTATTTCTTAGTTATGGTCAAAAGAAGTTGCGTCTACTTACAGTGGAAACAGTTCCTCCAGCTGCCCAGAGTGGAGCTGTCACTCAGCACTCGTCCATCTGGGGGAGGCACATGCATGGGTGGTGTTAGAACATCGTATGACACAGTATAAAGAAAGAACAGAAGAGTACTACAAAACATGGTATACTGCCTTTATACTGTACTATATTGTACTGCACTGTACTGCAGCAATACTACTACAATATAATAATACTACTAGATAGGATAAGATACAACATACCAGTATATCATGAAATAAATTATATATCAGTTTGTTGTATCACACTCCTCACACTCCGCTACGCTATTTCCTGCATCATCTCTCACCAAGCCAGCATATGAACGCTTTTGAAAGCAGAGCCATGTTCCTCAGGTCCCACACATAAGGGTACAGGTCATAAAGCACAGCCCTGTTGGCGCCCCCCACCACACTGCAGTGGAGCTGAGCTATATCTTCACACAGGGACAGGAACCTGGAGGCCCGACCTCGCCACTCATCGATCTGGGGACAGTACCAGAGGTCGTGTGACACACAACTCAAGTCTCACCAACAGGAAATGTATACACACACACAAAATACACACTGACCTTCTGAGGCAGTGCCTTCTTGCTGTTAGTGCTGACCAGGTGGCAGTTTGTCTTCAGCCAGGTGAGGTCCTGCAGCAGCTTCTGGGCGGAGGGGCCATGCTCGTGGGGCAGGTAATGAAGACCAACCAGAAGACGCACCTGGGACTCACTTAGCAGGCCCTTCCCACCACAGAGTCCACGCCCCTGGGCCTTCTGTCCCCTGCCTCCACCTGAAGGTGCTCCAGGCCTGGATCCTGGAGGTTGTTGACTGGCCTGACTAGACTGGTTGGATCTCTTCTTATTCCCCTCTCGTCCCTCCCTCTCTACCTTGACCTTAGTGGGGGATGGCGGGGGTGAGCTGGAGTTCAAAGGGAAAACGGGAAGTTTGTCTATGGCAGAGGTTCCCCGTAATTTTGTTGGGCAGTCGGATCTGTCGGGAGTTTTACAGCGAGAAGTTGGAGCAGAGGAACGCTGGTCTCCTCGTGAGCTCTGCCGACCTGCAATGATTTTAAAAATAACATTGAGTGAAGCCTTTAAATATAAATACTGCACATCCTTGTTAGACAGATTGAAGCAACGCAGGCTTTCAATTTTAACGCAGTGAAATTGAAAGCCTTTATTTGGGGTCAACAACACAGTGAAGTAATGCAGTGAAGAAAACAACTGATTTAATTAGTCCTCTAAAAGGTCATGTACATTTCTGATTTCAGTTTGTTGTCAATACCTACGTATCTGAACATATCTGAGCACATCAGTATGTTTTACCTGCTTGTAGTGGTTGGTTGAGTTCCTCCATCCAGTCATGCAGCGCAGCAGATAGAGCTCTGTCAGGACAGTATTCACACTCGTCATCTAGGGAAAAAACGTGATTGTGGAATGAAATAATGAATGAAATAAAGCACAGGTAGATCTTGTTAATTATCTGAGGTAATACAGAAAATACAGCACCAACCAAAAAAGATTCTCAGAACAGAAAGGTACTAGACAGCTCCAGACATATTTTGCTTTTATATTACTTGAATTCAGTTAATCAATCATAAATTTATACCTCTCTCACAAAAAGCTATCATTAAAATTTCTCTTCTGCTTCCATCCCCATCACAGACACTTCACTCCCCCCTCCCGAGTTGAAGAGAGGCACCTCTGAGTTCTCTGTTGTTCCTTCTTTATAACAATACAAAATTATTGTTCCATTGCCACCTCTCATTGGTCAGACTTTAGAACAACATCACACGCTACACTGGTTCTCTTCTCTACCTCCATCCACCTCCTGTGACTTTCTGTCATTGTATTCTCTTGTGTCTAATTGTCCAAAAAAATGTCATCCGCCAAAAAGAAAAACAAATCATTAATTTAAAATGAAGCCAAGGCCATGACAGCACCACACACAATCATACAAAATACTACAAACATTATAATAATGAAAATTAGGACACTTCTGTTGAATTTTTAATACAAGTCAAATAATCGTATTTAGTTTGACAGTTTACAGAAAACAAAACTGCCCAGGACAACAGATGGAGTTTTAATTTGTTAAATATTATCAGACAAAAATTTCTGCCTGGTGGTTGCCAAGCAACGCTGGATTATGAAACGTTTTTTCCTGCAAGCAAACAGCAATAACTGTGAAAGGTTTTATTCTCCTGTTTCTTGCTACACCCTCCCTCCCTCCAGCTGATAACTTCACCTTTTCCGCCCCATCCTTCCATCGTCCAATCACACACCTTTGCTCTCCTCTTTTCCAGCTCTGAACCAGCTTCCTAATGTATGCAGAGGGATGTAGTTGGCTTCAAATTCACAGTTGGGATTGAGTAGCAGTCCTCTCAGATGGCTCCTCAGCTGAGGCTCTCTGCCCTTGAAAGGTCCAAGGAAGAGACGTCTGGAATCATAGTCATTAGCGTGCAGGTTGTCCCAGACGAGGGGGGGGCGCTGGAGGACAGACTCCACCTCAGTCATGGAGTCTACAGACAGTTTCCTGGAGATGACCTTGCTGCCTGTAGAAAGTGAAGGGAAGCAGACAAGAGGAAGCATAAAAGTTTAATAGAAAGGCTTTTCCACATGAAATTGAGGAATTAATAAGAAATGAAACGAGTAAGACATCCCTCCCTATTTCTGTACCACCTCTATATTAATTGGTGAGTTTGCAGTGACTTTTAGTTCCTTAATATAAAAAAGAACAACGATAGAATACCAACTAATATAACATAATATTGTTCAAATTGGAAATATTAATAATCAATCATTACTTATGGGTCACAATGTTAAAATCATTACACAACATATGTTAATTTGTTATTTAACAAGGAAAAGCTTAGCCAAAGTCAAACAAATAAATGCCCAAAATCCAGCATAAACAACGGATTTGGGACAGCGATAAAGGGAATAGCAGATACCGTAGTATCTGATTGTAAAAAAGAATTTAAAAAATAAATAAATCAAGAACTGGAATAAACCAGAGAAAGATGGATGAGGATGTGTTTCGGTTTTTCTTCCATATGTGTGTGGGCAGATTTGCACTTAAACTGTCAAGGAGAGATGCTGTGTGTTGATTTGTGTCTGGATTTATTTGCTTGTGTGTTGGCCATGTTGGGTTTTGCCAGATTTTTCACACTAAGGAATGGAATGATGTGGGTCATGTCTGCAGGAACAGATCACACGTTTATGTCTCACCTGTCCACACAACTGTTATGTTTGGCATCAAATCCTCTCCGATAGTCTGAAGGTAGGGAGACTTGGATATACTGGGAGAACACAGAGAACCACAATACTCTACAGAAACACAGAGAGACAGATAGAAATCAAATTTGGTTATCAAGCTTTGAAATTCTAAAAGATTCTATAGATTAGAGAAATTTTAATTCAAACCAATTTAGCAGCCCTACCTGTGGGGCAGAAAAGGAAGACAGGTGGTTCCCCTAAGAACCGATAAACCTCATTGGTTACAGTGACCTGAGCATGGGCGAACGAAGAAAAGGCCTCACTGTCGGCCTGACACATGGAGTGATCGATGTCATCAAACAGAATGGCAAAAGCTTGGCAACCCAGGTCGGATACCTGGAGTAAGAGGGAACACTGTGTGTCAGGACGAGGCTCTAATCATAATAGTTGGATTCCTGTAGCATTCATTAATCTGTACCTGTCTCAGCTTGCGTTTGAGTAGTGTCAAGTCACAGGAAGACGAGAAGACGATGTCCTGACCCGGAGAAAGGGAGTAAACAAACCTAAGGCCTCTGGATTCGGCCTCCACTATAAGAGTTCGCAATTGACCTGAATGGAGTGATGGTAAATGGGGAGGAAAGTTAAATTATTTTTACAGGTGGTAGCGTGAAAACCTCTTTGTTATTGCATTTCAATGTGTCTAATCTCACATTAAATCCATATTAGGATTTAATGTGACTCTAAATTACAAGAAATTTTTCTAGAGTGCTATGACAAAACAAAACAAAAAAAAATTACAGGTACTGACACTTTTTGATTGTTGTTTAAAGAAAGGAGCCACAGGAAAAAAAACCAAAAACTCTTAAAACCTCATTGACACATGAAATACTTGTTATTCAGATTGCGACTCGCCCATATATGGTTTGGTTGAAGATTCAGGTGTGTGCTAGTTTAAAGGATTGATGTGTTTTTCTTACCCTCCTCCTCAGGGGAATAGACCTCCCTCCACAGCAGTCTGTGTTTCAGGTCATCTTTTGGGCCGTACAGATATGTATTTAATCCCCAGTGTTGCATCCTGGCAGAGAAACAAACACAGGAGACATGGGAGGAAAATAAAAAAACCTTAAGATACCATAATATTTTTTTTGTTGGGAAACCCTTTGGACAGTAATTAGAAAAAAAAAAAAAAGAAAAAGACATACCCGTTGCTCATTTTGATCAGATTTGTTCTTTTTTGGGTTTAAGCTTTACTCTCTAGTAAAAAAAAAAAAAAAGCTAAAACTTTTCTTTTCCAATAGCTTTTAATGAATTTATTTATACACTTTGTGTACATAATTTATGCATCTTTTAGTCTAAGGTCATAACTTTAGTCTCATTCATTGAGATACATGACAATACAGAAAGGTAAGTAGGGGCCACTCTTATCGATCCTGGCAACCCATGGCTGTCTCAATTACAGGAAACAACCTCCTGTATCATAAATAGAAGTAGTAGTGAAACAATATCTGCATCACACATACGGTCGACAAAAATATAAAGACAGCTCTCTGTATCTCCATCTCCCTGGACACCATCCAGTTCCTGTGTCCCTTCTCATTTGTGGGTGGGTTGTGTGTTCACTCCCTCCTTGCATCATTTCCTGGGCAGATGGTCCGCCTCCACAAAGCTTCAAACCTGCCTCCCTCAACACACACAATCCTACTGTACTCACATCCATAGCCGTCTCTGCCAAACTTATGCAACACAAATCAGCGGGTGAATTTTGCCAGTACTCCACACAAGTCAAAATAAACATCTATACATAAACCTAGGACCCACACACTCAGCTGCTGCTGTGAAAATCATCTCCATCTTCATGAAGCATCGTCTGTTTAACAAAGAATGGACTAGTTGTGTGTCAGTGGAGTCCACACGCACCATAAAGAATAATTTACCTAGAAATCAATGGACATTTAAGTACACAACAATGTATGAATATTTGATGACGGTCGCTGGTGGGGACAGAAGTAATGTCCTGTAATGATTTGGTCGATATATTTAAGTGCAGTGGAACAAAAGAGACTAGAGGGTAGAGCTCGACTCCAGGGATGTAATCAGCTGTCACTGCTGCAAAACTGTGTCACGGTTCCCAACAGGCTTTTCTCTCAGTTTATTCTTTTGCAAGACATGGTCTTAGTATATATAATGATATACCTTAGGCTCCAGCGCCCCGTGACTCGCTACTGCAGATAAAGCGGTAGAAAATGAATGAATGAATGAACGAATACCTCCCACTTTATCACAGGATTAATGCACTAATTTTCCAAATGCTGACCATTGTCTAAATAAGGTTTTTTAGGTTGTTCATGCTTGTCAGCAAAGTTTAATATCCCACTGCCACCTGCCTTGATAGAACATTACACTTTCATAAAGTACAGACCATTTCATTATCCTGAATGTTAGTTTTATTTGGGTTTAGCCAATGGTTTTTATGTTGTTTTGTGGACGTGTTTAGAAGTTTCCTGTTATGAAGAACTCCACATGGCAAAAATGGTGTTGCTACTAAATTAAGAGGCAAATGTGCAAGAAATCCCCACGCTGTAAATCATCAGATGACTGCTAGAAGAAAAGTTAAGGTAAGAAATTAGGATTCATCCTCTGGACACCATGAATGTCCACACACCAACCATCCATCTATCAAATAGATGTTTAGGTTATTTAGTCCGGACTTAAGTGATGGTTTAATTGAATACCATATTAACGTCAGCTGATGCATATCCCAACTCTGTGCTGCTTCCTAAACCATTTCACCAGAAGAACATTTAGTATCTGCCCTCCATTCCCCTCCATGTTAGCGTGACTGATCCTCAGGACTGAAGAAGCACCGGCCCATTGCTCTGAGCTTCATCTCAGCTCTGTCTGGTGCTGAAACAGTATATTCACCTGAAACTGGGCTCAGGCCACAACCAAACATTTTTGGCAGAAATATAGAATTCATGTGAGCCCACAGACATCAGTTCATTATATTAACAGACTTACCACTGGAAAAGAACTTTCCTCTGATCCATAGACCAAGGCCTCCCATAGAAACCTGCAGAGGAAAAAAATGAGCCAGTTAAATATGATGAATTAATTAAACGTGACATAATAAATCTGGAATGTATTGATTCATCCTATAAGGTCACTCAGCATGCCCCTTGCTTCTATGAGCAGTACATAAAAACAAGTGCGCTGCATTCCCTTGGATATTGTGACATTTCTGCTGACTACAAGTATTAATTTTCCAAACTTCTAATTTCCAAAACCACATGGAACATTTTTATTCCAGTAAATGGTTCTCAATAGTTCTACAGATGGCATTAATCACAGATGGACAGTAGAGGTGGACCTACATGACTTTATAGGTGGGTCACATCCAATCTGTGGTTGGCATAATTCATCTCTCTCTTTAATGGCTTCTATTTTTAGAAATGGGAACATCTTGAGTGTCCCTCCTCTTCTTTTGTGTTTTTTGAATATATACAATATGGGTGAGTGTGTGCATATATACATATATGTGTGTGTGTGTGTGTGTGTGTGTGTGTGTGTGTGTGTGTGTGTGTGCGTGCGTGTGCATGTGTCTGTGTGTGTGTGTGTGTGTCTGTGTGTGTGTGTGTCTGTGTGTGTGTGTAAAGTAAGTAGGTCAGTGTGAGGAATCAGATATGTTTAAACTAACCAACTGTTTTCTCCTACAGAAGGCATGTGGGTTTTTTGTGTGTGTCACATTTACCTGTAAGCAGGTGTGTGTACAGTAGGTCACACCTGACTGAGTTCAGCTCAGGTTTTAACTCTCTTGTCCACACTCACGTCGGACAAACTGCTCGAGCTGTCTGAGGTGTCATATTTTTGTTTTCACAAGGATTGAAACCCGTAACATCATGAACGGCTATTGCTTTTTTAAACAAAAAAAAAATTCTGTGGACAAATAGAGCAGTGAATAAAAATAGATTTTAAAAAATCAATTGGCAAAAATTAGAATCGTACATGTTGGCCAGTTGATTCAATAGTGACAAACATCTGTTTCTGAAATGACTGGCTTTGTTTTGTTTTTTTTACACAGCTATGGATCACAAACTGCTGGTTTTTCACTATTACCTGACAGAGAATCGATCAAGTGATCAAAAAGTAATCAATAGTTAAGTTAGTATTTTTGTTATGGAAAGAATATGGACTGCTATTATTGTTTCATTGTTGAAATAAAATTCAACCAATAGAAATTCAAAAGAAAACAATGTTTCTTGTTTTCCAGTTCCATCCTCAGCATAAATAAATAAATAATATAATAAAAGACGAATTAAAACTTTAATTTCTGTGCTTTTTCTTGTATCATTTGAATGGACATTTTTTTTGTCAATATTCTTCTCCAATAATGATTTTTATCCTCCCTTATCGACCACTGATTATCACCACCACTGCCGCTCCAGTTTTATATAATTAATCTTCACCACCTCATCACTTCCCACATCATCCACAGTCCACAATGGATTGATTCTTTCATCGAGGCCCTAAAATTGTATTTTTTACTGTTATCCTGAGCATCGTCACTACACTGTCCGTCCTCATCATCGCGATCCTCAGTCATTATTACCATTATTACCATTGTCATCATCATGAATGATTAAGCCACCACCAGACTTGTCCCTTTGGCTGCTATTTTTTTTTCCAACCAGACACGACTGACGGTTTTTCTATGACGATCAGCTGATCGTCTTTGTATTTCACATTCATCCATGCTCTTATCGCTTCCTTCAACTGAGTGACAATACAATCTAGGTCAAGCGATGGTCTGTTCGAGCGCATCCCGGAGGTAAGAAAACGCATCACATGATCGGACAAGGGGGTCAGTGATGAAGTGGGCCGCCCTTACCTTCCACCACGCCGCAAAGAAACTGCCGCTTTTCCTCCATCCTGTCCTCCTCGGTCCCGCTGCCTCCCCAAAGCTTCCAGTCGGACCCGAACAGCGGGATGTTCTACCAGTCTGTCAGCTCAGTTATCGGGGATACTCTTCATGCTTTCATAGAATCTGCCTCCTCCTCCTCCTCCTCTCCACATCGCTGGAGCTCTTCGTGCTGCGTTTAGGTGCTCAACGAAAAGTCCCACATTTGACGACTGCATCCTTATCAAGAGGGGAAAAAATAATTAATTTTTATTTTTTGTTCAGAAATTTCATTTGTAAAACAAAGTGACAGGAATAAAACAGGTTTTACTTGTAGAAGTTTTTGTAAAAGTGCTAAAAGAATTTTTCATGGCATTAAAATTGGTGACTGAGTCAATATGACAAGCTAAAACGAACGGACTTCACCTTTTTTATATACAAAAAAATTAAGGATCAAAACTCAATTAAACACGAATTAATTCATTTTGGTGTTAGTGCTAATTTTAGGATACATGGCATGACCATTTGTTAAAAAAAAAAAAATCATGCTTGGATTTCATGTTGATTTGATAAATATTGACTGTTATCCAGAAAGAGCAATCAAATTTAAAATTTTAATCTGTTCCAGCCTCATAAAAAAAAGCCCCAAACCCCTTTAAATCATTAATTAATTCATTCATCTTCTATACTCGCTTCATCCGCAGTCGCAGGTTGTGGGTTGCTGGACTGGGGGCAAGAGGCAGGGGACACTCCGGGTGCGATGCCAGTGCACCGCACAGCCACATAGAGACAGACAAGCACACATGCACACACTCACAACTACTGGCATAACCTACACTGTATAACCTACACTGTGGAAACTCCTGTACAGGTATCTGTACATTACAGCATTGTCCCTTCCCCCAGAAAGGATATTTTCCAAAGCTGGGGAGCTGGTGACCCAGAAGACTGAAGGCTGCCATGATGGAAAAAACAATATTTCTAAATAAAAACCTGTGAAGAAAATTCTTTGAAGAAACCTTCTTCCTTCATCATACCAATCCCCGTTATCTTATATTACTCATTATCTTTAAAATGTTTGCCTTAAAAAAAAACTTAAGTAAACAGAAGAATTGCTTATTGTATTATGGACATTTTTAAAGAAGCTTAAATATTGAAATAGCGGGTATAGAAAGTGAATAAATGAATGAATGAATGAATGAAAGAATGAATCATCTGGAATTTGTTTTAAGGTGTGGGTGTGTCTCCATATTTGGCTGCAATGGCTTCCGTTGTCCACCAGATGTCACTGAAGCCTTGACGCTTCAGATCCTTTTCTTTACAGGTAGGAGAACCTCGCTTCATGAAGCTGCACCTGCCAACCACTATCAAAAAGAAAAGATGTCTGAAAATAATACCAAAAGTGCAAAGAGAGAAATGTCAAGAACGTACCAGGAAATAATGGAGAACTCACAGATGGAAAAACAGACAAACAATTACACAGATTAAATACAAGGTGTGATGTGACAATGACAAAAATGTGGAACAAAGAGGACCAGATGAGTGAAAAGGAGGTGGAAATATATAGAAACCATTGAAAAGGACAACTTGCAAGGGAAAACTTTGGGGTGAAGACACAAGAAAGGGGCAACAGCAGATGAAACATGAACAGAGAATACATGAGCACAGAGGGAGAGAGGATAATCTGTACTGAAAACAGACGAGAACAGGGAAACCTATTGGACAGATGACAAGAGAATAATGCAAAGCATGTAAACCACAAAGACATTGCGCAACAACCAGGAAATAAACTCAAAGGGCAGGATCATGACAGACTGAGAGCAGAACCTGAAAAACACGAAAATGAAGTAAACTGAGTGCACTATTAATGAATTAAAAGAAACAAACAAACAAAATTTAACAAAATGTGGATTTGATTTAAAAATATGATGGAATAAATGTATTTAGTGAAGCACTGTTCCTCCAGAATAACAGCCGGTGGCATCAGTGAAGATTATTACTTCTTCAGGATCAGAAAAAAAAAAAGGGCTCTGTCACAAAGGAAAAAAAAGACACTCAGTTAAACAGTCTGGGTTTGAAGGCAATACTTTAATCAGTGCATTTCAAACCAAAGCCTTAAATTGTCAGGTTGGCCTATTACTTTCAGTTTTCCTGTATTTTTAATCATGAATAGATAATGGTTAGTAGAATCAATAAATGCAGCAATTTTTTGCAGGAACGTGCATTGAGGTATTTACTGTGTAATTAAACTGAGCCACACTTAAAGTGCAACTGTGTATTTGCATATTTACCAAGGATTAAGAATACATTGGTTAATATTATTCAAATATTTAAATTGTTAAATTATATTTCTTTTAACGATATACACCACAGGTAGATGGTTTGCTCCATCCATTCATTCAGTTCCTTGTAGACGAGATGAGCGTGATCGTCTCATCTACAACTGCATACCTACCTTGTGCCATGGAACTTATCCCAGCTTGTTATGTGTAAGAGGTTGGGTACACTCCAAATGCGTCACCACAAAGGCAAACAATCTTTCATGCATACACTCACACCAATGGACAATTTGGAGTGATCAATTCAAACTGCATGTTTTTGGAGGCAGGAGGAAGCTGCAGAACCTAGAGAGAACCCACACAGACATGGAGAGAACATATAAACATATAGGCCAGTGTTGAGATATAATCCCTCCACCTGAGAAAGCCCATTTCTGCCGCTGTATCCGTGGTCTCGTTCTTTCAGTCATGACACATCTCTCATGACCATAGGTGAGAGTAGGAATGAAGATTGAATGGTAGATGGAGAGCTTTGCCTCTCGGCTTAGCTCCCTCTTTGTGACAACAGTGCGGTAGAGCGACTGCAATACCAACAATATACTCAGCATGTATGTGTTCATTTGAATTAAAGAGGTTTGGGATGTGAAATGACCCAAAACAAATGATATAAAAACCTTCTATTACATGATACAATGGTGTATCATGTATCATGGTGTAACATGTATCAGTGTATCACCATAATACACGACCATGACCACGTACCATGGTGTATCATGGTATATCGTGTATCATGGTGTATCACCACGATACATGGTGCTTTCTATGTACTTTCTGTGTTTTTGTGCTGTGTGTAGTGCGACGGAGAAATCCATTTCCCTGATGGAACCTCCTTAAGGGATAAATAAAGTTATACTCTACTCTGTTCTACTCTACTCTACAACAAAGACATACGCAAACGCCGTCAAACTGATGGGACTTCTCTTTGTTCCAAGAACAACATGAGCAGAAAAATGCCCTGAAGGAACAGCAGTGTCAGGGGAAGTGACAACATGAATGCAGTAGTAATTGTGTATATGTGTTACTATTTTCAGATTACTAAGTTACGAAGTTTCGGATTTTATATAAATACTAAAATGATTGCTAATGTTGCCCAAATACATTTACTCCCAATTACATATTTTTTCTTAAATTAAGTTAATGAGTTAAAACTCATCGTCTCTTGTTTCAGAGGTATTGACTTTCTGTACAACATCTATTGCATGTCAGTCTTTCCTGGGAGTGGGATCCTTTCTTTTTGGAGGGGAAAGGTTTCCACCATTTTCCTCCTGGTGAGAATGTTTTGGGTAATCATTCCTCAGTTGGATTGGAGTTTTTTGGACAGGGGGTGTCTCATACCTCAGTGGTAGAGCAGGCGATAGAGCGGGTCAAAAACACCCGGAGTGTGACCTGACAGTGGGAGGTGTCACCTCACCTCCAGAGCACTGTCGGGGCGCCCTTGAGCAAGGCGCCGTCCCCTCACAAGCTGCCCACCACTCTACCTCCTTTTGCATGCCTACAATCCCCCTTCCGTGTGTGTGCTTGTGCTACAAGGGCCTGTACTCACTAATATGCATGCAAGTGTTTGAACCACTGCTGATCATTACGTTATCGGGGATCAAATCAGTGTCTAAAATTAAAATGAAAAAAATATACTGTATATTATATGGATATTAAAGACCTTGAGACAAGTATGACTTGTGATTTTGGGCTATATAAGTAAAATTTGTTTCAGTTTTGATTGTATTTCCATTAAGATCCAGACCAAGAGTATGCAGATACAGTTGAACCGAGACTAAGATAAAGCCAGTCAAAGTTTCTGTTTTTTATTTCTTTCTCTCAGGACCCCAAAACAAGGCCTGAAAATCAAAGTTTCAATTAATTTATTCAATGCAACGTCTTCAGGACACATTTTATTTTTCCATGTCCAATTGTTTGGCAGTTTGCTTTCTTGATAGCTGGTCTTCTGCAATTTTTTCCTGGTTAATCACATAATCACTTTATGGTAAGCCACAGGAAACAGGCCCTCATACTTCCGTGCCAGTCATAGCAGACACACATTGGGAAATTTAGAAATAGTTTGTATTGTTACGTTTGTACTGTGGAAAGAGTTCAGATTTAACCTTTTCATAACTCTCCCTGCACTGTGAGTTGTTTCTCGTCTAATCTAACAAAAAAGTGCAATTTCCTCACGGGATAAACAAAGTATCTATCTGTCTGTCTGTCTGTGTCTCCCAGTTAACTATTCTGCCTGGTAATGCATGGCATACTCTTTTATGATGTTCCCTTGCAGTCAGACTCTTGCATAGATAAATAATGTAGTTTTATTAAGGCAGGTATGTTGCTGAAGGTCATGAGAAGCACAAAGTGTTCTATGAGTTGATGCCTTTTGGACTTGTAGGAAGAGCTTGAACACATTTATCTTCTCATCTAAGAACCTTCTTCAGTTCATCTGAAATGAAGTGTCTTGAATTTTTTTCCTCTAGTCCAGATATGACTTATCTAACACAGGGATCTACTATAACCTGGATAACTGAGACTCTTCACAAAAATCTTGTTTCCACGAGTATGTTCTATGAGTTTGTCAAGAAAGCTTGACCTGCCAGAAATACCACAGGCCAAACAAATGAGAGGACGATAAGGAGTTAGAAAAGTTATCTTTGACAGTATGCTTTTCTCTCACCGTCATCTTAATCATGGGACTACTCCATGTAGTTGACAGGTAGTATGCACTTCCTGATTCTGAAACAACAAGACGGTCTTGAGCATTTGCTTTTATCTGGGCTTGCCCTCTCAAACTGACAGCAGTTGAGAACTGCATATGAAACAGGTGCTTAGCTGGTGTAGTAGCGTAACACTGCACTTGATCGTCAAGTTTGTACTTTTAGTTGGAAGAGATTATGAAAAATATGGATTGTATACTTATAAAGGAATTAATGGATTTTAAATAACATTTTAAAAATAACTTTCTTTCAACGCTTGAAGTCATGAATTACTGGTCAATCACCTTATTCCTGACTGGTAGGTGCTTTTTCTTAAATTATTTTAAGACGTATAACAAGTCGTATATTTAGGACATGAATGTCAAGTATAGAAAATATTAACTGTTTTCATGAAAATAAGAAACTCAGTAAAAAGATAACAGAATGGGAAGAAAGGAACTTTTACATTTTACTTAATCTATTGTGAAGGAAGTAAATATAGCCATAGACAAAGTTAAAACAGATTTCTATCTAACCTCAAACAAGACATCGTTTCCTTCTATTACTCACACGTGCCAAACATATTAGTGGTTAAAGTTATGTTTTGTCTTGTAGAACTGGTTCTTTTTCTTCATTATCAGAGGTAATCATTTAATAATCTACTGAGCCATACTGAAATCTAATCTTGTATGATAATGTTGGAGTAAATTTGAAGATATTCCACACCAATTTAAGTCCAAAAAAATCCAGCACAACCACCTGACATTGCACAAATTGAACAACTGCATTAGTAAATAGATTTGATAGATATGGGAAGGAGATTGCTAGGAATTAAAACAGCAGTTCATGAACGACTGGTCTTTGTTATTGTCAAAAGAATTCAAAAATGTGGTCAGTTTGACAGAATCTTTGAAACTCTGCACTTGATGTGTCTCTTCATTAAAAAAGACTGCTTTGTTTAATCAGCACTAGCCCAACTTGCTTCTGCCCAAACTCGCCAGTATTTCTTCGTGAATGAACCACGAAACTGGACTCAGGCACAGAGCTTCTGCAGAAGGAAGTATGAAGATCTGGCCACTATAACCAACACAGAAGAAGTTGCTGCCATTGCCAAATTAACAACAGATCTAGGCAAGTTCCTTTTTTTTAATCTTGAAATCCTGTACATGTTTATAGTCTTTTCATTTAATTCTCTTCAGCAGACAGACAAACCGAATAAAAACAATAAACAGATGTTGGAATAAACCTAAACCCTTTAGTAAACCTGACAATGTGGAATACGAATGAACATATGTTCTGTTACTGTTACCAAAGAGGATCTTCTTTTCCTTTTTGGCTTTTCCCTTCAGGGGTCGCCACAGCGAATCAACCGCCTCCATCTAACCCTGTCTTCTGCATCCTCTTCTCTCACACCAACTACCTTCATGTCCTCTTTCACTACATCCATAAACCTCCTCTTTGGTCTTCCTCTAGGCCTCCTTCCTGGCAGTTCAAAACTCAACATCATTCTACCAATATGTTGACTATCTCTCCTCTGTACATGTCCAAACCATCTCAGTCTGGCCTCTCTGACTTTATCTCCAAAACCTCTAACATGTGCTGTCCCTCTGATGTACTCATTCCTGATCCTATCCTTCCTGGTCACTCCCAAAGAGAACCTCAGCATCTTCATCTCTGCTACCTCCAGCTCTGTCTCCTGTCTTTTCCTCAGTGACACTGTCTCTAGACCAAACAACATCGCTGGTCTCACCACGGTTTTGTACACCTTTCCTTTCATTTTAGCTGAAACTCTTCTATCACACATCTCACCTGACACTTTTCTCCATCCGTTCCATCCTGCCTGTACACGCTTCTTCACCTCTTTTCCACACTCTCCATTGCTCTGTACTGTTGATCCCAAGTACTAAAAATCCTCCACCTTCTTGATCTCTTCTCCCTGTAACCTCACTCTTTCACTTGGGTCCCTCTCATTCACACACATGTACTCTGTCTTACTGCGGCTAACCTTCATTCATTCATTCATTTTTCACAAATTTCCCCGCTGTGGGACAATAAAGGCTTATTTTATCCGATCTTATCTCTTATTCCTCTCCTTTCCAGGACAAAGCGCCACCTCTCTAGCTTCTCCTCAACCTGTTCCCTACTCTCTCTGTAGATCACAATGTCATCTGCAAACATTATAGTCCATGAAGATTCCTGTCTAACTTCGTCTGTATGCCTGCCCATCATCATAGCGAACTAGAAGGGGCTCAGAGCTGATCCACGATGCAGTCCCACCTCCACCTTGAACTCCTCTGTCACACCTACAGCACACCTCACCACTGTCTTACAGTCCTCATACATGTCTGGCACTGCTCTAACATACTTCTCTGACAATTCAGACTTCCTCATACAATGGCACAGTTCCTCTCTGGGAATCCTGTCATAAGCTTTCTCCAGATCTACAAAAAACACAATGCAGCGCTGTCTGGCCTTCTCTGTACTTCTCTATCAACATCCTCAAAGCAAATACTGCATCTGTAGTACTCTTTTTTGGCATAAAACCATACTGCTGCTCACAAATGTTCACTTCTGCCCTTGGTCTAGCTTCCACTACTCTTTCCCATAACTTAATTGTATATCTCATCAGCTTTATTCCTCTGTAGTTGCCACAACTCTGCACATCTCCCTTGTTCTTAAAAATGGGCACCAGCACACTTCTCCATTCCTCAGGCATCTTCTCACTATCTAAGATCCTGTTGAATTGATTAAAGAAATATACAGGGAATATCTGTTTGGATTTGATTCTGATTGTTCTTATTTTCAACAGACGCTTCAGGAGATTATCATTTTTTGGATAGTGATGATGACAATGATAATATGACTGGTGAGTAGAGCTACACACACACACACACACACACACACACACACACACACACACACACACACACACACACACATACACACACACACACACACACACACACACACACACACACACACACAGACATATACACACAGATACACACAGTGCAGTAAAATACACATTACTTGACAATGATAATATGACTGGTGAGTGGAGCTACACACACACACACACACACACACACACACACACACACACACACACACACACACACACACACACACACACACACACACACACAGAGACACAGACATACACACACAGATACACACAGTGCAGTAAAATATACATTACTTACATACACAATGCAAGTGCATTATTTATCTCTGTATAAAAAAATCCATCCATCCATCCATCCATCCATCCATCCATCCATCCATCCATCCATCCATCCATCCATCCATCCATCCATCCATTCATCCATCCATTCATCTTCACTCGATTGTCTGGAGCCATGTCGTGGAGGCAACAGGCGGATAGAGCCTGGATTCTTAGATTGTTGCCTGCATATAATGCTTTCCACCTACCCGGACACCTCATCTAGGTGTTCCGGGGGAATCCCAAGGCATTCCCATGCCAGCCGAGAGACATTGTCTCTCCAGGGAGACCTAAGTTTTCCCTGAGAACTCCTGCTGGTAGGACATGCCCAGAACACTTTTCATGGAATGCATCCAGGAAGCACCTGAAATAGATGCCCAGGTCACCTCAGCTGGCTCTACTTGATATGAAAGAGCTGCAACTCTACTCTGAGCTTCTCCATGGTGACTGAGCTCCTTAACCTACTGTATCTCTAAGGTTTCACCCAGCCACTGTACAGAGGAAACTCATTTCAACCAGTCATACCTCGGATCTGGTCCTCTTGGTCATGACCCATATCTCATGACCACAGGTCAGGGTAGGAATGTAGATTAACCAGTAAGAACTTCGTCTTTCATCTCATTTCTTTCCTCACTACGACAGACCTATACAATGACTGCATCACTGCAGTCGCTGCACTGATCAATCTATCTCATGTTCTGTTCTTCACTTAATCATGAACAAGACCCAAGATACCTGAACTCTTCCACTTGGAGTAAACACTCCCTCTTGACCTGGAGAGGGAAGACCACCTATTTACAGTCGAGAACCATCCCACTCTAGTTGTACTTAGGTGCAAAACACCCCAGTGCACACTGAAGGTCCAGGTTTGATGAGGCCAACAGGACAAGAAGCAGAGTCCCAAATCAGACTCCTTGCAGCCCCTGGCTGGACCGAGAATTTCTTTCTGTTAAGATTATGAACAGACCTGGTGATAAAGGGCAGCCATGCCAAAGTTCACCATGCATTTGGACCAGTGCATGTTGAATTTTGGCATGCATTTTGTTATCCTGGCATTCGACAGCAAAGGGTACCCAACCCCATACTCCCAGAGCACTCCCCACAAGATACCACAAGGAACAAGGTCAAAGACTTTCTCCAGATCCACAAAGCACATATGGACTTGGGCAAACTGCCACAAACCCTTGAATACTAAACATAAAGTGTACAGCTGGTCCAGTGTTCTGTGACTGGAACAAAATCCACATTGTTCCTCCTGAATCCTAAGTTTGACTCTTGGTCTAATGCTCCGCTCCAGTGTCCTGAAATACATTTTCCCCAGATTACCATCCCTTTACAGTTAGGGAAACACCCTCCGCTCCATTGTCTTGAAAAGGGGACCTCCACCCCTGTCTACCAATCCAGAGGTACTGTCCCCAATTGACATGTAATGTAACAGAGACACATCAACCAGGTCAATCCTAACTGCAAGTAGTTGTATGAACCATAAAATAAAGACAGAGATACAAATTTATCTGATTCAACATAATATTTGTTTGCTTCGCGTATTTCATTTGGAGGTTGGATAGGTCTCTATTTTAATGTCATCTACTATGGTGAAATATACACCAAATATCTGTTTGGATTAATTCTGACTGTTCTGTTTTTGTACAGATGCTTCAGGAAGTGCTTCAGGAAGTGATTTGAATCAGTGCAGTAGTGATGATACTGGTGAGTACAGCTGACACACACACACACACACACGCACACACACACGCACACACACGCACACACACACACACACACACACACACACACACACACACACACACACACACACACACACACACACACGCACACACACACGCAGACACACAGTGCAGTAAAATACACATTAATTACATGCATAACGGAATACACACATTACATAAAATTACTACTGCAAATAGTTGTATGACCCACAAATTAAGATTATTCTGCTGAAAATTATCAGGGAAAGCCAGAATCAGATCAAGAATAAAGATTCAAGTTCAGGAAGATTGAGTTGAGGATTGTGGGCCTTCATGATTCTGGTACATTTAGATTGCAGTTCATCAGTGTCTCCCTAACATTACATTACATTCCTAACATAACATCTACGTCCTCGTCTTTGTTGTTTGGAACATAATTGGGTTCTGGATGGGTGTAGTAGTTTTACATTTATGCTACGGGTCACTTCTGCACTTCATAATATTTGTTTGATACTCTATATTTTAGGCAGAGCTTAAGTCTGATAGAGAATATAGATTCAGGTTCAGGAAGATCAAGTTGAAGATAGTGGGCCCATGTTTCTGGTACACTTAGATTGCAGTTCCAGGGTTTCTCTGCCTGTAAAAGCACTCTGAAAGGTCTGTTGATGTGATTAAGCGCTTAATAAATGAAAGAGAATTGATTGATTGATTGATTGATTGATTGATTGATTGATTGATTGATTGATTGATTGATTGATTGATTGATTGATTGATTGATTGATTGATTGATTGATTGATTGATTGCAACACTGTTAGGTTCTGGAATGGTGTAGTAGTTTTATGTTTATACTACGGGTCACTTCAGCACTTGATAATATTTGTTTGATTCTCCATATTTTAGGCAGAGCTTGGATAGGTCTCCATCTTGATTTGATAAATGGTTGGAGGTGGTCTCTGAATAACGTCACCTTCTACGGTGCAGGAGGGGCAGATTTTAGAAACTGGTTCTCTGGACAGCTTGAGAGTCCTGTAGAACCAAGCTGTGTGGGGCTGTTCAGTGACAGTCCACACAACGGCACATGGCTTGGCTCTCATTGTTACATCCGACGACCTTTTGTTTGCTACAGTGGTGAGTGTTTCAATGGCTGTGGTCTAAACTAACACTAAAATCAACTATACTTTTGCATAGAGCTTTTAAAAGAATGTTGCTTATTCATTATGTGGAGGTGATGTGTGTGATGTGTGAAGATTCCAGTGATTCCAGATCTTTTTTTTTTTAATGGATATTCCTGCATAAAATTGAATAATTATTCAAGTCTGCTCTGACATTATTCCTGACTATTTCCAGGTGACTTAGATGGGGCAGCATCCTTTGTAAAGGTGGATACTCCTCTTCCCTGGAACGACGCTCTGACATTCTGCAGGGAGAATCATGTCGATCTAGCCAGGTACAGTACAGCACAAACACTGGCAAGGTGACACAAGCATGGAAAATAAAACTTTAAGGATTTTTGTACTTTTCATCACTATCTGTATTACTATTGTTGTTTGTACCTTAAATGCCTCATTTCTTAACCATTTGCAACAACGTTTCTCTTTTTCTGTTGTGATTTATGTCTTTACTAATACTAAACCTTGGTTTCCATCTGCAACTTTTTAACTCTCAGTATTCGAAATCGGCAAGAAAATGAAATCATCGCCAACCTGTCAGCTGGAGATACTGTTTGGATTGGTCTGCATGGGGGAAGAGTGTGGTCAGATGGAAACAGCTCTCTATTTCGACAGTGGGCCAGTGGTGAACCAAACACCATCACAAATCGGTGTGTCGCTGCAAGAGAATCAGGATTGTGGTCAGACGAGGACTGCTGCTGCAGTTTCCCCTTCATATGTTATGCAGAAAGTAATAACTCTTATTTCTATATATGTGCTGTACAGAGAGAGATTCAGATTAACTGTTTAACAAGAAGAAGCCCGGTGCAATAATCATATCACCTAATAAATGACCTGACCTAAATGATCGAACTAAACAGCAAAAATTAATTTATTAATTCATTTTCTTACCAACTGCATCTGCTTGCGCAAGTCGCGGGGAGCTGGAGCCTATCCCAGCTGGCATAGAGCGTGTGGCGGGGCAAACTCCGGGGGTGAAGCCAGTGCACCCTGAAGCTACTCATGTACACACAAACACGCACACACCCACTCACTCCTACGGGCAATTTGGGACCGGCCATTTAACCTGAAGCGCATGTTTTTTTAGGTGGGAGGAAGCTGGAGAACCCAGAGAGAACCCACGCAGACACGGGGAGAATATGCAAACTCTGCACAGATTGGGACTCAAACCCGGACCCTCCTTGTTGTACGACGACAGTGCTACCCACTGCACCACGTGCCGCCCCCAAAATTAATTAAATACTTAAAATAAATGGCCGATAAAAGGTTCACAGAAAGAAGGTTCTGGGTTTGATTCCTTACTTAGTGGGTTTTTTCTGGTTTCTCCTTCATCCCATTGCCATTTATATGTTATGCAGAAAATAATGAATCTTAGTTCTACACATGCGCTGTACAGAGAGAGATTCAGATTAACTGTTTAACAAGAACAATTCCTGTGCACAAGCGCTGCAGAGGCCAAGATCTACCGCAGTAGATCAGACCCAAGGTGCTGGCTGTGTAAAGAGATGCAGAGACAGTCCAGCACATAGTAACAGAAGACACAACCAAGTGGCTGGGATAGTGTACACAAACATGTGTACCCAGTATGGACTAAAAGTGTACAATAATTAATTAGTATCGATGATGGTTGAGCTAGAAGTCAAAGGGATTGCAGTGTGTATGTATTCTAAGTAGGTATTTTAAATAAAATTATTATTCTGCAGATTTCCAAACAATATAAATGAATTTGTTCTTGATTTTGGATGATTGCTCAGTTAATTTTGAATATTTACCAAATTTCAAGAAATTTTAAACCTTGCTTCTCAAAAAATTCTTGCTCCTCATTTTTTTCATTTTCAGACATCTTTGAAGCAGCAGGTCAAAATGAGACCAGTATCACTCTGCAGTGGAATACAGTGAACGACAATATTAGCTTTATTCTACAGTTTAATGATTCAGAGACAAACATCACTGCACCAGATGGAGACGGACCAGTAACTCACACAGTGTCAGATCTCACTCCTGGAACTCAGTACACATTCACTCTGTTCTCTGTGTTTGAGAACAACAGAAGCAGTGGAATTCAAATCAGTGCAGTCACTGGTAAGATGATTTTTCATTTTCTCATATCCTTTCTTCTCCTTTCGGCTTTTCCCTTCAGGGATCGCCACGGCAAATCAGTAGCTTCCTAACCCTGTCTTCTGCATCCTCTTCTCTCACACCAACTACCTTCATGTCCTCTTTCACTACATCCATAAGCCTCCTCTTTAGTCTTCATTTAGGCCTCCTGCCTGGCAGTTCAAAACTAATTTTCCCATAGCCTCTGATATTATTTTAGGTACATTTTAGGTACATTTTATTTTATTCCAAATGACCTAATAAATGACCTGACCCAAATGATCGAAAATTAATTAAATGGTTGAACAAAAATAACCCGGACTCTGCCCATGGGCAGAGCCTCGACCTCGAAGGGACGATGTAGGCCCAGCCTCCGTTGGACTCCACACCCACAGAGGAAACCATAGGGGATGGGTGCAGTATGGATTGGGTGGCAGTCGTCAGCATGGGGCTCAATAATCCAATACCCAGACAAAGAGTCTAGCTCTAGGGACATGGAATGTCACCTCGCTGGGGGGAAAGAAACCTGAGCTTGTGAGGAAGGTTGAGAGGTACCGACTAGATATTGTCAGGCTCACCTCCACCCACGGCTTGGGCTTTGGAACCCAAACCCTTGAGAGGGGCTGGACTTTCCAGTTTTCTGGTGTCGCCCAAGGTGAAAGGCAGCGGGCTGGTGTGGGCTTGCTTATAGCCCCACAGCTAAGCAGTCATATGTTGCAGTTCACCTTGGTGAACGAGAAGGTGGCGTCCCTGCGCCTTCGGGGTTGGGAACAGGTCTCACAATTGTTTCGGCCTATGGGCCAAACAGTAGTGCGGAATACCCAGCCTTCTTGGAGTCCCTAGGAGGAGTACTGAATAGCACTCCGACTGGGGACTCCATTGGTCTCCTTTGGAATTTCAACGCTTAAGTGGTCAATGACAGTGAGACCTGGAAAGGGGTGATTGGGATGAACGGCCTCCCTGATTTGAACATGGGTGGTCTTCTGCTGGAATTCTGGAATTGGAATTCTGTGCTAATCATAGTTTGTCCATAACGAACACCTTGTTCAACCACAGGGATGCCCATAAGTACACGTGGCACCAGGACACCCGATGATCGACTTTGTTGTTGTATCATCTTATCTCCGACCGCGTGTGTTGGACACTTGAGTGAAGAGAGGGACAGAGCTGTCAACCAATCACCACCTGGTGGTGAGCTTGATCCGCTGGCAGAGCAGGGGGCCGGACAGACTCGGCAGGCCCAAACGTGTTTTGAGAGTCTGTTGGGAATGTCTGGCAGATTCCTCTGTCAGTGACGTCTTCAACTCCCACCTCCAGGAGAGCTTCTTTCAGATCCTGTGGGAGGCTGGGGACATTGAGTCAGAGTGGACCATGTTCTCCACCTCCATTGTCGAAGTGGCTGCTCGTAGCTGTGGTCGCAAGGTCTCTGGTGCCTGTCGCGGCGGTAACCCCCGAACCCGGTAGTGGACACCGGAAGTAAATGATGCCGTCAAGCTGAAAAAGGAGTCCTACCAAATCTTGCTGAATTGTGGGACTCCGGAGACAGCTGACAGGTACTGCCAGGCGTACTGCAGCTCGAGTAATCGCGGAGGCAAAGACTCGGGTCTGGGAGGAGTTCGGGGAGGCCATGGAGGAGGACTGTTGGTCAGCCTTGAAGAAATTCTGGCAAACCATTCGGCGCCTCAAGAGGGGAAAGTGGTGCACAGCCAACACTGTTTACAGTAGAGGCTGTGACCTCAACTGAGGATATTGTCGGGGGTGGAAAGAATACTTTGAGGATCTCCTCAATCCCGCTACCTTGTTTTACACAGAGGAAGCAGAGGCTGGGGTTTCAGAGATGGACTCGTTCATCGCTCAGGCTGAAGTTGCTGAGGTGGCTACCAAACTCCTTGGTCGCAAAATATCAGGGGTGGATGAGATTCGCCCTGAGTACCTCAAATCTCTGGATGTGCAGGAATGTCATGGTTGACCCATCTCTGTAACATCGCATGGCAGTTAGGGACAGTACCTTTGGATTGGCAGACCGCGGCAGTGGTCCCTCTTTTCACAAAGTGGGACCGGAAGGTGTGTTCCAACTATAGGGGGATCACACTCCTCAACCTCCTGGGGAAAGTCTATTCCAGGGTACTGGAGAGGAGGATTAGACCGATACTCGAACGGCAGATTCAGGAGGAACAATGCGGTTTTCGTCCCGGTCGCGGAACCCTGGACCAGATCTGCACTCTCGATCGAGTCCTCTAGGGTTCATGGGAGTTTGCCTAACCAGTCCACTTGTGTTTTGTGGCTCTGGAGAAGTCATTCTACCGTGTCCCTCGTGGCATCTTGTGGGGAATGCTTTTGGAGTATTGGGTTTGGAGCCCTTTGCTGAGGGCTGTCTGGTCCCTGTATGACTGAAGCCAGAGCTTGGTTTGCCTTGCCGGCAGTAAGTCAGACCTGTTCAAGATGCATGTTGGACTTCGGCAGGGCTGCAATCTATCACCGGTTCTGTTCATAATCTTTATGGACAAAATTTCTAGGTGCAGCCAGGATTCGGAGGGAGTTCAGTTTGGGGACCAAAGGATTTCATCTCTGCTTTTTGCAGACAATGTTGTCCTGTTGGCCTCATCAATCCTGGACCTTTATCATGCACTGGAACAGTGCATGATAAAGTGTGAGGCAGGTGGGAGGAGGATCAGCACCTCTAAATCCTAGGCCATGGCTTTCGACTGGAAAAGGGTGGTGTGCCCTCTTCAGGTCGGTGGAGTCTTTGACCCAAGTGGAAGAGTTTAAGTACTGTATCTTGGGGTCTTGTTCACAAGTTAGGGAAGGATGGAACCTGAGATTGACAGATGGATCGATGGATCGATGCAGCTTCCACAGCGATGCAGTCGCTGTACAGGTCTATCGTGGTGAAGAAGGAGCTGAGTCGCAAGACGAAGCTCTCGATTTATGGGCCAATCTACGTTCCTACTCTCACCTATGGTCATGAGCTTTGGGTCATGACCAAAAGGAACAGATCCTGGATACAAGCAAATGAAATGAGTTTCCTCCTTAGAGTGGCTGGGCACACCCTTAGAGATAGGGTGAGGAGCTCAGTCACCAGGGAGGAGCTCGGAGTAGAGCTGCTGCTCCTCCACCTCGAGCTGAGGTGACTTGGGCATCTGTTTCGGATGCCTCCTGGACTGCTCCCTGGGCATGTGTTCCAGGCATGTCCTACTGGGAGGAGACCTCGGGAAGACGTAGGACACGCTGGAGGGACTACGTCTTTTGGCTGGCCAAGAAATGCCTCGGGATTGCCCCGGAGGAGCTAGAGGAGGTGTCTGGGGAGAGGGAGGTATAGGCATCCCTCCTGAGACTGTTGCCCCCACGACCTGGCCCTGGATAAGTGGTTGAAATTGGATGGATGGATGGATGGAAAAAATTTTTTTAAATAAATAAATTAAAATATGGTGGCGAAAAGGTTCACAGAAAGCAGGTTCTGGATTTTATTCCTTCATAAGTGGGTTTTCTCTGGCTTCTCTTTCTTCATCCCATTGCCATACATATGCAGTTTAGGTGAATTGCTGTCCACTGGTCAAACAGAGTCGTAACAAGCAAGGCTCATAGCCGGCTGTAGACAAGACTGTTGCAATGGATGGATAGATCAATTAATAGTTTGTCATTATTTGAAAATTTGATTAAACTCTTTCACTCTTTTCACCAGCTCCTACAAATACAGATGGCTTTCAGTCAATAGGACGAGATGAGACCAGTATCACTCTGCTGTGGAATACAGTGAACGACAATGTTGACTTTATTCTCCAGTTTAATGGTTCAGAGATAAACCTCACTGCACCAGATGGAGATGGACCAATAACTCACACAGTGTCAAATCTCACTGCTGGAACTAAGTACACATTCATCCTGTTCTCTGTGTTTGAGAATGTCAGAAGCAGTGGAATTAACGTCACTGCAGTCACCGGTAAGATGATTTTATATTTTTCACTGTCCCCTGATGTGCAGATGACTCCTCTTTATTGTGCTAGCAGGGGAGATAGTATCAAGACAGAAGACAGAAGCTTTGTCAAACCCTGCACTAGTTGTGTCTTTGAATCTAAAAAAAATGCTTTCTTGAATTATCAGTCCGTCTTCCTCCTGCCCGAACTCGCCAGTATTTCGTTGTGAATGAACCACAGAACTGGACTCAGGCACAGAGCTTCTGCAGAATGAAGTATAGTGATCTGGCCACTATAACAAACACAGATGAAGGTGCTGCCATTGCCAGCTTAACAGCAGATCTAGGCAAGTTTTTTTTAATTTTTTATTTTTTATCTTGAAATAATGTCGGTTTATAGACTTTTGGTTCAATCCTCGTCAGCAGACAGACAAACCAACCAAAAACAATGAACAGATGTTGGAGTAAACCTAAATCCTTCAGTAAACCTGACAATGTGGAATACAAAAGAACATCTGTTCTGACTGTTGCTTTTATCAAAGAGAATACATTATTTGATGCTTTCAGATCCCCTTTCTTTTTCAATTGGCATATAATATTTCAAGTATGTTGAGGTCATTGATTATTGGAATCTCATTTCACCTAAACGCAGAAATTGATATGACTGGATATCTGTGAAACAAACACACTGTTCTATATCATGGCCCAGTATTGGGGAAGGAGGGGGCAAAGGACACCTTCTAGATTACCGGTACTTGTAATGTTATGACAGGGGAATCCAATTCAATCCAACTTTATTAGTTAAGCACTACACAACAACAACAGTCGACCAAAGTACTGTACAGACGAATAAAAAAAACAACAACATTATGGATAAAAAGCAAAATGACTTAAATATTTCAAGTAAAATAAATTAATTAAAAACATAAAACATGGGTAAAAGCAAAAGCCATACAATCAGAGCAATAAAATAAAACATCGTGTAGATTTTATTCAGGATGGGTTGGAATTGAGCTGGTTCTGAATATCAACAGAACAAATTGATTAAAGAAATATACAGGGAATATCTGTTTAGATTTGGTTCTGATTGTTCTGATGTTCTACAGATGGTTCAGGAGATTATTATTTTTCGGGTAGTGGTGATGACGATAATATGACTGGTGAGTACAGCCACACACACACACACACACACACACACACACACACACACACACACACACACACACACACACACACACACACACACACACACACACACACACACACACACACACAAACACATGTTGATGTCAAAAGACATCAACATGCTCTTTAAAGTCTCAAAGTTATCACTCCAAGTAGAAATCTACATTCTTTTGGTTCATTAATCCATGTTTCTGACATTGATGATGTTTAATGGTTTTTCAACTGTTCCATGTAATACTTGACGTGTCCAAAATTGGTGTAGTGCTCCCACTATTGAAGTGATTCTTTTGTACAGATCTTTGGTGTAATAACAACTGTTGTCTAGCTTAATTGCTCTTCTGCACTCCTGATCACCATTGTTTTCATCTGCTCTGGAGAAAACCCCTTTGTTTTGATGCAGTTGTTTGTCCAGGTGTTGTCGATCAGCCCATTGTTCTTCAGTTGTTGAGCTTTTTATCAGCATTCTTTTCAGTGAGATTCTCATTAATGTAGACATTTTTCCTTTCAGTTTGAAGCCTTGTTTCAGAAGAGCAACTTTTTGTTTACGATTCTGGAATTTTATAAGTACTGCAAGTGGTCTCCTACCTCAAGATGGTAATAGATAACATGTCTTTGATGTCCATTCATCCATCCATTCATCCATCTTTAACCGATTGTCTGGAGCCATGTCGCGGAGGCAACAGGCTCTTGGGGCCTGGATTCTTAAATTGTGGCCTGCATATCACGCTTTGTTCTGGGGGAAATTCCACGGCATTACAAGGCCAGCCAAGAGACATAGTCTCCCCAGCAAGTCATAAGTGTTCCCTGAGAACTCCTGCTGGTAGAACATGCCCAGAACAATTCCCATGGGATGCGTCTGGGAAGCATCTGAAGTCCACCTTACTTTGCTCCACTTGATATGGAAGAGCTTCTTCCTGGTGACTAAGTTCCTCACTCTATCTCTAAGGGTTCACCCAGCCACTCGTACCTGGGATCTGGTCCTCTTGATAATGACCCAAATCTCATGACCACAGGTCATGGTAGAAACATACAGTAGATTGACCAGTAAGAACTTTGTCTTTCAACTCATCCATTTCTTCACCACTACAGACCTATACAATGACTGCATCACTGCAGCCGCTGCACTGATCCATTTCTATCTCATGGTCCGTTCTTCCCTCAATCATGAGCAAGACCCCAAGATACTTGAACTCCTCCACTTGGAGCAAACACTCCCCATTGACTTGGAGAGGGAAGACCACCTATTTATGGTCGAGAGCCATGGCCGCGGATTTGGAGGTACTGACCCTCAGTTGCACTTAGGTGCAAAGCACCCCAGTGCACACTGAAGTTCCAGGTTTGATACGGCCAACAGGACAAGAAGCAGAGTCCCCAACCAGACTCCCTGCAGCCCCTGGCTGGACCTAGAAATTCTGTCCATAAAGATTATCAGCAGAACTGGTGATACAAGGCAGTCAAAGTGTTGAACTTTGGCAGGGCACTTGAGCCAGGTCTGACTTACAGCAATGCGAACCAAGCTCCAGCTTCTGTCATTCTGGCATTGGACAGCTCTTGGACAGCAAAGGGCACCCAACGCTATACTCCCAGAGCACTCCTCACAAGATACCACAAGGGACACGGTCAAACACCTTCTCCAGATCCACAAAGCACATGTGGACTGGTTGTGAAAACTGACACGAACCCTTGAATACTCAAAGTAAAGTGTACAGCTGGTCCAGTGTTCCGCGACTCAGACAAAATCCACATTGTTCCTCCTGAATCCAAAGATTGACTCTTGATCTAATCCTACTCTCCAGTATCTTGGAATAGATTTTCCCTCGAGTACTATTCCCCTATAGTTGGAGAACACACTCCACTTTCCTGTCTTGAAAAGGGGGACCTCCACCCCTGTCTACCAATCCAAAGGTACTGTCCCCAACTGACATGTGATTTTACAGGTTAATCCTAACTGCAAATAGTTGTATGACCCACAAGATAAAGACAAAATAATTTATCTGATTCAACCCTTGATAATATTTGTCTGATTCCCATATTTCACCTGGAGGTTGGATAGGTCTCTATTTTGACGTCAACTACTATGGGGAAATGTACACAAGATATCTGTTTGGTTTGATTCTGACTGTTCTGTTGTTCTACAGATGCTTCAGGAAGTGATTTGAATGAGGGTGGTGGTGATGATACTGGTGAGTAGAGCTCATAAACACATACACACACACACACACACACACACAATCACACACACACACCGACACACACACACACGCACACACACACACACACACACACACACACACACACACACACACACACACACACACACACACACACACACACACACACACACACACACACATTACTTCTACGCACTACATCAATGCTCGCGACTCCACCTCGTTGCGGATTTTCCGCTACCACGTGAAACCGTACGGGCATTCTGTTGGGTGATGGTATTCGGGAGTGCGCTTCGTTCCGACAATTCAAAATGAATAGTATAACATGCCTCTAAATAAAGCAAAATATCAATAGCAAGATGCCAACAGGCATTTCCTTCAAAAGGGTAAGCTAACGTTACAAGAACTGACAACAGACAACTCTATGTCCTTGACATGTTTCGCATTTAAATCAGTGGTTCTTAACCTTGTTGGTCGTACCGAACCCTGCCGGTTTATTTCTTTAGTAAAAAAAGACATAAGTATGTGTTTTACTGGTGTATTTAATGAATTGTGCATTAATGTAGCCTTTTTCAAAGAACAAAACCAAGACAGTGCATGAACTCACATGAAATTACCTACCTGCAAATTAGTGTGACTTCTGCTGTTGTTATTGAGAGACCAGTTCAGATATGCGTGGCTTCACCTTGGCAAGTGCTAATTTTATTTTATTTTCACAACAAAGTCTGTTTCTTTTGTTTTCCATGCAGCTTAAGGAAGTGTTCCTTTATTTTTGCCAGTGCGAGACTAGAGTTGCTCAGCTTGACATTGCAAATCACGCAGAACACTGACTCCCATCACGTTCCGTTATACAGTACATGTAAATTCACGTTGCACATATTCGTCGAACTACTTTATTTTTTTTTGGCTCAACATAGTTAGTATTAATTAAAATATTAACAAAGCAATCAGATGACGTAACATGATGACAGGCATAAATCAACTACTGAGTAGCAAAATCCCCTGTAGCACAGATAGGCTAATCGATGTAGCGTGATCACCTGCAGCCAGTGATGGCTAAGGGGAGTGTGTCATCACGAATTGACACGATGTGTCAAACGTACACAGTGATTTCTGTATGTTTGGCAAAAACACCCGACACATCGTGTCGAGTGTTTTGTCTTGACCTCCATCTCCGCTGAACCCCTGAAACTGACTCACCGAACCCCTAGGGTTCGATCAAACCCAGATTAAGAACAACTGATTTAAATGATACAATAGGCTGGAGCTGCTTCGGTGATATGAAAATTCTCTTTTACAAAAGGTACAAATCACTGTGTTTTTGTTGATATTCTTGTCTTTGTTCTTTTTATAAATAAATTTTCCACCCAAAGGTCTGAGTGGGCTTGCCTTGCTTTCGAGTCCATCTCTGGTGTCAGTCACACTGCTTTTGAAAAGTGGTGCAGGTACGAAGTGATGTGCCACTGCAGCCCACGGGTCACTCAGTGGGCTAAATTTAAAATGCTTGCACATTGACTTGCCACTCACGATTAATTACGTAAATTTTTATAGCGCATTAATTTGCAGCATAATTAATTAATCTAATTAACGCGTTAAACGGACAGCCCTAGTTTAAATTACCTTAATTAATGAGATGAATAGATCGCAATCTCAATTGCGGATTCCTTAATCGCGTATGGTTCTTGTAACACATTAACCCCAAAGAACATGGACGCACTGTACATATATTACATAACATAACTAGTGCAAATAGTTGTATGACCCATAAATCCAGATTATTCTGCTGATCATTATCAGGAAAGCCAGAATCCGATCAAGAATAAAGATTCAGATTCAGGAAGATCAAGTTTAAGATTGTGGGCTATCATGGTTCTGGTACATTTAGATTGAAGTTCATCAGTGTTTTCCTGTTACATTACATTCCTAACATTAAACCTGCTTTCCTTGACTTTGTTGTTTGGAACATAATTGGGTTCTGGATTGATTGATTGATTGATTGATTGATTGATTGATTGATTGATTGATTGATTGATTGATTGATTGATTGATTGATTGATTGCAACACTGTTAGGTTCTGGAATGGTATAGTAGTTTTATGTTTATATTACGGGTCACTTCAGCACTTGATAATATTTGTTTGATTCTCCATATTTTAGGCAGAGCTTGGATAGGTCTCCATCTTGATTTGATAAATGGTTGGAGGTGGTCTCTGAATAACGTCACCTTCTACGGTGCAGGAGGGGCAGATTTTAGAAACTGGTTCTCTGGACAGCTTGAGAGTCCTGTAGAACCAAGCTGTGTGGGGCTGTTCAGTGACAGTCCACACAACGGCACATGGCTTGGCTCTCATTGTTACATCAGACGACCTTTTGTTTGCTACAATGGTGAGTGTTTCAATGGCTGTGGCTAAACTAAGACTGAAGTCTGTCATACTTTTGCATAGAGCTTTTAAAAGAATGCTGTTTATTCATTATGTGGAGGTGATGTGTGAAGTTTCCAGTGATTCCAGATCTTTTTATTTTTTATGGATATTCCCTGCATAAAACTGAATAATAATTCAAGTCTGCTCTAACATTGTTTCTGACTATTTCCAGGTGACATAGATGGGGCAGCATCCTTTGTAAAGGTGGATACTCCTCTTCCCTGGAACGACGCTCTGACATTCTGCAGGGAGAATCATGTCGATCTAGCCAGGTACAGTACAGCACAAACACTGGCAAGGTGACAAAAGCACAGAACATGAGACTTTAAGGATTTTTGTACTTTTCATCACTATCTGTATTACTATTTTTGTTTGTACCTTAAATGCCTCATTTCTTAACCATTTGGAACAATGTTTTTCTTTTTCTGTTGTGATTTATGTCTTTACTTATACTAAACCTTGGTTTTAATCTGCAACCTTTTAACACTCAGTATTCGAAATCGGCAAGACAATGAAATCATCGCCAACCTGTCAGCTGGAGATACTGTATGGATTGGTCTGCATGGGGGAAGAGTGTGGTCAGATGGAAACAGCTCTCCATTTCGACAGTGGGCCAGTGGTGAACCAAACTCTATCACAAATCGGTGTGTCGCTGCAAGAGAATCAGGATTGTGGTCAGACGAGGACTGCTGCCGCAGTTTCCACTTCATATGTTATGCAGAAAGTAATGAATCTTATTTCTAAATTGTGCTGTACAGAGAGATTCAGACTAACTGTTTAACAAGAACAGGCCCTGTGCACAGGGCTACCAAGGCCAAGATCTACTGTAGTAGATCAGACCCATGGTGCAAGCTGTGCATAGAGATGCCAGAGACAGTCCAGCATATACGTGCTGTGGCGGATGAGATGCCACCAGGATCTGTGTACATTAAGAGACACAACCAAGTGGCTGGGATAGTGTACACAGACGTCTGTACCCAGAATGGACTAGAAGTATACAAATTCCTATGGGACCTACCACTAAATTTGGTTGAGAACAGCATGGACTCCTGTGGCTTTTCAGCATTCAGTGGTGGTAGACAAAGAGCAGCAGAGGGCTTATGTATACACATACACATACTTGGGGTGTAAGGCAGGGTATATAGTGCGTCCTCGTGCATTCGTGCATCAACAATTTGCGACTCCACCTCATCGTGGATTTTTAGTAGGCAGTCACGTGATACCATACGTGCATTCTATTGGCCGACAGCATCCGGAAGTGTGCTCTCGTCCGTACGTCTCAGACTTTGGTGAGACGCAAAAGTGCTTTAAACAATTGATAAGAGGACGGAAAAGGTAGGACAGAAAGAAGGTGGTTCAATATCAGTATGGGGAGGGTCAGATAGACAGACAGACAGACAGACTGTCAGACAGACAAAGTGAGAGAGACAGAGAAAGAGGGATTGTCGCGTCGTGCCCGGAGTTTCCCCTGCCTCACACCCCAAGTGATTGCAATGGGGATTGAATGTAAGCTAAGTAGACACTGTTGCTCTCCATCAAAAGCAGTATTGTTTTTGGCAGTTTTAAGATTAACTTCAGTGAATTTATTCTTGATTTTCAATGACTGCTCAGTGAACTGATGTATATTTACCAAATGTAGTCAAGACATCTGAAACTTTGGTCCTTAAAAAAACACTTCTTTGCTTCTTATTTTTTGGTTTCTGTTTCTCCAAACACAGACAGCTTTGAAGCAATAGCTCAAAATGAGACCAGCATCACTCTGCAGTGGAATACAGTGAACGACAATGTTGACTTTATTCTACAGTTTAATGGTTCAAAGATAAACATCACTGCACCAGATGGAGACGGAGCAGTAACTCACACAGTGTCAGATCTCACTGCTGGAATGCAATACACATTTATCCTGTTCTCTGTGTTTGAGAACACCAGAAGCAGTGGAATCAAAATCAGTGCAGTCACTGGTAAGATGATTTTACATTTTCTCATATCCCCTGATGTTATGTGTGTACTTTTCGGTGTTAGGGGCTTGGGCAATAATATTCACATCTTGAATTATGTAGTTAGTGGTATATAGTAAAAGGACATTTCCATGTCAATCAATTCATTCATTAATTAAATTGCAATAATTTGACAAGAAATAGCTGTTATTACAAGTCATGAGACACTTCATCATCATCAATTCTAATTCCAGGTTAGAAAAGCAAAACCAGGTAATCATTCGATACAGTTAGACGGGTTTGACGGGGACTAGACAGAAGACCGGATGAAGAAGTGAGGTCAAATATCAAAGCATGACAGACAGAAACAAGAACACTGAAGAGTAGGAATGAACACCTACAGTACAATCTGGAACAGAGAGCTGACAAGAGAACATGTCATGTGGACAATGAGCAGCAGGTGGCCACAGCAGCACAGGTGACAGGAAGAAGCCTTATTGTGTGGAGAAGAATCTGGAAAGACAAGACATGTCAATACATTAATGGAAACACTGATGGTTAGAAATGAGAGATGAAATGAATTCTCGTCAGGGTCATGAGAATTAATTTGAAGCGTATAAATTGTGGCTGTAAAATACTGCTAATCTCTGACAATATCCAGGACGATCAATGATACTTTCTACTCATTAGCGTGATTCTGAAGATATTGAACTAAATGATCGACCTAAACAAGCACAACGAGCAAAAATTCATTAAACAGTTATATAAAAGTGGCGGGTCAAAGGTTCACAAAATGAAGGTTCTATGTACTATTCCTTTCTGTGTGGCTTCTGTCTCCTTCATCCTCTCAACTTTCGTAAACACTCAGCTTAGGGGAATTGTTGTTCAAAGGTCCATCAGAGTTGTAACACGGAAGGTGGATAGTTGGATGTAGACCCAATCATCTCATCTACAGCCAAATGGATGAATTACTTAATAGTTTATCCGTCCTTGAAAGTTTAATTTAATTCCATCACTGTTTTCCCCAGCTCCTCTAAATACTGACGGCTTCCAGTCGATAGGACGAGATGAGACCAGTATCACTCTGCTGTGGAATACAGTGAACGACAATGTTGACTTTATTCTCCAGTTTAATGGTTCAGAGATAAACATCACTGCACCAGATGGAGATGGACCAGTAACTCACAAAGTGTCCAATCTCACTGCTGGAACTCAGTATACATTTACTCTGTTCTCTGTGTTTGAGAATGTCAGAAGCAGTGGAATTAACACCACCGCAGTCACTGGTAAGATGAGTTTATATTTTTTACTGTCTCCTGATATTGATATGACTCCTTTTTATTTTGTTACCTGCAGGAGAGATAATATCAGAACAGAAAACAGAAGCTTTGTCAAACCCGGCTCTCACTGTGTTTCTCAATCTAAAAAAAAAATGCTTTCTTTAATTATTAGCCCGTCTTCCTCCTGCCCGAACACGCCAGTATTTCTTTGTGAAAGAGCCTCGGAACTGGACTCAGGCACAGAGCTTCTGCAGAATGGAGTATACTGATCTGGCCACTATAAACAACACAGATGAAGGTGTTGCCATTGCTAGTTTAACAGCAGATATAAGTAAGTTGTTTTTGTTTGTTTTTTGAACTTGAAGTCCTGTATATTTTTATAGACTTTTGCTTTAATCCTTGTCAGAAGACAGACAAACCAAACAAAAACAATGAAGAGATGCTGGAGTAAACATAAACCCTTTAGTAAACCTGACATGTGGAATACAAAAGAACGTGTTCTGTTATTCTTACTAAATAGGATACCCCATTTAACGCTTTCAGATATACCTGTGAACCAGATACAGAGTTCTACATCGTGGCTCAGTATTGGGGGGGAGGGGCAGAGGACACATTCTATATTACTTGTTATATTACAACTTGGGAAAACACCATGTGAGCATAAAGTAGATTTAATTCAGGATGTTTGAATTGGAATAGAGCTGGTTCTTAATACCAACAGATCAGAATTGATTAAAGAAATATACAGGTAATATCTGTTTGGATTTGATTCTGATTGTTCTGATATTCTACAGATGGTTCAGGTGATTATTATTTTTGGGATAGTGGTGATGACGATGATAATATGACTGGTGAGTAGAACACACACACACACACACACACACACACACACACACACACACACACACACACACACACACACACACACACACACACATGCATTATTTACCTCCGCACAAAAAATCCATCCATCCATCCATCTTCAACCACTTGTCTGGAGCCATGTTGCGGAGATAACAATCTAAGCAAGGAGTCTTAGTTTGTTGCCTGCATCTTATGCTTTCCATCTCCTTAGACACCTTATCTTGGTGTTCAGGGGGAATACCTGAACGCCTAAATGTTCATGCCTTGGCCAGCGTCCCTTGGCCAACTGAGAGACATAGTCTCTCCAGCGTGTCCTAGGAGAACTGCTGGTAGGATATGCCCAGAACACTTTCCATGGAATGCATTCGGGAAGAATCTGAAATAGATGTCCTGGTCACCTCAGCTGGCTCCACTTAATATGGAAGAGCTACAACTCCCTCTGAGTTTCTCCCTGGTGACTGAACTCTTCACCCAATCTCTAGGGGTTCACCCAGCCACTCTACGGAGGACACTAATTTCAACCACTTGGACCTCGGACGTCTTGAATCATGACAAAAATGTCATGACCACAGGTCAGGATAGGAACGTAGATTGACCAGTAAGAACTTTATCTTTCAACTAATTTCTTTCTTCACTACGACAGACCTGTATAATGACTGCATCACTGCAGCTGCTGCACTCATCCGTCTCTATCTCTTGGTCCATTCCTCCCTCAATCATGAACATGACCCCAAGATACTTGAACTCTTCCACTTGGAGAAAAACACTCCCCATTGACTTGGAGAGGGAAGACCACCTATTTGTGGTCGAGAACCATGGCCGCGGATTTGGAGGTACTGATCCTCATCCCACTCCAGTTGCACGTAAGTGCAAACCACCCCAGTGCACACTGAAGGTCCAGGTTTGATGAGGCCAACAGGACAGGAAGCAAAGTCCCCAACCACACTCCCTGCAGCGCTAAGTTGGACCTAGAAATTCTATCTGTAAAGATTATCAACAGACCCGGTGATAAATGGCAGCCTTGTCAAAGTTCAACATGCACTTGGACCAGGTCTGACTTACTCCCGGCAATGCGAACCAAGATCCAGCTTTTGTCATCCTGGCATTTGACATCTCTTGGACAGCAAAGGCATCCAACCCCAAATTCTCTGAGCACACCCCACAAGATACCAAGAGGGACACAGTCAAACGCCTTCTCCAGATCCACAAAACACATACGGACTGGTTGGGCAAACTGCCACAAACCCTTGAATACTCATCATAAAGTTTACAGCTGCTCCATTGTTCCGTGACTGGGACAAAATCCACATTGTTCCTCCTGAATCCGAAGTTTGAGTGTTGGTCTAATCCTCCTCTCCAGTATCCTGGAATAGATTTTCCCCGGA
The DNA here is from genome assembly GCA_013358685.1 of Antennarius maculatus. Taxonomy (NCBI): domain Eukaryota; kingdom Metazoa; phylum Chordata; class Actinopteri; order Lophiiformes; family Antennariidae; genus Antennarius; species Antennarius maculatus. The sequence continues at coordinate 6,934,268 of CM023628.1, forward strand.
GTATTATTCCCCTATAGTTGGAGCACACCCTCCGCTCCCCTGTCTTGAAAAGGGGGACCTCCACCCGTGTCTACCAATCCAGAGGTACTGTCTCCAACTGACTTGTGGTTTTACAGGTCAATCTTAACTGCAAATAGTTGTATGACCCATAAAATAAAGACAGGCAAACAAATTTTTATGAGTCAACCATTGATAATATTTGTTTGGTTCCCATATTTCACATGGAGGTTGCATAAATCTCTATTTTGACATCAACTAGTATGGGGAAATATACACACAATATCTGTTTGGTTTGATTCTGACTGTTCTGTTGTTCTACAGATGCTTCAGGAAGTGGTTTGAATGAGGGTAGTGGTGATGATACTGGTGGGTGGAACTCAGACACACACACGCACGCACGCGCGCACACACATACACACACACACACACGCACACGCACACACATACACACACACACACATACGCACAAACACCCATGTACACACAGTGTAGTAAAATACACATTATTTACATACATAATGTAATGCTTACATTACATAACATTACTACTGCAAATAGTTGCATGACCCACAAATCCACATCATTCTGCTGATCATTATCAGGAAAGCCAGAATCCAATCAAGAATAAAGATTCAGGTTCAGGAAGATCAATTTGAGGATTGTGGGCCATCATGGTTCTGGTACATTTACAGTACATTGTAGTTCATCAGCATTTTCCTGGTACATTACATTCCTAACATTAAACCTGCTTTCCTTGACTTGACAAAATTGGGTTCTGGATTGGTATGGTAGTTTTATGTTTATACTACGGGTCACTTCAGCACTTGATGATATTTGTTTGATTCTCCATATTTTAGGCAGAGCTTGGATAGGTCTCCATCTTGATTTGATAAATGGTTGGAGGTGGTCTCTGAATAACGTCACCTTCTACGGTGCAGGAGGGGCAGATTTTAGAAACTGGTTCTCTGGACAGCTTGAGAGTCCTGTAGAACCAAGCTGTGTGGGGCTGTTCAGTGACAGTCCACACAACGGCACATGGCTTGGCTCTCATTGTTACATCCGACGACCTTTTGTTTGCTACAGTGGTGAGTGTTTCAATGGCTGTGGTCTAAACTAACACTAAAATCAACTATACTTTTGCATAGAGCTTTTAAAAGAATGTTGCTTATTCATTATGTGGAGGTAATGTGGGAAGTTTCCAGCGATTCCAGATCTTTTTATTTTTTATGGATATTCCTGCATTAAACTGAATAATAATTCAAGTCTGCTCTAACATTGTTCCTGACTATTTCCAGGTGACATAGATGGAGCAGCATCCTTTGTAAAGGTGGATACTCCTCTTCCCTGGAACAACGCTCTGACATTCTGCAGGGAGAATCATGTCGATCTAGCCAGGTACAGTAAGGTGACACAAGCATGGAACATAAGAATTTCTGTACTTTTCATCACTATCTGTATTACTATTTCTGTTTGTACCTTACATGTCTCATTTCTGAACCATTTGGAGCAATGTTTTTCTTTTTCTGATGTGATTTATGGTTTCCATCTGCAACTTTTTAACTCTCAGTATTCGAAATCAACAAGACAATGAAATCATCGCCAACCTGTCAGCTGGAGATACTGTATGGATTGGTCTGCATGGAGGAAGAGTGTGGTCAGATGGAAGCAGTTCTCCATTTCGACAGTGGGCCAGTGGTGAACCAAACTCTATCATAAATCGGTGTGTCGCTGCAAGAGAATCAGGATTGTGGTCAGATGAGGACTGCTGCCGCAGTTTCCCCTTCATATGTTATGCAGAAAGTAATGAATCTTATTTCTATATCTGTGTTGTACAGAGAGATTCAGACTAACTGTTTAACAAGAACAGGCCCTGTGCACAAGCACTACAGAAACCAAGATATACCAGAGTTGATCAGATCCAAGGTGCAGGCTGTGCAAAGAAATATTAGTGACAGTCCAGCATATACGTGTAGCGGTGGATGAGATGCCACCAGGATCTTCATAAATTGAAAGACACAACCAAGTGGCTGGGATAGTGTACATAAACATCTGTACCCAGAATGGACTACAAGTATACAAATTTCTATTGGACCTACCACTACAAGTGGATGAGAAGAGCAGGGACTCCTGTGGGTCTTCAGCATTCAGTGGTTGTCAACAAAGAGCAGCAGAGGGGTTGTGTATACACATACACATGCTTGGGGTGTAAGGCAGGGTATACGTCATGCACGATGCCATACAGTCTCTCTCTTTCTCTCTTATATATATATATATATATATACACACAGTATATATATGAGCTCACTTGAGAACCTCACGGTGTCACGTTTTAACTCAACGCCATTACCGCCCAACCAATCACGGCACATTTGCCAGAAGGAATCGCGTGATCAGTATGACATAAGGCATCAGCCAGCAAGACTTTTTGTTGCGATTACGCCTTTCGTCCACACGACAGCGCAGATATCTGAGTTAAATGGCTGGCTGAAGTTTTTTGAAAAAGCTGTAACCAAAACTTTTTCTTTCAGGGTGGTGTCTCCCTGCAACGAAAACCGCTGTGACATTAGTGTGTGTGACCCATGTCTACCTGTACACACAGAATGTACGGAATTAAAACCGGATATTTTCTAATGCATAACAGCTCCACGTCGAAGACGTGTTGATAAACATGCTTGACAGTTGGAAAAATGTTTCTTCCTTTATGAATCATAACGTTTATATATTTATTTATTCATTCATTCATGTTCCTTGCCCAAGACACCAGCATCAGTTCTGGGTCATACCGGGATGCGCTTCCTGCTGGTGGGAGAACTCTGTGATGGGTTTATAATACCAATACATTTGTTTTCATATGCTTGGTGTGAAGTCTGATATTATTGTTTTATCGTGTCATTTCCATGGCTTCTTCAGTTCCTTTTGGCTTTTCCCTCGGGGTCAACACAGTGAATCAGTTGCCTCCATCTAACCCTGTATTCTGTATCCACTTCTCTCACACTAACTAACTTTATGTCCTCTTTCACTACATCCAAAAACCTCCTCTTTGGTCTTCCTCTAGGCTTCCTGCCTGGCAGTTCAAAACTCAGCATCTTTCTACCAATATATTCACTATCTCTGCTCTGGACATGTCCAAACCATCTCAGTTTGGCCCCTCTGACTTTATCTCTAAAACCTCTAACATATGCTGTCCCTCTGATGTACTCAATCCTGGTCACTCCCAAAGAGAACCTCAGCATCTTCATCTCCTGTCTTTTCCTCAGTGACACTGTCTCTAGACCAAATAACACCGCTCTAACATACTTTTCTGCCACTCCAGACTTCCTCATTCAAAACCACAGTTCGTCTCTGGGCACCAGTTCATAAGCTTTCTCCAGATCTACAAAAAAACAATGCAGCTCCCTCTGGCCTTCTCTGTATTTCTCTATCAACATCCTCAAAGCATATACTGCATCTGTAGTACTCTTTTTTTGGCAAAAAAAACATATTGCTGGTCACAAGTGCTCACTTCTGCCCTTAGTCAAGCTTCAACTACTCTTTCCCATAACTTAATTGTATGGCTTATCAGCTTTATGTCTCTGTAGTTGCCACAACTCTCTCCATCTCCCTTGTTCTTAAAAATGGGCACCAGCACACTTCTCCAGATAGAGAAGGAGAGCGCGAGAGAAAGAAAGAGAGAGAGAGAAAGGGAGAGAGAGAGAGATTTGATTCTGATTTATATCATTGCTTTTACTCAAGTCAAATTACAAAATAATCACGATGACACAAAATCCAAAAGAGATTCACAAAAAGAAAATTTTCAATAGTACTGTGCATTTTCTGAAGAAAGAAATATCTTTTAACATTTATCAAACTAAAAAAATAGACAATTAAAAAAAAAACCATTATCCGTTCTCCACAATCATCTCTTCTACAATCTTGTCTTTTACTTTTTTCCTTAGTTTTTTTTTTATTTGTATGGTGTTGTGCCCGGAGTTTCCCCTGCCTCACACCCCAAGTGATTGCAATGAGAATGTATAAGTAGACACTGTTGCTCTCACTCAATAGCAGTATTGTTTTTGGCAGTTTTAAGATTAACTTCAGTGAATTTACTCTTGATTTTCAATGACTGCTCAGTGAATTGGTGTATATTTACCAAAAGTAGTCAAAACATTTGAAACTTTGGTCCTTAAAAATCACTTCTTTGCTTCCTATTTTTTGGTTTCTGTTTCTCCAAACACAGACAGCTTTGAAGCAATAGCTCAAAATGAGACCAGCATCACTCTGCAGTGGAATACAGTGAACGACAATGTTGACTTTATTCTCCAGTTTAATGGTTCAAAGATAAACATCACTGCACCAGATGGAGACGGAGCAGTAACTCACACAGTGTCAGATCTCACTGCTGGAATGCAGTACACATTTATCCTGTTCTCTGTGTTTGAGAACACCAGAAGCAGTGGAATCAAAATCAGTGCAGTCACTGGTAAGATCATTTAACATTTTCTCATATCCCCTAATGTTATGTGTGTACTTGTTGGCGTTAGGGG